>OY856415.1:613726240-615153740 GCA_963693085.1 Alisma plantago-aquatica
TATGTTCTAGTGTCTTCCAGTATATCTTATAGTGTCTTCTGCTCCTCAGGAGAAGAAGATAAGACTAAGGATTTACGGACCACACGAAGAACACGAGGAATATGTTGCGGAGAGTAGTGTTGCTGCACCAAGAAGAGGTGCAAGAGAACCAGATAGAGAAGAACCTGTGCCAGAACTACCCCAGTTCAATCCAACTAACATGGGGAACCCAGCCGTCCAGACCATGTTTGGGCAGTTTATGACTGCCATGACACACATAACTGATATGATGCCTATACCTGTACCTAGGGCACCTACCCATCCTAAAGGATAAGGAATCGGCAAGACGCTTGAACGACTCCGCCGAGTTGGAGCCACAGAGTATTTTGGAACAGCCGATCCCGCAGATGCCGACTTATGGTTAACTGAACTAGAGAAGGCCTTTAGAATCATGAACATCCCAGAAGCTGAGAAGGTTAGACATGCTGTATATCTTCTCAAGGGGAGTGCTGGTCATTGGTGGACCATGGAAGAACAGAAGAGGCCAGGTGTAGAGATTGCATGGGAAGTTTTCCGACGGGAATTTATCAACAGATATTTCCCTAAGACCTTTCTGGATGAGAAAATCTATTAGTTTGAGAGGTTAAGGTAAGGTCCAATGAAAATTAGCGAATACAAGGCTAAGTTCATGGAGCTATTATGGTTCTGTCTGCACATGGAAACTACAGATGAAGAAAGGATTAGGCATTTCGAGAAAGGGTTAAATGCTGAGTTGACTACTCCCGTGTCTACCCTAGAGAATAGAGAAAGGTTCACTACCTTTGTAGAATCTGTCAGAAGGATAGAGAGGTCTGTAGTAGAGAAGAGATAGACCCAGAACAAGGGGATGTATCCTCAGTACCAAGGATCTTCATCCAGAGATTTCAAGAAACCTAGGTTTTCTGTGCCTACACCACCTAGACCTAGTACCCAAACACAGTGGACGTCGAATAGGGGTAGATGACGAAGTCTACCACTAGAAGGAGCTCGCAGTTCAGCATCTATGTCGGTTACAGGACCACCCGGACCACAACAACTGAACAAAAGTTGCTACATATGTGGGAAGATGGGACATTTGATGAAAGACTACAGAGCCAGAGAAGTAAGTATAACTCAACCTCAGAGGCATAGTCAGCAAGGATCCCAAAGGCGATAGTTTCCAGGAAACGCTAGAGGATGTGGACAAGCGTCCTAAGCGGGATCATCAGCACCTAGTCAACGAGCACCGAATCAGCCACAGGCGACGATGAGATTCTATGCGATGAATCCACCTGATGCAATGATCAACCCTCGGGTTGTGGCAGGTCAGATGGAATTATTATATTCTGATATATCTACATCTTGTGTTGTATCCGTTTTAATTGATCCGGGTGCTACACACTCCTTTATCACTCGAAGAGTGATTCATGACTGCAACTTGACTATAAGTCATAGAGCAGATAGTTTGTTGCTAGAAACTGGGATCTGTTGTGTTGTAGGAGGTATGTTCTCCCTGCATCCATTTCTTTTCTGAACATCACATTCAAGTGGATCTTATACCACTTGAGATGCATGGATTTGATATAATCCTTGGGATGGATACCTTAGAAAGGTATAAGGTTGTTTTGGATTGTGAATGCAAGCAAGATGTGTTTACTAATAATAGTGACACATGGATCTTTCAAGGAGAGAGAAAGATTCTACCCACCTGTCTTGTGTCAGTTATGGTTGCTGAGAAGCTGATGAGGCAAGGATGTTATGCATTCTTGGCCCATGTGGTAGATACTACCATGGATAGTCCTAACCCTGCCGAAGTTCCTGTAGTCAGGGAATTTGAAGATGTATTTCCTGAAGAACTTCCAGGTGTGCCACCGCCTCGGGAAATTGATTTTGAAATCAATTTGATCCTAGACACACAACCTATAGCACAAACACCATATAGGATGGTGCCTGCTGAGATGGCAGAACTCAAGAAACAGCTGCAAGAGTTGCTTGAGAAGGGTTTTATCTGACCGAGTACTTCACCTTGGGGTGCTCCGATCCTCTTTGTTAAAAAGAAATATGGGTCTAGGATCAAATAAAGTAACAATAAAGAATAAGTATCCTTTACCGAGGATTGATGATCTCTTTGACCAGTTGCGTGGTGCAACCGTATTCTCAAAGATAGATTTGAGGTCGGGATATCATCAACTCTGTATTAAGGATAGTGACATACCCAAGTCTGCCTTTAGGACAAGGTATGGTCACTATGAGTTCATAGTTATGTCGTTTGGACTAACAAATGCACCAACTGCATTTATGGAACTCATGAATAGAATCTTCCGATCGTTTCTTGATCAATGTGTTGTTGTCTTTATAGATGACATTCTGATCTATAGTAGGAGTGCTCAGCAACATGAACAACATCTTCGTCAGACTCTAGCTTTGCTAAGAAAACACAAGTTATATGCTAAGTTTAGCAAGTGTGAGTTCTGGTTACCAGAAGTTTCCTTTCTTGGACACGTAATATCTGCCTCGGGTATTCGTGTTGACCCTACAAAGGTAGAATCCATTTTGCTATGGGAACAACCGAAGATGCCGACGGAGATTCGAAGTTTCTTAGGATTGGCTGGCTATTACCGGAGGTTCATTAAGAACTTCAGTTCCACAGCCTTACCCCTGACTAAGTTGACCAGGAAGGATGTTCCTTTTGCTTGGAGTGATAAGTGTCAGCAATCTTTTTAGCTGCTGAAGGAAAGGCTGACAAGTGCACCTGTGCTGGTGTTACCTGAGCAAGGGAAAGTATATATAGTTTTCTATGATGCCTCCAAGAATGGACTCGGATGTGTGTTGATGCAGGATAAACAAGTGATTTCTTTTGCTTCCTGACAGCTTAAGAAACATGAAGAGAATTATCCGACGCACGATCTGGAGCTATCTGCTGTGGTTCATGCCTTGAAGATCTGGAGACACTATCTCTATGGAGAGACATTCTAGATTTTCACTGATGATAAGAACCTTAAGTACATCTTTTCTCAGCATGAGCTTAACATGAGGCAATGCCGCTAGATGGAATTAATCAAGGATTACGATTGTACAATTGATTACCATCCAGGGAAAGCCAATGTGGTTGCAGATGCTTTGAGTAGGAAATCAGCAACACCAACCTTAGATAGAGCACAACTGCATTCCTTGGTATGCTCTAGGAGAGACTGCTTATCTCATTAAGGCAAGACAATGTACAGTTGAAAGTATCATTGTTAGCCGGGTTGTTAGCTGAGATGCATATAAAACCTACTCTGAGAGATCAGATCAAAGAGGTACAACAAGTTGATGATGTAGTTGAACAGATCAGATCGGAGTATGGTGATGAGAAACGAGATGGTTTCCATGACTCTGATGACCAAGTAGCCTGTTATCATGGGAGGATGATAGTGCCGGATGTGGATAACTTGAGAAAGTTAGTCCTAGAAGAAGCTCATTCTTCGATGTATGCTATGCATCTAGGAAGCACCAAGATGTATCAAAATTTAAAAGATATGTATTGGTGGCCTGGAATGAAGAGGGACGTTGCTGAGTTTGTTATGCGGTGTCCTGTGTGTCAGCAAGTTAAAGCTGAACACCAGAAGCCTGCAGGAACAATGCAACCTTTGCCCATACCACAGTGGAAGTGGGATCATGTAACCATGGACTTTGTTGTTGGCCTACCCAGGACAAGCAAAGGGCATGATTCCATTTGGGTAATAGTTGATAGGTTGACAAAGATAGCACATTTATTGCCTGTCAAAACAACCTATTCTGCTGAGAAGTTAGCACAGTTGTATGTTGAAGAGATAGTAAGGCTGCATGGAGTCCCAATCACCATTGTTTCTGATAGAGGTCCCCAGTTTACGAGTCATTTTTGGGAGCAAATTCATAAAGCCTTAGGCACACAACTAAGGTTTAGTACAACCTTTCATCCTCAGACTGATGGACAGTCAGAAAGGACTATACAGACCTTGGAAGACTTGCTTAGAGCATGTGTTCTTCAGTTTACAGGGAGTTGGGATCTGCACCTAAGCTTGATAGAGTTTGCCTACAACAATAGCTATCAACATAGCATTGACATGGCACCTTATGAAGCTTTGTATGGTAGATGTTGTAGATCACCCCTATGTTGGTATGAAACCGGTGAATACCAGCTTTTAGGTCCTGATCTTGTGCAGCAGACCACAGAAAAGATTAAAGTAATACAACAACAGATAAAGACTGCACAGGATAGGTAGAAGTCTTACGCTGATAAGCGTCGTAGACCTTTAGAATTCCAGGTTGGAGACAGAGTGTATCTCAAAGTCTCACCTTGGAAAGGAGTTCTGAGGTTTGGAAGGAAAGGGAAGTTAGCTCCTAGGTTTATGGGGCCTTATCCAATCATTGAATAGATTGGAAGAGTAGCCTATAAACTAGAGTTACCACCAGAGTTACAGAGGTTACACCCTGTGTTTCACATTTCTATGCTGAGGAAATGTCACCCTGATACAAAATCAGTTCTGCAACCTATGGAGGTAGAATTGAATGATGATATATCTTATGAGGAAGGACCAGTGTCAATCCTTGATAAAAGAATTAAAAAGTTGAAAAAGAAAGATATAAGTCTTGTAAAAGTCCTATGGAATCACCGTGGTGTTGAGGAAGCCACATGGGAACTAGAGGAAGAAATGAGAAGGAAATACCCTGCTCTTTTCTCTTATAATATCTTGTTTTGTTATGTTTGTTGATTTCGGGGACGAAATCCTTGTAAGGGGTGGATAATTTGTAACATCCCTGAACTGTGTTATGAACTAACCCTAGGTGTTTTGCTTAATTATGTAATTAGACATTTGTGGTTATCTTTTGATATGTAATTAAATCTTTCGAGGAACATATATATTCCATTTTAGTCCTTTATGAACAATGTTGTAATATTGTTTTGTTAAATATGGAATTATGTGCAAATTACCCAATTAGAGGGGTTAACTTGCAAATTGTACATGTTAAGATGTTCCTCTGATGATAAGACATCATGAGAATGAATATGATGTAGTAATATGGATTCTCCAAGCTTGGGCACCAAGATATAGCTTGTAGAGCAATCCTTGTGCTTTAAAACCTAGTTTTGGGGTAAAGTGCAATTTACCCAAAAATAGGGTGCAACATGTAAAATATACCATCTAGAGTATCTCTCATGACTCTTGGCATAAAGTAGAGCTATGATAATGAGGAGGGCACCTCATTTTAATGATCAAATAAGAAAGATAACCTTTATAATTAAATAACCAAGTTTTATGCAAAATGACCCTTTTATATGTGCAACTTAGTAAGGTGTTCGGCTTCTTTTCCTCTAAACCTTGGATAAGGGAGGAGTTTTGCTTAAGGTAAGAAGGTAGGAACGTGACTAAGGAGAGGAGAAGGACCTATTTGATAAATAAGGAAATAATTGTCCTTGCCTTGAAAATATACCCAAAATATATAAGTACATCCTTTTTACAAAGCAAGGGATCGTTTCCCTTCATTCCTCTTCTTATCTCTTTGCTTTGGCCGACTAAGGAGGAGCTCAGGAGAATAGGAGAAAGGCCAAGACTGAATTGGGTAAGTTTTGATTGCCATCTAGCTCGAAATCATGGAGGAAATCTTGCTACAAGGTTGGTTTAGTAGTCTTCCTTACATAATTCTTCTTTCTAGCCATCTTCTCCATACAAATCTTGAAGAACGGACCTTGGGAAACATAAGGAGCTCAAGCCACCATTAAATATACGAATCTTGGAGCTATATATATGATTCTAAGGTGGGTTTTATAACTCTAACCCTTAAAGTTTTGTTTATGCATCTTCTTTCTATGAAAACGTTGCTTAATCTTCTTCCTTAGACTTTTCTATGTGTTCTTGCTACCAAAACCATGAAGAACAGTCCATGTTCTTGAGGTAGAAGAAGGTGGAATTATTTCCAAAGTTCATCCTGATCTTACTTTAGCAAACGGTCCTCCACTGCTTGCCCAAACGGTTTGCAAAAATGTTTGGAGGCAAACGATTTCAAAACCGTTTGAGAGCAAACGGTTTCAACCAAGAATGTTTGGGAGCAGCCGGTCCAAGACCGTTTGGATGAGTTGACCAAGTGTTGACCATTTGGAGATCTTCTGTAAACATTATGAACTAATCACTCACCAAGAATCATCAACTATTTCCAAGTAAATCACCAATTGAAGGCACTTTACTCACATAAACCCTAATCGGGTCTATTGTTGATTTCAATAGTGCAATCATGTTGAAGTTTGGGTTGAGTGGCCCAAACGGTTTCAAAACCATTTGGGGATCACCCAAACGGTCTCAAGACCATTTGGTGATCACCCGAGACCATTTGGAGGTCTAGGGTTAATTAGGGTTGGTCAATTGAGGGTCCAATCACATCAAGTTGTTGAATAATTAAGTGCTATTTTTGTGATCTAAATTAGGGTTCTACCCTTAAGTGAATGACTTAGTTTTTGATGATATAATGGGAAAACGGTCTCAATACCGTTTGGAGGATGTAAAAATGATCCCAAGACCATTTGGGGTCAGGGCATGACCCAATTGAGTGATGGTTCAATGGGTTCAACATCAATTAGACTCATGTTAATGTATGTTGAAGGATGGTCGTTCCAAACCCCAATTCAAGTGATCCAAACCCTAATTGGTGACCAATTGAAGTTCAATTGAGGGTCAAATCAGTAAGGATTAACCTAATTGACTCAATTGATGAGTGGTTAACCATTGCAAGATCAATTGAGGGGTTTAACATTGAAAACCCTAACTCAATTGGATAGGTTGAGGCACCTTTTGGTCCATGCAGTTTTGAGGGTGTTTGGACCAAACGGTCTCAAGACCGTTTGGGTCCAAACAGTCTCAAAACCGTTTGAGTCCAAATGGTCTCAAGACCGTTTGGGACCAAATGATCCCAAACCGTTTGGTGACCATGCGGTTTCAAGATCAATTTGTCCATGTGGTTTCAAGGTCAAAGTTGGCCAAACGGTCAACAAGACTAAACAATCTTCACCTCACCTAGGGAAAACGGTTTTGATGGTGTACTTGTCCATGTGGTCTTGAAAGTCTAAGGGACCAAACGGTCAACAACTCCATGCGGTTTCAAAACCGTTTGGAGGTTGAAGGTGCAAAACCGTTTGGGGTTTATTAAAGTCAAGAACGTTTGATGACTTAATGGTCATGATGGTTTAGTAGTTGATTAACCTAAACCCTAAAGATACCTAAAGTCATTAAGGGGTTAATTAATTAGTGGACTAATGCATGTATGGTCAATGGTGAACATTACCAAAGTACCCTTGATGGGATAGAGTTACCAATACCCCCTTGATCAAGTAAACCCTAATGACCATAAGGGTGATGACATGACTTATGTTATCAAGGTTGATTTGACTTAACCTAATCAACAGTGATGTAAACATCATCTAATAATAAGAGGAGAGAGAAGACTCCTAATATGAATGTGAATCAAGTAATATACTTCCAACATGTATGAATACACCTAATTAGGGTATGATCCTCCATAGTGAGATCATTGAAACCCTAATTATGATGGTTAATGAATCTTAACCTATTTTGAGGGCATTAATGAAAGTAATCTTCATACATGATGATGGTATGACCTCAGTTCACTATAATGTGAATAGTAAACCCTAATTTCTAGGGTAATTTCATGTAATGTGAATAGTAAACCCTAATCTAGGGTGATGCGATGATATGAACAGTAAACCCTAATTCTGGGTTATACTTTTAAGCATGGAACTTTATGATTGAAGTATGAATTAAGGAATCACTTTTCCTAATTAAGATAAAGGGGTTGAATAAGAACCCTAATTGAAATTAATAGGGAAAACCTAACCCTATTAAGGGCATAATGGTACAACCCTTGCATTGAAAGATTATCTCTATTTTGTAAAATGCTGATATAGAGATAAGATGCCTATTATCAAAATGTATTAACCACGCATGTTTTTATAAAGAAGTGATCATAGCCAGGTAAGGGTTATGATGTCTTATTCATTGAAAGCATGTTATAAGCTTTATGAATAGTGATATACTATGTTGCTTGGTTTAAGAGGTAACATATGAGATTGATGGGCTGTAAAAGCCAGGAGCAATATCTACATTTTTATAATCAAGTTCATGATGTTAGATGACTTATGATGCTCTAAGGGTTTGAACACCCATATTCCTAAATCATAATGATGAGATGGTTAGGATTGATATCTCAATGATAACTAATGTGAAATGAACTTGATACATTTAGTATTCTTCTTTTATAGCAGTTGTTTTAATGGTTTATGTTTGAAAACATGCCTGATGCTAAAAGAATGCTATAATGTACTTAAATAATCAAGTATAATGATATCATGTAGAGCCCTGACCATAGATCCATCATTGTCAGTAGTTTAGTGATGGTGAAACAGGTTTTCCTAAGGGAATTCCTGGAGAACATACTTTTGAGTATGTTGGGGTTATGGATGCGAATATCCTTACGTCCTGATGTAGGAATTGATGTAAGATGTACCTTTAATCCATCAATCCTTCATTATATGTTTATGCCGGGATGATGTATAACTAATCTCCCGATGATATTGTTAATGCCGCATTGGTGTGAGATAAACAAGAAATCCCTCGATGGCGAAGAGAGTACAGAATGCCACTGTAGCTCTAATAGCGAAGTTTCCAGAATACCCTGGAAAGCTATTATAGCAGAGACACGAGATGTCCTGCATGTCGATCCTCACACTGACTGAGGAAGATGAGGTCATAAGAATCTGGCTCTTTTGATGACCTATGTATGGTATCGATGCGATTTCGTAATGGTCGGTTGGAGTATGAGTGGTATACCTCATCTCCTCAGGGCATAATAATGTTTGAAAAACATAATCAGCCGTGTAGCATAACTGCTTAGGTTGAACTATGAGAAACAATGATTGATGATACACTATTTATAATGTTCTAGTTGAATAACTAGTATACATGTTCTTCATATTCTTATTGAGATATGCTTTGATATTCAATTATGTTATAATGGAAATGATTGCTTAAAGAGAATGTTGCTTTACTTAGTTAAACCTGCTGTTGAATGTTTAAAGTTATATTGCTTATTGTTATTCCTTACTGCAATAACAAAGCTTCTGGTGGAGAGTTATAACTCTCGCTGGGACAATTATTCAATTGTCTCACCCCCGTGGGATTCGACTTTTTAGGGGGTCTCCGAGGACGAAGGAACCCATCCGTGGGTGAGCAGCAACAGCAGCAGTAACATCAGGGACAACAGTGATACTCAAGTGGAGACACTGACTGTTAAGTCTTGTAGATAGTATGTCCTATGTGTCGTCTCTGTACTCTCAGGTCCTAGGAGTCAGTAGACCTGAGGTTTTTGGCTTAATGCCTCGAGATTTTGTATCTTGCCTTGCATAGATAACAGGGCAATTGATGTATGTAATCACTCGAGATGTGATTTTACAGAGATGTAATGACGAATCATGTTGTAAATAAGTTATCATGTTTCCTTACGAAAGAGTTTTATAGTTTAAAGATCTCTTTCCAAAAAGTTTTAATTTTTAGTGATTTTTAATAATTCCGCTGCTAGTTAATCGCTTCTGCATTCGTTGATCTCATTTTCACGATTCGATCACCACACTATATGTCCCAAATACTCAGGAGGAGTTCCTCTAGGCTAAAAATCCTCTTACTCCATGTACTTCAGTTCTACAAGGGTAACACGAAGGAGTAGGTCTGCAAGGGCTATGTAGTTCAACTATAATTGTATTGGGTATTAATGGAATCTTCATTTATTATTGAATACCCCTACTAAACTAATGTACCACTGTCACCTAGTTTGTTGGTGTAGGGTACTTCCTATCTATGTATTTAAGATACTTCTTTCTATATCTAATAGTCCATTGCCCATTGCACCCTTCCTAACGTAGACCTACAAGGATGTATTATATAGTGATTGGAGCATATGTTACTACTATACTTTGGATTTTGACTACATAAGTAATTGGGAATATGCTACCCAATTTAATTACTAATTACTAGCTAAGAAAATATAGCATTTCCTTTGGTTTCAAATGGACCTCTATTCAAACACCAGGAAAACCCAAAAATTCAAAATTCCAGAATATTCTATGAATAGTATAATTAATAATAGAGAATTTAGAAACCATGATCATAATTGTTTGATCATGTTTTCGACATTGAATGAAAAAAATAACTTTCTAAAAATGGTAGTTTATGGAGGAATTTTGAATTTTGATGTGAATTTATCAAATTAATTGAAATTGACTAAAACATTGCTCTATACACCCACCTTAATCACTTATATGTAATTTTAGATCATAGGATAAATATATTTGATATCAAATTAGATCAATTCGTCAATAACAAGATGGTTCATGTAGAGAACATGATGGTTTACTCTAGGAGCAAGGTTCCTAAACCCCTCTTTGATCTATACTAGGAGCATAAATGTGGAAGCAAAGAGTATGGTAAAAAATAAACGATTAGCTACATTAATTTGTAACTACAACAAAATAGATAGATACTATAACATTCACCTACTTGGATTTAACACAAAGATAAATAATAACTCATTGTTCTTTTATTTCTCGAGAAATATCCCAAAATGCAACAAGAATCGACACATCAACCAAAACTAAGGTTTTGGTTTGTAAAGTAGGTGATAATGAACCTAAAGCTCAAATTTGATATTTTAGATCAATATACATAAGTTTCATCTCTTCCATGTCATATTCATCCATCGTTCTCTTTTCTTAACCCTCTCCATATTTACTCACATTTCTTAGTTACATCTCGTAGGCCTTAAATTACTTACTAATGGTGAATTCACCTTCTGGGTATTTATGTTTAGGGTTCCTCTTATGACCTCATTGGCATCAAAGGCAAAGTCACAATTGACATGCCCTGGGTTTCCAAGTCCATAAACATCCTTACATATATCGTTCATCAACAATTTACTCATCTTTAACTTATTCTTTCTTTCCTAGTTGTAAATTCATTCCTCTTTTGAGATTCGTATGTATCTTACTTTTCCCTTACACTTTCATTTTCTTTTCCTTGTACTAGACTGTCTCTAATTGTTCCATTATAGTACGATGACTTGTAATGTATATTAATGATTGAGATATATGTAATGATGTTTGTGCTTCATTAATATCATTTACTTGTATTGATTTCCTACTTAAATTATTTAAATTCCTTATTGTAGAACCGATCATAGTTTTCTAATTCTTTACTAGGATCCCAAGTACTAAAATACACTCACATGAAAAACAATATGTGCATCTCAAAAAAATTATAATAGAGGATTTCTTCACCATTAGTCCTTTAAGGAAATCTAGAATTCCAAGTCATTATATTCTCTCCTCTTAGACTATGTCCCCCAAACAAAATTAGACATTCATTTACTACATTCATCAAGGATCCAATAACAAATATTAATATCTTATTTATATTGAAATCACATATTACTCTTACTTGATTCTTATGTTTTTCTCATTTTCAAAACAATATTGTGAATATCCCTCTTACCGCATGAGTTTTCATTTCAATGTGTATTCTTTCTCATTTTACTTACGTGTAAGAAGATATAGACAAGAAGGATATATTTACATTTTGGAATTTGGTTTCTCAATTATTCAGTCAATACTCTCCTCTTAGTAATATTGATATTCTTGTCTTGTATCATACTAATAATTTCTTATCAAAAAGTAACCATTTAAGATTTTCTTACTTCAATTATATTAATTATGATTTAAATATGTGGTTATCATTTGTATAATATCAATATTTAGTTCTTAATCATTTCCTATAAGTATGTTATTCCTTCCTTCTACCATCATTATCCATCATATATTCTTATTATTCAATTCATATTGATATTTCTATTAAAATCAAAATTCTATGACTTGTATATTTCTCATTATCTCTTACTTGTTCCATATTTTAAATGTTTAAATGAATATTTTCCTTATCAATTTCACCTTTTCAAACATAATACGTGCCATTTACTTTATTTCAATTCGCATGAATCATATAGTGGAAAATCATTCATATTGATATCAATATCAATTCATATCCATTTGACCCATTCACTTGCTCGAAATCATATTCATCTTTCTAACATTTGTCTAGTCAGACATTACTATCTACACATGTCAAAGTAAAATCAACCAAGTACTTGACAGACACGTCTATATAAAATAAAAACAAGTATGAGTACATTAGAATAATCTTAATTAGGATGTATTTTTCATAAACTCCTCTTATCATACAACCCATTATCCTTGAACTATGATATTTGTTTTGTTTGTTTTCTTACTTTAACCTAGTATCTTACTGATTCATCTACTTCAGTATAATTTTCTTTGTTTCAATCACTATGAGAGTTATTCCTCTTTAATAAGCTTGTTAGTTTGTCTCTCTTTTCTCCTTATTCTTACTTAATTAAGAATTACATAACCATTGAGAATATGTTATAAATTCATTCTTATTAATCCATTTCCTTTTTAATACTTCTATATACTTTTTTTGTCTTTGTCATCGATCATATTTAGATTTCTTAGTACAAGTTGTCATCAATATCTTGGTTCATTTTATTTTATCATTATTTCGTGCTCTCTAAAACTTATTTCAAGAATTATGCATGTATTTAAGCCAGTCGAATGACTTCCTTCACTAGTCAATTGACTTGACCAACTAGTTGGTTAGTTGTCATACGGGAGTCAGATCTAAGCATTTTGAAATTTACATTGTTATAACTTTCTAGAAATAATCCAAACACTAAAAAGAGCTTTTATAACATGTTTTATATATTAATTATAATCTAATATTCTCTACACAATATCTTTGATTCAGCTTTCTTCTCTCTGTGCTTGAAGTTGGGGTTTTCTAACTTTTTTTCTTCAAATATTCACTTTATTACTATCTACAAATAACTTCTATTAGTTTCTCCATATATTCCTTTAAATTCTAGTATCTGAATATTCTCAGCCCACATTTCTTTTGACTTTTGCATTCTCATATCTTATTCTTGTTCAAATACTATGGGAATGATTTGATCCTAGTATGACATCCCGCTAGCTAGAACGGGATGTACCTACACTCATGAAGCTAGGAGTTACTCAAGATTATATCCATGTTAAAGATGTAGGAAGAACAACAATCAAGGAAAACTCAATTAGAAGTATCATAAGATCTACTTAATGCATAAAACATAAACAATATCTGCCTATAATTCTAAGTACACAAAGATATATTGGGAGATCATATAATATAGAGTATATGAAATTCATAAGAAACATAATTACTTTTGCCTTTGCGTGAAATCATAAATATAAATCAAAATTCATATCACATTATGCCTTTATGATCTTACTATCTTAATTTCGTTATAGTCTTCTAACCTTATAAGTCTAGGGTGTCTCTATATCTCATCCTCCCATTGAATACACAAACATGACATATATGGAAGAATGGACATATTAGCTTTATCTTAGTTGATTCAAGTATCCAACTATTGGACTGTGGTACCCTAATACTTAAGTTTTCCAAAGTGAGTATGATATTATTTCCTATTTTCAACACTTAAATCTAATGGATTTACTTAATGCTCCTTGACAACTCAACCTAAGCTATGATGCCAAGATATTACACCCACCTCTCACAATGACACTAATAATGAGATCAAGACATAAAGTGAGGATTAAAATAAACCTAATATAACTCCTATCTTTTTTCAATTAAAAGCTCTTGGGTTTCTCACAGTTAATTACATATATTATTTTTGCATAGGATTTTGAAGCTTGATTCCTTAGATTTGATTTTAAATGTAAAGATATATGTTAACATCATGGTAATTCTGATTATTTACATGTAGAAAAGTGTAGATGATTAAATAGATATTCTAAAAATAAAGAAGCAATATTACATGACATCAATTACAACTCTCTTATTTCTATACAAGGACCTATACTGACACGAAACAACTAAATTTGACTACTCATATACTTAACTCGTGTGACATATTTACTCTAATATATATCTACATTCAATTCACATTACTTCCTTAAGACATTTGTGAGTTGAGGAGTGAGATGCTCGCTTAGTGAATGAGTAAAATAATAAAACAATATCAATCATTGAATCAAACACTTTCATACCCTTTGATCAATTAAAAGTAAAAATAGGACAATAATACAAAGTAAAAGACTAACTACATAGAAATTTACAAGTAAATTTTGCAGCATGCATTGCTGGAAATATGCAAATATAAAAATATATTCATCATTATTCACTTTCTAATCTTTTTATTAACTTTAACTCAACTTGACTAGAGTGACTATTGCATTAACCGACTAAACATAAATGATCAATCTAGCTAACCGAACTCTTTATCTAGACTTTGACTGAGCTAAACTGCCTTTCACTTCTGTGTTTCCCCTAAAATCACTCAGATCATACTATCCAAGTGAAATTGACTTACAATATAAGTCTTAAGGTAAATCGGGACCTTCAGGATGCTACAAACTCTTTCGTTTGTATTGAGGCACCTTGTAAGGCCTGGTGGTGGCTAAACAACATCAGAAAAACTATGGTTCCTCGTCCTATGTGTCTATGAGGGGTGCCTCTAGGCTAAAAAACCCTTTGCCTCCATGTAATGTAGTTACACAAGGGCTAACATGTAATATAAAGTAAGTATCTAAAGGAATATGTTTACAACATCTATCTAATCCAATTGGCATTATCTTCTTATCGCGAGAATCTCTAGTTATTGTTGGATACCCCTACTATATTAAAGCACTATTAATACCTACTCGGTTGGTGTTCAACATTCCCTTTCTTTATATCTGGGTTACTTCTTCCTATTTTTGATAGTCTATAGCTTTTTTCAACCTTAAGGCTATAGACTTATATATAGAGCTGGTCATTGGTCCAAATGCGGTCCAAACCGATTTAAATTGGATCGAGACCCGAAAAAGGAAAAATTCTTAGACTGTGGTTCAAACCCTAAACCCTAAACCCTAAATCCTAAAAATTCTTAGACTGAGGATCATACCAAATAAGAACCAGTTTGGTTCAAATTGTACCAAAAAATTTATGGATTGGATAAGGATTGTACCAAGACTGGACCGATTAGAATTCTTACTATTTAGAAAATATAAAAGAATTATATATTAGTGTGATCGGTCATTTGTTTTCGCTACATTTTGTATTATAGAAAAAATACAACTAAGTAATTTATTTTGATGTTTCATTCCTTGAAACTAGTTTATGTAAAATAATCATTTTTATCCGTTTTTTTGCAATCACATCGTGGTAGCTAACAATAAAATTTAAATATATTTTTTGCACTATAGTACATTACATATAGTATAATGAATACTTTTAATATGATATAATGAAATGTAACTTTAATTACCATTTATGTCTATCACTGCTTCTCATGTCATGATCTAAAGTATTTACTTTCATCCCTAGGGGTAATAATATGTCTAATAGGTTACATATACTTTATTATTTCTACAATTGACCATCATGCATTTGACTTCCAACAACCATTCATAAACATTAATAATAATATAAATATCTTTTATATTAACTCATAACACAAAGATATTGTTTTATATTATTTGTTCAAGTTGGTCCTGACTGGTCTGGAACGGTCTTGGACGGGATCATACCAAGGTTAAAAAAAAATAAAGGACTGAGATTGGACTGGACCAAACCGAATTTTTGGTCTGCTTGAGTCCACAAGTTTGGACCGATACATGTATAATCCTACCTACATGGATGGGTTATATGATGTTCATGATATCTATTATTACTATATTTCCTGATCATATCTTTCTCTTAGACTGATTTGTTTTCTTTATATACTTTATCGATGATCAAGACTACTAGACTGACTTGTTGATAATAATGAAGTGGATGCCTGACTTACATATTACCTTTCTCTTAGGATTTCTCATAGTTCATTAACATATAATATTTCTTGCATATTCAAACAAAATTCATATATATATATGTATGTATATATTAATACATTCATTCTCGTTCAGCGTTTCTCACATTTAAATGTAACATCAGTAGAATTTCTAACTAAGGGAATGCCAATTTGATTTGCATGAAACAACATACTATCTCGTTCACTTCTTGATAAGGATTTGAACTAGAGGATATGCTTCATACAATAAATTATAGGTATGCATACAAAAATATTTAATTAAAAAGCCTTAGTATCACAAGAACCTTTCAATCTATTAGTTACTATTAATAAGGTAATGATGCTTTTGTAAGCATACTCAACTGGGTTTCCATCATTAGAACTGCCTTTTTTACAAATTGTATATTATATAGACTAGAATCTCTAATTTGAAAAAAAAAGATCAAGCATGTCCAATTCAGTCATTAACTGCACAAGAAAGACCATATTAGCATTTATCTAGATTTCAAACAAACACCCAAAAAATTATGAAAATTATGATTTTTAGAAAATTCTCAAATAAATTTCTAAATTCTAATATATTCAAGATATATAGATTCTCATATTCATTTCATTATATAATATTATTTCTTTCATATATTGAATGTTGAATAAAATAATACATAAATATAATTCAAGAACAATAACTTCCAATAAACTACCACTTATGAAGTAAATGTGAATTTAGATGAGAAATTGTCTAATTATTACAATTGTTTTATCCAATCGCCTTACTCACTCATGTTTTCACTTTAGACCCCAGGAGAATTTCATTGATGTAAAACTTGATCAATTCATCAAGAACAAGATGGTTCATGTTGAGAAACATGGTGGTTTACCTCAGGAATAGGGTTCCTTAACCCCTCTTTCATCCGACCTAAGAACAAAAATATAGAAGCAAAGAGTAGGGAAGAAGAATCTACATATCTCCTTCACCACAAAAAAGAAATAATTGGTATAACATTTACTTAACAAGATTTAACCCAAAGATGAAATACCCATTGTTGTTCTTGTTCTTGAGAAATCTTCCAAAATCACATCAAGAATTGCCACATCAACTAAAATTGGGTTTGGGTTTGTAGAGTAGGTAATAATGAACCTATATCTCAAAATTACTCTTCTATATAAATATGTAGAGGTTTCAGATAATTTTTTATGGTCAGAATATAGATTTTTAACTATCACATGTTGACTCTTAAAAATAACTACTAGTTTAATTATTTCGTCCCTTATATGAGATCTAAAAGTTTTAAAAATTTTAAATGTTTTCTAAAGCCAATCTTTAGACATATAGTTAAATTTTATCTTGGACTTAACAATATTTCAATATCATATAGTATACTAATAAAACTTAGTCTATATAGTATGATTGACTGAATATTTACTGAGAAAATTCAACAGATAAACAACTTCATAAATTAATCAAATTCTGAAAATTTTAATTAGAAATCATATGGAAACTTTATAACGCACATCAAATTTTCTAGGAAATATGATATATCAAATATAATATAATTCAGTGCCATATTTGTCACAAGATTTCACATGTTATCTTAGATTAGTATGCCATGACTTTATAGAAATTTGTGTATTGAGCCTCACTATGCTAAAAATGGTATATTATAATTTCTTGTTGAACTGTAGATATATACAACAAGGTATCTGAATAAGGAGTATGTATAACTATATGAAATATTTAAATCACAATAAACATCTAAAAATTGAACTTAGGATTGCATGGCATTGATTACATATTAAGTATATGAGGTCATTACAACCTCTCTCTATTAGAAGGTTTCATCCTCAAAGCATAGAAATATAGAGAGAAAAGTTCCTTCAGAATTCTTTGTGCATTCAAAAATCTAGTCTTTCTCTTATTCTTAT
Source organism: Alisma plantago-aquatica (assembly GCA_963693085.1). Taxonomy (NCBI): domain Eukaryota; kingdom Viridiplantae; phylum Streptophyta; class Magnoliopsida; order Alismatales; family Alismataceae; genus Alisma; species Alisma plantago-aquatica. The sequence continues at coordinate 613,744,145 of OY856415.1, forward strand.
ATCTCTTATTTAAATATGGAGTTCGAATTTGAATTCTCTATTTCCTTTCAAGCTACAATCATCTCATAATAAATCAGTTCTATATTAATAAGAAAACAAATGTTTCAGGATTGGTTAATGAATATGAGATTTTTTTTCAATATGGTATATGGTCTTAATATATCCTTTTCATGGATATTGTTATGTATTGTATCTGATTATGTAAATATTTCTATATATAGACAACTAAAAGTAGTAAAAAGATACATTTATATTGTAGCATATGAATCATGAATCCCCATAAGCCATAAATTAGAATATTTAATTCTATTGTACTTAGATGAATTTATGACAATTGAAGTAATTTAAATCAATTGTCCCTTCAAATTTGATATTATAAGTTTATGGAAAACTAAAACCATAAAAACAAATGTTGCTTTTGTTGAAACACCTTTGTCATGCTATTTTTCTAGAAAATTTGAACAACATTAATAATTACTCAATCGTGATTCATTTCTTAGGCATCATTTCTTATCGCTTCTTATTTTACCATAAATCTTTGATAAAATTATAAAGAGATGATTGAATGTGAATGTTCAAAACTCGAAATATAACATGGATTTCTTGTTCTATCGACTTTTATTTGAGTAGCATATCTTATATGTCAAATTCATCCATCGTTCTTATTTCTTAACCATTCCCATACTATTCTCTCACATTTCTCAATTACATCCCTTATGCCATAAGTTACTTATTAATAGTGAACTCACCTTCTTGGTATTTATTTTTAGGTTTCCTTATATAATCTCATTTCTATCCTAGGTCATGTCACAATCAACCTTCCTTGGGTTGCCAAGTCTAGAAACATCCTTAAATGTATCATTCATCTATAACTTATCATCTTTATGTTATTCTTTCTTTCCTAAATAGAAAGTTTATTCCTCTTTTGAGGTTCACCTATATCTTATTTTTCTCGTATACTTTCATTTTCTTTCTATAAGACCCCTGACCTAGATTGGTGCTTGATCTTGCTTATTTGGCACCTTAACAACATTTGACATGTTTATGTTTTTAGTTTGGTCTAGTTTGGTAGATGTTTGAGCTAGTTATGTCGTATGTATGTTACTTTTGGACCAAGTTACAATTTACCAATGTTGAGGGTTTATTTTGTAGTTTGTCACATGTTTGGATGTGCCTCTTGTGGCTTGGCATCATGAGAGAGAGAATGATACTTAGAGGTGTCTTGTTGGACCTTAGTCGATGAGGTGGCATCATGGGTGTTGATGCTAGGGTTTGCATGGTTTGTGTGGATGCTTGAGTTGTTAGTGTCGACCATGTTGGTGTGACATTGGTAATGACCTATGTTTTTACTATCCTTGAGAGTGATTCATTCGAAACACCTTGCTTTGGTTGGTTTGTAGAGACCCAAATGCCTTGTCTTGGGCTTTGGTTGCTAGGTTTGCTTATGTAATGCATGTGTCGACCTGTTGTTTGGGTCACATAGTGTAGCTGTCGCTACTATGTCTACCCTTGGCTTTAGCTTTGGCTGAAGGAGGGTTGAGAAGCCTAGAGTTCGCTACTCAACCTTGGTTTTAACATTCTTCATTGCATGCATATTTACAGTGCTTGCATGATCATGGTTTTAAGGGACATGTGTCCTTAGGTGCTTTAGTATCTTGTCACCCCATATCCCTCTACCTCTCTCTAACCCTTAGGTATATATACCCCTTCTTTCACATGCAAGTAACCCTTTTATCTATCTTCTTTCCCTCTTCTTACTTGTGTTAGGCCTTGAGCTTGGTGGTGCAAGTGGAGGGTTGATCTTGAAGAAGTTGGTCATTCTCCTCTTGAATGTGGTGATCTAGGGCTTGATCATCTCCCATGTGGTGGTTCTTGGTGATCTTTCAGCTTGGTAAGTAGTTATCTCTCTTTGATCTCATTTTTCTTGAAACCCTACCTCTTTCTTTCTCTCTTTTCCATTAGAATATGGGTTACCATGGTGGTTATCTTCAGGAACTTCTCTCCATAGAGGTCGAGACAATGGTTTGACCATGGTAGTACCTGAGTGAGATGAAGCTCTCCTCTTTCTTCTTTCTTTTTCTGCCTAGGATTCCTACCCTCTTATTTTTGAGCTTCTTTTGATCTTGGTGCATTCTTCTTCTCTTGAGGTGATCTTTCTTGGATTTGGAGTTGATCCAATCTTGGTGCTTCCTTCTCTCACTTGGAGCTCATGACTTGGACTTGATCTTCACCACAAGGTAGGTTATATAACTTTCCCATCTACTATTGTTGCACCTTTATCTTTCTATCATGTTCTTGGTTAATCTTTAAGACATGATCATAATCTGCTAGATGATGCTATCTTGATTTAGGGTTTAAGATTATTAAGTATTATTGTATATATTTCTCTTTTTCTGAACCTTAATTCATGTACTCGAAATCTAAGTGATGGTGAAGTTGTTGTTTCTTACATGCATCTTTATCGTTAGTTTCATCACCATGTTTATGTTTCAGCCATCATATGTTAGATGGAGGTCTTGGCTCCCATGTACATGTGTTATACGTTGGTTTTCTCTCTCTTAGCATGGTTTCCTTACTGATTTTGGAGATGATCATTTTTAGGGTTTTAGTGTTGATCCTTTCATGAGGTTCCATCTTGGTGACATTTGAGCTTCTTGATGTTAAGAATCTGATTCGATCAACATGTTTCCTTGGTTCTTGGGGTTGTTATGAACATGTTGATGGTGTCCTAGGGTTCTAGATTGGTCACCATAGTCCTAACCCTAAGCCACTATGGCCGCTACATAAGTTGTTGTTTGGTCATTACATATGAGCCTTGTGTTGGTCGCTACCCATGGTGGCCTGGTTGGGTCGACACAACCTTAATTTGATGATTGATATGGTCACTATGTTGGTTGGATCGCAAAAAACCCTATACCTAATCGGGGTGGTATCTGCGTTTACTTGAATGGTTTGGTCACTACACCCGGATTAGTTTGTTTGGTCACTACATATGTTGAGCCATGTGGCCTCTACACATGTTGAGTCATGTGGTTTCTATACATGTGAATCATGTGGTCGATATGTGGTTTGGTCGATACATAGTGTTGTTTAGAATGATTGGTTGATCATAATAATAATGCCTAACTCTAATGTTATCCTAGAATGGGGGAAGTGATATACCTAGGGTTTGATGTTGAGTGTTGTGATGGAAACCCTAATCATTTATCTATGGAAATTCTAACCCTAGTTTGAGCACATGATGTAATTGCTTATCTTGCTTGAAGGATTTATCTTGTAATGATGTTTTCTCTCTCCTACTTGTGTAACCCTAATGTTGCAGGTTGAATACACATCATATCTTGTGACATCTATGGTATTGTTTATATGATACATGATGATGGTTATGAGCCTTTATGAGGCATCATGGATAACAATGTTGTACAAGAACTATGTGATTGGGTCTCATGACCTGGAAGAGGCTTAATGCCTAATGTGATGTGATAACCTCTAGTGATGTTATGAGGGATGGTTATCCCAGGATGATGTGATGATGATGATGGCTATGTATGATAGTGGTATCATGTGATGATGTGACAAGTTTATACCTCATACGTTTTATATCTTCTGACTTTGCAACCTACCCTTATCCTTATAGAATTTGTTTTTGGTTTGTACATTGTAACTTGATTGATGCATTAAAAGACACCCAATTGGCAATAATTAATCAAGTGAAACCCTAGTCATGTAGGTTGCCCTGATCCATAGATCCACCTTCAACATCAGTACTTGTTGGATGGTGAAATGAGTAATTTGTGTTGGAAACTCAGAGCTCATGTGTTGAATATGCGGGGGTGCAAGTTGATGATATATCCTCGCATACACAGTGACAGATTTGGAGGATGACTGCATTCACACCTTGACTGGAGAACAGTTGAGGATGTATCTCTAATAATATGTTTTCAGGGATGGTTGCGATCATACCATGGCAGGAGAATAGTTGCAGTCGTATCTTACTAGTGTCATGCCTATATACCAAGGCAGACTAGGCTAATTTGCAATTTGACTCTATATATCACTGTGGCAAACTCGGACTGACCAAGGGTGTGGAAGATCATAGGAGTCTGTCTCTCCTAGATCTTGTATGGAACTGATTTTGACTTAGCAGTGGTCAGTTGAAGCATGAGTAGTATACCTCATCTCCACAGGGCATAATAAAAGACGTACTACAGTCATGTAGTATATTTGCCTAGGGTCAAACACAATTCACATTGGACAAACCATTGCCTTACTTCTTATACTATTGAATTGATAATGGTTATACATGTTCTTCATATTCATTCTAAAGTATATTGTAACATCCCATGATTTGAGGCCTCAGATAAAATGATCTTATAAGGAATGATTAGACTACCCATATCACCAAGGTGCACCTCCTTTTCTAGGAGCTCGTCACTAAAGAACTTTGTAATTAAGTGTGCTTGGCTTGGAGTAATACTAGGATGGGTGACCAATCGGGAAGTTTATCCTGTCTTGCACGTGAGTGTGGATAAAGCACACAATTAAGGCTAGTGGTGGTCTGTGGGGCCAGTCGACATTCTTGAAACTCTACTAGAGCCTAGGGCAGTGGGCCCATGCATTACAAATGGTATCAGAGCCAAAAACCCTCCAGTAGGTGAGGCCCAGATGGGCATGTGGCATGCCAGTCTTGAGTCGTGCGGTACATGCATGTAGAAAAGGGCTGTCCATGGTGCTGTAGCCACCCTTGCGTTGGTATTCTGTGATCAGGAGCTGGGTGTCCATGGGCCATTCTGGGTCTGCACTAAAATGGGGAAATATTATGAGGCCATATAGTTGAGTCTTGACAAGGACGTCAAGCGTCTAAGTGGGGGAGATTGTAACATCCCAGGATTTGAGGCCTCATATAAAATGATCTTATAAGGAATGATTGGACTACCCATATTACCAAGGTGCACCTCCTTTTTCAGGAGCCCATCACTAAAGAACCTTGTAGTTAAGCGTGCTTGGCTTAGAGTAGTACTAGGATGGGTGACCAGTCAGATAGTTTATCTTGGCTTGCACGTGAGTGTGGATAAAGCACGCAGTTAAGGATAGTGGTGGTTTGTGGGGCCAGTCGTCATTCCTAAAACTCTACTAGAACCTAGGGCAGTAGGACCATGCGTTACATATATGATGTTCTACTACTTAGCTTGTATCTGCTCACACTACTTTATCTATGATTATCAGTTTAAAGTATATGATTTAGCTGAATCTGCTCATCCTATTAATAGTGTTACCATCTTGCTATATAATCTATCTGTGATAACATTAGTTGTTGGTAGAGAGTTATATCTCTCGCTGGGACGTTAGTCTCACCCCGTGGGTTTCCACATCTTTTAGGTGGTCGTGCACAATGAGGTAGAGATCGAATGGTTGAGGAAGAGAAGTAAGGAGAATAATAGTTGTTCAAGGTTGGATATGCTTCTAGTGTCTTGTAGTAGAGTCCTAGATGTCGTCCCTATACTCTTAGGTCCTTGGGGTGTTTTGTAGATGTTGTACATCGATATGAGGTTTTGACAGTATGTCATGGTTGTACATTTTTGTTTTGTATATCTGAACAAGTTATCTCTTGTGATAGGTTTGTGGCAAGTTGGCTAGTGAACAATGATGTATTTACCTTTATGGTATGATATGTGATACAAGTGGCATAGTTTGTTGACTCAGATGTAATATTATCCACTTTTCTGGTTATATAAAGTCAGTTTTGATTTATCATGTTTTCTAGAAATCTAGATGTTTAGTGTTGATCCTGTGCTTTGCTTTGAGTAATCTCATTTTGGGTGTCATCGGTGTGTCACAGTTAGGTTGGCATCAAAGCTCTAGGTTTGCTGAGTCTATAGGGGCATAGGACTAGGCTTTGTGTCTATTACTATGTATCCAACATATCTGATAGTAGCTTTTGCTTATGTAGAAGAAGAAGAAGGGAAAAGATATGTCTGGAGAATACAAAGGACATGTTGAGAACCATGTTGCTACACTAAGAGGTGGTGTGAGGAGGCAACCGATAGAAGATGGAGTGCTTGAGGTGCCTCAGCTTGACCCAACAACTGTGTCTAATCCTGCTTTGCAATCTATCTTTGGACAGTTCATGGTCATGATGACACATATGGTGGATAGAATGCCCATACCCCAAGCAAGGGCAGCTGTCCCTAATGCAGAATCCCATGATTCTAGGAAGACCTTTGAGAGGTTAAGGCATATGGGGGCGATAGAGTATGCTAGTATATCGAATCCTATAGATGCAAATATGTGGCTGACAGATCTAAAGAAGGTCTTTAAGATCCTCAACATCTCAGAAGAGGATAAGGTGAAGCATGCAATGTACCTGTTGAAGGTCAATGCTGGCCATTGGTGGGCTATTGAGGAGGAGAAGAGACCTAGAGTGGTGGTCAGTTGGGAGGCATTTTGGTAGGAGTTTGTGAGCTGATACTTCCTAGAGACATAATTGGATGAGAAGATCTCTCAGTTTGAGAAGATCCGACAAGGATCTATGACGATCAATGAGTATGAGGCCAAGTTTATGGAGTTGCTGAAGTTTTTCCCGCATACGACTGCCACATATAAGGAGAGGATTAGACCTTTTGAGAAGGGTTTGAGCTCCCAGTTGATGACAATAGTATCAAATTTAGAGAATAGGGAGAGGTTTGTCACATTTGTGGAATCCGTGAGGTGGATGGAGTGGTCAGCGGTTGAGAAGTGTGAAGCTAACACCAAGAAGAGATCGACACCATATCATGGGCAGTCTTCTAAAGGCTTCAAGAAGCTTAAGTTTTCAACACCTCGGTCATATCAAAGGTTAGTTGTTCAGTCATAGTGGTCACTGAGCAAGGACAAAGGCCATAGTTTTCTGCCAGTTGGAGCTCCAAGTGTGACGTCAATTTCAGTGTCAGGGCCGTCTAGGCCATAGTTTGATATGAGGACCAATTACAAGTGTGGACAATAGGGACATCTGAGGTCGTTTTGCCCAGTGAAGGATGAGGAGGTGACATAATGACCAAGATAGAGTCAATAAGGGTCACAACAATGACAGTTCCGCAGTGGTGGTGACAGAGGACGTGGTTAGGCATCATAGGCTGGTTTGTCTGGACAGGTCAGTAGAGGATGGGGGTGACAACAAGCAATGAATCGTTTCTATGCTATGAATCATCTGGAAGTAGTAGTCAACCCTTGGGTCATGACAAGTCAGATGGAGTTATTTCATTCCAATTTGTCTTCTTCTTTCTTTATATCTGTTATGCTTGACCCGGGTGTGACACACCCTTTTATCACTAGAGAAGTGATATCTAGATGTTCTTTGCCTATTAGTCATAGATGTGATAGACTTTGCTTAGAAACCCCTTTGGTTGGTTCCGCTGAGTTGTGGGAGGTGTGTCTGATAACACCAAATTTTGTGATGTTTTTGGCCTTTATTCCGTTATCAAAACTGCCCTTTTCTGCCTTTTTCCTCTCTTTTATATGCATTTTCGTAATAATTAGCCAAGCAATGCTCTCAGTTCAATATTTCCATCTTTTTCAGAGTTTCCTCCTATTTTGGCCCATTTAGCACCAATAAGGCCGTTCCGGCCCGCAAATAAGTCCAAGACTGTCTCGGTCCCCTGACGCCCGATACACACACTGACCGGCAAGGCTGCGCGATACGACGACGCGTGATGCAAGGATTCTGCGTGAGAAGGTACCGATGGACGACACGCCCGCCTTTTTACCCGATAGGGAGCCAAGCGCGCCACAACCCTCCAAGTGCCACGCAATATCGGCCACCCACCGGCAGGCGCCCCTCGCCACGATGCCCGACAGCCGACCTCCTTGTGCCGGGCGATATCGGGCGATACCCGCATCAGCCGACCACCAACTAAACGGCGGAAAGGAGGACACGTGGTGCTTCGAGCACCATACCTTCTCCTGACCAGCTGCCTATAAATAGCAGCTACAGGGAGCCAAAAAGACAGCTTAGACAGTTCAGACAAGCTTGGCCACTTCAGGTTTCGGACAGTCGAGTGATCTTCGGAGGAGGCTGCGAGAGCAGGCGTATGGTGCTCCAGTGTTCGTACCGGGCGACACTAGGTGAGCTCTTCCTCATCCCGAGAGGGAGGGGACTGGTTCACCTAGGACTGTACCGGGCGACACTGGGAGCCGATATCGGCCGATGTAGATGTGCGACACGAGTGCCCGACACCAGTGCCTGGCAGTAGGATACGCAGCTCTATGCCCGACATGATACCGAACCCGATACGCTCCGCCCATCAGGCGTGTCGCCCGAGAGGGTGTGCCGCCCGACTTGAGCATATCGGCCAGGTCCTTGAGTGATGTAGTCGCTTGTCGCGGTGTGCTGCTTGAGAGAGCGTGCCACCCGACACGGCTGTATCGGGCTAGGCCCCTGTCCGATATCGGGCGGGATGGTTCTTGTAGCCTGTCGTCCTTCTACATCAAGAAGGCGACACCTATCTTTAATTCTGTTATTTATTTATTTTCTTATGCATTGTAATTAAGACCTTTAATGTTTATAGAAATGGAATTGCTTAATTACTTGCTGCTCTAAGCTTGGTGCAATATGTTGGATGACTGCTATGCTTGATATCTGAACTCTAGCTTGCATGTTTTGGATCGTGTTTCTCTTAGCTACCGAATCGTGTTTTCCCGTCACAACAACTTCGAGAGTTGTGTTGTGGCTCTAGTGTTTGGTCTGATTCTGGAGTATGAGAGTGCCTGGAACAGAGTTGTTTCTGTAACATTCAACTCTAACCTTGAGCCCAGCAACCTCGAGAGGGGTGCCGAGGCTTGGTTAGAGGTGCCCACTCTAAGAAGAGGGGTGCAAGATGTTACTGGTGCCGCTTGTCTTGTAGTAGTTTTGTCCTTCGTACCTTGCTCTAGCTCTAGTTTTATCTTTCTATTTCTGTTGCATGAAAACCGCTAAAAACTACTAAATGCCTAAAACCTTAAATCTTTCTAGTAACTCCGCTTGGAGATAGTCTTCTTGTTTTGTTTGTGACATCTTATGCTTCCCTCCTGGGGAATTTATCGTCTCTTTATACCTGCCGGAGTGTAGCGTGTCGATTCTGAGTTCTCAACACTACCCCCCTTGTCCCTGTGTTCGACCCCGTATATCTACTTCGACCCCATAAACAAAGTTGCGGGGGCCTAGAAGGATTCGGGTTTATAAATGTAAAAGCTCGACTACCTCAAATCTGCCTCCAATTTTAGGACGCGCGATTTAGGCTGGTCAACTTTTTGGCGCCGTTGCCGGGGACGAGGCATCAAAATGGTACTGTTGACAAGTCTGAATCTACTAACTACACTCCTGTGCCTCAAGCTTAGCAATGAGTTTGACAACACTCTTTTTCTTTTTCCTTTTTCCTATTTGTTATTCTTTGCCTAAAAATTATAATTCAATTATCAAAACTTGGTTTTTCATGCCACTTTCAGGAACTCTGAAGAACAGATCACTGTTCCACCGATCTTCGACACCAATCAACGTTCCGACCAAGCACAATCATCGACATCATGCCTCCCCGTGTCAACCCACAACATGCTGAAAGGGAACAGCAGGGAAGGCATGGGAATGAATCTCCTCCACCAAGTGGCAATGATCGCTATGACGACAATTATCAACATGAAGATCAAGAATCGGAGCACTCCGAGGAAGGCCACCCCCGTGTCCGGCATCTACACCATCGTCGACACAGGTGACACTAGGACCAAGAACAATAGGGAGGTAGCAACAGCGATGGTTCTGACGAAGAAGAGAAGACTCTAAGGGAGCTAGCCTCCACTAAGGCCAACAATTCCAGATGCCCTGTCATCGTTCCGCGATTCAACACCGCAAACTTCGAACTCAAGCCGTTTGTCATCTCCATGATTCAGAACAAAAGCTTTAGAGGGAGTTCTAAGAATGACAATACCTATCACCATTTGGATGCTTTTAAGAACATCTGTGATACTATCAAGATGCAGGGAGTTCCCCAGGAGGTAATCTATTGCAAGGGCTTCATCTTTTATTTGGAAGATAAAGCTCTATCATGGTACCTAGGGCTACCCCACCAGGCTCTGAACGGATGGGGAGCATTGGCGGATGCATTCGTAAATAAGTTCTACCCAACTGAGAAGACAGTGAGAAACAGACAAAGGATAACTTCTTTCTTGCAAAAGCCCAATGAGAACCTCCATGAGGCCTGGGAGCGATACCAAGAATATCAGAGGGACTGCCCTCACCACAACTACAAGAAAGGGTTCTTGATCACTACCTTCTATAATGGCCTAACTCCCGAAGAAAGGGTCTCATTGAACGCAGTAGCCAGAAGCGACTTCCTGGGGAAGAAGCCGAGTAGGTCCGAGAAGATCATCAAGAACATGGCCGAGTTGCAAGCCGACACTGACTATGACAGATCTGACTGAGGCCAAGATAAAAAGGTTAGTGAAGGGCTTTCTTATGAATCCAAGGCACTGGAGACAATCACTTCTCAGATCCAGAGGATAGCTACGGATGTAAAGCAGCTGAAGGAATCTGGCGGAAAGGGTAAGAAACAGGTTGAAAAGGTAATGAAATGTGTGACATGTGGAGAAGGGGGACACGGTATAGAGAATTGCATCTACACCCAACCAGGCGCATCAAGCGATTCCGAATCTGAGGACGAGGAAACTGAGAAGGTAGCTTTTGTAAATTTCAAAAGGCCGGACCACCCTGGCTTCAGTTATGGCAACAAGGATGCGGCTGAAAACTCGCATCAGTTACAAAGAGCCTCCAAGCAACCTCAGGATTTTGAGCAAAGGGGAGGACCAGGCCAATACCCCAAAAACACTCATTTCCCATCAAACAAAGGGAACTTTCAGGGGCAAGTAAAGTATCCAGGATCGTCCAAGGAGCAAGGCGGCATGGTCGGTCAATTATTTGATTTTGTTAAAAGGTAGGACACGATTAATAACCAGCTAGCGCAGAGTGCGCTATCAAATTCAGGTGTTTTGAACTCATTTCAGGTCCAGCTGGCGGATATGCAGACTCACCAATGCCAAATTGATCAGCAATTAGCTCAAATGACCGAATTAATGAAGAACCTGTCAGGGAAGATCCCGTCCAACACCAAACCAGCCAAGAGATCGGGGCAGTGATTGCAGAAACAAAGAATGAAGAAGAAGACTTGGGCGTCCAGCTGAAGACGAGAAATGCAACGCTTCTCGGGAGGCAACCCGAGTTGTCTTTTTAATTCCTAGAATAGGGCGTTTTTACTTTCCTGCAAGAAAAACATTACAAACATTTTGGGATGTAATAAGACCCGAGTCAGTGCATGCGCCACATGCGCTGACTCTATTTTATGGGTCACCGAAGTATTCTATAGGATGGGATGGGTAATGCTAGCTGAGGCCGGAGCCTTATGTTTCGGGCCAGTGATGTTTTACCCCCCCAACCTCTTTTGTTGCCCCATTTTGTTTTCAAGTTTTCTTTCCTTTCTTCTAGCTTTTGCTCTGAAGGTCGTAACGGGAAGCAACCCTACCAGCAGGATATGCGCCACATCGTGCAAAGAGTGTTTCTGGCATCGCTAAAGCCATGACAAAAGACGCTCCTGGACGGCATGAACCTGTGACGATCGTGCCAAAGGACTGATCACCCTTAGGCCGAAGGATGGACTGCCTCGGGAATGAATTACCCTATCAGCCGATGCATGCCCAGGATTTCTTGCCGTGTTTTTACCGTGTCGAAAAAAAAACCAAGGTTGAGTTTGCTATATATACGAACAAGTTTTACCATGTCGGGCTACCTGAATTACTGTGTTCGTGCTCCCATATTGTGCAAAGACTTTGTGCTTTTTGCTCCCGTGTCGCGCGACACACCCCCCTTTTCGCCTTCATAACGTGCGGAAGTCCCGAGCTCTATAAGGTACAGCCCGACAGACCTATCACCCAGTAGATCTATCGCGCGGCAGTCTATGCCGCCCAACACGTTCTCTATTTACATGCATAGACTGTCGTCTATGATTAGCTAAACGATTTCGTATCGCCCGGCACGTATCTTTTAGTAACTATTGCTCGATATGCCATGTCGGGCGATAGTCGCGTCATCCATTTTTGTATAACCCTGGAGGTTTTATGCCGGGCGGCACGCTGTATCGGGCATCTTTTATCGCCCGACGCGGCCGCACGTTTTGTCGCCCTATCACCTTATTAGTATCAAGAGATACCCGTCCCTAATATCGGCCACATGACTTCACCTCAGAACCTTGTGTGTCGCCCGATACTGGGGGGGGGAAGGCAATCTTTGTAAAAAAAAACACCGGGCCGCACATTTATTCTTTATTATATATTTCATTCAAGGGCCAACATATTTTAATCAAAATATTTCTTTTGTTGTCCTGTAGAGATGGCTTGCACAAAGATGACTGCGGTCCCCGTCGACTCTCAGGGTAGGAGGATCCACCCAGAGACTGCGGCTGGAACCTCCAACGTCCGGCGGAAGTGCCCGAATCCAAGACCAGTCAAGGCCTCTACAACAGAAAAGAGGGCCAGGGTTGGAGAAGTGGCAACTCCAACTCCAATTCTAACTCCAACGCCCCGGCAGCAGCATCAATCCCGGAAGCCTTGGCAGAGAGTTTCGAGCCAAGAAACGACAAGCATACTTGCCGGTATGCTGAGCTGGTGCCCAAAATCTACTGCCCTAATAGGTTCTGCCATGAAGCCTCATTTGCTGATCTGGGAATCAAGAAGAGGCTGAAGGCCGTCCTCGCCACGACGGGACTGAAGAAGATCTGCTTCAGCAGGTCTTCCTCGTACACTAGGCTGAAAATGGAGTTCATGTCTTCCCTCCACCGGGTGAGAAATTCACCGGCGGAGAGAAAAGAATTCAGAGGGCCAGACAGACTCCAAGCCAGACTCTACAACTCTGAGTGCACAATCTTTGAGAAGTTTCTGAACCAGATCTTCTCTTCAAGTGAGGAGGAGAGGGATCTGATGGACAATGGTGAGAGAATCACCGAGGGAGACAGGTTCGATCCCGTGAAGCTCTGGAACAAGTTAACCGGCGAATCTTCGTTCAAGCCGGGAAGGAAGGTAGCTGCTATGCACTCATGCTTCTGGAGGATAGTGCACAAACTGGTGGCATGCCTCTTGTTTAGCAAGTACAAATCCAACAACATATACACGGAGGAACTCCATGTCATCTGGCACATAATGGAGGGCCGAGTGATCAACCTCGGACGATTTTTGCTGAACAGACTACATCCGATGAAGGAAGCTACAAAGGACTACTGCATGGGCGGAATAGTCAACCTTATTGCAGAGGGGCTCGGGTACCCGAAAGAGCTGCACAGCCTTTCGAGGATGTAGGGCGATGAGGTAATCGACACCAAGTACCTGATCAGGGCCATTATCATCAGGAAGGAGGGGGGAGTCTTTTTCTATAAGTTCGCAAGGACAAATATACTCCTCCCGCTCCCTCGCTGCGCCGACTATGACGTAGACAAACTAGTCTTCAGCGCCACAGAATTTGAAGCTGTGGCGGCCAACACAGCCCAAGCCGCCACCACAAGAGTCCAAGAGAGGACAAATCCAGAGCTACCAACGACCGTTGCTGATAGAATTGTCGCCACTCCATCCACATCAACTACCGCCCCTGCAAGGATGGTGGCAGCTGAGAAAGATCTGGTGATCGTAGAGGTCACCGAGACATCAACTTCGGAAGCTGCCACAGGAGAGGCAACGACAACCCCCGACATCCCTGAAGGGCCTGTAGAGGCAGAAGAAGCACCTGAGCCAGACACAGTAATGAGGTGTTCGCCGAGATCCTGGGAAGGGAGCTTGAAGGTGCGCGACTGACACCGACACCGACACCGATGTCCCCTGTCAAAGCTGCTGGAAGGATCACCGAGGACGTAGAGGTGGAGCAGCATCCGCCCACACCACGGCCATCTTCACCAAGACATGAAGGCGAGGCAGAGGCGGCCGCAAGAGGGCCAACACCTCGCCCAACAACATCTGCCATGTGAACAATTGAGATACGCTCTACCTCGTCTGTTGGACCATCACGCGGGCAGGATGTCGCGAGGACGGAAGGGAGGCCCACAGGAACCCCTCCGTCGCTCAGGAAAATGTTAGGTCATGAGCTCGACCACTTGCGGGAGGTAACAGACAACAACTCCACTACCTGTTTTTCCCTAACTCACAAATTTGCATCTTTCCAAGACAGGCTGAATAGCCAAGAGCGAGAGCTGCTGACTCTAGCCGGTCTTCCCAGTGGGCTAGAGACTCTGAATGCGACACTTCAGCAAGTTCTCTAACGCCTTGACAAGATCGAGGAGAAGCTGGATAGAGGGGACGACCATCCGCGCTGAAGGCAGTCGAGAAGGTCGCTGTCGCCCCCTAGCCGTGGCTCTCCATCATCTTCGTCGACGTCTGCTTCGACCTCGGCGTCACCCTCCGCCTCCAGCGGGCGATCCTCAATGCCCGAGGAGGAGACGCAGCCAAAATCGACCGACGGAGCTCCAGCAGGACAGACGAGCTCCGTAGGCCTCGAGGAAGAACATCCCTCGGTCCCCTGGATGATATTGAAGATGATAACGGAGATATCAGCATCGGGGCGGACTCTTCTGACGAGTCGGAGGGAGAAAAGGGGGACGTGTATATAGCCAATAAAAGACACCTCCCCCGAGGTAGATGCTCGATGGCGGGCAGGTTCCGTGAGCCATCTAAGATACCTCACTTCGAGATGGCCGACTTCGACAGAAGGGCCATCAGAAGTCTGTCAATCAGAGACCAGAAACTGCTAGATAAGGTCCTAAGATAGCAGGCAAATGAAGAAGACGTCGTCTGGAGCGACGACTACTTCTCCGTACGACGGGGAACACTCCGCGGCATGTTCCGCTCTCCGGCCGTCGTCGGGAAAAGACTGTTTAGGGTCCTGGAAAATGCGATAATAAAAAATATCGATAGCAGGACAGGTCGGAAGAAAATATACTACGCCACCCCGACCTTGGCAAGAAGGTTGATGTGGGGGAGAACAAGACTCCTCTGCGGTGGCCAACATGCTACAACACATTGACGAGCACAACCCTAACCTCGTGTTGGCACCGTACAAGCACCGCAACATATGGTTCCTCTGCTTAGCAGATCTAAGGAACCACGATGTCCGGCTGTTAAGCTGCAGTCACAACGAGGTGCCACACTCCGAGATCGCCTTCAGCCGCTCAGAGGATAAAAATCTGAGGCTTCTACCGGTACGTCTTCAACGAGTTATCAAGCAAGGAGCCAAACGCCATGACGGCGTTTGGAACTTCTATTCTATTCACGACTTCCCCATCCAAGCTGAAGAGGGAAGCGGAAACAGCGCCTTAGTCGTCTTAAGTGCCATTGAGGTGCTTAGTACATTTGGCAACTTGAGGGCCCTTAGGGGCAATTGTTTCTATCACCGCAGAGGGATATACGCCATGTTGCTAATCAAAGACAGACACTATTTCCAAGACACAGGGGTACCTGATAGGCTGCTGGGCGATGACCTAGATGATGAATCTTCACATTCCAGCAGCTCCCCTGAGAGAGAAGCGGTGGTAGAAGCTGACACCTATGGGGCAGGCAAAGAATTGCAGACCCTGCTGAAAGTGTACAGGATGGAAGAAACTGCTTCGCCTACAGCCACAGAAGGGATGATCAAAAATTTTGACCGCTTTTCGTGCTCAACTCTCACACAGGAGCAGGTCAACATCATCCAGAGGAAGCTTGCTGACTCAACCCCATCAGATGTTGCTTTTCAGACAGGAGATGTCATAGTCCTGGCAGATGAGCTAAGGGACATGGTGAAGGAAGGAGGGTGCTTGACTGTAACAGTTGCAGCCGCTTACATCCAACATATACAACCAAAGCTAGAACATGCATATATAGCCCATCCTTTGCTTTTCAATGATATCTACCTCGCTGACGAAACAGGAGCGAAGAAGATGTTCCTGCAAGATTTGAAGGATGGCGTCGCAGGCACTATCTTCCTGCCTATTGTGCATTACAACCATTGGACGCTCCTAGCGATGTATACTAGGCAACGAGCATGCATTTTCTACAACAGCTCGGACAGCAACAAGAACCATCCCGTGCCATGTACTTCAGAACCTTTGACACCCGTCGAACGCTTAGTTCGAAAATATTACGACGAAGTGTCAAAGATGATTGAACCATTCCTGGACATACAGGGAGGCAAATGACACGAACTCCAGTTCTGCCACCGCAGTCCGCAGCAAATTCCTTTATCCAACGACTGTGACATCTTTGTCCTGGAATGGATGGCAAGTGAACCAACACCTGACCAGCTCCACCATACAGGATATCACAGCAAACGAGGAGAATACGTGTGGGAACTCCTATCTAATGCAAGCACAACCTCATTGGATTAAACATTACCTCACCTTATTTAATTCACAACTCTGGGGACAGAGTGTGGAGTAAGTTGGGGGGGGTACCATGTACCAGTGAGGGAGGTACAAAAATCTTCAGATCTCTCTGACTTAAACTCCTTATTCTTTTGCTATTTATCCTTTTGTTCTTTCCTATATCAGGTGTACATATATATGTTTATACCAAAATTTTTGAAAATTTTGCTTATTTTGTTCCCATGCATATGTACAAAGTCGCTATATTAGTAAAAACCTCGATGCAACTGCTTGCCAACTTTATTTTCTTTGTACTTAATAAGATGCAAGTTCTGTTATATCTTTTTGATAATGCTGCTTCAAACGAACAAAAGAATATGTTTCGTCTTGCCAAATATTTCGAAAAATACAATAATCTCACAAACAGCTAAGAGACGAGTATGGAGAAGGAAAAAGCTGCCCAAACAGCAAGAATCTCTTTGTTTCCCCTTACCCGACAAAACTCCTAAAAAGAGAGAGAAACCTTATGAGTGTGAATAAAAGCATGAGAGTTGTGCCCAATAAAAGAAAAAGAGAAAAATATACACACACTTGTTTTCCAAAAGTACCCATCTTTAGGCATGGTAGATCCGGGGCAGTGGTACGTAGGATGTGAAATCACTGCTCTAAAGCCAACTAGCTTGGACTGCAGGGACCACTTGCCCGTTAACGGACCCTTGCCTGGATGGACTAATGGGGAACAAGAAAAAAACCCAAAAAGCCTTAGCCTACCCTTTACACAACTTTCTACCCCGAAAATAAAGCTGTTTGGTGTGTAAGCTAACTTCGGAATCATACAATAAAGTCTTGCCAAAGTTGTAGAGAATAATCTTACTTAAACAATAAGGCAGGAAAAACAAAATCTTTTGTTCATAATGAGACATCATTATATCTAAAGGCATTACAATACTTGTTTTACCCCTTAGCCTGAGAACTATACCGCACAAGAAGAAGCATCGCTAAATAAAGTTTAAATATTGATTGAGGACAATCAAAACGCTAAGTTTGGGGGAGTTGATAACACCAAATTTTGTGATGTTTTTGGCCTTTATTTTGTTATCAAAACTGCCCTTTTCTGCCTTTTTCCTCTCTTTTATATGCATTTTTGCAATAATTAGCCAAGCAATGCTCTCAGTCCAATATTTCCATCTTTTTCAGAGTTTCCTCCTATTTTGGCCCATTTAGCACCAATAAGGCCGTTCCGGCCCGCAAATAAGTCCAAGACTGTCTCGGTCCCCTGACGCCCGATACACACGCTGACCGACAAGGCTGCGCGATACGACGATGCGCGACGCAAGGATGCCGCGTGAGAAGGTACCGATGGACGACACACCCGCCTCTTTACCCGACAGGGAGCCAAGCACGCCACAACTACTCCAAGTGCCGCGGGATATCGGCCACCCACCAGCAGGCGTCCCTCGCCACGACGCCTGATAGCCGACCTCCTTGTGCCGGGCGATACCGGGCGATACCCGTGTCATCCGACCACCAACTGAACGGCGGAAAGGAGGACACGTGGTGCTTCGAGCACCATACCTTCTCCCGACTAGCTGCCTATAAATAGCAGATACAGGGAGCCGAAAAGATAGCTTAGACAGTTCGGACAAGCTTGGCCACTTTAGGTTTCGGACAGTCAAGTGATCTTCAGAGGAGGCTGCGAGAGAAGGCGTATCGTGCTCCAGTGTTCGTACCAGGCGACACTAGGTGAGCTCTTCCTCATCCCGAGAGGGAGGGGACTGGTTCACCTAGGACTGTACTGGGCGACACTGGGAGCCGATATCGGCTAATGTAGATGCGCGACATGAGTGCCCGACACCAGTGCCCGGCAGTAGGATACGCAGCTCTATGCCCGATAGGATATCGAACCCAATACGCTCCGCCCGTCAGGCGTGTCGCCTGAGAGGGTGTGCCGCCCGACTTGAGCGTATCGGCCAGGTCCTTGAGCGATGTAGTCGCTCGTCGCGGTGTGCTGCTTGAGAGAGCGTGCCGTCCGACACGGCTATATCGGGCTAGGCCCCTGTCCGATATCGGGCGGGACGGTTCCTGTAGCATGTCATCCTTCTACATCAAGAAGGCGACACCTATCTTTAATTCTGTTATTTAATTCTTTACTTATGCATTGTAATTAAGACCTTTAATGTTTATAGAAATGGAATTGCTTAATTACTTGCTGCTCTAAGCTTGGTGCAATATGTTGGATGACTGCTATGCTTGATATCTGAACTCTAGCTTGCATGTTTTGGATCGCGTTTCGCTTAGCTACCAAATCGTGTTTTCCCGTCACAACAACTTCGAGAGTTGTGTTGTGGCTCTAGTGTTTGGTCTGATTCTGGAGTACGAGAGTGCCTGGAACAGAGTTTTTTCTGTAGCATTCAACTCTAACCTTGAGCCCAGCAACCTCGAGAGGGGTGCCGAGGCTTGGTTAAAGGTGCCCACTCTGAGAGGAGGGGTGCAGGATGTTACAGGTGCTGCTTGTCTTGCAGTAGTTTTGTCCTTCGTACCTTGCTCTAGCTCTAGTTTTATCTTTCTGTTTCTGTTGCATGAAAACCGCTAAAAACTGCTAAATGCCTAAAACCTTAAATCTTTCTAGTAACTCCGCTTGGAGATAGTCTTCTTATTTTGTTTGTGACATCTTATGCTTCCCTCCTATGGAATTTATCGTCTCTTTATACCTGCCGCAGTGTAGCGTGTCGATTCTGGGTTCTCAACACTACCCCCCTTGTCCCTGTGTTCAACCCCGTATATCTACTTCGACCCCGTAAACAAAGTTGCGGGGGCCTAGAAGGATTCGGGTTTATAAATGTAAAAGCTCGACTACCTCAAATCCGCCTCCAATTTTAGGACGCGCGATTTAGGCCGGTCAGTGTCCATTCTGCGTTCTTTCTTTCTCGGGACACAACATTCAAGTGGACCTTATACCACTTGACTTGCACGAATTTGATGTGATCCTTGGAATGAATACTTTGATGAAGTACTAGGTGGTCTTAGACTGTAGCCCCTTAGACTGTAGCCCCAAGGTGGAGACGTTCTTTGACAATGATGTTTTGTGGGTTTTCCAAGAATATAGGAAGATTCTTCTGACATGTTTAGTGTCAATTATGACAACTGAGAGGTTGATGAGGCAAGGTTGTGAGGCTTTTTGGCATATGTGGTGGATACTAAGGTCAGGAGTCCTAGTATCTAGGAGGTTCTAATTGTTCGTGAGTTTGAGGATGTATTTCCTGATGAGTTTCCCGGTGTTCCCCCACCTCGAGAGATTGATTTTGAGATCAATCTGGTTCCTAATACACAACCAATAGCACAAACACCGTACAAGATGGCACCAGTTGAGATGCAAGAGTTGAAGAAGTAGTTACATGAGTCGCTTGAGAAGGGCTTTATCAGACCGAGCACTTCCCCGTGCTCCCATGTTGTTTGTTAAGAAGAAGGATGGTTCCATGAGGTTATGTATTGATTACTAGAAGTTGAACAAGGTGACAATAAAGAACAAGTACCCATTGTCATGGATAGATGACCTGTTTCATTAGTTGAGGAGGGTTGTAGTTTTCTCAAAGATAAATCTGAGGTCATGATATCATCAGTTGCAGATCAAAGAAGATGACATACCCAAGTCAGCTTTTAGGACTCAGTATGGTCATTATGAGTTTGCGGTTATGCCATTTGTCTAACCAATGCACCAACAACATTCATGGACCTGATGAACATGGTGTTTAGGCCTTATATTGACCAACTCATGGTGGTGTTCATCAAAAACATCCTGATCTACTCCCATGACAACATGAGAATCATTCATAATAGGCGTTGACATTGTTGAGACAACATAAGTTATAAGCCAAGTTTAGCAAGTGCAAGTTTTGTCTAAAGGATGTGTCTTTCCTTGGACACATGATATCTTTTGAAGGTGTTCATGTTGATCCCAAGAAGGTTTAGTATGTGTTATAATGGGAGTAGACAAAGACACTGATGGAGGTTCATAGTTTCCTTGGCTTGGCAGACTATTACAAAAGGTTTATCAAGTACTTCAACGTAGTAGTGTTACCCCTAACAAAGCTGATGAGGGAACATGTGCCATTTGTCTGGGATAACAAGTGTCAACGTTCTTTCCATTTTTTGAAGGAGAAGTTGACCCGTGCACCAATGTTAGTATTACTTGAGCAAGGGAAAGGATGTATCGTCTTCTATGATGCGTCAAAGAATGGTTTGGGTTGCGTGTTGTTGCAAGATAAGAACATGATTTCTTTTGCTTCTAAAAGCTTAAGAAACACGAGAAGAACTACCTGATGCATGATCTAGAACTTTTTGTTGTGGTCCATGCTTTGAAGATTTAGAGATACTACATTTATGGTGAGAAATGTCAGATCTTTAGCAAATTTATAAGAACCTACAATACATCTTCTCAAAGCAGGAGTTCAATATGCGGCAATGACGCTGGATGGAGTTAATTAAGGACTATGATTGCACCATACACTACCATACATGGAAGGTGAACGTAGTGGCATATGCTTTAAGCATGAAGTCTTCATCGCCATCATCTGTAGATAAGGCACAATTGTGTTCTTTGGTGTGCCATAAGCGAGACATGTTGGTGTCTCTTCACCAAATGAACATAAGTTGGAGGTATCCTTGTTGGCAGGCTTGTTGGCTCAATTATAGGTGAAGCATGTGTTGAGGCAACAAATCAGAGATGCACAATGTGATGATACTATGATACAACAGATCCAAACAAAGTTTGGCAGTGAGAAGCATGATGGCTCCCACGATTTAGAGGATGGGATAGTGTGTTACCACACTGGAGTAGTGGTTCCTGATGTTGATAATCTGAGGAAGTTGGTTCTAGAAGAGGTTCACTCTTTGATGTATACCATGCATCCAAGTAGTACCAAGATGTTGCATAATTTGAAAGATTTTTATTGGTGGCCTGGTTTGAAGCTTGACGTAGCTCATTTTGTGGCAAAGTGTCTTGTGTGTCAGCATATTAAGGTAGAGCATAAAAAACATACATGTACGTTACAACTGCTACCTATACCGTAGTGGAAATAGGATCATATCATGATGGACTTTGTGGTTGGACTTCCTAGGACAGTTGAAGGCCATGATTCCATATGGGTGATAGTGCACAGGTTGACCAAGTCGGCACACTTCCTTCCTATGAAGACAATGTGTACAACTAAGAAGTTGGCACAAGTGTATGTTGATGAGATAGTCTGTTTACACGGTATTCTAGTGATGATAGTGTCTGATTCAGGTCCTCAGTTGATTAGTCGCTTATGGGAGCGTCTGCACACAACCATGAGTACACAATTGAGTTTCAATACTACTTTTCACCCACAAACTAATGGACAATCTAAAATGACTATACAAATGTTAGAGGATTTTTTAGAGCATGTGTCTTGCAGTTGTTGTGCAATTGGGATGTACATATAAATTTGATAGAGTTTGCCTACAACAACAGCTATCAAAGGAGTACTGACATGTCACCTTACGAGGCCCTATATGGGAGATGTTGTAGATCTCCGTTGTGTTGGTATGAAATGGGCTAATATCAACTTTTGGGTCCTAATCTTGTACAGTTGATGATAGAGAAGATTAAGATGATACAACAATAGTTGAAGGCATCCAAGGATAGACAGAAATCTAATGCTGATAATCATCGAAGGACTTTCGAGTTCCAAGTGGGAGACAAGGTGTATCTCAAGATCTCTCCTTGGAAAGGCACATCAAGGTTTGGTAAGAAGGGTAAGTTGTCTCCTAGGTATATGGGACCTTACCTTATGGTGGCACATGTTGGGAAGGAGGCTTATAAGTTCGAGCTGCCACCTGAGTTGCACAAGTTGCATACTATTTTTCATGTTTCAATGTTGAGGAAGTATCACCCTCACATAGAGCTTATGCTGCAACCTATTGAGGTGGAGTTAGAGGAGGACGTGTCATATGTGGAGGGTCTTGTGTTGATCTTGAACTGGAGGGTGAAAAAGTTGAAGAAAAAAGATATAATTTTGGTTAAGGTTTTTTGGCATCATTGTGGTGTGGAGGAAGCCACATGGTAGGTTGAGGATGAGATACGTAGGAGGTATCCATCTCTTTTTGTGTAGGATTTCAGGGGCTAAATCCTTGTTAGGGGTTTATGGTTGTAAGACCCCTGACCTAGCTTAGTACTTGATATTGCTTGTTAGGATTTATACGATGCTTAAACCTTAATGTAATCATGTGATGCACCTTAACAACATGTGACATGTTTATGTTTTCAGTTTGGTCCAGTTTGTTTGATGTTTGAGCTAGTTATGTCATATGTATGTTGCTTTTGGACCAAGTTGCAAATTACCCATGTTGAGGGTTTATCTTGCAGTTTATCACATGTTGGATGTTCCTCTTGTGACTTGGCATCATGAGAGAGAGAATGATGCTTAGGGGTGCCTTGTTGGACCTTAGTTGATGAGGTGACATCATGGGTGTTGATGCTAGGGTTTGCATGGATGCTTGAATTGTTAGTGTCGACCATGTTGGTGTGACCTTTGTAGAGACCTATGTGTTTTGTGTCCTTGAGAGTTCTTCGATGAAGAAACCTTACTTTGGTTGGTTTGTAGAGACCTATATGCCTTGTCCTTGGCTTTGGTCTCTAGGGTTGGCTTATGTGATGTGTGTGTTGACCTGTTGTTTGGGTGACATAGTGTAGCGGTCACTACTATGTCTACCCTTGGCTTTTGTTTCGACCGAAGGACAGTTCAGTGGCCTAGAGGTTGCTAATCAACCTTGTTTTTAATGTTCTTCTTTGTATTCATGTTTGGAGTGCTTGCATGGCCGTGGTTTTGGGGGACATGTGTCCTTAGGTGCTTTAGTATCTTGACTCCTTATATCCCTCTATCTCTCTCCTACCCTTGGGTATATATACCCCTTCTTTCACATGCAAGTAACCCTTTTGGATCTCTTCTTTTCCTCTTCTTTCTTCTGTTCGGCCTTGAGCTTGGTGGTGCAAGTGGAGGTGCTGATCTTGGAGAAGGTGGTTGTTCTCCTCTTGCATGTGGTGATATAGGGATTGATCATTTCCCTTGCGGTGGTTCTTTGTGATCTTTGAGCTTGGTAAGTAGTTATCTCTCTTTGATCTTGTTTTTCTTAAAACCCTATCTATTTCTTTCTCTCTTGGCCATTAGACTATGGGTTACCATGGTAGCTATCTTGAGGAACTTCTCTACATAGAGGTCAAGACTATGGCTTGACCATGGTAATACCTAAGTTATATGAAACTCTCCTCTTTCTTCTTTCTTTTTCGGCTTAGGGTTCCTACCCTCTTCTTTTTGGGATTCCGTTGACCTTGGTATGTTCTTCTTCTCTTGAGGTGATCTTGTTTGGAGTTGGAGTTGATCCAAGCTTGGTGCTTCCTTCTCTCTCTTGGAGCTCGTGGCTTGGAGTTGATCTTCACCTCAAGGTGGGTTATATAACTTTCCCTTCTATTATTGTTGCACCTTTATCTTTCTTGCATGTTATTGATTAATCTTTAAGACATGATCATAAGCTGCTAGATGATGCTATCTTGATTTTGGGGTTTAAGATTATGAAGTATTCTTGTATAGATTTCTCTTCCTCTTAACCTTAATTCATGTACCCGAAATCTAAGTGATGGTGGAGTTGTTGCTTCTTACATGCATCTTGATAGTTGGTTTTATCACCATGTTTATGTTTTGACCATCATATATTAGATGGAGGTTTTAGTTCTCATGTACATGTGTTAGACGTTGGTTTTCTCTCTCTTAGCATGATTTTTTTACTAATTTTGGAGATGATCATATTTAGGGTTTTGGTGCCGATCCTTTCATGAGGTTCCATCTTGGTGACACTTGAGCTTCTTGATGTTAAGCATATGATTCGATCAACATGTTTCCTTGGTTCTTGTGGTTGTTATGACCATGTTGATGGTGTCCTAGGGTTCTAGTTTGGTCACTGTAGTCCTAACCCTAAGCCACTATGGCCGCTACATAAGTTGTTGTTTGGTTGCTACATATGAGCCTTGTGTTGGTCGCTACCCATGATGGTCTGGTTGGGTCGACACAACCTTGGTTTGATGATTGATATGGTTGCTATGTTGGTTGGATCACAACAAACCCTAACCCTAATCAGGGTGGTCTCTACACTTACTTGAATGGTTTGGTCGCTACACCTAGTTCAATTTGGTTGGTTGCTACATATGTTGAGTCATGTGGCCGCTACACATGTTGAGTCATGTGGTCTCTACACATGTTGAGTCATGTCGTCATTACACATGTGATTCATGCAGTCGCTATGTGGTTTTGTCGATACATAGTGTTGTTTGGAATGATTGGTTGATCATAATAATAATGCCTAACTCTAATGTGCTCCAAGAATGTGGGAAGTTATATACCTATAGTTTTATGTTGAGTATTGTCACTACAACAGAAAATGCTTTTTACAACGAAAAAAACACAACAGTTATGTTGGTTGTGTTGTAGTTAGCATATCTTTTACAACACGAATATTTGTGTATTGTGAATTATATATTTTATACAACACAAGTTATATACAA
The DNA here is from genome assembly GCA_963693085.1 of Alisma plantago-aquatica. Taxonomy (NCBI): domain Eukaryota; kingdom Viridiplantae; phylum Streptophyta; class Magnoliopsida; order Alismatales; family Alismataceae; genus Alisma; species Alisma plantago-aquatica. The sequence continues at coordinate 613,769,093 of OY856415.1, forward strand.
CGGGCCAAACTTGTTGTAGTATATGTGATACTACAACAGGCGCTAAATTGTTGTAATAGAATGTAATATAACAACATACTCAAACCCATTGTAAAAGACCATAATTACACAACATGTTCTAACCCATTGTAATAGTCACGTATGCTAACTTGTTATAATAGATCATCATTACACAACATACTTTGAACCGTTGTAAAAGATCATAATTACACAACATGATCTAACCCGTTGTAATAGTCATGTATGTTAACCCGTTGTAATAGACCATCATTACACAACATACTCTAACCCGTTATAAAAGATCATAATTACACAACATGTTATACACGTTGTAATAGTCACATATGTTAACTCGTTGTAATAGACCATCATTACACACAATACTATAACCCATTATAGTATACTATAATTACACAACATGCTTTCACCTATTGTAATAGTTAAATGTTGTAATAGACCACAATCACACAACAAGTTTGCACGTCATTTGTATGTACAACAAAGAATATATTTGTTGCATAAAATGAAATTGGTTCAGTGGTTTGAGATGTACCTTACTTTCAAGTGGTTTCAAGTTCGAAACCTTGTGTCTAGATATATTTCCATTTTGTCTCAACATGTTATATAAAACACCCCATTACAACAGGTGTGTTCAATGAACTACAACATGTATTAATTGTTGTATAAAATACATATATTACAACATGCACAACACCTGTTGTATAAAGAACCCCCCTTAAGACCACATGATCTAATACAACAGTTGACACTCGTTGTAAAATGGAAAAATGAACTGTTGTCAAAACTATTTTTTGTAGTAGTGTGTGATGGAAACCCTAACCCTAATTTTAGCACTTGATGTAATTGCTTATCTTACTTGAAGGGATTAGCTTGTAATGATGTTTTCTCTCTCCTACTTGTGTAACCCTAGTGTTGCAGGTTGAATACACAACATAGCTTGTGAATGCTATGATATCTTTTATATGATAGAGGGTAATGATTATGAGCCTTTATGAGGCATGATGGATAACAATGTTATGCATGAACTACGTGATTGAGTCTTATAACCTGACAGAGGCTTAATGACTAATGTGAGGTGATATCCTCTAGTGATGTGATAAGGTATGGTTATCCCATTATGATGCGATAATGATGATGGACTTGTATGGCAGTGGTATCATGTAATGATGTGACAAGTTTATACCTCATACGTTTTATATCTTCTGATGTTGCAACCTAGCCTTATCCTTGTATAATTTGTTTTGGGTTTGTATGTTGTAACTTGATTGATGCATTAAAAGACACCCAATTGGCAATAATTATTCATGTCAAACCCTAATCATGTAGATTTCCATGAGCCATAGACCCATCTTCAGCGTCAGTACTTGCTGGTAGGGCTGGCAATCAGGTCTGGGTTGAGCGGGTCCTATTTTGGATCAGGTCAAATATACTCGACCCAAACCCGACCTGAAAATAATTTTGGGTCATACGTGCTTGACCCGAACCCAAAATTCATATTTGCGGGTTTGACCTGATGAACCCGATGGACCCAAAAATATTATATCATATACAAACCCAAAAAACTCAAAAATTCAAACCCGTTAGACACAAAATTGCTGTATAATTTACTAATTAATTATTGTTTTGTAAGAAAAGACTTATATAAACTATCACTAATTTATGTTTGTATATGTTAAATTTTTTTATGGCTAGAACATGGGAAAAATATATATACATATGAAGATATAATTTTGGGTCGAGCGGGTTTTGCGGGTTAAGAATTGCAAACTCGGACCCCGACCCACAAATAATTTCGAGTTTTTCGGGTTCGGGTCATTTTGGATCAGGTCGAAAAAATCAAGACCCGAACCCACTTTAGTTGGATCAGGTCGGGTCAGGTTTTTCCAGCCCTACTTGCTGGATGGTAAAATGTGTAATTTTGTGAGAAACTCAGAGCACATATTGTTGAATATGCGGGGGTGCAAGTTGAGGATATATCCTTGCATACACAATCACATATATGGAGGATGACTGCGGTCATACCCCTATAGGAGAATGGTGAGACCAAATCTCAAATAATATGTTTTTAGGAAGGTTGTGATCATACCCTGGTAGGAGAATGACTGTAGTCGCATCTCACTAGTGCCATGCCCATATACCACGACAGACTAGTCTGATTTGTAGTTTGACTCTATATGTCACCCTGGAGGACTCAGACTGATCGAGGGTGTGAGAGATCATAGGAGTCCATCTCTCCTAGATCTTGTATGGCACTGATTTTGACTTAGCAGTGGTCAGTTGGAGCAGGAGTGGTATACCTCATCTCCACAGGGCATAATAAAGGACGTAATACAACCGTGTTATTTATTTTCTTAGGGTCAAACATGATTCATATTGGATGACCCCTTGCCTTTTTTTCTTATACAGTTGAATTGATAACGATTATACATGTTCTTCATATTCCTTCTAAAATTATATGATGTTCTACTACTTAGTTTGTAGCTGTTCACACTACTTTATATGTGATTATTAGTCTAAAATATATCATTTAGTTGAATTTGCTGATCCTGTTAATAGTGTTACCTTCATGCTATATAATCTATCTATGATAACAATAGTTGTTGGTGGATAGTTATACCTCTCGCAAGTATATTGGTCTCACCCCATGGGTTTCCACATCTTTTAGGTATTTGTTCATGATGAGGTAGAGATCGTGCAGTTGAGGAAGAGTAGCAAGGAAAACAATAGCCGTTGAAGGTTGTATATGCTGCTAGTGTCTTGTAGTAGGATCCTATGCATCATCCCTGTATTCTCAGGTCCTTGGGGGTGTTTCGTAGATTTTTTACATCGATATGAGGTCTTGCCAGTATTGAATGGTTGTATATTTATGACTTGTATATATGAACAAGTTATCTCTTGTGACATGTTTGTGGCAAGTTGTCCAACAAACAATGTTCTAAATACCTTTATGGTATGATATGTGATACATGTGGCACAATTTGTGGACTTGGATGTAATATACTCCCCTTTTGTGGTTATATATAAGTCAATTATAATTTACTATTTTTTTCTAGTAATCTAGATGTTTAGTGCTAATTCAGCGCTTTAATTTGAGTAATCTTGCTTTGGGTGTGATCGGTGTGTCAAACTTTTCCTTGTACCAGACTTCCTCTAGTCATTCCATTAGAGTAATGACTCATAAGATATCATCATTAATATTGATTGAGAATCTTTCATTATGTGTAATCTTCATTATTGTCACCTCCTTGTATTGTGTTCCTGCTTAAGAACTTAAATTTTATGATAGTAGAAATTGTCACAGTTCTCCAGTTATTTATTAGGATCCCAACAAGAGCACATTCACATGAAAACTAATATGAGCATCCCAAAAACCACAGTAGAGGTTCTTGATCATTAATCCTTCAAGTAAATCTAAAATTACAAGTCATTGTTTGTTTTCCTCTTAGGATGTGTTCCCTAAACAAAAATATACACTCATTTACCAACACTACAAGGTGTCCATAAACAAATATTAGTATTTACTCATACTAACACATATATGACTTTTATTTGTTGTTATGTTTTTATCATTTTCAAACAATCTTATAAATATCCCTCTTATTACATATGGTTGCATTCTAGTTTGCATTCCTCCTCAATTACTTTCATGTAATAAGGCATAGATGAATGGGAGATATTTATTTATCTGAAATTATTTCCTTCAATTATTCACTCAATACTTTTTTATTGATAATCTTATATTCTTGACTTGTCTAGGACTATTCATTTCTTATAAATGACAATTAACTATTTGACATTTTCTTACTCATATTTTTTCTCAACATTTGAATATGAGGTTTGAATATGTATAATACTAGTATATATTTCTTGATCATTTCCTTTATGTTCAATATTCCTTGCTTCTAACATCACTAGCCTTCATATATTCTTATTGTTCAATTAACATTGATATTTCTATCCAAATTCATAATTCCATGACTTGTATAGTTCTCATTATCTCTTATTTTTCCACAGTTTAAATGTTTAAACCAATAAATTTCCCTATAAATTTGACCTTCATAAACACCATACATGCATTTACTTCATTATTAATTAGTGAGGCTCATGTGAGGGCAAAACAATAATCATACTATAAATAATAATTGATATCCATGTGATTCATCCACTTTCTTGAGATCCTCTATATCTTTCTTAGATGTATCCAAGATAAGAATGTCAGAGTAAGATCGACCACTTTCTTGATATAAATGTCCATATAAAGTGGAAACAAATATGAATACATTAGAATATTCTAATATGTATGTTTGCGTAGGCTCCTATTGTAACGATCCCATTCCCCGACAACCCCCAATTAAGGAAGGCCAAGAAACTAGAGCCGTTATCCCAAAATAGGATAAAATGGTTTTACACATAATAAAAAATAATTAATAAATTCTAGTAAACAAGAACTGAGTTTGGTACAAGATAAAAAATATTTTCATCGATGTTTACAAAAATATGGGTTCTAAGATTTCACCCAAGAAATAAACCATCTATCTATATCCCCCGGGCCTTACTTCGTATGTTTGCTTTCAATGTCTTTTTCATTGTTTGTCCAGTTTCCATCTTGAAGCAAATTAACCTAAAACGTCGACAAATAAAATGTCAGTCAATATAATAGAAAGAAACCATCTATCTATATCCCCGAGCTTTCCTTCATATGTTTGCTCACAAGATATTATTCCATTTGCCTTAGAATGGTCATAAAAACTGACCGATGTTTTGTTTTTTTGACATTTTAGGTTAATTTGCTTCAAGATGGAAACTAGACAAATAATGAAGAAGACACTGAAAGCAAACATACAGAGTATAGATGTTTTTTTTCTTGGGTGAAATCTTAGAACCCATATTTTTGTAAACATTGATCAAAATATTTGTTTACTTGTACCAAACTCAGTTTTTGTTTAGTAAAATTTATTAATTATTTTTTATTATGTGCAAAACTATTTGATCCTATTTTGGGATAATGACTCTAGTTTCTTGGCCCTCCTTAATTGGGTGTTGCCACAGAATGGGGTCATTACACCTATTGTCATAAAACCTTCTCCATAAACTATGATCATTGTTTGTTTTGTCTTACCTCAACCTTGTATCTTACTAATTCATCTACTTTGGTAAATTTTTCTTTGCTTCAACCATTCTAAGAGTATTCCTCTTTCAGAAGCTTATTAGTTTTTATCATTTCTCTTTTCTTCTGATTCTTCCTAGACTTAGGAATACATAACTATTGAGGTTATGTCATGAATTCATTCTTCTTAATCCATTCTCTTTATTTAAATTCTTTTATGTGTGCTTCTTTTTTCTCTATCATCATTTCATACTTAGATTTCTTATTACAAGTTAGCATTCAATCTCATGGTACAAATTTCAACCAATTCCCTTTTAATTTACAATTATTTCTTGCTTTCTAAAAGTTGGTTAGGGAATTATGTATATATTTTAGCTAGTCTACCTACTCTCTTCACTAGTGAATTGACTTGTTGTTTGCTTGATCAAATTATGTGTTAGTTGGAAAACTTCCTAGTCAATTATGAGTATTAAGATTTTAACATTGGTGTAACTTATGAAATTTAATCCAAATACTACTAAGAGCTCTTATAATTTTTTATGTATTAATTGATATATAATATGATATATACACCATATCTTTCATTTCTCTTTTTTTTTCTCTTAGTTCTTGAAGTTAGTATTTTCTACCATTATTTCAAATATTCACTTAATTACTAATTGCAATTGACTCTCCTTAGTTATTCCAATACCTTCCTTTTGATTTCTAGTGTGTTAGTATTCTCATGCCCTCATATATCCTGATTTTTTGCATTTTCATATCATGTTCTTATTCAAATACTATAGAAGTCATTAGATACTAGCATCACATCTTTCCATCCAAACATGTATGTACACGTAGTCTTGTAGGCATGAATTTCTTAGAATGAACTAATCCTATCAATCTAAACCAAAAATATTATTTAATATACTTGATGCATATTACATAAACAATGTCGATCTGCAATTTCAAATGCATATATACTTATATAAGAATATTATATATATCTACAAACTAATTATATGAATATCATATAAATAAGATCATTACCTCTGCATTTGAATGAAACCAACAATATACATCACAAATTGTATCACTTATGATATTGATGATCTTACTATGTTAATTTTATTCTAGTCTTCTAACCCTATACCTATAGGATATCTTTCTTGCCTATCCTCCTAGTATATAGATGGCCAATGCATATAGAGAAGAATGAACATAGTAGATTGATATTGGTTGATCCAAGTATCCAGATACTGGGCCAGGATACCCAAATACTAAAATTTCCCAAATCGATGATTATACCATTTCCTATCTACTACAATTAATACTCTATCAACATGACTTAGTGGTCCCTAACAACTCATGGTACACTTTTATTGCAAGCTATCACACTCTCACTCACAATAACCACTAATCACAATTTCGAGACTTAAACGAGACTAAAAATATACCAAACATCACTCTTAACTTTTGTTTTCAATTGAAAACTCTTGGGTTTCTCACATTCTATTACATGAATTATCTTTACCTAGGGATTTTAAACTTCATTCCTCTCATCTAATCTTAAATGTAATGCAAAGACTGAATATTCATATTATTTCTCATTATTTACATGTACACAAGTCCATATAATTAAATATATACTTTAGAAATAAAAAAAATAATACACATCATCATTTGCATCTCTATAGTTTCTATGAAAGGACCTAGAGTGACATGGACCTACTAATTTTGACTAAGCTAATAATCAACTCTAGTTGTATATCTACTTTGAGCATCTACATCTTCAATTCACATGGTTTTTCTGTTAACTTTATGAGTAGAGGGGTGAGCTATTCACTCAGTGAATGAGTAAAACTATAAAATAGACTACAACATTAAATTAGAAACTTTAATTTCTTTTGCTCAATTGAAAATAAAAGCAGGGTTGTAATGCATTTTAGAAACTAAATATATAGAAAATTATAAATAAAGTTGTATCAAACACTACTAGTATTGTGAAAATATCAAAACATGTTCCTAATTATTGTGTTATGATCTTTTCACTAACTCTGTCCTAACTTAAATGCCGAAATTGACTATTGCATCAATTAGATGAATGTAGCTCAATTATGTCAAAAATGAAACTCTTTATCTGGACTGTGACTGAGTTATGATGTCTTTCACTTTTACTTTGTCCTTGAGCTCACTCAGATTTTACCATCCAAGAGAAAGCCACTACTACATGACTCGCAATACAAATCTGATGCTAAACTCGAGACCTTAAGACTAGTACCAGACCTGTGGTCTGCATCAAGTTTTCCTTATAAGGCTTATCGGTGGCTAAACATTATCCACAAAACTATGACCCCTTATCCTGGGTACTCGGAAGGGGTGCCTCTAGGTTAAAAAGGCTTTGACTTCACATAATGTGTCTCCACAAGGGCTAACACCAATACAAAGCAATTTTTAGAAGTAGTAGATCCACAAGGGTTATATAATCTAACTCTAATTGTCTGGGTATCATCAAAATCTTAGGTTATTATTAGATACCTCAACTAAACTAAAAACCATTAATACCTAGTCGGGTGCTGTTGAATACTTCCTATCTCTATATCAAAGATACTTATTTCTATATCTTATAGACCTTACCCCATTTCACCCTTCTACTATAGACATGCATGGATGGATTCTATAATGTTTAAGAAATCTATTACTATTAAGTTTTCTGATGATATCTTTCTCTTATACTAACCATTTCTTTCAGTATTTTTTAGACTATCAATACTACATGACTAACCTTACTAATAATATTGAATTGGATGCTTAACTTAGTGGTTACCCTTCTATTAAGGTTTCTCATAACTTAGTTCACATGTAATATTTCTTATATAAAAAAATCATGTCTAATGATACATTTATTCTCGTTCAACATTTCTCACATTTATATAACATCAATAGAATTACTTAATTGAGGGAATGTCAATTCAATTTACTTGAAATATCATAATATCTCATTCACTTCATGGTAATAACCTGAAATAGGTATTCATCATGATAATAAAAAAATGTGTATGCATATAAGATAATATTCAACTACATATCCTCATTATCACAATAACTACTTCAATCATCCATTCATAACTTTACAAGACTAGTACACTATTAGAGCATATTAAATAGGTTTTCATTACAAAAACTACTTTTTTCACAAATTATACATTATAGATCATACTATCCAACATGATAGAGTTTCAAATGAAACTGATCAAACATGTCAAATCCGACCATTAATTTTGCAGGCCAAATCATATTATCATTTATCCAAGTTTTAGCTAGACCGTCGCTCAAACATTCATACAACCTGAAATTTGGATTTCTAGAATATTATTAAATAGAATCATAAATTCTATATTAAAGATACATGAATTTTCATATCCATTTTATCATACTAATATTGTTTGAAATTTTTTTGAACATTAAATAAAATGCCATGTAAATAGAATTTCAGGACAACAACTTTCTTAAACTGCCATTTATGGAGGAATTTTGATATTATAATAGAATTCATCTAATCAGTTGAATTTCATTAAACCTTGATTTACCCACTCATATTAATCTCTTATCTTTTATTTCATATCCCTAGAGAAATCCATTGGATCTATAATTGGATAAGTTGAACAAGAATAGGATGGTTTAGGCTGAGAAGATGGTGGTTTATGTTAGCATTCATAAACTTCTATTTGATACAACCTAGGAGTAAAAATGTGGAAAAAAAGAGTAAGGAAGAAGAAATAGATGACTAGATACACAACTTCATAGCATAATAAAAGAAGAAGTTGGTATAACATCACTTTCTCAATTTTAAAGTAAAAATGAAGAACAATCAATTGTTCCTCATATTCTTGAGAAATTTTCCAAAACCGCATCAAGAACCACCACAAAAACTAAAAATAGGGCTTAGGTTTGTAGAGTAGGTGATAACGAACCTACAAATAGAATTTAAGATATTTAAACAATATATAGAGGTATCAAATACTATATCACCCTCAACATAACAATTGTTTGGCCGCCACCTACTAACTCTCCAAAAATCAATTGCTACTTCAATTGTTTAGCCTTTTTCTGGTAACCCTAGTCTACAGTGCTCTTCAGTTCCTACTATAGATTTATCCTTCACAATATCCTCCTCGATCCACTACTCTGTCACCCCATAGGTTCTGCCTGGTTCTTTCAAAAACCATTTGGTGAGTCTATTAGTTGGTACATTCATAGTTCTACTGCACTTAAGGATCTTGACATTGAGACCATGCTCTTTGATTAGACCGGTTCTCTTGAAAAGTGCTTTATATTTGTTAGGAATAGGTACATAGCAGTGGATGAATTAGATAGCGGCCTTTGAGTTTGTTAGTACCTCACCATGCTTAGTACCTTAGCCAACTAGTGTCTGAACACCTTCGAGAATGGCTAACACTCACCTTCCAGAGGGTCACAACCAGAGAATTTTTGGGTGCTCCATTTAATGCAATTTCCTTGATCATCTCGCACAATAAAGTTAACACACATTGTGTTAGAACTGCTCTTATAGGTGTATTGACTACAACTTGTTGCTAGTGCCTTGGTGGTGGCAAGCATTGTTGTACTGGCACTATCTGTGAGGCTCGGATAGTGCTCAACTTTGAGTTCTCAATGTTTTACGTGTAACTTCTGATCTCCACAACAAGTTGTCATATGTTCACTTTATTTTTGTTGAAAATGAAATAATTTATTGCCTTCTAGGCATTCCAAATAGCAACCATGAAAATATTACCCCAGCTGGCATTGGTGCCAGTGTGCATTAGGTTCCGTCTAATCCACTCCTGGATATTGGCTTCTATGTAAAACTCAAATAATAAGTTAGGTTCGAGGATCCTCCACAAGGGTTTTATATTGGGGAAATTCCATATTTCATGGATTCAAGATTCATCATCTTCCTTGCATCTCACACAACCATCATTATCAGCCATTCCCCTTGCCTTTCGGAGTGCACTAGCGAGAAGTTTGTTGTGATTCAACATCCATAAATGTACCTTGATTTGTTTGGGAGCTTGTTGCTTCTATATCTTTCTCTAGTCACTTGCCATTTTGGATACCTTGTCCTTAACAAGCGTATCATAGACCTCCTTGACTAAAAATCTACCATGCAGGTGGTTTGTCCAGTATGTAGTATCTTCACCTAAATTATCCAACGACACAAGTTGTGTAAGGATATCTTCTGCAATATCTGGATCAAAATAATGGCATAGAATTCCTCATCCGATCTACCTTCAGGTGTGACCAAGCTCGCCACCCTCAGATCCTTCAATTCAATTAGAACTACCATGGAAACTTGCATGATAGGGGCTTTGTCAGAATTTAGCCATTTGTCATTCCATACCAATGTTTGATATCCATTGGAGATAACTACTGCTTCCAACTATTTTGCTTGGTAGAGAAGATCCTTTATCCCTTACTAGGTCATTGATCCTGATCCATTATGCACCTACATCCTCTTATACTTAGCCATGAATAAAGGTTTCCATATACAACTCGAGTTGCCCAATAGTTTGTCTACTAACTGTTGGGAAATACCGACACATGATAGGCAACAGAAATAATTTTTTTATTACCATATTCTCATGAATAACAAGATAGTCTCAACTACTATGTAATGGGAAGGATGATTTTAACAAGTTCATACTTGGTCCTAGAGCAAGTCTAGTGACTACAAGTCATTGTAGTAATGCAACACTCCTAGTTGCACTTGGACGACGTCTATACAGCTCCTGGTCTTCACCACAGACAACAGTTTTGAATAGCATATACAACAGCTCCTGTAGTCTCACCATGGATTGTAGGATGACATTTCCATCCTAGAGACGGGTAAAGGCCACCTCGCCTCTAGAGAAGTCTACACGGGCCAACTATAAATTCTATCGTCCTACTATAATGGATCGAAAGGAGTTGTCCCTCCTGTTGGTGTACTAGTTACCAACTTACTCTCCCACAATTATTTCTCCCTTGCTATCCCTTCCTTTAGTGGGTAGGACTTGCTTGGGCTCTCTATTAGTTACTACAACCAGAGAGGACAATAATTGTTAGAGGCAAATGAGTTGTGTTCTAGGAAGCCCCCAATACCCCTCTATTTATACGAGGGGTTAGGGTTTGGGTTCCCAATCTGTGTGGGAGTGGAAGGGACTAGAAGATCATGAGTTTACACGTGTCACCCTAAAAGCGAGTTTTAATGGTGGTTGTGTAGCATGGTTATGGCCAATAACCCCTATTATATGTGCATAGTTGTGTGGTTGGTTAATCACATTTTATCTTGGTCTGTGTATCAATCCTCTATCTTATCTTCCCAATGTAAAGTTAATTCTTTCCTACCCTTTCTCCCTTCAAATGTAACTCGAGGTTTCTCTATAATCATGTAATAGTAGGATAGTTTACTTTCCTATGATGATGAAGAAGAAAGACGTTCTGACGACATAAGATGACCGTATCAAAGACAAAACGATCAACTAGAGGACTGATGAGGACAAGAAGGATGAGTTGAACCGGCCAGATGGTTGACCCAACTGATCGGCTGGAAGAGCCAACATATGGTGGATAGTAGAACCAGAGGACCAATGAGTCCACCGAACGACCAGCCAGGAGGTGAGTCAATCAGTTCAAATGTTGAATCATTCAACCCAGATTGGCAAGCACGAATCTTCATCAACAATATGATTCTGCATGTGATGTGGACCCTAGGTTGTGGTAATTCCTTATGGCTCAAAGGAATTACATTTTGGCTGGTCATAACCATCACTTTCATTTATTGCACGTTTATATTGTGGGATATAGCATGGATATGATACGTACTATATATGTGGTGATTAGATAAAATATATGTATTTATAAATACAAAATCCCTTAAATATAAAATATTAAGCATTATATGCTTTCCAAAAGTGACATACATGAAAGGCTTGATCGACCAAGCATAGGGTACGCCATAGAGTGCTGCATTGTATATGGAAGTGTGATAGTAATAATGTAGGTTCTGCCGTAGTGGGGTGCATTATTATCATGTCGACTTTTGGGTCAGGTTTAACTAGTGATTCTTTGAGCGTCTAGTCCCATAGGCATGTAGATGATTATGGCAAGGAGTTGCACATATCATCTATCTAGAATTGAATATGATGCAATTACTAAAAGTTTCCTACCTTAATAATTGACTATGTATTGTGGCGTTGGTCGGGCCATAGTTGAATTATCTTAGATCTAGGCCCACTAGAATATTATACGTCGAATATTCCGAATTGATATGTGAGGGGTATCAATTTGAATAAAATAGTGGGAGAAATAATCAATTAAAGACCTAATTGTTATTTTCAAATCAAATCAAAAGTTTTTGACGAATGAAAATTTTCTCTTGTAGAATCAAATGACAAACACATCCATTTTGCAATCAGTCCTTAGGAAGGAAACACTCGATGGGACAAATTTCCATGACTGGTTCTAGACTTTGAGAAGGGTTCTCAATGAAGAGTGAAAGCTCTACATCCTTGACAAACTAGTGCCAGGAATACATGCTTCTGATGCTCCTAGGGCAAAGGTGGATGCTAACTGAAAGCATGCCAATGATGCCTTGGAAATAAATTACCTGATGCTTAGCTGCATGACTATGAGTTGCATGAGCAGTGTGAGGACATGTGTGTTCTTGAGATGGTAAGACATCTTACGAAAGTGAACCTAGGCCTTACAAAGCAAGAAAGGGATGATATTATAAAGGTGATACTTGAGTCTGAACTGACAGAGGGAACCTCAATAGAAGAACATGTGCTCAATATGATTGGACATGTGTATCATATTGAAGAACTAGGATTCACTTTGAACCAAGGTTTGGACACAAATATGATTCTAGATACATTGCCATAATCATATATCCACTTTATTGCATGTTATCACGTTGAAAAATATGGTCAGACCTATGTCAGATTTGCTTGGTATGTTGATACATGCTGAAGCAAGAATGAAGAAGGACAAATCCATGATGTTGATCAATGGAGATGTGTCCAAGGATAAAAGCAAGGTCGTGAAGAGTTTTGAGGCCAAGCCCAAATCTAAATCTTCAACATATAAGATGAGGAGAAATAAAGTTCAAGAGGGACTTCTCCTTTGTACTTGAAGGCATTTAGGAATAAGAATATGGGGATGGTGATCCCCACTTCAGGTATATACATTATTGAGATAAATCCTGGATTGGGGGTCTGTAAACACTCCTGAGAAATGTTCGTATATCATTTTAGCCAACAAAACTTTATCGTGGATCCATTCATCTCTATCATTCTTTAGTTGTGAGATTTAATTTTATTTGTGTCTAGCTTTGACACCGATATAGAAGTTGTCTCCCAATTTCAACTATTGACATTGGGCTTTTTGATGCCACTCTATTTTCTCAATACACATGTCTTCCAGGATTAAAGTCTGAATGTTAATGATTAAATTCTCAGTTATGGGATCATATCTTTGTGATAGAAGATTCTGCACATTCAGTAGCTTTATCTGTAAGGTTTTTCTCTTTTTCCATTTCTCATTTTTGATCTTCTGGTCCCACTCCATAGCTTCTTCCAGAAAACATTTCGACCCCTTTATGAAACTTTTTCTATTATTCCAATGCTTGTTTATCACATCTTGGAATCCTGGATCCTCTTGCCAATGGTCATATATTTGAATTCTACTTCTATGCATGATGGTATTTGAGGGAATTGAGATGAATATTGGAGAACGGTTTGAAATAATTTGTTCAACCACCTCTACCGAGGAACTATTGAATCTCTTCATCCATGCTTGATTCCCTACTACCCAATCTAACTTCATTTGTAGTAGGCCTCTTTTGAATGTCATCAAGGGTCCATTTGTTGGCAATTCTACCAAATCACAGTTGCTAAGAGCTTCCACAAAGTCTCTACAACTTGCTGAATTGAGGGGTTTGCCTCCAATATTTTCATTTGGGTATATGTAGGCATTGAAATCACCACACACAACCCAAGCCTCCTTGTAGGTCGCATAGATATTCTAAAATTGATCCCATAACAACTTTCTCCTTGATATCAACACACTTCCATAAATTAATGTCACTTGTACCTTGTCACTGACCCTACAATGAATATATTGCATATGTGATTGAAGAATATCAACAATTTACAATATTATCTTATCACAACATCCTAATTCCACCTGAAGATATTTGAGCTTCCACATGATGAGATCATATAAAACTGATCAATCTAATAATCTATGTGGCTATGTCCCCACTCATGCATGGTTCCACTGTGGCCATTATAGATACTCCATACTTTCAAACAAGTTCTTTGACCGTATTTTGAGTATCCTCATCTCGGATACCCTGAAGGTTCCATCACTTGAATCTCATTTATTTCTATTGGGGGGTGGATCGATTCTTCACTTATAGTGGCTAGTGGGATCATTTTCCTCTTTTTCTGGTATTGCATTGTTCAGTCTCAGGTTGACTTACGTTCTTCCTATTTCTCAAGTGAACTCCCACTTGTGTGTTACAAGTTTTACTGGTGCCCGAGCTCCATCAGATTCACCAGTTGTGAATCTAATATTATGAAAGTTGACCTTGTCAAAGTTAGGCCCCTCAACCACTTCAACATCAGTTAAGTTCACTACACTATGAGTCTCAAAGATTTTAGGACCTCCTACGACTTGTCCATTAGGTACATGTGTTGGTTCCTCACTTCTCTTCTGGTTTGCAAGGGTTTCAGTGCGTGTTTGTTTGCCCTTCTAGTGTGCCATATTCCTTGTGTGTTGCTTCCTTTCCCTCCAATCTATGCTTGGACCTGACTGGTCTCGATTCTTGATTTGATCTTGTGTAACTTCTTGTACTTCTCTATCCTCATTTGAGTCCTGCAAGTTCTGGAACCTGTTTCTATTTTAGGCATTGATATTGCCCCCTATCTTTCCATTGTCATTCGTCTTCTTCCTCGGTTTCCTAAAAAAGGGCCGCACATAAATGCCACCTGTAAAAACAAGTTTGTCTATTTTAGTGTCCATCTATGTGTCTTGGCCCGCATCCTTCATGGTGTTCTCAGAGGTACTTCCGATTCCAGACAGACATTCATGATCGATCTGACCAACTCTACCACACTTCATACAAATACACAATATGTTTTTATACTGAACATTATACTTCCTCCTTGTGATTACACCTATTGGTACAAGTGGTTTCCCTGTGATAATTTCTACAAACATTATAGGAACACAACCCCTTCTCTGCATTGTGGTATTAATGTCAATGTTAATCACCTTCCCAATATGGTAATCAACTGCATTGAGGAAAGCATCATCATAGAAGTATATTGGTAGATTTGGGATACAAACCCATACTATATCCTCTCTGATGAGAAGTTTCTGTGTTGAACATTAGGTGCCAGTGCTGCACTGATAGGTATGATCAAAACAACAACTGTTGTCCTCCTGTGAGGGCACACATGTAGTCTTCATCTAGTTGTAGTTGGACAAGGAAGTAATCATTTTCCAAACTGATGAGATTAAACATGCCTGACAGTCTCCACATCAATCTGATTTCATCCTTTAGCGTAAGGCATCCTATTTCTCATGATTTTAGCTTCACCACTACAAAAAACTTCTATGGTTTGAGGATTTGTTAATTTCTTCATCTCTGATGTCGAAAGATATTCATCCCATTTTCTGAATTATGAAATCTTATGGTTTGAGTGTTGTGCCTATGACAAAGATGTCTAATGAACCATCCTTATGCGTTCCATCCACCACATCCTTGTAGGATACATGTGGATGAAAGGTGTGCAACTGCGCTTCCACCCTCTTAATGACATGTTGTACATCTCCTCCTCGTGTAGCGGGTGGATCATGCAATGTCATCCTATTTTACAAGTTCAAAAATTGGTTTGCCTCCGACAAGAATTTCACATCCACAGTGGCATCATAAATCATCTCTCCACTCTTAGTGGACAAACTTCTTCGATGATTGTTATAGTTTAGATTTAACCCTATATTTTCTAGGAAATCTGCTTGATTCTGCCGCCACCCATCTTCTCTTTGAGAACTCGTAGGGATAGCCCCCACTCAACCGTGCTTCTTGTTCCTCCTAGGTTCATCACCAAGTTCCCCGACTCTGGAGGTCTTCCTCCATGATCCTCCTCACTTGATCTTGCTTGTGCACCATCATCGTCGTTGTCTACAAACCATACCCTTTCACCACAATTTTTTAGCCCTTATATGAATTCCAAAAAAAACTATAGATTTAGTATGTTGTCTAAAGTTAATTTGCACACCTAAGTTAAAACTTTATCCAATGTACACTTACTAATAAAACACTGAATTTTAATACGATATGACTAAATGCAATTTCGACAATATGGTTGATTGAATATTTATTGAGAAAACTCAATAGATAAACTATTTAATTATTCAACCAATCTTTTTGCAACTTTTGTTAGAAATCATATTGGAGTTTTTTAATACACATCAAAATTTTAAGACAAATTGTACCACCAATAAAATATCAAAAATCATTTCATTCATTGCTATATTTATAACATAATTCCACATTATATTTTTTTTATTTATATGCTATCAATTTATTAAAATATGTGCATTGAGATTCACTAAGTTAAATTTCTATATTAAGATGTTTTATCGAATGTTATATTTATCTAACTATATATCTGAACAAGGAGTATAGAAAACTATATTAAATATTGAGATCACATTAAACATTGTAAAATTGACATTAGGGTTGCATAACCCTTGATTACCTATCAAGTAGGGGCATAGTCATTACACCTAGACACATAGGAAAGGGAATGGGTAGTTAGGCTTGTAATAGGTCGAGTCACAACCATGGAAATGGAAAGGGAAGTAGAAGAGATCAGGTGAAACATGAATCAAACTAATAATTTGATGACTTATGGGTATAACCCTACATAACCTTTACACGACCTTCCACTGGCAACACAAGGTGTAAGGAGTGAGGCCCCAGAGAAAACACACTCCTTACTCAATTTAATGAAAGAAATACTCCCAAAGCCAAAGACATGATTTTTTGATATGGGAGTATGATCCAATAAATTCAATTTAGAATGTTTAAAGAATAAAAGATAGCTATAGAAGAAAATGTTTGTGACTGTACAATTTTATTGGTTTACAAGGTTGACACCTGTATGGGTGAATACATAAGTTACAAGCTATATCACTAATCTTGGATAATAGGGTAATCCACCATTTCAATTCTATATCCTAAGGAACAACCACTACATATGTTTAGGTCATTGTCAACTTAGTCATCCTTTCAATGTCCTCCTTACCTAAGGGGTTCGAACCAAACCCCAAAAAAGAATAAACAATAAAAAATTCATCTAAATCTAGTATGTACATATAATAGGGAATTGAGAATAATAAGAAAAATATAACAAATATATATGGCAAGGCTCCTAATTAAAGATAAATATGAAATCATCTGAATCGATGTTAAAAGAATAATATGACAAAAGGAAATGAGACAACTCATCAAAAGAAGATCATTAATAAGATGAATTCTTTCCTTTTAAACAATTCCATAATTACGAACAAATCAAACAATCATATGTTGATTATAACAAATATTTTCATAAAATAAAGAGCAGGACATGAACCCACATATCCCAACTCAAAGGCACAAGGACTACAACCTCAGTTACAAATAAATATAGAATTGTAGGATTAGTGAATGGCAGGAGGATTAAAACCTCAATGCCTGGAAAGGTAATAGAACTTAGTGCCTATATATAAAGTATTATAGGAAGACTAAGACCTTAGTGCATGGTAGGAAGACTAAAAAATCGATGCCTAAAATAGAGTGTAACTACATTTAGATATGAATAGTCAAAACCACACATTTTAGTAGAGTAGGAAACTTCACAAGTCTAATCCATAAAATATTAAGGTACCAAAAAGGGATGAGAACATCTATCGAATATAAAATGGAGTCAAAGGACCCATAAATAAATATCCAAAATTTTTAGTAACTAACTGAGAGATAAATAAATAAAATTAGGGATATTTCAATAATATTTTCTAAAAGACAAAAATGTAGGAACTTAATCTGAGAAATCTATTTTATTAATAATATTAGGGTTTCAAGTCATCAAATAGATCAAGGGAGAGGAAATTAGGTGATTGCACAATCATAAATGAAATAATGTACCGTACATGCTTGAAGTTAGACCATCTTTATAAATCAAAGCCAGGGATGATCCAAGTCTATGGTCATCACTAACATATTTTAGATTAATTATAGTATATTATATAAAACTTGAAATCATGATTTTATTAATATTCACTCATGTTATAAGAACTTAAACACTTGATAGATATTATTTTTTATTCTAAAACATATTTTAGTTTATTTTTTTGACTTATAGATGAATTATTATGAATTTTAGAAGATGAGTTCATTTATTGCATTTATAACCAAAAATAAATATGACAAAACCACAATGTCCTAGTGTAACACATCATACCTTGAATGCGTTGTGGGAAATAAAGGTAAACTCTTCCCTCAAATGTCTCGCAATCAGTTGAAAAATAAATTTTGTAGTTACCATTTTATCTGAACCAAGTGTGACAAAGTACAAAGAGAATCGATGGTAATACTGGAAACAAAACACCTTGTCTCTCTTCTTTAGATCATGAACACATGATAGATAAACATAGTTGAAGAAGATTCAATCCATAATCAAAGGAGAATCAACTTTTTATTGAAAATAACAATTGCAAGGATCTTTGTCATGCCTTCTCGGTCCAAATAAGCCATGGAACTGACTATTTAGTGCACAAGAGAAGCAACTTCATGCTATCGCCATGGTAGGAGGTTATTGGAGCACTGAAATCTTCAAACTCAGTGATGAGAGAAACTAGGGACCTAGGAACATTATGCCAATCATTGATAAACTTGAAGAGAACGCACAAGGTAGATAGACATAAAATAATGTTAAAAGTGACTTGGATTAGATGAAATACAACAAACTATGGCCAATTTTGGGAATTGATGATAATACATCAAGTGAAAGGAACTGTGAGTGCATACAACATTGGTGTGTGTACACATAAGTTTGAAGTTTTCTTTTGGGTCTGAAAGTGGTCCTAGTATCCCAATGATCACCATAGTTTCCAACCTTAATTAGGGTTGGGGATCATAGTTAGACCACAAGGGACAATGGTTCAGGAAGATATAAAATAAGAATAAGTATCATGGGTACTTCACACAACCACAATTTCAACGGTGGTGTAAGACTTCATGACAAAGAAGTTGTCACTAGAGAAGGATATTGATAGTGTGTTTGCGGTTTGAAGTGCAAGGCCAGCAATTGAAGGGAAAAGTCAGTAATGAAACAGATTAATAAGCTTTTTGTAGCCATATATGTAGCTGGAAACCAAAAAGTAGGTTGATGTGCATTTCATAGGAGGGGAGGACTCTATAGATTTTAGGGGTTTCCACAATAGGCCACCACTAGGGTTGAGTTAAGGGTCGTTGGATGATGTTTTGATAGATCAATCTAGAGGCAAATAAATCTCATAGAAGATTGAAGAGGAGGGAGAAAACCATGAATGAAAAATCGACAAGACAACACATGAGACAACCAGGATGAGGTAGATGACTAAATTTGGGCCACACAATCTCCATCCAATGACAAATGAAAAAACCTTGCATAACCTGAATCTAGAAGGTCTCTAACATCAAGAACTATATACATATATTCCAATTAATTCAAATCTTGTTATTTTATTTAAATTGATAACTCTATCCATCTTTAGTCTAAATAGGTCATCTTTAATATCCATTTGGAGTTAAAATTTCCATGGTGAATAAATAAACTATGTAGGTTATCAATATAGAATAAGCTTCCACTTTTGAGACCATCCATTAGGTGATCTAAAGGATTGAGGGTTAAAAGATGTTATTTCTATATGTATTCACCAATAAATATCTATGGCTAACATCTTACAATTAGATTAATTTTTAGGATTATTTTCACATGACTTACTTTCTTAATTCTTGTGCACAATCATATATTATTTATCTAAGATTCTTTTTAAAGTCGAGGATGTTATTATTTAGTAAATAATGAACTAAACCTACATCAATATATATATATATATATATATATATATATATATATATATTCCTTTTTATGCCCATTAGGGTGTCACCCATCGTTGTTTTTGATATGGAAAAATTGTATATTAATTTTTAGAACTAATAAACTTATTATTGAAATAAAATACATTACTCGACATGGCTTTTGAATATTTTTATGCTCCTATCCTAATCAATATATTTCCATAATATTTTGGAAATTGATTTGGTTTATGATTATATTCTCATGACACTGGTATTTTATCTCTATTTTTCCCCTTTTAAGTAATGTAATCATTTTAATATAAACTATTTTCCTAAATTCCTGTAAATGTAATTAGCATTATTCCCACTAGTATGGTTAAGTTCCATCTCATTTTGTTTATTATTACACTTATTAGTTGGATTAATTATAATAGTGGGGGTTGTGAGATATTAATATATAGATATATATGTATTGAGTCTAGTTATTATACAATATTTTCTTCATTAAATATTGATCTTCATATTAAACTATACACTATACATGTGCTCTTTTGTAAGTTAGGTGTAACAAATTTTCACATCAAGTAATTTGGGGTTTCATGTGAGAAATGTCCAATTAATTATATATCCATTAACACTACTCTTAGTACCATTTTGTCAAGGTCCAAAAGGTATAGCTTACACCATGTTTTTTTTCTTCCAAGAATGAATCCCAGACTGCAAAATTAGGATTTCCCAAGATTATGAGGCTAGAATCTAGTTTATTACACAAGGCATAAGTTTAGGAACAAAAGATAATAAATTAAAATAGTTAAACTAACTGAATGCTACAACTCTGGTACCACACTTGTAATGAGTGGGAACTGAGAGGAGATCCACTCATTACTTATTGATGAATATATCTCATCCCAATTTAAACATATAAAAATATGAAGGAAGTGATGTATTTTATTTTTAAATGTCAAAAGTAATATACGCATAAGCAATGCGATTATACCGTAGTAGGAAAGTGAACAATCATGTTATCTCAAGATAATCCACTTTTTTGTTCCTCTCAACAATGGTGAAATTACATAAAGGAAAAGTCATAAACTAACTTAGACAAAAGAACCATTTGTAGATGAAAACATTGACATATCAAGTTATCCCTGAAGTCAAAAACTGTGAAGTGATCTCCTTTTGATACAACTTCTCTAGGTCACCTATACACACATAGTTTGTGAAAACACCTAAAAAGAGAAAACAATTCATACATAGGTAATAGGATGGTTTTGAAGGGGTTGTAAGGGTCATGGTGTTTGTGGTTGGCATCCCTACTTTCCCAAGATAACCCATAGAGACAGGAGAGGGGAAATAAACAATTTCCAATTTCATGAGGTATTTGGTTAGTTTAGTCAATCATTTGGTATGGAAAGGGAGAGAAGATATATTACAAATAAATCTCAATTACAAGAGGTGATTAGAAGGATATAGGAGGTAGATAATCTAAGGTGAGCTGTAATGTTCTAGGGTTTGAGGTCTTGAAAAAAAGATCTTATAAGGAATAATTGGACCACTCATATCACCAAGGTGCACCTCTTTTTCATGGATCCCATCACTAAGAACTCTATGGTCAAGTGTGCTCAACCCATAGTAGTACTAGGATGGGTGACCAGTTGAAAAGTTGATCCTAACTTGTGCATGAGTGAGAAAAAAACATGTAGTCAAGGCCAATGGTGGTCTGTGGGGTCAGTCATCATTCTTGAAACTCTACTAGAGCCTTAGGCAATGTTCCCAAGTGTCTACAAATGGTATCAAAGCCATAAGCCCTCAAGTAGGTAGGACCCACATGGGCATGTTGTAGGGAAATACGACATCAGGTAGGAAGATTTTTTTACTGACATATTTCCCATAAACTAACAGATCATGTCAATAACTATGTAATGAGAAAGATGGCTTCACAAAGATATACATGGTCCTAGAGCAAGTCTAGTGACAATCCTCATCGATGTAGAGACACACTCTGTCTTGGAAGGTGTCTTTGCAACTCCTAGTTGCACTGGGACTCGTTTGACTGCTCCTCCAAGGACACCAAACTCAGAAAACTGCTACAACGGCTTCTTTGATCTCACCACGGACTGCGAGTTGATGTTTCTCATAGCAGCAGCCAAAGGACTCCTACCTCTAGAGTAATCCACACAGACCGATTAGAACTCCTATCATCTTGCTAGACCAGATAGGAAGGGGTTGTCCATCCCGTTGGCATACTAGTCGCCAACCTGATCTCCCAAAATAATGATCCTCAATTGTTTCTCTCCCTTGGCTATCTCTACCTAGTCGGGTAGGACTTGCTTGGGCTCTCGTGGTTACTACAACCAGAGAGGACAACTTTTGTCAGAGCAACTGATTCTCAATTGTTTATGTTGTAGTTGTGTTATGAGAAGCCCCCAATACCCCTCTATATATAGGAGGGGTTAGGGTCAGGGTTCCCAGTCCCCAACCAATGCGAGACTAAAGCGGGAGTAGAAAAGACTGGAATAACTCAAAATTTCACAACAATTCTGGAAGTTTTGCAACCTGCGTGTGCCCAAAAGGTCATCTCGCCCATCAATACGGTCTTCTTACATGCAAGACGGCCATTTTTCTAAGCAAAATGATCATTTCACACTTTCCAGTTATGCACATATGTTGACAATTCAATTCCAATTAGTACTCAACTTGACGTCAACACCAATCCTTTATGAAATCACATTGCACCCTCAAAACGGCCATTTGGTGCATCTGAGATGGGCATCTCGCACCAGGCCATACTGCCATTTTGCACAAGTGAGTTGGGTGTCTCGCAACCCAGGTCATGCAGAATTCCAACCAATGTACAACACAATCAACCCGACACTCCAAACAACAGTCTCAACACTTGAACTGATTGTTTGGCAGCCTAGTCAACTAATCCATTGTGTGAATTAAAATATCTAAACACTTTAGTAATCAGTCCAATCATCATTCAAGATCAAACTCCTCTTCTAGATGAGTTCCTATGTATGTGACCCTATAGGTCCCATATCACGTTGGCTGTGAATGTTCATAACGAGCTTATGACATCACAAGCAATGAGCGGTGCCCAGTCACACATCATTACTACCCAAGTGAATGGTAAGTTGGGGAGAAACTTCAACCTACAATCTATGTACGGTGTTACAATGTTTGTATAGTTCCTTTGTCACTAATATCCAGATTGAACTATAGGCATGGACCATTCACCCTCATTATTATTCAATCTTGTTCATTGAACTAGAGCATACTGTCTGAGATATATGTAAGCTCAACATATTGACTTACATGTGCATGCATGCTTTTCTCAGTCTCGCTAATCAAGAGGCCTAGGATATCATACGCCCTTAGGATGAACAAATACCATATCTATCACTCACAGTCAATCCCCATATGTCACATTTACCCAATCATCACCTTTATAACAATCCATGTTTCAGGATTGCATTTGATGATGTCAAAGTGTACTGAATGACATGTGATGAGTATAGTGAATTCAGGTCTAAGAACCACAACCACCACCCTCACTATGAGAACTGACTATGACTTCTATCATGATGGATTCCATGTGTCAGTCTCATAGTGGGTTTGTCTGATACACCGTTCCTAACATGCATCTGTGTGCTTGGTTTCATATTTCCATATCATGACTAACGAGACTCTATCATCTACCAACTCACACTATGATCTTATGTATTATTGTTGTCTATCTACATTCCATAATAACAGCCGATCAAGGACATAATGAGAATGTATATACTCTTAACATGCGTATGATCTCATTCTTCCAAGTCACGTACTTGAAGACATACATTATTGAGTAATATCATTCTCTAGACATTTATTATGTTATTTCATTATCTCATAACTGAACAAACAGAATAAATTGGAAGCTTTCCTTTTATTAATAATCAAATCATTTATATTTATGACATTACAATCATCACATGATTGGCTCTATGGGCATATACACCAACACATGTGGCATGCCAGTCTTGAGCTGAGAGGTCCAAACTTGTTGGGAAGGGCTTTCCATGGTGATGTAGCCACCCTTATGTTGGTATCCATGTTTATGAGTTGGGCATGCATGTGACATTCTAGGTATGGATATATGGGGGAAATATCATGTTATTATATTGTTAAGACTTGACGAGGACATCAAGAGTCTAAGTGGGGGAGAGTAATGCCATACTCTTAAAAGGAATGATTGGACTACCCATATCACCAAGCTATGTCTCCTTTTCAAGGAGCCCATCGCTAAGAACTCTGTAGTTAAGCATGCTCATCCTAGGGTAGTACTTAGATGTGTGACTAGTCAGGAAGTTGATCTTGACTTGTGCGTGAGTGAGGACAAAGTACATAGTCAAGACTAGTGGTGGTTTGTGGGGTCAGCCATCATTCTTAAAACTCGACTAGAGCCTCATGTAGTGTTCCCTGGTGTTTAGAAATGGTACCAGAGCCATAATATGTCTAGTAGGTCAAGCCCACACGGGCATGTGACATGTTAGTCTTGAGTTGTGCGGTCCATGCATGTTGGAAAGGGCTGTCCATGGTGATATAGCCACAATTATGCTAGTATCCATAACCGGGATCAGGGTGTCCATGATCTTTTTTTGGTTCTAAACTAAAATGAGAAATATTATGAAGCTATATAGTTAAGCCTTGATGAGGATATCGAGAGTCTAAGTGAGGGAAATGTAACGTTCAAGGATTTCAAGCCTCAAATAAGATATCTTAAAAGGAATGGTAGGACTACTCATATCAGCAAGGTGTACCTCCTTTTAAGGGAGCTCATCACTAATTGGTTAAGCGTGCTAAGCCTAAATTAGTACTAGTGTAGGTGACCAGTTGGGAAGTTGATCCTAGATTGTGCATGAGTGAGGACAAAGCACACAGTCGAGGCCAGTGATGTTTGTGGGTCCAGTCATCATTTTTGAAACTCTACTAGAGTCTTGGGCAGTGGTCCCAGATGTTTAACAAATGAAATGACCCCCACTTTTGAGTGTCCCTCGGTCAAGGTGGACCATAAAGTCGATGATTATTACCTAAAACTTCTAAGATCCAGATTCAAAAAATAATAAATAGTAACAAATAATTTTCATTAATTGAGCAAAGATTGTTTACAAGATGTATGATAATGATCCTCTAAGAAGTTACATGAAGTTTTATAGAAGAAACCAACATATATGAGAGACTAACATGTATGAGAAGAAGCACTATAATATCTAACTAATCATCCAATGATCTTAAGCATGTGTTCTTTTGGTGCCAACTTCTTGTTATTCATGTTTTCCAATAATAGATGTCGATTAACCTAAAATGTTGGAAAACAAATACGTGAATCAATATATTGCTATACTGTGTATGTGGTTCAACCAAAATGTGTGCAAGTATAATAACAACATATAATGATCAGAAACAATTATCTGAATGTATGGACTTGCATTTTCATTACATATTCTAGCCCATTCTCAATATTCTATATTGGTTCTAGGCATTGTCCATCCTTGCACTTATTTGCATTACCCCTTGATGTATGTAACTTAGGGTTTAGAAAATATTAGTTTCACTATGTGATACACATATTGACATTATAATTAAACTAGAAAGTAAATAAACATCCAACATTTTATTCATGGAATCAATACTTCAGAAATCATCTAGAAAACCATCAGAAGTCGATAGTGTGGGTACTCATAAGTAACCATGTACCTCATTGTAAAACCATTCAATATAATCTTCAAATACTTTATGCACTCCAATCATAAAATGTATTCAAGTAAGCAAAGGTACATCTACTCAATCAACATGATCTATAATTGCATACAACTGTAAAATGTCACCAATTAATCATATTAATTCTAACTAGACCTATCGTAGGTCTTGACTAAGGTTTATGGTTATATTAGGGTTGCTCATTAGACTCACCATATCATTAGTCATAAGGGTTACAAACCCTATCTTGACATTATCTAGATTAATCATGTTAACTCACTATTAACAACTACATCAGATATCATGGATTATGATTACAACAAGTTATAATCATTTGTTTATTAACCCTAAGTCCACATGTATACGGTTCTTGACTTAGAAACCCTAAAGATCATTATCATTATTATCATCATCTTGGGTTCTTATTATATTCAGCTAGGAGGTGTTTACAAATATAATATCCTCAAAATTTGGAAATTTCATATTTAATTCAATGATATGAGGTGACCATTGATGTATGCATAAATTGTTATTATTTTGATATCTAATTTGGTTATTTTCTGTATCATTTGTGCTTAATTGAATATCTTTTTAATACATATTTTACCAAATTAGTAAAAATCACTTGTGCATCATTTCTTATATTTTTACATGTATTTTACATGCATTTTATATGTTTTAATTATTATAATAATTATTTGATTTTATTCATTGATTATTTTATTGCAGATAATTATTATTTACTGGAGCAAAGTCGATACCATCGACTTGCAACTCGATGGTAGCGACATGGCATCAGAGTATAAATATTTTTTGCTCGAGATTGAAAAGGAAAAGGACGTTTTACTGTGACAAAGTTGATACAATCGACTTCCAACTCGATACCATCGACTCAGACGTTGCAGAGTAAATTTTAATGTGTTAAATCTAACTCATATTGTATTAAAAATTATATTTTTAGGTTTCCTCTTGACCTAAACATGTACGAAGGCTATAAAAGGCACCATTAGAACCGCAATTGGGAGATCTATCATGGGGGGACGATACGACAGCCGAACCGAGAGAGAAAAGTAGAGGAACCCTACACGGAAGACCTCGGAGGCGTTTTGGCGGCGGAAACGATAGAAAATTCTCTCCATCTTCTCCAGATCCACTCTTTAACCCTTTCTCCAATAAACTGTATCTCGAAATTCATGTTTTACATCTTTTCGACTTAGTGTGATACCATGTCGTCTATTTTCGGCTAAAAACTGTAATTTCTTAGGACCCGGGAGTAGCCCGGGTAATCGTTGTGTGATACTTTTTACATAGTTTATCATAATTTGGCTCTCAAATCCGTGGTATGATTTCGTTTTCTCCATTATATCATTATGATTGATCACCCTAATGATAATCTAATGTCTTTAATTGCTTTGAAAGAAGAATTAACGGTTGAAAAGAGACGATATTCACATTAATTAATAAATCCCTTGAACAAGGTGATGTACAGTTAATGGTGGAAACCCAGAGATTGTTTCTAATGCACCTAGTTTAGGGTATAGGTTACTACGACGGTGGAACCGACCTAGACTTAGGTAGTGAATTGTATCACGACAGTGAGCAATTCTGACTACAGGCCACTACCGGAATAGGAGACGAATTAGGATAATTGTGTAGGAATTAGTACAACGAGAACCTGCGGTGAAACCACAATCCTAAGGATTCCATTTTTAATTGATTAAACCGACCATTTAATCTATTGTTTTGTTTTGTTTTATTTTATTTTTATTTTCTTTTTCAATCAACTCTTGTTTTCGGCTTAGCTGATCAATCCTAATTAGTTATAGTCTTTAACCTCACAACTCCCCGTGTTCAATAACTTGGGACTCATAATCTCATATTACTTCGACACGTACACTTGCGTATTACACACACGTTATACGCGTGTCAAGTTTTTGGCGCCGTTGCCGGGGAGTTGGCATGGTTAACACTATGAAAAGTTAGGATCGTCCACTCTAGGCCATTGTATTTATTTTATTTTTTTTATAATTTTTTTTATTCTTCCCATTTTTCATTACATAAAACTTTACTGTTAGTTTTGGCATTGTACATATTCATCTAAATATTTCTTTGTAGTTAGTCTTCTTTCATTAAAAAAAATAAAAAAAGCGCATGGCCCCTATTTGTTTTGAGTGTGGAAATGCACATGTAGGTTATAGATGTCTGAGTCCACCTTCATTACATTATGAAAAAATCTCAAAGGAAATTCATCGTGAGCATATTAGGATTTTGGTTCAATATGTTTTAAATCGCAAAGGTCCTATTTCTAATGGAGGATGGGGTAGAATAGAGAAAATGGAAGAAGTTGAGATTGAGGATAAGGAATTAGAGAGTGAGGATAACATACTGGAAGAAGTTTTAGAATCACCTCTATCATGTCCTTCCATTGAGCCCACACCCACACCCACACCCTTGACTCCTAGGATTGATCTTGAATATGATTGGGGATCTAATGAGGAAGATGAGGAGAATGATGCAAATAAGGTGGAAGATAATTTTGATACATGTGTTTGGGATATGAGTGAAGGCGAGGAGGATATAGAAGGTGCTTGATTTGATAGTGATCTTAGAAAGGAGGAAGAGAGTGAGGAAGAGGATATTGAGAGTGAAAAGGTGGAGGAATTTACCATTACCCATCACATAATTCCTTCACCACAAGACCCATCTCTTCATTTCCTTATTGAGGATCCTATATGGGATATATATCCAGATGATGATTTTGAAAATTTTTGTGAGGATATTAATGAATGTGGGGGAATTGAATTATTAGAAGAGGAGGAGGCACATAAATTCACCTTTGATATAACCCCTTCATTATGTGTAGATAGGAGTGATCCATTGGGGATGGTCATAGAAATTAAGGATCAATCATCATTATACCTTTCACCTCGTGGCTATCTATTTCTGCATGTGCGCCCACATCAAGACTTGATTGTGAGTCGTGTTCATGTTCATGTTCATTGCAGTGATAATTTACTGTTGAAATGGAACGTCAACCATACATGTTGGTCTTCTGACTATTATTTATTTTTTCTCCTTGTTGCAAGGAACCAAAAGTTTAGAAGGAAGAGGCGGAGAGAGCTTCACCCTCCTCCACGACCACCTGATTATTGTTAATTGACATGTGTCCATCCTAGGACGTTAAACAAGGAAGCTTGTGGGAGGCAACCCACCAATTAGGTTTATTTTGTTAAACTTTCAATTCTACTTTTACATTCCTATTTTTAGATTGTGATATCTATTTTTGATACAAGTAAAAAAGGTGCCTTGATATGTGTATTCAGTGTGCAGGGACGCATTGAGTCGGTACCACCAACTTCACTGTCGGTAGTGTCGAGTTTTCATTAGTGACTTCTCACAAGTTGAGCAAGCATCGACACTTCACCGAGCTTGAGTGCTTATTGGAGGGCATGTCTTAATGTGGATCCCTCCCACTCGTCTTTTGTCCTGAATCTCATCTCACATATCAGTACATATGTTCCATTTATCTTCCTTTGCTTTTGACATTGGGGACAATGTCATATTCAAGCTTAGGGGGAGGAATGCACTACTAAAAATTGGGCCATTATTCACGGGAGAGTCCTGTCACAAACCCCTCTCTACAGGCCCTAAAAAATAGGGATAGTTGTGGGTCTGGCCTTCACAAATGGTCCGTGAAGAGAACTCACATGACAAATACCAGTGGCCCTCACGAATACAATTGTCACAGACCAAATGACCCTCAAGAATGTTATATTGAGGGACTATTTAGCCTTCATAAATACATTTTTGAGGGACTATTTAGCCTTCATAAATACATTTTTGAGGGACTATTTAGTTCTCATAAATACATTTTTGAGGGACTTGATGGTCCTGGAGAATATATTTTTGAAGGATAATGCATTCATTAATATTATTTTTGAGGGGCTATGTGGTCGTCATCAATGCAATTTTGATGGTCAATCTGGACCTTCATCAATATATTTATGAGGGACTACTGTAAATGATTTTGTTATTGATTATTGAATAATTTATTAAATGATAATTAATTGTTACTATAGTGAATATCAAATTTTAAATGAAAACTTTGTATACATAACCTCAAGCAAAATTTTTATACTAATTCACATGACATCATAAGAATATTCAACACCAAAATGACACATAAAAATGTTAAATCACCTCAAACCAAATTTTGTTATTGAAGCAAAATATTATCCATACATTGCGTGCTCAACGTTGATATAAATAAAGAGTACATATGGTTCAAAATTTTGAGATTAATGACAATGAACTTATCATGCTAGAAACTCTTAAGATCTATAATGTATCCATATTCCTTCAAATGGTGTGCTGCTCTTCATCAATGCCATGCCTCATACGGTTAGGTACTTGAATATTCTTCTCCTAAAAGTGACAAATCATTATATTAATAGAATTTAAAGTTTATACATAAATCATAGTACAACAAACAACTTACCCTTATATTTTGGTTTTGGTCTACTCCAAGGTGCATTGTCCGTCGAAATCCATCATTAAAAGTAATTCTACCCTATCAATATAAATACCAAAAGGAATCAGAGTGAGTGCGAAGTAGAGATAAATGTAAGTGAACAACTGCCTCAGCAGGCTACCAGACCACACAACCAGACTCGACCATCTCTATAAAAGTAAGAGGGGAGCACAGAGGATCAACCAACACATCAACCACCATCAAAGGACTCGACCAACACAGTAGAGCCAACAACTCAGGTACAAAATAGCAGAACAAGCCGACCAACATATACTGCAGATCATCAACACTTCAAAAGAATCACAATGGCAGCACCTACCCTGCCCCAGCCGTCAACAACCAGCAGCACTCAAGACTACACAACACAAAGCAAAGAGAGCACAACCACCAATGCCAAGCAGCCAGAAACCAAAGGAACAAAAGAAACAAGAACCAACTATAGATCCCTGCCATTCCAGCCCAGATCTGAACCAACAACAAAAAACTAGGAAAGAGGTCAACATCAGCTTCAAGGCAACATAAAAACAGAACAGAACCAGCCATCGTAAGAAAAAATAAAACCTTTCATGATCATTGAATAAACCTGGTGCCTGATAAAATTGAATTAATAAATTACTGCTGGTCGTTTCTAGTGAAAAACATGCCATCCAACAGAAAAACAATATGCAACTAAAAGGTCTGGAGATGAATGTCCCTATACCATTCTAATTGTAAAGAATGATGTAGCTTGTAGATAACATAATCAACACGCCTAAGATTTAGAGCTCATCTAAATATCCCTCAGAACATGTCATTCTTGAACTCGTTTAGCAAGCCAACATATTGATCAAGAAGATCACAATGATCTATTACACTGAAAATTGGCTGACCTGCCAGAATATACCTAAATCATTTTAATAGTAATGAAACATGCAGCTTGTAGATATCATTATCAACATGCCTACGTTTTAGAAATCATTTTAAAAATCCATCAGAATATCTTTTTTTTGAGCTACTTTTCGCAAGCCAAAGAAAGATAAAGATGATAGAATGGCTTAAGATTTAGTAGTAAGGATATTCGTGAAATTCCAAACTGAAGTCATCCTAGCTACTAGTATGTCATTTGAAAGTAGTAATATTCTCCCATTTTCATCTGAATCAAACGAGCTAAAGAAAGCACTTTGCTTCAATCCAGTTGCTACACAAATTGTTGCTTGAACTCATGCGAGATAGAAAACAACATAAACAACACTGGTTATGTTAATACCCTACTAATGCAGATTTAAGTCAGTGACAAATTCAAGTATTAATACCCTACTAATTGGAAACGACATAACCAACACTGGTTGTAAACATGAATTGTACAACAGAACTCTATAAAAACATAAACATAAAATTTGAACTCTATAAAGTCCATTCACACAAAAAAACTAAAAACTTAAAAAATACAAACTGTAGTCTAAAACTCTGGATGTCTTGTGACAAATTCAAATATGTCACAGGTAGGAAAAACATATACAATACTGAATATATCTTAAACACATGAAAAATGTAAAGCCTTCAGTTTTTTTAAAATCATGTCATTCAGATCACTGGAAGTTTGATCAAGCACATATTGAATACCTGATTTGAACGCTGAGTTCTTGGTGTGAAAGACACCGATGAAGATGTGCTTGGTGTGTTCTGCATTTGAGGATGACTTTGTCGATTATTACCAGAAGAAGGGCACCAACTTTCAACTGCAGCCTTTAATAAAATTTACATGTTAATATTCTTATGTGTATGAATATTGAAAATAATCTATAGCTGTTATGAGGTACCTGTGGCTGAAATCTTAGTGGATGTCCATTGCCTTGTATGGAAAGCCTGCCTACTCCATTCTCCCTTGAATTGCCTTGTATGGAAAGCCTGCCTACTCCATTCTCCCTTGAATTGCCTTGTATGGAAAGCATGCCTACTCCAGTCTCCCTTGAATTGCTTGAATTGATTTGTCTAGAAAGTCTTCCTAAGCCATCCCCGCTTGAATTATTTTGCCTGGGAAACATGCCTACATCTACACCATTACTTGTATTGTCTTGTATGTGAAAAGAACCCACATCCGACCTATTTGTGCCACTTTGCATGTGTAAGACACCTGTAGTATTCTGATTGGGGTATTTAGCTGCACAATCAACATTAATACCGCCATCCTATAACAAATACATCAACAATGTCAAAAAAAATTATATATTACATTGACATAGACAAGTGAATCTGAGTTACCTGTGATTGATTATACCAAGTCATTAATTGGGAGATGGAGTTCTTCAATCCATTTACTGTTTCTTCAAGTTCCTTAAGTTTATCCTGAAATAGAAAACAAATTACAAACATCGATCTAATAGACTAGTTGTAACTAATAGTTCAAGTTTAGTTATAATTAAACATACATCCTTTGCATTGCTTTCCTCAAGAAGCATTTCATATCTTATACAGGCAGCTTTTCCCCTATGTCCTATCTCTTTGTGCCCAATTCCAACACCTCGGATCCTAGCCTTTTTGGAAGGATTTAAAACTTGCAAATAAGCAGCACGTGTTAGATTATCAACACTTCTGGGATCTATTTCTTCTTGGTTTGCTACTTGGTTTTCCACGATATCAGATATTTCAAGCTGTAATTAGAAAGCATCATAAAAGGAAAACTTAAATTGAGATATCTAAGCATATGTAGCTGTGTAGACATCATAGGAAAGTAAATATCCATTTTCTAACCACTTGTGGGCTTTTGTCGTAAACTTTTTCCAAAAAATTGTTAAGAGGCACAACATGTTGATCTTCACTGACCTACACATGATAGATAACATAATAATTGTCCATGTTATATGTTCAACTCCTACTAAGAAAGACAAGTGTCCATTATTAATACCATTTCTGCCTGATAACAACTCCATGGCTTTGATCCTGTGGTATGATCCATCACATTTTTTGCTCTGTTTGCCTTGTTGATCTCAGAAATTTTCTAAACCATAAGAAACATATAATTAGAAAAAATAGATAGGTATACATGCAAGTTATATGTAACCATTGTACCTTAGACTTCTCGGTTCCCCATTCTTTAACAAGATTTTTAAACTGGTCCATATCTATGGAAGCATTTTTCTCAACTTTCTTCATCATCAATTCTGGTTCAATCCTGTACTTTTCATAGTAATCTTTCTTTACACGTGCCCTCCACACTGATATCCCTTTGCTAATGTGTTCATCAATGTGATTCCATGCATTAGGGTGACTGCCTAAATTGAAGTATTTCTACAAAAACATAGAAAATATTACTTTAGATATAACAATCATACAATTTGTTGGTCTTTTTATGAAAAAGATTACCGCAATAATTGATTTTCTATCTGCAAAAGCTTGTTCTGGTTGTTCATTCCACTTCAAGTCTAGATGCCATATGTGTGGTTTCCTTGCTAGCATATGACAATAACGATTCAATTTGGCACCATTCTCCCCATAGCATTTCCTTCATAATCGCATTTGCTTCATAGTAAGTCTCCGGGAATAGACAATTTTCTTCTGGAAATCCTGAAATAATCAACTGTAACAACTTTGTGAAAGAATCATTGGACCATCCAGATTCCTCCTTCAGAAATAGCAAGGCAACCAAATACGATAGCTTAGAATGACTTGTGCAACCTCTATAGAGTGGTTGATCCGCCTCTTTTAGTAGCTTGTAAAATCTTTGTGCATCTACATTTGCAGGTTCCTCTGTAGCTTCAGTAGAGTGGTCATTTGTTGTGTCACCCATACCAAACAAATCCTCCAGCATCTGATGCATATTGTCGGTGCTAGGCATGTTTGGTGCCACAACAAGATTGCTCCTACCAATCACCTCCCCATGAAACGTCCAAACATCATAGCTATGCACAAATCCTTTTTGTAGTACATGTGAGAATACCTCCTCCTCTGTTTTAAGGTATCTGTTCAAACATACCTTGCAAGGACATATTAATTTCCCCTGTCTAGTTGGTCTCTGATGGATAAGAGCAAACTCAATGAACTTTCGTAACCCTGCCTTGAATACATCACTTCGCACTCAATTCCCAATATACATCCAACTCCGATCTATTAGAAAATCCATCTACATGAAGGAAAATATATAATAAGTTAAGCACAGCTGTTTGAGATGTTAGGAAATAGCTGTTAGGAAAATATAAGAAGAGATCAGGAAGCTTTAACAAATACATGCAAACAGCAACAGTTGTTTGAGATGTAGTCATGTAGGAGCAAGAATAAGTAAGAAAAAGTAGAAGAAAACTTGCAAATAGAAGTGGTACTCGTAGTCTAGGTTTGAGTAAGAATATGAATTTCTGATATGAGTAACAAGGAAATAGCAATAAGAGGGGACATAGAAGTAACAAAAATTTAGATGCAATAGCAGGAACAGGAAATGAAGGAGAAATTGCAAAAAAAGAAAAGAAAAAAAGCTAGAATAGGAGACACAAGAGGAAATAGAAAAAACCAAAGAAACAGTAGTATAAAAGGACTGATTTTTTTGCAACAATTGCATCAAAAGGGGGTCGAATATACAACATGAAAAGGAAAAAGAGAAAAGGGGAGGGAAGGGAGAAGACATACATGAAGTCTATCAATATACAAGAAGCAAAAAAAGAGGCAGAAGAAACTTTTGTTGATCACTAAACATTCTTCATATGCATCCCCAGAGTTGAGCTTCAAAAGAACAAGAAAAATCCTTCAAGAACTGCAGTAGCATAGGTACCCATCCATCCCAAATAGAGAGACTATATAACAGGGCCAAGAGACAATCCAATCACAAAATCTTCAAGAAAATAGATCATCAAGACATCACTTCATATCACAAGATCACCAAAAGGATTCAGAAAGTAGACCCAACATCTCCCTTAGGCAACAACAACCTAATCTTAGACAAGACAGTATACGTTAAATATTTTATATCATGAGTCTAATCTTCATGACAGGGGAATCCTATCAGTGAGTTTACACTCAACAGCCTTACCCCGATGAAATTAGCTACATGGCAATTAAAGAATAAATGAATGATAAATTCATTAGAACTTCTACACAACAAACATATAGAAGTATAGAAAAACCCTTTTTTTTAGGTTGTTCATCACTGAGATGTTGTTTCTAGCAATCTTTCGTAATAGGATTTTAAATTCAGATGTATGATCATCTGAATTAAATACCAAGAAAGTTGACCATAGATATCAATATTTTAGATAGAATCCTTAAGAAGGTATTTCTCATGGATCAATTTGATCCATAGACTACCTTTCTTTGAAGCTACTATCCAGATATTTAAGATCATAGCAACCTTACAAATGTCTTTGACTTTTTTTATAGACATACAACCTTCATCCTTTACCTTGGTTACATCATCCCACTTAATAAGATGGATATCATTCTTGCCTTCACACTATCCCCACAAGAAATTTATAATAGTTATTTCCACTTCATCACAGATAGAAGTAGGAAGTGAAAAGGAAGAGGACCAGAAATTTTGATTGGCGGACATAGTAGAATAACAAAGTTCTAGTCTCCAATAGAAATTGAAATGATATGTAAATAAGTTTGGTATCTTTAAAAATCAAATGATGGGCATAGAAGCACTAAAGCATGGGCAGAAATAATGATGGTAACTTCTGGTTCACTTGTATGATATGTATCATTATAAGTTAGTAGCATACCATCTTTGTGCACACTTAGCATCAATAGAATGTCTGTCATGCCCATGGAAAGCTTCAGACATGCATTCAACAAAAGGAGTCTTTGAAAACAACATTTGTTAAAATAACATTTGTATATTTGTCTTAGTAATGTGGGTTCCTCCTTGTTCCCTTTATTGTTAAAACAACATTTGTATATTTGTCTTTTTTCCTTTACCCCCTCCATCTAAAATACCCTTTCTTTAACATGTGGTTGTGATGCAGGCCCTAAAAGCCAATAACTATGGTAATGATCCTCTGCTAACTGCAGCTCTGTACCTGGAGATTAATTAAAGGCTGACTGCATAGGGCCCCCATGGGACACATCCATTCCTAATATAATAGTTGGCTCTTAGGAGATCTTTGGCATGGATGGAAGATGCTCAGTTGTGGTGAACTTCTCTGATATTCATGATCTCATTCGCTGTAGAAACATTAAGTGCGTTGTCAGTAATTTTTTTTAATGTATTTCATTTAACTAATTTAAACGAAATACATTAAAAGATTTTACTTACAACGCCCTTCATGTTTCCACAGCGAATGAGATCCTAAATAAGCCTGCAGAGAAGTTCACCACAGATGAGCATCCTCCATCCATGCCAAAGATCTCCAAAGTGCCAACTATTATATCAGGAATGGATGTATCCCATGGGAGCCCTGGGTAGTCGGCCTTTAATTAATCTCCAAGTACAGAGCTGCACTTAGCAGAGGATCATTACTATAGTTATTGGCTTTTAGGGCCTGCATCACAACCACATGTTACAGAAAGGGTATTATTTTAGATGGAGGGGGTAAAGGAAAAAAGACATATATACAAATGTTGTTTTAACAATTAAGGGAACAAGGAGGAACCCACATTACTAAGAACACCCATTCTTTCTTGAGGCTTCTGCCTAGACTTCTGAAATGTTGACAATGACTTAGTGTGCCTCTACAAAATGCAAAAACACCAGGCTATATTATACTTAGTACCAAAAACAAAACATTAAAAAACAACGCAGTGAGAAAACAGAACAACACTCGTACAAGTGACCATAAATAGCAGTAAGAAGAAATCTTTTATCCCCAATAGTGATTCTAGTATGTATTAATTTATCATATTAAAAAATCTTTTCAACAGAGCATTAGATACCATTCCACAAAACAAAAACTCTCCCAATACCATGACTAGTGTGATGAGAAATCCACTATAACTACCCAAATTTATTGGATAAACAATTACTAAGTTATCAAACTTATTGGATAAAGTAGCATTGTTATCCTCAGTTGACCCCTTTCTCCCTCTACCTCTGGACGTATTCTTCTTATTACATTTTAGAAACTCAAAGGAAGGTTCTAAGTTATTTTTCTCAACAGAGTTGGGAGGGGTAATAAGGTTAACCACTTCCCCTTCAAAAGATGGATGAGACTTAGATGAAATGTGTGAAGTATCCAAAAAAGAATCCTAGAACTCTTATTGATACTCTATAGAGTGTCCACATGAGAATGAAAATACATGAAAAATCAAGTGAACCCCCATGACAATATTATTTCCATGAGAGTCAACTATCTAAACCATGTTGGCATGGAGGAAGATAAAAATATAATCCCATGTTGCTGATTCCATCATACATGTTTGACAAGATCTTTCCTAAGAAAATTGACTATGGGAAAAGAAAAGCCAACAATGTTGAGTTAGAAGAGAAGAATGTAACTCCCCAAGCTTTGCCTCACTTGAGAAGCAAGTTAATGCAGCCACCAAAGCAATCTACAATTTTCACCCAATAAGAAATGTGTTTATAGGAATGGGTTTAAATGTAAGGGTTTTTAATCAGAATGATGCTTTGGTCACCTCTAGAACTGCTCTTCAAAAGAAAGGTCATTTCAGCACAACAGTTTACAAGCAACCATCTTGATCATCACTGGATCAATAGACTAAAAAACACCAGATAGAATCTCTACTTCATCTTCTGAACATAAGGACAAGTAGGAAACTCCAAAAAAGGGAGACAGAACCCCCTTAGAAAAGAAGCACTTTTAACTTAGTATGGAAACTCCAACATTGTAGAACACATACAACCATCTTGATCACCACTACATCAATAAACCAGTAACATCAGATGGAACCCTTCTTCATCTTTAGAAAATAAGCACAAGCATAGCAATTCCAGAAAAAGAACACATGGCTCGTTTAGTAAAGAAGCACTTTTATCTCATTATGGATAATAGACTATAGCACACTCACATTGACTAACCATTCCTAAAAAATCACCTTATTTCTATACCACCAGATATAGTAAAGGATACATATAATAGATTTAAAGGAGGTATTACTTATTTCCTTCATACTATCTTCAAAGAAACTAGGAATATTATTAATACATTAATTATCAACTACTTTGGCTCTGACCCATATATATGTGTGTCATAAGAACACTTGTTCATATAGAATAGAACAGAGTAGAAAAATTAAACATACATGCACACATGTGTATTGCTTTGAACCAAGCTTGAGCCTCAACAATTATATATGAGTAATATTTGATCAAGTATGACTTGGATTACATGGTAGGTATTATACATAAATTCGAGTTTGTACAATTAATAGATATTGTACATATTCGAGAAAGACAATATTCAATCAAATACTATATCTACTCAATCACATCAGTAAATTATTCTTTTCTTATTGACAAAACACAAAGTTGTATGATAGAAAATCATTATGAGGATGCTATACTGTAGATGCATAGCCTAGGAATTTATGTACATCACAACTTTGATTCCCTTCCATTTAGTTATGGTAGCTACTCCCAAGGAGCTATTTCCTCGCTTCCAAATATTGAACACACCCCTGACTACTCTCTATTACTGTTGTATGACCATCTCCATGCAACTGAGGATAGTCAAAGTTTTTCAACATTGTGATATGTTTCTTATACGTGTGAACGTTAACCCTTAGGGGAGGGGGAGATAACTCATATGAATACTAGATGGTTAGTATTTTTACTAAGTAAACCCAGCTAATCCTATGCAGATCACATTGGGGGGAGATGAGGCGGACACATGAGGTATGAACTGGAAGCCCATTGGAGGAAGAACCAATCTTGGCTATCAGGGGTCGAAGTGGGGGCTAGTTCTCTCCCAAATGAGAAAAAGAGAAAAAGATACGAACCTAGAGAGGATTCCAGTGGCCGAAGAAGCAAGCTGCGTAGCAGAAACGACCAATGGCCGAGCAGGGCGATCGGCGACAATCAAGCACGGTGACTGCGTAGTAGCAACGACCAATGCGGAGGGCAGCAACTGTCAATGGCGGATGGCAGCAACCGTCAATGGCGGCAAGGAGTTATGAAGGATGAGCCCAATGCGAAGGATGAACGACAGCAACCGAGCAGGGCGATTGGCGTCAAGGATGACCCAATGCGGAGGAACCGATGAGAGAATTGGGAGGGGGAGGGTTTAGTGGAGGAGTGCGGAGGAAATGAGGGGGAAAGGAGCGCCCGCCGGGACTGAGTGATTTTTTTCATGAATTTTGATAGACGAATCAGTGTTTTAGAATGGAGGGAAGGATTATGAGATGGAGGGAACATTTGGCATGGAGTTTTTGAGGAGGTGATTCATAAGAAATGTATTTGTGAGGGACCAATGTTCACATAAAATGCCTAACGATGTCAAGAACACGGTTGAGGGATTTGGTCCCATATTTGAAGGATGATCCCTCACAAATGGACATCATTATTCACGATTTTTGGTTCCTCACAAATGTTCTTCAACAAAAGCCAAATTTTTTGTAGTGATGGAACAGTGCTTCTATCTTTACCTCTTGCATCTTTTCTTTATATCATACATCTACATGTTTCTGTTTTAAAAAAAATAGAGTTTTCATTTTTTTTTAGAGTCCACTTCTATCTAGTTTACTTGTGGACAAAAATATAAAATTTTGGTTAGGATTAGCCATTTGTTGATGATGTGGTATCAATTCTAAAAATTCTAAATAAAAATTTGAATGTGCTCTTATGCTTTGCACTTTAAGCTAAATTTGCTATGTTTAAGAGTACATAACTGGAGGAATTGTTTGGATTAGTCAGCTTGAAGACATACTGATTGAATGAAAAACCTAACTTAACCCTATGGCTTGTGTTATGACGATGATGTTTGAGTCCAAACCAACCAAACAGTAACGTGATCTTTAATGTGAATTCTAGAAATAAACTCTAAGGTTACCCTATTACACAAGTTGATAGAAGAGGGACATATCATGGTTGGGAAAGACATTATCTCTTAGTTATGAGATCTCATCCACCTTCCATTCATCTTCATTCACCACCATAGGATGATCAAGTTTAATCCAAGTTATTTTCCTCTTCTTTGCAATACATGGCATGATAGGAAGCATATAGTTAGTTCATTTTATTATGCATTAGAAAAAGAAAAAAAATCATATAATCTCTTTTGAGCACTTGTACTTTGCATAACAAAATTTCATGTAGTTGCATTTACATTGCATATTTTATAAGGTGTTACATATTTGTTATCTTCTACCATTTTCTGTCATGAAAGAGTGTAAAAAAAGTTGTATCTCCTTACTCCTTCTCCAAATAAAAAAAAGCAAAAAAAACCCAAGCATGAACTGTTCATCTTGCTAAAAATAGGGTAAAAAAAAGAGTTATTGAAAAAGAAAAAGAAAAAATAGGAGAAAAGGAGGAAAAGGATTTCAAGTTCAATGCCATATTTTTTTTTGGGTGCAAATAGGGTGGGGTGCCTCTTTACTAATATGAGCAAGAAAGGTAATTACAGGGTATAACTACCAAAATGAAAAGAAGGAGACTGAAAGGTACAGCCCCTACAAAGAAAAGAAACTGTAAAAACAGAAGAACTATCTATACAAAGCTAGAGCAAAGCAAAATCGTTAGTGCAACAGGTCCAGAAATCTTCCATCTCCATGCAGGCTCCCTCGAACACTCTTCTATTTCTCTCAAGCCAAATCATGTAAATCATGCAGCTGGCAAGTAGTTTATCCTCTCTTCTAAGCAGCAGCAGGTCATCCTGACTATTAACAAGGATTTTAGACTTCTTCAAGAAAAGATCCCACAAACCTCTAGCATACGAACAGCTGAAGAAGAGGTGCTCCAGGTTCTCTTCATGAGCTTTACAGAAATAGCATCTAGATACAATATAGAACCCCATCCTTTTAAGATAATCAGCAGTAAGGAGCTTTCCAAGATAAAACTTCCATAAGAAAATAGACCACCTTCTGGGCATGCCATCAGACCAAATCCAAGAGCCCCATGGTACATTCTCCCATTTAGTTCTACAGATAGCCCAACCATCTTTCATAGTAAAGGAGGAACCCCCTCTAAACAGAATAACATCTTCAGCATCAGCGTGGATAGTTTGCTTGTTAAGAATATCCCTTAAAGCATCACCACCTCTGACATTCGGGATAATCCAATTACCATTCTCAATAAAGGAGCCAACTCTAACTAGTCTGCCTCTCCCCACACGAAAAACAAGCTGGGGGTCAACCACATCAATAAGTCTAACACCATCATTAACCCATGGATCAAGCCAAAACAAGAAAGAATTTCCATTACCAAGAACAAAGCAAACGTGATTCAGGAGAGTTTTCCTCTGTTCAAGCATCTTCTTCCAAACCCAAGACGAATTTGATTTAGCTTCCACAGACCAGAGAGAACCCTCTTTCATATACTTTTCATGGATCCATCTGACCCATAAGCTGTCCTTCTTAGCAGCAATGGCCCAAAGATTTTTAAGAATACCTCCAGTTGACCAGTCATCGATGGATCTCACTCCAAGACCCCCTTCCAGTTTAGGTCTACAAATGTGTTTCCAGGAGACATTATGAATGGACTTCTTTCCCTCATGATCCTTCCAAATAAAATCTCTCATGGATTTCTCAATCGATTTAATAACAGACTTGGGAAGAGGAAAAGCGGCAGTCCAAAAGATGCTATAAGAGGAAAGAGTAGATATGACCAATTCTA
The DNA here is from genome assembly GCA_963693085.1 of Alisma plantago-aquatica. NCBI lineage: Eukaryota > Viridiplantae > Streptophyta > Magnoliopsida > Alismatales > Alismataceae > Alisma > Alisma plantago-aquatica. The sequence goes on from OY856415.1 coordinate 613,811,319, forward strand.
CCCTTCCAGCTTGAGATAACAGACGTCCTTTCCAAGAAGCAAGCTTGCTATTAATCTTATCCAGAATGGGGGTACAAAGACCCTTTGTGAGTCTCCCAGTGAATAAGGGAAGACCTAAATAGCGAACAGGTAAGGAACAAACATTGATATCAAGGATATTGGTTATATCACCCAAATCAGCCTTTCTACTCAAAAAAATCTGGCTTTTATCATTATTAAGCTTAAGACCAGAAACACTATAAAACGTATCAAGGATCAACTTCCAGCAAGAGGCAGTACTGTCATCCGCTTTTGAGAACAGCAAGAGATCATCAGCAAAAGATATATGAGAAATATAATTATCTTCGGACAAAGAAATAGGAATAAGACTCCCACTTCTGACTTCATAGCTGATGATAGAAGAGAGTCCCTGCATGGCAATAGCGAAAAGAAAGGGTGCTAGGGGATCACCCTGTCTCACCCCATTGGAAGCATAAAAAACATTAGTCGGGGAGCCATTGACCAGAACCTTGTAAGAAGCAGTTTGAAAACATTCATTAATCCATGTGAGCCAGCAGCCAGGAAACCCCATCTTCGATATAAGGAAAAGAATATAATCCCTTCTGACCGTATCATAGGCCTTGGCCAAATCAACTTTAATGCACATATCCTTTTGACTACCAACAAAGGAACTTAGGACATCATTTGCTAAAAGAATAGCATCTCCAATTTTCCTACCATGGATAAACGCAAACTGATTAGGATCAATAAGCGTAGGGAGGATAAACTTCACCCTATTGGCCATTATTTTAGTGATGATCTTGAAAGTGACATTGCACAAAGAGATGGGTCGAAAGTCCTTTAAACTGATAGCCCCTGGCTTCTTTGGAATAAGGGTAATAAAGGTGCTATTACACTCCTTCAAAAGCTTTCCAGAACTGAAAAAATTTTGTACAACCCTAATGATGTCATCACCAACAATATCCCACACAGATTTGAAAAAATAGGAGTTAAACCCATCAGGTCCAGGGGCCTTGTCATCCTTCATGTTTTTGACAACATCAGTGATTTCTTCCTTAGAGACCACTCTACGAAGGTCATCAAACTGAGAGTTAGAAATAATAGGAACAACCCAATTATCATTCCATTGGATTTCATCACTACAGGTACCATTAAAGAGGTTATCATAAAACCCTCTTATACTCATGCCATATTCTCTCTAAGCAATAAATAAGGGAATTATGGATTTTTTTTATAAGCACCTTTCCACTTATACTCATCATTAGGATGAGACATTCATTGCATGCATCATTCCACAAAAAAAAATAGTAATTAGAAGTCATACATTCATATTTTATCCATCATATATGTGCATCATATTTTTACTTTTTGCATAAATAATTTGGATGATTCTTGTGAATCCTATTTTCATAGCCGCCCATATTTTCCACCCATTGCTCTGCATGGTAGGCTACCATCACAATTAATCCCCTTATCCATTTTTATTTGGGGATCCACTTCCAAATAGTTTATTTAGGTAGATCAGAGCAATATAGATAGGGAGATCACATGGTGCATCAAGCATGTGTCCTACTAGCCATGATATTAACTGCTTCATATTGATAGTGTTTTTCATTAATCTTATTGTAGACATCTATTATGAACATGATTGATTGCTTTAGAGTAGTTACTTGTTCAGTGGTTGGCAAGGATCGGTTTGGGACCGACTGGTGGAGGGCGGTTAGAAAAAATAATTCATAGATACTTGTTTTCTTGCTGACTCTTTAAAATAAATCCAAGAGTAGTGTTGCTCGAGGACAAGCAATATTCAAGCTTAGGGGTGTGATGTATGCATAAATTGTTATTATTTTGATATCTAATTTGGTTATTTTCTGTATCATTTGTGCTTAATTGAATATCTTTTTAATACATATTTTACCAAATTAGTAAAAATCACTTGTGCATCATTTCTTATATTTTTACATGTATTTTACATGCATTTTACATGTTTTAATTATTATAATAATTATTTGATTTTATTCATTGATTATTTTATTGCAGATAATTATTATTTACTGGAGCAAAGTCGATACCATCGACTTGCAACTCGATGGTAGCGACATGACATCAGAGTACAAATATTTTTTGCTCGAGATTGAAAAGGAAAAGGACGTTTTACTGTGACAAAGTCGATACAATCGACTTCCAACTCGATACCATCGACTCAGACGTTGCGGACCAAATTTTAATGTGTTAAATCTAACACATATTGTATTAAAAATTATATTTTTAGGTTTCCTCTTGACCTAAACATGTACGACGGCTATAAAAGGCACCATTAGAACCGCAATTGGGAGATCTATCACGGGGAAGTAGAGGAACCCTACACGGAAGACCTCGGAGGCGTTTTGGCGGCGGAAACGACGGCAAATTCTCTCCATCTTGTCCAGATCCACTCTTTAATTATCCAATTTACTGTATCTCGAAATTCATGTTTTACATCTTTTCGACTTACTGTGATACCATGTCGTCTATTTTCATCTAAAAGTACTATATCAATTGTGGTTTTTTAATTATTAATACTTTATCTCTTGATGCCTTTAATATAAATCATCAAGTCTATTGGCAATTTCACTTTAAAACTAAAAACTACTAACCATACTAGTAGTTTGGACTGAAAGTATGCTATTGTTGTTATTTTCTCGGAGGTGCTATGTTGGATACACTTTTTTTTGTAGAGGTGTGCGATAGTGATTCCTCTTTCTTCATGAACATGAATCCATTAGCTACTGTATGGTAACAGATTTAGATTTAAATATATGGATTGAGTTGGTCGAGATATCTGGATTAAGCTGCTCTGATACCATTTGAACAAGAAATTGGAGATTGATCAGTCTTGCATTGGATTCTAACACGTATTGCACAATAATTGGTTTGAAGAATGCTACAATCTAATTTTACCACTGATAATAAGATAGGCAAAAATCCGAATTGTGTTTCAATCAAAGTAAGGTTGAGTTAATCCCAATATCCAGATGCAAATGGAAGTAACGTGCATCCTACTCCGCGTCTAATCCAACTTTGTCAAACAAACTACGCTTCAAATCTGAACTGAAACCCACCTATGTGGGAACAAAACAAACAAACAAACAATAGTCTGCATTCAACCAGACTCAGTCCATTACCAAACAAGGATTAGATGACCCGACAAAACTCTTTCCATAAGTTCCAGAAAAAAGAAGGCAAATAAGGTAACGTGTTTGCCAACAAAGGAGGAAGGACCCCCAACCTCGTGTGAACGTGTCTATACTTTACTATGCTTTCTTTGCTCGTGCCATTGGCCATGACCCATAGTCGTCGTCCCAAGTTTCTCTCTACTCTATATATGGCTCTACCGCTGCATTTCATACTATGCTGTTGGTGCTCCCTTCATATCTCCAACTTTAGGCGAAGGTGATAGAAGGGAAAGGAAAGTGAAAACAAAAAAATGGGTGGGCATGGATGTAGTCGTATGTTGTTCCTCTACTGTCTGGCCTTCCTCGCTTCCGCCGCGGCACTCGTCGGCGGCCAATCAGGTACATTCTCTCTCTCACTCTGTCGCTGCTATTCCGGGGCTTTCTCGACGTCAAACTCTCATAATGACACCACGCCCTGCCATCTATCTCTCAGACTTCCTCAACATCGACTGCGGCAAAGCCAAGGACTTCTCCTATAACGACACCACCACGGGTCTCTTCTACACGTCCGACCACCAGTACATCTCCACAGTAGATCCACGAGGTCTCCGGTGCCTACCTGGCCAGGCCAGGTTACCAAACCCAAGCCTACGATCTGAGGAGCTTCCCTGACGGCAAGCGCAACTGCTTCAACCTCCCCGTTAAACCCGGCCAAAAGTACCTCCTCCGTGTTTCGTTCTTGTACGGGAACTACGACAGCAAACAACAGATGCCACAGTTTTCACTCTACGCCGGCGTGAACTACCTGTACTGGCTTAGGATAACCGATGCGTCAATCAACTTTTACATGGAATTCGTCTTTCTCGGCGATGCCAGGGGGTCCTTTGACCTGTGCCTGGTGAACACCGGTGATGGGACGCCGTTCATGTCGGCGTTGGAGCTCAGGCCGCTGCCCGATGAGGTGTACCCTCAGGCCAACAATGCGTCTCAGTATTTTAGCTGTGTCAAATCGAACTTTGGGGCCACGCATCTCGTTAGGTACCCCGACGACGTGTACGATCGGTTCTGGAATGCGTTCACTCCCAATGGATCGACGGCGCTGACAACGACCTCGACTGTCCAAACCATGCCCAGTCAGCAGGTGCCATCAGGCGTCCTTAGTACGGCCGTCGTTCCGACAACAGGATCGACGCTGAATTTCTCCGACACGGTACCAAGCCCCGGATCGAAGCTGGAACCACGGGTCCACGTGTTCTTGTACTTCGCCGAGCTGCAGCAGCTCAAGGTCAACCAGTCCAGGGTGTTCAACATAACCTTAAATGACCAGCCATTCGGGTTGAAGCAGGTGAAGCCCACCTACCTCAAGTGGCTCATGCTCTACGGTCTCAACACGGGAAACATCCTTAATTTCGTGCTCCAGCAAACCAGTGAGTCGACGCTGCCTCCTATCATCAATGGGGCGGAATATTGCTTGGCCATTGACATGACTGGTATTAAGACAGCACAACAAGATGGTATGCGGAAAAATCTTTACTGATTCAGTTCTTTTCTGCTTGTTGTGCCGTCATTCGTTATTTCTCTGTCTTGTTGTGGAATTAAGTGGTAATTTGGATAATGACCTCTTACTACTGTGGGTCTCCATCCAGTTGATGCCATAAAAGCTATCAAGATAGCTTACCAGGTCCAGAAAAACTGGCAGGGGGACCCATGTTCTCCAAGTTCTTTTATTTGGGATGGTCTGAATTGCAGCTCCAATGGATCGAAGATCCCAAGGATCACTTCACTGTAAGTGCCCATTAATCTAATTTTTCCATTCTAGAACATCTCACTAACATTTCTGTGTAATCAATTGAAATCGAAACAAAGAAAAGATTAGTCAATCCACTGAGTTTGTATGCAGAAACCTGACTTCCTCCGGGTTGATGGGTGAAATATCTTCTGCTATAGGCAATCTGACCCAACTACAGATCTTGTGAGTGTTCAAGTGCTTTAAACCTTTTTTTCCATCATTTATTTATGTAACAAAAAGTCAGCTTTGCCATCCTTCAAAACAAAAGTTTCATTACATCAAAAACTGATGCATTGATTCATTCACCACAGTCATCTATAGATCAGTGTTTCTGCAATTGAATTGTATTTTCTAGGGTTCGTATTGGGCTGACTTGTTGTGTGTTTTTATATATCTACTGTAGAGATTTATCAAGAAATAACTTGACTGGAGGCATACCAGTTTCCTTAGCAAACCTTCCACTACTTAAGTTCCTGTAAGTCTGAAGAAATCAGTCCAGAATAATTGAATTGGTAATGCATTAGAAGTCAGTGACCTCACTAGTCCTCGCTACCACCTTTGCAGGGACCTATCAGGCAACAAATTAGGTGGTTCAGTTCCCCAGGCCCTTCTTGACCGATCTGCAGCAGGGGCACTGACATTAAGGTTTCATACTAAAGCCATTTTCTTCATTTGAAATCAAACTCACTCCGTCTTTTTGTTTTCTTAGATATCTCCCCCTCATCATCCTTTTTCTATTATCATGTAACAGAGTAGAAATCAATGCAAATTCTTGCAATGGTTCAGCATCTTGTGATAACACAAGTTCTTGTGATGGTTCTGCATCTTGTGATAGAAAGAAAAGTTCAAACAAAGTTGTTGCCGCTGTAGCAGCTTCAGTTGGTTCCCTTATTGTGTTAGCACTTATTATAGTAATTGTCATATGGAGGAAAAAGAGGCAGCCAGGTGAATACTTTGAAGTCTAGTCTAAAACCACAATTTGTTGTTGGGTGGTATAATTTGTTTGTTTTTGTTTTTCTGACCGAATAATGCTGTCCTCTTCCAGGGAGACCAGGAAATCTAAATAACTCCAGAGCTCCAAAGAAGCATAAAAATAGTTCCTCCAATGTAGCATCATTGCATATTGACAGCAAACAATTCAGATATGCAGATCTGGAGAGAATCACTAAAAAATTCCAGAATGAAATAGGGAGAGGAGGGTTTGGACCTGTTTATTATGGAGTACTGGAGAATAACGCTGAAGTGGCAGTTAAATTACTTTCTAAGTCATCACCTCAGGGGCCAAAGGAATTTCAAAATGAGGCAAGTAATTTACATCATTTAGGTGCATTGCAGCTGCAAAATAGAAGAATACCATTACATGCAATAGATGCTGTATATGATAGGTTTAAAATTTGTCTAAAAACAGGGCGTGATAAATAGAACTTGGTTTAAAATTTGTCTAAAAAGAGGGCGTGATAAACAAAACTTCATACTAGTTACTAGCATTGAAAGGGTAACATAAAACTATCTTTACATTTTCTAGCAAGATAGAACAGTTCTTAATAGAAAAAGATAGAACGGAGTGATTTGGCTTCCTAATCACCCATTTGAATGTCCAGAATCTAATCACTGCAGAAGTGTCTTGCTAGCTACATTAAATTTATGACGTTAATGGTTTTATGATGCAGGCTCTTCTTCTCACAAGAATACACCACAAGAATTTGGTGCCCTTAGTTGGCTATTGCAATGAAAACATCGATACTTTGGCATTAGTATATGAGTACATGGCACAGGGAAGCCTACAAGATCATCTTCGTGGTAATTATTTGAAACACAACTTGTGCAATTTTGCCATGGCTAATGTATAGATGCTTTATTTTTGATAATTGATACATTCATTATTCACAACAGATTTATTTCTTATGACTGGTTTGATAACATTTAACTTAGAACTATTAGTTGAGTAAAAGTAAATTTGGTTTAGACTGCTTAACAGAATTCATCCTTCCGTCTGCCTATAGAAACTTTGAAATGTATTCATATATTTTTAAAGGGAGCCTTTTAAATGCAATAGAGCGTACTAGCAGATGAATTTCTTACTATGTGTGGTAGAGGAAGTGGTGCGCCCCTGCCAATGGCGTTACACACCACTCCATTGAGAATTGAATGGATGCAACTTGGCGGACGGAGGCACACGGGTGGATTCAACTTTTGAATTTATAATGACCTACACTCAATACACTCGCACAAATTAAAATGCTAACCCGCAGGCGCACGGGGTTGTGTCGTAGTATAGGAGAGTGGCAAGTATAGGGTCGATCCACATGGAGAAAAGGGGGCACTAGAGCTAGGTCAGTTTCGCTAGGTTCCTACTGCGGAGACTAGGGTTAAGGGTTTGAAGATTGTTTTAATTATTAAAATAAGTTGAGTAAGAAAGAAAGACAAGCAAGAATGAAATCTAAGTTAACCCTAGACTAGATTAAGACTAATTAAGCAGGAAAAGACTAAGCTAGGTATGAAAAGGCAAGAAGAGAACAATCTACACTAAGACAAGCAAGACAAGGCAAAAGAGAAATTAAAGGCCTAATCTAGCAAGAACAAAGCAAGAACAAGGCAAGAAGCTATCTAAGTAAGAAAAAAAGCTAATTAATCTAACACTAGCCAAGAAAGACAGAAACTAGGGTTATAAAGCAATTAATGAAGATGTGGGTTGTTTAGGGGATGTACTTATCAATTAGGTTGGGGGGCGTGAAATATGAACATTATGATTCTATTTAGATCATCAAACCAAAAAATAAGTTAGAGTCTAATGAATTATCCTAAGCTACTAACTGGCCATGGAAATGCTAGGTTGTGTATAGGGGAACTAGTCCCTAACACTCCCCACTACCCTTGCGAGGCTCAATTGGGTTAGGGCTTAGGCATAGTTCAATTAGAGTCTAAACAAGTCTAGGTTTCTAGGTTAGATGATCTTAGGATGATTAGGGGCTGAGATTAGTAAAGGGAGTGGAAATGAGGTTTTAGACCTCCCATCACCCACAATCTAACCTTGAGAAAGCTCCATGCTAAACACACTAATTTCATTTAAACTTGCTACTTAGATCTCTCAACTAGGGTTAGGAAGATTGATTAAGATGTAGGAGTATGGGTAGCTAGCTAGGGATCCAAGAATTGGACCTAGGAGCAAATCCCAAAATTTACACATATAATCAATTTCCCTAAATTTCCAATTGATTTCAAGCACAAACCAACAAGCAATTCATGGAGAATAAGATAGAAATAGAACATAATCATTAGCAAATAGAATTATAAAGTTTACATATCATTTTCCCCAACATGGTATCAAAGTAACATTTTACCCCCAAACAACCCACCTAAGGGGCCTACCTACTCATAACAATGCAAAATATAAAAAGAAGGGAGAAAGAGGTAGAAGAAGCCATGGAGCTCGGTGTAGATGAAGAAATCCTCCACTTCATCTGCTGTAGGGCGTCCTACACTCTCCTCCAAGGTGCATTGGCATGTATGATGGTGGAAATGGGTGGAAATGAGGAAATAGTGGTGGAAATAATGAAATGGAGGTGGAAATGGAGTGGAATGGCTAAGGGGCAAAAATGGGGAGCTAGGAGGTGGTAGAAGGTAGCTAACCTCATGCAGCAGCCGCCACCTAGGTATATATAGGTTTGGGGGAAGCACTAGGTCAAGTAGGGGTAGTATGGGAAAAATAGTACAAAAGTAACCAAGTTTTTGTAGGTAGCACGACCGTGGTGGTCACCACGACCATGGTGGGGAGGGGTGAGAATGATCGTGGTGGATGGGAACGACCGTGGTGAGAAATGGTGAAAAATCACAGAGAATATGTCACTTTTGTATTGAAAATGGCATGACCGTGGTGGAGTAAGGGTAGCACGGCCGTGGTGGCTCGAATTCAGCTGCCCGTTCTCAGCTCCATGGCCATTCTCTCTACATGTACCACGGTTGTGCTGGGCACCACAACCATTTTGGAGTCAGTGCACCACGACCGTTCTGTGGTACCACGACCGTGGGAATTTCTGCACAAACTAAGCTCTGAACCTATTGATTTTACAAGTGTCCTAGCACGGCCGTTCTGTGGTACCACGACCGTGCTGTTCTCTGGACCAGCACTTTGACTTGATTCTTTAGATTTTTTTGGACATATTTGCTTCAATGGATCTTTGGCCACTACAGATAGGTTAAGGGAGCATCATACTTCACTTTGGGCCTCTCCAAGGATAGAGAAACCCTAAGATCACTCCTTCTCTCTCTCTCTTCCATCAAGCATGGCCCAAATGCCTGAAAAACATACAAACAATGTCCATACATGCATTTTACACAAATATGCATATTGAGGGAAATAACATGTAGTCTAACATGTATAGATGTGATTGAAATGCAAAATGACACAAGATGAAGCCCTAAAATAGGGTTGAATCACCACCCCAAACTTAAAACATACTTGTCCTCAAGTATGCTCCAACTCAATCTCTCTACAATTTTTCCACAATCATTTAATGACACATGCAATGCAAAGGTTGATTGATGCTGAATGGGATCAAAAGTGACTAAATACATGCATTCCACCTTTCTCCTCTCCTACTTTCACAAAGCAATCATGAAAAAGAGCACACAACATATGAACTTCAAGTATAGTGCATAAAACACATGAGCTATTCATATTTCTTTCATGTAGTTTTGGGTTAGATCGTTTCATGATGGCGTTCATCAAGGATGACTAGGAGTGCTGTTTCACCTTCATGCTTTCAACCTTATATTTCAAATCACACCAAATGACCCACGTGACTACGGAAAAGGGCAAAATGAGCTAGGTTTGATGGAAGAAAGGATTGCGGTAAGATTTTAGAATGCTATTACATAGAGCACTTATCTTTTCTTTATTTAGATGCTCTTAAGTATGAGCATCTTTTATTTTCTTTTTGCTTTTTTTTCTTTTTCTTTGCCCTTGGAGTATATAGGGCATATGATGATGAGAGTGAAGAGGTAAGATGTAGATGTGGTCGCCCCAAACTTTTAGAGGTGGCCACGACTGATATGTGCACTTTGGCATCCTTTCATGAGGTAGAGGGGTAAGAAGATGGAGAGTGAAGAGTCGGGTCAAAGAGGGTCACTGGTGTGATTCTCAACATAAGGTATCCTGCATGAAAATTAATCCAACACTTCATCGAATAATGTCACACCACATGAATGAAAAACCTAAAATTGATACTTCTATCAAGTGATTTGATAAGCACTAAGCGCTCATAGCTTGATCAAGTCACAATTCAATCAACACATTCACAAACATAAGAGAGGTGATGCACATGTAAAAAGTCAAGAATTGATGCCATTTAGCAATAAACAATGATAATTCACTTGTATTTTTCGAAGGTCATCATTTTTAATCCAAAAAGTAGAGATTGGGTAGAAACACACTTTTAGACAAGAAATCTCAAATTTGGGCAAAATTAGCCAAAATGGTGCCAAGTTGCCTTCAATCACATATAAGACTATATTATTGAACATAAAATAGTAAACAAGAAATCCTATCTAAAACATGCAAAAATTACCAAAAATCTACATGATATGCAATGCATGGAAAAAAGAACATTTTTTTTGAAAATTACACAAACATGACAAGAAATTAAACTACACGGCATGCATGTATACAAAGCAGGTAAACTCTAAACTAGATAGCAAAAACAAACAAAAAGTAATCAAATAAAATAGGAAATCAACATAATAAGCTGAACTGAGGGCTTACCGCCCTATCATACCAAAAATTTGAATCATGATGTCCTCAACATGAAACTAAAGCTTAGGAATGATAGGGTAGAAGTCATGGCTGTGGTGTTGTGGGATCCTGTGGTGGGCCTGAGTGTAGGGATGGGTGATGGTAGTAATAATCCCAGTAGTCTCTGCCTGTGGAGGCGGGTATGTCTCCTGATAACCAAAAAATCTTCCCCCCATTAGGGGTTCCTCTGCACATGCGCATGCTGATAGTGGTACACGTGGTTGATCTGATGATGCATCCACTACTGATCTAACCACATGGACTGTTGTGTCCACTGAATTGCCTCCAATTGTGCATGAATGGCTAACATGTCATATGCATTTGTTGGAGGTGGCTGCACATCAAAGTCCTCAAATCTCTGGTGTGTGCGGCGTGGCTACTAAAAAATGTGCTGCTTCTCTGGCACATTCGTCTCTCCTCCTTCTTCATGCAAGTCCATGTTTGGTGCACTGAACCCCTCTCTTGGGTGCTCCTCCTCATAATGTGCTATCACCTTAGAAAAGTTCTTTGGTGGCCCCACATCCATGAGTAGGGGGTGGCGTGGTATGGGAGCTCCAAGGTGATTCCAGGGTATCTGTGGTTTAGAACATAAAAGATTTTGCTATCTCTAAGGGAGATCAGGACCTAGCAAGATAGTTTAGATCAACATATTTGCTTCCTTCTACCTTGGTAAGTCCATCCAGATTGCAGCCCACTACCTTTGCATTTGTGGTGATAATCCCTCCCATGATGAATGAATTTTTACTCTTGGAGGGAATTGTCTTCAAGTGGTCAATCACCATGGCACTTATGTTTACAAATCTCCTACTTGCAATTGTGGCCATAACAAATAAATATTTTTGCGAGAAACACCCTTGATTGTCATAACGGCCAAACAAAGTGTTTGCTAGGACCTTCTGTAGGTATCTCATGAAGGGGTTGTAAATCTTACATGTCTTGGATTTTCCTACAGAAAAAGTAGCTTGACCAGAAATTGTCTTCTACATCTTATAGTAATCTGCTATACCACTCTTGTCAAGTCTTCCTTCATTGAATTTCTCTACCAATTCTGAATTGGGGGCAAAGATAGCATTGATTTGGGAAACTTTAAGCACATGTGTGGAGTTGTTTTGCTTGAACCTGATTGCATCTTCTCCCTAGTACGATACCTTCTCTAAGATTGAAAAGAATTCACGAGTCAGCTCCAAGTAGGTTTCTTCAACCTCAGTCAAGATCTTTTACAACCCACAATGTTGCATTTGACCCTTAAATGTGTAGTTGATCCCTAGATCTTGCATGGTAGTCATACATGCATATCTAGTGGGGATCACCCTCCTTGTAAAGCACTCAGGGTGGAGACGCCTCATCACAACTTTTATTGCCGTTCCCTTTATGTAGGTGGTTCCCTTTGGTTGCTTTTCCACCCATCTCAACCTGTCCTCTTCTAGCTTGGACACAACGTCCACTAATTCATCTTCCATCTCCTCACTTTCACTATCATCTTCATCCTCTTCTACATAAGTGTGTGACCCTAAACTTGTATCTAAGTTCAAGGGCACCCTCTCATAGCTTGCACTAGGTCGAGCCGATGAAATGGAATGTCATGCTGGAGCTGGTCATGGTGGTAAGTGTGAGGAAGATGCATCATTTGATTTCTTAGCCCTCCTCTCGCGAGCCGGTGCATCAACATTAATTGAGTCCATTATGTTTTCCATCTTTTCTTCTTCTTCCTCCTCCTCCTCTTCAGGGTTGTTGTAGCTTGGATACAAAGTGTGGCCGTTGAAGGAGGAGCGGTGTCGGGAGGCACTCATCGATGCCGACCGTCCGAAGGATCAAGAAATTGAATTTGATGGTGACGAAGCACTGCCGGACTGTTGTGATGAACATGAGGCCCGCTTGGAGCGGCTTTTGCCTCTGATGAGGACGTCCATTGTCTTCTCTACCCCCTTCTTGATTGCTTTTCCCATGATCTTCATCTTGTAAGGTTCTTCAGTGAAAAATGAACAAGAACAAAACCAAACATGCTTCCAGGCTGTAGGGGTAGATTCTCCTAGGAGATGGAGAAATAGATGGTGATAGAGGGTGGAAAATGAAGCTTGAGGTTAGGGAAGATGATTGAGGACCAAGGGGAACTCAAATCCATAGTTTGGGAGTAAGAGAAGTTGATTTAGGGGTGAAGGAGGGTCGCCCTAGTCACCACTCGCGTGGAACGGCCGTGCTCTATTGTGGAAAATGAATTCTGGGTCGTGCTATCTCGGGTGGAATCGGGCAACTTAAGTGCTAGACCCGGGCTAGCACGACGTTCTGGCCAGTATGGCCGTGCTTCCCGTGTCCAAAACTTGAGCTTTCCCTATTGAAATCTAACTTGGCCAACACGATCGTTCCACGCCAGCACGACCGTTCTGGCCAGCATGATCGTGTTATCGGAGGCCAAATCTTGCATTTTCTCTATTAAAAAACCATCTTTGCCAGCACGACCTTCCCACACTAGCACGGTCGTTCTGGGATTTGTCAGTTCAAAAATCTTCAGAAATCATCAAATCATTTCATCATTCATCATCCAATTATCTTGAATGATCCCTTTGATGTTATGTCAACCATTTTTCACTGAATGTGCCTCATTTCTCAACTTGCACCTGTTTCACCTATCATTTTATCAAAACTAAAACAAAAACTATCAAGCACAAATGTGCGTGTGTGTTTTTAGGTTTGTGTAAAAATAAAGCAAAAGTATAAAAAATGAGAGGTTGGGTGAAAAATTCTCCAAACCTAGGTGGGTTGCCTCCCATAAGCACTGAGTTTCTTGCCTTCATCTTGACTTCTTGGCTATTCTTCATTCATTCATCCATTTGGCATTCTCATGTGTCCATTTTTGCAAAGCATGCATCCCTCATTTACACTCAATATGTTTTCCTCATCCCTTTGATCACAATAATTATCATCAATTGTTCCATCTTGATCTCTTTTTCTTAAATGATCATTCAGACTCGTGAAGTAATCATGCCCAATATCCCTATCTCATACTCACTGGTTGGGGTTTTGTACATGTTGATATTGATCTTTATGTCCATGAATGAGACCATCATGGTGCCGCTGTGTACATGAATCTCGGCATCATCTATAGATAAGAACAACCTTCCCAAGATGATGGGAATCTTCCTATTCTCTGGCTCCATATAAAGTACAATAAAATCCGCCGAGAACACTACACCTTTCTCTTTATCTATCATTACCAAGACATCATCCACTCTCCCCCTAGGTACTTTTATGGATCTATTCACCAATTGGAGAGTGCAATGTGCCAGCTTCAACTTGCCTAAGCCCATCTCAACATAGACATTGTATGGAATCAAATTCACACTAGATCCCAAATCAAGTAAGGACCTGTCTATGCGATGTCCCCCTATATATGTAGGTATGAGTGGGGCTCCTAGGTCTTTTCTCTTCATGGGAAGTGAATGTTGTGTGATGGAGCTCACTTGTTCAGTTAATTTCACCTTCTTGGGTATCCTCCCCGTTGACTTCCTCTTTACAGTGCATAGGTTCTTGAGGAACTTGGCATATGATGGGATTTGCTTGATAGCATCCAAGAGTGGAATGTTCACCTTCACTTGGCGAAATAGCTCAAGAATATCCTCATTTTGCTTTTGCCTCCTATTCATTTCTGGTGGCTCATCTAGTGCTTCGATGAATGGAGGATCATTAAATTTTGCCTTGCTTGCATAAATGTGAGGTGGAACACCAGGGATGGCAAGACTTGCAAATGGAGCATGAGGTGGATCACATGTCATCCCAAAATTAGTAGGATGTATTATTGAATCATCTTTGGCAATTTCAATCACAATATCACCACTTGGTTACCTTTGCTTTGCTTTGTCAACCTTTCTTTGACTTGTAGGCTGCTCAAGAGATTTCCCACTCTTTAGAACTATCACAACACTTCCTTGCTCATGGTGGAGAGGGGGAGCTAGTTGTGGATGTGGAGGAGGTGGAGGTGACCCTAGATGTTGAAATTGAGGTGGAGGGGAGAATTGAGGTTGGAAGGTGAATTGTTGGGAAAATGGTGGTGATGGAGGTGGAGGTGGAGTATAAGGCTTGCAAGCACCTTGAAAATGGTAGATGGGTTGCACTTGCATGAGAGGCATACTATAGAAAACTTGAGAAGAGGGCATTGGTCCATTTGCTTCATGGTAGCTCATGATGGGTTTTGAAGACAACTTTTCTTCTTAGAGAGCAATCATGGAAGATAGCTTCTCTATTTTCTCTTATAGCTTTGCAACATCTTTTTGAACATCATCAAATATTTTCAATCTAGAGAGAACCTCTTCCTCAAACCTTGAGATATATTTTGGACTTTGTGGCTCTTGATAGCTATAGGAGTCAGGTGTCTTCTTTTCTTCACTATAGAACTCAATAGAATTGATCGGGTGGCAAGGAACATTTGTCACCTAGTTCTTCATGAAGCTCACCATGTCACCAAGAATCTTCATCACTTACGAGCTTGAGCCATTATAAGTAGAAGGTATCACACCAAAGGCATAGTCCCCATCATTCATCATGCTAGAAGCTCACATTCTTGATCCTTCAACCAATTGCTCAAATAAAGGCCATATATGCTCAGGTGGCCTAGCCATGAAAACTCCTCCACAAGAAGAATCCATTGTGTCTTGGTCCTTTAGAGATAAATGGGAGTAGAATGATTGAACTAGCTGCCACAAAGGGATCTCATGGTGCGGGCACTCTCTCAAAATCTTCTTAAATCTTTCCCATGCATTGTGAAACTACTCATTGCCCATTTGACTAAAACTTGTCACGACACGCCGCATTTATACTAACCTTTCTATAGAGTAGAATTGTCTCAAGAAGGCATTCTTCATTGTTTCCCAACTCATGATGTCCCTTCTTGAGTCATATCAATGTTTGGCTCTATCTTTGAGGGAGAAAGATAATAAGGTCAACATGATTGTATCATCACTAGCCGTTGGCGTCCTGAAGGTGGAACATACTTTAAGAAAGGAGTCCAATTACTTGTAGGGGTTCTCACTCTCTGAGCCATAGAAGATGGGAAGAAGCTCAAGAAGATCTGGAGGAATGGATAATTTCTCCCCTGACATTTGATCAACCCTACTAGCCATTGGCAATTTATAGTTACTAGACATGAAGTAGTCTTGAAGAGGCTTGTGGGGGTGCATTTTGGCCTTCCATCTTGTCTTCTCCCGAATGGCTTGTCATATGCACAAAGAACAACCAAATAAAAGAGAACAAGTTAGTAAACCAATATACACAAAGAATGCAAAGAATAAAGAATAACTAATAGCAATGATGAGGACAATTGGAAAATTCAAAGCAAAACTAACTAGCTAGTCCGAGTGCCTTTCTCTCCAACAACGGCGCCAGAAAGCTTGGTGTGCCCCCGCCAATGGCGTTACACACCACTCAATTGTGATTTGAATGGATGCAACTCCGTAGATGGAGGCACACTGGTGGATTAACTTTTGAATTTATAATGACCTACACTCAATACACTCGCACAAACTAAAATGCTAACCCGCAAGCACATGAGGTCATGTCATAGTATAGGAGGGTGGAAAGTATAGGGTTGATCCACAAGGAGAAAAGGGGCCACTAGATCTAGGTTAGTTTCTCTAGGTTCCTACTACAGAGACTAGGGTTAAGGGTTTGAAGATTGATTTTATTTGTTAAAATAAGTTGAGAAAGAAAGAAAGACAAGCAAGAATGAAATCTAAGTTAACCATAGACTAGATTAAGACTAATTAAGCAGGAAAAGACTAAGCTAGGTATGAAAAGGTAGGAAGAGAACAATCTACACTAAGGCAAGAAAGACAAGGCAAAAGAGAAATTAAAGACCTAAGCTAGCAAGAACAAAGCAAGAATAGGGTAAGAAGCTATCTAAGAAAGAAAAAAGCTAATTAAGCTAACACTAGCTAAGAAAGACGGAAACTAGGGTTTTAAAACAATTAATGAAGATGTGGGCTATTTAGGGGATGCACTTATCAATTAGGTTGGGGGGGTGATATATAATGATTCCATTTAGATTATCAAACCTAACAACAAGTTAGAGTCTAATGAATTATCCTAAGCTACTAACTGGCCATGGATATGCTAAGTTGTGTATAGGGGAACTAATCCCTAACACTCCCCACTACCCTTACGAGGCTCAACTAATTTAGGGATTATGTGTAATCCAATTAGAGTCTAAACAAGTCTAGATTTCTAGGTTAGATGATCTTAGGATGATTAGGGGCTGAGATTAGTAAAGGGAGTGGAAGTGAGGTTTTAGACCTCCCATCACCCACAATCTAACCTTGAGAAAGCTCCATGCTAAACACACCAATTTCATCTAAACTAGCTACTTAGATCTCTCAACTAGGGTTAGGAAGATTGATTAAGATGTAGGAGGATGGGTAGCTAGCTTTGGATCCAATAATTGGACCTAGGAGCAAATCCCAAAATTCACACATATAATCAATTTCCCTAAATTCCCATTTGATTTCAAGCACACACCGACAATCAATTCATGGAGAATGAGATAGAAATAGAACATAATAATTAGCAAATAGAATTATAAAGTTTACATATCATTTCCCCCAACATGGTATCAAAGTAACATTTTAACCCCCAAACAGCCCACCCAAGGGCCCTAGATTCTCATAACAATTCAAAATACAAAAAGAAGGGAGAAAGAGGTAGAAGAATCCATGGAGCTTGGTGTAGATGAAGAAGTCCTCCACTTCAACTACTATATGGAATCCTACACTCTCCTCCAAGGTGCAATGGCATGGATGATGGCGGAAATGGGTGGAAATTGAGGAAATAATGGTGGAAATGGTGAAATGGAGGTGGAAATGGAGTGGAATGGATAAGGGGTGAAAATGGGGAGCTAGGAGGTGGTAGAAGGTAGCTAACCTTGTGCTAGAGCCTCCACCTAGGTATATATAGGTGTGTGGGAAGTACTAGGTTAAGTAGGGATAGTATGGAAAAAATAGTGCAAAAGTAGGCAATTTTTTGTAGGTAGGGGAGGGGTGAGAATGGTCGTGGTGGATGGGAACGACCGTGGTGATAAATGGTGAAAAATCATAGGGAATAGGTAATTTTTGTATTGAAAATGGCACGACCATGGTGGTCATCATGATTGTGGTGGGTTAAGGGAAACGACAACCATTGTGGCTCAGCTGCTCGTTCTCGACTCCACGACCGTTCTCTTTGCAGGTACCACGGCCGTGCTGGGCAGCACAACCGTTTTGGAGTCAGTGCACCATGACTATTTAGTGGTACCACGTCCCTGGGAGTTCTGCACAAATTGAGCTATGAACCTGTTGATTTTGCAAGTGCCCTAGAACGGCCGTTCTATGGTACCACGGTCGTACTAGTCTCTGGATCAACACTTTGACTTGATTCTTTGGATTTTCTTAGACATCTTTGCTTCAATGGATCTTTGGCCACTAGGGGTAGGTTGAGGGAGCATCAAACTTCACTTTGGGCCTCTCCAAGGGTAGAGAAACCCTAGGATCACTCCTTCTCTTTCTCTTCCATCAAGCGTGGTCCAAATGCCTGAAAAAAAATCAAATAATATCCATAAGTGCATTTTATACAGATATGCATATTGAGGGAAATAACATGTACTCTAACAAGTATAGATGTGATTGAAATGAAAAATGACACAAGATGAAGCTAAAAAATAGGGCCGAATCAAGAAGCAATTTGTTAGAAGTGCCCTTTATTTGGTAAATAAAGACTTGAATATCTATCATTGCAGGTAAGAGTAGCAAGTTTAATCGTCCACTGGATTGGACAACTCGAGTATGCATAGCAATTGAAGCTGCACAAGGTTAGCTTTGATGAAAAGGTGTTATTATACAAACTATATTTCTGATAAATGGAACTAATGCAACATTATCCTTGGTATAGGATTGGAATATCTACATCATGGCTGCAAGCCTACCATAGTTCATAGAGATGTGAAGACAAACAACATTCTTCTTAACCAAAACTTGGAGGCTAAGATTGTTGACTTCGGTATGTCAAAGCTTTTTGAAGTTGAAGGTCATACCCATGTTACAACAAGGGTCATGGGAACTCCAGGCTATCTCGATCCTGAGTAAGATTATATGAAAATTATTTAGCAATTATGATATCTGTAAGAGTGAAAATAAGGAACCAGTAAAACTTCATTATTTTAGCATTTCTTAGAATAGACTATTGTCTAATAGACATGGTAACCAACAATGGAAGTAGGATTCTTTCAAATAATAAGTAATTATTGGATAAGTATTGTGGTATTGGTTTGAAACTTAACTAGATAGACAAACATCTTAGTCTTGATCATATGCATGTACAACCCTTACAAATAACTAAATCTTGACACACCTTGTACAATTTTACAATATTACAATAAAGTAACTTACGTAGAAGAACAATATAGTAGATCTGAAAAGTTTTAGTTGGAGCGTGGAAAATAGTGCTATTCCTGTATTATTATAATAAGGTGAACTAATCTATTTACGCATCAGGAAGCGTTGTTTTTTGGGACAATTAATTTTATTTTCTTCCATATATGCGAATAGTTTGAATTGAAGAAAGTAATGCAATTATTTCCATAAGAAAAAAAGACCACTCACAACTCTTTTTTAAATCTAGAAATGTAGTGGCTCACATTGAATTTAGAAGATGAAAGTGAAAAATGAGTGATGTATAAGATGCCTAAATATATCCCAAACTATGTGTCTCTTATAAAAAGTGTCTTAAAACAAGCGGTGTTGATCAATGTGTTGTTGTCTTTTTTATTAGCATTTCAAAGAATCTATCAGCATATAATGTTTATATAATGTATTATATTTTTGCTTATGTGTTCAGTATTATAAGTTTATATCTTGTTTTCAAATTGTATTGCGTTACATTTTCCAAATAAGGCATGATCTCTTTTGGTATTCACACAGTATTTTCCACCCACATGAATCTTTTTAGGTACATAAAACAATTTTTTTTTGCAAGACATAGGACCATTTAGCCTAAAAAAGTAACTTTCACATTTTCTATTTATATGTATATAATAAATAAACAATTTATCTAGTTAAAGAGGTTGTTTGATATTTTATCTGTGCTATATCATATATGGCATAGAAACACTTTCAATACTATAATCACTATCAAGTGCTAAAGAAGCAAACATTTTTCTATTTCGTCAACAATATCAACATTGTTCTAGTTTAAATGACCATTGATTTCATGAGTAGAGACTATTTTGAATAAATTATACATGAGAATATTTTTTTTGAACTCAAAATAATTTAATACATCTTTAAAGATTAATTTGCTTCACTGACACATGTATGTAAATTTATTACTCATAATCCCAAAGAATGACACCAGGAAAATGTATACACATTATCATTTGTTAGAATTACTTAGTAATTATGATGTAAATGATGCAAATCACATAAATTCACATTAAATTTTGCAGGTACTTGTTGAAAATAAAGGACAAACACAACTTACCATATATGCTCAGAAATGAGTAAAGTGTACTTCAAGACCTAGGGAATGTTCGTGTGTCCCCAATATTGATTATTCATTTCCCTTAAAACAAATCAACCTTAAATACTATAAAAATATTTGATATATGAAATATAGGTTTTAGATCTATTCATTTTGAGTGATTTTATGTGTGTATGAATTACCTCTTGTAGAATGAATCGTGCTACCTTAAAAGAAGTGGTCATGGGAAACTTGTCTCAAGAAATTTTCTTAAAAAGCTCTTATGTTTATCTAAAATAGATATAAATACCTCACACTTGTTATTCACATCCAATGGGTCACACCCAATATATCTATACACTTGTAAATAGAATTACTATATGAAAGATAACTATTAACCATAGATAAAACAACATATACTCATAGTAAAATTTAGTTTTGATATCCAACTACGTGTCATATAGCATAAACATGATTTTCTTGTATAAAAATGTTATTTGAATAAGTAGAGCTAAGGTTATAGTTTTCATTGTATAGATCAAGTTAAACAAATAAGTAACAAATGTAAGGAGAATAATATGTATATCGATATGAACCCTTCCAAAGCAAACATTTCTAATGATACGCCCATGCATACAACTATAATATACTAAAGAGAACTAAAAATTTGCAAAACCATACCCTTACATCGTTCCTTGGTTTCTATAACATAATAACATATTTTTTAATGTTGTTTCTGATTGCAGATACTACATCACAAACAAGTAGACTGAAAAAAGTGACGTTTATAGTTTTGGGATTGTGTTGTTGGAGCTGATAACTGGACTTCCCATAATCATTAATGCCAAAGAAAACATAAGTTTGGTACATTGGGTACAAGAAAAGATTGAAGAAGGGGATGTGGGAGAGATAGTAGACAAAAAACTTCAAGGTGAGTATGAAATAAACTCAGTTTGGTAAGCAATAGAAACAACTCTGGCATGCATTCCACATGCTTCCATCCAAAGGCCAAGCATGAGTGAGGTGTTGGGTCTGCTCAAGGACTGTGTACAATTAGAGACAGGACATGTCAGAATCCAAGATACAAGTCAAGTTACTACCGACACTATGAATAGAAATATGACAAGTGAATTGCTTGCGATAGACATGTCTGGAATGTCATGTCCATCACCACGATAAAATCATATTAACATGACTTCTTCATTTGTAATAGATTTTTTCTTTCTTACAAACATTATATATATAAAATATTACCGTGGATATATACTATCTTTTTCTTAATGCATGTCCTATTGAAACTCACACGCCAAACACATTTCAAGAATTCAAGCATTTCGTGTTTTGTTTTTCTTTACACTATTTATTTGATTGCAACAGTTTCCTCTACGGTAACCAAAATTCTTCATAGAATCACATTCTAAATTGAGTTTCCACTCAAAGGCCTAGAAAAATTTAACATCCAACTTACTGTGTATCCATTATTTGTTACAAACGTTTTATACATAGACTTATGGTCACTAGAAAAAGACATTATATAGAGCGCAATGTGTCAATTTTGCATGGAATAAAAATATCATTAAAGATGCATTTTCTAGTCATTTCTCTTTCCGATATACCCTCTCCCTCTTCACACATTAAACATTAGATGATGGTCAAGCCACATGATAGTTTGTGTACATCAATCACAAAGACAAAAAACACCAACGAAAATGGAATTGTGAATGATTGTCCCAAACCCCATAGTGATCACTTCTATTACCCTCAATTATCTTCAAGTTGGTCAAAAAATGAATTGGCGGTGAGTATCAATTCCAATACAAAATTATAAAATGCAAATAAATTTGTTTCCCTAAAAAGTATTGAAAGATCAAAATACAAACAATCTTTGTTTGAAATCTTTCATTGATATTTAAGATAATATGTAAATAAATTTCCTTTGATATTTAAGAAAATGAAAAGACATAATAAATGTAGATCTACATACCATAATTAAAAAATAATATGAAAAACAAAACATGACAATCACTAGACATGTTAAAGAAATAATATATGCAACCATCAGATCTAACCACATATACAAACATACACTGCGTAATCGTGGTCCAATCCCATGCTAAACATGAGTCAAATGCACTATTTTAGACACAACTAGATAGCTTAATCTAATACAAGTCATATCAAAAGAGTAAAACATGAGTCAAATGCACTATTTTAGACACAACTAGATAGCTTAATCTAATACAAGTCATATCAAAAGAGTAGTCTCAGTACAACAAACATACCCATTATTGTCATTTGACAAATACCTATAAAAACATAAATTCCACTAGAAGTCATTGATGGCATTTCTTGACACTTTAAAAATTACCACTATAACATCCATTAGCTTTCATACAAATGCTAGTATAACATCAATTGACTTTTATGTAAATGTCACTATTGTATATTAGGATGTTGTATGGAACTATTCTTGTTGTGTATAATATTTTATAAAAAATGTCACTATAATGACATACTAACTGTGTATGATGATAATTTCATGGATTATATTGATTCAATTTTGAGTTCATTGCCAAGAGTTATGAATGAGCGCCACTTTCAGTTTGAACTCACATTTTAAAAATATAGATTTTAGATATCAATATTTCTATATATAATCAAATACAAGTTAAATGAGAGGACCCTTGCCATTTTTCTAAATTACAACACATATGAGACACTCTTTCATACAATAGTTTGCTAGTTATTACTATAGTTTTTGTATCTTTTGACCATCTCTTCCATGATATTATGTGAAGGTACATAATGTTTTTAAAACCAAAAACACTAGATAGGAAATCTTTTTCTAAGTCCAATGACTATTTATTTGTAAATTTTGGTTAACTAGAGAATTAGTTATCAATTTTAAAAATCTGACCAATCAGAAAAATCTGAAAAGCCACATCAGCAAAGGAAATCGTGGGAAAAAGAAAGAGAGAGAGGGAAAGGGCGCTCGTGTTGAGTTGTCCCAATCATAAGTGGCCAACTCAGCTGGTCCCACATACACCCTGGCAAATCAGTCACAACGCAAAAAGAAAAGGGGATGGGCGGTAAAATGACCAAAAGGACCTCAAACGAAAAACAAACAATCGAAGGAAAATGAGAGAGCAAAAGAGAGAAACCGGTCTTCAAATTCTTCTCCTCTGCTCAGCCAAGCCATGGATGCGAGTGAGAAGCAGCTATGGAGACCAAAATTTAGGGAAATCCAGTAGACCCCGTATTTTGACAAAATAGGTAGCAACAAGGAAAAAGGGCGATCCCAGAGACATTACCTCAAAAGGAATTAAGTTAGCACACACCAAGCTGCCATGGAGGATTGTCGTAAGGCTGGGATACATACTAGATCAACGGCAGTTGAAATGAAAATGAGGGGTAAAATTGAGAGGGTGGGAGAGTCACACGAGGTGCGGCGGTACTCTAGGGTCAGGGTTTTATAGGTGGAACCCAAGGTTGTGAGTTTCCCATAACCTGGGTCGAGAGAGGAAGGCATCCAAATTGTGTGTTTCTTAGATAGGGCATGAGAGAGGCGATGCAAAGGCTCAGTGCGTGTAGATTTCTATTTGAAACATGATGGTGAAAGAATCACAAAGATTCGTGAAGAAACGAGGGAGAAATACGAAACCATGCTCGCGGAAGTACTGTTCACGCGGAGCAAGTCTCCTACTCAAGGTAGGAGACAAAATCTCCACCATCTGAGCAAGATTAGGTGGCCCATGTGGATCGTGAAATTGGGAAATAATGCGACCGCGTGACAGCTGCAAAACTTATAAAATTCGAAATCAAATAAAGTGAATATGACATATTATTTTCTTTTTCTCTTTCTTCATTTAAGTGTTCAAACATTATCCAAATTAAGTGAAATTTTGCACAGAGGCCAATTAAGGTATGTAGATTCTAATTATGCAATTATATTTTCCTTTTGAAGACTTTTGATGCATTACTTATCCAAATCTTAGTTTCTCTTTCCTCATGCATTAATGACATTAGGACTATCCAAATTTTGGTGAAACTTCACCCACAAGTTAACTTAAGTGTGTTGAATATGAATTTGGAATTATATTCATATTTTGAAGACACAAATCACATTTTTGACATTAATGCCTTTTATCAACTTTCTCTTTCCTAAACTTACCTTATTATAATCCAGTTGTCCAAATTCGATGAAAATTGACATGTAGGCTTATTTTGATGAGTAGATTACGAATTGGAAGTCTATTTTCACTTTAAAGACTTTCTTATATGTGTTGTCACTTGGCCCATTAATGGCCTATTATCTTAGTTACTTATTCAATTAAGTTCTTTATCATCTTATTATCACCAAATGAATTATGTGACATATTATATTACATTATTCATGCATTATATTATTAGGATCATTCTAACCTCAACCTTGTTTGGTCAAACCCATAAGGTCAAAGCTCTAGGGTAGGGCCCAAGATCTGGTATGTTACGTTATATTTGTTCTCCTTTCCAACCTCTTGCTATCGTTGTTTGAGACATGGAATCACCTAAAGCATAGAGAAATGGGTGATATTGGATTTTTTGTGGAAAAAACTCCTAAGTTTTCTGGGGGAACGTTAGCTAGTTTCCCCTCCTTCCCTTTTATCCCTCCATTCCACTAGCCCTAATTGCAAGATCTAACTATCTAGATATGTTACTCCATATTCACTTAGAAAAAACCATGGATGAGAGGTAATAGAAGTTGAAACACCCTTCTCCTATGCCCATATCACATCTTCCCACTAAGTATATTGGGAGAACCATGCCTAGAAACCTAGATAGGGTTCATCTAGGCCAAGAATTATCTATGCCCTAGACATTCAAGCCTTTTAATGTAGGAAAAGAAGTGATAGGGACTAGTTCCCATTATGCACACCCTATTACACCAACATACATCTAGTATGATAGGACTTCTAACCTCATCTCCCTATGCTTGTTTTGTTTTAGTAACACTATTAACTGGATGTGTGGATGAATGAAAACTTATTACACGTTTGAGTAGTAGCGTACCCCAAATGACCCACTACCACAATTACTTGTTAAAATACTAATTACTTTAATTCTAGCTAGTGTTAGTCTAATTAGTTTCGTTTGTTGATTCTTTCTCCTTATTTGCATAGTTAAGGCTAATTGCTTGTTTAAGTGTTAGTTAGATCTTGATGTTGCTTTCTTAGTTGCATATTAGGATTTCCATTGTTAGTTTAGTGTTGATTGGTAGTCTCAGTTGCCTAATCTAGTGTAATTTCTCTCTTAGTTTGTATGCTAGGTTAATTGTTTAGGGTTAACTTATGTTTGATTCTCATTCATTTAAATTGATTATTGACTTAGTTTAACTCAAAATCCAAGTCAAACCCTAGAAACCCTACACTCCACAAGAGGAACCTTGTAAAACAAACCCAACTCTCGTCACCCCATCTCTCCCTGTGGATCAACCCTATACTTTCCACAATAGCTATACTATACCCCAATCAGTTCTCTTGTAGATCTATTATTGAGAGTGCACCAACATTTAGGTTATAATTTTTTTAGGCCAGTGTGATTCAGCCTGAGGTGCATCAAGCTTTCTGGCATCATTGTTGGGGAGAGTGGTGTTTGCTCTTGCATTTGAGATTTCTAACTCTTCTTAATTGTGAAACATGTAGGTGACAATGCAAATTAGATAAAGAAGAAATGGCTGATCACAATGGAAGACCATCACCTCATAATAGAGAGCCCCATGACGTCTCCAAAACTACTTCTTGCTAGGAGATTGCATTTATCCTATTGTAACAAGAATTTGAGCTATGTTGGGACAAGAATTCTCTATCCCTGTATCTCTTGTGCATATGCTTCTGGTATCCAATGGTCTGGAGATAACTAGTTGGGAGTATATGAAAAATTCTTTCTTGAAAAAGTTCTATTTTGTCTCAAGGTTAACACCAATGTGGTATGCCATAGTGAATTTTAGCCAAATTGAGCATGAAGCTTCATTATTCTTGGGAAAGGTACCAGAAGATGATAAGCGAGTGCACTCACCATGACATTACATTGTGGCAACTTTTCCAATCTTTTTGCTCCGATCTCTCTCAAACGGGTCGAGCTGTAGTGGGCTCTTATTGTGATGTACTTTCATGGCTAACCCCCATGAAGAGGCATGACTATTGTTTGAGAACTTAGAGAATAATTCAAGGTGTAGAGATTCTAGTGTGTGGTCAATGATTGTGACCATGCCGTTGGTGTGACACTTGAACTCCGAATGATTCAATCCCACAAATGATGAATATTATGAAGAATCCAGTGGCAGGTTCCCCTACTAATTCTATCAATTCTGTTGAGTCATTTGGTGAGGAGGTGAATGCCCTTCAATATTATTAAAACTGAGAGTACCAAGGATAAGGGTAGACATGACAAAAAATACAAATATATAATTCAAGATTGAAGACAAAGTTCTCTCTAGGTTGAAAGGATTTGATGAGATTGAAAGAATGTGACTAGATTGGAACATATATTTGACCAACTTTCTCTTACACTTGCCAGCCATGAGGATGGGAGACTACCTTCCCAAACCATGGTGATCCCTAACAGTGCAAGTAGACTAATGGGCATTATTCAAACCTCCTAGGGTCCATACTCAATGTAAGTGCAACCCATATATCAATATCATGTCTTCCTAACCCTCACACGCCACCACCACCACAAACGTCGTCCCATGCTCCTCCACTACCACAACCAGCCCAGAAGTACACCTACCACTACAATACTCCCCTTCACATCTTTCAAATAAACAAAAAACTTGCCCTCTTCACGATGAGCAAGTTAATGCTACACTAATTCTAAGGAGTGAAAATGTTGTTGAGCAACCCAAGAGTCAAATGGGCAATGATTTTGTGAACCAATTGTATGTTGATGAAGTGACAACAAAGAAGACAATCGATGATACCACGATTGGTATAGATGAAAATGATCTCCTGATACCTCATGTTGATTTTTTGAATGTGTTCCACCCTCCATTGTGTTTTCATCTTATTAAATTCCCAATGTTCTACCCATGATTGTAAGAGTTCCACATGTGATGTCTCAAGATAATCGTGTCAATCCAAGTAGAAGTGTAAGTGAGCCCCCATTCCTGGATGCATTAGATGAGCCCTCATAATCCAAGAAGTGGAAAAAGAATATGTAGACATTATTGAGTTCTTTAGGCAAGTAAAGGTCAATATCCCAATGCTTGATGCAATCAAGAAAATTCCAGATTTTGCCAAACTTTTTAAGGATATGTGATCTTTCAATGGAAGGTCAATAGGTTGAATGCCCTAAAAGGTGAACCTTTTTGAGTAAGTGAGCACAATTCTACAACATGTTCTCCCCTTGAAGATAAAGGATCCTAGATCCCCTCTTATCCCCTATCACAATAGTGTCCATCTCATTGAGAAATCCTTTCTTGATTTAGACATAGTGTGAATCTTATGCCCTATAATGTCTATCTTGAATTGGGCTTAGGATAGCTAAACCCAACAAATTTCACTCTCAAATTAGTGGATTTTTTTATTATCAAAGTGCCTAGAGGATGGATGAATGATGTCTTAGTGATGATAGACAAAGAAACAAGAAAGGCGGTCTCATTAGATTTTATTGTTCTTGATATGTTTTGTATCTATCTCCTCTAGGAGGGGGAGTGAATAGAGTTAAAAACACTTAAAAAAGATTAATTAAGCCTTCAAATTATATCTCAAGATAATGTTGCTTATATGAAATTTGAGTGCAACTAAGAATACATAGAAAGGAAGAGAGAGATTAAATAAGCACAAGAACACAAGCTATGTATAGAGGTTCCAAACTCCAAACTAAGATATGTACGTCTACTACCTAGAAGGGTCAATCTCTAGGATTTTAAAATATTAAACATTTCTTATATTATATTATAAGAGTTATGACATCAATCTTCCTTTTAAATGACAAGGAATACCTAGCCTTTCATTTGAGGATAAGGGAGCCAATAACCTTACAAAGGACTTACCTATCCAAGCTCAAGAGTCTTCTACCTTCCCAAGGACTTATCCACTTTTGCAACAAGCCTCTTACCTTCACTAAGGAATTATCTACTCTTGAAAAAACTATCTCTCCTTTAAGGAAATACTCACTCTTGCTTGGATATTCAACCTTCTTCTTCACCTTCACCAAGGAGAAGCTTTCACCATCTTTTTCTAGAGAGAGGAGATTGGGAAAGAGAGTTGAGAGATTAATAAGGTATACAATGGAGCAGATCTCTCACAATGATCCTAGCTCACTTGTATTGATGTAGATTAGTAGATAATCTAGAGAGATTAGGGGCTCTTGGAGGCACAATCACTCAACTATAACTATAGGGAGCATAAATGGAAAACTTGGAATGAAGTCCAAGGGCCCCTATTTATAGTTGAGGGTGTTTACTAGCCAATAGAGTCACTTAGGAATGAATTATAGCCATTTTGGGTGTTCAAATGGATATACTTTCGAGTTTTGGGACACTCCAAAGGCTAGAAACACTTTTTCATACAATGTTGCCGGATGAGCTATCTTTTAGGAAACTTGACCGACAACACTATATGAAAAAACAATTTGAACTTGTCAGTTGAGTTTATCTTGGATGAAACTCGACATATGCCTTTAAATTGTTTTGTGAGTGCATGGTGTTGACTGACTTGTCACTAGGACAAACTCGACCTACCCTGGGAATTATCAAGAACTATATAGCACGTCAGATGAGTTATCACCAAGACAAACTCAGTCGACATGATAGTCTATAAATGTTTTTGATAGCCCAAAAAATGTTTGAACATTTGAATTAAGTGATCTTGATTTTTTCTTAACTTATTTACAAGTCATAATTTCAATATAAATGATTTACAACATTATTCTAATAGATATATAGCAAATTCCACAAAGAATCCATTTGCATTGAATTTGACTTGTTCTCTTACAACTAGGGTTTGCAAATTAGCACCCTATTCATGTACCTAATACTTGAAATTGATCCCAAATAGACATATTAGATACATGTGAATGGAATGGTTAAGTCATCATCAAAATAAAAAAAATGGATAATTGTTAGGTCAAGATTCTGTCCCTTTTGAAGAAGACAAACTATTCCTTAACATATTGAAAAGGACAGGAAAATTTAAAACATTTTATACCTATGATGAGTAGGGGGATACATGAAAGTCTAAAATTGATTTCTACCCCTCAATTTATGCTTACCTCTACCTATTTGGTTAGTTCCACCAAGAATGCAAGCACCACACACATATACTATGCAATTTTTAGAAAAATAAAAGATATGCAATTTGTAGAGAAATTTCAATATGGTACCAAGCTTTCTCCCCCTTTTTCATTTCAATAAAGAGAGGAGGTAAAAGATATAGGATTGGTTTTTCCAATCACATACACAACAAACATAAACACTAAACCCAAAACCAAATAGAGATACGAATAACATTGAGTCATAATCAAAATATGGATTTGCATACACCAAAGCTCATGAAATAGCAGATTAACAAGTTAAGGGTACAAATATAAAGAGTACAAGCCAAATACAACTAGTCTGTAAGGAAAAACAAGAACCAATGATGAATATAGAAGATAATTGAAAATAGTAGCCTCAAACATGAATGCCCAATGGACAATACATGCTAAGCTTACAAATGCATACACATGGGCACTCATAGACCTAAAACTAAACATTAAGGCCATCTAGGTCTATCTCCTCATCAAGTTGTTAATCCTCATCACTAACTGGCTCATGGTGCTTAGAAGTGTCAGCATCAACAACAAAGTGTGGAGGTGGTGGTGAGGGTCACAAAGTGGAGATATGAAGAGAGAAAATGCTCAATATTGGAAATCTACAACAGACGAGAGAGCATCTAGTGGAAAATTAGAGTGTCCCACAAGGTAGGTCCCACGCATCACACAAAACCTAAAACCTATATTTTGAATTTAATTTTGAGCGAGTAATTGTATAAATTAGCATGTATAAATAGCCTCTATTACAAGAGGTCAAAAACACGTCGCCGTTATAAAATTGTACGCCTCTCTCCCCGCTCTCTCACCCTAGCACTGCTAGGGTTTCTTCCTCCATAGGCGGCTGGTTGGGGGGAGGGGGTTTGGCCACCGCAAAGCGGTGCCCCGCTCCCCCTCAGCCTCTTCTCGCCCATCATCAACAGGGTCTCTTCTTTGGGAGGTGTGTGGGCGTAGTGTCTTTGGAGACAGCGATCTTCTTCCTCCCTGTCATTGAGCATGGCTGCGATGAGTTTCCTATCCCCTTTCTCTTTTACTGGTTTTTGGTTTAGATTGTTCTCTTGTTTTGTCTATCTCACTGTTAATCAGTGCTGCTTTCTCTTCTCGTGGTAGATTTTGCTTTCTCGGTCAATTTTGTTGGGAGTTTGTATGGTAGCAAGTGCGGGAAAAATGTCCTTTTGGAACACCGATTTGGTGTAGGTACTCTACCACATATACATACTCAGGTTGAAGGTATTCCTCATAGAAAGCTGCCCTAGCCAGCAAAGGAGAAGAGGGATCTATACATCATTGTCCTTATCAGATTCCGATATGAGTTTTTGTGCTGGTATGTATCTATTCTTGATCTTTGTGTGGTCTTTTAGTTTGTTTTTTCCTCATGTAGATGTCGTATGGCTCCTCCATGATAAAATTTGTCTATTTAACTTCAAAAAAATAACATCTATTGAAAGGTATAATGGCCAATATGTCGGTATATATGCCCATAGAGCCACCCCGAGTGATTGTATGGAGTCGGATATTAATTAATCAATTAATATGATTATTTGGTTAATTAATTAATTCTAGAATATTCTAATTAATCCACAAGCATTTTAATTAACACAATCTTTTTATTTACCGATGGGTTTAAGAAACCCTGCTTCCTTTCATCTCCTATTTAAAGGGGCTTGACGGCTGATATATTTACAAGATATTGAGAGAGGCCTTTCAGTTTACACTCACGTACGTACACCCTAGCCGTCACCATCCTCATAAAAGAAAGGAGAGAACCACGATGCTAAAATGTCATCACACAAAGACTACTCCTTCGTGCCGATTTAGGAAGTGTGACATGGAGTTCCATTCCATCTGCATAGACAGAGTAGAGACACAGACGCCGAGACACCTATGTTTGGAGGATGTCAACGGCCATTCAAACGTGCTACGAGCGGCGTAAATCATCACACGATAGGAGCACCACCAGATCTTCCCGTGATGTATTCGGAAGATGGGAGAGAAGTGTCATCCATGTAAGTTAGCAACCTTGCACAACATCATGCAACGGGACATTGCCAGACTTGCTTCGTGACAAGGTATATCCCACAAACACTCTTTCTGAATACGCTATTGTCAATGAGATCCTATTGCGGGTTGTGTAGAAATATTTTTCTTGTTTCTTCTGTCGTGCCTTTTTCCTCCTCAAAACCCAATAGTGGCATCAGAGCAACATTGATCTACATCATATTTGGATTCATTTTCATATAATTGAATCACTGTATACTATTTTCTATGGTTGTATATGATGCCAAATTAAAATTGTTAATGTGCATATCTAAACCTAATTCCACATACGATGCATGCTTCTATTTTTGACATTTTGGACGGGGTCGACTATGGAAAATACTGATTTTCCTAAGTGCATGGAAGTAAAATTTTCGGATGGGATCCCTGCACAGGGGTGCTGCCCCTGTGTACCCTACATAATCTGCATAGGAGTTGAACATTTATGTAATGTGGAATGTCCCACATTAAAAGTATTGCAATTTTAATATTTATATATGTATATGTAGATATACTTATGATATCATACACGTCGTCTTTAAAATCTATTTTATGTGGTGAATGCATGCACGGTTATGGCCTAGAATCTCCTTTTGTGAATGTTGTGAATGAATGTGGCTATAAATCTTGTGGATATGTTTGTTTGTGAATGCTATGGATGTATAATGGTTGTACATGGATCCTTTATATAAAGTATTCAACTTGCATGCTGGGCCTCATCTCCGATTTCAAAGTGTAATTAATTCTTTCTCTTTATATTTGTACTCATATGATGTAATAAAGATAGCATTACTTTTAGTCTTTGTAAACTTGATGTAAGGAGGCCACTTGAAGATCCAACTTCAAGGAGCATCCATGGAGAAGCACCATGAAGATCCAATTCCAAGAAGCAAATTGAAGATCCAACTCCAAGGAGCATCCATGGAGAAGCAACATGAAGATCCAATTCCAAGAAGCAACTTGAAGTTCCAACCTCACGGAGCATCCATGAAGTTGTTCATTGTAATGCTGATCCATACTGGCTGACTCACAAGTGTTGTTGCATGAGATGCATAAGACCTTAGGTGGACTGTAATCCTTCATTGCTCTAAAGGATTACAATAATACGACCATAATCGATGTATTTGTGTTTGTGATTGCATGTCTATCGTTTGTGGTTGTGGATATAGTAGTATATGACAGGTACTATAAGTATGTGGCGTTTGAATATGTATATGTATCAATAAAACCCCTCAATTAATAATATGAATTTTTAGTTTCCTTCCATAAAGCAACACACATGAAAAGATTGATCGACTATGTGTGGGCACACCTCCACATTGTACACTGTCTATCTCATGGAAGTGTGATGGTGGATGTGTGGGTCTGCCTCCACATGGTGTACACTCATCGTGTTGGCTTATGGGTTGGACTTAACTAGGGAACTTTGATAGGATCAAGTACCTAGAGGCACATAGATGCATCATGGCAAGGAGTTGTGCATGATCATCTATCCAAGAGTTGCATATGATGTAATTGGAAAAAGTTGCCTACCTTGTATTTAGTCTTTGACACCGGCGTTGGCTGGACATTGATCCAATTATTTTGGATCTTCACTCACTAGAAGGTTGTACGTTGCAATCTTCCGAGATGATAGTGAGGGCTATCAATTTGAATAAAATAGTGGGAGTGTAATTAATTAAAGGCCTAATTAATTTCATTTATCAAATCTTTACAAGTCAAAATGTTTTGGACTAAATATAAAATTTTTCTTTTGTAGCAATAAAATGGAAAAAAACACTCACACATTCTCATTGCGATCAATCCTTGAGAAGGACAAACTTACCATAATCAACTTTCAAAAATGGTTTAGGACGCTGATAATTGTTCTCATGCAGGAGCGTAAGCTCTATGTCCTTGAAACACCAGAGCCAACAGAACCCGCCTCAAATGCATCCAAGACTGAAAAGGATGCTTACAAGAAGCACATTGATGATGACGTAGATGTCAAGTGCTTGATGTTGTGCTCAATAAACTATGCGTTGCAAGAGCAGCATGAGAACATAAATGTCATGGAGATGGTAACACATCTCAAGAACATGTATCAACATCACACAAGACAGGAGAGCTATGATGTCTCCAAGGTTTTATACAGAAGCAAAATGAAAGAGGGAGACTCAGTTGGTACCCACATACTCACATTAATTGGGTACGTGGAAAGCCTATCCAAGCTGGGATTTTCCCTAGGCCAAGAGTTGTCCACTACCGTGATTCTGCAATTGTTTCTTAAATCATATAGTCATTTTGTGATGAACTACAACATGAACAATCTTGACAAGCCGTTGTCAGAATTGTTGGGCATGTTGAGGACAACTAAAGCACAGATGAAGAAAGACAATCCCAAGTCTATGATGATGATCAGTAGGACAAAGGGAAAGTCAAAAGGCAAAGGCAAGGCTAAGAAAGGTTCTAAATCTGAGCATAAGCCAAAGTCATCCACGCTCAAAGCTAAAGGTGGGATCTCCAAAGAAGGCAGTTGTCACCATTGTCACCAGGTTGGACATTGGAAAAGCAATTGTCATCTCTACATAGAGGATCTGAGGAAGAAGAAGCAAGGGATAGAGATCTCCACTTTAGGTATATACGTTATTGATATAAACTTAAATACTTCTTCATCATGGGTACTGGATACTGGATGTGGATCTCACATATGTTCAAATATGCATGATCTAATAAGAAGTAAGCCTTTACGAAAGGGCCAAGTCAAGTTGCGGGTTACTAATGGAGCAAGAGTTGCTACCACCACAATTGGAGTTATTTGTTTATCTTTGCCTATGAGCCTTTAATAGAATTAGAAAATTGCTATTATGTACCTGCCATTTATAGAAATATTATTTTTGTATCTTGTATGGACAAGAGTGGATTTGAATTTCACATTAAGAATGTAATGATTTCTATTTCTAAAGATGAGATCTTTTATGGCAATGCCCCTATGTCTTATGGTATCTACTTGTTAGAACTTGAGACTAGCATATACAACATAAATACTAAAAGGCTAAAACTTGACAACTCAAACAAAATATACTTATGGCATTGTCGTCTTGGGCACATAAAGGAGAAGAGCATATCTAGACTCCATAAGGATGGTTATCTAGACTCTTTTGATTTTGAATCATTAGAGACATGTGAGGCTTGTTTATTAGGTAAGATGAACAAGATTCCTTTCACTAGACATAGTGAGAGAGCTAGTGATCTGCTAGGGCTCATACATACTAATGTATGTGGACCTTTTAGATCAAATGATAGAGGAGGCTATCAATACTTCATTACCTTCACTAATAACCTCAGTAGGTATGGCTATGTATATCTTATGAAACACAAGTCAAAAACTCTTGAAATGTTCAAGACTTTCATGAATGAAGTAAAGAAGCAATTTGGTAATAGTAAAGCACACCATTTAGATTGAGGTGGTGAATACTTAAACTAAGAGTTTGAGGACCTTCTGAGAGACTGTGATATTGTATCAAAATGGACTCCACCTGGTACACCACAACATAATGGTGTGTCAGAAAGAAGGAATCATACATTATTATACATGGTACGATCAATGATGAATTCAACTGAACTTCCAATATCATCCTGGGGATATGCTCTTGAAACCGTAGTGTTTACACTTAATCGTATACCTTCCAAATTGGTTCAAAAGACACCATATGAGATATGGAATGGGAATCATCCCAATTTGTCTATGTTAAAGATTTGGGGATGTGAAGCTTATGTTAGGAAACAATTTCCTAAAAAACTTGGACCCAAATATGAAAAATGCAATTTTGTTAGATACCCCAAGGAAACTCGGGGATACTACTTCTACACGCCAACCGACAACAAAGTGTTTGTTGCTAGGACTACTATATTTCTTGTTAAGGAATCTATTTTCAAAGGAATCTATGGGAGGAATGTAGAGCTCGAAGAAGTTTGGGATCAATAAGAAAGTAGAGAACCTAAGGAGGTACATAAGGAACATGAAGACTCACAAACTATTGTGGAATTTCAAGTTCCAAATGTAATACAAGAACCTCATAGGTCTAGTAGCACATGACTTGAGCCTGAGAGATTTGGATTTCTCGTGACTCAAGACAATGATGAGTTGGGCATAGAAGATGAGACAACTTCCTATCTAGAAGCTACTAAGGGACCAAAATCTGAGAAATGGCTCAAAGCCATGAGATCTATGATGGAATCCATGTACACAAACAAGGTATGGACCTTGGTGGATCCACCCGAAGGGGTAAAACCCATAGGGTGCAAGTGGGTCTTCAAGAAGAAGACCGACATGGATGTAAATGTTCAAACCTATAGAGGTAGATTGGTTGGGAAAGGATTCTATCAAATTCAAGGTGTTGATTATGACGAGACATTCTCACCAGTTACCATGGCTAAATCCATCAGAATCATGCTTGCTATTGCAGCTTATCATGGCTATGAGATTTGGTAGATAGATGTTAAAACAACATTTGTTAATGAGAATTTACTCGAGGATGTGTACATGACACAACCTGAGGGTTTTATCAATCCGAAGGAAGCCAATAAAGTTTGTAAGCTATAAAGGTCAATCTATGGATTGAAAAAAGCATCTCAGAGATGGAATCTACATTTTGAAGAAGTAGCCAAAAAGTTTGGCTTTAGTCAAAATGAAGATGAACCTTGTGTTTACAAAAAGGTTAGTGGGAGCACAATCATATTTCTCATATTGTATGTGGATGACATACTATTAATTGGAAATGACATCCCTACTATTTAGACAGTAAAAGCTTGGCTAGGGAAGACCTTCTCTATGAAGGATTTAGGCGAAACATCCTATATACTAGGAATTAAGATATATAGAGATAGATCTAGAAGGCTTCTAGGCCTAAGCCAGAGCACATACATTGACAAGGTGCTAAAGATGTTCAACATGGAGGGTTCTAAGAGAGGTGACTTGCCCATGTCCCATGGGGTTATGATCTATAAAGCCCAATGTCCTAGTTCATGTGATGAACGTGTGCACATGAGTAAGATTCCATTTGCATCGACAATTGGATCTATCATGTACATGATGTTATGTACTCGTCCTAATGTGTTGTATGTTTTGAGAATGACGAGCCAATATTAGTCAGATCCAAGTGAATTTCACTGGACAATCGTAAAGTACATCCTAAAGTACTTGAGAAGGACTAAGGATCAATTCTTGGTATACAACAATGAGAAATAGCTCATGGTAAAGGGTTACACTGATGCTAGCTTCCAAACTGACAAAGATGACTATAAATCACAATCTAGATTTGTGTTTTGCCTAAACAATAGAGCTGTGAGCTGGAAGAGTTTTAAGCAAGAGACGGTTGCAAATTCTATAACAGAGGCTGAATATATTGCCACATCTAATGCTGCAAAGGAAGCTGTATGGATCAAGTTCATTTCTGAACTTGGTGTGGTTCCTAGCGCTAGTGATGCAATTGAGTTGTTTTGCAACAACAACAGAGCAATTGCATAGGCTAG
This sequence comes from Alisma plantago-aquatica, assembly GCA_963693085.1. NCBI lineage: Eukaryota > Viridiplantae > Streptophyta > Magnoliopsida > Alismatales > Alismataceae > Alisma > Alisma plantago-aquatica. The sequence continues at coordinate 613,848,370 of OY856415.1, forward strand.
AGAACCAAGATCGCACCAACATTCCAAACATATTATATGGCGGTTCCATCTCATACGAGAGATCATACATCGAGGAGATGTGAAGATTTGCAGAGTACCTACAAAAAGCAATGTGGTTGACCCGCTCACAAAAGCATTTTCACAGCAGAAACATGACAGACATGTTTGATCACTTGGATTCATGAGTGATTGGATATAAGTGCAAGTGGGAATCTGTTGGTATGTATGCCCATAGAGACTATCATTTGATGATTGTAATGGGATACTATGTAAATGATTTGTAATACTACATTGATCATATCAATAAAGGCAAGTTTCCAATCTATATGTTCGTGTTTTATATTGGGAGATGACCACAAAACTTATAGATGTCAACATAATAATACACTCAATGACTTATGTCTTCGGGTTGATGACCTAAACAGTGAGATCATATGCATGCTAAGAGTATATATTCTTTTTTTGTCCCTAATAGGTTGTTATTGTGGAAATATCCATAGACATCAATAACACATAAGATTATAATGTATGTTGGCTGATGGAATCTCATTATCCATGATATGGAGATATCAAACTAAATATATAGATACTTGTTAGAGAATAGTGTATCAGATAGACCCACCTTGAGAGTGACACATGGATACCATGATTGGTAGATAGAGTCACATCTCATAATGATGGTGGTGATTGTGGTTCTTAGCCCTGAAGTCAATACACTTATCACATGTCATTCAGTATACTTTGACATCATCCACCGTGATCCTGAATGAGGATTGCTATAAAGATGGTGCTTGGGTGCACTATGACACATGGGGATGACTATGAGTGATGCAGATGGAATTTGTCCTTCCTATGGGAGTTTGATATTCTGGCCACTTGATAAGTGAGACTGAGAAATGCATGACCATGTTGATGTGAGTCAATATGTGATATTGAGCTTGCATATATCTCAGAAAGTCTACTATAGTTCAAGGAGCATGGATTGAACATTGAAACATTGAAGGTGATAATAGTTCCATGACTCGAGTTCAATCCAGATATCAGTGACAAAGGAACTATACGATCACTATAACACCAGTCATGAATGATAGGTTAAGTTGTTCTCAAACTTCTCCAATTACTTGGGTGGCAATGAAGTCTTGCTAGATACCAATCATTGCTTGTGAAATCATAATATGATTTTGGATATCACTGCCAACATAATTTGGATCATACCGGGTCACATGCATATGATGTATTAGAATAGGAGTATAATTGTAGATTTGATTGGAATTGTTCCAAATCACATTGATTACTAAATTGTTTATCTAATCCATTAGAATAATATTGGAATTTATTAAAATGTTTGAGCCAATTAATTGGAGTGACTAGCTCTAAGTGCAAGTGGGAGTCTATTGGTATATATGCCCATAGAGCCATCCTGAGTGATTTCATAGAGTCATATATTAATTAATCAATTAATATGATTATTTGGTTAATTAATTAATTCCAAAATATTATAATTAATCCATGAACATTTTAATTAACACATTCTTTCTATTTATTGATCAGTCTAGGAAAATCTACTTCCTTTCGTCTCCTATTTAAAGGGGCTTGACAGCCGATATCTTTACAAGATATTGAGAGAGGCTTTTCAGTACGCTCACGTACGTAAACCCTAGCCGTCACCGTCCTCAGGAGAGAAAGGGGAGCACCGCAATGCTAGCATGCCATCACACAAAAACTAATCCTTCCTGCCAACTTAGGAAGCGCAACATGTAGTTACAGTCCATCTGCGTCGACAAAGTAGAGACGCAGACACTGAGACGCCTACGTTCGGAGGACGTCAATGACTATTCAAACATGCTATAAGTGGAGTACATCACTACACGAAAGGAGCACTGTCGGATCTTCCCGCGATGCATTCAGAAGATGGGAGAGAAGTACCATCTATGTAAGCTAGCATTCTTGTCTACCATCGTGCAGCGGGACGTCACTGGACTTGCTCAGCGACAAGGTATATCCCACGAACACTCTTTTTGAATACACTATTGTCGATGAGATCCTGTTGCATGTTGCATGAAAATATTTTTATTTTTGTTTCCACCACACATTTTCCTCCACAAAACCCAACACAATATTTGTAGGTTCCTTGATAACTCTTATAGTAGGTTATGAAAAGACTTCTGAATAAAAATGCCAATAGAGATATATGCATGATAGCCTTTAACAAATGCCATCATATAAAATTCCATTAATGGGCTATTTTGTTGTAGCCGACCTACTCATTAATTTAACATCATGTTCCATTTTTTTAATAGGGCCTAAAGGTGCATGGATGTTTGTATAAATGGACTTGGAAGGAAAGGTGAATGACAAATTTGGCAACATTAACTTCTCATTCCAGGCCTACACTCAGGAATTTTGATCTATTTGTTTTCCATCATGGGAGTATGTTGAACTCCTTCTTCACAATGTATTGTTCCAATTGGTGTTTTGTAGTCCCAAAGTATCATCCATTTCCAATTAGTAGATAGATGTACTAGAGGAAATTGCAACAAGCGATACTGTATTAAGGATTTTGGTGGAAACAATATGTTAACTTTTCATCCAACCTATTTGCCATGGATACATTTTTGTTCACTCACAAGACACTTTCTTCACTTTCTATACCACCCTATAAGTTACAAATAACCCTTTAAAGGTTTATACAAAGACACTCTTACTTAACTAATTGAGTGACTTTACATGCTACACATATACACTTAACATTATAAATCCTCTTTTTGTTTGACTAGCATCCTTCTTTTTTCATTTATAGTAGGCATATAATTTAAAGGAATACCCACCAAGGTTAATGATAGTTAAAAACAATTAACACATTATTCTTCTAGGATATACAAATACAAGTTAGTGGTGGACCCCATGATGGTGGTGTTGCTTGATGCTGATTATTACTAGGAAACAACTTTGTTTTCAAAGCTTACTACTATATGAAGTAGATCCTACAAGTGAAAAGTTTGGAATTTTGTGGCATCCTATGCTACTCTTTCTCCTCACAAACTTTTTGAATCCAAAAACAAAGAAAACCAACTCTTTCCATGTTTATGTATTGTTTATTTCTTCAATTCATTTTATTCCCACCCCATCCCTTCTAGTGGTAGAAGCAACCCTTTGATGAAGGGGGTCACAAATAAAAATTAGATTAAGTATTTATATTGTGTATTATTACTTTCTATGTACATAAAAGACAAATCAAACTCTAATTATTTCTTTGAAACAAATATAGTGTTAACATGTCTCATAAACATATTATTCACCCTATTTACTTGGATTCCAAATAGGAATATGAATAGATTTACATTGACCAAAAATATATTAGAAATGTGTCTCCCTACATTATGGACTACTTAATTTTTGAATCCAATTAAAATACTTCTATATGTACTGTTTCCTAGGATTATGTATCCTAAAACATGTTAGACATATATAAGATTTGTATGAGATGGAAATCACTGACATAAAAAAGAGATGACTTTTGTTCTACCTGATTATCTCCTTTTGATATTGGTTCTCAAAGGATGAAGGTCATATTGATAAAATCATATAATTTTTATGTTCAACATTGATTATATTGGTTATTATTTATTTCTCTTGTTTTCTATGCTAAGGTTGACAAGTCTAGTAAAAAAATCACAAAATAAAAATTAAATTTGTTTAGTGGTACCATGCGATAAGTTATTATAATATACATGTTAACAGAACAAAATTATAGTAACTTAAATTTAAACATTATAGTCACCATAATGTTAATTTTTTCATTTCTTATACATGAAAAATAAACAAAGTATAATGATAAATTTATAGTGATTAAAGTATAAATATAATGATTTTGATGTAAAGTTGGAATCTAAGAAAATATAAAAAATCCATTGTATTTAAAGTTACAAAAACAATATTGTACCCTAGAGAAACCACATTTACATAACATTTGAGTGAATACATGACTCTATAATTGATTCATTAAGAGAAAAATCATTTATTTTCTATAAATACGATATTGATGAATAACTTGGAAGACTTGTTCACTCTGATAAACTAACACATGAAACCATTAATATGTCATTAAATAGTTTCATGACAAATAATAAATAATATGATTAGTTCAACAAACATACATGACGTTTCGTTGTTTTATCGAATACATGAAGAAAATTGAAAATTTACAAAAGTGTACATGTTTTCAAAAAAATATTAATAAATACATCTTGAAACCACACCCTATTAAAATCATAATTATTTATTAATGATTATCTCTCCTAGCATTCATCACAACACAATACAGAATAAATCAACCTACATGATTGAAACAATGAAAATATACACAAATGAAACAATGTCCTCTTCATATTTATTATAAATATAGCTATTATACACAATATAAAAATATTTTGTTTATTCATACAATATACTATTAACTCATGTTGGATACATATCATTAAATATACCAATCAACAAGTTAACATTAATCTATGAGTTTTTGACACATTTAATTAATAAATTGAATAAAATATATTACAAATTTGTTATTCTAAAATATTAAGATATATTTATGGAAATAAGGCTATGTCATGTATCCAAAAAATCTTTGAATAATTGTGATTCTTCTGTAAGTTTTATAGTATCCTTTTATATTCTTTATCCTATTTTTATCTTGTTTCACCTGTGATTTCTTACTATAAATCATATTGGTAACTACATAATGTCTAAAAATTGAGTTGTATACTTTCAAAGAAGATGTATAGAGGTGCAATGTCGAAGATATAGGAAAATATATACTAATTATGATACCATGTCAAATGTATAATAATATGTATACTAATAAAAATCCAAAATTCGAGGGGGGGGGGGAACGTGCCCCTGCTTGTCCCTGGATCTACCACTAATCCCTTCCCTTCCCAATGTCGACAATACAATGTCTAGTTGATGAAGGACTTTCCTTGCTCAACCACCCCTTTCACCCTAATGGTTCTCTATCAATAGAACTTTACAAACTAAATGAAGGAGAGGGTAGTCCCCTTGCAACAAGAAATCACCAAGAGAAAAAACAAACTTCCTCCTTGGTGGCCTTAAGGAGGAGCTTGCCAATTGTATCAAAAATATGAGCTGGTTCACGTAAGCTGGTTTACAATGCTTTTTATTTTGATTTCTTAAACCATTTTTTTCCTTTTTATACTGATCAGAACTTAAACATTGTTTATGATATTCCTTCTCCTCTTCTTTGTTTTTTCCCTCTCCCATACAGTGTCTCTTACATCAACTACTTACGTCAATCCTTTGTTAATTGTTTTTTGTTTTCAAAATTAATTATATTTGGCCACCACGTTCCCTATTTTCTTACATCCTTCAACATCATGTGCCAGGTTATTCTTCACTCTTAGTGATGATCATGTCCCACCTAGCCTCTTCTTACTTAGTGATGGTATTGAAACCAATCTTCCTTTAGGTTTTTTTTTCTACATAGGTGATTCTGAGTTAATCTACACCTCCTCTTTGTTGTTTTTTGTAGCTAATGTTTACCTCCCCCTATTGCTTCTTGTTGCATCTACTATCACAATACATGCAAAACACAACAACATGGGGAGGGGCACATTAGTAGGGATGGGTTCACAAATATTTATGATGATTAAATGTGCATTATATTGGAGGAATGTTATTATTCAAATTGGATATTTAATGATCGGATCCTAGTTCTGTTACTTTTTGTGGTTGTTTTGTTTTCACTTCCTATGGTAGAGGATGCTTCTGGGTAGGATAATAGGTGGACTATCCATAAAATCTATATAGAAATGGTAAGTTGGTTCATTCTTTACAATATCTTATAGATAACACAAATGAATGTATTGCTTATTCTAGGTCAAAAGTTGACAAACTCTTACATAATTCACATTAAAAAAAGCTGATAACTGTGACAAAGTGGAATTTTCTCTCTCTTGTGTGTTATTCAAATTCTCACTTAAAAGTAACTCAATTGAATTTAATAATCTCCCTTATCATCAATTAGATGACTTTGAGTCACATTGTGCTCAGTTGATGAATTTGAATTGATCAAATGTCACATTGAGCTTAATTGACTAAAGTTGAGTGTATAATTTAACTTTCTAAACAAACATTTTAACTTTTGAGTCCCTTCATAATAATAATATTTGATCGAAACTTTTTATACATGAAGCCAAAGAATTATTTGAATCAAAATTAGGAATTTCACATCAAGCGGAGTAACAATTTGAAAATTATGAATTTTACAATATTTACAAAGACACACATTTATGAAAATAATTAAAGTTTGAGTTAAATGAGTCAGCGAGTCACCACCCTCTTTCTTAACCAATGAAAGAGTAGGGATTGGAGGCCATACACATGCCCCCTCCTTGTAGCTATTGTACGACCATGCCATGTCACCTCTGACCGTCCTTGCCAGGGGTCAATATAAGCCTCCTCACACAATTTTGATGCCACCTTTGGATTTATATCTTCTTTCTCATTCTTTTCCATCATTTCCCCCTTCTCTTACAGTTCCTCTCATCCTACCCTTGGAGACAAAGATCTCCTTATTGGGAGTTTCTCTCGTTATCTCCTCCTCGTCTCCCTTGGCCACCACCACAAAACCAAGCCCAACCATGACCTATTTTGACCATGACAAAGGTGTATGTCTATTCTAAGGCCCTCCCATGGAGTCCTTTCTGACTACAAGCTTCCCTATTGAGAAGTCATCTTCCATGATATTTCTATGCATGCAGGCTTAACTCAATAAAGGACATGAGCTAAAACCATCAATTGTAGGGCATCAACACCTCAAAAAACCACCTGTATTCATGATATTGGGTATAGTTGTATCCCTCATTTGATCTCAAAATTACTCTTATACTTTGAAAAACTATAACTTTATCCTTTTATCTCCAAAATTATTGAACCTACATACCTTTTTTACTGGAAAAAGATAAATTTCTTATAGAAACAATTTTGATACCTTGATTTACTCTTCATTTCACTATTTTTGTAAAAGTGCTTGCTTTAAGTCCTTTTGAAGATGGTTAATATTAACTAATGATCAAACATGATATAATGTACCTCAAATATCTATGGGTACTATAAATAAATAACTTGTGCTATAATTTGAACTAATAATTAAACTTGACCATACTTATTCTCTACTTTGACTTCATGATGCTAAAAGTACCTTAAGTGACATTTATGACCTTATTATGATGGATCTTTAATGAATTTGAAAAATACGGATGAAAAATGTTCAAAACTACTATGTAACTCTTAAAAAAGTAAATTGATACCTTGTAACTCAAAATCCCACATAGAACACCCATATGCTCCATTTTTGACTATTTGACATGCATGTGACATGAGTTATGACCTAAAATGCACATGTTGATGTTTATGTATCTAATATTGTATGAATCTAGCCTTAAGATGTCCTAGACCTTATAACGACTTCAAATTAGTAACTTTTTATGATTTTATCACCTAAATGCCTCTTGTATAACTCTTGCACACTATTATGATTAAGTGGCCTAATCTTGACATGAAATATGACCTTTTATGCATGTTGACATTTGAGTTCTAATCTTGTACAAATTTCACCCTAATGGTCACCCATGCTACTTGATGTATTCAAAACTGTAACTTATTGACCTTTTAATATATAAGCAAGCTGGATATCTTTTATACTCTGATGATGACCATCTTGTTTGAAAATGACTCAGTATGACTTAACATGGGTATGCTGATGCCTAAGCCACTAGTCTCATTCAAATATAAAGTTTTCTCTATTTCATTCATGAAACCCTAATTTTATGATCCATGATCTGTATGTGATGTTTCAGCCTAAGTTAATAATGTAGTATGCAGCTTGATGATGAAAATTGCATTTACATTTGAGGTGTTGAAATCAATGTTGTGGAAAATCATATGACCCACATGAGTATGATTAAGGTGATCTAAATCTTTTGGATTTGATGTAATCATGCTTGTTTGTAATGGTAAGATTTATTTGTACAACTCTTGTTAAAGATCTACTCAAGAATCTTTAATCAACTCATCTTACTTCTAATGCTCTAATCAAGGTACACTTTTATCCTATAATTGGATAGACTAGTGGTATTGAAAATGGCTTGTATGTATGCAATACAAAATACTTAGCTATATTACTTTTTTGAGATATTTGTTCCCTACAACTACTGTGTTTTGTCATGATTATACTATGTTGAATGAAATTGAAACATAATCATATATATCCAATGCATAACCATGTGCACCTACCTATATTCTCGGGGCAAGGACATAAGGTTGGGTGTACACACTTAATTTCTCAAGAACATCCAGACCATGTTGATAAATGAGTTGGCTCTTAGTGATGGCCTTGAGGTCCCTTACTAATAGGGTCAACTCATGATGTATTGTCTTGTAGTCCCTCATACTGAAACATGGTACATAGTTATCTTTGGATTAAATGTCCCTCAAGGACCCCTTCCTTTGGAAAGATGGTCAAAGGCCTTATGATGATTATTGGTATAATGGAAATGCATTTAAAATACACTTTACTATTATGAAGAAAATATTTAAGTTATTTTCTTTCTTTTTATTACACATATTTTAATCCAAGCAATACATATTCTTTTAAACATGTGATTTGTTGTCTTTTATTGCATACCTAGCACATTTGTGCTGATGTGGACACATTGCATGATTTTAGGTAAGAGGTATATTATGAAAGTATAACCATGATCGTCGCTTCTACTCTTATATGATAATCTACCACGTATTACTCTATTGGACTCACAATGAAATGCAATATCCATATGGTTTGAAATCTAAAATCTGTATAATTCCAATGTTAGGTATGGAGTTAGTTTTTTTTTACATATATGCCACTATTATTAATATGAATTATAATGTTGTTGTTGTTTTATTTGTGAATACATTATGTGAATTTGCTCCATTCTAGGGATGGATGTTTGAGTACTTTCACCATTGACTTTTTGATCATTTGGAGTTTGGATTTGGGTAATAAATGGCTCTGTGACAAATGGAACCAGAGTCAATCACATATCCTCTATGTATGATAAAAACTCAATTAATCATATGGACCTAGGGTAAACCTAAGTCCATAATGATCAAACTAAGGTGTCTAGTCCAATCAATACATGGTGGGGGTGTTGATACACGTCTTATTTGCTTAACTATGGTGGATGAGGTCTCTTATGTACACTATCCCAGTGGAACTAAATTTAAGATGGGATTAGGGATTTTTCCACCAATGCTTAACGATTCGTCTAGCATCTCATCTATTCTATAAGTACTTTCCCAAACAACCCATGTAGATGATGGTCAATTAGTTTCTCTTCTCCTAAGATGATCTCTCTCATGACAATTCAACACATGATATCTCAATTATGGGTAGGTTAATTATGGCAAAACTAAATTTCCAATGAATTGGTAAGAGTTGATTAAGATGATAATGATGTCATGATCTGATCTTAATTGGAAACCTTAATATTATGATCATTTGAAGTAAAGTACTCTTGTATAAACCCTATGATTATACAAACACAACTTTACCAAATTTACCCTAAGTGCTTCCTATGTTCAAGGTAGATAATATTGACCCTTGATAGGATGTGATAATGAGAACTCATGTTTTATGCCTCATGGTTGCTGAGGCCCCTATTGATTAAGTCTGTGTTGCCCCTATTGTTGATCAAACCTTAAAAACATAAAAAAAACCTTTACCTATTTATAAGTTTCATGCTCATGCTTTGAAATAGGTATATCTTTGGAAACACAATCACAATGGAAATAACTTATTACAAAGGGAGATCTTTTGTTGGTTATTATGCCTCTTTGGAAAACATGATTTTGATTATTATGAAAATATGAGATCTCAATTATGTCCCATGATTCTCTAATCATTAAAAAAGCATATATTGAGTTCTCTATGTTGATGTATGCCCCTTACCCAAACAATAGAGGCAAGAAAATGAAATTATGACCTCAAATCATAAAAAAATCTTGAACCATGGTTACCCTTTGATGATATTTTATTTTTTCCCATGACTATTTAAAATACAAATTGATAATTAATGCTCTCCCTACTTGCTATGTTTGTTGTTTTTGACTAATGAGGACTAAATTTCTAGGTTAGGGTATGACTCCGCTAACCTAGGTCACATCACTAATATTATTATCTCTAAATTTTCATCTTCTTATTTATTTAGAGTTTGGGATGGTAATTCCTTCCATGCAATTTTGATATCTTGACCTAAGTCTTTTATAGGTCAGATCCTATGATGATATTGAGACTAGATCTCAAATCTCAATTTCATGACAATTTTTTGTCATGATAATGTTGATATAGTGTGTGGTAAAGTTCCTAGAAAGATGTAGGTCTAGTACATTCATGAATGTTGAGTACTATGATAATGAATTTGATATTGATATCAAAATGTTGCTCACTTGTTGCTTATGGATGAATGATCACACCAATGCTCTACATAGTAATCTATACTCTAGCTTTGAAATTTTTGGACCTATGACTTTTGATGTCCAAATCTTGACTCTAGATGTTGATTTCCCAAATACAGACTCATGATTATTGATCTGGATATTGATTCTACTCGTGTGATAACCCAATTTCGATATTGAGATCACCCTCTATATATGATTGTTGACTTTCATGTCCTGACTCTTGAATATATGAATGATGATTATTTTGACCTCTCAATTTATGAATTAGGGTTAAGCTTTCATGTGGATTATTGTGACGCCCTGTCATGGTAAATGATATTATTCTAAAAAAATGATCAAATACTAATAAAATGCATAACCAGAAAAGAGGGTAAATTAAAACCCATGTAAACATTACCACCATGTTAAAAAATATTTACATAAAGGCCTAAAACTTGTATATCAACACATACTACATCAGGTATTTACATGTATGTCCAGTGGTTGAGGACACAATATGTTTACAAAAGATATTGTTCCACATATGCATACCATATACAACATTGACACACTGCCAAAAACTTGAGTCGATGTATATATCATCTACAAAACATCGCTTTCCCGTACCTGAGAGTATAAGGATGACTCTAGGACACACTAACTACTATCCAACCTTCAGCTCCTACTTCTCTCCAAACTACTCTTCCTCACCACCATGATCCTAACGACGTCACTAACGATCACCTAAAAAGATGTGGTGACCCACGAGGTGAGACCAACGTTCCATATAACTCTCAACAACAATTATTGATTACAACAATTTATTTTATATTGAACAAATGAAACTGATTAAGCATATTAAGCAAAATTAGGCACAACAACATGCATGATTAGCAAGTATATAAAGGAACAATAAGATCCTCCTTTACTAAACAATTGACTTTTCCTACTACATTATATAAAAACTAGTAGCATAATAACAAGGCAAGGGTTATCAAACAATAGGAATCATGTTTAACCCTAAATGGATATGCTACATGACTGAATTACTCTTTTATTAAGCCCTAAGGAGTTTGAGATACACCACTTAGACTCCAACTGACCATTGCAAGGTGCCATTCAATTCCATAAAAGATTTAGGAGAACCGGAATCCTAAGATCTCATCCTCCCTTAGTCAATATGAGTCATCCACATCGACATACATATAGTCAAGCTACAAAATAGCCTAGTCTGCCCTTGGTATATAGGTCACGACACTAGTAACTAGGGTATACAAACCCTATCATTCATGGTACAACCAGAAATGTCCTCAATCACATCACATATATTGAATCATAATAATCTGAGATAGAGCCTCGACCATTCTCTTGCTAATGTATGACCACAACCATCCTCAAAACATGCATATACTCAATAATATATGACTATGAGATTCCATTAGAAGAGAAATTGTTTCACCACCCAACAAATCCTGACACTAAAAATGGATCTATGATACATGGAACTACATGATTAGAGTTTAACTTTATTAGTTAATGCCAATTGGATGAGTTAATACTGCAACAATCAAGTTACATACAAACCCTAAAAGAGTTCTACAAACACATGGTAGGTTACAACTCCATAAGATATAAAACATTTACGATATAATTCTTATCACATCATCACAATATACCAATCCTTGTCACATCATGAAGATGATAACACCTTAGTAAGGGTTCAACCATGCCCAAAGTCCATTAAGACCATCACATCATTCCCTATAAGAACATCATTATCTTTCCATGCCTTACCCAAGGCTCATAAACCATCACCATACATGTGATAAACTGTTTTAACATAACATTGCCCTAAGTAGCTTATGATGTTCACATGGCCGAATATTAGGGTTAAAATAATATTAAGAGAGTATCCCCACATCATACTAATAACACAAGGAAGCTAAATATGATTGACCACCATCACCATATTGTTATGGGTGAGGTTGAACAAGATAAGTTGAATTAAAGTTACAAAACAACACTCAAGTATAAATGCTAGATCTTAGCATTTCCAATCAGATCATGAATGCATATGGTCAAAATGACCATATTATTACATACAACCAAAACTCTTGACTCATGCTCATAGGATCAGTAAACCCATCGATCATAGATAGTGACCATAAAGACAAAAATCCTCATCGACTACATGGGTTACAAAATCTTGGCAACCACTAGGGTTGGCGACCAATAGGGTTAGAATCCTCTTGGAGATCACTAGGGTTAGGTTCCTTAGAAACCACTAGGGTTGGAAACATCTTGGTAACCGCTAGTGTTAGGTGCCTTGGCAGCCACTAGGGTTGGAAACATCTTGGTGACTGGTAGGGTTAGGTACCTTGGTGATCACTAGGGTTGGAAACATCTTGGAAGCCATAGTGGGTTCAAAATAATGGCAACCATCATGGAATCAAAATCTCAATGACCACACTAAATCAAGTCTTGGAGACACCATAAGATCAAAATTTCATTGACCATATAAAATCAAATATTGGAGACCACATGGATCAAACATATATACAAGGTCTACATGTTATATCTTCAAGGATGAAACATACACCAAGTTTATAGCTACATAAAGAGGGATTATCTACTCAAGATCTACCATCTAAGATAATCCCTAGGCAAGAATAAAATATTCTACATGGAACAACATTTTTAGGATAAGATCATGTACACACAAGATAAGAGTAAGTAACAATCATGGAGAGAGTTATATAACTTGCCTTAGAGATGATGGAGAAGGTCTAATAGAAAGGTAGATTGAAGATATATATATATATATATATATATATATATATATATATATATATAGAGAGAGAGAGAGAGAGAGAGAGATAAGAGAGAGAGACATGAGAAACCTAGCTTGAGCAGTCCATTTAGCCAAGCTAGTTCTTTCTACAAGAACAAGCAAACCCTAGGTGAAGGAAGCAAGAAGAAGGAGTCTTCAACCTATGGAACATGATCCACGATGGATTAGACCAAAAGAAGGTAGGAGAATATAGGTCAGAAACAAAAACAAAGTAAAATAGGGAGGTCTCACTTACCAAGACTAAGAAATAAAGCAAGGAAGCACCAATCGACCCCAACAAGAGTAGATCCAAATCCTAGGTGCACATGCAAGTAAGATCGGACAAGCTTCTTCTACCTTGGCTCCTCCTTCTCCACCAAGCAAGGGGGATGAGATTGAAGTAGAAAGGAAGAAGAGAGAGAGATAGGCATGTAAGGAACTTGTTTTCATGCAAAGAGAAAGGTATATAAGTCTTAGGGTGAGAGAGAAAGGAAGGTAGAGGTGTCAAGTCTTGCATGCCATGTGTCCAAGGTCAAAACATATCATTGCACAAGCAACTCATCCATGCACCAAGTTGGCCATGTTGTGTCAGAAAACCAAATGACCACATAGACTCTTGGTGATCAAGATGGAAAGAAAAACATAGCAACCACATAGAATTCTTGGCGAGCAAGATGGTCAGAAAACCAAGCAACCGCTAACCCTAGGAATGTTGGTGACCAAGATGAGTTAGAAGTCTCATCGACCACCAACACTAGAGGCCACAAAAAACCTTAGTGTATGTCAAGATTAGGTGGCTCATCGGGTTCTAACACTTCAAGGTCAACCATTGAGTTGGGGCATCCATGAGAGCAAACCCTAATCTCAACACAAGGCTACATGTCACTGCTCAAACCAAGATATAACAAGGAGCCCCAAAGAAAAACTATATCAAACATGATATGAAAACATGTGAGGCACAACAAGCATGTCACAAATTGCAAGAAAATCCTAGATATGGGTAAGTTTCATAATACCCCAAAACAAGCACATATTTGCATAACTTGCTCAAAAAGTGTCCAAACTGGACCAAACTTGATACTTAAGCTTATCACATGATATAAAAGCACATCTTAGGGCTTGCTTGATTAATGTTTTAAGCATCAAGTTATGATAAGAAAGCATGTTCAACCAAAAAAAAGTAAGGGTCAAGGGTTTTACATCCATAAACCCGTAACAAGGATTTCACCCCGAAGATCCTATGCAAACAAAGACAAATACTTCCTATGCATCTCATCCTCTAACTCCCACTTGGATTTATCCAGGCCACGATGATGCCACAAAAAATTAACTAAGTCTATATCATTCATCTTAACCTTCATCACTCTCCTATCCATGATCAACATAGGAACCTCAACATACCACATGTCCTCCTCGAACTCAACCTGTACTGGATTCAACATCTATTATGTATCAGGGTGACACTTCCTCAAAATGATGACATAGAAGACATTATGCAACTTGTTCAACTCTGGCGGCAACTCCAACTTGTGCACCACCTTCACAACACATGCCAAAATAGGGTATGGTCCCATATACCTTGGAACCAACTTACCCTTCTTACCAAACCTCAACACACCCTTCCAAGGGGAAACCTTAAGGTACACACAGTTCCAACTTGGAACTCCAACAGTATATGAAAGTAATCAATGTAAGACTTTAACCTATCCTGAACTGCTTTCAACCACTGTTGTATCTTCTTGACCTTCTCTATAGTATGCTGCACTAAATCAGGATGTCGAGCTGATATTCACTTATCTCATATCAACAAAGGGGTGACCGACAATGCCTCCCCTACAATGCTTCATATTGTGTCATATATGTACTCCTCTGATAGATGTTGTTGTAGGCAAACTCTATCAAACTCATATTTACATCCCAATTGCTAAGAAACGGCAAGACACATGGTCTCAAAATATCTTACCACATATGAATGAACCTTTCTGTATGACCATTTGTCTATGGGTGAAAGGCCATGCTAAACCTCAGCTGTGTCCCCATAGATGTATGCAAATTTTCCCAAAACCTAATCGTAAACTGTGGACCTCTTCCAGACACTTTGGTAACTAGAATTCAACGTAAATGAACTATCTCATCAACATATATTTGTGTCAACTTGTCTACTGTATACGTCATCTTGACTGGAAGGAAGTGAGCAAACTTGGTCAACCTATCAACCATCGCCCAAACAGAATCATGACATTTGGCTGTCCTAGGAAGACCAACCACAATGTCCATGGTAACATGATCCCATTTCCACTGTTGCATTGGCAAAGGTTGTAAGGTTCCTATAGGCTTCTGTTGCTCTGCCTTGACCTGCTGACAAACTGGACACTTAGCCACGAACTTTGCCACATTATGATTTAGACCGAGCCACCGATACATATCCTTCAGATTGTATACATCTTTGTACTATCATGATGCATCATGTACATTGAGGAATGAGCCTCCTCAAGTACCATCTTCCTCAGACCATCCATATTTAGAACCACTGTCCTATTGTGTAAGGAAACTATCCCATCATTAGTCTCATGGAAGCCATTGTACTTCATGCTGCCAAACCATGATCTCATATTCTACACCATGGTATCATCCTTATGAGCATCTGTAATATGTTACATCAAGGTAGGCTTCACCTACAACTATACCAATAGTCCTTCCAACAAGGAAACATCCAACTTCACATTCATCTAGTGAAGTGTCACTAATTCCAACAAGGAAACATCCAACTTCACATTCATCTAGTGAAGCGTCACTAACATGTCCCACTTGTGACATACTAAAGCATGTAACTATGCCTTGTCTGCAGATGATGACGAAGATGACTTCCTGCTCAGTGGATCAACCACCACATTCACCTTCTCTAGATGGTAGCCTATCATGCAATCATAGTCTTTGATAAGCTCCATGCATCTCATTTGCCGCATGTTTAGTTCATGCTTTGAGAAGAAATACTAAAAGTTTTTGTAGTCGGTGAAGATCTAACACTTCTCCCCATATAGATAGTGCCTCTAAATCTTCAGGGAATCAACCACAGCTGCAAGCTCTATGTCATGTGTTGGGTAGTTCTCCTTGTATTTCTTAAACAATCACACAACAAAAGAAATCAAGTTTTTGTCCTGCATCTGCACATATCCCAAGCTTTTTCTCAAAGCATCATAGAAGATAACGTAGCCTTTCCCTTGCTTTGGAAACACAACACTAGGGCACTGGTCAACTTGTCTTTCAACAATGGTAAAGTGCGCTAAAACTTGTCATCCCAATCAAAAGGAACACCTTCCCTAGTCAACTTGGTTGGGGGTAACACTACAACACTAAAATTCTTTATGAATCTCATGTAGTAACCAACCAAACCTAGGAAGCTTCAAACTTTGGTCAGTGCCTTGGGCTGTTCTCATGCCATTACAGACTCTACCTTCTTCAAATCTATACAGACACCCTTAGTAGATATAACATGACCCAAAAAAGACACCTGGGTCAACTAGAACTCACACTTGCTGAACTTGGCATACAACATTTGCTGCCTTAACAATGTCAAAGCTTGACTAAGGTGATGATCATGCTACCGACTATCCCTAGAGTACATTAAGATGTCATATATAAACATGATCATAGACTAATCCAGATATGTCTATTACACCATGTTCACCATATCCATGAAAGCTGCTGGCACGTTGGTTAACCCAAACAACATAACCATGAACTTGTAGTGACCATACCTAGTTCAAAAAGTAGTCTCAGGTATGTAATCTACCTTGATCCTCAACTAGTGATAACATAACCTCAAATCTATCTTCAAGAATACTGTAGCGCCTCTCAATTGGTCAAACATATCATCAATCCTTGCCAATGGATACTTGTTATGTATCGTGACCTTGTTCAACTAACAAGAATCTATACAAAGCCTCATGGAACCATCCTTATTTTTCACAAACAACATGAGAGCACCCCGAGGGGAAGTGCTCAATCTGATGAAACCCTTCTCTAACAACTTATGCAACTATTTCTTCAACTCCTACATCTCTACTGGTGCCATCCTGTGAGGTTCTTGATCTATGGGTTGTGTTTTGAGAACAAGATTGATCTCAAAATCAGTCTCTCTAGGGGGTGGGACACCAGGAAACTCCTCTAGAAAGACATACTCAAACTCACACACTACATGTACCTCCTGGATACTAGGAATCCTCACCTCAATATCCATAACATGGTCCAAGAAAGCCTCACATACCTATCTTATCAACCTATCTGCTATCTCAACTGACACCAAACATGTAAGAAGAATATTCTTATCTCCTTAGAAAATCCAAAAAGCATCTCCATCATAGAACATCACAACCTTGGAACTACAGTCCAAAAAAACCTTGTACTTCTCTAAGGTATCCATCCCTAAGATCACAATGAAATCATGCATGTCAAGTGGCATAAGGTCCACTTGAATGCCATCTCCCGAAAAACAAATAAAGTAAGATGGATACACCTCCAACAACACAATAGAACCCATGAGAGGGATTTCAAATAGAAGGCTATCAGATCTACTACAATCAGGCAGATTACAACTACTTATCACCTCTCTGTTGATAAATGAGTGCGTCTCACCCGGGTAAGCCAATACAGATACAAAAGAAGAAGCATATAAGTTAGAATGAAAAAGTTACATATGACCACCACCACTGATGTACTACTTCTTCTACAAACCTTGCTTCTTTGCCTTAGCTACCGTGTCACTCCCTCGTCCTTCATAGGGAAAGATCACTTTATATGTCCTACTTGTCTAGACTTGTGTCAATTCCTTGACTTATACTATGACCTAGATGACCCTATAACTGGCACAAAGGATGTACTATGTGCTCCTGCTAGTGGAAGGCTACAACCTCTGCCCTTACTCGGGGACCACTGTGACGTCACTCCTAATCTATGCTCATAAAAAGTCGATGAATGCTATGATTGCGGTGAAGAAAACCTTGGCTTATTAAAGACTCTAGATGACTTTCCTTAGAACTGAGTTGGCTTCTTCTTAGCATTGGGTTCAATCTTCTCGATTGTAGACCTCTCAATCCTCCTCACAGACTCAACAAAGGTAGAGAACCTCTCTCTGTTCCCCAAAGCAGACACTGTCATAGACAACTATGTTCTCAAACCCTTCTCAAAACTCCTGATCTTATCCTTCTCTATGGCCACCATATGAGAACAAAACCTCCAAATCCCCATAAACTTCACCTCATACTTGTTGATGGACATCAAAACTTGACATAACTTCTCAAGTTGCATTGTCCTCAATGTTCCATATGGATTCATTCCATCAGTACAAAGCCCAAGTCTTAGATTCTTGACTTCTTCACCAAATTCAGGGTACAATAAATCAATCTTCTTCCACTGTGGGGAATCAAACACATGTCATATGATCTCATCATTATTTTTCTTTGCCTCCGAATGCCACCTTAAATTCTTCGCATCCATGGTATTGACAAACAAGTGTTGAAATTGTGATATTATAGGTAGATACCATACCACCTTGGTAGGAGAGCTAGTTTTGCTTCCCCAAAGTTGTCTTTTTATACGTTGACGCCCCACATTTTGGATAATATTTCAAATAGACATAGTCCTTTTGAAATAGCACACAATAATTTGGGCATGCATGTATCTTACAAGCCTTCATTCCCATTGGGCATAATATTTTATTTAATTTGTATGTTGGTATTGGAAACTCGCTGCCTTCAGGAAGAATTTCTTTCAACAAAGACAACAATGGCATGAAGCTTTTGTTGCTCCATCTATTATTAGCCTTTATAGTATACAATCTTAACATAATGCTTAGCTTCATAAACTTAGTAAAACCTACATATAATAGTCTCTCAACATCATGTACAATGTTTCAATATAGGAAGGTGGATCAATGTGCTCTACCCTACAACTATCTGGCATCACATCAAAGGTACATCTTTGGGAAGTAACTACTCACAAACTCCCACCAAAACTCTTCCCAACCTATCACAACTCCCAGTCTCTTCTCCTATTATATGGCCCACCAGTGGCTAGCACTTCCCTTTAGCAGGTAAATGACATGGTTCACCTTTTTCTCTTCAAAGATGTTCAAGATCTTAAATGTCTTCTCAAGCTCCATTAACCACATGTAGGCATCTACCAGGTCCGTTTTACCTACATACTTGATAGCTGCAACATGCCACAACCTCTGAAACATCTTACCAAAACCCTGAGATTCTGCATTAAAGATGACTATCCTAGCTTGAGGTACGTGCAACCTATCTGCTAAATGCGTAATCGTTGCCATGAGATGTTCAAACATGGATTGAAAAGTAGGATTTGCCATGGCTACATGGTTAGACTGAGGCATTGTAGGTTGTTTAGGCCTCATCACATGCACTCTTCCATCATATCCCGACCTCCTACCTCCACCTCCTGGTACGATGTAGCTACTCTTTGCATGCTCTTCATGTTCTCTAGAAATATCTGTATAAGCATAAGCTATGATCAAATATGTTGGATTACATAAGAACAAACACAAACCTAAGTCCTATGTTCTTATAGACTCAACAAACCTAAAGCTTTGATACCAACCAAACTATGATGCCCTATCATTGTAAATGAGATTACTTAAAACCAAACACAATCAATTGCTAATAAGCCACATAACCAGAAAAAGAGGGTAAATTAAAACCGGTTTAAGAGTTACCATCATTTTCAAAAATATTTACGTAAAGCCCCAACAACTTGTATATAAACACATACCATATTAGGTATTTACACGTATGTCCAATGGCTGAGGGCACAACCTATTTATAAAAGATATTGTTCCACATATACATACCATATACAACATTGACACATTGCCAAAATCTCAAGTCGATGTATATATCATCTACAAAACATCCCTTGCCTAGACCTGAGAGTACATGGATGACTATAGGATGAACTAACTAGTAGCCAACCTTCAACACCTACGTCTCTCCAAGATGCTATTCCTCATGACCATGATCTTGACAACATCACTAATAATCATCTACAAAGACATGGTGACCCACGAGGTGAGACCAATGTCCAATAAAACTCTCAACAATGGTTATTGATTACAACAAGTAATTTTATATTAAACATATTAAGCTAATTAAGCAGATTAAGCATATTAAGCAAAATTAGGCGTAGCAACATGCATGATTAGCAAGTATATAAAGGAACGAATAAGTTTATCCTTTACTAAATAGTTGAATTTTCCTAATACATTATATAACAACTAGCAACATAATAACAAGGCAAGAGTTAAAAACAATGTGAATTGTGTTTAACTCTAAACATACATGATACACAGTTATATTACGTCTTTTCTTAAGCCTTGGGGTGTTTGATTATACCACTAAGACTCCAACTGACCATTGCAAAGTGCCATTTAGTTATGTACAAGATCTAGGAGAACCGGAATCCTAAGATCTCATCTGCGCTCAGTCAGTATGAGTCATCCACAACAACATATATATATTCAAGATGCAAAATAGCCTAGTCCGCCCTTAGTATATAGGCCACGATACTAGTAACTAGGCTATACAAACCCTATCATATGAGGAACAACTACAATAGTCCTCAACCACATCACATATACTAAATCATAATTATTTGAGATATGGCCTCGACCATTCTCCTACTGAGCTATGACCGCAACCATCCTAAAAACATGCATATACTCAACAATATACAACTCCCAGCTTCCACTAGGGGAAAAATCATTTCACCATTCATCAAATCCTGACACTGGAATGGATCTATGGAAACATGGCACTACATCATTAGATTTTCATTTGATTAGTTAGTGTCGATTAGGTGAGTTAAGATTGCATCAATTAAGCTACATACACACCCTAAAAGAGTTCTACAAAAACATGGTAGGTTACAACTCTAGAAGATATAAAATGTATGAGATATAATTCTTATCACATCATCACGGGATACCAATCCTTTTCATATGATGAAGACAATAAAACCTCATTAAGGGTTCAACCATGCCCAAAGGTGATTAAGACCATCACATCATTCCCTATAAGAGCATCATTATCTTTTGCATAAACCATCACCATACATGATATAAACAACTTCAACATAACATTGCATTAAGTAGCTTATGATGTTCACATGGTAGAATATTAGGGTTACAACAACATTAAGGGAGCATTCCTTCTTCATACTAATCACACAAGGAAGCTATATATGATTGACCACCATCACCATATTGGATTAGGGTTAGGTTGAACAAGATAAGTTGAATTAAAGTTACAAAACAACACTCAAGGATAAAACCTATCTCTTAGAATTTCCAATCGGATCATGAATGCATAAGGTAAAAAGACCATTTGATTACATACAACAAAACTCTTAACTCATGCTCATAGGATCATAAACCCATCGATCATAGATCATGAGAAAATAATGATTATAGATTCAAAAATCCTCATCGACCACATGGGTTAGGAAATCTTGGTGACCACTAGGGTTGGAGTTCTTGGTGACCACTAGGATTAGAATTCTCATCAACCACTAGGGTTAGAACCCTCTTGGAGACCACTAGGGTTAGGTACCTTAGCGACCATTAGAGTTGGAAACATCTTGGCGATCGATAGGGTTAGGTACCTTGGCGACCACTATGGTTGCAAACATCTTGGCGACCACTAGGGTAAGGTACCTTGGCAACCACTAGGGTTGGACACATCTTGGCGACCATAGTGGGTTCAAAATCTTGGTGACCCTCATATAATGAAAATCTCATTGACCACATTGAATCAAGTCTTGGCGACCACATAAGATGAAAATCTCATCGACCATATATAATCATATCATACACCAAGTTTATAGGTACATCAATAGGGATTATCTACTCAAGATCTACCATCTATGCTCAACCCTAGGCAAGCATAACATCTTCTACATGGAACAACATTTTTAGGGTAAGATCGTGTACATGCAAGATAAGAGTAAGCAATAATCCTGGAGAAAGTTATATAACTCGTATTAGAGATGATAAATAATCTCCAAATAGAAAGGTAGATCAAAAAGAGAGAGGGAAGAAACCCTAGCTTGAGCACTCCACTCAGCCATGCTAGTTCCTTCTTCAAGAACAAGCAAACCCTAGGTCAAGGAAGCAAGAAGAAGGAGTCTTCAACCTCTGGAACATGTCCCACCATGGATTCAACCAAGAAAAAGAGAGAAGAATATAATGTAGAAAGAAAAACAAAGGAAAAGAGGAAGATCTCACTTACCAAAACCAAAAAACAAAGCAAGGAAGCACCAAACAACCCCAACAAGAGTAGATCTAAACCCGAGGTGCACATGAAATCAAGATCGACAAAGCTTCTCCTACCTTGGATCCTCATTTTCCACCAAGCAAGGGGGACGAGCTCTAATCAACAAGGAATAAGAGAAAGGGAGCTAGGTGTGTAAATAACTTGTTTGCATGTAAGGAGGGAGGTATATAAGGCTTAGAGTGAGAGAGAATGGAAGGGAGAGGTGTGTAGCCGTGCATGCCATGTGTCCAAGGTCAAAAACATATCATCCATGCAACTAGGTTGGCCATATTGTGTCATAAAACCAATCAAACACAAAGACTCTTGGTGATCAAGATGGTCTGAAAAACATAGCGACCGCATAGAATTCTTGACGTCCAACATGGTAAAAAAACTAAGTGACTGCTAACCCTAGGAATGTTGGAGACCAAGATGAGTTAGAAGTCTCATCAATTTCCAACACTAGAGGCCACAAGAAACCTTGGCCACTACTAATACTAGGTGTCTCATAGGGTGCCAACACTGTAAGGTCAACCATTGAGTTGGAGCATCCATGAGAGCAAACCCTAATCTCAACACAAGGCTAGATGTCACTTCTCAAACCAATATATAAAAAGGCACCCAATGAAAAAAATATATAAAACATGATATGAAAACACTTGAGGCACAAAAAGCATGTGAAAAATTGCAAGAAAAACTCCAGATATAGGTAAATTGCATAAAAGCCCAGAACAAGCACATATTTCCATAACTTGCTCAAACACCTGTCCAAAAACTAGACCAAACTTGATACTTAAGCTTGTCACATGATGTCAAAGAATATATTAGGTTTTTTAAGGTTTTAAGCATCTCATTATGATAATAAAGCATGTTCAACCAAAAAATCAAGGTTTGGGGTCTTACAACTACAGTGGTGTAAAATTCAATCATGGATGTATAACCCCACACATGCCTATGTAGAAACTTGAGCCCTAAACTTGGGGATTGAGAGTCATTAGAGACTCTTAAGTCAAAGATCACTATTCATTGGAGCTAAAATGTGATCTTATGATTGATGTGATGATCTTTCCAATTTGATGACCTATGTGGCTATGCTTTTACTTTGATGCTTGATTCCTCAAATTTGGAATATGTTGATGATTGAAATGATGCTTATAGATGTTGAGTAACAAAATAAATTTGGTTTGGAATATGAAGTCCAAATCTCTTTTGGTATTTTCTTTCATTTTGGAGAGAAAATTCATTCTAAGGTAAGGAGCATGTGAAAAAATGGATTTTTCTTCTCTTATGTGTTATTTACATTCTAACTCAAATTTAACTCCATCACATTCAACAATCTCCCTCATCATCAATTGAATGAATTTGAGTCACATTGTGCTCAATTGTGAATTTGATTTGATTAAATGTCAAGCTAAGTTTAATTGAATAAAGTTGAATGTATAATTACACTTTTGAACATGAAATTCAATTATTGAGTCCCATCAACATCATCATCTTGGATCCAAACTACTTATAGGAATTATAATTTTTTTTGAATCAAACATGAAAATTTCACCTCAATCAGAGTTAAAATGTAAAATCTATGAATTTAAAATATTTACAACAACCAAAATTTTGAAAATAATTAAAGTTTGACTTAAATGTGAAGACTAAACTAAAAATATCATTGGTAATGGAACTAGGGTTTGGAATAGGAGGATGAGGTGGCATCCATGGGAGCTATGGGGGATAGGGTTTCTGCCCACCAAAAACTGATGTACACAAGAATACCACTGTACATGTAAGGGGATGTGGGGGAACCCAAGACCATGACCAACCAACAACATAAGAAGCAGGGCCTACTCAAGCGGAGGTTTTGTGAATTTTTGGCATCACGTTCAACTACATGGATCCAAGGAGTACACACCAGACTCATCTGCACTATTTCCGATAGAAAGTGACCATGGATGTGGAAAATTACTTTCTTAACAAGGGGAACTTTCCATCTTTTAAATAGAACAAATAGCTTGGCAGTGTGCTGCTGATTGCCTTAAATCACACGTCCAAAAAGGAGAGGATCTAGAGTAATTTTACTTTATATTTGTAACCTAATACTTAGACACCCACAAAAATAACAATACAACCTTGTGTAGTAAATGAGGTCGATATAGGGACAAGTATGGCAAGTGCCAAGAATATAAAGCCTTAGCTTAGTTATGCCAAACCAAAAAGCAAGATAGGTGTTCCTTATGAATCAGTGGTATCTAAACAATGAATAAATAAACAACAAAAAAGTAAATCTATATGATAAGACAAAAATGAACAAGAATCGTTAAGTGTGGTTTTGAATATGTGGATGGATGGAAACTTGGATTGGGTTTCATATCTAATATATCCCACTAACATACAATACTCACACCCATTGTACACATTAGAAAGCTTACAAGCAATCAATATAAGTGTCTATTCCCTCCACTCTCGATCTTGGATAGATATAGATCATAAGATCATCTCTCTCATGAGATGTCAAACAAATAATAAACAAAATACCATATGATCATTCAATTTATCATTCCAACATTCTCATGCATTCATACGAGTCCATAACTCTTAGATATAGGACAATACTACTTGCTCGAGGCATTTACAATCAAACAAAAGAATATGGTAGCTAACCATGCAAGTTAATCATTAAGAACAAGAGGATGAAGAAAAATATTTCCAAGAGTATATACATCAATGGATCTAAGTATATACATCTTGGGAGATCTTAATGGATACTTCCAACCCAAGAAAATGAACTAACAAACAATCATGGTGAGTGACATTATGGATTTACAAGATAACAAAGGTATGGTGATGGATGGATGAAGGAGGATGGATTGATCTGAGAAGGAGGAAGAGACAACAAACATCAACTCTATGGATTGAAATTCAATGAATACCTCCTTCTTCATTGAGTATGGTAAGGGAGAAGCAATGACAAAGCAAGTGGATCTCTTCTTTCAAATAAAAGCTTTAGAACTTGGGGAAGATGATGGATATCAATGAAACCTTGATTCTTATCCTGGTATCATTAGTCGACAGATCTGGGTTGGAATCACCAACACTTCATGGTGGAAGATGACGGTGTTCACAATAGCACATTTGACTTTCTATTTATAGACATTTTCCTTACCCAAAGCATCTGACTTCTAGATTACTTGCTTACATCGTCGACCTTGGAGAACCTTGAGGAAAGTACTATAACAAAATCTATGGTGGTGGTGTAATTTTTGCTGAAACTACTTCAATCATTGGACCCGCATAGCCATCAGGTGCTGGTTTCGTCGAGCTATGCTCTGACTTGTCCCCCTTTAGTCGACATGATTGTTAAGGGAAATTGATAGGATGTGGAGCCGTTGATGGTCCAAATCGACCATCCTTCATCATGGGTTGACGAGCTAAAAGTTTTCAGGGTGACTTGAACAGGGTGTAGCCTCATCGAGCTACTGACATGTTGAATCGCAACTTCATCGAGATGTGAAAGAAGCTCACCCAGAGCCTTGATTATAGGGGTATTGATGGTTCTCCTTCTATATCATATGTCCACCAAAAATACAAAGGTCTATCCAACTTCGATTGGTAAGGAGGCTTGATTAAGTAGTTTTCCTATAAAAGGTCATAGAATGTAAGTAGAAAACTAATTATCAATGCAATACTAAAACAAAGGAGATTTATAAATATAAAGCATAAAAAGTTGAGATACATGAAAGTAAATAGTCATGTAACATCCAAAAAAATAGATTTTATCAACCCCCAACTTCTAGCTTGACCTCAAGATAATAATTAGAACCAAAGCATCAAATGAATTCAAGGGACTTTATTACTTTAGTGTTTCTAAGCATCAATTATGTCCTTATGCCAGCTTAAGGTCAAGATATATGCGTCACTACTTGGTCTGCTCATGTAATCCCTAATTTTATTCTCATAGATCCAAAGCTGAGTGACCTTTTGATTTGTTTCAACCTTCTTTAAGGAAGGGTTTCTCTTTCATGATACACTCAAAGCCTCATTTCCTAGCCTTATCAGGGCAAGGTTCTTGCTACATGTAGCTTTCACACCCAACTTTTATTTTTTTGGGTGTCCTAGATAGATGTGTGGGGGGTGGGCTAAGGCTGTAGTGTTTTTTGTCTTTCTTAGGGTCACTCAACCATGAGTAATATTACCCAACTATTAGTCCTGATGTAGTCTCAAATGGCATTGAGAGATAGGAGGGTAATATTATTGTTGGTATGTATGCCTAGAGATCCAATAATATGAAGATTGTGATGGCATATCTTGTAAACGATTTGATCAATAATAAAGGCAATCTTCCAATTTATTATGTTTTATTCATTTATGAGATAATGATGAAACATAATGAATGTCTAAAAAATGACATTACTCAATGACGTATGTCTTTGGGTTGAGCACCTGGATAATGTAATCATACAAATGCCAAGAGTATATACATTATTGATTATGTCCCTAGTTAGATTTTATTGTGGAAGGTTGATAGACAACAATGATACATAAGACTAGAGTGTGTGTTGGTTGATGATAGAGTCTCATTAAGTCATGGTATGCAATATCAAACCAAACACATAGATACTCATTGGAGAATAGTGTATTAGACAAACACACCTTGAGAGTGACACATGGAAGTTATGATTGGTAGTAAAAGTGACATCTCATAGTGATGGTGGTGAATGTGGTTCTTAGACTTGAAATCACTACACTCATTACATGTCATTTGATGTACTGATACATCATCCACTGTGACCCTGAATAAGGATTGCCATAAGCTGATGCTTGGATGCATTTTGGCACATGGGGATGACTATGAGTGATGTAGATGGGATTTTGTCCCTCCTACAAGAGTTTGATATCAAGGACACTTGATAAGAGAGACTGAGAAAAGCATGCACATGCATATGTGAATCAATATACGAATTGAGTTTATATATATCTCATACACTCTGCTCTAATTCAAGGAACATGGGTTCAACATTGAGAGTATGATGATTCCATTCCTCAAGTTAAATCTAGATATCAGTGACAAAGTTATTATAGAAATCACTATAGCACCAATCACATATTGTAGGTTGAAGTTGTTCTACAACTTTCTGAATTACCTGGGTAGAAATGATGTGTTTCTAGATACCACTCAATGCTTGTGATGTCATAAATTAATTATGGACATTCACTGCCAATGTAACTTGGAACCTACATAGTCTCACACACAGGGTACAATTGGAATAAGAGTTTATTCATGAATATAGTTTAAACTTGATTAATAAAGAGTTAGGTATTCAATTTAAACGACAATGGTTAAATATTGACTGAATGGACTGTGAACCGACCAATTCAGGTGTTTGAACTGATCATTTCAAAGTTTCAGATCAATTAAACCAATATTGCCAATGTAGACCGTGAACCGACCAACTTAGGTTCA
This sequence comes from Alisma plantago-aquatica, assembly GCA_963693085.1. Lineage (NCBI taxonomy): Eukaryota > Viridiplantae > Streptophyta > Magnoliopsida > Alismatales > Alismataceae > Alisma > Alisma plantago-aquatica. Next base: position 613,876,475 of record OY856415.1, read on the forward strand.
TGAACCAGCTAGTTCAGGTTGTGAACCGACTATTTGGTTTACCAATTTGACTGGATCAAGGAGTAGTGATGACATCATGTTGAATATTTATTGCCAATACAATTTCTATTGGGAAACATAGTGAAATGACTGGTTCAAGGTTTGAACTGATCAGATCACATGCTAACCAACTGGTTCACCCATGAATTGACCATTTTGCCTCTATCAAGATGCAAAAAGTTGTGAAATTTATTCCCCTTTGATTCCTACTTAGACTGGAAACCCTGACCCTGACTTTCCTATATGTAGAGGGGTACTGGGGGATTCTTAGACACATTAATCACTCTGAAAATTATTATCTTCTTTGGTTGTGGTAACCGAGATAACCTAAGCAAGTCTTACCCATCAAAGGGAGGGATATCAAGGGAGAACAATTGTGGGAGAGCAAGTTGTTGCTAGTACACTGACTAGAAGGGACAACTCCTTTTTATCTTTTCTTCTAGAACAATAAGATATCATGGTGTTCTATGTGGACTACTATAGAGGCGAGGAGGCTATTGCCTACCGCAAGGATGACGAGGTCAACTACTATACATGATGTTCGACCAGGAGGTTGTTGCTGACATTGTCCAAATGCAACTTGAAGAAAGGAGCATGATTCTACAAGGGGATTGTTTCTAGACTTGCTCCAGGACCAAGTATAACCATGATAACCATCCTTACCATTACATAGTTATTGATGTGATCAACTGTCTTAAGGGGAATATGGTAGTTAAATTTTTGTTTCCACTTCCTTATCTGTAGCCATATTTCCCCACAATTTGTCTTCCAGGCTCCACTACCAGGCACAAAATATCTACATTCTTGAGTGCAGCTTTACACTGGCTAGGAAAATCCCTTCAACATCTTTTTAGGAACAATTCTCATGATTTTATTCTCTGTCAACTTTTTTTTTTCTCACTAGGCTTAGGGCGATAAGACTTTCAAGATTAGTGGGCTGGCAAGCCTCTTTTGATCCCTATGTTGGTAAGGTATGCCCATAGATCTAGTCATATGATGATTGACATGGCATAATTACCTAAAAGGATTTGATTAATAATTACATATATAAAGGCAAGCTTCCAATTCATACGTTTCACCCAGTTATGAGATAATGAGGATACAAAGTGAATGTGTAGAGAATTATATTACTCAATGAATTATGTTGTCGAGTTCCTATCCTTGTGATGAAGTCATTTGTATGTTAAGAGTACATATACATATTCTCATTATGTCCATGATCGGTTGTTATTGTGGAAGGTTGATAGAAAACAATAACACATAAGATCATGGTGTGAGTTGGTTGATGACTAAATCTCATTAGTCATGATATGCCAATATCAAACCAAGCACACATATACATGTTAGAGAATAGTGTATCACACAGACCCACCTGGAGAGTGACACATGGTTTTGTGGTCACAATCATCTCTCATAGTGAAGGTGGTGATTGTGATTCTTAGACCTAAAATCACTACACTCGTCACATGTCATTGGGTACGCTTTGACATCAACAAACATAGTCCTAAAACATGGGATGTTATAATGGTGAGGATTGGGTGACTTTGACACATGGGAATAGACTGTGAGTGATAGATATGGGATTTTTCCCTCCTACTGGAGTATGATATCCTAACCACTTGATTAGCGAGACTGAGAAATACAACATGTGAATCAATATATAATATTGAGGTCATATTATCTCAGAAAGTCTTCTCTTGGTTTAAGAAACATGGATTGAACATTGAGAGGATGACCTACCATGCCTCGAGTTCATCTTGGATATCAATGATAAAGGAATTCTACAATCACTACAACACCTTACACAAATTGTAGGTTGAAGTTGTTCTCCAACTTTCCATTTCACTTGGGTAGCATTGATGTGCAACTAGGCACCACTCTTTGCTTGTGATGTCATAAGCTAGTTATGGACATTCATTGCTGATGTGACATGGGACCTATAGGGTCACACACATAGGAACTCATCTAGAAGAGGAGTTTGATCTTGAACGACAATTAGATTGATTACTAAAATGTTTAGGTATTCAATTCACACAACTGATTGGTTGATTGGCTGACTAGGTCAGTCAAATGACCATCTCACTGATTGAGACAACCATTTGGGCAGCTAGATGGGCATCTCAAGTAGTTGAGATGACTATTTTGGGTTCAGATTGATCAGAGTTTGATTTGGCTAAGTTCGGCCCATGAACTGATTGGATCGACTCAACTCACCCGACAAATGTCTGTGTTAGTGAGACGGGCATCTTGCTTGGGTGAGACTGCCATCTTACTTGAGGGCAGAGGACGATGGAACCAGACGAACATCTGGTGGGCCCAACTAACCATTTGGATAGGAGGCTAGATGACTGTCCCAGAAGGTCCAACTGATCATTTGGAAGGAGTCCAAACATTTGTTATACATGTGGTCCAACCGACCGGTTGAACCGATCTACTCAGATTGGCAAGCACATATCTACATCAATCATAGGTTCATAAATGTGATGTGATGATTGACCTAGGTGGTAGTAATTCCTTATGGATACAAGTAATTAAAAGTAGACATGGCCATAACCATTGCTTTTTTTTACATTGCATGATTATATTGCGGGATATAGCATGTATATGATACATACTATATATGTAGTGATTGGATATAATATATGTACATATATGATATGTATAAAATCCCTCAATCAAACATATTAAGTCTAAGATGCTTTCTAATAGAAATATACATGAAAAACTTGTACGACCAAGCGTAGGTTACGCCAAAGCGTGGTGTGCCATCTTGCTCATGGAAGTGTGATGGTAGTAATGCAAGTGCCATTAAAGAAGGGTGCATTATTATCATATTGGCTATTGGGTTGGGCTTAACTGGTGATTCTCAGAGAGTCTAGGCCCAAAATCATGCAAATGATTATGGAAAAGAGTTGTGCATGTCATCTATCCAAGAATTGCATATGATGCAATTGGCATGATTGCCTACCTTAATGGTTGATTATGGATGCTGGTGTAGGTCGGGTAATAATTGGATCATTTTGGATCTTGGCTCATTAGAAAATTGTATGCTAAAATTTTCCGAATTGATAGTTAAGGGATATCAATTTGAACAAAATAATGAGAACGATAATTAAGTAAAGATCTAATTGTTATACCCCAAATTTTAATCAAATCAAATTAAAATGAGTTTTTGACGAAATTGCAAATTATTTTGTAGGATCAAATGACCACACAAAAAAATCACTTTTCACTGCAATCGGTCCTTGAGAAGGACAAACTTTTTGGGAACAACTTCCACAAATGGTTCAGGATGCTGAGAATTATTCTCACACAGATGCGCATGCTCTTTGTCCTGGAAATGCCAGAACCAGAGGAACTGGTAAAAATACTCCAAAGCCTGACAAGGATGCTTATAATAAGCATACTAAAGATGTCATGGATGTCAAATGTCTGATGCTTTGTTCAATGAACCATGAGTTAGTAGAGGCATCATGAGAACATGGGTGTATTGAGATGGTCACACATATCAAGAATATGTATCAAGATTAGGCAAGACAAGAGAGATATGATGTCTTCAAGGCTCTGTTCAAGTGCATCATGATAGAAGGAGATCCACTAGGTCATCATGTACTCAAGATGATTGGGTATGTGGAGAACTGTAACATCCCAAGATTTGAGGCCTCAAATAACATGATCTTAAAAGGAATGATTGAACTACCCATATCACCAAGGTGTACCTCCTTTTCTGGGAGCCCATTACTAAAGAACTCCATAGTTAAGCGTGCTCAGCTTGAAGTAGTACTAGGATGGGTGACCAGTCGGGAAGTTGACCCCGGCTTGCGCATCAGTGTAGACAATGTGCACAATTAAGGCTAGTGGTGGTTTGTGGGGCCAGTCGTCATTCCTCAAACTCTACGAGAGCCTTGGGCAGTGGGCCCGGGCATTACAAATGGTATCAGAGCCAATTCCCCTCCAGTAGGTGGGGCCCACATGGGCATGGCATGCCAGTCTTGAGCCGTGCGGTCCAGACATGTAGGAAAGGGTTGTTCATGGTTGATGTAGCCACCCTTGCGCTGGTATTCTGTGATTGGGAGCTGGGTGTCCATTGGCCATTGTGGGTCTGCACTGAAATGGGGAAGAAATTATGAGGCCTTATAGTTGAGCCTTGACGAGGACGTCAAGAGTCTAAGTGGGGGAGATTGTAACATCCCAGGATTTGAGGCCTCAGATAACATGATCTTAAAAGGATTGATTGAACTACCCATATCACCAAGGTGCACCTCCTTTTCCGGGAGCCCATTACTAAAGAACTCCATAGTTAAGCGTGCTCAGCTTGGAGTAGTACTAGGATGAGTGACCAGTCGGGAAGTTGACCCTGACTTGTGCATCAGTGTGGACAATGTGCACAGTTAAGGCTAGTGGTTGTCTGTGGGGCCAATCGTCATTCCTAAAACTCCACTTGAGAGTAGGGCAGTGGGCCTGAGTGTTATAAGAACCTTGCTAGACTGGGATTCCCCTTGGGTCAAGAGTTGGCTACTGACGTGATTTTGCAGTCCCTGCCAGATTCATATAGTCAGTTTGTCATGAGCTACAACATGGATGACTCTGACAAGCCATTGACAGAGTTGTTGGGCATGTTGAGAATAGTTGGGACAAAAATGAAGAAAGACAAGCCCAAGTTTGTGATGATGATCAACAAGACAAAGGGGAAGTCTAAAGGCAAAGAAAAATCTAATAAGAGTTCTAAATCTAGCCAGAAGCCCAAGTCTTCATATTTTAAAGGAAAAAGGTGGAGTAAAGAAACAAAGAGGCGATTGCCACCATTATCACCATCCTAGACATTGGTGAAGAAATTGCTCACTCTGGTTAGAGGATCTAAAGAATAAGAATGATGGCACTGAGGCTTCCACTTCAGGTATAAACAACATAAGATAAATTTGATTACTTCTTCATTTTGGTATGTGATACCAAATAGAGATCTAACATACTAACGTGCAGGTTCTGACAAGAAGTAAACACCTTCATGGAAGGACAAGGATGGACAAGGTGGAGCAAGTGTTGCGGAAGCCATAGTCTACATTTAAATTTATCTTAGACCAATGGGCATGTAATAGATTTATTAGAACTTCTATTTCATTATGCCATCAAAATAGAAACATTGTCTTTATGCATCTAGTATGGACAAGGATGATTATCAATATAGACTTATTAGTGCTTCTATTTCAAAGATATGATCTTACATGGCATTGGCCCTAAAAAATCTTGCAATATTTTGTGAAATGATCCAAAGATGAATGTTTATACCAAAAGAATATATTTGATAACTCAAGGTTATCATTAGCATTAATCAACTGGTATGAACACATAAGAAATCACATACCTAGGTTACATATTGACGTCGATCTAGATTACCTTGGTTATTGAACCTAAGGAAACATGCAAGTCTTAGTCTCACAAAATATGACATGACATTCTTCGCTAAATATAGTGGGAGGATAAAGATTTCATTAGACCTTATGCATATGATGCATGAGGATCTTATGGAATGAGTGCTATAGATAATTAACTAATACTTCATTTTCATTTATTGGTAATATGATTATATGTACCAAAGAAATGAAAGAATTCATATCTTAAAATTGTTCAAGGAGATTATAAATGTAGTGTGACATCGATGAAAGTACTAAGATACTTTGATATGATCAAGTATTGAAATACTTTAACATCAATATCTTGATAACCTTCTGGAAAAGACTATGATAATGTATCACAACTCAAATCCACTCGAGCATGATGATGTGTCAGAGTGAAGGAATTATACCATGATGAGTCATGATATAATTGTCAATTAATCTAATCTTCTTATATCCTCACAAATATATACCTATCAATAAATAATGTACAACAAATGGTTTGTAAGACATCATATATGAAACAATTTGGGAATGTCCCAATATGTCTAAGGAACTGAAACCTACATAGAGAAAGTTGTTTCTCGAAGAAGGTTTATCCATAAACAATGATTGTTGAATATTACTATTAGTCCAAATCCAATAATAATAATCATTTTGTTAATAGGATAACTAAATACCTAAAGAATCAGTGGGAGCTAAAGTAGAACTCAAAATGTTTGAGGTCAACAACAAGGGTATAATGCGAATAATGAAAATCACAAGTTGTGGAATCTCATGTTCATCATGTAATATAGAACAAAATATTCTAGTAGAACACATATGAGATTAGAGGATTGTGAATCCAACGATTTAGATGGGTTGGTCATACTGGATGAGCCAACTAGTCAACTAGAAGCTATTTCTGAGTAATATGGGATCCATGTAAGCTAACAAGGTATGCCTTTGAAAGTGCCTCCTTAAAGGGTAACACTTAAGGGTGCAATGGGGTCCTATTGCAACGACCTACATGGATAACATAAAAGGACAAATTGATTGGAAAAGGTTTCAAGTCAGTTCAAGTTGTTGAACATGATAAAAATTCATACCAATTGTCACACTTGTTGTTGTAGTTAGGAAGGACTATGATATTTTACAAGTGAAAATGGAAATTGGATTCCTTAAGGGAATACATTATTGGATGTGTACGTGACTCAACCTGAAAGGTTTCACAACTTCATGAATGCAAATTAAGTCCATAGTCTATAAAGTTCAATATGGGATTGAAACAAGCAACTCAGAAGTGGGAACTTTTGACTTGACAAGATAGTCAAAGAGTTTGACTTGAATAAAAAAAAAAAGAAATCCGTGTTTACAAAAGATTTAGTGGAAGCATATATGAATATTCCACATATGATGAGGAATAACATCTCAATGTTGTGAATGTTGAGAACTGGCATGAAAAACCCCTTCGAAAATGAAGGTACAAGTGAAACATCTTATGAGATAAGGATTAAGACCTATAAAACAGTCCTTGAATGTTTCACAATGGAAGTTTGAGCACATACAATAGCAATGTGTTGAAAGAGTTCAAGATGAATGGAATCAGTTAGAGAGAATTCATACAAGTCTCTCATGAACCCTATATTCCTATTTTTGTGAAGAATGGAAATATCATGAATAAGATTCCATGGGCCAGCCCAACAATGGATCAATCATATAAGCTATAAATGTACTCATCCCATATAATCTTGTATGTACTGGATATGACAAAATGATGAGTAAATTCCAATAAAGGTTATTGTAATGTCATAAAAGATATCCTTTAGTACTTGATAAGTGACTTATGGATAAAATTTCTAGTCAATGATGATAGAAATAATAAGAAGAGTTGGATGTAAAGAGTTACATCGATGCAAACTTCTATAAATGACAAAAGTGATCGCAAATTAAAACATGTTTAAAAGAGAAAGTGTTGAATAGTTGGAAGGGTTCTGAACTAATGGCCATTAATCCTACTCTACAATAGAGGTTGAGTATACTTGTGTTATAAACACATCGTAATACCATTTGGATCTAAAAGTTCATATGATGAATTTATAGTGATACTATGACAACATTGCAGCTAAATGTTAGGCAAGGAATATCAGATGCCATATTATGGTGGTTTCATCTCAGAGTGAAGAGATAATAAACATGCAATATACTAACTTTAGGAAAAGTGTTTCTAACCTGCTAAATCAACACTAGCGTAGTAGAAGCATGTTGGACATGTTTAGATCACTAAGGATAATATCTGTTGGTGATTGGAAATAAGTGCAAGTGGGATCCTATTGGTAAGGTAGTCCCATAGAGCCAATGATATGATGATTGACATGGAATAATTACCTAAAAGGATTTGATTAATAATTACATATATAAAGGAAAGCTTCCAATTCATCTGTTTCACTCAGTTATGAGATAATGAGGGTACATAATGAATGTCTAGAGAATTATATTACTCAATGACATGTATTGTCAAGTTCCTATCCTTGTGATAAGATCATACAAATGTTAATAGTACATATACATATTCTCATTATGTCCATGATTAGTTGTTATTGTGGAAGGTTGATAGACAACAATAACACATAAGATCAAAGTCTGAGTTGGTTGATGACTAAATCTCATTTGTCATGATATGGCAATATCAAACCAAGCACACAGATACATGTTATAGAACTACGTATCAGATAGACCCACCTTGAGAGTGACACATGGTTTTGTGGTCACAGTCATCTATCATAGTGAAGGTGGTGATTGTGATTATTAGACCTGAAATCACTACACTCGTCACATGTCGTTGGGTCCGTTTGACATCATCAAACACAGTCTTGAAACATGGGTTATATGATGTTTGGGAGACTTTGACACATGGGGATAGATTGTGAGTGATAGATATGGAATTTGTCCCTCCTATTAGAGTATGATATCCTAGCCACTTGATTAGCGAGAGTGAGAAATGCATGTGCATGCACATGTGAATCAATATTTGATATTGAGGTTATATTATCTTAGATAGTCTACTCTTGGTTCAAGAAACATGGATTGAACATTGAGAGGATGACCTACCATGCCTCGATTTCATCCTGGATATCAGTGACAAAGGAATTCTACAATCACTGCAATACCTTACACACATTGTAGGTTGAAGTTGTTCTCCAACTTTCCATTTCACTTGGGTAGCACTCATGTGCAACTAGGCACCACTCTTTGCTTGTGATGTCATAAGCTAGTTATGGACATTCATTGCTGATGTGACATGGGACCTATAGGGTCACATACATAAGAACTCATATAGAAGAGGAGTTTGATTTTAAACGATAATTGGATTTGTTACTAAAGTGTTTAGGTATTCAATTCACACAACTGATTGTTTGATTGGCTGACTGGGTCTATCAAATGACCATCTCACTAAGTCAGATGGATGTTTGGGTATCTAGATGGGCGTCTCAAGTAGTTGAGATGACTATTTTTGGGTTCAGGTTGATAGGAGTTTGATTTGGCTAAGTTCTGCCCATGAACCGACCAGTTCAATGTGATTGAACCGACTGGCTGGAGTCAACTCACCAAACAGATGTATGTGTGAGTGAGACGGACATCTTGCCTGGGTGAGACAACCCGGTTAGGTTGAATGAAGGTTTGAGATGTTTCTCAAATAGTTTTGATTGTTCTTTACTTAAGGAACAAGGAAATTAATATGAGATATTAATTGAATTTGAAATAGCCAAATTCATTTCAGATTGGGAACTACCAAACGATCATTTGGTAGTGTGAGATGACCATCTCACACACCAGACAATTGTCTAGGTGTGCAAAATGGCCATTTCGGCTGTTGTAGATTGTGAAAATTCAAGAGCTTCTGGTTCTTTTTACTCCCACACCTTATCCCATATCAGATAGCAACTGGGAACCTTAACCCAGACCTCTACTATAAATAGAGGGTACTGGGGGCTTTGCAGAGTACAACGATACACCACATACAACTAAGAATTAGTTCCTTTGACAACTGTTGTCTTCTCTGGTTGTGGTAATCAAGAGAGCCCAGGAAACTCCTACCCGATAGGGAGGGATAGCCAAAGAGAGAGAACAACTGATAGTTGTCATTGTAGGAGAGTAGGTTGGTGACTAGTACACCAGTAGGGAGGAATACTCCTTCCTGTCCATTATTAGGGAATGATAGGAGTTCTAGTTGGTCTGTGTGGACTAATCTAGAAGTAGGAGTCCTTTGGCTACTGCTCATAGAGCAAAGTCAACCTGCAGTCCATGGTGAGACCACATGTGTCACTGTAGAGGTTGTAAAGACAACTATTTGTGGTGAAGACTAGGAGCTGCATAGCCACCGTCCAAGAGAAACTTATCAACAGTTGCAAAGTTTCAGGTTTTTATTGCTAGACATGCTCCAGGACCATGTATAATTCGCTAAAACCATCCTTCCTATTTCATAGTAGTTGACGCGATCACGCTGTATTGGGGAATACAAATAGATAAAATTTTATTTCCGCAATTATACTCTATGCCAGTAGGTTATATGAGGAGGACCCGTAATAGCAGTGATTGCGGCAACGTCGGAGAACCATCAAGTGGCCCAAAGCCTGAGCCAAGTAGCCGATGGCGTGGAGGGAGTAGGGCCGAATATGTTGGCCCTACTCTCGGTCGCACGACGGAGGAGATCCCAGGAGGCGACAACTGACTTACGGAAGAACAGTGAGAAACCAGGCCGACAACACATAGGGATGGTGGATGGAGTCGAAGGCAACCTTAATGGTTGACAAGGAGGACTGGGTCATGTAGGATCTCTCACCGGAGGAGCATAATCGAAAGCAGCGGCCAGGCGACAGGACTCACGAGCCCAAGAGAATGGGCTCTCACGTATGCCAGATCGCGAGAGAGATTGCGAGAGAAAACACAGAACATGAAAGAAAGAGGACTGGGTCAGACAAACGAACCAAGCAATTGAGCTACAACCGTGATGGCAATGTGTCGGCAGAGCATTGGCTTTAAAAGGTAATTACCCTCTAATATGTACGGATCGTAGATAAATCATAGAAAATAGTCTGATTATAAAAAAAATACAAATAATATACCAAAATGTTCAGAAAAATGAGTAGAACAACATGGAACTATAATATCAGGCTTTTGATGCACTAATAATAGTGATATCATGTAAGCTGTGTAATGCTTGTTTAATGGATTTTAAATACCAAATGATGGCCTAAAATTATGAGAAAATACCAGTAAATCTTTTTTCATGTTTTTAATCCATTTGTAGTCAGATATGATCATGTTGATACATGAAATCATGTAATTTTATCCATATGTCTATCTAGGGCTAATAACCCTAAAGAAAATGTAGAAAATACATGCATGCTCAATCAATGATGAAATTTACAGAATACCCTCATATCAGTAACTGGAAGCTAATATGGAACTTTGATATAAGTTAGATGCATAGAATTCATGTTACATGAGGATGACCCTTAATACATATGACGTAACCCTAATATGGTTAATGAATGTGACATAATGTTAACTATGTCCACATAATAATGTGACACATGAGTATATCCAGTTGATGAACTATAATCAGGAATATGACATCAGTAAGATAAATATAAGACAAGAATGCAAGTGATATGGAAATATACTAAAGAAATAAGCTAAATCCTAAAACGGACATAAGTAGGGTTAAGATGATGAGAACCTGATGGTGATATATGATCGTCTTAATTAGGGTTGACCAGGATATAGTAGACATTAGGAATGTGGTATAGATTGGAATATCTGTTTGGAAAGTACGCCATTACCTCTTACTTGGCTTATTATACAATATGCTTGTGATATATGGTAGTAAATACTTAGCATATGGTATTGGTTGAAATGATTGTTCTTGTATGCTATGTTGCTTGAGCTTTCCATACTTATTGTTATGAACACATCAAACATAATATATTTGTTCCATTATATGAAAGCACTAATTATCTTTGGTAGCATAGTGCTGAAAAGTGATCATTCTCTTTGGTAGAATAGCACATTGTACAATGATCTAACTCTTTGGTAGTAGATCATAAGGCCTTACATCTCATACTCTTTGGTAGCTGAGATAATGCATTATTCCCTCAGGTGGCAAATGCATGGATATATAATGGAAAATGTTCTTAAAATATGTGTTCTCTTTTGCTAATGAATATCTTTGTGCAAGTATACACTTTTCTTATATTCTTCTGTTACTGCCAAGTATTAGTTTTATCTTATTGCCAAGATATGATAAGAGGTATATAAAAGACACTTAGGCATACTCAGTACAATATTCTTAAATATTGTGCAGATGTGTACCACATGTACTCTTTTGTTTAGGTTGTGGTTATGCTTTTGAAGATCCAGGATAGTTGAGAGTTGTGTGGCGAGCTGATGTATAGGTGGACCTGTTGTCTTAAGATCATGTAGTTTAGTGGTAGTACATGTATATGTATAAGTTTGCTATTCAATATGTAATATCAAATGATGTAACAATTCATGTTGTAACTATATGTTGAATGGTGAACATGTGTGTATGGTTTTATTATTGTTCATGTACATGTGCTACTGTGTTTCCTTCTGACTCCCTTGATTTTCTTCTTCTTAGCCTAGTGTGGGATGTTTAAATTGGGATGCTCACTGAGGTGATGTTTCAATTTGGATGTCTCACATCAGATTAAGTTTTAGAAAATCCGGGGATGTCACAGGTGGTATTAGAGCATGAACAATAGCAAAGCCTGACATTTGCTCATTATCCAACTCAAAACCAAAGAACCTTGAACATAAAAATATTTTAGGGTTAGATTAGTCATCTTTTAGAGATTAGATCTGACCTATCCTCTAGGTTAGCACCTAGATGTTTGAGAACTAGGTCTAGACTGGTGCTTGTTCTATAGTAGGTCCTTAGATGTCGTCGTTTCCTTATAGTGCAGTGGTATGGGACGTTGCATTATTTGGAAATGACGTGCATCAAAGGAAGAGAAACCCTAGACATATGGCGCTCGTTGTCTAGAGTAGCTACACTAGTCTACACCCTGTTCTCACCATTTTCACTAGTTTTCATGGCACTATACTCTCTACTATGTGTGGGACACTCATTTTGTGGATTTTGTTTTGGATTCCAATCATATCAAACCTTAATAGTTTTCTCTAACGCTTGTTTTATCGAAGAAAAACTATATAATATTTTATTATATATATGTATTACAAAAATGTGTCCCCATACATGTACGAGTAGGAGGTGATCATCCAACCTAAGTGAAAGTGAATGACATCAGTCTAGAAGAGAGAGAGTAGTTCTAGATTAGATGTCTAGAGCCTTATTGGAATATGTGATAGATGGAATAGATGATATAAGTTTTGATGATATGATGTAAGTCTTATATAAATGATATAAGATGGTTTATGATGATCTATGTTTGTATTTGAGGACTTAAGTTCAGTTTAGAGGTTTTGAGATAAGTTTTGATGATGCAAGTAAATGGGCTTTTATGAGATAAGATATGTTAAGTTAAGATAAGGTTGTGAGTCAGCATGAGTCTCAAGCTCTTTTACAAAGGAGGACCTCTAGTGTTAGGACCGGTTTTGGGGTTAGCTCAAGAGAGAGCAAGACCCACCATGAGAATGTCATAGAACCTAAACTCCAAGATATGAGAATTATGAGATATGTGATATGATATGTCCTAAACTAGAATACTCCTGAGTGCTTGAGTTGAGTTGCTTTATGCATGATTCCTATAGTCTTGTTGAACCCTAGATGTCCTTGGGAGGACCAAACCCTAGAGATAGAGAGAGAGGCTCAATATATGTGTGCAAGTGGGAATAAATATGAGTGCCAGCCATCTGGGTGAGGGAGAGAACCCTAGACCCTGGAGGAGGTAGCTATGTTAGTTTCTGTGAAGCCTCATGCTTGGGTTGGTGGTTTACCACATAGGAATCTAGTGGTGTATATAAGAGAGTTTTGGGTAAGCATGTCTCATAGGTGGAGAACCTATGAATAATATGTCATAGCATGTGTTGGTTTGTGCTTATGTGGCTAGAGCTTGTAAAGCTATCATGAGTGACAATGAGGTAATATGAGAACCCTAGACTAAGAGAGGTAAGATAAAGTATATGCATATGAGATACTCATAGAGTTGAGTTAGCTCAGAGAGACTGAGCGTGGCACTACCCTCAACTATGGGTTAGAGGAACCTCAATTAGACTTGTTGATGTATGTTGATAAGCCACTTGTATAAGTTTGTTTAACACAACCATGATATTTTATATGCAAGTACATGATCTAATCTTGAGATGTGATATATATACATGATATGATGGAAACCTAGAGATGTTTTAATAGATATTAACGCATAAATGGTTAACCACATACATGAATAATGACGATAATATGAATTGTTGGTTAATCTAGTGATGAAGTCACTCATAAAGTTTGTAATCTAATATGAGGAAATGAAAAGTAATGATAAATAATGAATGTGGTGCTAATGTTAGTGCTCAATAATTATGTTGAATATAGTATGAAAATCTTGCACAACATAACGATTTTGACACCTTGATATGGTGAAGATGGATAAAGTGGGTTAATTATAGTTAACTCCCTCCTAAAAGGCATATGTTAATGTTGAATATGTTATAACAATTAGCTCAATAAAATTTTGATGACACCTTGATGTATGGGTTAACTTTAGTTAACTTCTTTAGAACATGGCAATATGATGATGGAACCCTAATTCATGGGCAAATATAAGGATGCAACCCTAACAATGAGATATATTATGACCTAACCAGAGTTTCTAAACCCTTGTTTGAGCCTTCTATGAAGGGGTGATTCACCTTATATGTTTTAAAACCTCCTAATGGTAGTTTGGAGATGACTATGGAGCTTTGTTTTTGGATATGTTGCACCGTAGGTAGTTTCCTACATATGGAAGAAGATCCTTAGTTTTTCCTTGGAGTATGAGTATGGCTTAAATTCGAGGATGAAATTTCTTTTAAGATGTATATGATGTGACAAAGTGGTTTCTGGCTTAATTTCGAGGACAAAATTTCTTTTAAGGTGTGTAGGATGTGATGGAGTGGACTTTAGGAACCCTTAAATATCAAGGAACTATAAGCTTTTGATGTCAATTAGATATTTTGTATATTAGTGAGAATGAAGTGAAGATCTTAACCAATACAAAGTCTCGTTCTTTGTTGTTGTGAACCGAGTGATGATGAGAATGAGTGTAAGCGAGTGACCAAGACCTGACTGCACAACCTTGACCCTTGACACAGAAGCAAACATGGAGTAGTTATGGTGAAGAGTCCATCTCAACCGCACGTGAGGTTCAACCGCCCAGATTGCATCCTTTTCTACCTAACAGTTATGGATGTGTCATAAGTGGTGATACACCATGTCATTACACTTAGGGAGGTTTGAAGCGTGTTTTGAATGTGCGGTTAGTTTGGGATCCTCATAGGCTTCATAATATGCCATATAGACCTCAGTGAGGCATGAGTGAGGTTTTCTCGTAATGCCACCCCCAGTTCCTCCATTACACCAAGCAACTTGGAGCCGAGAATAGGAGAAGGAAGAGCAGAGTGTGGAGGTTGAGGGGGGGGTCTATGATATAAGAATAAGAGATGGATCTCAGAGGAGCACTTGGTGAGACCCTTGGCCGTTGATCCAGTAAAAGGTAGTGAGCTCCTCCAGGCTTCAAAAAGGAACCCCCGCCCCAAGACCGACGGTGAACAGTAGGAGAAGCTGATGCCGGTAGGTTCTATGAGGAGGACCCATAATAGAAGAGACCACGACAGCGTCAGAGAACCATCAAGTGGCCCCAAGCCTGAGTCAAGTGGCCGACGGCACGGAGGGCGTAGGGCCGAATCTGTTGGCCCTGCTGTCGGTCGCACGCCAGAGGAGATCCCAGGAGGCGGAGGCTGACTTACGGAAGAACAATGAGGAACCAGGCCGGCAGTGCAGAGGGATGGTGGATGGAGCCAAAGGCAACCTTAATGGTTGACGAGGAGGGTCGGGTCATGCAGGATCTCTCGCCGGAGGAGCACAATCGATGACGGCGGCAGGACTCACGAGCCCAAGAGAACGGGCTCTCGCATACGCCAGATCGCGAGAGAGACTACGAGAGAAAACACAGAACGGGAATGAAAGAGGACCGAGTCAGACCAAAGAACCAAGCAATGGAGCCGCCACCGTGATGGCAATGTGTCGGCAAAGCATTGGCTTAAAAAGGTAATTACCCTCTAATATGTACGGATCATAGATAAATCCTAGAAAATAGTTCGATTATCAGAAAAATACAAATAATATACTGAAATGTTTAGAAAAATGTGTAGAACAACATGGAAATATAATATCAGGCTTTTGATGCACTAATAATAGTGATAGCATGTAAGATATGTAATGCTTGTTTAATGGATAATAAATACCAAATGATGGACTAAAATTATGAGAAAATACCAGTAAATCTTTTTTTTCATGTTTTTAATCCATTTGTAGTCACATATGATCATGTTGATACACGAAATCATGTAATTTGCTCCATATTCTATCTAGGGCTAATAACCCTAAAGAAAATGTAGAAAATACATGCATGCTCAATAAATGATGAAATTTACATAATACCCTCATATCAGTAACTGGAAGCTAATCTGGAACTTTGATATCAATTAAATGCATAGAATTCATGTTACATGAGGATGACCCTTAATATATATGATGTAACCCTAATATGGTTAATGAATGTGACATAATGTTAAATATGTCCACAAAATAATGTGACACATTAGTATATCCAATTGATGAACTATAATTGGGAATATGACATCAGTAAGATAAATATAAGACAAGAATGCAAGTGATATGGAAATATATTAAAGAAATAAGCTAAATCCTAAAATGGACATAAGTAGGGTTACGATGATGAGAACCTAATGGTGATATATGATCTTGTCTTAATCAGGGTTGACCAGGATATAGTAGACATCAGGAATGTGGTATAGATTGGAATATCTCTTTGGAAGATATGCCATTACCTCTTACTTGGCTTATTATACAATATGCTTGTGATATATGGTAGTAAATACTTAGCATATGGTATTGGTTGAAATGATTGTTCTTGTATGCTATGTTTCTTGAGCTTTCCATACTTATTGTTATGAACACATTAAACATAATATATTTGTTCCATTATATGAAAGCACTAATTATCTTTGGTAGCATAGTGCTGGAAACTGATCATTCTCTTTGGTAGCAGATCACATTGTACAATGATCTAAATCTTTGGTAGTAGATCATAAGGCCTTACATCTCATACTCTTTGGTAGCTAAGATGATGCATGATTCCCTCAGGTGGCAAATGCATGGATATATAATGGAAAATGTGCTTAAAATATGTGTTCTCTTTTGCTAATGAATATCTTTGTGCAAGTATATGCTTTTCTTATATTCTTCTATTACTGCCAAGTATTAGTTTTATCTTATTGCCAACATATGATAAGAGGTATCACTACAGCAAACATTCACATTCGTGGCCTTTTAGAAATGCCACTGAAAAAAATAAACGCCACTAAACATGTTTAGTGGCATTTGTTGACACTTAAAAAATGCCTCTAGTACCAATGCCACTAGAAAGATAGTGGCTTAAGTTGTAAATGCCACTAAACGTTTGTCTTTAGTGGCATCCAATAAATGCCAAATTAAGGCCACTAAAACATAATTTGGCATTTATAAAAAAGCCACTATCCATCAATTGGCTTTTATACAAATGCCACTATTTTGTATTATGTTGGTGTATGAAAATGTTCTTATTGAGTTTAATGGCATATAAAAAAAGCCACTAATGACTACTAGTTTTGTATTACTATATTTTCATGGCTTTTAGTCATTCAATTTTCAATTTATTATCATGATTTCTAAATGAATGTCAATTGTAGACGAACTCACTTGTTTGAAAGTATGAATATTTTTTATTTATAAACAATTGAGAATTACATGGGGAGGACATTTTACCTTGCCCCTAATATTGAATACAACAAAAATGATATACTTTCATACAACATTTTTCTTTGCCCCTTATATTGAATTACATGGGGAGGACATTTTACCTTGCCCCTTATATTGAATACAACACCAAGTTTACTGCTGCATTTTATGGTTTGCAAAATCTTCTTGCTGAACAACGTGGCATACATGATGTCTTCAACATTGCTGGAGCTAGCTCAGCAACTGCTACTATATCTAGTCTCATATTTCCTAGTTCCTTGAGATGGCAAGTGCAGAATATGCTCCTTGGTTCTGCACTTGGAGCTGCGTTTTGCTTTCCACTCGGTTGGGCCCATTTGAAACTTGTAGAGAAGGTAGCTGAGCGGAGTGTAGTTCCGTTGGCGTCTGATTCTGGTGAAAGTGATGTAGGAAGTAGGGTGGGTGCGGAAATTGAAAGGCTTGAAAGTAGCCTAAGAAAATATTTCCTGCACGTCATTGGCATCAAATCTGGAAATAGTTAAAAAGTGACTTATCTTTTATTTGTATCATGCCAGCAAACACAAGTTGAATTCGGCTTTCTTTTTTATCATTTACTTCCACCTGCTGCAAGGGTTTTGATTGGTTATGTGCTTGTAGTTACTAGTTTCATGTATCTAGCAATGCATAAGGTAGCATCTCAGCCATGAAAAGTGTGTGAATTATAGCATGAAATGGATAGATGCTAGAGATATTTGTGAATAATAAGCTGATCCTTTTTCCATTATAAAAATATTATCAAGTTGAACAATTAAGGCAAAACAAAATCCAAAGTACCAATGATTGTCCCTTATTGATTAAGAATAAGAGGGAAATATGATCATGGTAAAATAGAGAAGAAACAAAACAAGTAAGAAGGCATTGTACCTTCTCGTTGTTGGCTCCATATTCAAATCACTATCACTGCAGTGCGGTTGAGCTCCAGATCTCCATTTTGGTCTTCCTAGCTCTTGATCTCCATCATTATAGGTTCCAAATCTTTGCATCAATCATTCTATGTCTGCTGTGTGGTGCATTACAATGCACAACAGTCTTGACACAATCAAGGTATAAGGAAGGGTGTTCACTTGGTTCCCTACAAACAACATGATTTATAACCAAAGAAGCAACTCTTTAATACTGAGAGAACAATTTTAGAATCATATAAAATATATACCGACAAACTTTGATAGTCCCAATAGTTTTCACACCTAACAGATTTCATGAAGGAACTAATGCCAAGATCATATCAAAATTATTGGTAACGAATTAATAAGCTTGTATATAAAAAAAACTCTTTTTCAAATTCAAGAAGACAAATGCTACCCAGAAAAAATATGTATAAAACTGTTCATTGACAGCCGGAACACTAAGGAACCTTATACTACAAATCAAATATTCATACACCATATATGGACAATCAAATCTACAAAAAGATAGCTCACAAGCATGGGAACAAGATGAAGAGACAATAAATCAGTCCACCATATTCAAATAGATCAGTAGTTTAAACCAAGATAAGACGCTCTATGAGATTCTGAAGAGAAGGCTAGAAGAACCTTAAACAAACCACATGGGTTGCATACCTTCCTAGGATTGGTTTAGTATGATAATACTTTGTAGTAACTAGAGTGTAAGACCCACACAAGGAATGTGCCTTATCCAGAACATGAGTCATCTTTCCAAGCAATATATTGATAGGTATTGGCCTCTAAGTGTCCTATTTCCATCGAGAATATCATCCCAACTATCAAATTTCAGGTTGGCCTTTGTGCTGGTGTCTATATAGAGTTGTTTACCATTGTCCATCAATACTGAAAATGATCGTGTAACATGATTATGTGTTCTGCATACAAACAAAGTTTCAGTTACAAGACTAATATGTGAGAGACATGTGTCAATTGTATGAGAAATGTGTTCATCGCTAACAAGACTAATAATATCAAAAATTTATATTCAGATGGGATACAAACTTGAATATGAGCCTATAATAGAGTTAAGAATTTCTGATCTTCATATTCAGGGGTGACCGGTTCCTTAGATTTGTAAGATTGCTCATGAGGAGGATAGTTGGCATGTTAATTTCTATTATTTAAGAAGGTCGTGTCTTTTTGGAATTCAGAGTAATCATATTACTAATGGTTCTTGGTTGACAAGGCAGAACTCCTATGCTAACAACTTCCTTCCAGATCTTAGAGACTAACAAACATTCAAAGCAGTGTTTAGAAAAGCGCTATTCGGTGTACGGGCAGACGGGGCACTGAATAGAGTATATGCGGTATGCGGGAGTATATGCGGGAGTATATGTAGTTTTGGATTTTTTAATAAATTAATATATCTATCTATATTTATATATCAATCATATAGAATTATATGTCACATTGAACAATTACATACAAGGACAACATAGAATGATTAATTAGAAGAAATGGAGCATCAATATCATATAAATATTTAATTAGAAACAACAAAAATATCATATAAATTTCATTTCTTCAAGTCCATGTATGTGTGTTTGGAAAAGCGGTGATTAAGCGGCCGCATAAGCGGGTAATCAGCCGCATAATCGGGCCTGGACTGATTATTGGTCTGCTTTGACATATGCGGAGCGGTCCCCTGTTCAAACCGCTTAAGCGGCCGCATATGCAGCCGAACGGACCGATTTCCTGAATACTAATTCAAAGGATAGATGCCGAATGAATTCACTGTTAGCCCTGTAGAGAAAATAATAAAAGGTGATCATCATGCCCCTTACGAAGGTACTCTGTTGTAGTAAGGCATTCAGTACAGTTTGGTCTAAGAAATAATTCTAAATCTCTTAGGCATTTGATGAGTCCAAAGCCACCAACCCCACTTGATTTCTTGGTTCTTTACTCTAATAAGGTTCTTGGCATAGTTCAAGACTTCAAGTTAATTAATTCTGCCTCATACAAAGTAATAGCATAATCTTCTATAGAAGTGGTACCAACATAATTTAAGAAAATAGACATGTTGCATTCTCCTTGTATCATTAGTATTCCACTTAACTTTGAGAATAACAAAGCTATGAGTAGTCAACTTTCCTCCCCTCAACTTTAAGCAAAGAGAAGGATCAACCTTGTCATAAGAAAAATATATATTCCTCAAGCCAATGATCTCTCCACATGAGCACTTTATTCCCATTTTCCAAATCTAAAACAGGTCTTTCACATAATAACTTCATAAGTTGATTCAAAATATGTGAGTAAGTGGGGGTATGCTTACCTTGCTAAATAGATTCACCTCCTAGGTATATACCATGAAGTAAGTTGACGCACATAGAATCCTTCTTCTTGCCAAATGCTTGAAATTGTTGATAAGCCCATCTTTGCAAAAAATCCATGAAAATTCCTATATTTAATCCCATTAGAAAGTGATCAGAAAAATTAAATACATACCTGATTTTTGCCTTATTATGTTTATCATGTTCCCATTAGTATACTACCTGAAGCTACTTTAACTTACATATTCATCTAAGGTATCATTTTATTTTCTTAATTGGTTGAGTCCAAACTTTTGCCATAAAGATCTGTCTAATGAATGGCATCTGCATTCTCCACAATGACTTGTAATGTGTCATCTTTTATACCTAAAGATAAACGAGTAATGGATAGAAATAGGTCTCCAAGGTTCCCTAGACACAACTACAAAACATGCACTATCAAGTTTGTGGGACAGATTCCTCATAGGTTAAAACAAGAAGCAATGCTTCTGAAAGAACAATAGGGAAAAATACAACTGTACTTCAGTTGTTTTTTAGCAATCATTTATTAGCTGGCCTCCAATACTTGATAACAATATGAGAAAACTAAATCTACATAGCTTTTTAGTAGACAACCCATACTAGCAGAAAAATTATCAGTCACAAGACAAATCTTGTTTAATCCAAATGCAATTAGTGTTTTTGCAACAACTTTTGCAGTATCAATATAAACGTATAGAACATAAAAAGGCATATAGAATTACCGTACCATAACCTCAACAAAAGATCTATAAAATGAGATAAATCTTAAGCAATTAACCAATTGTAGCTTCAAACTAACCTCAATATTAGGAGCAATTGTTTGAACAACCTGCAACAGAAATCAAGCAAGGCCTTCTACTTCACATGTACATGAGTTGTACGGTCATTACTTACAACAAGCAAATTTAAGAAATTGATTATCATCTTGTAGGGTTTTCTATACAAGGGTGAGTAGGGCTGCAACAAATAGGAAGCACCTGGTGATAGATCACTAACACTATGATAAATAGACTACCTAATAATATGAGGCATATATATACCGAAACAGATAAGATAAAACAACCTCGTATAAAGATAGCCAATATGCCAATGCATAGTATAGATGATAAAAAGGTAGACACAAGAAGGAAAAAGTGGCAACAAACCTGATAAGACCATCATCCCCATTATTATCCGTGGGTTTAAATAGAGAGTCTATCATTTCTACCTTGGGTGACTGAGTCCTAACAACAACTCTGTACTTGGAGATTAAAGGCCATTCTTGACAGCTGACAACCTAAGATACAAGCAGAGCAACATAGAACACCCCAGATAAGAAAAATGAACACAGTGACATATAGATTTGATCCCAACAAAAATAATGGGATGAAAAACCAATATATATGCTAAGGAGTCAAAATTCAAAACTTACAACAACTATTGATGGCTTGTCTGACTGCCCAGGGCTCCCATGGGACACATCCATTCCTAGTATAATAGTTGGCTCTTGGGAGATCTTTGGCATGGATGGAGGATACTCAGCTGTGGTGAACTTCTCTGCACGTTGTGACACCCACAAGCCTATTTAGGATCTCATTCGTTGTGGAAACCTGAAGTGCGTTGTCAGTAAAATATTTTTATGTATTTCGTTTAACTAATTTAAACAAAATACATTAAAAGATTTTACTTACAATTCCCTTCATGTTTCCACAGCGAATGAGATCCTGAATATGCCTATGGGTGTCACATTGCACAGAGAAGTTCACCAAAGCTATGAGCATCCTCCATCCATGCCAAAGATCTCCCAAGTGCCAACTATTATACTAAGAATGGATGTGTCCCATGGGAGCCCTGGGCAGTCAGACACACCATCATTAGCTGCTGTAAGTTTAGAGTGGATTTCGTTCAACCCTCTCAGGATAGACCTAACTCCACTACAAATTTCCCAAGTTGACAAGACATTTAGCTCTAACATATCCATAACAACCAGTGATAGAAGCACAACTTCTTAATTCTAATAGCATTGCCTCCACACAAAATGTGGGTAGCCATCCATCACCTCATTTGTGTGCTTGTCATCCACATCATCAGCCTACTAAGTACCTTCACTAGGTTTACATCAGCAGTGCAACATAAAAAAACTCGGAGGTGCCTTCTTCTCAGTAGCCTATCATTAGAAAAAATTTAGATGCAACCTGAAATAGATATTTTGCTTGTATTTAGGGTATTGTAGATAGATCAGCTACTTCTACTAAGTTGGGTTCTTGCATTCAGCATGGTTAAGAATGTGTTTAGAAACTTAGACAACCAAGTACCTCTATTTTCATCTTGTAAAGATTGTAACAAGGTTCCACCATGAGTGTTGCATGGATATATTGAAATCAGGCTTGCAACCTTCTCAACCATCAAATTCCCAGCTTCAGCAGCAGTTGTAGCTAAATAATTCATTGAGCTTGAGTCAGCAGTAATTCCAACTATTGCAACTGGTGCAATTCTGGTGACCTGTAATTGGACGAAATGAAAAAGATTAGTATTGGAGATAAAATAGTAAAAAACGAGACACTTTGGCAATTTTTGTAGTCACAATTGACTATCATGTTGGATGGAAGATATTTCCATTATCATCCTACAAACATATCACCTGGAACTTAATGCTTGGATAATCATACACCCAAACAAGCCCCATTTTTCTTCAATATTATCTTGCCATGGCCTTTCTTAATGTTCCTGAACTGTAAGGAAAGTTTGTAGCTACTGAGAACTTCTTTTATACTTTAAAGGTTAAATTCTACACTGACTCTATTTTTATTTAACAACACATATAAAAAAGAAATAATACTGGTATGTTATAAAGCATTTTAAATAAGATACAAATAATATAGTCTACTATAAATCATAATGGAATGCAACTCTTACCTCAAGGTTTGTAATCATTTGTTCTCCAAAAGCATCGCTAGGGTGAATCTATATCATAGTGAAACACACAAATTAGTATAGAAAACTATAAATGAGTGAGCACCACAATCATGGTGATATTGTGGTAGAACGACCGTGATGGTCATCACGTTCGTGGTGAGGCTGGTGATGGTGGCCATTCTGGGCTAGCACACTCATTTTGGGTGTCTGCAGAACTACCGTGCAAGGTGGCATAGCCATGGTGTATGTCCCCTGCAATGTTTGCACTAAAATATAATGTTGTCTCATATGTGGATGCAATGCTATTTTAAAAGGGGAAGTACGAAGTGCATAACACAACTCCTACAAAAAAAAATATATAATTTTTGTCAGAATCCCAATTCTTCTTCCTTGATCCACAATCAAGCTGCCAAACTTTATTATACCACTATATATCACAAATTAATATAGTGACATTATTAGTGCAGAGCATAGTGAAAAATTAGATTGTAGTTGGGAGTTCAATAGTTTGTGCTAGCCACTAAGATGCCAAAATTTTACATATCCTGAATGCCAACAGAAAGACCAATCTTAATCATTAACCCTAACTAAAATGCAGCAGTCAATCCATGTAAAAATGTTGAAGTGGGTAGATTAACATGAAGGAAGTTTAGTTCAATTGTTTTCCAAGCTCTAACATACACTATTTTTTGATCTGTAAATGAACTAGATGGTATATATTCAAAGAATCACTACAATAAATTTGAAAACTTACCCATGTTAACTCTTCAAATGCTTCAACCTTTTAAAAAGGCACTTACTTGAAAGTTGTTGACACTCTCCTTCAATTCCACATACTTCCCTTCACTAGTACAAACAGGGTCAGCTTGGACGGCTGCAATCCTTCATTCTGAAGTAGGATGAAGCTGTTCATCTTGGTCCAACCATTAATTCTAGCCCATCTTCCCTGTCTCAATTAAAGATGCTGCTAAATAAGAAGGTCCCCACCAAACCTTATTGTGGGAACCGTCAAGTCTGAGTACATCTCGACTAGATTATAATACATTATTTAATCACATATTGGACGACACAACCTATTCCTTCTGATCTAGAATTTTTTTATAAAAATCAGCCCCAACATTACACGGTGGAAACCTAGCATTTACTTTATCTGTTGCAACTCTGCAAAATTAGAAATACAATAAAAACTAGATTCATTCTATCTATTGCAACTCCACACAATTAGAAATACAATAGAAACTAGAATATACCATGCTTTGTTTATTAACTAAAACATATTTATTATGTGGCTCTATTTATTAACTAAAACACATCTATTACCTTCAAGAAACTAACCTATGTGTCATGAGTCAATCTCAACAATGCTTCAGGGTCAATGCCTACTGCTATCAAAGCTCTGTAATCACGGAAGATACCAACAAATGAAGAATATGCATCAAGTGTTGTATTGCATTTGGTATGTGAATAAGTTATGTAAATAGAAAGAATAAATCCACCTGCACAAAGATATGACTATCCCAGCAAACCATTAGAACTGAGAAGAGAGCAACAATCAAAATCTGCATCTCGACCTTCCATTAAGGAAACATCAGCTGGAATCACTGCTTCATGTTACCAAGGAAGCATTAAATGACATACAAACATTAGTAGGGATGAACAGATCATGGAGAGAATTAGATTATGTGAGTGCAAGTGAAAAGCTAGAGCAAAGTTTGCTAACTATTTTCAATTAGGTAGTGATCCCCTATTCAGTAAATATGCATCTGCACCATGATACACAAAAATTATCCCATAATGAGCTGTATATAAAACGTTCTGCTCTATTTTTTTGTTATTCAACCTGTAAGACAACATTGACAAACATCTTCCTACAAGAACAAACAAACCCAGCTAAACATGATCGTGAGGCTTTATAAGATCCCCAATCACATCGGCAGAGTAGAGGCTACTCCCAAGTCCTTTGCAGCGAGCTGCAGTCTATGGGGCAGGAAGATTTGCATCATGTACTTGTTCAACCGGTGATGGTACATTCTATAATATGTCTCTTCAACTGCTGACTACCAGCTTCTATCTTTACTTTTGCTTCTGCTGCTGCCTCTCCTGTCTTCTTCGAGCCTCTGATTTGGCAAAGAACTCGGCCCACTCATCTGATAGCATGAGAACCTCCTCCCCTTCCTCTTCCTCCTCCCCAAGCTCTGTTGGTGCCCCAGCTTCAACATATGACTCTCCTAATAGACCTGACCCTGATAAATCAGCCCTGCCGTCCCCACCCTCCAATCCAACCAAAAGTTCTGGGTTCACAGAAGCGCTATTGTCCCAGGCCGCTACGATTGGGAGTGGTAGCGTGGCGGGAAAATAGGGAAATTGCAGACTAGGGCAGCTTAGCGTCACGGGAGGCTGGCGATTGTGGACGCAACACATACAGGGAGGCAAAGGAAAGGGAGAGCATACAGATTGGAAAGGAGGATGATTGACTTGGTGAGGAGGTGTTGTTGGGAAGAAGGGGAAGGGGCGGTCGAGGGGAAAGGCTGACGATACTACGGCGAGGGCAGAAGGGTCCATTTCGCTCGGATGCTAGATGACAAAACCTAATGCTAATGTGTAAGTGAATGAAATTATAGCCTCCATTATCTATGTGACACCCTCACCAGTGATCCTCTTTTAATTTGGCAATTTAAGATTGCCACTAATTAGATGCATAAATGCCTTTAATATTTAGTCCTTTTTAGAAACTCTATAATAGGTGGTTTAGAGACATTTTAATTAAGAATGCCTACAAATTAATTAGATAGTGGCCTTTTTTTATAAAATCCACTAGAATAAATGCCACTAATGGGCAGTTTTTCTGTAGTGTATATAAAAGACACGTAGGCATACTCAGTACAATATTCTTGAATATTGTGCTAATGTGTACCACATGTACTCTTTTGTTTAGGTTGTGGTTATGCTTTTAAAGATCCAGGATAGTTGAGAGTTGTGTGGCTAGCTGATGTACATGTGAACCTATTGTCTTAAGATCCTGTAGTTTAGTGGTAGTACATGTATATGTATAACTTTGTTGTTCAATATGTAATATCAAATGATGTATCAATTCATGTTGTAACTAAATGTTGAATGGTGAACATGTGTGATTGGTTTTATTATTATTCATGTACATGTGCTACTATGTTTCCTTCTGACTCCCTTGATTTTCTTCTTCTTAGCCTAGTATGGGATGTTTAAATTGGGATGCTCGCTGAGGTGAGGTTTCAATTTGGATGTCTCACATCAGATTAAGTTTTAGAAAATTTGGGGACGTCACAGTTTCCTCTTGCAAAATGTATGTACTTTCTGACCTTTACTTAGAGTCTAGAATAATCAATCAAGAGTCTATCAGACTGAGTCCTCTTCCCAAATATCTCCCTAGAGATTGTGTGAGCGACCAGGGCAATGCTGAAACTGGCCTCGGGGGAGAGGGGTGGTGCCTACAAGCATCCCCCCCTTTCCCTGGGCTTTTCCTCACCTCGTCTCCATGCAGGTGTCATCATTGATGTTTGGGTTGTTGTAATAAGTCCTTCTATCATG
Organism: Alisma plantago-aquatica; assembly: GCA_963693085.1. Taxonomy (NCBI): domain Eukaryota; kingdom Viridiplantae; phylum Streptophyta; class Magnoliopsida; order Alismatales; family Alismataceae; genus Alisma; species Alisma plantago-aquatica. The sequence goes on from OY856415.1 coordinate 613,903,662, forward strand.
GCGGTTCATGTTTTATTGGTTTCCCCCAGACCCTTGGGTGTAATTGAGGTTTCCCCTTCATTCCCAACTTTTTGGTTTCGACTGCTAAATGTGGTTGGTCAAAAAGTTTTAAGATGACGAATGTCTCCTTCGATGGTAATGGTCCTAAAAGAACCGGTGGTGGTGGAAACACTCTCTTCTCAGTATCTAGCTACAAAGATTGTGATAGGATTCATTGATAAGCTGCTTTGACAAGCTCTTCGTGTAGGGATCTGGGCTAAAGCATCTAATTTTTCTTCAATCTCACACTTGTTGGTGGATGTACCTTTATCTTCTCTTTCCTCCATGTTCTTTGGATCTTTTATCTATGTAGATTTCGTATGGAACTCTTAATCACATAGCAACTAAAATTATAAAAAAAAGACAGAGTCCTCCTTATTTGTGAGAATTAATTTGGGGATAGAAAGCATCCTTTTAACATACTATAGTATGTTGAGTTAAATATGGTACAAACACATAATTGTATGTGATTTAATGGAATTTATAGCCCAAATATATCACTCTTAAAATGATTATGCTAAGAAGCAGCTTGAAGACAAGAAGGTCTAAAAATGAGAGTGAAGACATCATATAGGAAAATTGGATTTAAAATTTTCCTATAATAAATTTTGTAATTTCAATTCATCAAAATTTCCTAACTACACTTCAAAATTTATAAAATTATAAAGAAAAATTCATTTGTATAATGTATATGCACAATTAATAAGATAATAATGTGAATGATGGAGTAAAAAAGGCATAGATTGGAGGGACAAGAATCCTACCCTCCTTGCTTGTTTACACCCACCCAAACTTATCATGCACTCTATCCCAAAGTGTCAAAGTATTATGTTAGATGTAAAAGGGTGAGGTTACTTGTTTTTTTAGGTCCCTCATTTTCCCATTGAGAGTGAACAACAAAACAACATACAATCCTCATGGAGAGTGGTATCTTTGTTTTGTAGGCTTTCAAGCTTAACCCTTTAGAGGCTAAGTGTTTCATCTAGCTCATGAAATGGAAACCATAATCGCTTGAATGATGCATCTATTGTGGGATTCTATGACAAAAGAACAACTTCTTGAACTCTTTCCAGGATGAATGGGTATCCCTTGTCACATACATGGATGAGCTTGATTAATTATTTTGTAGAATCCTTGGCTTTCTCTTATGTGATGATCTACAATTTTTTCATGTTTGTATATTTGTTTGGTGCATAGACACCATCAGATTAGTTATACATAACCATTATGTTTGATTTGATATTAATTGCAAGAAGTTTCCAACAGTTCTCGTACAAGATCGGTAGGAAGGTGAAGTCTGGTACAAAGTTTTGTTTGTGTTGTATACATCTCTCCTCTTCCATATTCCAATTATTGAGGACATCCTCCTAAAGTAGGTCGTAAGCTATATGTACATTTGACATACCATATCTGAGAATTGATTGGTAAGATGACATCATGCTTACCAACATCTACCCATCTAGTTTCAACATGCCACACAAGTTGTCCTTAAAAATGCATAACCCATTTCTCTCAAAGACATCGTCCCATGAGTTATCATCCTCCTTGAGTTTTTCCATGATCATGTCCAAGTAATATTGCAAAAGACTTTCACATGCCGATATGTCAATGTTTGTGAATCATACTACAACAATCCCAATAGGTCCTTCTAACCTTGCTTTTTTAATAGCGTCGTATTTGGGATGATATGGGAGGATGTTATCATCTATCTCTCCTTCAGCTGGAAGGTCTACTATAGTAGGCCATATTATCTCTATGGTCACAACCACTGGTGTTTCAGTGGGAGTTGTTGGGATTATTTTTATAGCCTCTCGTGGCTGTTGTACTACTATTGCTTGCTTTGATACTTGCTTTTGGGTTTCAAGTCATGATCTTCTACGTACCCATGGCATCCCAACTTTTCTTCCATGCTGGTGCTCTTTCATTTTGGCAGGGTCCAACAAAAGGTCTTTCCAAATCTCCCGCAACGGTCTCTTTTTAGGCAAAGGTGCACTTGTGTCAATTCTATGTGGTATTGAATATAAAGGAATCAATAAATCATGGTAAAAGTGACTATCATTGATAAACTCTGTGACATATATGACACATAGTCCAAGAAAATATTCTAAAAACATATCCTTTATAGGAATCCTTACATTCATTGCCTCTATTATTCTCAACACTATGAAGGCACAATACCTAGATTCCACCTATTCTTGAGGGACTTTCATGATTCTCACTAAATTTTTCCAACTTTTGTAATGTTTGAAACCTACCATTTTTATCACATGTTGGAGTCTTATTGAATCTTCTAGACTTCACGTGCATCTACATCATAGATGGCCATTGTGTTAAACTTTGGCTCCACTATGCAGAAGGTGTATATAACCATCTGTCTTTTGTATAAGTCCACCACTGTCAACACCTAGTGTTTCTTCATTATCTATGCCAATGTGATGAACTCTGTTTCTTGTGTATTCACTATTTCTTGAACTTCCTTGACTAGTGGTGAATTAAATTTCTTTTCAAAGAGTCTCTTTGCATGTGTATTGTAGCCTTCTTCATGAAGATACCCCTAAAATACTATCACTTCAAGATCCACCCTTGATTTTTGTATAAGATATCTATTCTAGGTAGACTGTCATCGTCTAGGATATCTACAAGGACATGGAAGTCCATGCAAGATATCCTAGACACGAGAGTCACATAAATTCCCACCTTTTAGCAATGGAGGTGTGGAGGCATGGGGCCATGTGGCTCGTCATCTTGGACAAAGGGCTGGGAGTAGGTGCATCTTTGAAGAAGGAATTGAGTCCATCCTCATATTCTTTAGGGGTCCCTTCTATTATTGTTTCTCTTGAGGGTGGTTCTGATTCATTTATTCTTGCCTTTGTTTACTGTGGGTGCTAATATTGTGGATCCCATTTTAGAAATTTTATCAGCTATTTCCCTATCAGTATTGCATTGTCAATAAGGGCATTGTCACATTGTTTGTTGAACTATAAATATAAATCACAAACGTCAACTTCTAAGGCCATAAGCCTTATCAGTTCTTTGAACATATATTATGTATTTAGATCTTCATTGTTGTCATTTATCTTGTTTTTGACATGTGCATGATTCAAAATTAGTTGTTGGTTTTTTAGGAATGGCTTCATCTTCTCGTGCTATGTCAAATGTTATTTTTTAGGAGGTGATGTTGTGGTTACATTTGTCTATTGAAGATTTTTCTCCAATTATTGGACATGGGTGAGGGTGTCCTCTTTTTACTGCACTTCTGTTGTAGGGTTGTCCGCTATTAGAAAAAGATTCAAGTCAATCCCTATGGCTGGAATGTTGTGCTTGCTTAAGTGGACATCTAATTTTCTAAGGAAATATTTGTGATGTGTTCTTCTTTTATAGCCAAAGATGCCTTCTCGGCTTCCCCTTTAGATTATTGGTTGGAAGGACTAGAGGAGGAGGAAGATGTGATGGGATTGACCCACACCTTAGTCTCTTCCTTGCTCACTTTTCCTCTCATCATTTTTCCTTATTCTCTAGATCATTTAGGAACTCATCTCATTTCTACCACATATCATCACATTCTTGTCATATCTAGACTAGTTAACGACCATGGCTGCCGTATTCTACTTCATTTGATGTTAGTAGTCCATCATTTCTTTCATGACATGTGGTTGAGGCATAGTTCATTCATCTAGTCTCTCTACCTACATAGTCAATTTCTATAGGCTAGATGATATATAATAGGAATTAGAAGAGGAGTTAAGGATTTGATCAGACATGACATCAAATTGATGTCCTAAATTTTCCCTAAGACGGTGTACATTGTTTCTCTTGCGGTGATGTAGACTTTGTTGTTTCTATGTTAGTTTCCCATCATGTGGGAACTTGTTCTCCCTGAGGTGATTTCACAATAGGTTCCTCAGGTTGTTGCACTACTGAAGTGGTCTCCCCAACATTTGATGTGGCTGCTTCCTCATGTTTCCCTATGTCTGGTTGACTTAGAACTACTTGTTTGTCTTGTTTTATTCTTGGAATATCTTCTCCCTGGAATGGTTGGGCAGTTGTTGGTTGATTATACTAACTTTTACCTAGGGTTTTGGATGATTTTCAATCATAGGAGGTCAACCTATAAGGTTTGAGGGGTCCTTCATTTCCACTTGATCATAGGTTGTTGCAGTCTGGACCTTGTCAGTCTTGTAAGTTTTCTCTTTGACTACCTCTACGGCTCTACTATCGTCGACTATCGATCCATCCACTTGTATGTCTGCTACCTCTACATCCTTTTTTTGATATGTGACAACTGTATTGCAACCTTATGTCCTTTTTGGACAACCTTGCAAACCTTGAATGTTAACTTCTTCTTTGCAGGTGGTTCTGTTGTCTTTCCCACCTTTGGTTCCTTCAATGTCTTTGTTACACTTGTCTCAGCTACTTCTGCATTGAAGCTGAATTTTATTTTTAGGATGTCTTCCTGGGAGAAGTAGATCTTATCAAAATCATAGTGGCTCATCTCTGGGAGAGATATTAGATCATTTGTTTTTATGATTTTATAGTAGTAATTATCTCCCTTCATTGCTATCATGCCTGATGATAGTAAATACTTCAAATCCAAAAAAATCTCTCGCTTGCTCTCTTCAAACTTTTCAAGAGGCAGATGTACTTAATATGAAACCAATGATTGTAATCACACCCCCGTACATAATGCTTTCATTCTTCCTAGGGAACTTTTGGCATATAACTTCTCATTTTGAAGACACCTGATGTTCATGGGTCTATATTCTAGTATGCTCATGATTTACAAATAAACCCCCTGGTTATGTTTCCCATGTCCAATCTAGCAAAGATCGTACAAGAAAATATTTTATAGATCACCCACATTATCCCCAAGTGGACCTGGTATGCTTTAGAGCTTCTAGATTCATTCTTGGTCTTTCCAATCAACTTTTTCCACATCTTGTTGCTACTGAATTGCCTGAACTCCTGATCATAGTCTTCCTTGTTAGAAGATGCATCTTGCTTGTCCATTTTGCTATAGATTTTGTTCAATATCTTCCTTGTTAGGACGACATCCTTTCCAAAATTACAACTAGATAGTTTGTAAGCTCTTCCTGTGTATTTGTTTTAATTCTTCTACATCGACAACTTTTTAAACAAACTCATAAACTCTAATGTGAGATTTGTATAGGATCATTGGTGGTAGGTGTACGGTAAAAGGAAGTGGGACTCCTCTCAACATTTCCTGGATCCTTTCATGTATTCCTAATGTTTCCAATGTTTATATGTAGGCATATTGGGCTGCTTGGAAAGTCTTGCCTCTCATGAACAAGTAGTACTTAGCAAGGTTTACTTTGTCTCGAGGTTCAAATTTGTCCTCATGACACCAACCTAGTGTTTATAGTGGATCTGGTGCGTTGGATCCTATGATAGTGGTAGGTTGAGCGGGAGTCTCAAAAGTGGTTTCATGTTCTTTAACGAGCACAAAAAGGTTTGTAGGTACAATTATGGACTCTTCTGTAGTAGGTGGCAATTCAACTTCTTTGTACATTACCTCGAGTTCTGCCCACTTTCCTACCCTAGTTCTTTTCTTCACTAGGCTTGTAGAGGTTACTCATGTAGCCTTCCTCTTCCAGTTTTTCTTGCCTTTTTCCTCAGATGGGACATGATCAGATGACACCGATGATGGTTTGCTATCTTCTTTGCTTTGTCTAGTACCACTTGTAGGAGACTCATAAGGCATTCTCTTTATAGTTGCATCTTCATGTTCTCTACGAAGGTCATTTTGTTATCCATATCTATGTATTTTTTAACTCTAAGCAACAACTACTTGATTTCTTCCTTTGATACAACCTTTAATTTTCCTGAGTCAAAGTTTGAGGTGGACAACTTGTTTACTAATTCAAAATGTAGGGATATTAGTGAGAAAAGTTCAATTGCAGGGAACAAATTGTAGTTGGTTACCAAGTCTTCATTAGGGTTCATTGATTGTGGTAGTCAAAAATTTCATCGATCGAAGCCGGAAGGGTTCTAATGAAGGGTATATGGAAACTCCATAAGGGCCAGGTTGACAGGATTTCACTATCGGTCCGTGGAGTATGAATGGAATCAGATAGAAGTGCATAAGTGAAGCAAAACAAAAGCTAGGTTTCAAAAGTGATGATTGCAAGGTTTGTTGGCCAGTCAGTCAAACAAAAGTAAGAAGAGGGGTCATTGGGACTTCCATATGAAATAGGTCGATAGAGTTCTATTGGACGACAAAGATAGTGATGAATAACTTTGTCGTAAGGGTGATCCATTAGCGGTTTTTCAGTTTGTGAGTAAAATCGAAGAAGACTGCTTTAGATGAAAACACATCAGAGGAGACAAAGGCGAGGAGAAGACAATGGGGAACAAGCGAGAAAAGGAAAATGATGGGTGGAGGTGACACAAGGTAGAGGGTTAGGGTGAACATTCGATGTCTTAGACCAATGAGGAGGTCATCTTTGAGGTACTTTCTATGGTAAGAGTCAAGTCGATGGGGGATCCTCAGTCTCAGCTGTGCATCGCTCCATGCACCATGGTTTGACTAAGAACTTGGTGAAGATATTGGTACATATATATGTATGTATATCTATATACAATGATATATGCATCTCACAAAGACCTCAAACATAACAATGGCCCATAATAATTGACTTTGTATAATGATCATGGTTGTTCGGTAGAAGTGACCTCCTCACTGTTGGAGTGATGGAACTTGTAAATTGGTTAAATACTCTTACACTGCTATCTACTAGACTGATAGAGCCTGCTGACATATCCCTTCTATATTGTAGTCATGTGGGATGATGCAATTATTCAATAATTGTAAAAAACATAACGAGATACAAGTTCAATAGACATCTTGTCGTGTAATGAAGTTTTTAATTGAATCTTTTTATTATCATCTAATTAATACTAATAAGAATTATTATTTAATGCATAGTTAAGATATATTTTCAATAGTTATTTGCTTTATGGGAACCCTATACTCATCATATATGTGATGACATTTTCCACATTCTAATGATTTCTAACATAGATCTAGTATAAATATATAACAATGATATGCAAAGTGAGTATATGCTAGTGGAATGTTGTTGCAGATCCAATGAAGTAATGTACATATTTAGTTGGAATGTTGTTGCAGATCCAATGAAGTGATGTACATGCTTAGTTACAATTTATCTTTCAAGTTCAATCTTAATTTCAAAATAAAATAATGCAACCCTTCTTTATATGTGCTATGAACATAGTTTGGATGTTGATGTGATTTTTTTTGTCAACCAATATCAGTCTTCTGGTGCACTTGTAATGCCCTATGTCGCATTTTGGGATTCATGTGATCAAATATGAGGATTTTATAAGAAAGCCCTAAAATTCAGTGAAGCAGTGTATTTCATCTTCTAAAAACACACCTATTTTGATATACCATGACCATGGTCCACCTAGGCCATAAATGGCCATTGTGTAACCACATGGTTGTGGTGTAACCACCCTTCCTACCTTCAAAATCATCATGATATGCCCAAATTTACCACAAATGTGGTCTTCACAATGGACATTTTCCCCACAAAAAACCATGAATATGGTGTAGAAAAATAGTCAAGGGCCTAGAATTTTTTTACATTGACATCCTCGAACTACCCCCAACTTGATAAGGTTGAACATGTCACCAAAATGTACATAAATTACTATATGTGGTGGATACCTACCATGTCACACTCAATACTCCACCCCACTTTAGTATTGTCTTGATCATAAATTATGCCATCCATCTTCCACCACTGGACACTTACCCTAGCCATCATTTACTTCAGTTCCATCTTTTCAAGGTAAAACATCTAAATTCTACTTCAAGGAGATACCAATAAGGAGGATGGTATTACATCTATAGAAAGTACATATTCCTTATGTACCTTTCTATATCCTTCTACTTTCCCTATGATTTTCATGTAATCATGAGTTGCTAAACTCTTTCATGAGATATTTGGGGTTATGGAAGATAATTTTGTTAAATTTGGGGATGAACATGTATACATTTTTTTATCATTATGTGTGAAGGATGAACATGTATAGTTGTGATTTATGTTCTCTGATGCTATTTACATTCTAGGTATAAGATCCTCCTACGTCATTTTGGTTTGGATGTGTGTTCCATACCATATAAGGTACACATAGAAGAGAGAAATTAGGAAATTGGTGGAAATAGGTCAATTTGCTGTATGGGAACTTGGTTTCTCTCCATACTAACATGCTATCTATTTGTTCTACTAAACCTTGGTGGCGATCTATATTAAGGGGTATATTTCTTTCCTCCCACTTGACCAAAATCATAGAAAAGGTTGGATAGGAGAGATGATGGCTAAAATACTCCCTCATATATTGTATCCCATCCATTTCCACCAAGTGTGCAAGGAACCTATGTGGAAACCTAAGATTGTACGTGAAGCTAAGTGAATGTATGTTTTCCTTTACCAAAATAAATTCCTAAGGTTGGATGGTTATGGCATAAGATACAAATTAACATGTATCATACATGCCACCCATGGACACCATGTAAAAAATAATTTCCTCTTATATCACATGCTTATGGTTTAGTTTAGAAGAATTTATCTTTTGTACATGTTTTATTTCATCCATAGATGCATGTTTAGGTCAATCCTAACTCCTCAAGCACTAATTGCATTCCTTGACTTACTATAACCCTTTATATCTTATTTTGTAAGTGTTAATAAAATTATTAAAGTGACATTTTCCCTAGGAATTGACAAACTACATGTGTTAGGATTGTTGAAGGCATTAGTGTTTGATTATACTTAGTTGCTTGATTAGTTAATGTAAGTTAGAAGTCATTATATTTCTTTTTAGTTAGAAGTTCAATTTGTTACATGTCCATTAGTGTATTTTTATGAAATTAAACCTTTCTCCCTACAATCCAAAATCTTTGCAATTCGAAGTAGAGATCAACTATATGGTACAATTAGTAGCTTAGTTGTAAGATCTTGGTGTCTAGTGTCTATAATGTGACCATGGTTCTTGTAGAGGATTCTTCAGTTTGGGGGAGGGGGTCTGGAAGCTTGGGTGTGCCTCACTACTTCACTGGGACCATTTGAGCACCTGCTTTAGTTGGTGTTTGTCTTTCGAAGGTGCTCATCACTTGTTTTTTCCCTCTCCTTCACTTCCCCTTTTATATGGAAGATTAAACATGGGTTTCAAATATATGTTTGGGCTAGCAGTGGGAGGTGGAGTCGAGTTCATAGAGTTCCTTTGGATACTTCTATGTCTCATTTATGATTTGAGGAGCCACACTCAACCCCTTTGGTTTTTGTCCCTAACTATGGTGGGTTTCCTCCCTTTTCCTTTTCTTTAGCATGTGTTTCTTTCTATTTAGTTCTAGGTTTAGGCATGTTGAAATGTCATTCTAGCCATTTTTCTTCAATGTTTTTGTTAGTTCCTCCTTTTTTTGAGGTTGGTTCACCATTCTATGTGGGGGATTGTTCCTACTTGGGTTTCCCCCAGGTCTATGGCTGTGATCAGATTTCCCCTTGACCTTTTTGTATGCTAGTTGTGTAAGGCATTTAACATTATCCTTCAATGATGATAGATGGTCATTGATGGTTTCTTTGGTGGCTTATAAATGTTACCAGCCTTGTAGATTAAGACATTGTATCAATAGGTGGTGCTCGATATTGTGATTCAATTCCATATAAAATCTTCTTATTGGGCATCATCAATAAATCCAAGTACAAGAGTCTTATCTTTTTTCAATATTTTACCTTGTTGATGCAATGTATTCTTGTTTTCAAGCTGGTTTCAATGTCATTCTACCAGTATATGATGTATGCCTTTCTAAATAATTTCCAACTTATAGTAAACATGTAGAGATCAAATCATAGCCTTGTTTCCTACAATCTCTAGATCAACCTCATTGACAACTATATAAACTAAGTCATGCACTTGCAAATATATTAATATAAGATTTTTTACTTTAGGTGATTTTTCTTCCTCATGTCTAGTGTTTCATCAAGTTTTATGATGATGTTATTAGGGACACATTTTCAAATACAAATATTAGTTTTTCTTAATCCATTCTATTTTCCCTAAAAACCTCCAACCTTCTTTTCTTTAATCTTTTGAAGTAATTTTTCATTCTCTAATTGCTAAATGTTTCTCTTTTTAGTTACTTTTACTTGTCAAGTGATAGTGCAAGTATGAATGTTGTCCCTTGTCTAGGGGACATTTTCCTACTGGTTTCAAGATAGGAAAAAGATAAAGAAACTAAAGGAACCAAGAAAAAAGAGAGATCATGCACATTTATGGGAATCCACATATGCAATAATAATTAGGATGATGAGAATGGTCGATACAATTTGAGAAGCTAGAAGTAGTGCAAAGGTCATCATAAGATTACTTCATGTTGAAAGAGTACACATCACCTATTTCTACTTGTTTGGAAGTTGTGTAAGGACACTGCTTCTCTATCTCACCTACTCTAGGTTAGATCTTGGGTTCTTTATATCGTGTAGGTATGTAAATCCCTATAGGCATATTTCTTCATTCTTGGAAGTTTTTTCTACCTTCTACTCAACGTCTTCTATTAAGATTTACAACAATTCTTTGTCATATCATATGAATCACCATGATAGGTTTCAGATAATTTTGATTATGATAATCTAAGGAGAAAGAATTTTACTACAAATTTAGAGTAAGGAAAATTGATATTTTAACCCAATTGGAGGCCAAAGAGAGAGAGAGAGGTGATTTTCTCACCTATAGTCAACCGTCGTACTAAAAATATTGTTTTTCATTAAAATGTTATGACAAGGAATACCCATGCAACAAGGTATACTAGATTTACCAAAATTCAAGCATTATATATCTAAAATAATATTGGTGATTATTTTGTGACAATGGGATTTGACAAACTAATGTTGATGGTACAAATGACATGAAGTTGGATTACCTTGGAAATCTTAAGTACAATTGAAAAAATAGGCATGAGGATGCAAAAGCCATCTATACTAGATGAGATGTTTTCCTCCACACCTCCTTCTATGATAATTAGTATGATAGGGAGGATGATCCCTTCTACACACTAGTGTATGGGATGTACTAACTAGGATGTCTATTATCATGTGATTCATAGGATATACTCTTTGACATCATGATGATCTTCTAAATCCAAAAGGTGTTAGCAAACACCACATTTCCCACATGTGACAACCATGGCTCTTAATCTATCACATAATTATATTTTATAATCTAGATGTTGTCACTCAATATGGTGAATTTGGGGGATTTTTTGATTGAACATTTCAAGACTATATCCACTAAGTTTACTAACCTCATTACAATTGGCATATACACAACCATAATTTTTCTATATCTTGGATATGATCCAAAATCAACAAGGCACTGGCGATGCATTTTTTTTTATCTTGATTATCTTGTCAGTCACAACTGATTTCAACCAAGAATGATAATTAATTTTATCAATTCCATCTTGAGTATTCAAAGTTCATGTAAGAATTTCTAAATCACACAATGGTCTCATAAATCTTGTAGATCCTAGCCCTAACCTTATCGAGGAGATTTCTTACTGGGAGAGTAACAGTCCTTTCTATGGATGTAATCCAAAACATAGTCATCAAGTCAAGACATTAGTGGATGAATTAGCAAGATTGTAACAAGAATAGACCATGTGTTTTCTATGAGGAAAAAATTAATGTGGTCCTGATATGTAGTTATGAGCACTAGATGACGCCTATGACATGACACATAGATGAATCATATACAAAATGTATAATTGAATAATTGGAGGGACTAATAATAGCTTGACCACCAAGTGAACCATCTCTATCAATATGACCATGAGGATTATGAGACTATGATGATCTTGGGGAAATACCATGTTAACATTCCATCTTACTCGACATCCTAGCTTCCATTTGATGCAAACTATTGAGGAAGTTGGTATCCAGACCAACCTATTCCTATAATGACCCATTCAAATATTACCTACACCCTCCACATGATCCACCAACCACCTCTTCCCAATTCATCCTAGGCTTAGTTTATAGTGAGGACAATATGATTCAAAAGCTTGGGTGGTAATGTAGTATGCCCTCTGATTCCAATCTATTTTGCATCTTTTTTTGGAGAATCCAGGAGGTCATCTTATTCAACCCACCCTCCTCTTAGAGGGGAAAATGGAAGACTATGTATAGTTCCTACTGAAAACATAAATTTGGTAGAATTTCTACCATCACAGACATGGAAAGGGAGGAAGTGACCCACAGGGTCGAGAGGAGGATCCATGTATATGTGATCTTCCTAAGGGAGTCAACCAGATTCACATACTCCCTATTCAACTTCATGATTTGCACATCTTCAATGCCATATATATCTTTTTGATAGAGTCCAACCAAGGTTTGAATGCAGACATATGATCAACATGACCATCAATAGCCGATATAGTAGTTGAATTGTTAGACTTAATGATAGCACGTGTGAAGTGTTTTTCTTTACAAATCTACACTGCTAATTGAATAGCTCTAATTTTTGCCTTTGCTACTGAGTTGACCTTGGTGGATCTAACAACCCCTCCACTTCATGGACCATTCCAGCTAAGGGAAACAACCGCAATATCTTCCTTGTTTCCTTGAAAAGAAACTTCCATCATTATCAGGACTTGTCCTCTGTCTAGATCAGACCACTGAAACTCCCTCTCCTGCTCCCTATCCTTTACTATCCTTTTTGTGTCCATCATTCAACAAATGTGGTGCACGTGGAGTTGATTTGAACAAGTTGTCATCCTGTGTTTGTACTGATGTACCCATATACCGCCAAGTTTGTAGCCTTCCAAATGATCCCACAAGTGACCAAAAACTTTGTCTTCAAGTCATCTCCAGCCTTCATGTTCATCTTCATCCAATTCCCAGCACAATACCTATAACAACCCCGCCTCCCAATAACCCCCAATTAAGGGAGACCAAGAGGTCAGAGCCATTATCCCAATTTCCAGATCAAAGGTTCGACAAATAATCAATAATAATTATCAAATTCTACCAACTAAACTGGAAGGCTGTAATAAAATTAAACTTTTCATACCTTTTTCAAAAACTTGGATATCTACTTCTATCCACATGGAGTCTATTCTAACTAATCCTCCTTTGAACGTTAAACCTCATTTAATTCCACATATGCCACTTTACTATTTGTTCTTTTAATTTGTACCTAAAATGCCAATAAACAAAATGTCGGTCAACATAAAGCTGGTATGTGGGGGAAACAATAAACGTGCAACTATGATAACAACATATTGCAACCAATTATGATTTTAAACAAACAACTTTACATTTTCCGCATAACTACTCAATCCTTACATGCCCTAGCCTCTGCGCAGTCCCTGTAGTAGACCTGGATGATACATTCCTTATGGTAGATCCCCATTAAACCCCTCATGATCCCACCTAACAGGTGAATCAATTTCTAGGGTTGAGTCACATGGATCTACCCATAGGTAGCCCACTCCTTAACTCATGGTGTGCTAAAGAGTCTCATGGCGTTACACGTGGGTAGCCCAATTTCTAACTCATGATAGCCTAGACCTTGCTCTAGGTTACCCTTTTTAGCCTTTACAAATCCACAGAGGAGGACCAGGATCTGAGCCAGTCAGGTATGCACATTTATGGTGATAATCATAGTCACTCTATAGTTGCATGAAATAAAATGCATCCAATAGATTTTTTTAGGCAACCGATAAAAATGTTCGAGAATCGCCGTGAAACTAAAGCGACTATTCATATGCATAACCACATACCTATCGGGCTGATTTGAGACAGAAATATTCCATGCAAGTAAGAAATCCAAGCAAGCAAGCACATACAACAAGACCCTGAAATAATCATGCAATCCCTTTATTACTCATGTCATCAAGATCTATTAAACCTAGCTCGCTTCCTAGGGTTTCTAGCCCACTTTTAGGGTTTCCTTTGCAATTAGGGTTCTATTTTATTTTTACTACTTTAAACCCTAATTGTATACGATTGCTTTCAAACCCTATTTATCTCATCTATTCTTCACGAAAGATATTAAGGTTATCTTTTAACAACATATAACCCTAATTTTGATTTAAGGCATAATTAAAAGTCCATTAGGCCTCTTTTACATTAAAGCTACCGTTTTTATCCTTTTGATCCATGACAAGATTATTATGCTCATTTATCATCAATTCAAAGTTCATTATGGTCTAAATCACACATGAACTCTATTTGTCATTAATTCTACCTTTATCCATTAGAAAACCCTAATTACTACATTAAGGGTATTTATCCACAATTAGAAACTTTTATACTCGAAATAGCTTAGAATTATCATATTTCGACTTTAATCATGATTTTGAACAATTAGAGCGATTAAGAGTCATAATTACCATCATTAGGGTTTCAAGGCCCATTAAAGCATATTTATGCACATGAAACTCTAAATTAAACCAATTACGTGCAAAGTTCATCCTTTTTGTTCTTAATGTACCTTTTTGCAATTAATAGGTTAATATCAACTTTAATCATCCATAAAACCCTTCTAAATAGATTAATCATCTCAAAATAGGGTTTCTTAATCATCAATACATTAAAGTTAATAACTTCCATTACTTTTCGAATTTCAATCAGAATTAGTGTTCAAAAATATTTTTATTGGATTCCTCTCATTTTTCTGAGCAATTTTCACATTTTATAAGTACAATCCGAGCTACCAATATTTAACTACAAATTTTGCAATAAAACCTTACTTGGGCCAATCGGGAGCTGCCACGTCGTTGTTTCCATGCAACATTGGTATGTTTGAAAACATTTCGAAAAGACTATTTTGCCCTTGGTAAGTGGATCTCTCCTTTAATACCTAGAAGGGTAGAACGGTGCAATAGCCCAAAGCCTTCTTCTACCTCGCGCCACCTCCACGCTTCCGCCCTAGCAGCCAAGGACCCAGCTTCCCTTCCTCCCCTAGACCTCGACGACCCTTGGGGACAGGTCCTCTTGTCTCGTCAGCCTCCGCTGCACCTGCAGGGGCTCTGAGTTGCTGCCGAGGTGGAGGGGATCGAAGCAGGCAGACCTGCAACCCCACCTCCGTATGCAGCCGTGCTGCAGCCACTGCACTTAGCTAGGGTGAGGGGACGTCCACCCAAACATATCATGAGATCGTGGAAGCGACAAGCCACCCTCGCCGCTTCTCCCCAGCCCCCCGTTCGCTCCAGGGTTGTTCCACCCTCTTGGTTAGGGTTTTACATGTAAAGAATAAGAAGAAGAAAGAGAGGGGTGTGTGGGATCCTTCCTGGACTTGAACCTGAGGGTCTACCCTTTATATAGCGGTGGGTAACGAAGCCCTAAGGTGTTCATCCACGAGGACTCAAGTTCCTTTCCAAAAAGGAAAACATATTCCTTAACTATGAAGAAATCTTCTCTCTCTTCATTCCCTTCTAGATAACACTATTCTTTGGGTAATTAGGAATTAAAAAATCCTTTCCATTATTCTCTTTATTCTTGGCTTTTAAATCATTGACCACGAAATTTATATTTCCTTAAGTAGAAAATACTTTCTTCTTAACAATACCACATAATCCATTAATAATATATTCACATTATCTTCTTATTTTCTATTATTGGTATTTTCTCATTCTTCTTATTCATTGGGACTCCTTGGATCCCAAGAAACTAAAATATTTCGAAATTCCTTTTTAAGGATACTTATTATCCTTCTAGATGCATCTATTTCTATTATTTTATCATTATCTTATTTATTTCTTATTAAAATATCTCTTTTTGAGGATTTCTCTTTATCTTTCTTTTTATTTTCCTCATTGGCATTCCATTTAACATTAGAAATCATTTGGATACGAAAATCCATCAAGGATAACTCAATTATACATCTTTCCACTTATTTTCCACATTTTATCATTATTTTCAATTTCTTTCTTAATAAAGATATATTTAATTGGTCTTTTCTTTTCTTATTGCTTTATTTTTGCAACTTTGGACTCCTTGGAACCCAAGGAACCCAAGAGGCACGAAATCCACCTTTGAATTATCTACTTTTGCCTTCTAGAGGTTTCTACAATTTTCTTTTCTCCATTTCTTATTAATAATGGAGTTCCTTTTGACTTTTCCTTGTTATTGGGCCCAATAGCCAATAAATCCCACAAAACAACCAATAAGGCTATTGTAAACGAAATCTATTTATTCAAAACAAATTATATCATTATTTGTTCAAATATATTTAATATGAGAAATTACATTTCTCACCAAAAGAACCCAAAATTTGGGGTTGTAACATCCTTCCCCTCTTATAGGAATTTTGCCCTCAAAATGCCATCAAGCAAACAAACAAATCAGGATAAGACTTTTCCATGTCCATCATTGGTCCCTATGTGGCTTTGCCCTATCCATGGTGCTTCCAAAGAACCTTTATCATCACATATTCATTTCTTTGAGTTCTTTCACCTTGGCATCTATAAACCTCATAGGTGACTCAGGTCATTACAGCCTCCCTTGGGGCTCACTAGGTTCATTGATCCGTACATGGTCTGGGTACCTCACATAGTGCTCTAAATTGGACACATGAAACTCATCACATATCACATTGTCCTGAGGGGTAAGGTCAAACTTAACCTTCACCACCAAACCATGCCAAAGAATCCATGCATCGGGGACTCAACTCTCTTAGCTATAACTTATAGGGGTCGGATTTCCATGTCACATATTCCCCCACAACGAACTACGTGTCAGTCTACTTTGCATCAGCTTACAACTCATGTCGTCTCTGGGCTCCTTTCAGCCATTGCATGATCAAAGCGACTTCATCTGCTCACACTGTGGTCCTTTCTTGACCTTCGCGAGGTCCCTTCACAAAGATCATCTTAATGAAGTGGTGACAGACACAACCTCCTTTGCAGATCTTCTTTACATCTCGATACTGGCTTTGGTGGTTATCATCACATCTTACAAAGATGTGTCTCTATGTATCACCCTGAATGAGCACTCATGCTCTCATCAGATCCTCTAGTCTAGATCGTACTAACCATTAGTTAGGGGTGATCAACGGTACTAGCATTGAGTTCTTCATGTACCTACTTCCACCTTATGGAAGTGTATCTTTAGGTTATAATCAAGAACTTTTGAACTCACATCATGGTATAGTTGAACCATCTCCTTCTCATATGTAGTTCAACCGGATCTGTCCCTTGATAGTACTCTTTCTCTCTCATGTCATCTAGGCAAGGCGATCTACCATAACCCATACTGCATCTTGACCTTCCTTGGTCTAGGGGAGACTTACAACATCCATAGTGATGAACTCCCATTCCCTCTCAGGGACTCTTTATCCTCTATGACAAAACACTGGGTTACTGGTGTTCGTCCTTCACCTCCTAGCTTGCATGGAAACATACCACATACAACTTCATCTTAGGCATCCAGAGTACTACAGTCACTTATTATCTTGTTAGTACCATGACATATGGTGATCTTAAATCGTGATCTCACGTATTGTAATGATTCCTTAAGATCGATTCCTCAGAAACCCTAAACCAGTCTAATCGGGGTTACATCACCTTCCCCTTCAGAGGAGTGTATCTGAGGTTCTACCACCATCCTATCATTACATCTAGGACTAGGCTGGCTAACCAAACAACCATTAACTTGATCAACCGCTATTGATACATCTGAGTGTTAGCCAAACATATCTCTTTTTCCAAACTTAGGGTTATCCTATCAACCTCTTCTAGCCTCTTAGCTAGACTAGGCATATATATATTAACCAGAGCATCCACTACCACTTCACATCCTTAGGTATTAGGTAATGTTGAAGACATACACTTCCATGTATTCCACTTATTATCTCATCTCAACTCTAAGTCTATCTTCATCAAGAAAACTCTGAGCTTATTCTCTTGGTTTTTCGAACTCAACCTTGTATAACTCATAGCTCATGATACAAAAATCCTCATAAGATGACTACCTTGTTTCTCTTAATATTTGTAAACCATCCATGTATCATTCACTCCACAAGGGCATGCTATTATCTCTGTCCTCATACCTCATACCAACGTTCCAACTCACTTCATCTTTATTCCTTGGTGTATGGCATGCGTACTGTCCTATCTTTCACTCTCATAATAAGAGGAAATAAGCATTTGGCTACAGTCCAAATACAAAGTTCTTCCTGTTCCAAGAGTAGAGATGGTACGTCCCACCTTGCCGGTACACCTTTAAATCTAAGTTGAAACGCGCCACATATGTCTCTACATCACAATCATCTTGATATCAAAATTACTTCCATGGAAAATTGATCTTGAATTACTTGGGTCCACACACAATCCTTGGTCAACTCATCTAGGTCTATAGGGTGCCGAAACTTTTGGGGTCATCCCTCTTCCCTCATGCATCCAGAGAGTACCCTACTCATCTTCCCTTTGGGTCCCATGAGTTCATGAAGGTGATCAATCTCCTAACCCATGGCCCTCAGACAATGATAGCTGTTACCTTCCGACCCTATGGTCATGTGCAACTAGGGAATTAGGCAACTCCTACTTCCATCGGTCTTATCCCTACCTGACCCTAGGATAGACTTAGGATTATAACATAGTACATGTTCAACTTAGAACCTTACCCAAGCCTTCATCATCTCTCTCTGCATTTATGGGCTGACTTTCATCCTTTCATAGGGGTCATGGCATGATGCCTACCTTGTTCAGGCTCCCATACTGGTTACCTCCATGGTAACACATCCATATGAACTTATATATGGTTATCTATGGGTCTACAGGTTCATTCTCATACCATATACTTTTCACTTAGCTTCTCAAGATCCTATGAGACCTCTTTAGATTTCCTCAAAACCCACAAAACTGGTATACACCCTACCAAAGGGTCCCTCTCCCAGGATGGGAGGAAACTACAACTCTCGACAACAAGGTCACCCACATCCATATGTCCAGGGTTTATGTAACGACAAATCCCAAACATCGAATAATTACATTTGCGAAAGCGATCATTAACATCAGATTGTTGAAAATTACTAAAAATTAAAACCTTTTTCAAAGAGATCCAATCATAGGAAAACTCTTTCAACAAGAACCATTGTATTACATTTACATCTTGGTTCATAAGTACATATCTTGTACCATCTCTTCTCGAGGGTTACAATATCAACTACATGTTAAAAGCTAAACACAGACAACATAAGAACCTCGAGGCATCAAGCCAAAAATCTCAAAATGATTCATTAAAAACACTAACTATTAACTGCGAGGACCTGAGAGTACAAAGACGACATATATGACTTCTATCTACAAGACACGACAGACAGTACACTCAACCTGAGCTATTACTGTTGTCCCAGCTACTGCTGAAAATTCTTCCTGTGCAAGATGTTCTCAATCTCCTCCGTGTTCGTACACCTAAAAAAATGTTGGATCCCACGGGGGTGAGACAATTGAAAATTGCCCCAGCGAGAGATATAAATCTCCACCAGAAACATTATTATTGCAGTTTAATGATATAAAACTGGGCAGAGGATAAGAAGTTTAAGACATTGTCATCTTTTAAAGCATTGCAACTATTTATGATAGAACAATAGATCATCTATTCTCTTAATAAGGAATAGGAATAACATGTATATCATTTATCCATCATATGATACCATCATGCCAAACTTCACTTGTGACACTCATTATCTTAATATGTCACCCATGAGACATTCTTGTTTCAATATGTTGGCCTTAGTCAATCTACTAAACCGATATGGGATTATATCTACCATGTACTCATATATCATTAATACAGGCATTGGGTTATTACCAATCCTATGTCATCATTATAGGCATTGGGTTATTACCAATCCTATGTCATCATTACAGGCATTGAGCCTCTGCCAGGTATTGGATTCTTCCAAACCTGATTACACCTCCAGGCATTGGACACTACCAATCCTAATTTCACAGCCAGGCATTGCACTTTAACCAACCTTGATTACAGGCATTATACCTCTGCCAGGTATTGGACTTTAACCAATCCTGATTACACCGCCAGGCATTGGACACTACCAATCCTGATTTCACAACCATGCATTGGACTTTAACCAACCCTAATTGCAGGCGTTATACCTCTGCCAGGTATTGGACTTTAACCAATCCTGATTACACCGCCAGGCATTGGACAATACCAATCCTGATTTCACAACCAGACATTGGACTTTAACCAACCCTGATTACATGCATTATACCTCTGCCAGGTATTGGACTTTAACCAATTCTGATTACACAGCCAGGCATTGGACTCTAACCAATCCTGATAACACATCCAGGCATTGGACTCTAACCAATCCTGATTACACAGCCATGCATTAGACTCTAATCAATCTTGATTGCACAGATTATGGAATATAGATTCCTTTAACTCATCATTAATCATCACATCCTTCTCTAGGCTTTGAACCTTGAGGTGAGCCTTCATAGCTGCTCACATTCTTATTAATACAATTATTCCTTTTATTAGGTTTATTATTATCATTTCTTACAGTAAACTTTTATAATAATCTTGTTGCATCTCACTATTCCACAATTGTTCTCATGACTCATAAGGCCCATAAAGCATCTTGTCACCTCTCACTAGGCAACATCTAACCATATGGCTCACTAGGCCATTAAACATCTTGTAACCTCTCACTAGGCAACATCTGACCATATGGCTCACAAGGCCATTAAACATCTCGAGTATTCAATCATGTTTATTACTCTTATCATTTATCATTAAATGATTATCAATACAAAGTATGAGTTCATTTCCCATCCTTCTCATGGTATGATTACATCATACTCATTAGTTTGACTTAACCCCATTCTCAAGGTATTTTAGCCTATGCTTATCAAAGTATATCAAACTCATTACATTTCATTGTAACAATTTACATAACACACTTCATGTGTTTATCGTCCAAGTATATTGGATTTGAGGTGCATCAAGGTATATCAACCCCGGAATGCTAAAGGTTATACCTATCATATCTTGATGTATCACTTTCCTCATCACTTCCAACTTTCTTGAGTTATCAACTTATCTTGAATTAAGGTATTTCCCATCTTAATACTTTCATCCACTAACCTATCACTCTTACCATGAAGTGCATAGGTCACACACAAGAATGGTCCAACTATCTTTAAGGATATGGAATCATTTCAGGTTAAGGCATTGCTTGCTATAAGGTTATTTATAATCAATCACTTTAGGTATTTCCCTTATCAATGTATTAGTCACCATTCTATCATTAGGATTAGGGTCTCCTACACCATCACCCTTTATTAGGGTTTAAGGTTTCATATATCATCATACTTCATTAGGGTTAGGATTTCACATACCATCTCCCTTCATTAGGCTTTCACATCACATTGCCCATAATTAGGGTTTACTATTCATCCCAACTAGGGTTTCTCATGGCATCACCTTCAATTAGGGTTTCTCATGGAATCACCCTCGATTAGGGTTTCTCATGGAATCACCCTCAATTAGGGTTTCTCATGGAATCACCCTCAATTAGGGTTTCTCATGGAATCATCCTCAATTTGGGTTTCTCAATTCATATCAATACATCAGGGTTTTATATCACATCACCCTAGGTTTAGGGTTTCATGCACTTTACCCTAGAATTAGGGTTTCTTATTCAACTATCCATAATTAGGTTTTATATTATGTTACCCTAAATTAGGGTTAGGGTTCATTAACCTTCTGGATTAGGGTTTCATGATGTCTTTATTAAGGATCATAACCCAATCATCACATGATTGATACTCATGTATGAATTCCTTTCTATCATCCTTTCAACTTGATTAGGTTTACATCAACCCTTCAATCAAGTACATACATCTATGGTTGACATAGTGCACTGAGTTATTGCTTACTTAAGCTTCAAGGATTAACTCATCTAAGGATTATCGATCACTTAGTATCTCAAAGGTACAACCCTAGTGTGATTATCTTTAAGATAGATCAGTAACAACCATATGGTCATTTAATCTTTCATCACCTTAGGTTTCTAATTGACTTAATCACATTGAAACATCCAAACGTTCTTGACCATTAATGCTCAAATGGTTTGAAACCGTTTAAGAAAAAAAATAAGGAAACCATATGGACAATTTATACTTGAAACCACTTGTGTCTCCAAACGGTTTGAGACCGTTTGGTCCCAAATGGTCTTGAGACCGTTTGGACTCAAACGGTCTTAAGACCGTTTGGTCCAAACTCTCTCAAAACTAAATGGACCAAAAAGGGCTTCCATAACTTTACCAATTCATGATTTCAATCATTAAGCCATCTATCAATTGAACCACTGATTTATTCCTCAATTGAACCATCGAATCACCCTTCAATTAGACCTTCAATTAGGATTTTGAACCCAATTGAACTAGGGTTTATAATCAAGAAACCATCAATTAGGGTTTTGAATTTGAGGAACCATCAATGGTTAACATTGTGGAATTGATTCAATTTAAATGATTAGATCATCATCAAACCATGACATGACCTAACCTCAAACGGTCTTGAGGTCATTTGGATGACCTACAAACGGTGTTGGTTGACCTCCAAATGGTCTTGAGACCGTTTGGGTTAGTCAACCCAAAGTATTAAGTCAACCAATTGAAATTTCAGCACTTAACCCGATTAGGGTTTCTAATTGGAGGATTATCAATATATTGAATTAATCAAATAGATCCATTAGATCATCATCCAACATGTACTAGGGTCCTGACCTCAAATGGTCAACCCTTCTAAATGGTTTGGGGTCGACTTCCAAACGGTTTGGTGAAACTGTTTGGACCGAAGGCTTAAAACCGTTTGCAATAGAAACTTGTTGGAATGTGTGCCTAAGATGATGTCATCATCATATACCTTTTTTCATTCAAAATATACTGCCATTTTCATGGTATTTACATCAATGGATCAAGGGAATTTCAAGTAGAACCAAATAATCAACCAATAATGGAGAATTGAATGCAATAACAACATTTAAGGGTTTAAGTTATATAACCCGCCTCCAATTGAGATTCAAAGCTCCAAGCTCCACATCTTTAATGGTGGAAGAAGATTTCTCAACTATCCCAAGCTCGTCCTCAAGCTTTTGAGTGAAAAGAAATGGCTAGGATAGAAGATTGCATGGAGAAAAGAAGAAATCCATCATTTTTTTTTCGATTTCCACCATGAAATCATGGTGAAAGAAGGTCAAGAAGCTTACCAACAGGTTGGGGGTAGTCCTCCTGTTGCTCCAATCTCCTTTGGTCGATTTGGCAAGAAAGAAGTGAAAGTGGATTCGAAATTCCCCTTTCAAGCTATGGATAAATGAGCTTATATGCATTTTTATTAAAATCCATTTTAAGAGAGAGAAAGTAGGGTATAACTCCTCCATTTCCTTGCCACTTGCCCCTTATCTTCCTTAGATACGAGGCTATCTTCCTTTCCTCTTATTAATCTCAATTATCCTATATTTAGAGGAAAATAGATTAAGCACCTTAACTCTTATAATAATAATATCCTAAAGTTAGTGGATAATTCTTTTTCTTTTCATAATGTGAGTGAGTTATCCACTTCCTTTAGATATTTTCGTGCCTTTACAAGGCACTTGGTCGTCCATTCCTTTGAAAAATCATCCCTCACCTTTTGGTTTAAGGGCTCTTCAATTAATATATTTATTTTTGCATTAAATTGAAGTAAAGTTCCAATTAAGCTTAAATCTTGATTATTTTAATATCAAGATTCTCTCTCCTCCAAAGAGATACAAATGAGATGCCCCTCTCATTTTCTTTGCTCTACATGATGTCAAGGAACATTAGGGACTATTTTGAAGTGGTAATTTGCATATTGAACCCTGGGTTTTAGGTAATTTGCACATTACACCAAAATTAGGTTTTAATGCACAAACATTGCTTTATCAGCTCTTTCTTGGTACTCAGGCTACCACAAGCCATACCTCTACATCATATTCATTATCATGATGCTTCAACACATGAGGAACATCTTATCATGTAACATTTGCAATGTAACCCCTCAACTTGGGTAATTTGCACTTTAGTCCAAAATAGACAAAACATTATTTCAACATTGTTTGAAAATGACTAAAATTGAAGCATAAGTTCCTTTTGAACCTTAATTACTTTTCAAGAAATAAGAGAAAGCATATAATTAACTTTATTAAGCAAAACATCTACGGTTAAGGCATAACCCAGGCCAGGGATGTTACAAATCATAAACCCCTAACAAGGATTTCGTCCCCAAAATCCCAGATAAAAGGAGACAGATATTATTCATTCGTTATATCATGAAGTCTCCACATAACATCTCATTGTTATGGAAACACCATATAACTTTGATCAATACAAAGTTCTTCCACATAAAATGCTCATAGAATCATACACATAGGACACATACTCCATTGTCTTTTCATTTTTGACTGTGGAGTTAATTCTGTGTCAGGTATCACTTTTCTTGTTTAGATAGAGGTTATTTGTTAATTTAATTTGATAAATTTTTCTTGTAATAATTTTACAATTATTCCTTCAGATAGATCATTATCATCAATGTTATGTTTATGCAAATCATAAACCCCTAACATATGATGTCCATACTACATTAGGTAACTGGACTGATTCCACAGTTAACCATTCCAGGTAACCATCATAAAATAGCCTAATATTTCTCAGATACCAGAATTCCTTACCTTGGTATCTAACACATGTGTTGATAACACATCACATCCTCATCTTCCTTTTTGTTTATAAATTGATTTTATAATTAAATCAAATTCCTCCATATATCAATTAGAATGTGGTAGAAATATCCGTGCCACATCTCCTTCTTGATTAGGCTTCTTTGGATTGTTTCAAAATGATTACCTGATCAGAGTAATAAAAAAGATAACAATCTAGGTATGTCATACTTACCTTGCCTTCAATAAATGAATACCTGGCCAGGGTATTCAAGAACTGAAATTAGGTAGTATGTATTTATTTTATTTTATGTTTTCAACTCTTTAAATTTTGATATACTTAATATCTCAGATTTTCTCTGAGTTCCTTTTTCTTCTCTTCCCTTCCTTAATGAAGAAAGAGAAATTTCAAAACATATAAAAGAATATTAAACTAAACACAAGTTTTCATTCTACTTATCTCTTCCTCATATCCTCAAAGGATTATACAGATGAACTAAACAACAACTACCTTTCTTATAGTAGGGAACAGAAGATAATTCAAAATAGAAAGTTCTATCTTGACAAGTCTACCTTTTACAAGTTATCTAGTGTCTTGTGTGTTGGGTCACCCCATCACTTTCTATTTGGACATTGCCACCTCAGATGCCCTCTCTGTCCACATCTATAGCAGGCTCAAAGCCTTTTAGGTGACTGCTGCTTGGGTACACTACCTTGTGGTTGAGTCGGTACTATTGAAATCTTTGATTGTTTAGTACCACCAATTTCTTGTTCCTGTGACTGTTTAGACTTCCTTTTAAGGTCTGTCTCATGTTTCTTTGTCATAGACCCTTCTATCCTTCGAATTGACTCCACAAACGTGGCAAACCTCTCTCTACTTTCTAGGGAAGATGCCAGAATAGACATTTCAACATTCAGTCCCTTCTCAAAACGTCGAATCTTTTCTTCCTCAGTAGCAACCATTTGAGGACAAAATCGCAAAAGTTCAATAAACTTGACCTCATATTCATTTATTGACATGGCTCCCTGTCGAGTTTTCTCAAACTACGAGATCTTTTCATCTAAGTATGTCCTTGAAAAATACTTATTGATGAATTCTTGATGAAATTCCTCCCATCCAACCTCTTCATCATTCTTTTTTATTTCTTCTATAGCCCACCAATGTCCAACACTACCCTTCAAAAGGTACACAACATGTTTAACTTTGTCAGCATCCGGGATACTAAGGATCTTAAAAGCCTTTTCTAACTCAGTGAGCCAGAGATCAACATCTGTTGGGTCAGATGTCCCTGCATATTCTATGGCTCCTACACGACGTAGTCGTTCAAAGGTCTTACCAGACCCATATCCCTCATTGGGAGCTGGTTCCCTAGGTGCCGGTATTGGCATCTGGTCTATCATATGCATCACTGTAGTCATGAATTGCCCAAAAAGTGTAGAAAAATCTGGGTTTCCCATCATGACTTCATCAACATGGGGATTCTCTGGCACTATTTCTTCTCTTGCCTAATCCCTGACACCTTCTACTGGTGCAGCAAAATTGTTCTCAGCAACGTATCCTTCATGTTCTCCAGACATCTAGGAGTTATATATCTTCTTCTGCATAAGCAGAAGGCACTATAAGATACACTGGGTACACTTAGAACAGACTTGACACCTTAGTCCTATGTCTCTGTAGACTCAGTGAACCTAGAGCTCTGATACCACAAATTGTAATGACAAATCCCAAACATCGAATAATTACATTTGCGGAAGTGATCATTAACAACAGATTGCTGAAAATCACTAAAAATTAAAACCTTTTTCAAAGAGATCCAATCATAGGAAAACTCTTTCAACAAGAACCATTGTATTACATTTACATCCTGGTTCATAAGTACATATCTTGTACCATCTCTTCTCGAGGGTTACAATATCAACTGCCTTATTAAACGCTAAACACAGACAATATAAGAACCCCGAGGCATTAAGCCAAAAATCTCAAAATGATTCATTAAAAACACTAACTATTAACTCCGAGGACCTGAGAGTACAGAGACGAAACATAGGACTTCTATCTACAAGACATGATAGACAATACACTCAACCTGAGCTATTACTGCTGTCCCAGCTGCTGCTGAAAATTCGTCCTCTATATGATGTTCTCAATCTCCTCCGTGTTCGTCCACCTAAAAAAATGTTAGATCCCATGGGGGTGAGACAATTGAAAATTGCCCCAGCGAGAGATATAACTCTCCTCCAGAAACATTATTATTGCAGTTTAATGATATAAAACTGGGCAGATGATAAGCAGTTTAAGACATTCTCATCTTCTAAAGCATTGCAACTATTTATGATAGAATAATAGACCATCTATTCTCTTAATAAGGAATAGGAATAACATGTATATAATTTATCCATCATATGATACCATCATGTCAAACTTCTCTTGTGACACTCATTATCTTAATATGTCACCCATGAAACATTCTTGTTTCAATCTGTTGGCTTTAGTCAATCTACTAAATAGATATGGGATTATATATACCATGTACTCATATATCATTAATACATGCATTGGGTTATTACCAATCCTATGTCATCATTATAGGCATTAGGTTATTACCAATCCTATGTCATCATTATAGGCATTGAGCCTCTGCCAGGTATTGGATTCATCCAACCTGATTACACCGCCAGACATTGGACACTACCAATCCTGATTTCATAGCCAGGCATTGGACTTTAACCAACCCAGATTACACGCATTATACCTCTTCCAGGTATTGGACTTTAACCAATCCTGATTACACCGCCATGCATTGGACACTACCAATCCTAATTTCATAGCCAGGCATTGGACTTTAACCAACCCTGATTACAGGCATTATACCTCTGCCAGGTATTGGACTTTAACCAATCCTGATTAGACCACCAAGCATTGGACACTACCAATCCTGATTTCATAGCCAGACATTGGACTTTAACAAACCCTGATTAAATGCATTATACCTCTGCCAGGTATTGGACTTTAACCAATTCTTATTACACAGCCAGGCATTGGACTCTAACCAATCCTTATTACACAGCCAGGCATTAGACTCTAAAAAATCCTGATTACACAGCCAGGCATTGGAATCTAACCAATCCTGATTTCACGGATTATGGAATATAGATTCCTTTAACTCATCATTAATCATCACATCCTTCTCTAGGCTTTGAACCCTGAGGTTAGCCTTCATAGCTATTCACATTCTTATTAATACAATTGTTCCTTTTATTAGGTTTATTATTATCATTTATTATAGTAAACTTTTATAATCATCTTGGTGCATCTCACTATGCCACAATTGTTCTCATGGCTCATAAGGCCCATAAAGCATCTTGTCACCTCTCACTAGGCAACATCTAACCATATGGCTCACAAGGCCATTAAACATCTTGTCACCCTCACTAGGCAACATCTGAGCATATGGCTCACAAGGCCATTAAACATCTCGTGTATTCAATCATGTTTATTACTCTTATCATTTATCATTAAATGATTATCAATACAAGGTATGAGTTCATTTCCCATCTTTCTCATGGCATGATTACATCATACTCATTAGTGTGACTTAACCCCATTCTCAAGGTATTTTAGCCTATGCTTATCAAAGTATATCAAACTCATTACATTTCATTGTAACGATTTACATAACACACTTCATGTGTTTCTCGTCCAAGTATATTGGATTTGAGGTGCATCAAGGTATATCAACCCTGGAATGCTAAAGGTGATACCTATCATATCTTGATGTATCCCTTTCCTCATCACTTCCAACTTTCTTGAGTTATCAGTTTATCTTGAATTAAAGTATTTCCCATCTTAATACTTTCATCCACTAACCTATCACTCTTACCATGAAGTGCATAGGTCACACACAATAATGGTCCAACTATATTTAAGGATATGGACTCATTTCAGGTTAAGGCATTGCTTGCTATAAGGTTATTTATAATCAATCACTTTAGGTATTTCCCTTATCAATGTATTAGTCACCATTCCATCATTAGGATTAGGGTCTCCCATACCATCACCCTTTATTAGGGTTTAGGGTTTCATATATCATCATACTTCATTAGGGTTAGGATTTCACATACCATCTCCCTTCATTAGGCTTTGACATCACATTGCCCATAATTAGGGTTTACTATTCATCCCAACTAGGGTTTCTCATGGCATCACCCTCAATTAGGGTTTCTCATGGAATCACCCTCAATTAGGGTTTCTCATGGAATCACCCTCAATTAGGGTTTCTCATGGAATCACCCTCAATCAGGGTTTCTCAATTCATCTCAATACATCAGGGTTTTATATCACATTACCCTAGTTTTAGGGTTTCATGCACTTTACCCTAAAATTAGGATTTCTTATTCAACTATCCATAATTAGGTTTTACATTATGTTACCCTGAATTAGGGTTAGGGTTCATTAACCTTCTGGATTAGGGTTTCATGATGTCTTTATTAAGGATCATAACCCAATCATCACATGATTAATACTCATGTATGAATTCCTTTCTTTCATCCTTTCAACATGATTAGGTTTACATCAACCCTTCAATCAAGTACATACATCTATGGTTGATATAGTGCACTGAGTTATTGCTTACTTAAGCTTCTAGGATTAACTCATCTAAGGATTATCAATCACTTAGTATCTTAAAGGTACAACCCTAGTGATTATCTTTAAGATAGATCAGTAACAACCATATGGTCATTTAATATTTCATCACCTTAAGTTTCCAATTGACTTAATCACATTAAAACATCCAAACGTTCTTGACCATTGATGCTCCAAACAGTTTGAAACCATTTAAGCAAAACAATAAGGAAACCGTATGGACAATTTCTACTTGAAACCACTTGGGTCTCCAAACGGTTTGAGACCGTTTGGTCTCAAACGGTCTTGAGACCGTTTGATCCCAAACGGTATTGAGACCGTTTGGACTCAAACAGTCTTAAGACCGTTTGGTCCAAACTCTCTCAAAACCGAATGGACCAAAAAGGGCTTCCATCACTTTATCAATTCAGGATTTCAATCATTAAGCCATCTATCAATTGAACCACTGATTTATTCCTCAATTGAACCATTAAATCACCCTTCAATTAGACCATCAATTAGGGTTTTGAACCCAATTTAACTAGGGTTTATAATCAAGAAACCATCAATTAGGGTTTTGAATTCGAGGAACCATCAATGGTTAACATTGTGGAACCGATTCAATTGAAATCATTAGATCATCATCAAACCATGACATGAACTGACCTCAAACGGTCTTGAGGTCGTTTGGATGACCTCCAAATGGTCTTGGTTGACCTCCAAACGGTCTTGAGACCGTTTGGGTAACCTCCAAATGGTCTTGAGACCGTTTGGGTTAGTCAACCCAAAGTATTAAGTCAACCAATTGAAATTTCAACACTTAACCCGATTAGGGTTTCTAATTGGAGGATTATCCATATATTGAATTAATCAAATGGATCCATTAGATAATCATCCAACATGTACTAGGGTCCTGACCTCAAACGGTCAACCCATCCAAATGGTCAACCCTTCTAAATGGTTTGGGGTCCAAACCTCCAAACGGTTTGGTGAAACCGTTTGGACCAAAGTCTTAAAACCGTTTGCAATATAAACTTGTTGGAATGTGTGCCTAAGATGATGTCATCATCATATAACTTCATTCATTCAAAAGCTACTGCCGTTTTCATGGTATTTACATCAATGGATCAAGGGAATTTCAAGTAGAACCAAATAATCAACCAATAATGGAGAATTGAATGCAATAACAACATTTAAGGGTTTAAGTTATATAACCCACCTCCAATTGAGCTTAAAAGCTCCAAGATCCACGTCTTTAATGGTGGAAGAAGCTTTCTCAACTATCCCAAGCTCGTCCTCAAGCTTTTGAGTGAAAAGAAATGGCTAGGATAGAAGATTGTATGGAGAAAAGAAGAAATCCATCATTTGTTTTTGATTTCCACCATGAAATCATGGTGCAAGAAGGTCAAGAAGCTTACCAAAATGTTGGGGCTTGTCCTCCTGTTTCTCCAATCTCCCTTGGTCGTTTTTGCAAGCAAGAAGTGAAAGTGGATTCGAAATTCCCCTTTCAAGCTATGGATAAATGAGCTTATATGCATTTTTATTAAAATCCATTTTAAGAGAGAGAAAGTAGGGGATAACTCCTCCATTTCCTTGCCACTTGCCCCCTTATCTTCATTAGATACGAGGCTATATTCCTTGCCTCTTATTCCTCTCAATTATCCACGATTTAGAGGAAAACAAATTAAGCACCTTAACTCTTATAATAATAATATCCTAAAGTTAGTGGATAATTCTTTTTCTTTTAATAATGTGAGTGAGTTATCCACTTACTTTAGATATTTTCGTGCCTTTGCAAGGCACTTGGTCGTCAATTCCTTTGCAAAATCATCCCTCACCTTTTGGTTGAAGGGCTCTTCAATTAATATATTTATTTTTGCATTAAATTGAAGTAAAGTTCCAATTAAGCTTAAATCTTGATTATTTTAATATCAAGATTCTCTCTCCTCCAAAGAGATACAAATGAGACGTCCCTCTCATTTTATTTACTATACATGATGTCAAGGAACATTAGGGACTATTTTAAGTGGTAATTTGCATATTGAACCCTGGGTTTTGGGTAATTTGCACATTACACCAAAACTAGATTTTAATGTAGAAACATTGTTTTATCAGCTCTTTCTTAGTACTCAGGCCACCACAAGCCATACCTCTGCATAATCTTCATTCTCATGATGCTTCAACACATGAGGAAAATATTATCATGTAACATTTGCAATTTAACCCCTCAACTTGGGTAATTTGCACTTTAGTCTAAAATAGACAAAACATTATTTCAACATTGTTCGAAAAGGACTATAATTGAAGCATAAGTTCCACTTGAACCTTAATTACTTTTCAAGAAATAAGAGCAAGAATATAATTAACTTTATTAAGCAAAACATCTAGGGTTAAGGCATAACCCAAGCCAGGGATGTTACAGTTTACATCCACATGAGCATGCTTAACCCAACAGCTACTAAGGCACAAGCAGACCACCATACTAGGTCATACTTGTTCTCTTTCCTCAATGCTAGATTAAGATCATACCTTCCCATGTCATCAACTTAGTTGTGAGGGGTTCATCAAACATACCCTAAACTTAAGGGGTTTCCCTTTTCTCTAACCATGAGAAGTACCATGCTCGAAACTATATAAACTCAAATCTCATCATGAGCATCAGGTACACCACTTCCCCTCTTATACTTAGGAACCCTAGGTTCACTCCTCTGATGCCCAACTATCTGCTCACATATCAAGCATGTATAAGGCATGACATGCACTTTCTATCATCCTTCTACTTGAGCAACACTTCAGAGTTGAGTCCTCCTCAAGGACAACTAACAAGGTATAAGGCCTCACAACCTGTTACTAAACCTCTTCATGGTTTAAGGAACTCTTCTTCTCATCTATACCATAGGTATAGAGGTACTAGCAGTCTCATCCTCTCTCTAGGGTTTGGTTCCTCTAATGGCAACCAAGATATCAGCATGAGGCAACCACTATCATCCACTTATGTCGTATCATCCTCAACTCCCCACTTTTCCTCATATCACGGAGTCTAGGCTTCCAACCTTCATGCTTGGGTCCTGTTCTCTCTCTCTAGAGCAAGCCCCGCAACCATACTTACTACTAGGGGTCCTCTCTTCATGAAGATGGATCAATCTCATAAGCATACCCCTACCTAGGTGAAGCCTATGTTCAACTTATGTTTGCTCAAGATTATCCATAACCCTCTATGCTCATCTCATAAGCTATCCATCATACTCTCCTGGCCAGGGCTTTAGCCTAATGTCAACACTACTGACATACTCTGGGTGCATACTATGCCCTACTTGCATAAGCCCATAAGGTTTCTATAGGTCCTTCACTAACCTCAACCTTGAAGGATCTATCCTTCACTCTAACCTGCACGACCCTTCCCAGGGTTGGGTCACCAAAGGCACTAGGTCATCCAACCTGCTATGGCTCACAACGTCATGGGAATCCAAAAGCATGTCCACCCACAAACCTGGTCCATCATGACATCTAACTCATCATGTCATCTCTCTCTAACCAACACTTAGGGTTAGGGTTAGCATCATTCAGAGGATGTGCCAAGTCTCCACTTATAATGGAGGTCTCTACCTCCAAGACAAACTCTCTTTACTTATCCTCCTTACAAGAAGGTCTAGTCTCATGTCTCTCCTGAGGGCATGAAAACTTATGTCATATGACCCTAGCATGTATCTATTCTTTAGTTTACGCTTAATCTATTAAGCTTATGTTCATGACATCTTATTTACATGCTTTTCATTAATTTGGTGGAGGACTCCTTAAACCTTATCAACCTTACCCATACCTCAAGAGGGTGAGGAAAAGAGAGAAAACCCTAATCCTTATAATACTTAACAACATTTGAGTTGTGAAGGGATGAACAAGATGAGAGAGTCCTAAAGGTATCTTATTTTGAGTCCAATCCTGAGACATTGGCCAGGCAGTCACACTAATCTAGGAGTTCTCGTATTCCGACTAGAGGTGCGGGGGGAAATCTTGCTAGCCCCCAGATGTGATCCTTTTCTAGACACCTCTATCTTTCAGAAATTCCTCTAATAACTCCCTTGGGTTCTACGAAGTTTGTAAATTTAATAATTATTAAAGATTAAATGAGGAACCCAAGCTCTGATACCAAATGTAACGACCCCGCCTCCCAGTAACCCCCAATTAAGGGAGACCAAGAGGTCAGAGCCGTTATGCCAATTTCCAGATCAAAGGTTCGACAAATAATCAATAATAATTATCAAATTCTACCAACTAAACTGAAAGGATGTAATAAAAATAAACTTTTCATACCTTTTTCAAAAACTTGGATATCTACTTCCATCCACATGGAGTCTATTCTAACAAATCCTCCTTTAAACATTAAACCTCATTTAATTCCACATATGCCACTTTACTATTTGTTCTTTTCATTTGTACCTAAAACACCGATAAACAAAACTTCAGTCAACATAAAGCTGGTATGTGGGGGAAGCAATAATCATGCAACTATGATAACAACATATTGCAACCAATTATGATTTTAAACAAACAACTTTACATTTTACACATAACTGCTCCATCCTTACATACCCTAGACTCTGCACTATCCCTACAGTGGACCTGGATGCTACCTTCCTTATGGTAGATCCCCATTAAACCCCTCACGATCCCACCTAATAGGTGAATCAGTTTCTAGGGTTGATTCACATGGCACTACCCATAGGTAGCCCACTCCTTAACTCATGGTGTGCTAAAGAGTCTCCTGGCACTACACATGGGTGGCCCAATTTCTAACTCATGATATCCTAGACCTTGCTCTAGGTTACCCTTTTTAGCCTTTGCAAAGCCACAGAGGAGGACCGGGATCTGGGCCAGTCATGTATGCACGTTTATGGTGATAATCATAGTCACTCTATAGTTGCATGAAATAAAAGGCATCCAACAGTTATTTTCAGGCAACCGATAAAAATGTTCAGGAATCGCCGTGAAACTAAATTTATTATTCATAAGCATAACCACATACCTGTCAGGCTCATTTGAGACAGAAATATTCCATGCAAGTAAGAAATCCAAGCAAGCAAGCACATACAACAAGATCCTGAAATAATCATGCAATCCCTTTATTACTCATGTCATCAAGATCTATTAAACCTAGCTCACTTCCTAGGGTTTCTAGCCCACTTTTAGGGTTTCCTTTGTGATTAGGGTTCTATTTTATTTTTACTACTTTAAAACCTAATTGTATACGATTACTTCCAAACCCTATTTATCTCATCTATTCTTCACGAAAGATATTAAGGTTATCTTTTAACAACATATAACCCTAATTTTGATTTAAGGCACAATTAAAAGTCCATTAGGCCTCTTTTACATTAAAGCTACCATTTTTATCCTTTTAATCCATGACAAGATTATTATGTTCATTTATCATCAATTCAAAGTTCATTATGGTCTAAATCACACATGAACTCTATTTGTCATTAATTCTACCTTTATCCATTAGAAAACCCTAATTACGACATTAAGGGTATTTATCCACAATTAGAAATTTTTATACTCGAAATAGCTTATAATTATCATATTTCGACTTTAATCATGATTTTGAACAATTAAAGCTATTAAGAGTCATAATTGCCATCATTAGGGTTTCAAAGCCCATTAAAGCATATTTATGCACATGAAACTCTAAATTTAACCAATTACATGCAAAGTTCATCCTTTTTGTTCTTAATGTACCTTTTTGCAATTAAAAGGTTAATATCAACTTTAATCATCCATAAAACCATTCTAAATAGATTAATCATCTCAAAACAGGGTTTCTTAATCATTAATACATTAAAGTTAATAACTTCCATTACTTTTCGAATTTCAATCAGAATTAGGCTTCAAACATATTTTTATTTGATTCCTCTCATTTTTCTGAGCAATTTTCATATTTTATACATACCAATCCGAGCTACCAATATTTAACTACAAATTTTGCAATAAAACCTTACCTGGGCCAATCGAGAGCTGCCACATTGTTGTTTCCATGCAACGTTGGTGTGTTTGAAAGCATTTCGAAAAGACTATTTTGCCCTTGGTAAGTGGATCGCTCCTTCAATACCTAGAAGGGTAGAACGGTCCAACGACCCGAAGCCTTCTTCTACCTCCCGCCACCTCCAGGCTGCCGCCCTATCAGCCAAGGATGCAGCTTCCCTTCCTCCCCTGGACCTCGACGGCCCTTGGGGACAGGTCCTCTTATCCCGTTGGCCTCCGCCGCACCTGTAGGGGCTCCAAGTTGCTTCCGAGGTGGCGGGGATCGGAGCGAGTAGACCTGCAACCCTACCTCTGTATGCAGCCATGCTGCAGCCGCTGCGCTCATCTAGGGTGAGGGGACATCCACCCAAACATATCACGAGATTGTGGAAGTGACAAACCACCCTCACAGCTTCTCCCCAACCCCCCATTCTCTCCAGGGTTGTTCCACCCTCTCGGTTAGGGTTTTACATGCAAAGAACAAGAATAAGAAATAGAGGGGTGTGTGGGATCGTTCCTGGAATCGGACCTGAGGGTCTACCCTTTATATAGCGGTGGGTAACGAAGCCCTAAGGTGTTAATCCACGAGGACTCAAGTTCCTTTCCAAAAAAGAAAACATATTCCTTAACTATGAAGAAATATTCTCTCTCTTCATTCCCTTCTAGATAACACTATTCTTTGGGTAATTAGGAATTCAAAACTCCTTTCCATTATTCTCTTTATTCTTGGCTTTTAAATCATTGGCCGCGAAATTTATATTTCCTTAAGTAGAAAATACTTACTTTTTAACAATACCACATAATCCATTAATAATGGATTCACATTATCTTCTTATTTTCTATTATTGGTATTTTCTATTTCTTTTTCTTCATTGGGACTCCTTGGATCCCAAGAATCTCAAACATTTCGAAATTCCTTTTTAAGGATACTTATTATCCTTTTAGATGCATCTATTTCTATTATTTTCTCATTATCTTATTTATTTCTTATTAAAATATATCTTTTTGAGGATTTCTCTTTATATTTCTTTTTTATTTTCCTCATTGGCATTCCATTTAACATTAGGAATCCTTTGGATACAAAAATCCATCAAGGATAACTCAATTATACCTCTTTCCACTTATTTTCCACATTTTATCATTGCTTTTAATTTCTTTCTTAATAAAGAGATATTTAATTGGTCTTTTCTTTTCTTATTGCTTTCTTTTTGCAACTTTGGACTCCTTGGAACCTAAGGAACCCAACAGGAATGAAATCCACCTTTGTATTATCTACTTTTGCCTTCTAGAGGTTTCCACATTTTTTTTCTCCATTTCTTATTAATTTTTGTAGAGGAAAGGTAATGTTATATATTAAAAACACATCAAGCAAGCGAAGACCTGCTTATGTGAAGAACCTACAGAAAGTTTGTTGATGGAGAGAACAGCTTGAACGGAAAAGAACAGAAAAAAACATGAAACAAAGCAAAAGAAGCAAAGTTTAGCTAGCTGGGGGGAGGCTCCCCTTAAGACAAAACCTCCTATCAAAATATAGTTTTAGCATCCAAGCAATAAACTAATTTGAAACGTCTTTGAAATTGATTTGCAAGTCATAGAAGTTGCTGCACCAAGCTAACCCCAGCCTCGTCATCCACCATAGCTTTCGATCGCAGAGAAAAGCAGCTTCAGAATCTCCTACTTCTGATTCGTCCATTTTTCCATCTATTCGTTTTCCTGCAGTTTAGTGAGGATGTGAAGATTGGCATTTATTTGAGCAATGATAATTTTTGCCAATTTTTTGACGTTGTTGAAAATTCTATTGTTTCTTTCTTTCTAAAGGTTCCAGCAAATTGTGATGAAGATGTCATTACTTTTGAAATTGCTGTAGTGTCTTAAAGGGATTATTTTGATTGGGAAGGTATCTTCCTGGAGATCAGGAAGACATTTTCGCATATAGTGTAAAAATATGTTTTTTGAGAAAGTGCATTTAAAGAAGATGTGGCTGACTGAATCACTGTTTTTTTCACAGAGGACACATCTGAAAGGTCCAATGAAACCCTTTCTAGAAATGTTTTCACCTGTAAGAAGTTTATTGTGTAGAAGAAGCCAAAAGAATGTTTTGTATTTTTGTGGCCATTTTTGTTTCCAAAGCTTTGATGATGATGGTGAGATACCTCTATTGCTGAGAAAATTGTATGCAAGTTTGACCGAATACTCTTTCCCCCATTTCCAGGTGATGTTATTTGAGATGTTGTTTTCCAAAGTACTAGCAAGATTTCTAAATTCACTTTGACTGACCTGGGAAAGGATACATCTTTTTAGGGAGTTTGATCTGTTACTTGTAATGAGAGAAAGGGCTTTATCAATTTTTAAGTTGAGAAGTTTTTTTGGAATTGTCCAAGACGTTTTAAGGTTTATAACAGAGTTTTTTTCAAACCAAGGATCCGACCAGAAGGAAATATTTTTGTGGGAGTGTGGAGGAGTGATTATGATTTGTGAAATCGTGTTTATATTTTTATTGATAAATTTCCAGAGTGGGGAAGCAGATTTTCGCTGGATATGATGCCAAGGAGGTGAGTGTTGATAGTATTTATTTGTGATAAGATTTGTCCAGATTTTCTTTTTGTTTTGGATAATACAATCTATGACTTTAGCAATGAGGCAGAGAGAGTGTGTTTCAATATTTAAAATGCCCCAGCCACCTTGATTAATTGGAGCTGAAATAGTTTTCCAATTGACTTGATGATAGTGTTTCCCTTGTTTATTTTGTTTTTGTACATTATTCCACAGGAAATTTCTCCGTATTTTGTCAAGAACGGATTTTGTTTTTGAGGGTAGGGGTATACAACTTAAGAA
This sequence comes from Alisma plantago-aquatica, assembly GCA_963693085.1. Lineage (NCBI taxonomy): Eukaryota > Viridiplantae > Streptophyta > Magnoliopsida > Alismatales > Alismataceae > Alisma > Alisma plantago-aquatica. The sequence continues at coordinate 613,941,931 of OY856415.1, forward strand.
GTGGGTTGTTATAGGGGTGATGACACTATTTAGCAGGGTGAGCCTTCCCGAGAGATTTAGGAATTTGTTTTCCCAGCTTGTGAGTTTTGTGTTTATTTTTGAGATGATTGGTTTCCATATAGCATTTGAAATGTTTAATGGGGTGATAGGGAGACCCAGGTATTTGATCGGAAAGTCTTCTGTTATGCACTTTAGGAAATCTTTTAGGTTCTCCAAAGAGGATTGTTGAATGTTTACCCCAAAAATGGAGGATTTTTGAATGTTTACTTTCAGTCCAGAGATATAAGAGAAAAGACTTATGATCCTAAAGATATTCTGAATAGAGGAAATATCTGGAGAGGAGAAGATGATAGTATCATCAGCAAATTGAATAATGTTCTCCATGCAGACATCAGGGGCCGAAAAGAGACCATTTTGCTTACCCATGTGGAGCATGCTAGAGAGAATGGTAGTTAAAATGATGAAAAGGTATGGAGAGAGTGGGTCCGCTTGTCTAAGTCCATTTGAATTATGGAAATAGCCAAAAGGAACGCCATTGATGATTGTGGAGAAGTGGTTTGTAGATATGCATGCATGTATCTAAGAGATCCACTTGTCCGGGAAAGCAAAACCTTTGAGAGTCTGAAGAAGACAGTTCCAGTTGACAAAGTCAAAAGCTTTTTCGAAATCCAGTTTAATGGCAAGAAGGGGTTTTTTTTGTGTGACATAGATGGATGGTTTCATTAACCATTAAAAAGGAATCTTGGATGCTTCTATTTTTTAGAAAGGCGGATTGGTTAAGAGGAATGATATCGTCCATGTGCGGTTTGATCCTATTTGCTAATGTTTTAGCAATGATTTTGTAGGAGGTGTTTATGAGGCTGATAGGACAGAAGTGTGAAATAAGTTCTGGTTTACTATTTTTTTATATCAGAGAGATGAAGGTTTTATTGATGTATCTGATGATGTTATGAGGGTTTGAACTTGCTTGGAAGGCGGAAAGAAAGCCAAGGAAGTCGTGTTTATAATGGTTCCAGTTTGCCAAGTAGAATTCCGCGTTTAGGCCATCTGGACCAGGAGATTTATTTTTTCCTAGATCAGAGATCGCAGATTGTAATTCCTCAAGAGTAAATGGTTTAATGAGATCGTGAGGGTTTTTTATTTTATTTTGACAAATAGAATTCCAATGAAGGTTATTTAGACCAGATGGGTTGTGATTATTGTTGAAGATTTTTTTAAAATGGTTTTTTATATGGGTTATGATGGATTGTTTATGAGAAGTGAGTCTACCATTTATCATAAGGTGAGTTATGGCGTTATTTCTAAAATTTTGATTGCAGATTTTATGAAAGAATTTTGTGTTTTTGTCACCTTCTTTGGCCCAAGTGATCTTGGCCCTTTGTCTCCATTTAGTATCGATTCTGTTATTTATGTGTTCTAGGTCAGCTTTAATGGAGAGGATCAAGGCAGGATCAGCTGAATGGTCCTTTTCAACATGGAGAAGTTGGTCTTCGAGGTTTTTTTGATTTTCTATTAAGGTCGAGGGGTTTAGAAGCATCCATTTTTTTATATGATTTTTGATGTGTTTTGTGTTATTTAAGATGTGTAGACCTATGTTTGTTGATAGTGTATTAGCAAGAGTCCAGTTTTCAAGACAAGATCTGGAAATATTTTTGATGAGGAGCCAGTTGTTTTCAAATCTAAAAGGACGTGATCCCCAAGAGTTTGAGGCTGTTTCAAGGATTAGGGGAAAGTGATCAGAAATAGTGCAATGGGAGATATAAATAGAAGAGAGTGGATGATTGTCTTCCTAATAGTGTGAACAAATGAAGTGATCGAGTCGGGCAAATGACTGATTTCTAGACCACGTAAATAAGGCATTTGTGGGAACAAGGTCGATGAGAGAAAAGTTTGAAATCATCTGTTTAAATTTTTTGTCAGCAGCTGTCATGGGAGAGGGAGATGGATTTGTGTTGCACCTATCAGATATTCGGGTAACAAGGTTAAAATCTCCACCAAGGACCCAGGGTGTCTGATGGTATTTTGTGAAGAGACAACGCAACTCCTCGAGGAAGGAGGTTTTGTCATAACCTGGTTCCCCATAGATACCAGAGAAGGACCAAAGGTAGTCATCAGCAAGATTTTTAAAGTCAATCGTTATCGAAAAATTTAGAATGGAGGAGTTAATTAAATCAAGGACCTGATTATTATATCCCACAAGGATACCACCTTTAAAACCCTTGGGTGGAAGCTGAATCCAATTTGTGATTCTATTTCCACCAATAGTTTTGAGGGCGAAGGGGTTGAGAAAGGATTTTGTTTCTTGGATGGAGATTAAATCTATTTTGTTTTTGTAAATATGGGATCATAATTTTTTTCTTCTATGTAAGTTTGCTGCTCCACAGATATTCCAAGTAGAGATTTTCATGAGTAAGGAAAAAAGAAGCAAGAAAAAACAGAAGAACAAAAGTCTGTTAGCAACTTTTCTTAGACCAACCCATGAATGATTCTAGGTTATTTAGCATATACTGTGCATCATCATTCTTTTCAAAGCAAAAGCCTATCTTGTTTACAAATGTTGTAAAACTGTTAGTGCTAGACCAAGAAGCTAGATCATCTATAGTGACAGACTTATTATTTGTTTTGTGTGATAGAGATGTAGATAGAGTTGACGCAGGAAAATCATAACTAATTGAGCAAGGTGGGATGTTACCTCTCTTTGTCATGTTAATGATGTTGGTTCCTTTGATGTTGGCTTGTTCTGGTTGCAGGATCTTTTGCAAGTAGCTTGAGTTTGTCTTTTTCATAGGGCTCTCCTGCTCCAAACTCTACAGCGAGGTTTCCTTATTTTGTAAAGATGAGTCTTGAAAAACAGTAGTTTGATTTTCCTTGTTTGGGGAATGCCAACTATCCTTCGTAGAAGAAGTAGATGGGCAAGAGTTTTTGCTAGGTTTGATATTGGAAGCGGGTAGGGGGGGGTCAGGAGATCTGTTTCTTTTTTTGTTTTGAAGAGGAATAGAGCTTTCAGAAGTATTTGTTTGTTTCCTAATCCAGACTTGGTTTCTGGCAGGAGGAATTCTGGCATGAGGGATGGGGTTTTTCCCTTTGTTCGGGCTAAACCAGGAAGGAGGGTGTGAGGAAAGCTCGGAGAAAGCAGTGCTGTTAATAGTGGGGTGTTCAGCAGCAAGCTTCAGATGGTAGATATATTCTCCAATCCTGATGTTGATAGAAGGTGGAAGAGAGATGACAGCTTTGACGGAGAAAAGGCAATAAGCTTTGATGAATTGAGTGGGATGGAGCGTTTCTGGACTAATGTATTGAAGCGTAGCTCCAATAGAATGAGCAATACCTCTGAAGATTTCAAGCTCCCACAGATGTGGAGGAAGATTTGAGATGGCTACCCAGTCGGAACCACCAGCAGGAGCTGGGAAAGAGCCTGTATCAGTAGACCATTTGGAGAGACGCACCATGATAAAGCTGGAGCCGCAAGGTATGGTAAGCATCTGGTTGAAGATATGATTTATTCTTGTCCCTTCAGGAACTATGTAAATGAGCTGGGTGGGTGAGAAAACTTTTGGTTTGAGAATGGTTTGGCCAGGGAGAAGAAGAGCTAAAGCTCTAGTAATATCAAGAACATTGATAGGGTTATTGTCCAGGTTATTTTCTATTGTAACAAGAATACTTTTGAGAGAGAAAACCTTGAGTAATCGCATAGAGTTAGTTGGGAGATCCATATAGATCGCATATTCAAGGAAGTCAGGTGTCTTCATGGTTGGAACAGAGGGAGGAAGTTTGACACTTTGGGCTTTGATAGAAGGGGTTTTAGATGGAGGGATATGTTGTTGAGTGTGATGTTTGGAGTGGATTTTAGGCGAGCGATAGGGCTTTGATATAGTAGGTGTCCTTGAGTTTGAGCTTACGAGACAAGGGTTTGTAATTTTTGCATGTTCTGGCGGGAGATTTGCTAAACATGCAAAGGAATATTTTGAATGGTAATGATTAAGGGGGGGTACATCGTTTGGCCAGTAGTCAGAGGAAGATTTTTTTGGGACCACTGAACAATTTTGGAAGGGGGGGTTTCGCGTTGAACGAGAGTTCATGTTAGAAAGGTGGAGATTTGGCTGTTGTAAAAACCTACTGGGTGTGGTCGAGCCAAACAGAACCTTTTTATGTGCCCTAGGCAGCCACGATTGAAGCAAGTACGTCGTGAGAAGCACCTGGTAGTGGAGTGGCTGTTACTGTGGTAGAGGGAGCAGAAAAGGGCACGAAAAGGTTTTTTGGGGGGGGGACCATTTTCCAAATTTGGGTGGTGGGGTTGTTTTCTAGAGTGTCTTTTATGAGAATGGAAGATTTTGCTTGTCCCAGAATAGGAAAGGTGAGGTTTAAGTGATAAATGTCCTTAGGGATGATATCCCTAGGCAATGAGGACTTTGGACGGAGGGTTTTGTATAAGGATGATAGTTTTGGTCTATAATCATTTTCTTTAATAGATGGAGAGGGAAAAAGTTTATACCTTTCTGTGATGGAGCTCCTTTTGACTTTTCCTTGTTATTGGGCCCAATAGCCAATAAAGCCCACAAAACAACCAATAAGGCTACTGTAAATGAAATCCATTTATTCAAAACAAATTATATAATTATTTGTTCAAATATCTTTAATATGAGAAATTACATTTTTCACCAAAAGAACCCAAAAGTTGGGGTTGTAACAGTCTTCGTGCTGAGCTGTGATGCCTGTAAGATGGTTCAATTGATGCCACACATCAATGTCATAAGGACATTTTCTCAATGCATGCAATGTAGTTTCCTCCTCGTATTCACATCTAGGGAAGATCCCTGAATCCATTAATGTCCATTGCTTTCTTTAGATATTAATCATGTGGGCTTCTTGAGCTGCCAGCCACATGAACACCCTGACTTTACACGACACCCATAGCTTCTAGATGTCAGACCAAGGTCCTTCCACCTAGACTTCGTCTTTGACAAAGATAGTGTCGTAAGTAGTATTGACAGTTTACTTACACATAACAACATATTTCCAGCACCAAGGATCCACCCCACTGGATATTTGTGGGATAGGAAGGTTAATAATACACTCCATACACTCCCTCGGTAGATACTCCCAGAAGTAAGTCGAATATTTTCCCCCATTAAGGTTCAAAAGGTTGGATATTCTCATATCATGAATGATATCATCTATTGTTTGAATGTTAATGTCTTCAAGCTTATGGAACCTAGGTACCCAATTATCCATCCACTCAAACATATCTTCTGTAAAAAAGTGAAACCACCTCTCTACAAAAATTTTGAAGAGTAAAACCTCCAGTTCAAACACATTTCTAAGGTATCCTTGAGTGGGTGTAAAATTTTCAAATCTTTATTAATGGTATACAAAAGACAAAAGTATATCAATGGAATAAAAACATGACTATATTCAGTTATATAACAAGGGAACATATTAAACTTACATCATAAGGATCCATGTAGAGGGAAATCTAAACCACCTCAAGATTGTCTCCAAGCTTTAACTTCTCAAGCTAGGTCCACATCTTTATGCTAAGTCCTCCATGTCCTTCACCTAGGGTTGAAAGCATACCCTAGGAAGAAGAGAAAAACAAAAGACATCAGAAAAGGCTGGTATGTGCATACTAAAAAGGAAATTGAGCAATGTATGGAATAATGAACATCAAATAAATAGAAGTTGTTAACGCTGCAGAGAGGATCAAGCTCTGCTAGGGTTATGCGCGGAGGTGGGAACGGCGGCTGGGGAGGCCGTGGAAGAAGAGGTTGTTTTGGCAGAACTCGACCACCAGATGAAGGGGTGAGGGAGGAAGGAAGAGAGATTGACACGATGGAAGGGATGGAGGAAGTTACTGAAAATGAAGAGGCCAAAAGAGACATGACTACTAATAAGAGCGGCGGCGGCGCATTGCAGGGAGACGGTATCCCGATTGGCAACACCGGCTTGAACCTAAGCTTCTCCCGCACCAGAACGAAACACGCTACTTTGTCACCCCATCAAGGCAACGTAATGGAAGTTAATAATGGAAACTTAGCACCATCGTAGTTCCCTGAACTCCCAAGCAAGATCTTCGGTCCATCGTCTTCGCCTATCCCCCAATAACAAAGGCCATCTTATAGCGAATCGGTGGGAAGAAACATGTCTCAAGACCACGGATACATCAGGATCGATCCAGAGGACAATAACACCTTTCTGAAGCCTGAAGATATAATCGTATCATCGGATAACGGGATACCTTCCTTCGGCCTGAAACATGATGCTCGAGAAAATCTCCTAAAACCATGGCAGTTCACTGTTATAGTGAAACTAATGTCTAAAGAAATCGGCTTTCTCACTTTGCAAGACATGATCAAACTGATGTGGAAACCTAAAGGCTGCTTCAATCTCATAGACCTAGCAAATGATTTCTTTGTGGTCGAACTGCAGAGGGAAGATGACTACCTCCATGCTCTAACAGGAGGCCCGTGGTCTCTCTTTGGGTCCTATCTCACCGTCCAACGCTGGCAACCAGATTTCTGTCCTGAGTCTCCCTCATCCATGAATCTAGTGGCATGGATATGCATTTCCAACCTCCCCATACACCTGTACAAGGAAATACTACTGTTCGAAAGTGGAGATCATATAGGTAAAACCATCAAGGTTGACCTCAATACTATATCACAACGCCGCGGCCGATTCGCTAGGATCGCTGTCAAATTGGACATGTCCAAACCCCTCACCCCGCAAGTGATGATTGAGGGGAACAAATACCGAATTGAATACGAGAATATCCCTTATATCTGCATGTTCTGTTGAAGGGTAGGACACTTGGAAAAAGACTGTTCTAAAAGAGTTACAACAAAAAATGAAGCCAGGAGATCCGACCCATCGAGAGACACCTCAAAACAACCTCTACATCCGCCTGTTCAGGGATTCACTGATTTCATCCATGCACGCCCCATCCCATGCAAACAAAGAGCCAACAAAGCTGCTAATCAGAAGGAATCGATAAACAATAATAACAGATTTCAGAGTTTGGACAACCAACTACAAGAAGACAATGCAACTGCAGTTATTGATGTGGACAATGTGGCGAAAAGGATTGTCAATGGAATAGATTAGAGGACAAGGAAGAGAAACTCGTGGCAAAACAAGGCAAAACCTGTCAATGAACAGCAACTAGGTCCCTCACAGGAATCCAGACAATTGCCGCAAACAAACCAAGTGCAAGAGCAAGCAAACATGTACCACACTGCAGTAAACCCAACTGGAGATGCCCTTGTCGCCGGCAGATCTCAGGAACCGCACTCCTTTGTCACCACAATCTTCTCCTTGGGAGACACATCCAGTTTGGACACCCACCCTCATCCCCATCGAATCACCCATAGAAACTCTGTTGGTATTCACTTAAGAAATAGGAAAGTGTTACACACTAGTTCCAGCCCCTTCCCATCTAATAGGAAGCGGGGTAAAACCTCTCATATCCACGACCTAGAAGAAGAAGTCAGAACAATGGGCACATCAACTCTCACCCATACTGATTAATGTGGATTATCTCTTGGAACATTCAAGGGGCCTGCGATAAGGACACCCAAAATGTAGCAAAGAATTTGGCAATGAAATATGACATCTCTGTCTTATGTCTTTTAGAAACCAGATACAGTGGAAGTAGGGCTTTGAATATCATCAAGAAGCTTGGCTTTGCGCATTCGCATAGAGTGGAGGCCACTGGATACTCGGGAGGCATATGGGTGCTCTGGAAGCACAACATCAACCTTGACATCATTTTCTCGCATCAACAATTTGTTCACTGCAATGTTAATGGAACCTTATTCACTTTTGTGTATGCAAGCACAACGAGGGGTGGTAGGAAAATACTGTGGAACCAGCTCTGTACCTTGTCCCAATCCATCATGGAACCATGGGTTGCCATGGGTGACTTTAGTGTGGTCATGCACCCTTCTGAGAAATTCGGCAGTAATACCTTCGACTCTGCCAACATCAGAGATTTCCAAGAGGCTATGCTAACCTGCGGCCTGTATGATCTTGGAGCCTCTGGTGCCCGCACCACCTTCAGACGTGGGCTCCTTCATGAGCGTCTCGACAGGGCGTTGGCCAATCGATCTTGGATCGATAGTTCATCAAGCAAAGAGGTCAGTGTTCTTGAAAAAAATCACTCCGACCATGCGCCTATAATGGTTTCATGCATCGACCATCAATCAACCAACAAACATCATATTATGCACACCTCTGCACGTTGGTACTCTACTCTGAGCTACGAAGACTTCTTCACAGGTGCATGGTCCCAGGACCAAGACCTAATGTCCGCCAATTCCAGCTTCCTTGCTAAAGCAAGAAAATGGGACATCGCCACTAGGAAATCTGATAGGAAGGAAAAGGACCGAATATCGAATAAAATCAAATGGAACCAAATGAATCTAGCCATCTCCTTCGATCACGCTACTGCACAAGAAACTGTTACCCTGTAATCAAAACTGGATGACATTCTTAAAAGAGAGGAAGCTGAAAGTCAACAAAGAGCCAGATGCGAATGGATCAAACTTGGGGATAACAACACCCGATTCTTCCACTCTCTCACCAAAGCTCACAGAGCAAGGAATAAAATTACTTGTCTCAAGGACTCCAATGGCGAATGGACGACTGATGAAGCAACAATCAAGCATCTAATCATGTCTTTCTTCTCCAACGTATATAAGGAAGCTAATGAGAATTTGAGAAGATAGAAATGTTCCTCCTTCCCAGGTGCCTACATTCACTTAACCACCGACATGGAAATCAAGTTGGCCTCCATTCCTAACGATGAAGAAATCCACTCTGCCCTGGCCTCCATGTCTCCATTCAAAGCCCCTGGCCCTGACGGAGTCGATGCTGCTTTCTATCAAACAATCTGGAAAAACCTAAAACATCAACTTTGTACTTTCATCCAAGGTCCTTTCCAGGGCATTCCTTTGCCCCCCCCCCAAGTCGACAGACTCCCTCATCATTCTCATTCCAAAGACAACTACCCCGGAGGTTTGCTCTCAATTCCGCCCAATATCTCTGAATAATGTTTGTACTAAGCTTTTATCCAGGGTGCTCGCAACTAGAATCAGACCCTTCCTCAAGGACTGGGTGTCGCCCAATCAATCTGCCTTCATTCCCGGGAGAAGGAAAAGTGATAATACTGCCCTAGTTCAAGAAGTTATACACTCCATGGAGTCAAAAACAAGCACCAAGAAATCCATGGCACTGAAGCTTGACCTAGTTAAAGCTTTTGATAAACTGAGTTGGCAGTTCATTCACGATACACTCATAAGAACCTCTCTACCAAGAATCATCATCAACATTATTATGGAGATCATCACTTCAGTAGAATCTTCCATCCTATGGAATGGTGGCACCACCTGTTCCTTTAAACCTTCATGTGGGGTAAAACAAGGTGACCCCCTATCACCATATATCTTCACTGTTTGTTTAGAGCAGTTCAGTCACTCATAGCATCTGAAGTATCTACAGGGAAGTGGAAACCAATCCTCATCTCTAAATCCAACATTCCCATAACCCATGCTGGCTTTGCGGATGATATCATCCTCTTCGGGGAAGCCACTCTTCAACAAGCTAAGATTATTAAAGCCTGCCTCAAGGGGTTCAGTGAAGCATCAGGCCTCGCCCTTTCTCACGACAAATCAATGGTCTTCTTCTCCGTCAACACACCTAGGGACATGAGGAACCGAGTATGCAGGAATTTAGGCATACAGGAAACAAGCAATATGGGCCGTCATCTTGGGGTTCCGATAATTCACAGAAGGAAAAACAAGGAACTCTTCCTCAACCTCACCGAGAAAATCCATAAACAGATACACCAATGGCAGAATAACTTGCTCTCCTTGGTAGGAAGAATCACTCTCGCAATATCAGTGTTACAATCATAGGCTTGTTATGTAATGCAATCGATCCAGCTCCCCTCAGTTACCTGTGACAAAATAGATAAATTGATCAGGAACTTCATTTGGAATGACAGCAACAATAAGCGCCTAAACCTAGTTTCTTGGAAGTCTATTACGAAACCAAAACAACTCGAAGGAATTGGTATCAAATGATCCAAGGACTTCAATACTTCCCTTATTATGAAGATGGCGTGGACATTTCTGCTACGAAAGAGCATCCCATGGGTGGATCTCATGGTGGGTAAATACCACAGTAGAAGACAACCAAGCTCAAATGGCTCCCACCTATGGCGGAGTATCAGAAGACTCACCCCCACTCTCCTAAACAACTCCAGAAGGATCGCCATCTCGGGGGAGGATACCCTAGCCTGGACAGATGAATGGGTAGGAAGCGGCCATCAACCTTCCATTAAAACAGACTTAACTATCCCAGAGGACCTGCTTGATCTCAAGGTAGCTAGTCTGGTGAAGGATGATGAAACGTGGGATATCGATTTTCTGAATTACTGGTTCACCGCAGATACAGTTCAATCCATTATGTACATGCCTACTCCTAAGCATTCATACAGGGATGACACTCGAGTTTGGAAGCCTAACCACAACGAGACTTTCACAACCAATTTATCTTATGCCGTAGTATGTAGTTGGCAGGAAGAAGAACAACCACTATTCAAAACCATTTGGTCCATTCCAATACCTCACAGAATCAAAACACATTTATGGCTTTTACTACATTGCCGCCTGCCCACAAATATTCTCAGAACACTGAAGAAATTTACCGAAGTTTCCACATGCTCCAGATGTAATGCTGCAGATGAGGACTGCCTCCATGCCATTCGCGACTGTGAGGCATCTAAATAGATTTGGGTCAAGATTATACCTACGGAAGCTGTTCTCTTCTTCTCGGGCACCAAAATTCATTCATGGATGGAATATAACCTCAAAGAACTCCATCAGATCCAGAACTGGCAAACAAAATTTGCAGTAGCATGTTGGAGGATATGGAAGAACCGAAACTCTTTCATTTTCAAGCAAAGAAGTACCCCGCCAATGGTGGTGGCTGTCAACTGTATTGCTGAAGCTTCTTCTATTACCTGTGCTATGACCCGATCATGCAGATCCGAAAGGAACATGATCATCCCACCTCTACCTACTCAGACCTCTACAACCATCATTCACGTGGATGCTGCCATCTCAAGCAACACACAAATGACTTGTATCTGTGCCATAGATAGGAACTCCCTGGGATAGTGGAAGATGGGCTCTGCAAAACTATGCCCTGGTTCGGATGCCATGGAAGGCGAGCTGAAGGCTATCTTGCATGGAGTACAACTTGCTGCTCTTAACATCCTTACTAAAGGCTTAATCATTTCAGATTCTTGGAATGCTGTATAATGGGTTTCACATCTGAAGGACCCTCCCGACAAATACCATATTCTTACTATGAAGATTAGAGAAGGCTTGATCCATGCAGGGATACAGAAGGTGGTGCACCAAAGAAGGAATCAAAACAAACTCACTGATGCGCTTGCCAAATTTTGCTTAAAGCAACCATCCCCAACAACACAATGGCATGTGTGTCCCCCTCAAGGGCAACACTTTTATCTTTCCGACATTCAATTGTTCCCCAACTTGTTCCCTACTAGCACTTGATGTTTCTATTTAAAAAAAAAATAAAAAGAAAAAATTAATAGAAGCTTCCCATAGAAGAGAAAAGTACCACCCAAATGGGTATCAAGAGAAAATAATCACAATAAGAATAAAAAAAAGAATAACAACATAAAAAGATTGTTCCATATATACATCCACTACCATGGTGGGAAATGAAGCATAAGTAGAGTACACAACTCAAAATCAGTATCCTACATGAATGTGAGATAAGAATAGCCCTAGAACAATATAAATAACAATGGTGACCAAGCCTCATAAACTTAAAATCTGATAGAGAAAGGAATAATGCCAATATCCCAAATATATAAAACATGGGCCAAGAATAACACATCTTTCCATGGGTATGAGGTTCCTTTCCATCCCAAAAGAGTAGGAAATATCACATCTGCTCGGCAGGAAATAACACATCTGCCATAAACAAAAACGAATACAATTACACTACTCTAGTGCTATTGAATCACATAGCATGTTAATTATAGAGGCAAGTAAAACGTATAGTGAGATTACATAAAGTAGTCACCACAAAAGTGACCAACATATACATCCACCTCATAAGAAGGAAAAAGACATCACATGTCATCAAATAAACATCCACCTCAAAGTGGGCACATATAATCAAATAAGTCCAACATGCACCAAGGCATAAGAAAAAGAATCTAAAAGAATATCCATGATCACAAGATCAGTAATAAAATAAGATAGTTCACAAGAACCATGATATCAAAAGATAAGAGCAATGTGTATAGGCTATTGTACATATGTCCAATATAAAGAGTAATATAGGTGATTTCTCAAAGGAATAATTGGGGTTGCAAACATACATTAAGAGAAAGGAATTAAAAATTGCTCAATATAGAAATAATGTGGGATGCAATCATACCTCAACTTTAGAGTCCAAAGTCCAAAGTGACTTCTAGGTTCAAGCCTAGGCATCCAAAGATCCTTTTAGGCACATATGTAGATTTGGTGTCAAATTCATATTCATTATTCAAACCCTAAAAACCACCTTTTTATTCATGCTTGAATTAGGTTATCAAAACTGTTCCACATTTTAGTTCATGTTATTAGGAGTCCAAATAATATTTTATTACATTTTTCTGACTTATAAATCTGTAGTTTTACAAGGTATTACCTAATTATATTACTCATTAATATTCACTTTTATTTAAACATCTAAATTAGGTGACAAAATTAGTACTATTAGATAGCTTACAATTTTTTGATTTCAAAACTTATTTTAATTCATTTTTCTGAGCTATAGATTATTTATTGTGAATTTTAAAAAATGGACGAATCACAAAATTTAGAAAAACTATGCCAGTGAGAAAAAGAGAGAGAGAAGGGGGTTGGGCCCCACTGACCTGGCCCAACCAGTGACAACCAAGCTGCATGGTCATCAGCCAGTTTGACCCGCCCCAAAATTGGAAAAGTTGGACGCGAGATTACTATTTTGCCATTCATAAAAAAACATAATAGAAGAGAGGGCGAGGGTAGAACTGCGATAACCACAGGGGGATACATCCCTCCCACCGCTCCTCACCATTAATGCAAGCAGCAAGCTGATGTGTTGGTTGAGAACATAGGGAACATGGAAACTGAGATCTTTAAAAAACAGACCTCTCGAAAAACAACTGAGTAAACCATGGTGAAGGTGTTGGTAGGCAAACCAAGTCGGATGGAGGCCAAAACACTCCAGATTACACTAGGAACATAATCTAGTGAGGAAGGGGGGTGAAAAGAGGGAAACTCGCGATACTAATGTGGTTTTTTACTGCACTAACAAACTCACTTAGGGCTGAAATCCCTAAGTTTTAACCAAAACTTTGTGCAATAGTACCACCCACAAGCGGACGAGTCTTAACATAGTATAGTTAAGGATCAAATCCCAAGGGACTACTTTTTTAAGAATCTTGCTAGTCAAATTTAGATTGACTAAGACTAATATTTATAACAAGAGTTGATCTGGGTTTAATTAAACTAAATGCAAGGAAAGTAAAAGAGCTGTATTAAAACTAAGTTTAGATTAATGATGGGAATCACTAGGGTGGAATCGGGTTTCACCACCACTACACGTGCAAACACATCCAAAACACATCCATGCAAGATACAACTATCTAAATGGAGTAGAAAACCATCCGTTAGGAAATAAAGTTTGCGTAAGCATCTCCATGGGTTTAATGTCTCGATACCCACAGGTCACACACTTACTACTCTGAAGATATCCCTTCATAAGTTCTCGTCTGGGCATCAACCATGCTAATCGATATTCAAATCCTAAGTATTGAAGTTATCACAACAAAAGAATATAATAGATCATGCAAGGTAGGTGATCAATCCACAAAGCATGCATTAAATGATTAACAACGAAATGGAAAGTTATATACAAGCCATGGAATATTATAAGATGATCATGTAAGCATGAGTAGCGGGGCTAGTCCCTGCATCCCAGTGAAAATGACTACTCTCTCCTCATGATAGAAACAAAAATAATAAGAGAGGGAAGATTCCACCATGGTCATGGTGAAGAAGATGATTGCAACTCAGTGGAGAAACAATCTTCTACACGATGGCGGGGTAGATTTGGACGAGGAGTGAAAGAGAACCAACAACATGAGAGGATGATCTTCTCTCTCCTTCTTCCTTCTTTTCTCATGCTCTTGCTCACCAGAGATGGAGCGGTAGATGGCTGATGGATGAAGGTGCAACTGATCTGAAATCCCACCACTTTTGTGGCTAGGAAGTAGATCTAGATGGAGTGGAGATGGCAGAGTAGCAAGGACACCACATATGTAGTCTTTGGCGGTGGAGATTGTCTTCCTTGGCTGGGAAAAGAGCGACATCCTATCAGCATCATGGAAAGGATGAGATACCTCAAATGAAGGAGGGGGTTGTCTATTTATAGGTGCAGATCACAGGCTTAACACTGTGGTCGCAACTTTCAATATCAGTTGAGACACTCCTTGGCACGACCGTGCCGAGGTGCGCTTGACCATTCTGAGTGTTCACTGCGGTCGAGGTCATTCATGCGGTCGAGGCATTTTGTAGCGGTCGACGTTCTTGTGCCGTGGTCATGGCCATGTTTTGCGGTTGCACTGGTGTGCCGCAGTCACGGTGCGATGCCAGTTGCGGTGCCTTGTCCTCAGCCTGACCGTGCTGAGGTGGGCACGGTCATGCCGAGTGTCAGTCGACACTACATTTTAGCCACGATCGTGGTCATCTTCTTGGTCACAGTTGTGGTTGTCTTCTTGGTCACGATCGTAGTCATCTTCTTGGTTACAGTCACGACCGTCTTGGAACAAACCCTCCCCCACGGGGGGGGGGGGAGAGGGGGCTATTGCTATGGGTTGATAGGCCTGCGTCAATAAATCCTCTGACTGATGAGGATGCTTTCTGATGAAGGAACTAGCCATCCAAAATAGGCTCCAAATTATTGAAAGTTTCTTGGGCCCGCTAGTCGGTTAGCAGGACCACCGCCTCCTACACTAGTGCACATAGTGCAATGGAGACGAATGGACATGATCAAAACTCTATATAATTATATGAAACTGAGGAAAACTGTATATGGGAAGATTCATGGGGCATGTGAGATCTTTCAATGCAAAATTGGTCAAAAAATGGTGACTAAAACTAAGATGAATATGCATTCATCAGATACTCACCATCGACTAAAATTGATCACAAAGAAAGTTTCAACCGAGCTAAAGCAGTGATTCAAGCGCATCTCCAGGAGGTACCATGGCCAGAAATGCCGAGATCAGGGCCCGAAGCCCCCTCACAGCAACTAGAGAATGGAGAGACACATGAGGTGAAGAGGGGATGAACTGGAGGTAGAAAAACATCAGTTGGTGTTTGGCGGTAGTGTGGGAAGCTTTTTATAAGATCCCGAAGGATATAGGTGACATGGAAAAAAAGAAGGAAAGAAAAATAGAGGTGACAAGTTTAACACTACTCATATGAGTAGAAAAGGAAACAAAACACCAGAAAACTTGGGATATGAGGGTGCAGAATCGAACGAGGAAGGTAAAGATGAAGAAATCTCAACAAATCGTCAAGAGACGAGGAAGATATGTGATTTACAAAATCATATCTACTGTTCACTTGGACTAGGAGCCCGACCCAAGGTAGGAGATATCCTCAGCTATCTGATCCACCATCCAATGGTTTGGTTTGTGTACGTGATCAAATTCAGAAGTTAGGGGCGTGACACATCCAAAATCGGAAACCTTATCCAATTTGAAATCAATTAAAGTGATGCATTAAGTTTATTTCTCCTTTTCTCTCTCCTCTTTTGAGGGTGCAAACAAACTCCAAATTGGATAAAATTTTGCACAGAGGCTAATTAAGGCATGTAGATTTCGATTATGCACGGAGGCTAATTTTGTCTTTTGGAAACTTTTAATGGGTTAAATAGATCAAAACCTATTTTCTCTTTCCTCCTTTATTAATGACACTAGGATTATCCAAATTTGATGAAACTTGACCCACAAGTCATATCTAATATGTTGGATACAAATTTTCCATCAATTTTACTTATTGGAGTTGTTTGTATATTTATTTAATATTTTGAAGGTTCTACACACTTTCTCTCTCCTAATTTTACCTTTTAAGCTACATTTCTTCAAATTAGATGAAAATTCACCCAAAGGCTATATTTATTATGTAGATTATGAATCTAAGATTATTTTCCTCTTTTGGAGTCATTTATTATTTTATTTGATATTTTGGGGAAAACATATATCTTCTTATCCAATTTGAACTAAATGAATTATTATAATGTGAATAATGTGAAACTTGACTCCCAAGACAATCGGGACCTAAGGAACATGATTTTAAACTTAGATTTTACTTTTGGAACTTATTTTTATGAGATAGGTCATATGGCCCGTTAACTTAATTACTTATTCAATTAAGTTCTTTACCATCTTATCATCACCAAATGAATTATGCGACATATTAGATTACCTTATTCATGCATTAGATTATTAGGATCATTCTAACCTCAACGTTGTTTGGTCAAACCCAAATGATCAAAGTTCTAGGGTATGGTCCAAGATCCGATATGTTATAGCACTCCACCCCTTAAAAGGATTTCGTCCTTGAAATCTATAGATTCAAACATCAACCACCAACTACTCTCCACCCCTTAAAGGGTTGTACCTAACAAGTCAAACTAAACAACTTTTTAGAGCTACCCACATCTCTTAGTTGTGAAAGTTTTTAGAGATTTATGTTTCTTATGTATCCAACTAGAAGTCATACCATCTAGGGTTGAGTTATAGGTCCTTGTGTTTCTAACCTATCGACCCTACATGTACAACAGAAGTCATAGGGTTGGTCAACTACACCATTATATCAATCTTAGTCACAAAACTAGGGTTAGATCCTAATCAACTAATTCTAGGGTTTCACTGCATTGTGACTTAGTTCATGAAAACTTCGATAAAATCCTAAAAATTTTGTACATATAGTATTTTAACAAAAATAATTTTTGGCAATGAAAACTTTTTGAGATGAAACTAAATCTGGATCCAAAATCAATTGTGAAAACCAAGTCACAATTTATCCATAATAGAGATCTTCTTATCCTACTACTTTCTCACACTCATAACCTAATATTTTCCTCAAATCAAATCTTATTTCATTAGAAAATCATCATTGATCAAATCTAGGGTGAAAATCTCACCTAGAGGTAACTTAGCAAAGTCAAGGGTTCGAATGGGGAGACAAAATTGAAACAGTTAGATTCTAACTACCATGGGCTCTGATACCAAGTTGTAAAAAAGTGAAAATACCTCTCTACTAAAAATTTGAAGAATAAAACCTCCAGTCAAAACATACCTATAAGGTATCTAGGAGTGGGTGTAAAATTTTCAAATCTTTATTAATGGTATACAAAACAACCAAAGTATAACAACGGAATAAAAATATGACTATATTCAATTATAAAACAAGGGTACATCTTAAACTTACATCATAAGGATCCATGTTGAGGCAAGTCTAAACCACCTCAAGATTGTCTCCAAGCTTTAACTTCTCAAGCTAGGTCCACATCTTTATGGTAAGTTCTCAATGTCCTTAACCTAGGGTTAAAAGCATACCCCAACAAGAAGAGAAAAACAAAAGACATCAACAAAGGCTGGTATGTGCATACTAAAAAGGAAATTGAGCAATGTATGGAATAAAGGACATCAAATAAATAGAAGCTTCCCATAGAAGAGAAAAGTATCACCCAAATGGGTATCAAGAGAAAAGAATCACAATAAGAATGATACTTTTCATAAAACAACATGAAAAGATTGTGCCAAATATACATCCACTACTATGGTGGGAAATGAAACACAAGTAGGGTATACACCTCACAATCAATATCATGCATGCATGTGAGATAAGCATAGCCCTAGAAAAATATAAATAACAATAGCGGCTAAGCCTCATAAACTTGAAACCTGATAGAGAAAGGAATACTTCCAATCTCCTAAATATATAAAACATGGTCCAAGAATCACAAATCTTTCCCTAGGTATGAAGTTCCTTTCCATCCCAAAAGAGCATTCTATATCACATCTGCTCGACAAGAAATAACACATCTACCATAAACAAAAACCAATTCAATTACACTACTCTAGTTCTATGAATCACATAGCATGTTAAATGTAGAGGCAAGTAAAAAGTATAGTCAGATTACATAAAGTAGTCACCACAAAAGTGACCAACATATACATCCACCGCATAAGTAGGAAAAAAGAAATCACATTTCATCAAATAAACATCCACCTCAAAGTGGGCGCATATAATTAAATAAGTCCAACATGCACTAAGGCATAAGAAAAAGAGTCCAAAAGAATATCCATGATCACATGATATGTAACAAAATAAGACAGTTCACAAGAACCATGGTATCAAAAGATAAGAGCAATGTGTATAGGCTATTGTCCATAGGACCAAGAGAAAGAGTAATATATGTGATTGCTCAAAAGAATAATCGAGGATGCAAACATACATTAAGAGAGAGGTATTAGAAATTGCTCAATATAGAAATAATGTGGAATGCAATCATACCTCAACTTCAAAGTCCAAAGTCCAAAGTCACTTCTAGGTTCAAGCCCAGGCATCTAAAGAACTTGTTAAGCACATATGTAGATTTAGTGTCATTTTTTTTGTGGAAAAGGTAAATTTATTCCAAAGAGTTGTAACAAAGCTACAAGATACCAGCCTTGCGACCTTTATCAGGGAGAATGGGATATACAAAAACCCATCTCAACATGCCTTGCGGCCTACTTCGGGGAGAAAGTGATATACAAAAACCTATCTCAACTAAAGGTATACACAAGTTAGTTAAAAAAACCCCAGTAAACCTTAGAAAGGTTAGAAATACCATTAACTAGACCTTTCTTTACAAGTAATTGATATGAAATTTCTTTTGTAATCTTTTTGAGGAGGTCTGTTACAGACCGTGAAGGTCCAACATGGTCCCTTGTGTTCCTCTTGTCCCATATAAAGTAACAAAATACAACAAGGCATAAACCACCAAAACCCCTGCTCCACTTACTCTTTAGGTTCAAGTTCATCCGTAGAATGATGTCATCCAGGCTATTATTTAGATTTGGGCCCCAAGAGTTCTTGAGGAAAATAGTAGACTAGAGTAACTTGGTGTAGCAGCACCCTACAAACAGATGGGTATGACTTTCCTTTTCTCTACTACAAAGAAGGCAAACATCATTAACACTGATGCCCCATGAATTAAGCTGGTTGTTGATAGGGAGTCTGTGAAGTATAGCTCTATAGGAAGTCGTGCTCCACTTGGGGCAGTGATGTGATCCCCAAATAACCTTTGTCCACAAAGCATCCCCCATTATATCCCTATTAAACCATTGTCGGGTTTGCTGACTGACGAGGCAAGCCATATCATGAGCATCAACACTATACAATTGATTGACCTCACTCTAGGATTTGCACATGTTTCTCCAGACCCTAAAAGAGTGCTGGTTTGAGCTGCGTGGGATGTTTCCATATCAGACAACCATACATCTAGACCAAACATTGTCTCTATCCCTTAGAAATCTATCCAGTCTCTTGAGCCGACTAGTATAGATGATCTTTGAAGGCTGCACAATATTCAGTTCTACTTTTGAGTAGGGACAGGCCATCGCCTCCCAGGAAATGTTGTGACCTTTGCCTCCCCATAAGAAGCTAGCTATGATCTTCTGCATGGACTAAAAAACTTCCTTAGGAACATCACATACCTCACCCCAAAACCGGATGAGACTCTGTAGAACCGTTCTAATAAGGACTAGTTTACCAATAAAGGAAATCTTATAGCCACTCCAACTATCAACTTTCTCTCTCATTTGATGAAGACAATAGCTGTAACCAGTAGATGTGCCCCTACCCCCAGCTATGGGAGCCCCCAGATATCTTGTAGGCAGCCCCCAGATTTTGTGTCAATTTCATATTCATTATCCAAACCCTAAAAACCACTTTTTTATTAATGCGTGAATTAGGTTATCAAAATTGTTCCACATTACTTCATGTTATTAGGAGTCCAAATAATATTTTATTATATTTTTTAACTTATAAATCTTTAGTTATGATTTTTACAAGATATTACCTAATTATATTAGTCATTAATATTCACTTTTATTTAACATCAAAATTAGGTGACAAAATCAGTACCATTAGATAACTTATAATTTTCTGATTTCAAAACTTATTATAATTCATTTTTTGGGCTGTAGATTATTTATTATGAATTTTCAAAAATGGACGAATTACAAAATTTAGAAAAACCACGCCAGTGAGAAAAAGAGAGAGATAAGGGGGTTGGGCTCCACTGACCTGGCCCAACCAGTGGCAGCCAAGCTACATGGTCAGCAGCCGGTTTGACCCTCCCCAAAACTAGAAAAGATGGAGGCAAGATTACTATTTTTCCCTTGAAAAAAAAATAGAAGAGAGGGCGAGGGTAGAAGCGAGATAACCGTAGGGGGATACATCCCTCCCACTACTCCTCACCATGAACGCAAGCAACAAGCTGTTGCGTTGGCTGAGAATACATGAAACAAGGAAACTGAGATCTTTGAAAAAAAGACCTCTCGAGAGACAATTGGTGATCAAACTCAACCTTGTATGACTCATATCTCATGATAAAAACATCCTCATAAGGTGACTACCTCATTCCTCTTAGTGTTTGCAAACCATCCATCTATCATTCACTTTACCAGGGTATGTTATCTTCTCTATCCCCATATC
Organism: Alisma plantago-aquatica; assembly: GCA_963693085.1. Classification (NCBI taxonomy): domain Eukaryota; kingdom Viridiplantae; phylum Streptophyta; class Magnoliopsida; order Alismatales; family Alismataceae; genus Alisma; species Alisma plantago-aquatica. The sequence goes on from OY856415.1 coordinate 613,962,774, forward strand.
TCGTGGCAACATTCCAACCCACATCATATTTATCCTTGGTGTATGGCATGCGTACTGTCCTATCTCTCACTCCCATAACAAGAGGAAATAAGCATTTGGCTGCAGTCCAAATACAGAGTTCTTCATGTTCCAAGAGTAGAGATGGTACATCCCACCTTTCCAGTATACTTTCAAATCTAAGTTGAAACATGCCACATATGTCTCTACCTCACAAACGTCACGATATCAAAAATTACTTCCATGGAATACTGATCTGGAACCTACTTGGGTCACCACACAATCCTTGGTCATCTCTTCTAGGTCTATAGGGTGCCAATACTTTAAGGGTCATCCCTCTTCCCTTATGCATCCATAGAGTGTCCTACTCATATGCCCTTTGGGTCCCATGAGTTCATGAAGGTGATCAATCTCCTAACCCATGGCCCTCAGACAATGATAGCTGTTACCTCCCAACCCTATGGTCATGTGCAACTAGGGAATTAGGCAACTCCTACTTCCATTAGTCTTATCCCTACCTGACCCTAGGATAGACTTAGGATTCTTTTATAGTACATGTTCAACTTAGAACCTTACCCAAGCCTTCATCATCTCTCTCTCTACATTCATGGGCTGACTTTCATCCATTTACAGGGGTCATGGCGACCTGCCTACCTTGGTCAGGCCCCATACCGGTTACCTCCATGGTAACACATCCTCACGCACTTAGAGATGGATATCTATGGGTCTACAGGTTCATTCTCATACCATGTAATTTTCACTTAGCTTCTCAAGATCCTATGAGACCTCTTTAGGTTAACTTAAACCAATAAAACTAGTATACACCCTACCAAAGGGTCCCTCTCCTAGGATAGGAGGAAAACTTCATCTCTCGATAACGAAGGTCACAAGCATCCTTATGTCTAGGGTTTACATCCACATGAACATGCTTAACCCTAGAAAGCTACTAAGGCACAAGCAGACCACCTACTAAACCATGCTAGGTCACACTTGTTCTCATCCTCAACATTGGATCACGATCATACCTTCCCATGTCATCAACTTCACTGTGAGGGGTTCATCAAACATACCTTAAACTCAAAGGGTTTCCCTTTCCTCTAACCATGATAAGCACCATGTTCACATCTATAGAACTCAACTCTCATCCCGAGCATTAGGTACACCACTTCCCCTCTTAGGCCTAGGAACCCTAGGTTCACTTCTATGGTGTTCAACTGTCTGCTCAATCTCTTAACCACGAATCAAACATGTCCAAGGTATGTCATGTACTCCCATGATCCTTTTATATAAGAAACACCTCAGAGTTGAGTCCTCCTCAAGGACAACCAACTAGGTATAATGCCTCACAACTGGTTACATAAACCTCCTCAGGGTCTAAGGCACTCTTTGTCTCATATCAGTAGGTAACCACTTATACCATAGGCACATAGGTACTAAAAGCATCATCATCAACTCCCCACTGTTCCTCATATCTCGAGGTTTTAGGCTTCCAACCTCCTTGCTGGGGTCCTTCTTTCTCTCTCTAGAGCTAACCCTACAAACAACCTTACTATGAGAGGTCCTCTCTCCATGAAGGCTCAAGCTCATAAGCATACCTCTACGTGGGTGAAGCCTATGTTCAACTTATGTTCGCTCAGGATTATCCATAAATTTATGCTTATTTCATAAGCTATCCTTCATACTCTCTTGTCTAGGGTTTCAACCTATTGCTCGTACTACTAACGTACTATGGGTGCCTACTATGCCATGCTCATATAAGCTCATGGGGTTTCCATAAGTTCTTCTCTAACCTCATCAATGAAGGAGCTATCCTTCACTCTAACCTACTCGACCCTTCCCAGGGTTGGGTCGCCAAGGGTACTCAGTCATGAAATGGCTCATATGGCATCCAAGGCATGTCTATCCAAACACCTGGTCTATCATGACATCTACTCATCATGTTGTCTCTCTCTCTCTAACTTTCACTTAGGGTTAGAGTTAACATCATCCTCAGAGGATGTGCTAGGTCTCTACTTATAATGGAGGTCTCTACCTCCAAGACTAACTCTATTTCTTTATCCTCCTGACAAGAAGGTCTAGCCTCAGGTCTCTTCTGAGGGCATGACAACTTATGTCGTACGACCTAAGCATGTATCTATCCTTTAGTTTACGCTTAATCTTTTAAGCTTATGTCCATGCCATCTTATTTACATTCTTTTCATTAATTTGGTGGAGGATTCCTTAAACCTTATCGACCTTACCCATACCTCAAGAGGGTGAGGAAAAGAGAGAAAACCCTAATCCTTAAGGTCCTTAACAACATTTGAGTTGAGAAGGGGTGAACGAGATGAGAGAGTCCTAAAGGTATCTTATTTCGAATCATACCCTAAGACTTTGGCCAGGCAGTCACACAGATCTGGGAGTCCTTGTATTCTGACTACGGTGCAGAGGAAAATATTGCCAGCCCCCAGTCGTGATCCTTTTCTAGACACCTCTGTCTTTCAGATAATCCTCTAATAACCCCCTTGGGTTCTACAGAATTTGTAAAATTTAATAATTATTAAATATTAAGTGAGGAACCTTCTCTCTGATACCAAATGTAATGACCCCACCTCCCGTTAACTCCCAATTAAGGGAGACCAAAAGGTCAGAGCCATTATCCAATAAACCGGATCAAAGGTTCGACAAATAATCAATAACAATTATTAAATTATACCAACTATATTGAAATATTGTGAAAATAAAAACTTTGCATACCTTTTGAAAACTTGGATCTCTAAACTTCTATCCAAATATGAATTCTACTCTAACTAATCCTCCTTGTATTTTAATTCATGTATTTCACAATATGACGATTTACTATTTGTCCTTTTGGCTTGTACCCAAAACGCCGACAAACAAAACGTCGGTCAGCATAAAGCTAGTATGTGGGGGAAACAAATAATCATGCAACTATGATAACAATGTAATCAGTCAATTATGATTTAAACAAACAACTTTACGTTTTCTGCATGACTACTCAATCCCTACATACCCTAGCCTCTACACTGTCCCTACAGTGGACCTGGATGCTACCATCCTTATGGTAGATCCCCATTAAACCCCTCATGATCCCACCTTATAGGTGAACCATTTTCTAGGGTTGAGTCACATGGCACTACCCGTAGGTAGCCCACTCCTTAACTCATGGCATGCTAAAGAGTCTCATGGAACTACACATGGATAGTCCAATTTCTAACTCATGATAACCTAGACCTTGCTCTAGGTTATCCCTTTTTATCCTTTGCAAAGCCACAGAGGTGGATCAGGATCTGAGCCAGTCATGTATGTGCATTTATAGTGATAATCATAGTCACTTTATAGTTGCATGAAATAAATAGACATCCAACAGTTATTTTCAAGCAACCGATAAAAACTTCGGCAATCGCTGTGAAACTAGAGCGATTATTCATAAGCATAACCACATACCTATTCAGTAGATTTCTCAAGCTCATATCAATTCCAACCAAGAAGGCAAGCCAACCAAGTAGTTCAACCATACAATCAAGAATCCTAAAAATGACATGTACTCGATTTACTACACACTTTATCAAGATTATTTCTATTCAACTTGAAATTGATTCCTATGGTTTCCTTATCCATTTTTGGGTTTGCATTGTAATTAGAGTTTCCCTTCATCTTTTACTATTTTAAACCTTAATTTTATACCATTACTCATAAGACCTTATTATCTCATCTTTTCTTCAATATTAAGATTATCTTAACAACATATAACCCTATTCTCAGATTTAAGGCACCATTAACCATCAATTAAGTTCATTATGCTTCTTTTACATTAAAGCTACTATTTTTATCCTTTTAATCCATGACAAGATCATTATATGCATTTATCATCAATTCAAAGTTCATTATGGTCTAATTCACATATGAACTTGATTTGCCATTAATTCTACCTTTTATTCATGAGAAAACCCTAATTACTACATTTAGGGTATTTATCTAGAATTAAGGACTTTTGTACTCTAAATAGCTTAGATTCAACATATGTCAACTTTAATCATGAAATTAATCAATTAAAGCCATTAATAGTCTCATTCACTAATATTAGGGTTTCAAGGCCCATTAAAACCTATTTCTGCACATGAAACTCTAATATTAAACCAATTACGTGCAAATTTCATCCTTTTTGTTCCTAATGTTCCTTTTTATCGTTAACAGTCTAATATCAACTTTAATCATCCATTAAACCCTACTAAATATATTAATCATCAAAGATTATGGTTTTTCATCAATTAAACCATTAAAGATAGCATCGTCACATTCTTTACAAATTTCAAGCAGAATTAAGCTTCAAACATAATTTATTTGTGTTCTTATCATTCTGAGGATCAATTTTCATATTTTACTTGCCATCATCGAAGTTACAGATAATTAGTTATGAAATCGTGAAGAAAAATACCTTTTCGGCCAATCACTGGCGGCCACGTCGCCCCCCCCCCTGTTTTTTTCCTTTGCCCGCGGTTCGGCCCACTAATTAGCAGAAAGACATTTCCACCCTTCAGCTCCTTTACTAGAGTCAGGGGCGGGGGGTCTTTTCCCCCTATGTCATCCCCTTCCTTGCGTAAGGGACCTTGCGCCCGACCTGCGCTGCCTGGCGGTCAACCGCTGGGTTGACTTCACCTTTCCGGTGGTCCAAAGCTCCTCGCAACCGGTTCGGTGCCTCCGTTCACCATCCCTAGACTAGCCGCAGACACCGGCTCCTTCTCCGAGGGTCAGGGTTGACCATTCTTAGCCTGACCTTGCACCGGAATAGGGCATCTCGCCCGTGGCCTATTCAAGTCTTTAATCCCAGATGCTTGCACGGACTAGTGTGGTTCCCCATCGAGAATGCAAGGACGGATTCAAAATTGATGCACGCGGCTCGTGGCCCCTCCCTCATATATACAGAGTCATCAACCAGTGCTCTCCCATGAATTTGGGGAAACCTGCAGAGTTCAAGGAAGGTCTGCAATCCCAGGTCGGTTTGATGCGAAAATTACTCCCGAAGCCAATGGAATTGTTTCCTTCGTTGCACATTGCCTCTACTTCGAGCAAATAAAAAAGGAAGGTTATGCTTCCTGGTCATCTTCTTGCCAGAGATATCATAGAACTAGGATTTGGTCTGGTCCGTTGGATCTCATATTAACGGTCTCAGTTTAATCCGAATATCCATATTTATGATTTGATGATTATTTATTCATTCACTTCAAAAATCTTCTAAAAAATCATAACTCAAAATTCCTTTATCCATTTTTAAGAAAATTTTAAGGGAAACTTCCTCTTGGTTTTATCTACTTGCATACCAAAATTGAATCCCAAATTCCAAAGGAAAAGGGCATTTCCTTCATAAGCAAGTTACTCTTTATTAAAACCAAATTAATTAATATTTCCTCTTTATTTTACGATTATCTAATCATCTTGGATTCCTTGGACCTCAAGGAACCCTAAAGGCACGAAATCCCATCTTGGGGGAATACCTTAGCCTTTTGTTTATCTTTTATCCATTATTTCTCAGTATCTTATTTATTTCTTATTAAAATATCTCTTCTTGAGGTTTTCTCTTTATTTCTATTTTATTTTCCTCATTGGCATTCCTTTTAACATTAGGAATCCTTTGGATACAAAAATCAATCAAAGATAACTTAATTACACCTCTTTCCACTTCTTTTCCACATTTTACCATTGTTTTCAATTTCTTTCTTAATAAAGACATACTTAATTAATCTTTTCTTTTCTTATTGCCTTTTCTTTGCAACTTTGGACTCCTTGGAACCCAAGGAACCCAAGAGGCACGAAATCCCTCTTTGGATTTGCCTTCTAAAGGTTTCCACATCTTTCTTTTCTCAAAACTCAATTATTCATTTACTAATTGAATTTTCCTTGTTATTGGGCCCAATAGCCAATAAAGTCCACAACACAATCATCAAGGCTATTGTAAATGAAATCCATTTATTCCAAACAAATTATATCATTATTTGTTCAAATATCTTTAATATGAGAAATTACATTTCTCACCAAATGAAACCAAAAATTGGGGTTGCAACAATTACACTTCAAGTAACAGACTTGAGAATCATCAATAAGATCGTGGTTGTGTTCATCAACAAAGGCAGTCACAACCCACATGGATGAGGACTTATCTAGTGTGAACCAGATCATGGATCCACAACCACACCTCTTCACAGAATGCCTGTGCTTCTTCGACAGATTATCCTGCAAGTTACCCACTTCATCACAAATGGGGCTCAAAAGCCCTCTAGACCTCTTAGAATGGCTGATTTTTCCCTGCTTGTCACAAACCAGATCTTTGGCAACTAGATTCTTAGTTCCTTGTGCATACATGTTGTCTTCTTTCCTGATATTAAAACCAATCTTTCCAGCATAACTAGAATAGAAGGAGATACCTCCATCTAAACTTCCAAACTGGAGACCAATTCTAGGGACTTGTGTTGGGGATACAGTGCATGTAGCAACAGAAGGAGAAGAAAGAGGATTATCATTATCACATTCAATACTGGAATTAGCAGCATCTGGGGCCAAACGATTGAGAAACTGTTTGGAGCCAAATGGTCTTGAAACTGTTTGGTGCCAAATGGTCTTGAAACTATTTGGACCCAAATGGTCGTAAAACTGTTTGGAGTGAAAACCGTTTGGACCCAAACGATCATGAAACCGTTTGGGGCCAAACGGTCAAGAAACTGTTTGGAGCCAAACGGTCTTGAAACTGTTTGGGGCCAAACGGTCGTGAAATCATTTGGAGCCAAACGGTCATGAAACCGTTTGGAGACAAACGGTCTTGAAAATCATTTAGACCCAAACGGTTGAGAAAACGTTTGGACCGAAATGGTCTTGAAACCGTTTGGAGCCAAACGGTCTTGGAAAACATAATTTCATCCTTAAAACAATTTCATCCCTAAATATATTGCAATTCTTTCAACATTTCTTCCTTTTTAACATATATAATTTTATAATTACAGAATGGCCTCACCTGCAAAACAAGCCACAAGAACTACTAACGCTCCCTTCTGGATAAGGGAGCAACTACTGGAGGACTGTGCAAAGCTCCAACAAATCGTGGACACCTACAAAAAGACCGGAAAGGTCCCACCAAAGGTTGACTTGATCAAGGTCATGAACGAACTTGATCGAGTAAACATGTACCTAACCGAGGACCCTGTTGAAGAAGTGGAAGATAGTTCCTCCACTGATGAAGGTTCGGAGTACACACCAAACTCCGAGGATGAATCCCTAGGCCCAAAGTCCAAAGGCAAGAGGAAGACTGAAGAAGCCGCCAAGGGACAACCATCAAAGAAAAGGGCAAGGAAGCAAGTATGGCCCTCTACTGCAAGGGAACAGATCTTGGCAAGATACACTATCCTTGCTATTGCAAATCTTACCACCACCATCACCACAGAACCTACACCAGCTGACCTATACATCCAACACCTCCCAACTGGTGACAAGGTGTTGTGACTGACAAAGTACGTCTGCTCCAACATACTGAAGAAGATGGGGATTTATGACAGAGTCCTCACCCTGCTCGACAAGGCAAACCTATCAAAACTCTACTTTGTTGTAGATAATTCCTATGCTAAATCCATGATAGAGTTCTTCACATACCTCCACAAAGAAACTGTGGACGTACAAGACAAATGGAAAGACAGAGGTGACCGCATGCTGATAACCTCACTTTTTGACACCAAGGTTGTCTTGACTGAGAACACGCTGAATGAGATATTCATCGACCAAGATCAGCTAAAAAAGGCTAAGGAGGCAAGCCTGGACCATCCCCAATTTAATAGACATACCTTCTGGAAAGCTCTGATGGGGATTCCAAACTACAAGGCGAAGACTTGCAAGGCCTCTAGCATACATTCTGGCATGGTGCGTACACTGCACAAAATTATTACAGGCGCTCTTTTCCCCAGGACAGAGGTTGGAAACGTCAGTATCTCCAATCTCTTTATTCTCTGGTCCATCCTCAAGGGGTTGCCGGTCAACATCAGATGACATCTGATACAAAAGAACTCGGCTTACGCCCTTGGAAAAGAACTTTGTATGGGTGGGCATATTACATCAATTCTGAAATACCTTAAGATGGACATACTACTTCCAAAATGCACAATAATAAAGGGTGACATTTTAACCAATGAGCAGAGTCTGAGAAACTCATACATCATAAAGGAGAAGGATACCATGCTTCGTTATATTTTCTGCCCAACTGTCAAAACATCCAGAACTCTGCTGCCACTTCCAGAATTGGCAGATTATGTCAAAGAAAAGCTTCTCTTCACTGAAGAGGAGCTTGCCAACCTTATAGCCTCAGTCAAAGAAAAGGAAGGGCAGACAGAGCACATCATCACTGCCCCCATAGTAAGGCCAAAGAAAATTCTAGTAACACGGTCTTCAAAGCTGTGCAAACAAAAACACAAGCAATCGGAGATGCCCACATCAAAGATCAACCCAGAGGCGGAGCCACCACACAGCGCCGAAAACATAATAACCCCAACACTAGAACCTTTCATCTTCGATCTGGATGTCGGGTTCAACTCTACAACCACCACCACCTTCCACCACTCCGCACCACACTACCACCTTCTACCATTCCACCATCCATCACTCTTCCCCCATTCTCCAAAACAACGTCCACCACAATTTATTCATCCACATCCAAAACATCACCTGCATATTCCGCCCCACTCCTTTTCTCTTCGGGCATTCCATTCTCCACCGCAACGCCCGATCTCACCTTCACTTCAACCACTTTCCCCTCAACATTCCCATCTCATTCCCTCTCACCCAGGATGTCACCGCCATTCCCATCCACCACCTCATCTACCACCACCATCCCGATACCGCTAGTGACTCCATCAACAGTAACCACGCAATTTGCAGGTCCATCACTAGTATCTCTTTCGCAAGGCACTACCACCCTTCCACCCCGACCCCAACCACCTCACCCTTCCACCCCTGGGGTCCCCTTTTCACAAGTCAGTGAGGAATTCATACGTCAATTTGACACAATTTGAAACCTCCTCACCGACCCTTCTAACATATTATTATCTATTTTTTCTTGTGTGCAGGATGTCGCTTCACAGGTCTCCAAGACCGACGAACGGAATAACACCTTACAAGGCATCATCGCAAGCATCCAACAACAATAGGAAGTAGCGGCCCAGCAAGTCGAACACATCGACAACTGCTTACAAAACCTGTCAGAGTTGGTTCTTTAGATGAAGGGCTAACATGAGGCATTGGCCCAACAAGTTGACAGGGTCTCTATGCAAACTCAACCTTTGCCTGAGACCCTCCGCGAGCTTAATGAGAAGCAGCAAACTGCGCAAAGCACATACTTGGACAACATCAATAACAACCTAGTACAACTCATCCACCGCCAAGAGGAGAACTCCAACAAAGAACTCAACGACCTTCACACACAAATAATCGATCTATCTGCATGACTCCGCTCTGGCAAAGCACATTATGCAGATCTTAAAGATAGCCATGACACACTTCTCGAAACCCATGAGAATGTGCAAGTGGCACTCAAAGAGCTGTAAGCAATCCATCGACAGTGGAAGAAGAAGTCGATCACGAAGGCAGAAGAAAAGGCAGCAAATGATGACGATGACAACAATGAAGATGATGATGAGGATTCTGATTCCTCAGCTACTCCAACGATGATAGCTCCTCCTCATACGATCAACCTGATGACCCAGGTAATGCTACGGAGGGTACCATCCGAGGGGAAGACCCCGCAAAAATAGGACAGGGTAGAGGCCACCAAGAGGGTGGAACCAAAGATCCCAAGTCCCCCAATAACAATGACAATGTCACAATGTCATATGGGGACCGGTTCTTTAATTTCTCAGCCATGGGATCACTTGGGGAAGCTGCTAAAGAAGCCTATTTTGCTGAATTTCAACAATGTATGATAGAAACCAGCATAAGCCCAACTACAACAACAATTCAACAATCTGCAAACTTCCCCCCAGAATAGGAAGAACCTGATCGAGTGAGTCTCGACACAGAAGATAGACTCGACTCCAGCTATGACTCAGACAAAGATGAAGCTCTACCTATGTTCTTAGATGACAGTGCACAAACTCCACTCCCTCCACAGGACCTGCCCCCGCCACCACCTCTACCTCACATGATGAAAGACCTAGACATGGCAGCCATCTCTACACTAGATGTTCAGGACATCTTTATCGTAAACACTATTGTAGACGATGCCAAGAATGGGGGGACATCATATATAACAATACAAAGACAAAGCACAAGTTGACCCGCGAAGATTTTCGTATTCTCCTTCGACCACAATCGGCGGTGACGATGGCTATGCAAATGCTATAGAAGAATTCCGAAGGTCCAAGAAAGCACAGCCTATTTTCAATGCTTCACCTGCCCTGTCCCTATCTCTGCTACACAAGGACTTATAGGCAAAGTCCATAGAGCGGATACAGACTGGTCTAGAAAGGAGGGCACACTACTTCACTGTGCCCTTTAATGTTTCCAGACACTGGCTGCTCATGATTGTCGACACCGAGACACGTGACGCCAAGGTGTACAATTTCTGTGCTAGTGAACTAAAAGCCAGACAGATCAACTTTGCAGGGTTAGAAGCTGGGGAAGCACGATGCATTCCTTTCCGACTTCTCAAAATAATATGGGCTGCCTGTCCATCGCTTAGACATGGTTGGAATCAACCCTGGTTCCGAATAATCAACTCAACAGTCTAAATAATTGAGGGTTCATGGGATTGTGCTTTCTGTACAATAAGACACACAGAAGCACTAAATCGACAAATCCCCTTTACCGATTTAGCAGCAGAGGATATGCACTCTTTACGGGGACATTATTCCATGGAACTCATCTATGACAGACGATTCTTTAAGGATCCGACAATGGCACAAGACGACATACCTTAGTATCTCTTCTCTGCTATCCAACGTGTGTAAAAGCATCCATACAGGACAATTCTAAAGGAGTTGGAGAAAAAGCAACAACAAACCGCCAAGGTCCCGAAACAATGCCAGTGGAACCCTTATGCTTTCGATATAGCGGAGGACAAGGGGGACATCGACTTGATAACAGGGGTCACCATCAATAGAGTATTACACCCAATGGTGCCCCTATCTGCCATAGAACCAACGTTTCCAAATTTCAACCTTAACGCATGTAAGAGCCTTTCCGACATTGAACTTTGACTCATCATATCTAGGCTATACGCAAAAAATGATGAGCTGGTTTTCTTCCAAGAAGATATCCTAGTAATGGCAGATTCTCTCCATGAAACCATACAAATGAAAGGTTCTTAATCCGTGAGCGTGATGACTGCATACCTGTTTCTTCTAGCACGGGACCACCCTACGGTTTTTATGGCGTCTGCATACATCAAGGATGATCTATTAGGGTAAAAAAACTTTGGAACCATAGAGGCACTTATCTCATATCTTCAACACACAACTCTGAAGTTCATTATTCTCCCCTTTCTTCATTCTGAACACTGAATGCTACTGGCAAAAAACCTACATGAAGGAACCACAATAATCTATAATAGTTCCGACAACCAGTTTGATCCAAACCAAAAATAGTATGTTGTTACAGCAAAGACACCCACGGAAGAAGTGACAAAGGATTGCGCTGAACAACTACACGACCTCCTGGGCAAACACACAAATGCATACGACAAAGAGAATTTCCATCGCCCAACCTTCAACCACAGATGTCCCAAGTAGATCAGAGAATCAAATGACTGCGGTTTCCACATCCTGTACTAGATGTATACCATCACTGTTCTTGGATAACAAGTGGAGGACATGAAGGACGTGGATTACCACACTTTACGTGGAAAATTCACAGTTAATCTCCTACAATCTCATGGAGCAAAAAAGGGATTAACAGAACCTTAATACCCTTGCCCATGTACTTCTCAACCTATCACTTTGGCACCCTGAGGACAGAGTGAGTGATAAGTTAGGGGGGTACACTGGGCAAGGGTGATGTATCATATTCAAACCCTTTTCTCTTTACTCTTACTTTCACCTCTATTCTTCTGTACATTGTTTCCTTTCCTTTGACACTTAGATTTTTCAGTATTTCTTTGATAGAATAGTTCTTACATACAAAACAACTTTCTCTTCGGAAAAGAGTCACCCATAGATAATTTAGAGACAAAGTAGTCCTCAAACACAACTACATAAGTAGCATTTAGGCATGTAATGGCGAATTAATAAATCACTTTCATACTCGATTTCTATACTTTAGCTTCAATTCTGCATCAGACTCTCCACAGGTTAACATCCTGGCCGAAACAAGCTAAACACTCTCAAGGACGGGAGGGAACCATGCAAAATCCAAATCAAGGAACCTCGCAAGTGGACCACCAAGTACAAAACCGTAATAAGTGCATGTCAGGAAACCCTAAGAAACAATTTTATTCTTTTCAAAAAGAGGCTTGGCAGCCCAAATAAAATCCTAAATACCCAATTCTTAAGCCTGTGAGCATATGAATAAAAGCCTGAGTGTTGAATAAAAACATGAGAGTTGTGCCATGCATAAGGACTTATACAAATAACCAATAAAGGTCTTGCTCGGCCGATACATTCAACTGCCCTCACAAAGGCAGATGTGTCGTGCCTGGTAGTGAGATCCTAAGGTTTCCAAGTATATGAAAAAACTGATAAAGGACTCACCCGACCAGTACATTTAGCTGCCCTCACAAAGGCAGATGTGTCGCGCCCAGTAGTGAGATCCTAAAAGTTTAGATAAATGCTCCCCCACCTAAAGGGGGAGTTACACAGTAGCCTTTAGCCAACCCTCACACCTATATTAGCTTTGGGTAGGAATTTCAAAGAAGTATAAAACTGCTTAGAGTCAAAGACATGCATGGAATGCGACCGAGGAAAAGGTGGTCCCAGTGCGAGTTACGCGATATGGAAGAAACCTGAGATCCACACAACTCTCGATACCTGAAAGAGTTAGTGCAAGAGGAAGCCCCGAAAAAACTATAGGAGATCTCTGGTTTAGAATTGAAGCAAGAGTATAGAAATCTTCACTAAATAAAATCACCTCGCCACTACTTGCCTTAGCTCTATCCAGCTTGAGGACAAGCTAGACTCTAAGTTAGGGGGGTGATAACCTCCCATTTTGTGATGTTATCTTACTAGTTTTTCTTAATTTTCCATACCCTTTCTTAGATAAATTATATATAATCCTTAACTTTCTACATTATTATGAATTCACCATTAAACTAACATTTATCTTTTTCTCCATATAGAAAAACCCAAAAAAAATGCAAAAGCCCCAAACGGTCCCAAGACCGAATGAAATCCAAATGGTCCCAAGAACGAATGAATCAAACGGTCCAAAGACCGAATAAAGGAAAACGGTCCCGAGACCGAATAAAAGCAAACGGTTTGGAGACCGCATGAAGTCAAACGGTCCCAAGACTGAATGAACTCAAATGGTCCCAAGACCGAATAAAGGCAAACGGTCCCGAGACCGAATAAAAGCAAACGGTCTGGAGACCGCATGAAGTCAAATGGTCCCAAGACCGTATGAAGCCAAACGGTCCTGAGACCACATGATGCCAAACAGTCCCCAAACTGTTAAAGACCCAAATGGTCCCAAAACCGTTTGGGACTCCTTGGAAGCCTATAAATAGAACCGAATGAGTTCTCACTAGGAATCAACTTCTTAGATGCCCCAAGGCTGCCCCAATCACTCCAGAGTTGTTCACCCTTCATCCTTCGCCCCAAGGATGTCGGTCCAAGATCCACACTCCAACATCAAGCTACTTTCTCTCTCATCAACATAAGAAGGTGGGAAGTGAAGGATTCTTCATCAAGATAACCACATGTCATGAAGATAGTTTCTCTCTCCTCTAAGGGGTCGACCTTCCTCCCTCCTATGTAGAGATGATGGTTTCTCTCTCTCTTCCCACCTCCTTCTTTGTTCTTGCCATGAGCGAGTAGTCCCATACACTAGGGTGCGGGGAGTAGCCCCGCTACCCGTGTTTTCATTTCATGCATTGTAATTCATGAGTTTGCAATAGAAAAACACTATATTTTTAGTTCAACATCAATCGTTTAACGAATGCCAGTTGCTTGATCACCAACTTGTGTTATCTATTATCTACTAGTGTGAATTGTCTACGTTTGTACTTTTAGATTTGAATATCGACTGCTTGTTGGTTCTAAATGTATATAGTCACCATATGTTTGGTTCAGTATCTAGGAGCGTTTCTCGAGGAGTGGGGTAAACTCACCTCCATCGTTGTACTTTTATACTATGAAATGGAATCAGTTGACGTATGAAAGTACAACCTTGACAAGTCGAGGAACACACTTTGCGAGGGGAGTGATGCAAAGTAAGTGACCATTCATCTGGGGATGGATGGCATTGCAACACTTCCACATTTATCATAGTTAGTTATATGTAAGGAAGGTAAGTTTGGATTCAAACAGTTTTGAGACCGTACGGGTCCAAACGGTTTTGAGACTGAAAGGATCCAAATGGTTTTGAGACCGAAAGGATCCAAACAATTTTGAGACCGAAAGGATCCAAACAATTTCGAGACCGTATGGAGCCCAAACAGTTTCGAGACTATGTGGATCCAAACAGTTTTGAGACCGTAAGGATCCAAATGGTTTCAAGCCGTTTGGATCCAAACGGTTTCAAAACCGTTAGGATAGGATTAAATTGGTTTTTGGTTTTTATATTTTTATGTTTGTTTTGGATGCTGTGTAAATTTCTATATTTTCTGGATAAAGGTGATAGGTCTAAAATAAGAAATTAGAAAATTGTCAAAACTAAATAAAATAAAATAAAAGGTGATACTCAGTTCTTGGGTTGCCTCCCAAGTAGGGCCTGGGTTTTACGTTGCTGGCTCGATGAAGTTCTGACTTGGTTAGATTGATGTAGCAGGATCATGAATCTCAATAGTTTGTCTTGGAATTTTGTCAGCTGGGGTATAATATTTCTTCAATCTATGGCCATTAACAGTTCTCTCCCCTCCATTGTCATCAATAATGATGATTGCTCCAATTGGGTATATGTGCTTGATAATGAATGGCCCAGACCACTTTGTGCGAATTTTTCCAGGGAACATCTTAAGTCTAGAGTTGAAAAGAAGGACTTTATCTCCGATGACGATATCTTTCCTTTTGAGATGTCCATCGTGCCACATCTTAGTTTTTTCTTTGTAGATCCTGGCGCTTTGGTAGGCGGTCATTTGTAGTTCCTCAAGATCTTGTAATTGCAGTTGTCTATACTCGCTAGTGCTTTTGAAATCGAAATTCAATTGTTTGATGGCCCACCAAGCTTTATGTTCCAGTTCAACTGGAAGATGACATGACTTTCCATATACCAAATGAAATGGGATCGTTCCTATTGGTGTTTTGTAAGTAGTGTGGTATGCCCAAAGGGAATCAAGGAGCTTAGTGGACCAATCTGTGTGATGTCTGTTGACTGTCTTCTCTAGAATGGCCTTTAGTTGTCTATTTGAAACTTCGACTTGGCCACATTTCTGTGGATGGTAAGGTGTGGCGACCTTATGTTTAACTCCATATTTTCTAAGGAAGGCTTTGAAACTTCATTCTAAGAAATGAGATCCTCCATCTGATATGATTGTTTAAGGGATTCCGAATCTAGGGAAGATGATATCCTTGAACATCTTGATAACTGGTTTGGAATCATAAGAAACGGTGGGTATAGCCTCTACACATTTTGAAACATAATCCACAACAACCAGTATAAAAGAGAATCCATAAGATGAGGGGAAAGGATCCGTGTAGTCTATTCCCCATACATCAAAAAGTTCAATTTCTTGCCACAAGGCAAGAGGCATTTCATTTCTTTTAGATATACTCCCAGAAAGCTGACATTTATTGCAGGATCAGATGAAATTATGGGTGTCCTTTGCTATCGTTGGAAAAAAAACCAGATTGAAGAATTTTGAGAGCAGTTTTCTTTAAACTCATGTGCCCCCCAGTAGGGCCAGAATGACAATGTTCTGAAATAGGGATAATTTCTTCTTCGAGTAGGCAGCGACAAAAAAGTCCGTCCGCACATAGACAAAAAAGATATGGTTCATCTCAAAAGTATTGCTTAACATCATGAAGGAATTTATTTTTATCGTGGTGAGAGGAGGAAGGGTGGATAATTCCCATAGCCAGATAGTTCACTATATCGACATACTAGGGAAATCCGATAGTAACTTTCATAAGCTGGTCATCGGGTAGGGATTCTCAAATAGGTATATTGTCATCCTCCCGAGACTCGATGCGACTTAGATGATCAGCGATGACATTTTCCACCCCGCTCTTGTCTTTGATTTCTAAGTCAAATTGTTGAAGCATCAATACCCAGCGGATGAGTATGGGTTTTGCATCTTGTTTCTGAATTAGGTATTTGATGGCAGAGTGGTCTGTGTATACTATGATTTTTGATTCAATTAGATAAGAACAAAATTTCTTAAAGGTGTAGATGACGGCCAAGAATTCTTTTTCAGTAGTAGTATAATTCTTTTGTGCCTCATCTAGCGTCTTTGATACATAGTATATCACATGGGGCTTTTTGTCTATTCTCTACCCTAGCACCACTCCTATAGCATAGTCTCTAGCGTCACACATTATCTCAAATATTTGTGACCAATCAGGTGCTCTCAAAATAGGTGCAGATATTAGAGAATTCTTTAAAGTTGTGAAGCTATGTAGGCATTCATGGTCAAAATTGAAATCAACATCCTTGGTTAATAAGTAGGTTATGGGTTTTGCTATTTTTGAGAAGTCTTTAATAAATCTTCGATAGAATCCAGCATGACCCAGAAATGGTTGCACTCCCCTTATGTCCTTTGGCGGTGACAGCTTTGAGATGACATCAATATTCTCTTTGTCTACTTCAATTCCTCTTTCACTTACTTGATGTCTGAGGACAACACCTTCGGTCACCATAAAGTGGCACTTTTCCCAATTCAGGATAAGGTTTGTTTCCTCACATCTTTGTAAAACTTTCCTGAGGTTGAGTAGACAATTGTCAAAAGAATCTCCATAAACTGAAAAATCATCCATAAATACTTCCATTATGGACTCAGTTAATCCCGCGAAAATTGCTTACATACACCTTTGGAAGGTTGCGGGTGCATTACACAGCCCAAAAGGCATCCTTCTAAAAGCATAGGTTCCAAAGGGACAAGTAAAGGTTGTTTTTTCTTGGTCTTCTGGGTGTATTGGAATTTGATAGAACCCAGAATAACCATCGAGGTAGAAAAAGAACTTTTGGTGGGCCAAGCATTCAAGGACTTCTTCAAGGAAAGGTAGAGGGAAGTGATCTTTTCTTGTTGCTTTGTTTCGTTTTCTATAATCGATACACATCATCCATCCTGTAACAGTCCTTGTGGGTACTAGCTCATTTTTATCATTCAGAACGACAGTGGTGCCCCCCTTTTTGGGGACCACTTGGACTGGGCTGACCCATTGAGAATCAGAAATGGGATATATGATACCAGCTTTTAAGAGTTTAAGGACCTCAAGGCGAACCACTTCCTTGAGGTTTGGGTTTAGTTTCCTCTAATGTTCCCTTGATGGTTTGAACTCTTCTACCATTGGTAGTCTGTGCATGCACAGAGCTGTATTTATTCCCGTTAGGTCATTCATTTTATATCTGATAGCTTTCTTGTGTTTCCTTAGCTTAGCAAGAATTCTTTCTTCTTGATCATCTATTAAGGTAGAGTTGATTATGACTGGGCACAATTTTTCTTTGTCCAGGAAAACATGTTTGAGTCCTATTGGTAAGGCTTCATTTCATGGGCCTTGAGTACTTCCATAGTTTCCAAAATGGTGATATATTTCAATTCCTTGAAAGTGACTGTCGGAGCTTCTTCTACTTGGTCTAAGTATCGCAGACATTGCTGTACTAGTTTGCTGGCTGAAAATTCAAATTCTGGGTTTGTCAAGATATTCTCCAGATCATCAGATGGTTCGGCTGTTTTTGGCTGTAATTTAGACATTTTTTTCTATTGCCTCGAGAAGGAAAACTTCTTCCTGGATACTGGGACCTTTTAGACTGTTAAGAACTCCTAATTGGATGGCTTCCTTTCCTAGTCTTAAGATAATTGTTCCTATTGCAACGTCGATAAGTGCTCTTACTGTAGCAAGGAAAGGCCTGCCGAATATTATTGGATTTCTTAGATCTTCCTTTATATCCATAATAACAAAGTCGCAAGGGACATAAGAGTCCCTCCCTATCCTGACTGGGATATTTTCAATGATCCCCAACGGTGCAGTGATGATAGAATCAACCAGTTGTATTGTCATTGCTATTGGTAACAACTCGGTAAAACCCAACCTTTTGCACATTGAGAAGGGCATAATAGATATACTATCTCCTAGATTAGCTAATCCTTTTTTGCTAGAGGTGTTCCCAATGGAACATTGGATATCAAAGGAACCATGATCCTTTT
The DNA here is from genome assembly GCA_963693085.1 of Alisma plantago-aquatica. Lineage (NCBI taxonomy): Eukaryota > Viridiplantae > Streptophyta > Magnoliopsida > Alismatales > Alismataceae > Alisma > Alisma plantago-aquatica. Next base: position 613,981,255 of record OY856415.1, read on the forward strand.
GTTTCTTTGGCATTTTGTTGAGAATAATATCAGAAATTGTCTGAGTCAGTTTAACAGTCTCTTGTTCTCCAGTCATACATTTCCTTGATAATAAGGTCTTCAGGTATTTGGCCCAAGTTGGTATTTCGGAGAGAGCATCAAGGAACGGGATATCAATATATAGTTTTTTCATCGCTTCCTTAAATTTTTGGAATCTGGTATCCATATTAGTCCCTCTCAACCTTCTTGGGTATGGTATTCTGGGCTTATAAGGTGGGACTTCAGGTTCTTTGAAATCTAGTCCTTTTTCTTTTTCCTTCTCGAATTCTACGGTCTTTTCAGTTTCTTGGTTCTTGCTCATGATTAGGTTGATGACAACTGTATCTTCATCTTCCTGAATGATTTTCGTGGCTTCAGTAAGGACATGACCCGACCTTGTGGTGATGGCTTTCAATTGTTCTTGTCTGGGTTGATCGTGTCTTGGGTTTATCTCTAGATGACCAGCAAAAGTGCCTACTAGAGGTTTTAGTTGAGCTGCGATTTGTGCTAACTGAGTTTCAACGGCCTTTTGTTGGGCTTGTTGGTTGGCAAGCATGGTTTGTTACGATTGCAGCATTTGTCTTATCAATGATAGTTCATCTTTTGGTGGAGGTGGATTATTCTTTTGTGGATTCTGTTGATACTATTGTGGTTGTTGCTGCTGAGGCACAGTTGATAATTGTGGTTGTTGAATTTGTAGTTGTTGCAGTTGGGATTGCTGTAATTGTGGGTGCAACGGTGAATGAGTATATTGGTAATATGTAGAAGGGTACCTTGGTTGTGCGAATCCTTGCAGTCCTCCTCTAAAGTTTCCCTGGTTTCGATTATAATTGTTCTGGAAATCTGGTGGCGATCTATTAAAAGTTCCTCCTTGGGTCTGGTGTTGCGGGTTGGCAGTCCCCGTAGGATTCCCATATTGAAACCCGGGATGTTTTCTTGGTTGATTTGGGTTATAATAAGCTTGTCCTGGTATAGCGTGGATGGAATTTACTTAATCTGGTGACATATCCTCAGGCTGTTCGATGATTGGTTCATACTGTGGCTGCGGTGTCTGCATGTCCATCATCACATTGTATAGGAGACCACATGATAATGTGGGATGGTCGGATGCATGACATGCCTCACAAGTCCCAGTAGCTACCTTGACCAGTTGGGGGCTCTTCTTTTCTCCGAGTGTCGTTTTGTGGATTTGTTGCTTGTGAGCTATAGTTTTTAGGGCTTCGGCGATGACTTTCATTTCCATTGATTCTTCAGCCTTACAAACTTTTAGAACTCCTCCTGTGGATGACCTTCCCCAATTAGATTGGTTCTCAGCCCCAAGTGTAACAATCCTCCAGGCATCTTCGTAGTTCTTTCGCATGAAATTCCCCCTAGACGAGGAATCCAAAAATTTCTTAATGTCATCACTTACTCATCTATAGAATGTTTCTATCAGCTGATTTTGGGAGATTCCGTGATGCGAACATTTCCTCAAAAGTTCCTTGAATCTTTCCCACGATTCTGCCAGTGATTCCCCTGGAAGTTGAGAAAAGTGGTTAATTTGTCCCCTAATCTCATAAGTCAACAAAGGTGGAAAGAAATTCTCTAGAAACTTTTCTTCCAAAGGAGCCCAGGTGGTGATTGGATCCCCATCTAGCGTGTTATACCAGCTCAATGCCCTTCCAGACAAGGTGAAGTGAAAAAGGTGTAACATGATTGCGTCAAAAGGAACTCCGAAATGCGGTACTAGCCGACAAAGAGACTTGAATCACTTTAGGTGATCCATGAAGTCATCCCCAACACCTCCAAAAAACAAAATGCCTTGCATAATCCAGATCCATTGCGTGTGGATCTCAAAGTTAGGAATATTGATGAGCGGGGGCATAACTGGGTGATTATCTTCAAAGTTCTTAGGAATGGAATAATCCCGAAGTTGCTTGTTTCACAACACTATCTGAGCAACGACTGTGAATGCTTCATTCTCAGCTTGAACGCGGGCCTGTTCTTTAGCTCAGACCTCAGCTTGAATCTGAGCACGTGTGTTAGCAATAAGTTGTGCTCTTTGACCTTATATGGCCGCGCTGACTCTTTCCATAACCAAAGTGGCTTGGCACTGTTCGTCAGCCATTTGTCTGGCTCGTTGGCGGTTGAATCGGATGCATTGGTGGAAGCTTCATTCTACCTCAGAGTCATACTCTGGTTCAGGGGAGAATCCGATGTTATGCAAAGGTTGCATACACATTTTCTACCTGAGTATAAGAAGAAACACACTTTAGATAATGCGGAGAAATGATGAAATAAAGATGATATGAATTATGGTTAAAAAAAAGTGTAAAATCCTAATCAACTAGAAAGTTAACAAGTAAAATTAGAACGTTCTGTTGTCCCCAAAAATGACGCCAATTTTTGATGGAGCCTCCACATGAATGGAGTTGCGTGCACCACTAAAAATCCTAGAGATAGTAAGTCTCTAAGTTTATCCTTGTGTATGCTATAATAAGATCTCCACCCACGTATGCTAAGATACGTGGAAGTCTTATCGTAGTATAGTTAAGGGTCGAATCCACGAGACAACGGTCTTGTTAAGAGTTTAACAAGATGGAAAACGTAATAATCCTACTTATCCACTTAAAAGTTGATATTTAGATCAAAGAGTTGATTTGATGATTAAACTAATGTGCGGAGAAAGAAAATAACAAGAAAGTAAACTTAAGGTTGTAAACAATATTTAGAAACCACTAGGATGTGATTAAGTTTCACCACCATTATGCATGGATCAAAACATACATCACAATAACATGGCTTGCAAAGAAAATAGTCTAAACAATTAGTATCTTTGTAGACTTAGCTTCCTTACGGATAACTAACTACAAGAAATGTGGAAGCGTTGCAATGCCAGCCATCCCCAGATGAATGGTCACTTACTTTGCATCACTCCCCTCACAAAGTGTGTTCCTCGACCTTTCAAGGTTGTACTTTCATATGTCAACTGATTCCATTTCATAGTATGAAAGTACAACGATGGAGGTGAGTTTACCCCACTCGAGAAACACTCCTAGATACCAATCCAAACGTATGGTGACTACATACATTTAGAACCAACAAGCATTCGATATGCAAATCTAAAAGTACAAACGTAGACAATTCACACTAGTAGATAATAGATAATAAAAGTTGGTGATCAAGAAACTAGCATTCATTAAATGATTGATGTTGAATTGAAAAGATAGTTTTTATCTATTACAAACTCATGAATTACAATGCATGAAATGAAAACATGGGTAGCAGGGCTACTCCCCGCACCCTAGTGTATGAGACTACTCGCTCATGGCAAGAACAAAGAAGGAGGAAGGAAGAGAGAGAGAGAAAGCATCATATCCACGTAGGAGGGAGGAAGGTCGACCACTTGGAGGAGAGAGCAACTATCTTCACTCTGTGTGGTTGTCTTGATGAAGAATCCTTTACTTCCCACCTTCTTATGTTGATGAGAGAGAAAGTAGCCTGAGGATGGAGTGTGGATCTTGGACCGACAACCTTGGGGTGAAGGATGAAAGGTGAACAACTCTGGAGTGATTGGGGCAGCCTTGGGGCGTCCAAGAAGTTGATGCCTAATGAGAACTCCTTCGGTTCTATTTATAGGCTTCCAAGGAGTCCCAAATGGTATTGGGAACGTTTGGGTCTTTAACGGTTTGGGGACCATTTGGCATCATACAGTCTCAGGACCGTTTGGCTACATAAGGTCTTGGGACCGTTTGACTTCATGCGGTCTCCAAACCGTTTACTTTTATTCAGTCTCGGGACCATTTGCTTTTATTCAGTCTCGGGACCATTTGCCTTTATTCAGTCTTGGGACCGTTTGAGTTCATTCAGTCTTGGTACCGTTTGACTTCATACGGTCTCCAGACTGTTTGCTTTTATTCAGTCTCAGGACCGTTTGCCTTTATTCAGTCTTGGGACTGTTTGAGTTCATTCGGTCTTGGGACCGTTTGGACTTCATTCGGTCTTGGGACTGTTTGGGGTTTTTGCAATTTTTTTGGGTTTTTCTGTAAGAAGAAAAATATAAATGTTAGTTTAATGGTGTATTCATAATAACGTAGAAAGTTAAGGATTATATATAATTTATTTAAGAAAGAGTATGGAAAATTAAGAAAAACTAATACGATAACATCACAAAATGGGAGGTTATCACAACATCTGTGTCAAGGCTAGGATCCATGACAACTATGTGAGAGTAACTCCGTAGATAGAAGAGTAACACTGGAACACAAAAGATTAACTCAGTGAGTCATAAGAGTACCCACGTATCACAAAAGAGTACCTACATGAAACATAAAAAGCATGTATGAGAGTTACTTCTTAAAAGCAAAAATCAAGACGCAAATGGGTTTCCCACACAAAAGACAGAGATGGATACAAAATGATGTGAAGAGAAAATATTGAGTAGAACTGATTGAAGTGACGAAGAGTATACAAAATTACCTGGTTGTAGCTTGGACAACTACTTCTCTTGAAATGTAGTAAGATAAAGAACTTCTCCTCCCCTTACGACGTCAGTTCCAGTAGCAAATCTGGAGCAGAGATGTGACCTGGTGAAGATCAATATCTTTTTCTGATACTCCGACGACGTTAAAGGAGATTCAGATCTATGCCATTAACCTTCATCCTCCTCTACACAAATGAGACAAGAATGCTCTTGTAGTTGTTCAGATATGTAACTTACAACTACTGCTCCTGAAATGAAGTAAGATGAAGAACTTCTCCTCCCCTTACGACGCCAGTTCTAGTAGCAATCTGGAGCAGAGACACGACCTGGTGAAGATCAATATCTTCTACTGATACTCCGACAACGTTAAAGGAGATTCAGATCTATGCCATTAACCTTCGTCCTCCTCTACACAACTGGGACAAGAAAGCCTGTTGTAGCTGTTCGGATCTGTAACTACATATAGGGGATTGAGATTCTAGAATGGAAATGCAGCATCAAAGGTCGACGTGGAGAAGGAATAGGTAGATTTCGTTGAAGGAATCTAGGCGTCCAGCGGCAGATAAACAGACAGAAATGATTTAGTAGGTCGACGGCGGAAGATGCCGCGTGAAGATGGCGGCGCAAGAACACGGGTGAAGGAGACGAAATCCGTTTGTTTAATTTTTCACCTTAATTACAAGTTATGCCACCGATGGTTATTCAGTACAGTTCATCCTTCGTGGACATCTAGAAAGAATATTTTGCAGTTATTTACAACTAACTACCACCGCGCCACTTGGGCCGGCTAGCGAGAACACTGTACCAGCATGGGCAACAAACAAATAGCCTATATATATATATATATATATATATATATATATATATATATATATATATATATATATATATATATATATATATATATATATAATTGGGTAGCGATATACTGTGGCCTGCAGTCTGCGGACCGACTTAAGTTTTAGTTTCCTCGTGAGATGAGTTCCGCATGCCTAATTATAATTAATTAACGACAACCCTTTACTGCAAATTGTTTTTGTAGCCTTACTTGCGTGTACGCCCCCGCCGAGACGCACGACAATGTGATTCTGTCGACAAATCAAGACATTTCCGGAGCGCCACCGGCACACCATGAACAAACTTTTTCTTCGTCATCTTGACTCGTGGTGAGAAATAGTTAGCCAGTAATGTTCCGAGTGGACATACATTAACATTCTGTTGCATTAGATGCTTCCATGCCGAAGGCCTGACCTTCTGCTCTGGGCTGCAACCTGTTAATGACGACTGTGAGATTGATGAATATGAACTAAAAATGGAGTGGTCAACGATTCTTGCATGTTATAAAAATAAAGTATGAGTCTAATCATGGTAAGAATGCACATTATTTATACCTACTATAGGATCAAGTGTCATTAGAATGTCAGGATCACATGCAAGAAGGTTTTCTACTTGTTTTCTGAATAAAGTAGATTGTGTTATGTCAGTACAATCTTCTAGTTGAAGCTTGAGAATGCACCTGAAACAATACAAACATATATGATGTGATGTATAAAGAAGTCAAATCTAGCTAAATATCATAATTTTACCATGGTCTTGTAGTTGATTCTTGGCAATAGTATTGACAAAAGTACTTTGTAGCATATGTTGTGTTGGTTTTCTTGTGGAACTTGTTGCAAGCCATGTACCAAAGGTCTTGTTGGGTTAAGATAGTAATTTTAGTTGGTTTTATCAGATATATAGTTTCCTATATAATTTTGGCAAGTTAGTATCACATGGAATATAAAAATAATTGAATTTATGTGGTAAGAAACTATTCATTACCTGATTTGTGGAAGCTAGAACCTCTGCAATTGGTGTAGTCGTAAGTATTTTCTTATTATACTCAATTATAGCATCTTCTAGTATACTAGAATGAGCTACTTTCCTGTATAAAAGTTTTGGTGTCAACATATCTTGTAAACTAACAATGTATAAAGTAACTAAAATACCATTCTTGTAGTTCTTTGACTTCTGGAATATCAGGATTTATCAATATCTTTGTCTCTCTGCCAGTTGATAAAGTTCTTTTCCTGTATACATATTATAAGTGAATGAAAAATTATAAGTGAATTACAACATTTATTGAGATTGATAAGTGTTACCATAAAAATCTTTTGAAATCAAAATTTTTGCAGCAATGATAGGACTATTTTTGGCAAGTTGTACTAATGTTTCACATTGCTTTGTCATGAAATGCCCCCATGTTGATAAATGTACGACCTGCAAGCTATATAAATGTCTAAGATATGATAAAAATGTACTTGATTAATATTAAAAAAATACCTAGATTTAAACTTACGAAGTATCTATTAGGAGAATATCTCGAAAGGTGACATCCTGTTGATCTCACTTTCTTTTAGTTTCTTGCTTTGGAAGAACTTTCATGACTATGGAAATAATATCTATGTAGTTGTCCCCTATTAGCATGTTATTAGTAAAATAGATACATATGTTTGTGTAAGTATAGTGGAGTATTTAAATGAGCTGAAATACCAATTTGTGGTGGAATTTTTTCCAACTTCAAGAAATATGCTAGAGATAAGTTCTCAAACTTTTCTGGCTCTTCATATGATATATTTTCTTCTGCTCTTTCCACCATTGTAAATTTTTTTAGTATCATTTGACATATGTGATCTGTTGGCTTGCCAGAATAGTACTCAAGTTTAAGTAAAGACAATGTCGCTCTTGAAATATAGTAAGTTTCATTGATCATAAATTTGTCTTTGAATCTTTCAATATCATCATTGAATATCACAACTTGTATTTTCATTCCCTAAAATGTAGGGAGACATATTTGATCATTTTTTGAGTAAATAAAAAAGATAATTTAAAATGTCATAAATCATACCTTTTCATCCATGAAGCATAGTCTCCAATATGAATGTCTACCATCTTTTGATGATGTAGGATTTGTCATTTCAGTAACCTTTACTTTCACAGTCCAAAATGGAAGACTTTGACTTATCTCATGTAGTAGTTTGTAAGCTTTTCCCATCCTTTAAAAAGTGAAAATATGTCAATGGAAATAACGTGCAATACATGATATCATAAATGTTTAACTTATAGAGGGTGCATTTTTATACCTGAGCTATACCGACAACAGATAATATTTCAGTATACACTATATTTCTGGTCAATGTACATTTATTTTGCATGCAAGATGATTTGATTAGAAGTTTAAGATCCATTCCTAATTTTACTCTAGATAAAGCCACATAGAGTTGACCATGAGAGAAGACAGGTTGAGGTAAATATATTCTAACTTTGTCTAAAGTTTTTCCCTGTGCTTTATTAATTGTCATAGAAAAACATAATTGAACTGGAAACTGCAATCTTTTGAAGGAAAATGGTAATTTGTCATGATCTTTTGGCATCAATGGAATTCTTGGTATAAATACTCTTTGTCCTATCCTATGTCCCACTGATATTTCAGCATGGATGATATTTTTGTTGAACCTCTTGCAAATAAGTCTTGTACCGTTGCAAAGACCAGAAAAGGGATCAATATTTCTAAGTAGCATTATCAGGCAATTTCTTTTAAGCACCAATTTGTGAGGAGGAAGCCCAGAAGGAGTCAATGAATTTAGAAATTCTTCTTCTTGGAATTGATTGGTACCATCAATAGCTGAATCAAAGTTGAAGAATTCTTTCTTTTCTCCTGGAAATGCTTCAATCAATAAATAATTTATTTCATCAACAAATTCATTTTTTGTAGTCAAAATTGGATGATTTGTAAAGGAATACATTATGTCCTCATGTATAGTAAGTTGTGGAAAGACTGCCCGTATTAATTCATTTTTTGAAGATACTTCATTTGTAAATGGAATCACCATGTACTCAGGAATTTCAATTTGATCCCCATGTATTGTCTTTGATGTGCCATTTCCAACAGAAAGTAAATAGTTACTAAAAGAGGTATCTGACATTGTTCTCATGTTTTTCTTCAGTTGTAACTTTTCAACATGTTTCCATAGCTTTGATTTTGTAAAACTTGCTTGAATTGTTTGCTCTTTTCCTTCTTGTGGAACAATAGGTAAAATTTGCCTAAAATCACCACCAAAGACAACGATTTTTCTTCCAAAAAGTAATGTGTTGCTTGTCATATCTTGTAGTAAGAGATCCAATGATTCAATTGATTGTTTTTTGCCATGGATATCTCATCCCAAACTATAAGTTTAGTTCGTCGAAGAAGCTCCCCCAAACTACTTAGTTTTGAAATATTACATACTTTTTGCTCATCACTATTCAATGGTATTTTGAACCTTGAGTGAGCAGTTCTTCCAAAAGGTAACAAAGATGCAACCACTCCTGATGATGCAGTTGCAAGTGCTATCTGTCCACGTGATCTTATCATAGCAAGTAAAGCACGATATAAGAATGTTTTCCCAGATCCTACTGGACCATCGATAAAGAAGGCTCCTGAATTATTATTGTTCATTCGATCAATAATGACGGGATAAGCATAACTCTGATCATAATTTAGTTGTGAAATTGCCAACAAATCATCATTAGATACAACTATTTTTAATTCTTCTTCAACTTCTTTATATAATCTCTCTTGTTCATCTTGAATGACAGATGGCAATTGGAAGTCTGATAAACTTTTCCGCATTGACTCTAAACACATATGGATGTGTTTTAGAGCATCATTATATGATGTTTCACATTTCTCGTCATGCAGTCTCAGGAAGTCTTCACTCATCTGGTTCTTGTATTTTTCCCAAAGATTTATAGGACTTATTGATTCACAAAAGACAATTATAGTAGAAAATAATTGTCACAGACTTGAAGGCATATGAAATAACTCAGCCTCATCAAGACATTCTTCAATATTATTGTTTGTTTCCAATAAACCCATTTTTTCAACTGCCTCTTGAAATGTGTTGTATCGAACTCCATTTATAGTTCTTAAATGATCAAAAGATTTAGCACCTTTGACGTGATTCAATAAACAACATAAATAGTAGCATTCACCTTTGATTGGTTTGACAAAAACAACTCGACCAATAGAATAACCTTGTCTCCTTCTATTCCAACATTTAGAGCTTTTATCCCATACATAATGTTCAGGAAATTCCTTATATAGATACTTATGAGCTTCATCATCAACGTTATTTATTCTAAAATATTTTGTAAGCATTGTTCTGGAAAAATTCTCATTGTGTATAATGGTCGATAAATCTTGGTTTTCATGGAATATAACAGTGTGTTTGTCCTCAAGATGCAATTGTAGACTTGTAACAGAAGGATGCATTTCATTCAAAGGAAACTGATAAATTCTCCAAGCTGCTTCTTGTGGAGATACCCATCGTCCAGACACAAATTGTGCAATCTCATCATGCATATCATTAGACTGTTTGTCATCCACTTGGAACAATACACGATCATGTCCTTTATATGTGTACTTGTATAAGTACTTCACTGCTTTAATTGAAGAACATGTTTCAACATTCATATGGCAATTATATTTGGCTAGTAAGTAAGGATTGTAAGGAACAATCCAACGATTATCAACCATTGTGGATCCAACTCTTTCTAGTTGATAAGTCTTCCTTCTTTTATATAGAGGGTAAGAATTCTTTGTCAGAGTTGTTAAGGAGCAGAAATCCTTTGGATAATGTTTCTTGCATTTTCCATTCTGCATACAAACATTGGTTGGGTTCAAAATTTGACATGGACCATGGACCATATGTTTCAAAACCATGGCATGCATATGTGGGTTGGAGTGTTTTTCAGGTATTTCAACAGATATGTATTGATCATACACATCATGTGTAGTTATCTTTTGACTTTTTTCCAATATAATAAGAAAATGTGCATGTGGTAGTCCTCTTTTTTGATATTCTACAACGTAAACATAAGCGATAACATGTCCAAATATATCTCTTTTAAAAAGATCTACTTTTAACTCTTCTAATTTTTCTTTGAATATCCTAGCCAGTAGATCTGGTCTATTTTGAGCTTCTTCAAATGTCAATAATTCTTCCTTTACTTCAGACCATGACGGATTGCATGTAAAAGTTAGAAAGATATCAGGTTTTCCATATTTTTGAACTAATGACATCACATCAAGATAACATTGTCTCATATCTCTCAGACCACCAATAAAAGAAGCCGGTAGAATAACTCTTTTTCCAATTGAAACACCATTATTTTTCCCTTGATTAAAACCATCAACAATTCCTTGATATAGGTCTTCTCAAATTTTTTGTTGGTCTCTTCTAATGTAGTCTAAATGACTACTTTCAAGCTTGATGTACATATCAACTATGTATGGTTGAAGAAGTCTACCCGAGTGTAATAAAATATATTTATCATCATCTCTAATTTGCACTTGTAACAGCAGTATTCACGACAGGACACTGTTTTCCTTCGTTTTTGTTTACTTTCTAGAGCTAAAAAATAAAAAATGACATTTAGTGTGATAAATTATAAATTAAGTAATTAGATACTCAAACTAATATGTGTCTTAACTCTTTCTTCTAATTGAAAAAGTTCAGCTACATCACTGTAGCAAGATAGATCAAGTGATGAACCACTGATCATCCATTAACCAGTCTTTTTATCTTTTCGTGAAATTCCTTCATGCCAACTAGTATCGCCATGGAGAAATAATAATGGGTATTGTAAAGTATCATAACATCCATAATAATAATTAACACAATGGCTACTACCTAAGTGAGTGTAAACACGAATGTCTCTTTGAAGGTTTACACCAGTTGTGCTTTCTTCATCATTTTCAATCCATATTGCGGCTACTTGTGATGAACTGGGGGCATTCTGAACTCCTTGATGCACATTAGGGTTTGACTTGATATATATTTGAACATTATCAAAACTGTCTAAATCCCTTAAGCTTTGAAAAAAGTTTGAGTATGGATTCTTCTGTAGTATAGTAACCAATCTTTTCACGACATCTTCTGTTAATCTTGATGACTGGTGTAGTCTATGTTCTATCTCATGATCAATGTCATAAAAATATAATTGTAGATGTGATGGATGCCCATCTTCAGGTATTATCCTATTTATGAAATGATATATATGTCCTTGAATCTTGAAAGTATATATTCCTTTGTTTCTTTTTGAAAGCGTTCTATCTTCATTGACACCCATAGATGTAAAAGCAAAAGTATTGTTGTATGTTCTAACACACTGTCTGAAGTGAATAGATTCTTTATCAGATGAGGTGTATAGATGATATAGTTCCATAGGGATATCATTTACTACTAAAGAAACTTCTCCATCATAGCAACAGAATCTTCTGACCTCATATGGAAATCTTTTTGCATGACAATGGACACAATGTCTATAGCTAGGAAGTACATATGGCTCTTTAGGTATTAGTAACTCAGTTATGAACCTTTTCATCACACGACTGCTCCTTTTCTTCATATGTGATGAGCATGTTGAAGAGGAACTTATTTCTTGTCTAGTTGATGTACATTCATCTTCATACATAGGAGTAGGCTCTGGTTGTAAAGAACTCATTTCATAAATAATTGATGTAGACTCAACTTCCCTTGTAGTAGAAGATTCTTCTCGAAATTGTTGTGTTTCTAAACAAATAAATGATGAAGTCACATGACTTTCAACTAAATCAAGATTTTCCCTTCTTCTTGAATTTGTTTCTTCTAAGGTCTCATCAATTTTTTTCTAATTTTCTCTTAGCATAATTTTGTCTACTTCTTTCACACATTGCCATGTTTTTCTCCTCTGATAGGTTTGCATAATAATCTCTTTTCTTTTTTCACATTAGTTCCTTCTTTTCTTCTGGTAGATTTGAGTATTTCATCTTATATAGATCAATGATTAACTATTCTATCAACTTTATTTGTTTTAAAATTATTTATAAAAAATAATATAGTCACAAATAGAAAGAAATGAATATAAGACATTGTAAACCTTATATCTTGCATAATTGACATGTTAAGCAATTATGTCAGTATTGTGTACAAAATATATACAATATATATTTAATCTAACATACGTACCAAACTAATTCAATAGAAGTACAAAGAAACATATTGAAATAAATTCTGACCTTTTATACAAAGTTGGTGGAGTAATTTCTCCAATAGGATAGACAAATATAACCTGAAAAGGTTTGGTCTCGTGATCAATATTAAGAAAATGTTTGAAATCTTGTATAAAAAATTGGGACAATATATATTTAAGTTAAACTCGTATATCAAAAAGTTTTTTGAAAACCAATATTCTTTTAGAAATAAACTATAACCTTATGAAGAAAGTGGGTAGAACCTTATACACGAAGTTAGCGAAGGTTTGGTCTCATGATCAATATTAAGCATATATTATCAATACAAAAATTGGGACAATATACATTTAAGTTAAACTCATATATCAAATAACGCTTTGAAAAACGCCAGAAGCATTAGCCACGACGACGTCGTCAAAACCTGCCACCACCTTGTCAAGGCATCTCATCATCATCACCACTGGCTGCCCTAGGTCCCTTCCTCATTGTGTCATTACACAGATCCGCCGCTCACTCTTCTTCCTCTTATCTTCACCATCGGGGCATCCAACATTGTTGGGATCATATGCAACGCCACCACCTTGTCCGCCAACAAGCAACGATGTCACTGATGTTCCCTACAGATCTTGTATCCCATCCAATTGTTGACCTGCAGACTCAACGATGACCCGATTGAGAGACCTTGATACCTGACACCATGTATAACTTAGATCTATATCCTATTCTACCTGTTTGATTACCTCAATGTTTGTAGACTGCTGTCACCACCTACAACACACGACACCTTTTCGACCTGCTTGAGTAACACCATCGCCATCACCCTACCATAGATCCATCTACCATCATCACCATAATGATGCTCCAACACCTAGCGACATGCAACCAACCTACAATAGGTCGTCGCCCATCCTCATCACCACAGGAACACATGCACATCCAGAGCAGCCTCGACGACAACACACCTTGACAACAAGGTGTCATAGCCACCAAGTGCAACATCGTCGACTCCTCTCTTACAACGTGATTGACTCCTATACCTACAACACCACCTGTCGATGTGTCAGCTAGCAGAAAGACACCACCTGAAGATCTGGAGGAATTATCTTGGGATGAACCATAGATATGCTCACAAACAGATCATCACAAATCCATTGGTTTCTATTGTCTAAGGTCAGTAATGCTTTCCCTATTTTTCAATAATTAACTTATGATGACAATGGGAAGTAAACCATGGTAATACATGTACCTTGTAATCATGTTTCCCTAGGTATATACATAAATACAATGATACATATGAGTATCATCCTAATGCTTATATAATGAACCATATATAGGAAATAGTCATAATAGGTCGTATATGTAAGAGTGTGGTTAAAGATGATATCTAAATTTGAATTTATGATCTGTATAATATATCTATAACTCAAGAGTTGTTTTGCAAAATGTGTTCACATTATTATAACATATTGACTTACTTGTATACATCCTATTAGTTTATACATGTATCCATGTAGTACTACAAATCAAACGATGGATGTAAGTTGAGCATGTTTCCATATTGTAATCTTGATTGGCATGTCTCAACTAATAATGGAAGATTATATATAAGATGAGATAAATTTTAATACTACACATATATTATCAAGAATTATGATAACCATGTTTCAACAAAACCCTAGATAAATACATAAATATTTATGCAATAGATGGTAATTATAAATACAAATATAATTATGAAATGTATCTAACTATATTGTATTCTTTTGAATTAAATGGTGAAAAAGATAATAATGTATAAGAAAATGTACTTTTATAAACATATATCTAGATGACATGTTAGTTGGATCAAATAATGTGTATATTAGTGAACCTAATTGATATTCATGTGGAATATACTTACACCAATATACCTAGTAAGCATGATGTTGGGAATAATATGGATTCACATTATAGAGGAGAGTGACATTAATTAACCTAAATTGGAAGAATATATATATTTATCCACACACACACACACACACATATATATATATATATATATATATATATATATATATATATATATATATATATATATATATATATATATATATATATATATATATATATATATATATATATGGCTATTTATTTATTGCCCACATGGGTACTGTAGATCTGCTACCAGTCTCTTTGACGTGGTGGCATTTTTCATAAATAACACATTCCGCTCCCTTCCCTGTATTCGCGGTGCCGCTCCCGTCCATGTCTTCCGCCGTCGGCCCACCGTTGTCCCCCTGAGATTTCCGTTTCATTTCATTTCATTTCTTCTCATTCCACCCCATTTGCAACCTTTCTGGAGTTCCACTCCCTTTCTCGAGTTATGGTTTCTGTACTGGTTTTTGGAGTTTGCAAGTTCTTCGTTGGTGTGGGTGACCGAAGCATTTGAGAAGGTCCTCTTTTTGATGAGTTTTGAGTTGAAGTTTGTGATAGATGAATTTGCTTTAGACTCTCCATAACTATGGTTTGCTTAAACTGCAATGTAGGTACTTTTTAATCAATTAGAGTCACTGGAAGATTACCAATTACATTTCTTTCATTTCCTACGACAGTCATCCCAGCAAGTAGAGGAAGCACTCTCTTAGGGAATCAAACCTCTGCAATAGTCATTTGTTGAAACAATGGCTTCTTGATCTTTTTGTATATATGAGATCCCTATTGACAACCTGATAGCAATTTCATTTTTCAATAGTTGATTACTTGGTAAGTACTATCCCGTCTATATTCCTTCTTTTTGTGCTATCTGTCTTTAAATGAAGTTGTTTAGTATTTTCAATGTATCTGTCTATTTAGTAGAAACATAGTCATACTGTCTATTGTGTTATAGTTACTTTTTGTGATGTCTGTTTGCTGTAGTTACTTTTTGGATGTCTCTCGAGTTACTTTTTACAATCTGCAATGGATCCTAGTCTTGATACTGATCCTGATAATGCTATTATTGATATTGACAATGATAATGTTCATTCTTCTTCATTTGTTGTTGCTGACACTGTGTCCTCAGTTGATGTCCCAAGAATTGGACTTCAATTTAGAAGTTTAGATGATGGCATATCCTTTTACTATAGGTATGCTGGTATGATTGGGTTTAATGTTAGGAAATATGACAATCATTATGAATGAGGTACTAAGATGTTTCTTGCTAAAGATTTGGTATGTGATAAGCAAGGTCATATTAGTTGTTCTAAGAGATCCAAAGGTCTTTTGAGTCCTGTTCGTGACAATGTTGGTGATTTACATGAGAATTTATCCAAGAAGCACAAGCGTTCTGTGAAAAGGTGTGGTTGTAAAGCAATGATCCGATTTACACTAGATAAGTCTTCATCCGTATGGGTTGTTACTACTTTTGTTGATGAACACAATCATGATCTTTTCGATGATTCTCACTTGCACTACTTGAAGTGTAATTCATCTCTTGACCAAACTCAAAAGAGATGCTTTCTTCTATGAGTCAAGAAAATATACCTGTCTCCAGACAACTTTCATTGATAGCAACTGAGTCTGGTGGTTATGAAAACTTGACATTTACAAGTAGACAAGCTCATGGACACCTCAGTTTCAAGAGGAAGGAGTCATCTGAATATGATGTGGACATGGTTTTGGATTGTTTTGCAAGCTTGAAGGTTTTAGATTCTAAATTCTTTTACTCTTATCAAAATGCTTCTGAAGGTTGCTTGACACATTTGTTTGGTCTAACCCAGTTTCTGTTGATGACTGTGCATTATTTGGAGATGCTATTGTATTTGATACCACTTACCATACCAACAAGTATTCCATGGTTTTTGGAATGATTGGTAGTGTGAATCACCATCGCAAGACGGTGTTGTTTTCCTCAGCTCTGTTGGTTGATGAGAAGTACGACTCTTTTGTTTGGGTTTTCAAGCAATACTTACTTTGTTTTGGCAAAGAGCCAGTTTCCATTATAACCAAACAAGACTCGGCTACAAATGCTGCTAGCATTACTATTTTTCCAAATTGTAAGCTTCGTTTCTGTAGCTGGCACATCCTACAGAAGCTTCCCTCTAAGCTTGGTGGTGTTCCAAACAAGGATCAGATTATTAGCTCTTTGAATGATTGTGTATGGAACATAGATGACACAGACACATTTGAAGAGAGTTGGAATTCTATAGTTGAAGAGAATGACCTATTATCTATTAGCTGGCTACCTGATATGTATGCTCTGCAATGGGATTGGGTTCCATGTTTCATGCAGGATTCATTATTTTCTGGTATGAGGACAACGCAAAGAAGTGAGAGCTTGAATTCTTTCATTAGAAGTCATGTCAATAGTAGGAAAACTCTTTTTGAACTTGTATGTTGCTTAGAAACTGCTTACTCTCATGTGCTGGAGATTGAAAATTTCAAAGATTTTGATGATGATTATAGTATTCTTCCTTTGTCATCATTGTGGTCTCTGGAGGAGAAAATGAGAGGTATATACACCAAGTCCATTTTTAAGATCTTTTAGTCTGAGGTTCATCAAAGCATGGTGTACAATGTAAAGGAAACTTCTAAAGAAGGTGTCTTTGAGGTGTATCATCTTGGTGATTTTGGATCTTCTCGTATCTTGAAGAAAGACTCATCCACTGATATGGTTTCATGTAATTGTTTCATGTTAGAATTCAAAGGAATTCCATGTAGACACATAGTTGCTTATCTAAAGAGTCATGATTTTTACACTCTTCCTGAGCCATATATACTGAAGAGGTGGACTCAAGTATATAGAGATCATCCTTCAATTTTCAGCAAAACATCTGTCATGCATCTATCCAGTAGCTGGTATCTACTTGCAATTCAATTGTCAACATAGCGTGTAGGAACAACACTATGGATATGTGTTATGAAAAACTCATTGCTTTGCGAAAGGAGATGTTAGAATTAGATGTTGTTGATGTTGGTGTAACTGGTTCGAATACAACTTCTTCTTCTGCTGTCAATGTCCATATTCCCAGTGTTTCTAAAACAAAAGGTAGACCTAGATCTACTGATGTGCAGTTTAAATCTGGATTTGAAATTTCTCAGTCTAAAACGAGACAATGTAAGAATTGTTTACAATATGGTGTTAACCATGATAACAAAAACTGCCCATTGAAGAAATAGGTGTGTGTTTGAATTCAGGTTCTTCTTCTACTATTTATTTCACATAGTTATTTTTCTATTCTCATGATTACCTTTTCTATTCACAGAGATACTTTTTCTAGACTGTGGTGTTCCTGACTTGATAAGTTTACTTTTCTTGGTTGATTTGTAATGGTGTTCCCTTCTCCTTCTGTTTGAATGCTTTTGGTACTACTGTTACTGCTGCTGTGGGCTGTTGTGGGCTTCATTTTTTTGGCTTCTTAAAGTTGCAGATTTGCTGTTACTACTATTGTGGTTTGCTGTGGGCTTCCTGAAGCTGTGAATTTGCAGCTACTACTAATATTGTTGTTGTTGAAGTTGATTTATTCACCAGTTTTACTCTAATGTTACCCAATTGTTTAGTGTGTGAGTCATATCAGAATCTGATGTAATTCTAATGGACAATATGTACTGTGTGACAGTTGTAATTGACATTTGATTATACTTTAGTTTTATTGTTAATCTTTTCTATGTAGCTTCAATTGTATCAAATTTAAATCTTTTATAAAGATTCTCCAAAATTTGTTTGCTTTGTGATTTGTTTTTCCATTTTATGTTATATATGTATTTGTTAATTAGTCTCCAATTTCCATTATATTAGTATCATATTTCAGAATTCCTTTTTGATACAAATTAATCCTTTCTTAAGATCAGGGTCATTCTCCTATACTTAATCACTAACTTGTATTTTTGAAGGTTACTTTTTGTACCTCAGAGTTACTCTGTGTAAAAAAGAAACATTTTGTGTGCACCAATTACTTTTTAGTTGTTCCTATTACTTTACAGTTCATATAATTACTTAAAGGTCAACATAATTACTTTATAAATAGAAATATGAATCTTTTTTATCTTCATCCTTGATAATACCACAGATGTACTAAAGAACGGGCATGTCTGTGTACCACGTCTCACCTGGAGATATGATGTATTCACCAAAAAAAACTTAACAAGTACTTTTGATAGTTACACTATAATTTACATAGTTACCTTTTGGTTTGTTGTGTTACTTTCCTACTTCAATAAGTTACGTTATACATTACACAATTACTTTTTTGTTGGACGAGTTACTTTTCCTTTGTCATATTTACCCTTTTTTCAAACTGTAACTTTATATCTTGATCTATTATACTGTTATTCAACATCAGTCACAATAATATGTCGAGCATTTTGAACATACTAATCATACTGGACATACATGAGATATGTAATGGGATCATTATAATTGATCACGACCTTTCGGAAAAGGGAAAGAATCACTTTCTGTTACACTGTGTAACACTACTTTACTTTTCTTGGATCAAAATTACTTAATGATGTATAACAGTTACTTTTTAATCCAGAGTGTTACTTTCAGTCGATATAGTTACTTGTTAGTTCATCTGGTCACTTTCCTTTTCACATAGTTACTTTTCATTTTACATATTTACTCTTCAGTTCAGAAGAGAGTTACTCCACACATGCAATGAGCACCTGCTGATCACAATCATTATCCATAAAAGAACAACAACTAGGTAAAGTTATAAGAACATTTAACTAAACTCAATCTGATAGGTTCAAATGTCAAACAAAAACCAGCAAACCATAACCATATAGACATAGAATTGTTGTTCTTTTTTGTTCCACCCAACATACACTTCAGACCCGTACTATAACTGTTTGTAGAGTTTACTTCAGAATCTATAACATACACTTCACATTGTTGTACTACATTGTTTATCTAAAAGTTATTTTTAATCTGACATAAGCCATGCATTCAGACTTGGCACAACATCTTCTGATTTTTCTTCATTTTGCTTGTCACATGCTCCTTTGGTCTCTTCTTGATCTCTAGCATGTTCTTTAACTGACTACAATCTCCCCTTCTTCATCATTGTTTGGAAGATCTCTACCCTTATTGTAGGGATGTCTTTTCTCATAAAGTTCATTTCCTTTCCATTCACTAAGCATTCTAGATACTTCATAACGTAGACTCCACAGTCAACATCATCACCTTCTTGCTGGGGGCACTCAGGGTACTCTATTGCCCATTGAGACAGTTGACTTCCATGCTCAGGACCCCCCCTAAAGAATTCATAAACGAACCCCACCTGCATGCATAACAAAAAATTCATAAGTATAATGTAACCTGCACTATTTCATTCAACTATTTACTAATAGTGTTTCTTTTTTTTCCTTACCGATCTATTCACTTCTTTCTTAGATTTTGAACTTCCTGACATTGAATTATAAGACCTGTGCACCCCATCTCTAAAACTTGCTTCAATCAAGTGCCAGTGATTTTCGTTGTTAAGTATTGTAAACACAGAGTCCATTTCCATAAATTCCTTGTCAGGTACATTGAAGAGTGGTGACAACATATCGATCTCTTTTAGTGATATCTCATCCACCATCATGTTTAGCTTTTGCTATAAAAACAATATTGTGAATTACTTTGTTGTAATCTTTCATGGCTTTGTTGTAATAAATGTAATCTAGTGTGATAGTCTGTTTGTCTTACCGGAGCATAAGTGCTCAAGCAATGCCATGAAAGAAGTCCCTTCTTCCTCTTTCTGCTTGTTGTTTCTTTCAACATTTGTACAAAGCAATCCATTATCTAAAAATGCACAAGCATCAATTAGCCATCCATAATTTCGTGATTAATGCTTACTATTCCATTCCTTATAGGTGATTGCATCATCTTATCTTTAAACAATAGCGCTGATAAGTCCTTTCCCGTGCACCATGTTTCCTTTCCAAAAATCCATTCTCTTCTGACATTGAATTATAAGACCTGTGCACCCCATCTCTAAAACTTGCTTCAATCAAGTGCCAGTGATTTTCGTTGTTAAGTATTGTAAACACAGAGTCCATTGCCATAAATTCCTTGTCAGGTACATTGAAGAGTGGTGACAACATATCGATCTCTTTTAGTGATATCTCATACACCATCATGTTTAGCTTTTTCTATAAAAACAATATTGTGAATTACTTTGTTGTAATCTTTCGTGGCTTTGTTGTAATAAATGTAATCTAGTGTGATAGTCTGTTTGTCTTACCGGAGCATAAGTGCTCAAGCAATGCCATGAAAGAAGTCCCTTCTTCCTCTTTCTGCTTGTTGTTTCTTTCAACATTTGTACAAAGCAATCCATTATCTAAAAATGCACAAGCATCAATTAGCCATCCATAATTTCGTGATTAATGCTTACTATTCCATTCCTTATAGGTGATTGCATCATCTTATCTTTAAACAATAGCGCTGATAAGTCCTTTCCCGTGCACCATGTTTCCTTTCCAAAAATCCATTCTCTTCTTGACCTGTGCATGATTAAATTTTTTCAAAAGAATTCATACTAAAGATGTGAGACAAAAATTTATGGATTGATCAACTAATTTATAATAAACATGTGACTCATAGAACTTTAAAAAGTATATACTTACACTTCATCAATGTTCTCAATAAATTCTTAGACATCCTCTTTCATTTCCTTTGTTTTGAAATGCTTGAATCCTATAAATGTCAAATTCTTTTGCTATTTTTGAAGTGTAAATTTGGTTAGTAGTCTATGTAAATGACATATATTCTTACAGTTACTCTACTATTTAGTCCATAATATTACTTTACATTCCATACTATTACTCTATCATTATCACAGTTACTTTTTCTATTAACATAGTTACTTTACATGTGCATTCCTTCTTATCTTGATATTCTCCTCTATGCTGCAAATGCCCGTCTCCATCTTCCTCTTCCTCTTTCTCAACATTTTTGTTGTTCTCTTTTGAACTTCATCAGAATTTATCTTTGCTTCATTCACTCCAGCTTCAATGTCTATATCCATCTGTATGTTTTCCATTTCATCTTCTTCTAATCCTTTTTTATCTTCCAGTTCTTCTTTCTCTACTGGATCTTCTTCAGTTGGATCTTATTTATCTTGATCTTTCTCCATTTCATCTTGTGCTGGTTGTTTGGTTTCTTCAACTCGAGCTTCTTCTACCGTATTTGAATCCTGTGGGACATTTTCTGTCATTTCAGCCTCTACTTCTTTGTCTTTGTTATCATCTTGCACTTTCTCTAAATATTTCTTATGGCTTTTCTCCACTACACTTCTCCTTAGTCGAAGCTCGTTCAATCTTGGTGTTTCTTTAGCAGGTCCTTGTTGGTCCATTTCCAACAACCTTTTCTTCAGATCTTGCGTCCTTTGTCTAAGTACACTTAAATCATCTAAACCCCGACTTTCGTTCTGAATGAAATTGGGAGTTGGTGTAGCTGCATATTGTTTGTCCTTATCATTGTCATGTTCCCTCCTCAACTTTCTTTTTTCAGCTTCAACTTCTTTAAGTCTTTTCATCAACTTCTCATTTTCCTCTCTCAAAGCAGTAAAAGATTCTAGGGCAATTCTACTACATGTTTCCTTTTGCAGTCTCAGCTCATCCTCAAGATTCAGTATTCTATTCTCCAAGCTATCTGAGATTTCTCTACTTGTGCTAGCTGATGTAAGTAATTTTTTACTTACTGCCTTGCTCCTGACTTTATTTGCTGCGAGATAATAAGGTAGATCTTTCACTGCCTTTGCAGCTTCCCAATCATCATTTGCGTCCTTCTTCAACCTTACTGAAACCTGTGCACAAAACTTAACAATTTATCATACAACTCTTATCATAATTTGTGTATTTATTTTAACTTAATCACACTGATTCTTACATTTTCATTGTCCAAACTTTCAAAATCCTTCATTCTCTTAATAGGAGCTGCCCATGTTTTTATCTGTGGTTTAGCCTCAAGGAATGTAGGCTGTGCTATCCCTGCTAACTCATAAGCCCAAACCTATGTTGACAAGAAAAGTATAAATTAGAGTTTTAAATATTCACATATGTTTGTTTAATGTAACCAAAGAAACTATGCAATGTGTTACTTACACACAAGCACATTACACATCCAGTTGTGTAGAGTGTGCCTTTTTTGGTTTCCCCTCTTCTCCTCATCTTTATATTCTCACTTAAAACTTTCATTCTCTTGAATATGCTGCTGTGGACAAACTTTGCTCAGTTTAACTGCCCTGTAGCAATTATATCATCCAAATAGTGCAGAAGGTAAATGGGGGCACAATAGTTGGTGCCCAGTTAAAGGAATGTTTCCAACAAGTGCAACATCCAAGCACGACACAAATTTTGGTAGTCTTCTTCGGAGTTGTTCCTTGCAAATTCTTGCCAAAGTTTTCCCAAGTTTTCCTTGCTCAACACATCCTTCTCTCTTATCTTCTTACTTCTTTCACCAACTTTATCTTGTCCTTTTGTTGCATTAGCAAAATCCTCCCATATATTTTTTCACAATTTGTGATTTCTTTTGTGGAACTATATCGATACCTTTACTAGGTAAACCTAGTATCACCCCTACATTGTCTACAGTCATCCTTGCCTCAAAACCTGGTGTTAACATGAATTTGTCATCTTCAACATATCATTCTATCAGATCCTCTAAAAGAGATACATCTACAGTAAGGTGAGGCATTGTTATCAGATTTGCAAATTCGATTGACTTCATCATCCTCATTTGATTTGTGCTATACAACATGTTGTTTTGTATGTTGTTGTAACTCTTTATGTAGCATCTACGGAAAAGCTTTCGTGTACCTGCAACTTTTATCATAAAGTTTGTGTTAATTTGTCTAGTTACTTTCTAGCCTACAGTGTTACTTTTTCAATTCAATATGTTATTTTCTATACGTCACAGTTACTCTTTTTGTTACATAGTTACTTTTTTACTTTCAGAGTTACTATTCATTTTTTTTCAGGATACATTGTATTCAGTAAATTTACATTTCAGTTATCATTTTGTATATAAGGTGAGTGTGTGGAGTATTAGAGTGATTATGATAACATAAATGTACATTAATATAATGAGTAGAGTATAAATATCTTATTGGAAGTCCACAAAATTACTTTCTAGCACATATGCATTTGTTTCATTTGACATTGTTACTTTTTTTTTTCCATACGGATACTATTTTGTTAACATTTTCCACCTACTGATATATATAGTAAATTTATACTTTTGATAATGTTACTTTTTTGTTAGCCAAATTACTTTTCGTATTGTGGTTGATACTCTTCTATTGTATGAGATACTTTTTTGTTTTATAAGATACTCTCCAGTTTATATAGATATGTATCCTGTTAACCAAGTTACTTCTGTAGTTTATTTAGTTACTTTTTATATACTCATAAATACTCTTAGGTTGCTATAAGTTACTCTATTGCTAGAAAAGTTACTCTTTAGTTCAACAAGTTACACTTTTGTATACAAGTATAAAAATAAACAATATTACCTTCCCCTGTAATCTTTGCTTTGCCTTTTTGTTTGGTTTTGTGTTCCAAAGTCTGCTTCTGGTTTCTTTTGCGATCTTCTTCTTCATCATATTCAACTTCTTCATTCTGACCTTTAGCAACCACTTCCTCTTCAACTTCTATTTCTTCATTCTGACCTTCAGTAACCACTTCTTCTCCAGAACTTTTCTCTTTCACTGCAGATATTGCTTCTTCAGCCTCTTCTATTTTTGGCCCTTCAGCCTCTTCTTGCACTGCAACCAATTGTTTCTCAGTAATGACATCTACAACTTTCTCCCCTGATGCATCGTCATCTCCAGCAGTCTTCTGGAGAGTGTTAGTTTTCTTACTGGCTGTATTTTTTCTTCTTAACTTTCTTTTCTTTTCTCCTCATAGAATGTTCGCTGTGCTCTTCAACACTCTTGTTCGTTTCATCTCCTTATAGTATGTCTGCAAATACCTCTTCTACCATGTTGTCTACAACAACATAGTGCTTTCTTACTAAATCTTCACTCTCTGTTACTTTTCCACTTCCCTTACTTTTTTCCTTCCTTACTTTTACCTTTGTTCTTCCCACTTTGATCTCAACGGTAGAGATTGGCAAAAGTAGTAGCGGTAGAAACAATGGTGAATGCTGCAGTGGAGAAGAACGGCAGACACAGCAACACAAGTATTAACCAAATTGCCCAAATTATGGGAAATGTAGATCGCGGGGCCGAAGAATTTTACAGTTGGGGTGGGGAATGGAGAGCAAGGTGGATGAACTCGGTTGTTCTGGAGTGGGAAGAAGGAAGAATTGGGGTTTTCAGGTGGAGAATAATTTGTGAACTATGTTTTTGTATAAGTACTAGCGTGTCCTTTCTATTTTCAATTATTTACAATAGCTGCCACCACATTTTCTGAAACGGGAAGCTCCTCTACACTACCTGCGTAGGCATTAAAAATAATCCCTTTATATATATATATTTATATATGAGTTACATAGACTTATGTGACTAAAGATGAGTAATTGGAAGTAAGATAGATATATAAAGCATTATATATTCTCTCAACAAAGATTAAATTCATAAACCCTAACATGACATTAGATGATTGGGAATTGGGTAAGAATAATATATAGTATCATAAAATCAACCCTTCGATCTAAGTATCAACTTTTGAGTAGATAAGTAGAATTATAATGTTTTCCATCTTGTTAAATCTTTAACAAGACCTTTGTCTCATGGATTTGACCCTCAACTGTACTACGATAAGACTTTCACGTACCTTAGCGTACATGGGTGGAGATCTTATTATAGAGCACACAAGGCTAAACTTAGAGACTTACTATCTCTAGGATTTTTAGTGGTGCATGCAACTCCACATAAGTGGAGGCTCCATAAAAAATTGGCACCATTGCCGGGGACAACGGAACATTTTAATTCCATTTAACAACTTACTAGTTGATTAGGATTTTACATTTTGCCTTATTACTACTTCATATCTTTTTGATCCCATCATTTTACCATACCATCTAAAGTGTGATTTTTCTTCTGCTTAGGTAGAAATCGTGTCTGCCAACTTTGCATAACTGTAGATTCTCCCCTGAACCAGAGTACGACTCTGAGGTAGAACGAAACTTCCACTGACGCATCACACTCATCTGCCAACAAGCCAGACAGATGGCTAAAGAGCAACACCAAGCCGCCTTGATACTGGAAAGAGTCAATGCAGCTATAGCAGCTCAGAGAGCACAACTCATCACTGATACACATACTCAAGTCCAAACTGAAGTTTGAGCTGAAGAGCAAGCTTGCATCCAAGTAGAAAATGAGGTAGCTACAACAGCTGCTCAATTATTGATAAGAAACAAGCAGTTTTGAGACTACGTTGTTCCTAAGAATTATGAAGATAATCACCCAGTTCAGCCACCACTCATTGACACTCCCAACTTCGAAATTCGAACATAATGGATCCAAATCATGTAAGGCATCTCGTTCTCTGGAAGCACTAGAGATGATTGCATGGACCATATGAAGTGATTCAAGGCACTCTACCGATTGGTACCACAAGCCAGAGCTACATTCGATGCAATTATGCTCTGACTTTTCAACTTCACTCTGTCTGGAAAGGCACTGAGTTGGTATAACTCATTAGATGGAGAGCCAATCACCACCTAGGCTCCCTTGGAAGAATTTTTTTTGGAGAAACTTTTTCCTCCCTCATTGACATACTAGATAAGGGGACAGATCAACCAGTTCCTCCAACTTCCTGGAGAGTCACTAGCAGAATCATGGGAAAGATTTAAGGAACTCATGAGAAAATGCCCACATCACGGAATCTCACAAAAGTAGCTCATAGAAACATTATATATATGTGTAAGTGATGAAATAAAGAGGTTTTTGGATTCCTCATATGGAGGAAATTTCATGAGACATAATTATGAGGATGCCTGGAAGATTGTTATCCTCAGAGCCGAGAACCAATCTAATCGGGGAAGGCGATCTACAAGAGGAGTCCTAAAAGTTTGCAAAGCTGAAGAATCGATCGGTAGAAATGAAAGCCATTATTGAAGCTCTGAAAACCATAGCTCATAAGCAGCAAGTCCTTGAAACATCATTTGGAGAATATGACAGGAAGAAGAACTCTCAAGTTCAACAAGTCAAAGAAGCTACTGAGACTTGTGAATCTTTTCATGCATCTAACCACCCAACATTATCATGCGGCCTCTTATACGATGTGATGATGAATCTGCAGACACCTCAAACACAGTATGAACCAATCATTGAACATCCCGAGGATCAGCTGCTAGAGAAAGTTAATTCTATCCACACCATACCGGGACAAGCATACTATAATCTGGATCAACTGAGAAACCACCCTAGGTTTCAGTATGGGAATCATGCGGGAACTGCTAACCCACAACATCAAGCACAAGGTGGGTCTTCTAATAGACCACCACCTAGATTCCAAAGCAATTATAACCGAAACCAAGGAAACTATAGAGGAGGGTTTCAAAGATGTGCTTACTCAAGAAATTCTTCTATATATTATCAGTACACTCACCCTCCGCTACACCCACAATTGCACCAACCTCAGCTACAACAACCACAGTCGCAAACACCTCAACAACCGCAACCTCAAGGACAACTACAAATTACAAAGTACCAACAAAAGAATGCTCCACCTCCACTAACAGATGAAATATCTCTGATAAGGCAAATGTTGCAATCTCAATAGACCATGATTGCCAACCAGCAAGCTCAACAAAAAGTTGGAGAAACCCAATTGGCACAAATTGCAGCTCAGTTGTAACATTTGGTGGGTACTTTCACTAGTCAATCAGAAATAAATCCGAGACATGATCAACACAGACTAGAACAACTGAATGCAGTTACCACAAGGTCTGGTCATGTTCTTACATAAGCTACCAAAGTCATTCAAGAAGAAAAAGATACAATTGAAATCATCCCAACTATAAGCACAAATCAAGAGGCTGAAAAGGAGAAGGAAAAAGAACTAGTTCCCAAGGAACCAGAGGTCCCACCATACAAGCCCAGGATACCATATCTAGGCATATTGAGGGAGACTGAACTGGATTATAGATTCTAAAATTTCAAGGAAGCAATGAAGAAGCTATATGTTGATATCCCGTTCCTTGATGCTCTCTCTGAAATTCCAGCTTGGTCTAAATATCTAAAGACTTTGCTATCAAAGAAATACATGATCGAAGAACACGAGACCATCAAATTAGCTCAGACTACTTCTGACATCATTCTCAACAAAATGCTGAAAAAAAGGACCCTGGCTCCTTCAGTATCCAATGTTCTATAGGAAACACCTCTTGCAAGAAAGGATTAGCTGATTTGGGGGCCAACATATCTATCATGCCCTTTTCTATGTGTAAAAGATTGGGCTTTACTGATTTGCTACCCACAACAATGACAATCCAGTTGGCTGCCTTTGGGCATTATTGAAGATATCCCAGTGAGAGTAGGAAGAGACTCTTATGTCCCTTGTGACTTTGTTGTCATGGACATAAAAGAAGATCTGAGGTATCCAATAATATTCAGCAAACCTTTTCTTGTGATAGCTAGAGCACTAATTGATGTCGAAGCTGGCACAATTACCTGAAGGCTGGGGAAAGAAAATGTTCAATTCAGAGTCTTTGATAGCCTTAAAAGTCCTAACATCCATGAAGAAGTCTTTCTTCTTGAGGCAATTGATAAAATGTCCCAGCTGAATCAAGAAACTCCTAAACCATCTAATGCTCTGGAAGATGTCTTAATGAATCCAGAAGCCAAATTTTCAACTGACAAACTAGTTCAACAATGTCTACAATACCTATAACAAGCCGAAGAAGCTCCAGAAGCTATCTTTGAGGAGTTGAAATCTGTCACCACACTGGAGACCATTGAAGTGCTCAAGGCACCTAAGATGAAAGTCCTACCAGTTGGACTCAAACATATCTTTCTAGATGAAGAAAAACTATGTCCGGTCATTATGAGTTCCACTTTGATAGATGATCAGGAAGAAAGACTCCTTGTTGAGTTAAGTAAGCATAAGAAAGCCATTGGATATAAGATGACCGACCTAACCGGGATAAATCCAGCTTTGTGCATGCACAAATTACCTATGGTGGAAGAATTTAAACCATCACGGGAGCACTACAGGAAGTGACACGATTTTACTGTGCGTATAACGCAAGTACATGCGTCAATGTAGTATAGGCCCTTGTGAGGCCCGAGTCGAACTCAGGGACACTAAATTATCGGTAGATTACTGCTAACTACTTGTAATCAGCTAGGCCAATAAAAAGGTTATGAGAGTTGTTTAAAAAGAAAAAGAAAATAAAAATAAAACAAAGCAATCGATTAAGTGTTTAGTTTAATCAATTCAAATGGAGATCTTTAGGATTGCGGTTTCACCGTGGGTTTTCATTGTATGAATTTCCATATAATTACTCATGTTCATCTCTCAATCCGGGTAGTGTCCTGTTGTAACATCCCTGACCTGGGTTATAACCTAATCCTAGAAGTTTTGCCTAAATATGTAATTATATACTTGTGAATACTCCCTGGCATGTAATTAAGTTCCTCAGGAACATTTACTTTCAATTTTTCTCCTTTATATGTAAAGTTGTAGCATTGTTTTGTAGTGCAGGGACCTATGTGCAAATTACCCAGTTAAAGGGGTTAATTTGCAATGTTCACAGGTTAAGATGTTCTTATGATAATAAGACATCATATGAGTAAATATGATGAAGTATGAAGGATTTTCCAAGCTTGGGCATCAAGATGCAGCTTGTGGAATGATCCTTGTGCTTAAAAACCCTAATTTGGAGTAAAGTGCAATTTACCCAAATTAAGGGGTGTAATTAGTAAAATTCACCTTCTAGAACATCTTTTATAACTCTTGCCATCATTTAGAGTAGAAATGATGAAAAGGGGACATCAATGAATAATCAGATAAGAAAAATGATCCTTGTGGTAAAAATCACCTAATATGGGTATGGAAACCTTTCATGTATGTACCTTAGTTGAAAGTTGGCTTTCTTTACCCTTAGATCTTGAGATTTCATGAGCTTTGCATAAGTTTATATGAGTTTGGACGTGCCTTGAGCAAGGAGGGACTTAGATGTAAATTCCATACTTTAGAGGTCCTTATGGTGTAAAAAGGCCTAAAGTATATAAGCCCTTTCCTTGTAACAAGTGAACGAACCTTTCATTTCCTTCACTTCTTCTCTTCTTTCTCAACCGACCAAGGCTAGCTCTAGAGCAGAGAGGGACGACCAAGGGTTCTAGGTAAGTTTAGATCATCCCTTTTGCTTGAATTCATGGAGGAAACTCGTTTTCAAGGTTGGATTCATGGCTAGCTCACCTAGCTCTATCTTTCTAGCCTTTCCTTTCCAACGTTTCCTTGGAGAATTCACCTTGGCCGAACCTGTGGAGCTCAAAGACTCCATTAAAGCTTGGAGCTTGAAAGCTTGGAGCTCAAGGAACGATCTTTAGGCGGGTTTTATAACTCTAAACTCTTTGCTTTATATGCATACTTAGTTCTTGCAAATTAGCATGATACTTCTTCTTCTACCTCCCTTCTTCCTTGGACTTTTGCAAGCAAAATGGTGGAATAACCGACCTTAACCAAGGTTGAAGATGATGGGCGTGAATTCCTATGCTACTTTATCAAACGACCTTGGACCCTTTTGGTCCAAACAGTTGCAAACCGTTTAAGGTCAAACGGTTTCAAACCGTTTTCTCTCAAACGGTCTTGCAAGACCGTTTGGATTGAAACGGTCTCAAGACCATTTGATAGGGTTGACCAAGGGACGACCGTTTGAGGGTCTGTTGGTAATATGTTGAATTTCATTCCTGCAAAGAATCAAATATTAATTCTTAACCAATTGAGAGTTGAAGGCACTTCAACATCCTAACCCTAATCGGGTTGAAATTACTGTTTTAAAGCATAGCTCTTGTTGAGTTTTGGGTTGAAGGACCCAAACGGTCTCAAGACCATTTGGGGGTTCTTCCAAACGGTCTCAAGACCGTTTGAGAACAACCCAAGACCGTTTGGAGGTCTAGGGTTGAGATAATCTAATGGTTTGAAAGTCCAATTGCAATAAGTTGATGAATTGATAAAAATGCTGATTTTAGACCTAATTGGAGTTCAACCCTAATCCAACCGACTTGGTTTTTGGTCAAACTTTGGGCAAACAATCTCAAGACCGTTTGGATGATGTCCAAACGATCTCAAGACCGTTTGGGCCAAGTTTGGGCCCAATTGGAGGTCAATTGATAGGTTCAACCTTGAATTGATTCACATTGTTGAATATTGATGACGATCCGATTTGAAACCCTAATTGAATTGGACTTAACCATAATTGGCTTTCAATTGAGGGTTAATTTGGTGTCCAATTGATTGAGGCTCATCCTAATTGACTCAATTTATAAGTGGTTAACATGGCTTTGGCCAATTGAGGGCTTCAACATACTTAATCATAAACATTTGTAACTTTTGAACCTTGTTGGAGGTCCAAACGGTTTGAGCCCATTTAGACCAAACGGTCTCAAGACCGTTTGGGACCAAACGGTCTCAAGACCGTTTGGGATCAAACGATCTCAAGGTCGTTTGGACCAATCGATCTCAAGATACTTTGATCAAACGGTTTCAAACCGCATGAGCTCCAAACGGCTTGAAAGTCAAAACGGTCAACGCACCCAAACGGTCTCAAGACCGTTTGACACCAAACGGTGTCAAGACCGTTTGGTGGTTGAAGGTTGAAAACCGTTTGAAGGTGTTCAAGGTGGTTTGTACTTAATCAATTGATGGTGTAATTGGT
Organism: Alisma plantago-aquatica; assembly: GCA_963693085.1. Classification (NCBI taxonomy): domain Eukaryota; kingdom Viridiplantae; phylum Streptophyta; class Magnoliopsida; order Alismatales; family Alismataceae; genus Alisma; species Alisma plantago-aquatica. The sequence goes on from OY856415.1 coordinate 614,012,545, forward strand.
TCAATGGTGATCTAATCTAAAACCTAATGGTAACCTAGGTCATTAAGGGATTAAGTGATTAATGAGTTGACCCATGAAGGTGATCATGAGGTCAAATTACCAAAATACCCTTGATGGGTTTAATTGAGCAATACCTTGTTCTAATCAAACCCTAATCACATGATAGTGATGATTTGGCTTATGCTAGTCAATGAAGACTTAACCCAACCTGATCTAGAGTGGTGTTATCACCATCTACTAGTAAGAGGAGAGAGAAAGTATCCTAAGAGAGAGAAAGTAATCTTTTATGGTGGAAACTCAATTAAAATGCTTTCCATACATATGAATGTGCATAATTAGGGTATGATCCACCTATGAGAGATCATGGAAACCCTAATTATGATGTTTAGCGAATCTTAATCTTATTTAAGAGCTTTAATGATGATGTTTCTCATACATGATGATGTTAAGAGCTCAATTCACCTTGGAGTGAATAGTAAACCCTAATTCTAGGGTAATGACAAGTAATATGAATAGTAAACCCTGGTTGATGAAAATTGGGGAACTTGATTCTTCTATGAGTGTGAAAGTGTAACCTCTAGAATAAATTGCTTACTGTTATCAGTTGAATTAACCTTGCAGGTTGTCATGAGATGATTATCATATCCAGGTATGGATTATGAACCTATATTCATTAAAAGCATTCTTTAGCTTTATGAATAGTGATATATCATGTTGCCTTGTTAAAGGCAACCTATGAATTAAATGGGCTATGAGAGCCACAAATACCATCAAGGTCAGGCTTTAGAGATGACTTGTGATGAAGGTATTGAGAAATGATGATTGATAAGAGTTAGGCTTGTTACATTTAGTATTCTCATTTTATAGCTGTTATGCTAATGTTATTATTTGAAGAACAATGTTTTATGTTAGCAGAATACTGAATGTACCTAACTAATCAAGTATAATGTAGAGCCCTGATCATAGATCCATCATTGTCAGAGACCAAATGATGGTGAAACAGGTTTTCCCAAGGGAACTCCTGGATTACATACTCTTGAGTATGTGGGGGAAATGGATGCGTAAATCCTTACATCCTAGTGTAGGAATTGATATTGTCAATCCTTCACTACAAAACCAAAAGGTGAGATGTATCACAAATCTCCCAAAGAAAACACAAACACCGCATCGGTGAGAGATAAACAAGAAATCTTACGATGACGAAGAGAGTACAGAATGCCACTGTAACTCTAAAATAGCGAAGGACCAGTTTACCCTGGTAAGCTATAACAAAAGACGTCCTGCCAGATGTCTAGCAAACAATCCTCTAACTGACTGAGGAAGGTGAGGTCATCAGAATCCGGCTCTTTTAATGACCTATGTATGATACTGACGTGACTTCTTAGCGATCAATTGGAGTATGAGTGGTATGCCTCATCTCCACAGGGCATAAATATGTTTGAAAAACATAATCAACAGCGTAGTATATCTGTTAGGGTTAACTACGAGTTACTTGATTGATGTTACATTGAATAATGTAGATGTTCTTCATATTTCAGAAATGTTGAACTCTTGTTTATTACTAAAATGGCTATTGAATACTTTGAAAGCTTTTACTGCTTAAGTTATTCTTTGTTCTGCTTATTAAGCTTCTAGTGGAGAGTTATAACTCTCGCTGGGACAATTATTTGAAATTGTGTCACCCCGTAGACTTCAACTTTTTAGGTGGTCGTCGAAGACGGAGGAACCAGAATACCGGTGATCAATCCCAGCAGCAACAACACCAGGAGCAGCAGTAAATCTCAGGTGGAGATTCAGCCTGCTATGTGGTGTAGTTAGAGTCAGTCCTATGTGTCCTCTATACTCTCAGGTCTTGGAGTCTTTTGTTATGAGTTCTTGAGATTTTGTATCTTGATGTATATAATTACTCAAGAAGTAATTATCATGAGATGTAAACAGTTTATCTCTTGTTATGAAAGAAGCTTTTATGGATTCAAGCTCTTGTTTCGAAAAGTTTTAATTTTCCGTGATTTTTGTCTTCCGCTGTTAATCGAATCGCTTCCGCTAAGTTTGAATCGTGTTTATATCGTGGTTTGGAGATTAGAGCCCACAATTAGTGGTATCAGAGCTCTAGGTCAGTTGAGTCTACAGAGGCATATGACTTAGGATATCGAGTCTATCTTTAGTACTCCTTCCTTATCTAATAGAATCTTCTGCTCCTCAGGAGAAGAAGATACATAAGGATGGCTGAGCCTCATGATGAGTACGTGGCAGAAAGTAGTGCTAGTGCACCTCAAGGCGGTGCAAGGGTTCCAAGAATAGAACAGCCTGCACCAGAGTCACTAAGAGAGCCACCCCAGTTTGACCCAGCCGACATGGGTAACCCAGCTGTACAGACGATGTTCGGGCAGTTTATGACTGCCATGACACACATAACCGACAGGATGCCTATGCCTGCACCTAGGGCACCTGCCCAGCCTGAAGGACAAGGTATCGGTAAGACGTTCGAGCGACTTCGTCGTGTCGGAGCTACCGAGTACTTTGGGACTGCCGACCCCGCAGATGCTGATCTGTGGTTAACAGAGTTAGAGAAGGCTTTTAGGATTCTCAATATCCCTGAAGCTGAGAAGGTTAGACACACTGTCTATCTTCTCAAAGGAAGCGCTGGTCATTGGTGGACAATGGAAGAGCAGAAGAGACCTAGAATGGAGATCTCGTGGGAAGACTTTCGGCGGGAATTTGTTCATAGATATTTCCCAAAGACCTTCCTAGACGAGAAGATCTCTCAGCTTGAGAGACTGAGGCAGGGCATGATGAATATTAGCGAGTATGAAGCTAAGTTCATGGAGTTATTAAGGTTTTGTCCGCACATGGCTGCCACAGAAGAAGAAAGAATTAGGAGATTTGAGAGGGGTTTGAATGCTGACATGACTACCCCTGTCTCTGCCTTAGAAAACCGAGAGAGATTCTCTACCTTCGTTGAGTCAGTCCGAAGGATAGAGAGATCTGTGGTTGAGAAGAGGCAAACTCAGAAAAGATATCCATAGTTCCAGGGTTCTTCATCTAGGGACTTTAAGAAGCCTAGATCCTCTGCACCTAACCCTCCACCACCTAGATCTAGTTCTCAGACTCATTGGTCTCCAAGCAGAGGTAGAGGACGAAGACAACCACCTCAGGAGACTCAGAGTTCTGCATCAATGTCAGTTACTGGACCACCCATACCACAAAAACTGGAGAGAAGTTGCTACAACTGTGGTAAAGTGGGACACTTGATGAAGGACTGCCAATCTAAGCCTGTCAATGTGACACAGCCTCCGAGACAGAATCAACAAGGATCTCAGAGAATGCAATCTCAAGGAGCAGCTCAAGGACGTGGACAAGCGTCTCAAGCTGGATCATCAGCACCACCTCAACACCAGGCGACAGCGAGGTTCTATGCTATGAACCCACCAGAGGAAGTGGTCGATCCACAAGTGGTGACAGGTCAGATGGAACTTTTATATTCTGATATGTCTAAACCTTGTGTAGTATCTGTTCTGATTGACCCGGGTGCTACGCACTCTTTTATCACTCGGAGAGTGATTCGTAACTGCAATATGACGGTTAGTCATAAGGCAGATAGTTTGTTGTTGGAGACTCCGTTGAGTGGGTCTGCCGTTTTGCAAGAGGTATGCTCTCCCTGCATCCTCTTCTTTTCTGATCATCGCATTCAAGTGGACCTTATACCACTTGATATGCAAGGATTTGATATAATCCTCGGGATGGATACCTTAGAAAGGTATAAAGTTGTCTTGGATTGTGAATCCAAGTTGGCTGTGTTTGCTGATGAAGGTGACACATGGATCTTTCAAGGTGAAAGAAAGATTCTGCCCACTTGTCTTGTATCAGCTATGGTTGCTGATAAGCTGATGAGGCAAGGATGTTATGCATTCTTGGCCCATGTGGTAGATGTTACCAAGGAAAGTTCCAATCCTGCTGAAGTTCCCATAGTCAGGGAATTTGAGGATGTGTTTCCTGAAGAACTTCCTGGTATACCACCACCTCGGGAGATTGATTTTGAAATCAATTTAGTCCCAGATACAAAACCTATAGCCCAGACTCCTTATAGGATGGCGCCTGCCGAGATGGCAGAACTCAAGAAACAGCTTCAAGAGTTACTTGAGAAAGGTTTTATCCGACCGAGCACTTCACCTTGGGGTGCTCCGGTTTTGTTTGTTAAAAAGAAAGATGGATCAATGCGGTTGTGCATTGACTATAGACAACTCAATAAAGTAACAATAAAGAACAAGTACCCTTTGCCGAGGATTGATGATCTTTTTGACCAGTTGCGTGGTGCAACAGTCTTCTCAAAGATAGATTTGAGATCTGGATATCATCAACTCCGCATTAAGGACAGTGACATATCCAAGTCTGCCTTTAGGACAAGATATGGTCACTATGAGTTCACTGTTATGTCATTTGGACTAACCAATGCACCAGCTGCATTCATGGAACTCATGAATAGAGTCTTTTGACCTTTCCTTGATCAGTGTGTTGTCGTTTTCATAGATGACATACTGATTTATAGTAAGGATGCTCAGCAGCATGAGCAGCACCTTCGCCAAGCTTTGACCTTGCTAAGAGAACACAAGCTGTATGCAAAGTTTAGCAAGTGTGAGTTCTGGCTGCCTGAGGTATCTTTTCTTGGGCATGTGATATCTGCCTCGGGAATTCGTGTTGACCCTGCAAAGGTAGAATATGTTCTACAATGGGAACAACCGAAGGCACCGATGGAGATTTGAAGCTTCTTGGGGTTAGCTGGTTACTATCGAAGGTTTATTAAAAACTTTAGCTCTATAGCCTTACCTTTGACCAAGTTAACCCGGAAAGATGCTCCTTTTTCTTGGAGTGATAAGTGTCAATAGTCTTTCCAGTTGTTGAAGGAGAGGTTGACAAGGGCACATGTGCTTGTGCTACCTGAGCAAGGAAAAGGATATGTAGTCTTCTATGATGCCTCTAAGAATGGACTTGGATGTGTGTTGATGCAGGATAAACAAGTGATTTCTTTTGCTTCCCGACAGCTTAAGAAACACGAAGAGAATTATCCGACACACGATCTAGAGTTAGCTGCCGTGGTTCATGCCTTAAAGATCTAGAGACATTATCTTTATGGAGAGACGTTTCATATTTTCACTGACCATAAGAACCTTAAGTATATCTTCTCTCAGCATGAGCTCAACATGAGGCAACGTCGCTGGATGGAGTTAATCAAGGACTACGATTGTACAATTGATTACCATCCAGGGAAGGCCAATGTTGTTGCAGATGCCTTGAGTAGGAAATCAGCAACATCAACCATGGATAGAGCACAACTAAACTCTTTCGTATGCTATAAGAGAGATATGCTTATCTCTTTAAGGCAAGACAATGTACAGTTGAAGGTGTCATTGTTAGCCGGGTTGATGGATGAGATGCATATTAAACCTACCCTAAGAGAGCAGATTAAGGAGGCACAACATGTTGATGCTGCAGTTCAGCAGATTAGATCTGAGTATGGAAATGAGAAGCGAGATGGTTTCCATGACTCAGATGACCAGGTGGCATGCTATCATGGGAGGATGATAGTACCAGATGTAGATAACCCGAGGAAGATAATTCTAGAGGAAGCTCATTCTTCAATGTATGCCATGCATCCAGGGAGCACCAAGATGTATCGAAACTTGAAGGATATGTATTGGTGGCCTGGGATGAAGAAGGATGTAGCTGAGTTTGTTCTAAGGTGTTCTGTGTGTCAGCAGGTCAAGGCTGAGCACCAGAAACCTGTAGGAACAATGCAACCCTTACCCATACCACAATGGAAGTGGGACCATGTGACCATGGACTTTGTTGTTGGCCTACCCAGGACAAACAAAGGACATGATTCCATTTGGGTAGTTGTTGATAGGTTGACAAAGACATCACATTTCCTACCTGTCAAAACAACCTATTCTGCTGAAAGGTTATCACAGTTGTATGTACAAGAGATAGTGCGTTTGCACGGAGTTCCTGTCACAATAGGTTTTGACAGAGGTCCCCAATTTACAAGTCACTTTTGGGAGCAGTTACACAGAGCCTTAGGCACCAAACTAAGGTTTAGTACAACCTTTCACCCACAGACTGATGGACAGTCGGAAAGCACTATACAGACCTTGGAAGACCTATTGAGAGCATGTGTTCTCCAGTTTACCGGGAGTTGGGATCTACATCTGAACTTGATAGAGTTTGCCTATAACAATAGCTATCAACATAGTATTGATATGACACCCTATGAAGCTTTGTATGGTAGACGTTGTAGATCACCCTTGTGTTGGTATGAGACTGGTGAGCACCAGTTGTTAGGTCCTGATCTTGTGCAGCAAACTACAGAGAAGATTAAAGTTATACAGCAACAGCTTAAGACTACACAGGATAGGCAGAAGTCGTATGCTGATAAACGTCGTAGACCCCTAGAGTTCCAGGTTGGAGACAGAGTGTATCTCAAGGTCTCACCTTGGAAAGGAGTCCTTCGTTTTGGAAGAAAAGGAAAGTTAGATCCTAGATTTATGGGACCTTATCCAATTGTTGAGAGAGTTGGAAAGGTGGCCTATAGACTAGAGTTACCTCAAGAGTTGTAGAAGTTACATCCTGTGTTTCACATTTCCATGCTGAGGAAATGTCGCCCAGACACTGAGTCAGTTCTACAACCAATGGAAGTAGAATTAAATGATGATATAACATATGAGGAGGGACCAATGTCAATCCTTGATAACAGAACTAAAAAGTTAAAGAAGAAAGATATAAGCCTCGTGAAAGTCCTATGGAACCATCGTGGTGTTGAAGAAGCCACTTGGGAACTAGAGGATGAGATGAGAAGGAAATACCCCGCTCTTTTCTCCTAATACGTTTTATCGATTTCGGGGACGAAATCCTTGTGAAGGGGTGGATAATTTGTAACAACCCTGACCTGGGTTATTGATGTGGCTTTTGAATGCACTAACAAATTCACTCGGGGTTTATATCCCCGAGCTTTTACCAAAACCAAGTGCAACAATACCAACCGCAAGCGGACGGATCTTATCGCAGTATAGTTGAGGATCGAACCCAAAGGACAACGTTTTTAAGAATCTTTGTCAGTTAGATCTAGCTCAAGTAAAACTAATATTTAGAACGATTGGTTGATTTTGGTTTGATTAAACTAATTGCAAGAAAGTAAATGCGGAATAAAGGATGGGTTTAGATCAATGATATGAAATCGCTGGGATGGTACCGGGTTTGACCACCGCTACGCACACAAACATACTCTCTTGCGAACAATCCAGGCACGAAATAACACTCCAAGTAGAGCTGCTGCAGAACCCCCCATACGGGCGTCAGGTCCGCGTAAGCGTCACCATAGGCAGCCGATTTCTCATCGCCATCCGGATCATACGTCTTACGGCTCTGAAGATACAGAAATCCACGGAAGCTGTGAACCCCCCATACGGGCGTCAGGCGCACAGAAGTGTCACCGAAGGTTAGGCGGACCGTCCCCTCGCGGATCATACACTTACGACCTCGATGAAATCCCATCCTATTTCTAATCAGGGAGTCAACCGCGCAAATCGTAAAGCAAACAAGCGACTATTGTACGTGTAAACATCGACGAAAAGCACGAAGATACAAAATCCAACTAAGGCTGTGAACCCCCCATACGGGCGTCAGGCGCACACAAGCGTCACCGAAGGTTAGGCGGACCGTCCCCTCGTGGATCATACACCTACTACCTCAAGGAACCCATCGGAAGTTATCGTCAAGGGTCTAACATGCTAAACGACATTCTAACCCATGTCTTGAAGTTATCGCAACATAGGAACCCGAGCATTGAAGTTATCGCAACAAAGGGAGCACAAAGATGAGAACTCGCACATAACCAACTCACAAGCTTAACGATAAACGACGAAATGAAGAGTTATATACATTGCCATGGAAAGTTTAACAAGAGAACATGGTTTGCATGGGCAGCGGGGCTAGTCCCCGCACCCCAGCGAAAGAGGACTACTCGCTCATGATGTGAGGTACAAGAAAGATAGAAGAAGAAGATAGATCCGCCATGAGCTCGGTGCAGAAGGTGGACGCAGCCCGGTGAAGAAGATGCGCTCTTTGCTCCGTCTTCTTCTCCTTCTTAGCCTCCTTGGACGCAACACCAGCTGTAGGTGGAGTGGAACTTGATCGGGATGGTGCTCTGGCAGCCTTTCGGCGTCCGGAACCGATGCTTCAAATGGGGACCCTGGGGGTCTATTTATAGTTTTAGATCTGACGCCAAACGGTCTGGGGACCGTTTGGGCGCCAAACGGTCTGGGGACCGTTTGGGTGCCAAACGGTCTTGAGACCGTTTGGGCGCCAAACGGTCTTGAGACCGCTTGGGCATCAAACGGTTTGGAGGTCGTTTGAGCGCCAAACGGTCTTGCTTTGATCAGTCTGGCTTTGGTGTGGTCGCGCGGCTTTAGTTCTTCAAACGATCCTTGTGCTTGCATCAAACGGTCTTGGGACCGCGCGAGACCAAACGGTCTTGAGACCGCATGGGACCAAACGGTCTTGGGACCGCGTGGGATCAAACGGTCTTGGGACCGCATGGGACCAAACGGTCTTGGGACCGCATGGGACCAAACGGTCTTGGGACCGCATGGGACCAAACGGTCTTGAGACCGCATGGGACCAAACGGTCTTGGGACCGCGTGGGATCAAACGGTCTTGGGACCGCATGGGACCAAACGGTCTTGGGACCGCATGGGACCAAACGGTCTTGGGACCGCATGGGACCAAACGGTCTTGGGACCGCATGGGACCAAACGGTCTTGAGACCGCATGGGACCAAACAGTCTTGAGACCGCATGGGACCAAACGGTCTTGAGACCGCATGGGACCAAACGGTCTTGGGACCGCATGGGACCAAACGGTCTTGGGACCGCATGGGACCAAACGGTCTTGGGACCGCATGGGACCAAACGGTCTTGGGACCGCATGGGACCAAACGGTCTTGAGACCGCATGGGCTTCTTGGGCGACTTGTTCTTTGTGTGTTCTGGCAAACGGTCTTGAGACCGCATAGATCCAAACGGTCTTGAGACCGTTTGCATGGAATTGCCTGCTACACCTGCATAAAATGAAAGATATTTTAGTTAAAACCTTGATTATTGAATCACTGAGTAGTTTTGTGCATTATGGTTCATAATAGGGTGAAAAGATGTGGAATGGATATTAATTTGTTCCAAAAAGGTAATTGAAAATCATGATGAGTATGCACTCATCAAACACCCCGAACTTAAATCGTTGCTCGTCCTCGAGTAACATAAAATTTGAAACTATTGCCTAATGAAATTCTCTCGATCCATGTGATTTCTTCATCTTTACATCATAAACATTTTCTTTCTGCTCAGTATAAATGAGTACCATAACTTCCTGGGACCACTAAACACGTCTTTCCATAGCTTCGTTCCTGAGTTCGTTTCCCAACAACGCTTCCTCCCCGCCTTTTCCAACACCAAGCATGTCAAAGAGTGTCGTAGGAGTTCTGAGATACCCGCAGAATCAACAAGTATGCATTTGATCTGACACTGGTGTTGTTCAGGATGGTAGGGCATGTATTGTTCCCTTAGGTAGAAAAAGGAGTGAAAGGTGGTATGAAAGGAAGAAGAAAATCTCTCCTCTATTCGACTCGAGATTTTTATTTGTTTTGCAATATTTATTGCATATATTTTTTTGTGTGCGCTATGGCATCTTTTGTTGCAGATCTCTCCTCTATTCGACTCGAGATTGCATTTATTTTGTGTGCACTTTGGCATCTTTTTACTTGCAAATCTCTCCTCTATTCGACTCGAGATTGCATTTTTGGTGGTACACCCCTATTTATTGGAAGGGGTATGGAAGAAGCGGATATGAGGGAAGTGGCGTGCCACCCCGAACTTAGGGTTTGGCACAAGTTTGGCTATTTTGGTGGTATTTATGGATGGAGGGATACGAAGATGATAGAAGAAGTGTAGAAGAGAGTTCAGATCAGGATGCAACTTGATTTACAATTCAAAACCGGGTTATTCTCTTTGTCATACTCTGCTCAAATAATGACTTGATGCGGATCCGGTGGGGTTTCTGAGCCATTGTTCCACTAGTCAGTTAGGAAGCGCGACGTGTTTGATCCCTATCAGTTTGACAGATACTTATCATTATGTAAAAGGAATTATGATGTTAGGAATCATAAGTTTCACAGGATGATTTCAGGCAAGTTTCAAAAGTCAGCCTTCTGGAGGATTTGCTTTGACTAAGGAGGATGTTATGATAGAAGATGCATAGCAAAAAGTTAGTTACATTTTTATCAACAAAAGTCAAAATTTCATCAGGTATCTGTTCAAAATTTGAAAAATTTTATGATAGAGACATATTGAGTATGAAAAGAGGGTGTGTATGTGGAAGTGGAATACGTACCACCCACCCTCCACCCCGAACTTAGAGATTTGCTCGTCCTCGAGCAAACCCTAAATTCAAGATGGAGGGGAAAGGAAACACCAGGAATAACTGCCGAGAATGAGTTCGTTCTGATCAGCACCAATCCGATCTCGTGTCCTGAAAAGAAAACTATCCATAAGGCAAATTTTATTTTTAAGGAAAATTAACTATAAGACAAAATTGGGAAAGGAAAAGTAAAACAGATTTATTGGTCGGGTTGCCTCCCGACAAGCGCCTTTGTTTTATGTCGATGGCTCGACAGAGTCCTTTAGCTTCATGGTGGATCTTTTGGATTTGCCAGATCGATTATTGTGTCAGTGCCTTTGTCAGTGGAAGTGAAGTATCTTTTCAGGCGATGGCCATTTGCTATAAATTTGCCAGACTCATCGCTCCATAAAGAGAAAGCACCATGGGGAGAGATGCTTTTGACGATGTAAGGTCCGCACCAACGTGAGCGGAGTTTTCCTGGGAACAATTTTAATCTGGAGTTGAAAACTAGAACTTGATCTCCCACTTGTATGTCTTTTCTTTTCAGGTGTCCATCATGCCAGAGTTTTGTACGTTCTTTGTAGATTCGTGCATTCTCATAGGCTGTCATTCTGAGTTCATCCAGCTCATGGAGTTGCAGAATTCTGGCTTGACCCGCTTGTTTCATATCGAAGTTTATTTGTTTAATTGCCCACCATGCCTTATGTTCAAGTTCGACTGGCAGGTGGCAACTCTTTCCATATATCAATCGAAAAGGGGTAGTTCCAAGGGGAGTCTTATAAGCAGTGCGGTAAGCCCACAAGGCGTCGTTGATTTTTGTCGCCCAATCTTTTCGATTACGTCCAACGGTTTTCTCAAGGATAGCCTTAAGTTGTCGGTTGGAGACCTCGACCTGTCCACTGGTTTGTGGATGATAAGGCGAAGCTATCTTGTGTGAGACGCCATATTTTCGTAGAAGAGCTTCAAGGCTTCTTTCAATGAAGTGGGATCCCCCGTCAGATATCACGGTTCTCAGCACTCCGAACCGCGGGAAGATAATATCTTTGAATAGTTTGATGACTGGTTTTGAATCACAAGTGACGGTTGGTATAGCTTCAACCCATTTGGAGACATAGTCCACCGCCACAAGGATGTAAGAGAATCCATTAGAAGATGGGAATGGCCCCATATAGTCCACTCCCCAGACGTCAAATATCTCGACTTCTTGCCATATATTTAGTGGCATTTCATCTCTCTTGGTTATATTGCCAGCTCTTTGACACTTATCACATGATATGACAAAATCATAACAGTCCTTGGATAAAGTTGGCCAGAAAAATCCGCATTGCAAAACTTTTATGGCAGTCTTTTTAGAGCTCATATGCCCACCTACGGGTCCTGAGTGGCATTGTTCCAAAATGGAATGGGCTTCTTCTTGGGCGACACAACGTCTATACAATCCATCCGCACAGAGTTTGAAAAGATATGGTTCATCCCAATAATAATGCTTCACATCATGCATAAATTTCTTCAGACCGTTCCCGGTGTATTGAGGATGGATGACTCCGGCGGCAAGGTAGTTTACGTAGTCACAATACCATGGTACTGCTTCCGAGATGCTCATGAGTTGATCATCCGGTAGGGAGTCATTTATCGGGATCCCGTCAGCATCCAGAGTGTGGATGCGACTAAGATGGTCTGCAACCACATTTTCCGTCCCCTTTTTATCTCTTATTTCCAGGTCAAATTCTTGTAGAAGAAGTATCCATCTGATCAGCCTTGGCTTAGCATCCTTCTTTGCCATAAGGTAACGGATAGCAGCATGGTCTGTGTAAACGATTACCTTCGAACCAGTAAGATAGGATCTAAATTTATCAAAGGCATAGATGACTGCCAAAAGTTCCTTTTCAGTAGTAGCATAGTTCCTTTGAGCTTCGTCGAGGGTTTTCGACGCATAATAGATAACATAATGTTTCTTCTCAATGCATTGTCCTAAGACCGCCCCCACTGCGTAATCACTGGCATCACACATAATTTCAAAGGGGTGCTCCCAATCTGGAGCTCTAATAATGGGGGTAGTTGTAAGAGCTTTCTTCAGCGTATCAAAACTTTTGATGCATTCTTCGCTGAAATTGAAATCAGCATCTTTTAAAAGAAGATTAGTCATTGGCTTCGTTATCTTGGAAAAATCACGTATAAACCTTCTATAGAATCCAGCGTGACCAAGGAATGCGCGAACTTCTTTTACATTTGTGGGGATTGCCAGTTTAGAGATGACTTCTATCTTGGCCTTATCAACTTCAATTCCTTTATTACTTACCTTGTGGCCCAAGACGATGCCTTCCTTTACCATAAAGTGGCATTTCTCCCAATTTAGCACCAGATGTGCTTCTTCACAACGTTTGAGGACCATGGAGAGATGCTTAAGACAAGAATCGAAGGAGTCACCATATACGGAAAAATCGTCCATGAAAACCTCCATAACTGTTTCAGTAAGCCCGGCAAAAATGGCAGTCATGCAACGTTGAAAAGTTGCAGGGGCATTACACAAGCCAAATGGCATCCTTTTAAAAGCATATGTCCCGAAGGGACAGGTGAAAGTTGTTTTTTCTTGATCATCTGGATGTATGGGAATCTGATAAAATCCAGAGTAACCATCCAAGTAACAGAAATATTCTTGATGGGCTAATCTTTCTAAGACTTGATCGAGGAAGGGCATAGGAAAATGATCCTTTCGAGTGGCCTTGTTTAATTTTCTATAATCAATACACATCCGCCACCCAGTGACTGTTCGAGTGGGGATGAGCTCATTGTTTTCATTTCTTAAAACGGTAGTACCTCCTTTCTTGGGTACCACATGAACTGGGCTCACCCATGGTGAGTCCGATATCGGGTATATTATTCCAGCTGTAAGGAGTTTGATGATCTCACGACGGACCACTTCCTTCATATTCGGGTTTAACTTTCGTTGATGCTCGATTGTTGGTTTATGGTCTTCCATCATGGGAATTCTGTGCATGCACAGGGCTTGGCTGACTCCTGTGAGGTCACTCATTTTGTAGCCTATGGCTTTCTTGCTCTCCTTTAATACTTCCAGAAGTTGCTCTTCTTGTTTGGTCGTTAAACCAGAGTTTATAATGACAGGACAAACTTTGAGATCATCTAAAAACATATACTTCAGCCCTTCAGGTAAGGGCTTCATTTCAGGAGGTTCTGGTTTTTCACTGATTTCTTCTGGGGTTTCGGTAACCTTTAATTCCTCATAGGTAGATTCATGATTCTTCTCAGCAGAGTCGGGAGGTTTGGCGCAATCCTTATCTTGTTGGTCAGTAGGTTCATCATTAAAAAGGTCATATAGAGAAGTTTCCAAAGGATCGCATGACTCGTGATATTCTTGAGTAAGTTGTGACATCTGCTCAACACAATCTATCAGATAGACTTCCTCCTGTATACTTGGTCTTCTCATGCTTTCAAAGACCTTGAACTCCAGAGTTTCTTTTCCTAACCTGAGCAGTAAGGTTCCGGCTTCAACATCGATAAGAGCTCTAGCAGTAGCGAGAAATGGACGACCGAAGATAATAGGGTATTTGGTGTCTTCTTTTATGTCCATGATAACAAAATCACATGGGACATATGCGTCCTTGCCTACCTTGACCGGGATGTCTTCGAGAATTCCTAGCGGTCTTTTTACTGAATTGTCCGCAAGTTGGATTGTCATAGCAGTTGGAAGCAATTCTTCGAATCCTAATCTCTTGCATAGACTCAGTGGCATAATAGAAATACTTGCGCCAAGATCTGCCAATCCTTTCTTACATGATGAATCACCAATGTGGCATGAGATTCCGAAGGATCCTGGATCTTTTTATTTCTTCGGCATCTTGCTTAATATGATATCTGATGTAGTTGCAGCCAATTTCACAGTTTCACATTCTTCCGTGATGTACTTCTTGGTGAGAAGCGACTTTAGATATTTGGTCCAGGCTGGTATCTCATTAAGAGCATCTAAGAATGGTATATCAACATGGAGCTTCTTCATAGCTTCTTTGAATTTGATGAATCTAGTATCAAGCTTGGTTTCCCTCAGACGGGATGGGAAAGGGACACGAGGCTTATATACAGGAATTTCTGGTTCAAGAGTCTCTACTTCTTCATCGGTAGGTTTCTCAGAAATCCCCTTATCATTATTTCTCTCCTTCAGTTGCGGTTCTGATGTTGTTGAGTTTTGATCAGTCAAGGGTTCATTCTCCTCAGGGATATCCATAGTTGTTTTCGCTAGTGGATCCGAATAACTTTTCCCTGATCTTGTGGCGATAACCTTCAGCTGCTCCGGATGTTTCAGATTGTTCTCAGGTTGTCCAGCGAAGATCCCAGCTTGTGGCTTAATACTAGCAGCAAGTTGAGCTAGTTGAGTTTCAATAGCCTTCTGCTGGGCTTGTTGATTGGCTATCATCGTTTGTTGTGTTTGCAATAACTTCTCGATGGTAGATAGCTTGTCATCAGAAGGGATGGGTCCTGTTTGACCCTCTTGTTGGTTCAAGCTTTGATACTGAGAGTTGTTCTGATAATTGTTATAGTTTCTGTTCTGAAAGTTTCCCTTGAAGTTTCCTTGATTCCCAAAGTTCTGTTGCTGATTAAACTGATACCCAGATGGGCCTCTTGGTTGATTATTTGGAACAAATTGATGTGAGTTCATAGCTCCTGAAGGATTTCCGTACTGGAAGCCTGGGTGATTCCTATTTTGATTTGGATTGTAAAAGTTCTGCCCAGGGTTGGTGTTAATAGCATTAAGATTTTCCATCTGGCAATTATCTCCTTGTCCACAGGCATTGCTTAAAACAACATCATAGAGAACATTGCATGATAGTGTGGAATGGTCAGTGCCTTTGCACGCTTCACAAAACAAAGAAGTGGATTTGACTTGTTCTGGTTGCCTAGTTGGAGAATGTCCTCTTCCAATCGCAGCAAGGGATGATTCTATGTGATCTTGCTTTGCAACCAAGACTTTCAAAGTTTCAGCTATAGATTTGTATTCTGGGATAGCGTCAGCCATAGCTACCTTTAAAACTCCTTTACCAACAGATCTGCCCCAGTTGGCTTGATTTTCTGCTCCCAGGGTGACAACTCTCCATGCGCTGTCGTAACTTTGCCGCATGAAGTTCCCTCCGGACGAGGAATCAAGGAACATCTTGACATCATCTTCCACACCCCTATAGAATATCTCGATCAGCTGGTTCTTAGGAATTCCATGGTGTGGGCATTTACGTAGGAGCTCCTTGTACCTATCCCAAGCTTCGGAAAGAGTTTCTCCTGGGACTTGAGTGAAATTTGTGATTCGTCCCCTGATTTCATATGTAAGGGATGGGGGGTAGAATTTTTCCAGAAAGGCGTTTTGAAGCTGCTCCCAGGTGGTGATGGGTACATCACTCTGAAGTGAGTTGTACCAACTAATGGCTCTATCAGCCAGAGAGTACTTGAAGAGACGGAGTCGAATAGCATCATCAGAGACTCCATTTTGCTTCGTCATAGCACACAGGTCAATGAATCTGAGAAGATGACCTTGGTTGTCTTCGGCTTGTTTACCGTAGAATGGGTTGTTCTGAAGCAAAGTTATCCAATGTGATCTAATCTCAAAGTTAGCAGCTTCGATGGGAGGAGGCTGCACCGGATGATAGACATTCGCAGCCTTTGGGATAGAGAACTCTCTAAGATCCTTCTGAAGTTCCGCTGCCTGCGCTGCTGCTTGTGCTGCTAATATCTCCTGTTGAACTGCAGCTCTAGCTTCTTGCATGAATCTTTCTCTCTGTGCATTGATGGCTTGAGCCACCCTACGGGCTACTTCTTCTTCTTGCGCCATTCTTGCTTGATTCTCTCGGATCTGACGATGGAAGGTTCTATCGATTTCGGGATCAAAGCTTGCAGTCAATCCGAGACTATCCGAACGGTGCATGCACTAATCATCGAGAGCACCTGAAACTTGAAAAGGTTTGAAAGTGAGATCCTTGAAGTAGAATAAAGATCAAGTAGATGAGCGATAGTTTCAAAAAGAAAACAAAATCCTAGATTAGTCTTAAAAGAACTAGATTTGACTGACTGATTCCGTTGTCCCCGGCAACGGCGCCAGAATTTGATGTGGCTTTTGAATGCACTAACAAATTCACTCGGGGTTTATATCCCCGAGCTTTTACCAAAACCAAGTGCAACAATACCAACCGCAAGCGGACGGATCTTATCGCAGTATAGTTGAGGATCGAACCCAAAGGACAACGTTTTTAAGAATCTTTGTCAGTTAGATCTAGCTCAAGTAAAACTAATATTTAGAACGATTGGTTGATTTTGGTTTGATTAAACTAATTGCAAGAAAGTAAATGCGGAATAAAGGATGGGTTTAGATCAATGATATGAAATCGCTGGGATGGTACCGGGTTTGACCACCGCTACGCACACAAACATACTCTCTTGCGAACAATCCAGGCACGAAATAACACTCCAAGTAGAGCTGCTGCAGAACCCCCCATACGGGCGTCAGGTCCGCGTAAGCGTCACCATAGGCAGCCGATTTCTCATCGCCATCCGGATCATACGTCTTACGGCTCTGAAGATACAGAAATCCACGGAAGCTGTGAACCCCCCATACGGGCGTCAGGCGCACAGAAGTGTCACCGAAGGTTAGGCGGACCGTCCCCTCGCGGATCATACACTTACGACCTCGATGAAATCCCATCCTATTTCTAATCAGGGAGTCAACCGCGCAAATCGTAAAGCAAACAAGCGACTATTGTACGTGTAAACATCGACGAAAAGCACGAAGATACAAAATCCAACTAAGGCTGTGAACCCCCCATACGGGCGTCAGGCGCACACAAGCGTCACGGAAGGTTAGGCGGACCGTCCCCTCGCGGATCATACACCTACTACCTCAAGGAACCCATCGGAAGTTATCGTCAAGGGTCTAACATGCTAAACGACATTCTAACCCATGTCTTGAAGTTATCGCAACATAGGAACCCGAGCATTGAAGTTATCGCAACAAAGGGAGCACAAAGATGAGAACTCGCACATAACCAACTCACAAGCTTAATGATAAACGACGAAATGAAGAGTTATATACATTGCCATGGAAAGTTTAACAAGAGAACATGGTTTGCATGGGCAGCGGGGCTAGTCCCCGCACCCCAGCGAAAGAGGACTACTCGCTCATGATGCGAGGTACAAGAAAGATAGAAGAAGAAGATAGATCCGCCATGAGCTCGGTGCAGAAGGTGGACGCAGCCCGGTGAAGAAGATGCGCTCTTTGCTCCGTCTTCTTCTCCTTCTTAGCCTCCTTGGACGCAACACCAGCTGTAGGTGGAGTGGAACTTGATCGGGATGGTGCTCTGGCAGCCTTTCGACGTCCGGAACCAATGCTTCAAATGGGGACCCTGGGGGTCTATTTATAGTTTTAGATCTGACGCCAAACGGTCTGGGGACCGTTTGGGCGCCAAACGGTCTTGAGACCGTTTGGGCGCCAAACGGTCTTGAGACCGCTTGGGCATCAAACGGTTTGGAGGTCGTTTGAGCGCCAAACGGTCTTGCTTTGATCAGTCTGGCTTTGGCTTGGTCGCGCGGCTTTAGTTCTTCAAACGATCCTTGTGCTTGCATCAAACGGTCTTGGGACCGCGCGAGACCAAACGGTCTTGAGACCGCATGGGACCAAACGGTCTTGGGACCGCGTGGGATCAAACGGTCTTGGGACCGCATGGGACCAAACGGTCTTGGGACCGCATGGGACCAAACGGTCTTGGGACCGCATGGGACCAAACGGTCTTGAGACCGCATGGGACCAAACGGTCTTGGGACCGCGTGGGATCAAACGGTCTTGGGACCGCATGGGACCAAACGGTCTTGGGACCGCATGGGACCAAACGGTCTTGGGACCGCATGGGACCAAACGGTCTTGAGACCGCATGGGACCAAACGGTCTTGAGACCGCATGGGACCAAACGGTCTTGGGACCGCATGGGACCAAACGGTCTTGGGACCGCATGGGACCAAACGGTGTTGGGACCGCATGGGACCAAACGGTCTTGAGACCGCATGGGCTTCTTGGGCGACTTGTTCTTTGTGTGTTCTGGCAAACGGTCTTGAGACCGCATAGATCCAAACGGTCTTGAGACCGTTTGCATGGAATTGCCTGCTACACCTACATAAAATGAAAGATATTTTAGTTAAAACCTTGATTATTGAATCACTGAGTAGTTTTGTGCATTATGGTTCATAATAGGGTGAAAAGATGTGGAATGGATATTAATTTGTTCCAAAAAGGTAATTGAAAATCATGATGAGTATGCACTCATCAGTTATAACCTAACCCTAGAAGTTTTGCCTAAATATGTAATTATATACTTGTGAATACTCCCTGGCATGTAATTAAGTTCCTCAGGAACATTTACTTTCAATTTTGCTCCTTTATATGCAAAGTTGTAGCATTGTTTTGTAGTGCAGGGACCTATGTGCAAATTACCCAATTAAAGGGGTTAATTTGCAATGTTCACAGGTTAAGATGTTCTTATGATAATAAGACATCATATGAGTAAATATGATGAAGTATGAAGGATTTTCCAAGCTTGGGCATCAAGATGCAGCTTGTGGAATGATCCTTGTGCTTAAAAACCCTAATTTGGAGTAAAGTGCAATTTACCCAAATTAAGGGGTGTAATTTGTAAAATTCACCTTCTAGAACATCTTTTATAACTCTTTCCATCATTTAGAGTAGAAATGATGAAAAGGGGACATCAATGAATAATCAGATAAGAAAAATGATCCTTGTGGTAAAAATCACCTAATATGGGTATGGAAACCTTTCATGTATGTACCTTAGTTGAAAGTTGGCTTTCTTTACCCTTAGATCTTGAGATTTCATGAGCTTTGCATAAGTTTAGATGAGTTTGGACGTGCCTTGATCAAGGAGGGACTTAGATGTAAATTCCATACTTTAGAGGTCCTTATGGTGTAAAAAGGCCTAAAGTATATAAGCCCTTTCCTTGTAACAAGTGAACGAACCTTTCATTTCCTTCACTTCTTCTCTTCTTTCTCAACCGACCAAGGCTAGATCTGGAGCAGAGAGGGACGAACAAGGGTTCTAGGTAAGTTTAGATCATCCCTTTTGCTTGAATTCATGGAGGAAACTCGTTTTCAAGGTTGGATTCATGGCTAGCTCACCTAGCTCTATCTTTCTAGCCTTTCCTTTCCAACGTTTCCTTGGAGAATTCACCTTGGCCGAACCTGTGGAGCTCAAAGACGCCATTAAAGCTTGGAGCTTGAAAGCTTGGAGCTCAAGGAATGAACTTTAGGTGGGTTTTATAACTCTAAACTCTTTGCTTTATATGCATACTTAGTTCTTGCAAATTAGCATGATACTTCTTCTTCTACCTCCCTTCTTCCTTGCACTTTTGCAAGAAAAATGGTGGAATAAACGACCTTAACCAAGGTTGAAGATGATGGGTGTGAATTCCCATGCTACTTTATCAAACGACCTTGGACCCTTTTGGTCCAAACGGTTGCAAACCGTTTAAGGTCAAACGGTTTCAAACCGTTTGCTCTCAAACGGTCTTGCAAGACCGTTTGGATTGAAACGGTCTCAAGACCATTTGATAGGGTTGACCAAGGGATGACCGTTTGAGGGTCTGTTGGTAATATGTTGAATTTCATTCCTGCAAAGAATCAATGATTAATTCTTAACCAATTGAGAGTTGAAGGCACTTCAACATCCTAACCCTAATCGGGTTGAAATTACTGTTTTAAAGCATAGCTCTTGTTGAGTTTTGGGTTGAAGGACCCAAACGGTCTCAAGACCGTTTGGGGGTTCTTCCAAACGGTCTCAAGACCGTTTGAGCACAACCCAAGACCGTTTGGAGGTCTAGGGTTGAGATAATCTAATGGTTTGAAGGTCCAATTGCAATAAGTTGATGAATTGATAAAAATGCTGATTTTAGACCTAATTGGAGTTCAACCCTAATCCAACCGACTTGGTTTTTGGTCAAACTTTGGGCAAACAGTCTCAAGACCGTTTGGATGATGTCCAAACGATCTCAAGACCGTTTGGGCCAAGTTTGGGCCCAATTGGAGGTCAATTGATAGGTTCAACCTTGAATTGATTCACATTGTTGAATATTGATGACTATCCGATTTGAAACCCTAATTGAATTGGACTTAACCATAATTGGCTTTCAATTGAGGGTTAATTTGGTGTCCAATTGATTGAGGCTCATCCTAATTGACTCAATTTATAAGTGGTTAACATGGCTTTGGCCAATTGAGGGCTTCAACATACTTAATCATAAACATTTGTAACTTTTGAACCTTGTTGGAGGTCCAAACGGTTTGAGCCCATTTAGACCAAACGGTCTCAAGACCGTTTGGGCTCAAACGATCTCAAGGTTGTTTGGACCAATCGATCTCAAGATACTTTGATCAAACGGTTTCAAACCGCATGAGCTCCAAACGGTTTGAAAGTCAAAACGGTCAACGCACCCAAACGGTCTCAAGACCGTTTGAGGTCAAACGGTCTCAAGACCGTTTGACACCAAACGGTCTCAAGACCGTTTGGTGGTTGAAGGTTGAAAACCGTTTGAAGGTGTTCAAGGTGGTTTGTACTTAATCAATTGATGGTGTAATTGGTTCAATGGTGATCTAATCTAAACCCTAATGGTAACCTAGGTCATTAAGGGATTAAGTGATTAATGAGTGGACCCATGAAGGTGATCATGAGGTCAAATTACCAAAATACCCTTGAGGGGTTTAATTGAGCAATACCTTGTTCTAATCAAACCCTAATCACATGATAGTGATGATTTGGCTTATGCTAGTCAATGAAGACTTAACCCAACCTGATCTAGAGTGGTGTCATCACCATCTACTAGTAAGAGGAGAGAGAAAGTATCCTAAGAGAGAGAAAGTAATCTTTTATGGTGGAAACTCAATTAAAATGCTTTCCATACATATGAATGTGCATAATTAGGGTATGATCCACCTATGAGAGATCATGGAAACCCTAATTATGATGTTTAGCGAATCTTAATCTTATTTAAGAGCTTTAATGATGATGTTTCTCATACATGATGATGTTAAGAGCTCAATTCACCTTGGAGTGAATAGTAAACCCTAATTCTAGGGTAAGGACAAGTAATATGAATAGTAAACCCTGGTTGATGAAAATTGGGGAACTTGATTCTTCTATGAGTGTGAAAGTGTAACCTCTAGAATAAATTGCTTACTGTTATCACCTGAATTAACCTTGCAGGTTGTCATGAGATGATGATCATATCCAGGTATGGATTATGAACCTATATTCATTAAAAGCATGCTTTAGCTTTATGAATAGTGATATATCATGTTGCCTTGTTAAAGGCAACCTATGAATTAAATGGGCTATGAGAGCCACAAATACCATCAAGGTCAAGCTTTAGAGATGACTTGTGATGAAGGTATTGAGAAATGATGATTGATAAGAGTTAGGCTTGTTACATTTAGTATTCTCATTTTATAGCTGTTATGCTAATGTTATTGTTTGAAGAACAATGTTTGATGTTAGAAGAATACTGAATGTACCTAACTAATCAAGTATAATGTAGAGCCCTGATCATAGATCCATCATTGTCAGAGACCAAATGATGGTGAAACAGGTTTTCCCAAGGGAACTCCTGGATCACATACTCTTAAGTATGTGGGGGAAATGGATGCGTAAATCCTTACATCCTAGTGTAGGAATTGATACCGTCAATCCTTCACTACAAAACCAAATGGTGAGATGTATCACAAATCTCCCAAAGAAAACACAAACACCGCATCGGTGAGAGATAAACAAGAAATCTTCCGATGAAGAAGAGAGTACAGAACGCCACTGTAACTCTAAAATAGCGAAGGACCAGTTTACCTTGGTAAGCTATAACAAAAGACGTCCTGCCAGATGTCTAGCAAACAATCCTCTAACTGACTGAGGAAGGTGAGGTCATAAGAATCCGGCTCTTTTAATGACCTATGTATGATACTGATGTGACTTCTTAGCGATCAGTTGGAGTATGAGTGGTATGCCTCATCTCCACAGGGCATAAATATGTTTGAAAAACATAATCAACAGCGTAGTATATATGTTAGGGTTAACTACGAGTTACTTGATTGATGTTACATTGAATAATGTAAATGTTCTTCATATTTCAGAAATGTTGAACTCTTGTTTATTACTAAAATGGCTATTGAATACTTTGAAAGCTTTTACTACTTAAGTTATTCTTTGTTCTGCTTATTAAGCTTCTAGTGGAGAGTTATAACTCTCGCTGGGACAATTATTCGAAATTGTCTCACCCCGTAGACTTCAACTTTTTAGGTGGTCGCCGAAGACGGAGGAACCAGAATACCGGTGATCAATCCCAGCAGCAACAACACCAGGAGCAGCAGTAAATCTCAGGTGGAGATTCAGCCTGCTATGTGGTGTAGTTAGAGTCAGTCCTATGTGTCCTCTGTACTCTCAGGTCTTGGAGTCTTTTGTTATGAGTTCTTGAGATTTTGTATCTTGATGTATATAATTACTCAAGAAGTAATTATCATGAGATGTAAACAGTTTATCTCTTGTTATGAAAGAAGCTTTTATGGATTCAAGCTCTTGTTTCGAAAAGTTTTAATTTTCCGTGATTTTTGTCTTCCGCTGTTAATTGAATCGCTTCCGCTAAGTTTGAATCATGTTTATATCGTGGTTTGGAGATCAGAGCCCACACCTGTAGTCAGAATTGTCCACTGTCGTGGTACAATTCACTACCTAAGTCTAGGTCAGTTCCACTGTCGTAGTAACCTATACCCTAAACTAGGTGCATTAGAATCGACCTCTAGGTTTCCACCATTAACCTTACATCACCTTGTTCAAGGGATTTGTTAATTAATGTGAATTTTGTCTCTTTTCAACCATTAATTCTTCTTTCAAAGTAATTAAAGGCATTAGATTATCATTATGGTAATCAAGCATAACAATATAATTGAGAAAACAAAATCATACCACGGATTTAAGAGACAAATTATGAATTACTATGATAAAAATGTCATACAATGCTTCCCCGGGCTACTCCCGGTCCTAAAGACAGAGGGGATTAGCCCCGCATGTTCATCTGAGAGCAAGACATGGTTGAAGAAAGGGGAAACATGGAGAAAAATGTGAATAAGTGATGAAACCCCTGAACGGATAAGATCCAATTGTTCCTCAACATAGAGTGTGTGATCTACAACCTTTCGGCGGTGGAGAACATCTTCTTCGGCTTCCGGAACGGCTGGGGCGTGCTTCTAGACTCCGTTCTTTTCTCCACACCTTCTCGGGATGTGTGCAGCAGCTAATGACGTGATACCCTGCTTTTGGCCACCGTCCTTAGGTATAATCACCGAGTTAGGTTGCCAAAATCTCACAACCATTGGATTAGAGTCGATCTGAAACAAACTTTAATCTGATGGCGTCGATACCATCGACGCGGGTCGATGGTATCGACCCCTCACGATATTAACAAGAATTCTTTCTTTTCTGTCGTTGCGCCTGATGCTGGCTTGATACCATCGACACGGGTCGATGGTATCGACACCCTTAGGTGTCGGTTTTATCCCTTTTCCGTCGCTGAAGCTACACGTGTCGATAGTATCGACTGGATGGTCACTAGCAACCTGATGCTATGTCGCTACCATCGAATTTCGTGTCGATGGTATCGACTCTGTGCTGCTCCTTGCGGCTGGCTGCCTGTGGCTGTGTCGATAGTATCGACTGCTGTCGATGGTATCGACAACTGCAAATATGTGTTTTTCCTGAAATTTTAAAACAAAACCACATCAGCCGAAATAAAACCTATTATTGTAATCATTTATGCTCAAAACAATAAAATAAGAGAGATTTGACACTCAGAAGGATCATAGACTAAAGTAAGTGAATTATGCAATATTAACCGCAAAAATGACCAATAAACGCATAAAACACAAGTAAAACAAGTCTATAAATGCGACTCAAAATCATCGCATCAAACTCCCCTAAGCTTGAACATTGCTCATCCTCGAGTAACTAAACTCTAGAATACAATTGCGAGGGTCAACTAAAGAACATATTATCACAACAGACTGCGCCATATGATCCCCGCCAGACATTCACATTCCGGCCCTCACTAACCACGAAATGATAATTACCCTAAAGGTGACAATAATCATCCATAAAAGATATCAACCTCAAAATTGATGAACACTATCACATAAGGCAATTAACATAATAAAATCCACTAGTCCAGACTCAATGCATCTTGTGATCTCCTATTCTATGTTGCTCGTCCGAACTACCATCTACATGGAAGCATCTCTCCTGGTATTAACGAGTGAGGAGAAAATCACAGGTGCCTACCATTTCGAGCAACGGGTGGATGGAATGGGTGGCTAGCAAAAGAAATGGAAGCATTATACGGTTTTACATGCACAAATAACAAAAATGACCTAAATGACGCATATGCAAGTGAAAATGCCCTAATGCCTACATTTGGGTGGGATGATGCATGCACTATCATTCCATCTCAAGGTGAGATGGAATATCTAAGAGAACTACATCAAGTACTTATTCTTCTTAAAATGCAGGTGAGACTATGTTCCTTTCTCCATCTCATTACTACTTGCTTCTTTATAATCTTTTTTTCTTTTTTTTTCAACTTTTTTTTAAACCCTTATTTTCATAGCTGACAATGAATTATTTGTCGGGCTCACTTATTGCTACATAACTTATACATTTGAAGCATTCAGAAGGTATGGAACAAGTTCATCACCTTTTATGTTCAGAAGATATAAGATGCATGATGTACTATATGCACAAAAGATGTGAATGCAGCTACAAAATAATAGTTATACAACTAAATGACACACTCCTAAGGATAATGTGCATGTATAACTATTCTATCTTTTTTTTAATGCAACAATATGTGAAAATAGTTGCAATGCAAGACCTATCTACATGGGATGAAATCAAAGAGATGAAAACCATAATGTACTTCCAGTTCTTATGGTGGAGTATGAAAATAATGGGGTGGATAGATCACAAGACTAATTGACTAAACCTTTGGAAATTATTATGTGTCCCTCCTTACTGACCTGTGTAGTAATTAAGAGGTTTCTCTCTCTCATTTCAAATTAAGGTCTCATTATCATTTGGTCAGTTTAGGCTCAAACAACCAGTTCCGTCCACTTTTCATGAATCAAAGGAATGTACAGTTGTGATTCCCTATTTTAGAGTTGACAAACCCAATTATTTCCTTAAGTTATGTGCTCAAAGTTAAACAACCCAAGCTTGTAAAAGCACTAAATTTTTTTAAATTTGCCCCTGATTTCCATGTACAAGCAACAAGATGACACATGACTTTAGACATCCACAATTACACTAGATAGAGTGTGGATCCTACAAACAAACTAAGAACTACAAGAAATAAATGACAAAAGACAAAACAATAAAAAAACTAAAAATTGGGAAAAATAAAGGATAGAGATGTTCCAACTCCCCCCCTAAGCTTGAATTCGACTATGGCCTCATAGTAAAAAACAACCTTAAAAGGTGGAACAGTGATACCGATCATTCTTCAGGAGGAGGCGGGTATTGCGGGGCTGAGGGGTCCCAAGATGGGTACTGCCCTGGAAGTTCAGATCGCACTGGGGGATTGGCAGAGGTTGTGGATACCCCCCAAAATAATTTTGGCTCCAGTAATTGTCGTAGAAGGGCTACTGCTGCATCTCCATCCTGTGCAACATGTCGTGAATGTTTTGTTGGTTGTCAAGGAGGAGGTGCTCATTCTCGAAAATGGCCCTCTGGTCAACTAACCGCCAGTTTGTTGTATCTTGAATACCGACATATGAAGTTGTATGCTGCTGTTGGGTCTGATGAATCTCCTACAGCATCGAGTACATCCCTTGCATGGAGTAGGCATCCTCTCCTTGAGGAGAGGGCTGAGGTGGCAGAGGCTATGAAGATGAAGATGCACCCGGATGCATGCGGGGGTGCTTCCGGGGTGCCACTCATGTGCGAAGAGGAGTGAAAGCCTCATCTTCCTCTTCATGCTCGTCACCGTCATTATCATTGTCCTCATTGCCGCCGTCTTCATCAGATTCGTTGATGGCAATGACAGGCCATCGGAAATGCTGAGCTCCCTCAATGTTGAAGATGGGGTCTGGAAGCGAACATTCTTGATATGCTTGATTGACATGGCAATGTGCATATGCCAAGCCATCACAGAGTAGGAGGAGGTTGGAGCGGTGCAGATGCTGGAGGTTGACCTTGCTCCTGTTAGAAAGGGGAGTAAGCTGGGAGAAATCTAACCCAAGATAGAGGGCCAACGGTGTGATCATCCCTCCAAAGTGGATTGGAGTTTTCTACGTACTCCTCCTCACGGCCAACACGCGCATCAAGAAGAATGCGCCCCAATTGCACTCCTCACGCTTCAGCAATTTGTACAGGAAGAACAAATCCGTCTCTTGAAACTTGCTGAGAGACAAGTTGCCTCGAGCGAACAACGTGGTGCAGAGCATGCGGTACATAATCTGCACAAACAGATGCTCAAAATTAGCAACTGCAACGTTGTGGTAGCTAACGGATTTGCCCGGAGGCGCAGTCACGAGCTGGGCGAAGATGGCGTCGTAGTCCGTCCTATTGTCTGGCCTCCGGTGCTGGTATGGGTCATGATACCAATTGTACATCAAATTGAACTGGGCAAGAGTGAGAGTGTAGTAGTTGTTGTAGAGTCTAAATGACACCCGCCCTTTCTTCCACTCTCGGTCGGTGGCGATCAAGTCATTGGGCACCACATTGATGTCCAATGATGCCATGAACTCCGCCACGAGTTCCTTGTAAGTCGGCCACTCACCGAAGAATGGCTGGCTGTCGGCATGGTACTCCAGCTCGTCGGGCCTCCTAGTTGTGTGTCTCGCCTACCCCTTCAAGACGTAGGCAAGGTTGGTCTCGAACCCCAGATCACGGACCATTGTCTGATCAACATAGCGCATGGGCTCGATCTTTCTCTTCATCAGTTCCTTATAGATCTTCCGGACCTCCGCGAAAGGGTGGACAATCCTCGGACGAGGAATCGATGCAGTTCACGGAGGAATGAACTCGGGAATCTCATTGGGTACCGCCCATGAAGAAGATGCTCCTGCGGTATGCACCATTGTCATCGAGAAAGAAGGAATAGAAGACGGAGCTCGGTGAAGATGATCTCAGAGAAGACAATCTTTGCTTGGTGAAGACTTGGTGAAGATCGCGCTCCTTGGATGCTCGTGGCAGGCCTCCAGTCGCACAGAACAGCGAAAAGCACAAGTAGGGGGGAAAGACTCTAAAGGTGTGACATCATATGACAACCATCCCTACCTTTTATAACTATGGTCGTCGCTGCTGTTCACCCGTCGATACCATCGACGCGGGTCGATGGTATCGACACCTGTAGCACTATCCGGTCTTTAGCTAGTATCGACGGTTGTCGATAGCCTAATGTGGGGGCCCGGATTGATGATGCATCGATACCATCGACGAGGGTCGATGCTATCGACCCATCCCACAAATCATCTTCCTTGATGTAGCGATTGCTATTGATTTCTTCTCACGGATTGGTGACATGTTGCGTTGATACCATCGACGCAAGTTGATAGTATCGACTCTTCTTAGGGCAAACACCCTCGCGAGGCCCGACCTCTGCTCTCTGCTTGTAACTGTGTCGATACCATCGACAGGCCCGTCGATGGTATTGACTTCACTGAGACAACTTTCGTCTGAATATCTTCAGGGATCTCACGAGTATCGACAGCCATGTCGATACTATCGACCCCATTCTGGCAATTTCTTCAGCGCTACTGAGGGTAGGTCGATACCATCAACGAGGCCGTCGATAGTATCGAATCATAGAAATTTTTTTAGCCGCCTAACTGTGCCCATGTCGATACCATCAACACAATGGTCGATGGTATCGACCCTGCCTCAGGCTTACACACTGAACAAATGATCATGGTATCATTTTTACACTAAATATAAAATCAAACCAAACTAACTTACAAATGTGAAAGAAACTAAATGAAACTACCAATGGCTGGGTTGCCTCCCAACAAGCGCCCTTATTTAACGTCTTAGGCTAGACAAAATCAAGCTTCTCATCTTGGAGCTTCAGAGAGTGTCCCTAGGGGATCACTCAGTAGTTTGAACTCAACTCGATCCTGGCCAATCCCCAAGGTCAATGTACCTCTCCCGATAGTGGTGATAACATTAGCCGTCGCTTGAAACGGCCTGCCCAATAGCATCTCACAACTTTTAAGTTGTGGCATGTCCATGACGATGAAATCCATCGGAAAGATAAACCTATCTACTTTGACAAGTACATCCTCGCACACTCCGTATGGCTTCAAAATGGACCCATCCGCCAACTCAATAGTTACAGTAGATTTCTTTATTTTTGTCAACCCAAGCTTTTGAAACGTGGACAGTGGCATAAGATTAATGTTGGCGCCTGAATCACACTGTGCTCGTGGAAAATGTTGACCGCCTATGGAACATGGTATGTAGTAGCCTCCTGGGTCTTTCCTTTTCTGTGATAAACTCCCATGGATAATTGAGCTCACCATCTCATTCACCCGACAAACATCTATGTCTTTGATACTCCTCTTCTTGGTGATGATATCCTTGATAAACCTCCCATATGTGGGAATCTGCTCTATCATTTCCACTAACGGAATATTGATATGGAGTTTTCTGAACATCTCCAAGAACTTCCTGTAGTGTCGATGCTCTTTCTTCGACCTCTGATTATCCGGAAAAGACACCACTGCCTCATTTAAATGCTTGTGAGGTGGCTCATATGGGCTTTTCGGGGTCTCCTCCCCTAATCTTGCTTCAATGTCACCTTCTGGCATAGACTTTGGTACATCATTTATAACAGGTGTAACTTGTGGTGGCTCCTCTCCCTCAGTGATTGTAACTTCACCTTGATGCATGGCCTTCACCTGCTCTTCTTTCCTAGGTGCGGGCACGATGTGCTCTTGGTGGGTTTTTCTGAATGGACTATATCCACCAGGTAGTCCATAATGACTGCGAGGATATGGTATTTTCGATGTAGCCTCCGTATCAAAAATCATTTTGCTTTTGTCATGGACTTCCACCACTGGGGGCTCTGCCTCAATAATCACAGATATGTACCTTACCTTATGATGTGCTTGAACAGCCTCTGGATTCCCAGCCTGTCTTTGTTGATTGGCATGCTTCATGGCCACCACTTCACTGGAAATCTGGGTCACAGTCGTCTCTAGTGCCCTCATCTGTGCTCCATGGCTTTGCAATGTTTGCCCAAATTTAGTCAAGATCTCACCCTAAGACTGAAGCTGCTTACTAAACATGCTCATCATCTCCTGATTTTGCTGCACCACTTGACTAAGCAACTCAGTGCTTTTGTCTTCAGCCCTTGGCTGTGGCTTTGCATCTGGATCTTGTAGGAAGTTGTTCGGATCCTTCCATGAGACTTTCCTATCCTTCCTCCAAGCATAATCATTGTTTCTGTAGCCCTGTTGTTGCATAAATTTGACCTGGGCTTCCTCATCGGATTCTGCATCTTCTTTGGCAAGCAATTTCTTGGCTAGAAGGTCTAATTTATCATTCAGCTCCTTGATGGCCCTAGACTCACCTACAACTTTTACTTGTTCTGGTGCATCCCTATCGCCCCAAGATTGCTTCTTTGCCATATTTTTCAGAATCTCCCAACACCTAGTGCCAGTGTTGTTCAAGAAAAACCCGGATCCTGCGGAATCCAGATTGTTTCTATCATGCTCAGAAAGAGCAAAATAGAAAATCTTGACTTGTTTTTCCTTGTCCAAACCATGATGTGGGCACCTCCTCAACATTATTTGGAAACGTTCCCACGTTTCGGAATACGTCTCGCCGACTTTCTGGCTGAAGTTGTGGATCTTTCATACAAGATCGTTGTTCTTCTCGGGCAGAAAGAACCTCTCAAAAAATACCTCAACCATGTGATTCCATGATTCCACATACTCATCATCAAGTTTATGCAGCCATTCTCGTGCATTTCCCGCCAGAGAACTCGAAAATAACTTCAAATAGAGCGTCTCTTGTGGAAACCTGTCGATTTTAATCATGTCACAATTTTCCACGAATTGACTTATATGAGTCACATGATCTTCGTTTTTAAGCCCATGGAAAGCATTTGATTTGACCAAATTTATTAATACCGGATCAATCTTGTAAGTTGGAATGTTGACCGCCTGCTTCTTTATTGGCCCCTTTGAAGCATATGAGGAAGAAGCCTCTATATTCTCCCATATCGTCTCCTCTTCTGCCATGGCTTCTTGTTCTGAGTCGAAATGTATTTCGTCTGGTTGGTCTTGAATATTATTCTCCTCATTGTCTGGTCCCAAAAGTGGAACCTCTGGTGGTAACTTCATGTAGTCTGTGTTACACATCCTCACCATGCACTAGTACCTGCGAAATAATAATTTAGGTTCAGTACCATGCTAGACGGTTTCTAAATATGAAAAATAAGCAATGAATTTCAAAATTAATAATAAAATAAACATTGGCCTAGAGTGGCCGCTTGCAGCACTCCTAGTGCCGACAATTGTCGTGTCCCCGAAAACGGCGCCAAAAACTTGACACGATTTTACCGTGCGTATAACGCAAGTGCACTCGTCAATGTAGTATAGGCCCTTGTGAGGCCCAAGTCGAACTCAGGGACACTAAATTATCGGTAGACTACTACTAACTACTCGCAATCAACTAGGCCAATAAAAAGGTTATGAGAGTTGTTTAAAAAGAAAAAGAAAATAAAAATAAAACAAAGCAATTGATTAAGTGTTTAGTTTAATCAATTCAAATGGAGATCTTTAGGATTGTGGTTTCACCGCATGTTTTCATTGTATGAATTTCCATATAATTACTCAAGTTCATCTCTCAATCCGGATAGTGGCCTGTAGTCAGAATTGTCCACTGTCATGGTACAATTCACTACCTAAGTCTAGGTCAGTTCCACTGTCGTAGTAACCTATACCCTAAACTAGGTGCATTAGAATCGACCTCTGGGTTTCCACCATTAACCTTACATCACCTTGTTCAAGGGATTTGTTAATTAATGTGAATTTCGTCTCTTTTCAACCGTTAATTCTTATTTCAAAGTAATTAAAGGCATTATATTATCATTGTGGTGATCAAGCATAACAATATAATTGAGAAAATGAAATCATACCACGGATTTAAGAGACAAATTATGAATTACTATGATAAAATGTCATACAATGCTTCCCCGGGCTACTCCCGGTCCTAAAGACAGAGGGGATTAGCCCCGCATGTTCATTTCAGAGCAAGACATGGTTGAAGAAAGGGGAAACATGGAGAAAAACGTGAATAAGTGATGAAACCCATGAATGGAGAAGAGCCAATCATTCCTCGGCGTAGAGTGCGCAATCTACAACCTTTCGGCGGTGGAGAACATTTTCTTCGACTTTTGGAATGGCTGGGGTGAGCTTCTGGGCTCCATTCTTTTCTCCACACCTTCTCGAGACGTGTGCACTGGCTAATGACATGATACCCTTCTTTTGGCCGCTGTCATTAGGTATAATCACCGAGTTAGGTTGCAAAAATCTCACAACCGTTGGATTAGAGTCGATCTGAAACAAACTTTAATCTGACGACGTCGATACCATCGAAGTGGGTTGATGGTATCGACCCCTCGCGATATCGACAAGACTTCTTTCTTTTCTGTCGTTACGCTTGATGCTGGCTCGATACCATCGATGCAGGTCGATGGTATCGACACCCTTAGGCGTCAATTTTATCCCTTTTTCGTAACTGAAGCTACATGTGTCGATAGTATCGACTTTGTGGTCGATAGTATCAACTGGCTGGTCGCTGGCAACCTGATGGTATGTCACTACCATCGACTCTGTGCTACTCCTTGCGGCTGGCTGCCTGTGGCTATGTCGATAGTATCGACTATTGTCGATGGTATCGACAACTACAAATATGTGTTTTTCCTGCATTTTAAAACAAAACCACATCAGCCGAAATAAAACCTATTATTGTAATCATTTATGCTCAAAACAATAAAATAAGAGAGATTTGACACTGAGAAGGATCGTAGACTAAAGTAAGTGAATTATGCAATATTAACCGCCAAAATGACCAATAAACACATAAAACACAAGTAAAACAAGTGTATAAATGCGACTCAAAATCATCGCATCAGGAAGCTAAACCCAAATATCAAAGAGGTAGTTCACCTTCAGGTTCTAAAACTTCTAAAAGCTGGTATTATCTATCCGATTTCCGACTCTCAATGGGTAAGTCTGATTCAAGTGGTCCCTAAAAAGGGGGAACCACTGTTGTTTTGAATGATAAAAATGAACTGGTACCCACCCGGACTGTTACCGGGTGGAGGATGTTCATCGAATATAGGAAATTGAACGAGGCAATAAGGAAAGATCACTTTCCTTTACCTTTTCTTAACAAAGTTCTTGAACGTCTAGCTCACCAAAAATTATTTTGCTATCTTGATGGCTACTCAGGGTTTTATCAAATTCCAATACACCCTGAAGATCAAGAAAAGACAACGTTTACCTGCCCTTTCAGAACCTACGCCTTCAGAAGGATGCCCTTTGGGCTATGTAATGCACCTGCTACATTCCAGAGGTGTATGTCTACCATATTTGCAGGATTAACCAAATCTATCATGGAAGTATTCATGGAAGACTTCTTAGTCTATGCAGATTCCTTCGATAATTGTCTGCTTAATCTCAGTAAAGTACTACAAAGATGCGAGAAAACAAATCTGATCCTTAATTGGGAAAAATGCCACTTTATGGTGACAAAAGGTGTTGTCCTCGGGCATCGGGTGAGTGAACGAGGGACTGAAGTAGACAAAGCAAAAATAAATGTTATTTCAAAGTTATCACCACCAAAAGACATCAGAGGAGTACGAGCCTTCTTGGGCCATGCCAGATTTT
This sequence comes from Alisma plantago-aquatica, assembly GCA_963693085.1. Taxonomy (NCBI): domain Eukaryota; kingdom Viridiplantae; phylum Streptophyta; class Magnoliopsida; order Alismatales; family Alismataceae; genus Alisma; species Alisma plantago-aquatica. The sequence continues at coordinate 614,045,973 of OY856415.1, forward strand.
ACTAAAGATTCATCAAAGACTTTTCATAAATAGCAAAACCCATGACTCACCTGTTAACTAAAGATGCATACTTTAATTTTGATCAAGAATGTTTACACAACTTCATGACTCTAAAGAATGATTTAGTCTTTGTGCCTATATTAAGAGCCCCAGATTGGTCACAACCCTTTGAGAAAATGTGTGATGCCAGTGACTACACTGTAGGAGTAGTACTAGGGCAGAGGATAGATAAGAAGCCCTACATGATATATTACGCATCAAAGACGCTTGATGAGGCTCAAAAGAACTATACAACTACAGAAAAAGAGTTTTTGGTAGTCATTTATGCCTTTGAGAAATTCCATTCTTACCTGATTGGATCAAAGGTCACAGTTTACACATATCACTCAACAATAACATATCTGATTCAAAAACAAGACGCCAAACCCAGACTTATTTGCTGGGTGCTGATGCTTCAATAATTTGACCTAGAAATACAGGATAAAAGTGGGGTAGAAAATGTTGTCGCTGATCACTTGAGTCACATTAAGGCTCAAGATGAAGATAATATACCTATTCGTGATTCTCTACCCGATGACCAACTCATGAATGTTACCACTAGATTTCCCTACTACGCCGACATAGTAAACTATCTGGCTACAAGAATTGTCCATCCTTCTGCTTCCTATCATGACAAGAAAATTTTTTTCCATGACGTCAAGTAGTACTTCTGGGATGAACCATACCTCTTCCACATATGCACAGACGGATTATTCCGTTGTTTCCTTCCTGAAGAAGAGATCACCCCAGTCTTGGAACACTGTCATTCTGGCCCCACTGGGGGGCACATGAGTTCAAAAAAGATCGCTCTTAAAGTCTTATAGTCCGGTTTCTTCTGGCCGACAATAGCAAAGGATGCTCATAAATTTGTACAATCTTGCAATAAATGTCAACTGTCTAGAGGGATATCCAAACAAAACAAAACTAACTCTATGGTAGGAGATTGAACTTTTTGATGTATGGGGAGTGGACTATATGGGTCCATTTCCCTCATCATATGGATTCTCCTATACATTGGTTGTTTTGGATTACGTATCCAATGGGTAGAAGTTATACCCACTGTATCTTGTGACTCTAAGTTGTTTATTAAGATGTTCAAGGACATTATTTTCCCTAGATTCAGAGTTCCTAGAACAGTCATATCCGATGGAGGGTCACATTTCTTGGAACGTAGTTTTGAAGCACTTCTGAGAAAATACGGAGTAAGACACAAGATTGCCATGCCTTATCATCCGCAGATAAGCGGTCAAGTTGAAGTCTCCAACAGACAATTGAAAGCCATTTTAGAGAAGACTATCAACAAAAACCGCATAGACTGGTCCACCAAGCTTCCTGATGCTCTTTGGGCATATCGTACCACTTTCTAAACACCCATAGGAACAACTCTATTCCGTTTGGTGTATGGAAATTCATGCCATATTCCAGTTGAACTAGAACACAAGGCTTGGTGGGCTATTAAATAGTTGAATTTTGATTTCAAAAGTGCTAGCGGATATAGACAACTTCAATTATAAGAACTTGAAGATTTAAGAATGTCTGCTTACCAAAATGCTAGGATTTACATAGAGCAAACTAAGATGTGGCATGATGGCCACCTTAAAAGAAAAGTTACCATCGTCGTCGGAGACAAGGTCCTTCTTTTCAATTCCAGGCTCAAAATGTTTCCCAGTAAACTTCACATGAAGTGGTTTGTGCCCTTCACTATCAAGAACATCTACCCAAGTGGAGAGGTCATCATCCTTGATGACAATGGAGGAGAAAGGATTGTTAATGGCCATAGAATGAAAAGATACTATACTCCATCCGATAAAACTCCAACACAAACCATTGACATTCATGACCCTACTGCATCAACCTAATTAAGCCAAAATCTTATCGAGCCAGCGACATAAAACCAAAGCGCTACTTGGGAGGCAACCCAAGAACTGAGTATCACCTTTCTATCTCGTTAAAATAATTTTCTAGTTTTGATTAATTTCTTTAGACTCATAAATTTCTTGCATAAATAGCATTTTCATCACTTAGCCATTTTTCTTTCATATATATTGTTCAAAAAAGTTAAAAATATAAAAATATAAAAAACCAATAACCAAAATAATCTTCTCCAAATGGTCTTGAAACCATTTGGTACTCATAGTCTCAAAACTGTTTGGATCCAAATGGTCCTGAAACTATTTGGTCCTCACGGTCTCGAAACTGTTTGGTCCTCACGGTCTCGAAACCGTTTGGACCCAAATGGTCCCGAGACTGTTTGCCCTGAAGGGAATAAGAGCAGCCCCCCCCCATATCTATAAATATACCCTTACCACCTCAAGTTCCATTCCTTCCGCTCTCAGTTTCTCCCGCGCGACCCTGCTTTCTCTCCCTTGCTCCCATGTAAACCGAGCCTAGTTGCCGCCTATCTTGCCACCACCTTCCATCCACCACATGCTTCTAGCTACAACGTTCACGCCACACTTCTCGCATTCATGCTTCACAACACCATCTCTTTCTTCTTCCCCACCAGTTCGCCCCACAGCAAGGTAAACGATGCTCACAACCATCATCATCGCCGTGATGCAGCTCTATTTTAGGGCTCCATCCTGTGCCATTTTGTACTTAAGTTGCATCTAAACATGTTAGATTACAAGTCTTTTTCCCCAATATGATTATCATTGCAAATATGCTTATGGATGTTCTTTGCATTGTTTTTCAGGTACTTGGACCATGCTTAGATGGAAGAGAGAGAGATAGGGAGTTCTAGGGTTCCCCCACTCAAGGAGGGACCCAAAGAAGGCCCCAAAGTCTCCCTCAACCTACCTCCAGTGGCTAAGAATCATCCCCAGGCAAACACATCCGAAAATGACAAAGTCAGAAGTGAAACCAAGTCATTCAAGCCTCACCACGGCCGTGGCCATAATGCCCCGGTCGTGCGTTTATTGCCAAGATCCAATAATGTTCAATAGGGAAATTCCACAGAATCCCACGGCCGTGGCCACCTGCCACCACAGTGGCCATTGAAGACACCACAGACGTGGCCATCAGCACAGTCGTGGTCAGTAGAAGAGAACACGGCCGTGGCACCCAACCACGGTCTTGGGAATTAAGTGCCAAAGGTTCAGTTTGCAATTGGGTTTTTTCCCAGAGCGCCACGACTATGGCCAAGTCGCCACGACCGTGGCCGAAGATGATCAAGACGACCGTTGCCCCCCCCACGGTCAGCTTCTCCTCCTCCAAAATGGCTGTGTTAAGCCACACGACTGTGGTGCATGTTACCCACCACGACCGTGGTACTCCGCCACGGCTGTGGCCACCACCATACTTCGCTTTTTCACCACTTCCTTCACACCACGACCATATTCACCACCCCACGGCCGTTCCCCACTACCCTCACCAGGTCGTGGCACACCCACCACGACCGTGGTGATCACCGACCCTACACACTTTTGCACTGCTTTTCCTAAACTACCCCTACTTACCGTAGTGCTTCCACCACCACCTATATATACCTGGGTTGCGGCCATAGCACTAGGTTAGACGCCCCCCACAACTGCTACACTACTCCACCCTCCATTCTTGAGTTCCTTGTGCAAATTCCTTGCATTTTGGCTCTCAATCCACCATTCCCACCTACTTTCCACCATGGAAACCTAGTTCCCTAGGTTTTCATCCATAATCCCCTACCATTCTATGCACCCCTGCACCCTTGGAGGAGGGAGGATGTCTACAGCAAGCTTGGAGGTGAAGAAGGAGGCTTCTACATCAAGCTTCATGGAGTCCCTACTTCTTCTACCCCTTTCTTTTCTTGTTTTCTTGATCATGTCTAGCTAAGCCCCTAGTGGTGGGCTGTTTGGGGTTAAAATGTGACTTTGATACCATGTTGGGGGAAAGTTGCTTGTAATGAACTTAATTCATATCTATGGTGATTGCTTCTTGCTTCTATCTCATTTCCTATTTTATTGCATGTGGTTTGTGCTTATAACATGGATTGCTTACTTTGAGATGTTTGATGACACTTAGCTTCTAGGAGGAATTGGAGTGTATGTGGAAATCTTAGGATTGGCTCCGAGGTCCAATTAGTGGATCCCTAGCTAGCCCCTTTGTTCCTACATACACATCCCTCCTCCTACAAATGAGTGTGAGATTTAAGTAGCTAGTGTAAGAGAGTTTGATGCAATTGCATAGGGCCTTCTCAAGGCTAGAGTGGCTAGTGGCATGAGGTCAAATACCCTCATCTCTACTCCCATTTCTACCCTAAACCCTCAATTTCTCACTATCACTTACCCTAGAAACCTAGATTTGGCTAATCCCATTAGAACTACGCCTAACCCTAGTCTTCTACTAGTAGTATAGGGTATGTTCTAATGGCATTGACCTTGTTGTTTGGTTTGGTAATCTATATATGATTTGAGCACCATGCATGTTTAATGAATTCCCCCAACTAAAATCAAAGTGACATTTCCCAAACGTCCCACCCACCTTAATCACTCTTGCTTAAAACCTTAATTGCTCTGTTTGCTTGTTAATGCTAGTGTAGTTCAATTGCTTTAGTTAACTTAGTTGATTGCCTATTTTTGCTAGATAAGTATTAATTAGGTCTTTGATCTTGATTAGTGGTTAACTTAGGCTGCCAATTGCTAGTTGCTTGCTTAGTCTAGTGTAGTTTGTTCTTGCTCTTGTTTAGATAGCTTGTTGACTTAGATTGCTAATTTATCCTTTTGATAACTTAGTTTCATATTGTATTTCCTACTTGCTCACTTAGCTTAATCAACAACCAACCAACTTTTTAAACCCTAAAAACCTTACTCTCCGCAATAGGAACGTAGCTTACCCCGTCTAACTCTAGTGCCCCCTCTATCTCCTTTGATCGACCCTGTACTTGCCGCCTCACCTATACTACGACACGATCCCGTGCGCTCCGACCTCGTGGGGTGTAAAAGCACCACTAGCGGGGATGCACCAAGCTTTCTGGCACCGTTGCCGGGGATAGATGCGCTCGGCCTAGTTAAATAGTGTAGCTTAGCCTTTCCTTTTGCCCTCACCATTGCTATTATTTATTCTTTGTTGTCCTTTTGCATCTTGGTTTGCTAACTTGGTTTCTTGTTGTTTGTTTGTGCCTCGCGCAGGTGACAGATGTGCATGCGTAGCACCCATTATACTTGCACCGACTTGGTGGTATACGACCCCGAGATTGGTAGGAGGCGTCAAGCTCGCCGCAACCTACACCGAGAGGCCTTGATGGCTGAAAACAACCCGCCACCGGATGCTCCACCTCCACCGCCGCATCGCCCGCTTCACGAGTACTTCACGCCGGGGAACTACAACTCCCCCATCGCCACTCTGGTTGACCAGATGCCAGGTCAACAGTTCTCCATCCGGCCAGCACTCCTGGGACTTCTCTTTACATACTTCGGTATGGAGAATGAGAATCCCTACCACCACATAGACGCATTCCTTGAAACGTGCTCTACTTTCCGCACTCTAGCCGCCATCGATGACTCAATCAGGAGGACACTCTTTCCTTTCTCTCTCAAGGAGAAAGCCAAGGAGTGGTACGTTTCCAGGCCAGAGTTGGTTTCATGGACTGACGTGAAGAATGAGTTTCTCAAGAAGTTCTTCCCCACCGCCAAGTTATCCTACATGAGAAGGTGCATCACGTCGTTTGCCCAGTAAGAGAACGAGCCATTCCATGAGGCGTGGGAGAGATTCCAAAAGCTACTTCGCGATTGCCCCCATCATGAGGTTCCTCTGTGGCAACTCGTTTAGGCCTTCTACACCGGGCTGGAGGAGCAAAGTCAAAACAACGTAGACTCTTCCTACGTGGGCAATTTCATGGCAAATCCGCCCGAGGAATCATGGCCACTGTTTGATCACCTCGCAAAAAACTCCCGCCACCGTGCTTCCACAAAAGGGGGGCATTGTGATCGAAGTTACGCTCCCCCACCTTCTTTCGCAGCTCCGAGTCACAATACCACCGACCCCGATATGATGAAGATGAAGACTGAGATGATGAAGTGGATGAAAAATCAAGCTGGTGGCTCTTCTAGCCAGCCCACAAGGGCAGTTGATACTGTAGACGAGGAGGTCAATGCTCTATATTCCTTTGGTGGCCGCAACAACCAGGGCCCAATGTCCAACTCCTACACTCCCGAATGGAGGAACCACCCGAAGTTCTCTTGGAAACAACAAAATGAGGATGGGAAAGGACAGGGGAAGCAAAAGCCACGCTACACCTCAAAGTTTGAAGATGAGGTACTTGGGAGATTGAGGAATCTAGATGAGGTAAAGAGAGAAGTGTCTTCTCAAGGACAAAACATCAGCCGTCTTGAGAAAAGGCTCAATCAAATTTCTATCTCACTTGCTCGTCGTGAAGAGGGGAGACTGCCATCTCAACCTATGACGAATCCTAACATCGATGGTGGTTATGTGAATGCCACCCAAGCCGCATACATCCCACCATGTGGCCAAGCAACCTCACTTACACAATATCAAGGACCACCGCACCCATATGCTCCACCATCTCGCCAACCCCCACTAAACTACCAATACCCACCACCACCTCGACATACTTACCAACCTCCACCTCCACCACAACCAACTTGCATACTCCAAAATCCTAATTCCACCCATCAAAGACCACCACCACCTCCGTCCTCACAAGCTCCCCCTTCTTCACATGAATAAGTGAGTATGGTCTCTATCATATGGGGAGAAGAAGATGCTCAAGGTTTCGGAAAAAGGGAAAAGAAAGTGACTGAGGTTGGAGGTAAAATCCCGATACTAGAAGGATCTAGCGAAGATAAAGAATGCTCCGAAGAATTTGCCGCTCAAGCGCCACTAGAGAATGCTAAGTGCACCTAGATTGCTACTGCGCCAGACGCGAATGTAGAGGCACTCTCATTGGTTCCACCCGTACTCGGGGATGCAGAAATTACAATAGATATAGCTCAACCGGCTGTTGGTGATAGTGTCACGTCTACTATTTAACATACCATGGACATAGCAGCGCTTGAAGCCATATCCTTATGGGAACCAAAACCTTTATATGAGATGAACGTCACCACCACCCCTCTACAAGTTCCAACGAGTACAGTGAAGATAGTTGATGAAGATGAAAAGCAATCCCATGAAGGTTCGACTCTCCAAAAAAGGGGCAGAAATATCATGAATCTCCTAGGAAACTTGAAGCGGGGAACAATAGGCATTGCATCACTCTTTTCATTGATGAAGGACGTATGCATGGGAAGGAGAAAGTTAGTGCTAATGCCGACCGAGGAGATTGTTGCCTCAAAATCTGTGAACTTCATCTATGACAATGGCTTCCCAGAAAAGAGAGGTGATCTGGGAGTGCCTCTGATTTCTTGCTACATTGGTACACAGCCCGTCAAGCACACTCTCATTGACTTAGGTGCAGGGACAAGCCTCATGCCATGGAGCATGTACCTACGACTTGGCCTAAACAAAATGAAACCAGTGGAGTGTGCCATTATCTTGGGTGACGAAACCAAGCAGAAGCCATTGGGAATCATGCTGAACACAATAGTGTCGATGGATGAAAGGGTGAACATTGCCTATGTGACTGATTTCCAAATAGTGGACACCGCACCTATTGATGGAGAAGAGTACCTCATATTGGGTAGACCTTTCCTATCCAATGTGGGAGCTAAAATCAATATCCGCACAGGCACGCTAATGATTACTTATAAGAGGAAAAAGTTCGACTTCTTCATGTTCACAAAAGAAGAGAGGGACAAGCTGGCCAATGAAGACTTCAGCCAGAGTTTGTGCTATCATGACCCTCTGAAGTTGTGGAGATCGAGCCCATACTTCTATTCCATGTACACTCCTTGGGACGAATCACATGTCGTCAGAGCGCTCAACAGGATCACCATAGAAGAGAAGGAGGGCACCGTGGGTGTCAATACATGATGAAAAAAAAAGATCAACAAGCCCGGCTGAAGGCGTAAAATTTAGCGCTAGTGGGAGGCAACCCACATGGTTTGAGATTCTCGAACCTTGTCTTATCATACTTTCTTTTTGGTTTCCAAGAAACACACACACATTATACTTGATTGTTTTTCTATTTGTAAATCATGTTAGCACAGGTATAAGGAAGAAAAGATGATGCAAAAAAGGGTTTATCCAAAGCGAGGGTCAAAATGGAAGAAAAGATCACAAATCAATAGAGGAGCTACAGGAAGAAGGACAGAACGGCCGTGTTGTTCAGCACGACCATGGTGGCCCTGTCCTATTCACCCAGTGTTACATTGACCACTCCATCTCTTGGGGATTGTCTTTCGCGACCCCACGCCGTTTACCCTACTAGTCTAAACTTCTATTTTATGTTGAGGGCAACATGATTTAAAAGTTTGGGGTGGTAGGGCGGTAAACCCTTCTCTCACCACACTTTTCTCCATGTGGCTTGTGCTAAATTTTTGCAAGATGATCAAACAGTTTGACTGGCATTCCATACTTGTTTACCCTGACCTGGTGTGTCTGCTTGCATCCATGCATACATGTAGTTTAACTTCTTGCATTTTTGTGTAATTTTTCAAAAATTTTGCTTCTTCATACCATGCATCGCATCTTCATGTAGTTTTTGTAGTTTTGTATGCATGATAATTAGGATTTGCTGCTTTATGCTTTAAATTCCCTAAAGAAGGTTTAGATGTGATTTAGTGCAAATTGGCACCATTTTGGCCAATTTTTCCCAAATTTTAAGAATTCTTGTCTAAAAAGTATGTTTTGACCCAATCTCTACTATTTTGAATTAAAATGTTGACCTTTGACAAATGCAAGTGAATCACCATTGTTTGTTCCTAAGTGGTATCAATGTTTGACTTTTTACATGTGCATCACCTCTCTTGTGATTGTGATTGAATTGGTTGAATTGTGAAATTGAGAAAGCTTTGAACGCTTACTGTTTGTGGAATTACTTGTTTTATATATCAATTTCATTTTGTTCATTCATGTGGTGTGATATCTTGGATGAAGTGTTGGATTAATACTCATGCAGGATGTCTTATGTGGAAAATCATACCAATGACCCCTCTTTGACCCGACTATTCTTCCACCATCTTCATACCCCTCTGCCTCATGAAAAGATGCCATAGTGCACATAATCAGCCTTGGCCACCTCCAAAAGTTCAGGGTGGCCGTATCTTTATCTCCCCGCTTCACTCTATCCACCATATGCCCTATCTACACTAAGGGAAAGAAAGAAAAGAAATGAAAAAGAAAAGAAAAAATAAAATAAAAGGATGCTCCTGTTTAAGAGCATTCAAATAAAGAAAAGATGAGTGTGTAAAAACACTCCAAGAATCTTACCGCAACCCTTTCTTCCACTTTCATACCCATTGAGCTAGGAAACATCAAACCTAGCTCATTTTACCCTTTTCCACAGCCACGTGGGTCATTTGATGTGATTTGAAACATAAGACTGAATGCATGAAGGTGAAACAACACTCCTAATCATCCTCGATTAACACTATCATGAAACGGTATACCCAGAACTTTATGGAAGAAGTATGGATAAATTGTGTTTTCTATGCGCTATATGTGAAGTTCATGTGCTTTGTGCTCTTTTCATGATTGGATTGTAAAAGAAGGAGAGGAGAAAGGTGAAATGCATGCACTCAGTCATCTTTGATACCATTCAGCAATAATCATCTTTTACATTGCATTTGTCATTTCTTGTTTGTGCAAAATTTGTAGAGAGATTGAGTTAGAGCATACTTGAGGAAAAGTATGTTTTAAGTTTGGGGTGGTGATGCAGCCCTATTTTAGGGCTCCATCCTATGCCATTTTGTACTTAAGTTGCATCTAAACATGTTATATTACAAGTCTTTTTCCCCAATATGATTATCATTACAAATATGCTTACGGATGTTCTTTGCACTATTTTTCAGGTACTTGGACCATGCTTAGATGGAAGAGAGAGAGAGAGAGAGTTCTAGGGTTCCCCCACTCAAGGAGGGACCCAAAGAAGGCCCCAAAGTCTTCCTCAACCTACCTCCAGTGGCCAAGAATCATCCCCAAGCAAAGACATCTGAAAATGACAAAGTCAGAAGTGAAACCAAGTCATGCAAGCCTCACCACAGCCGTGGCCACAATGCCACGGTCGTGCGTTTATTGCCAAGATCCAATAACGTTCAACAGGGAAATTCCACAGAATCCCACGGCCGTGGCCACCTGCCACGACCATTGCCATTGAAGACACCACGACCGTGGCCATCAGCACGGTCGTGGTCAGTAGAAGAGAACACGACCGTGACACCCTGCCACGGTCGTGGGAATTAAGTGCCAAAGGTTCAATTTGCAACATGTTTTTTGACCAGAGCACCACGACCGTGGCCAAGTCGCCACGACCGTGGCCGAATATGATCAAGACGACCATGCCCCCCCCCCCACGGTCAGCTCCTCCTCCTCCAAAACGGCCGTGTTAAGCCACACGGATGTGGTGCATGTTACCCACCACGGCCGTGGCCACCACCATACTTCGCTTTTTCACCACTTCCTTCACACCACGACCGTATTCACTACCCCACAGCCATTCCCCACTACCCTCACCACAGCCATGGCACACCCACCACGACCGTGGTGATCACCGACCCTACACACTTTTGCACTGATTTTCTTAAACTACCCCTACTTACCCTAGTTATAACATCCAACTAACAAAAACATAATTAACTAATGCGGAAGCGTTCACTAAGCAACAGATTACATAAAATCACTAAAAATTTTAAACCTTTTTCAAAGAGACCCAATCATAAGAAAACTCTTTCAGCAATAACCAATGTATTACATTTACATCATGGTTCATAAGTATATATCTTATACCATCTCTTCTCGAGGGTTACAACATCAACTGCCCTGTTAAAAGCTAAACACAGACAACATAATAACCTCGAGGAATCAAGACAAGATCTCAAAATGATACATTAAAAGCACTAAGTACTAACTCCGAGGACCTGAGAGTACAGAGACGACACATAGGACTTCTATCTACCAAACACGATAGACATCACACTCAACCTGAGTTGTCACTGCTGTCCTTGTAGCTTCTGATGTTCTTCATCCGAAAGATATTCTCAGTCTCTTTCACACTCGTCCACCTAAAAATGTTGGTTCCCACGGGGGTGAGACAATTGAAAATTGCCCCAGTGAGAGATATAACTCTCCGCCAGAAACATCATTATTGTAGTTTAATTAATATAAAACTGAGCAGAGGATAAGCAGTTTAGATCATTCTCATCTTTTAAAGTATTACACCTATCTATGATTGAACAGTAATTCATCTATTCTCTTTATAAGAAATAGAAAGAACATGTATAACATTTATCTACCATACATTTTCAACATCTCAAGCTTTGCTCATGTCATTCATTATTCTGATGTGTCACCCATGATTCATTCTTGTTTCTATTTGTTGGCCTTAGCCAATCTGCTAAACAAGTATTCACTTATGCCAGACATGTGATTATATAAATCATCATGTCTTATTCAAGCATGAAACTGTATCAATCAGGTATAAATGTTTCAGGCATTGGACTATACCAATCCTGATTACACATCCAGGCATTGGACTTTAACCAAACCTAATTACAGGCATTAAGCCTCTGTCAGGTATTTCTAATTATAGAGGCATGGATAGCATGCGAAACATAACTATCAACATGAGATATCTAGCATCATGATTATAATCAACAGTAGCAGCAAGATATCAACATAAGCATGACCATTGTATGTACACAATTACAGTCTTATGCATATCCACAACATAAGTATAATTACTATCTCTTAGTTGCACTAAGCATCATCTTTATGTAAAGAGAACAAACATGGGTTATCATTCAATGTGAAGCGTCATGTATAACCCTAAACAGATATGCTATACGTCTGTATTACATCTTTTATTATGTCCTGAGGAAATTGAGGATACTACTCAAAATCCAACTGACCACTGCTAAGTCGAAATCAGTGCCATACAAGATCTAGGAAGAGCCGGACTCCTAAGATCTTCTCCGCCCCCGGTCAGTACGGGTCCGCCACAGTGACACAAAAGGTCAAGCTGCTAACAGCCTAGTCCGTCCTTGGTACAGGTCATGACACTAGTGAAAGAGGTGGGTACGCATACCCGACCATCTGAGGTACAACCACAGTTGTCCTCTAATATCATCACATATATAATCACCGAGACACGACCGCAGCCATTCTCAAACTAAGGGCTAGGTATGACCACAGTCATCCTCCCTAAACACTTGAATTCAGGATGACAAGCACCCCGCATACTCATCAGTATGCGCTCCGAGTTTCCCTTAGGAATAATCGTTTCACCATCTGGCAAGTTCTGACACTGAGATGGATCTATGGCACAGGACACTACATGATTAGAGTTGCACTTGATTAGTTATGCCAATTGGGTGAATTAAGGCTGCATCAAACAAGTGGACATACAAACCCTAATTCACTTCTAGCAAGCATATAAATATCAAAACCTGAAAAGATATAAAACATATGAAACATAATTTCTCATCTCATCATCACATGGTAATATTCACTTGCCATTCATGAGACTACACCAATCATCATGCTATCACAGGATATAAATCCTTTTCACAATATTATAGGGTATCAACCCTTATCAACATAAGAGGAATACACCTCATTCAGGGCTCAATCATGCCCATGAAACATCTTGTTACTTCTTACTAAGTAACATCTAACCATATGGCTCACAAGGCCATTAAACATCTTGTCACCTCTCACTAGGCAACAATAACATATTAACTCATGTAATATAATAGTAACACCACTATTTCCTCCATAGGGTTAGGGTTTACTATTCACGTCAATTAGGGTTTCATGTTCATTTCATCAATACAACCCTAATATATTGTTCCATACATCTAGGAGCATCCATCGACATTCCAAGTATTTAATATTCTTATCATTCATCATTAAATGATCATCAACACAAGGTATGAGTTTATCTCTCATCATTATCATGTTATGATTACATCATACTCATTTTAGCTTACTTATCAAGTATGTTAAACTCATTACATTTCATTGTGACAATTTACATAACACTCTCCTTGTGTATCTTATCTAAAAATATTGGGTTTGAGATGCATCAAGGTATATCAACCCTGCAATGCTAAATGTGATATCTATCATGTCTCAATGTATCACTTCCCTCATCACTTCTATCTTACATGAGTTTATTAACTTATCTTATAATAAGGAATTTCACATCTTAATACTTTCATCCACCAACCTATCACCTTTACCATGATGTGCATAGATCACACACAAGGATTGTCCAACTATCTTCAATGATATGGACTCATCTCAAATTAAGGCATTGCTTGTTATAAGGTTGCCTATAGTCAACCACTTGAGATATTTCATCATTATAGGGTATTACTCATTATTTCATCATTAAGGTTTACTCATATCATTACCCAGACATTAGGGTTATGATTTATCATCATATTGCCCATGATTAGAATTCCATGCACTATAGCCCAAATTTAGGGTTTTACATAGCTTTACTCTGTGTTAGGTTTAAGGTTTCATATGACATCGCCCTCAATTAGGGTTTCACATGGAATCATCCTCAATTAGAGTTTCTCAGGGAATCACCCTCAATTAGGGTTTCACTAATCATCCCAATTAGGGTTTCATTCAATTACCCATAAATTAGGGATTCATTATTCCTACAATTAGGGTTTGGTATTTCATTACCTTAAATTAGAGTTACCCAAGTCATTACCCTTAATTAGGGTTACACTATTACCCTTAATTAGGGTTACACTATTACCCTATATTAGGGTTTTACTCAGAATTTCCCTAAATCAGGGTTAGGGTTCGTTAACCTTCTCAATTAGGGTTTCTTGATCTCTTTACTAAGGATCCTACCCTAAATCACCATATGAATCATACTCATGTATGAATTCATTTCTATCATTCCCTCCACTTGATTTGGTTACATCAACCATCTGATCAAATACAAACAACTATGTTTGACATAGTATACTGAGTTATTGCTTCCATAAACAATTAGGGTTTGCTTAATTGAATAGCCTTCAACTCACGATTCCTTGGGAGTTAATCCCTCAAATTTGGTGAGTCATTATACCACATCATTAGGAACAGTAATCCCAAACATTCAACCCTTGGTCAATGCATTCAAACGGTCTTGAGACCGTTTACTCAAAAAGGTCAATTAAATCAGATTGAAAATCAGCACTTAATTCAATTAGGTTTCCCTAATTGATTAGGCTTCAACTCACGATTACTTGGGAGTTAATCCCTCAAATTTGGAGGGTCATTAACCAACATCATTATAAACAGGAATCCCAAACGGTAAATGCTTGGTCAACACACTCAAACGGTCTTGAAACCGTTTTCCCAAACAGGTCAAGTTGATCAGGTTGAAAATCAGCATTTAATTCAATTCGATTTATCTAATTGATTGGCCTTCAACTAACGATTCCTTTGGAGTTAACCCCTAAAATTTATAGGGTCATTAGCATACATAATTAGGAACAAGATTCCCAAACGGTCAACGCTTGTTCAACCATATCAAACGGTCTTGAAACCGTTTTCCCTAAAACGGTTTTCTGAAACCGCATAGCCAATCAATTTAAAACGATTTGGAATAGATATCAAGACCATTTGGCTTGGTACTTTTCTTTGGATAAGCATCTAGGATGATGTCATCATACCCTTCCTTCGAACGACCAAGAACAGCAACCGTTCTTGATGGAAATTGCAGCAAGGAAACAAGTATGTATCAAATTGAAGAAAACAATCAACAAAGCATAATTGATTGATGCAATAGCAATGATTAAGGGTTTGAGTTATAAAACCCGCCTCCAATTGAGCTCCAAAGCTTCAATCTCACGCCATTAATGGTGGATGAAGCTCTAGCAACTCCCCCTAAGCTCGTCCTCAAGCTTTTGGATGAAAAAGTTGGCTAGGGTTGAAGAGGAGATCCAAATAAGAAGAAATTAATGATTTATTTTTGATTTCCACCATGGAATCAAGGAGAACGAAGGTCAAGGACCTTACCAACAGGTTGGGGTCGTCCTCCTGCTCCTAAAAAGCTCCTTAGTCGTTTTTAAAGCAAGGGTAAAGAAAAGAATCCGAAATAGCCTTTGTTTTGGCTTGGTAAAGGTACTTTTATAAGAAAATTGATGAGAGAGAAAATGCATTATTAAAATGCATTAAATTCCAAAAATATGGCCGCCTCTTCCCCCTCAAATTCCCCTCAAAATCCTTAAGGACGAGGCTATCTTCATTGCCTCTTATTCCTCTTCATTATCCATCATTTAAAGAAAATCAAATTAAGCACCTTAATGCTTATTATATTAATATCCATATGTGAGTGGGTTTTCTTTTCCTTATAATAATGGTGAGTGGAATTTCACCTTCTTAGGATATTTTCGTTCCTTATCTTGGAAAAAGAACGTCCATCCTTATTCAAAATCAACCAATAACATTTTGGTTGAAGGCCCTTTAATTAATACATTCATTTTTGCCCTAATTTGAATTAGGGTTTCACTTATGATTAAATCTTGATTATTTTAATATCAAGATTCTCTCTCCTCCAAATTAATTCAAATGAGGCACCCCTCTCATTTTATTTGCTCTACATGATGCCAAGGAACATTAAGGACCTTATTGAAGTGGTAATTTGCATATTGAACCCTAGGTTTTGGGTAAATTGCACATTACACCAAAACTAGGTTTTCATGCACATACATTGTTTTATCAGATCTTTCTTGGTATTCAGGCTTCCATAAGCCATACCTCAGCATCATCTTTACTCGCATGATGATTCAACACATGAGGAACATATTATCATGCACAATTTGCACTTAAACTCCTCAACTTGGGTAATTTGCACTTTAGTCCAAAACAGGCAAAACATTGATTTCAACAATGTTCAAAAAGGACTAGAATTGCAATATAAGTTCCTCTTGAACCCTAATTACCTTTCACAAGATAAGATTAAGCATTTAATCATCTTTCTTAATCAAAACACCTAGGGTTAAATTATAACCCAGGTCAGGGGTTTTACAAATTATAAACCCCTAACAAGGATTTCGTCCTCGAAATCCAGATAAAGGAGGACAGATATATTTCATTTATCACACTATCTAGTCTTCACATAACATCTCATTATTATGGAGACACCATAAAACTTTGATCAGCACCAAGTGTTTCCATATAAGATTCTCATAGAATCAACACACAAGGCACATGCCCCACTGTCCCTCATCATTGACTATAGAGTCAACTTTGTGTCAAATAACACTTTTCTTATTCAGAGAAGCATCATACATTCTTTATTAATATCATGTTTATGCAGAGCATAAACCCCTAACATATGATGTTCATATTATTATAATCAGACTAATTTCACAGTTGACCACTCTAGGTAGCCAACCTAACCCATCTAATAACTCTCAGATACCAGAATCTTTCACCTTGGTATCTATCACATGTGTTGGAAACACATCATATATATCTCTTCCTTTCATCTTGGAACGTTAATTGTTTCATGTCCTCATCTTGGGACCAAAGTCCAAGATAACTGATACTTTTCTAAGTATCCATCACATGAACACATTTATCTTATGCACATCAAGTGTCCTAAGACCCACTTGATTGCCATGTCCCTGAAAGGAAAGAAAACAAGGATTCATATTCCTCTTATTAATTTATGTATTTTCAATTATTCATGAACCATTTACTTTTTATCTCATCCTAGGTTCCTTGCCTTTAGCATTGAAATTTGTAAGGATGATTGCATGTCATTATCCCTTTCTTTATTATTATCTAGCATGTTTATGATCATCTCATGATCTCATCACAATTCCCATTTCCTCATTATGGGAAAGATCTCTATTATGCTTGCAGCATTGTTGAACAGGGTTCATCTCCCTTTTTCTTACTCTTATCTTATGAGGAGTACACTTTTAGTTCCTCATACAACATGCTCATTTGAGATTATCTCAGAATTCTGTTTCTTATACTTAGTATATCACACATTTATTCATTCCATATTTCTGATTTCATGATACTCATTAGATTGTATCAGAATGACTGCTCGATCAGGGCAATCAGAGAGATTACAATCTAAGGGTTTCCATACTCACTTTATCATCAATAGTTGTATACCTGGCCAGGGTATATAAATACTGAGATTAAGTGGTATGCACTTTGTAGACTATCATATTCCTAACTTTTCATATCATTATACACACATGACTTTCCCTTGTTCCAACATGACTAAGTCATTTAGAAACTCTTTTAAAGCTCCAACTTCTGTATTAAGGACTGATAACCTAGATCGTAAAGCTAGTATCCAGTCCACTATATGCATTATTGTTGCTCTAATCTACCCAACAGTAATACTTAAAGAAAGATTTTCTTATCATAAATGGATCAACTAGGAGACTCTTAGGCAATTGTCTCTGTCTTGCCTGCTCCCATGCACCTCTTCTTGGTGCAATATTGCTGCTCTCAGCAGCAATCTCCTCACGTGACCCAATCATCTTTAAGTTCTTCTTCTCTTATATGAGCAGAAGACATTATCAGATACACTGGATGATACCAGAACAGACTCTACTACCTTAGTCCTATGTCTCTGTAGACTCAGCGAACCGAGAGCTCTGATACCACTTAATTATAGCATCCAACTAACAAAAACATAATTAACTAATGCGGAAGTGTTCACTAAGCAGCAGATTACAGAAAATCACTAAAAATTTTAAACCTTTTTCAAAGAGACCCAATCATAAGAAAACTCTTTCAACAATAACCAATGTATTACATTTACATCATGGTTCATAAGTATATATCTTATACCATCTCTTCTCGAGGGTTACAACATCAACTGCCTTGTTAAAAGCTAAACACAGACAACATAATAACCTCGAGGCATCAAGCCAAGATCTCAAAATGATACATTAAAAGCACTAAGTACTAACTCCGAGGACCTGAGAGTACAGAGAAGACACATAGGACTTCTATCTACCAAACACGACAGACAGCACACTCAACCTGAGTTGTCACTGCTGTCCTTGTAGCTGCTGATGTTCTTCATCCGAAAGATATTCTCAGTCTCCTTCACACTCGTCCACCTAAAAATGATGGTTCCCACAGGGGTGAGACAATTGAAAATTGCCCCAGCGAGAGATATAACTCTCCGCCAGAAACAACATTATTGTAGTTTAATTAATATAAAACTGAGCAGAGGATAAGCAGTTTAGATCATTCTCATCTTTTAAAGTATTACACCTATCTATGATTGAACAATAATTCATCTATTCTCTTTATAAGAAATAGAAAGAACATGTATAACATTTATCTACCATACATTTTCAACATCTCAAGCTTTGCTCATGTCATTCATTATTCTGATGTGTCACCCATGATTTATTCTTGTTTCTATTTGTTGGCCTTAGCCAATATGCTAAACAAGTATTCACTTATGCCAGACATGTGATTATATAAATCATCATGTCTTATTCAAGCATTAAACTATATCAATCAGGTATAAATGTTTCAGGCATTGGACTATACCAATCTTGATTACACATCCAGGCATTGAACTTTAACCAAACCTAATTACAGGCATTAAGCCTCTGTCAGGTATTTCTAATTATAGAGGCATGGATAGCATGCGAAACATAACTATCAACATGAGATATCTAGCATCATGATTATAATCAACAGTAGCAGTAAGATATCAACATAAGCATGACCATTGTATGTACACAATTACAGTCTTATGCATATCCACAACATAAGTATAATTACTATCTCTTAGTTGCACTAAGCATCATCTTTATGTAAAGAGAACAAACATGGGTTATCATTCAATGTGAAGCATCATGTATAACCCTAAACAGATATGCTATACGGCTGTATTACATCTTTTATTATGCCCTGAGGAAATTGAGGATACCACTCAAAATCCAACTGACCACTGCTAAGTCGAAATCAGTGCCATACAAGATCTAGGAAGAGCCGGACTCCTAAGATCTTCTCCGCCCCCGGTCAGTACGGGTCCGCCACAGTGACACAAAAGGTCAAGCTGCTAACAGCCTAGTCCGTCCTTGGTACAGGTCACGACACTAGTGAAAGAGGTGGGTACGCATACCCGACCATCTGAGGTACAACCATAGTTGGCCTCTAATATCATCACATATATAATCACCGAGACATGAACGCAGCCGTTCTAAAACTAAGGGCTAGGTATGACCACAGTCATCCTCCCTAAACACTTGAATTCAGGATGACAAGCACCCCGCATACTCATCAGTATGCGCTCCGAGTTTCCCTTAGGAATACTCATTTCACCATCTGGAAAGTTCTGACACTCAGATGGATCTATGGCACAGGACACTACATGATTAGAGTTGCACTTGATTAGTTATGCCAATTGGGTGAATTAAGGCTGCATCAAACAAGTGGACATACAAACCCTAATTCACTTCTAGCAAGCATATAAATATCAAAACCTGAAAAGATATAAAACATATGAAACATAATTTCTCATCTCATCATCACATGGTAATATTCACTTGCCATTCATGAGACTACACCAGTCATCATGCTATCACAGGATATAAATCCTTTTCACAATATTACAGGGTATCAACCCTTATCAACATAAGAGGAATACACCTCATTCAGGGCTCAATCATGCCCATGAAACATCTTGTTACTTCTTACTAAGTAACATCTAACCATATGGCTCACAAGGCCATTAAACATCTTGTCACCTCTCACTAGGAAACAATAACATATTAACTCATGTAATATAATAGTAACACCACTATTTCCTCCACAGGGTTAGGGTTTACTATTCAGATCAATTAGGGTTTCATGTTCATTTTATCAATACAACCCTAATATATTGTTCCATACATCTAGGAGCATCCATCGACATTCCAAGTATTTAATATTCTTATCATTTATCATTAAATGATCATCAACACAAGGTATGAGTTTATCTCTCATTATTATCATGGTATGATTACATCATACTCATTTTAGCTTACTTATCAAGTATGTTAAACTCATTACATTTCATTGTGACAATTTACATAACACTCTCCTTGTGTATCTTATCTAAAAATATTGGATTTGAGATGCATCAAGGTATATCAACCCTGAAATGCTAAATGTGATATCTATCATGTCTCAATGTATCACTTCCCTCATCACTTCTATCTTACATGAGTTTATTAACTTATCTTATAATAAGGAATTTCACATCTTAATACGTTCATCCACCAACCTATCACCTTTACCATGATGTGCATAGATCACACACAAGGATTGTCCAACTATCTTCAATGATATGGACTCATCTCAAATTAAGGCATTGCTTGTTATAAGGTTGCCTATAGTCAACCACTTGAGATATTTCATCATTATAGGGTATTACTCATTATTTCATCATTAAGGTTTACTCATATCATTACCCAGACATTAGGGTTATGATTTATCATCATATTGCCCATGATTAGAATTCCATGCACTATAGCCCAAATTTAGGGTTTTACATAGCTTTACTCTGTGTTAGGTTTAAGGTTTCATATGACATCGCCCTCAATTAGGGTTTCACATGGAATCATCCTCAATTAGAGTTTCTCAGGGAATCACCCTCAATTAGGGTTTCACTAATCATCCCAATTAGGGTTTCATTCAATTACCCATAAATTAGGGATTCATTATTCCTACAATTAGGGTTTGGTATTTCATTACCTTAAATTAGAGTTACCCAAGTCATTACCCTTAATTAGGGTTACACTATTACCCTTAATTAGGGTTACACTATTACCCTATATTAGGGTTTTACTCAGAATTTCCCTAAATCAGGGTTAGGGTTCGTTAACCTTCTCAATTAGGGTTTCTTGATCTCTTTACTAAGGATCCTACCCTAAATCACCATATGAATCATACTCATGTATGAATTCATTTCTATCATTCCCTCCACTTGATTTGGTTACATCAACCATCTGATCAAATACAAACAACTATGTTTGACATAGTATACTGAGTTATTGCTTCCATAAACAATTAGGGTTTGCTTAATTGAATAGCCTTCAACTCACGATTACTTGGGAGTTAATCCCTCAAATTTGGTGAGTCATTAGACCACATCATTAGGAACAGTAATCCCAAACATTCAACCCTTGGTAAATGCATTCAAATGGTCTTGAGACCGTTTACTCAAAAAGGTCAATTAAATCAGATTGAAAATCAGCACTTAATTCAATTAGGTTTCCCTAATTGATTAGGCTTCAACTCACGATTACTTGGGAGTTAATCCCTCAAATTTGGAGGGTCATTAACCAACATCATTATAAACAGGAATCCAAAACGGTAAATGCTTGGTCAACACACTCAAACGGTCTTGAAACCGTTTTCCCAAACAGGTCAAGTTGATCAGGTTGAAAATCAGCATTTAATTCAATTCAATTTATCTAATTGATTGGCCTTCAACTAACGATTCCTTTGGAGTTAACCCCTAAAATTGGGAGGGTCATTAGCCTACATAATTAGGAACAAGATTCCCAAACGGTCAACGCTTGTTCAACCATATCAAACGGTCTTGAAACCGTTTTCCCTAAAATGGTTTGCTGAAACCGCATAGCCAATCAATTTAAAACGATTTGGAATAGATATCAAGACCATTTGGCTTGGTACTTTTCTTTGGATAAGCATCTAGGATGATGTCATCATCCCCTTCCTTCGAACGACCAAGAACAGCAACCGTTCTTGATGGAAATTGCAGAAAGGAAACAAGTATGTATCAAATTGAAGAAAACAATCAACAAAGCATAATTGATTGATGCAATAGCAATGATTAAGGGTTTGAGTTATAAAACCCGCCTCCAATTGAGCTCCAAAGCTTCAAGATCACGCCATTAATGGTGGATGAAGCTCTAGCAACTCCCCCTAAGCTCTTCCTCAAGCTTTTGGATGAAAAAGTTGGCTAGGGTTGAAGAGGAGATCCAAATAAGAAGAAATTAATGATTTATTTTTGATTTCCACCATGGAATCAAGGAGAACGAAGGTCAAGGACCTTACCAACAGGTTGGGGTCGTCCTCCTGCTCCTCCAAAGCTCCTTAGTCGTTTTCAAAGCAAGGGTAAAGAAAAGAATCCGAAATAGCCTTTGTTTTGGCTTGGTAAAGGTACTTTTATAAGAAAATTGATGAGAGAGAAAATGCATTATTAAAATGCATTAAATTCCAAAAATATGGCCGCCTCTTCCCCCTCAAATTCCCCTCAAAATACTTAAGGACGAGGCTATCTTCATTGCCTCTTATTCCTCTTCATTATCCATCATTTAAAGAAAATCAAATTAAGCACCTTAATGCTTATTATATTAATATCCATATGTGAGTGGGTTTTCTTTTCCTTATAATAATGGTGAGTGGAATTTCACCTTCTTAGGATATTTTCGTTCCTTATCTTGGAAAAAGAACGTCCATCCTTATTCAAAATCAACCAATAACATTTTGGTTGAAGGCCCTTTAATTAATACATTCATTTTTGCCCTAATTTGAATTAGGGTTTCACTTATGATTAAATCTTGATTATTTTAATATCAAGATTCTCTCTCCTCCAACTTAATTCAAATGAGGCACCCTCTCATTTTATTTGCTCTACATGATGCCAAGGAACATTAAGGACCTTATTGAAGTGGTAATTTGCATATTGAACCCTAGGTTTTGGGTAAATTGCACATTACACCAAAACTAGGTTTTCATGCACATACATTGTTTTATCAGATCTTTCTTGGTATTCAGGCTTCCATAAGCCATACCTCAGCATCATATTTACTCTCATGATGATTCAACACATGAGGAACATATTATCATGCACAATTTGCACTTAAACCCCTCAACATGGGTAATTTGCACTTTAGTCCAAAACAGGCAAAACATTGATTTCAACAATGTTCAAAAAGGACTAGAATTGGAATATAAGTTCCTCTTGAACCCTAATTACCTTTCACAAGATACGATTAAGCATTTAATCATCTTTCTTAATCAAAACACCTAGGGTTAAAGTATAACCCAGGTCAGGGGTGTTACACTAGTGCTTCCACCACCACCTATATATACCTGGGTTGCGGCCATAGCACTAGGTTAGATGCCCCCCATAGCTGCTACACTACTCCAACCTCCATTCTTGAGTTCCTTGTGCAAATTCCTTGCATTTTGGCTCTCAATCCACCATTCCCACCTACTTTCCACCATGGAAACCTAGTTCCCTAGGTTTTCATCCATAATCCCCTACCATTCTATGCACCCCTGCACCCTTGGAGGAGGGAGGACGTCTAAAACAAGCTTGGAGGTGAAGAAGGATGCTTCTACATCAAGCTTCATGGAGTCCCTACTTCTTCTACCCCTTTCTTTTCTTGTTTTCTTGATCATGTCTAGCTAAGCCCCTAGTGGTGGGCTGTTTGGGGTTAAAATGTGACTTTGATACCATGTTGGGGGAAAGTTGCTTGTAATGAACTTAATTCATATCTATGATGATTGTTTCTTGCTTCTATCTCATTTCCTATTTTACTTCATGTGGTTTGTGCTTATAACATGGATTTCTTACTTTGAGATGTTTGATGACACTTAGCTTCTAGGAGGAATTGGAGTGTATGTGGCAATCTTAAGATTGGCTCCTAGGTCCAATTAGTGGATCCCTAGCTAGCCCCCTTTGTTCCTACATACACATCCCTCCTCCTACAAATGAGTGTGAGATTTAAGTAGCTAGTGTAAGCGAGATTGATGCAGTTGCATGGGGCCTTCTCAAGGCTAGAGTGGCTAGTGGCATGAGGTCAAATACCCTCATCTCTACTCCCATTTCTACCCTCAACCCTCAATTGCTCACTATCACTTACCCTAGAAACCTAGATTTGGCTAATCCCATTAGAACTATGCCTAACCCTAGTCTTCTACTAGTAGTATAGGGTATGTTCCAATGGCATTGACCTTGTTGTTTGGTTTGGTAATCTAGATATGATTTGAGCACCATGCATGTTTAAAGAATTCCCCCAACTAAAATCAAAGTGACATTTCCCAAACGGCCCACCCACCTTAATCACTCTTGCTTAAAACCTTAATTGATCTGTTTTCTTGTTAATGCTAGTGTAGTTCAATTGCTTTAGTTAACTTAGTTGATTGCCTATTTTTGCTAGCTAAGTGTTAATTTAGGTCTTTGATCTTAATTAGTGGTTAACTTAGGCTCTCAATTTCTAGTTGCTTGCTTAGTCTAGTGTAGTTTGTTCTTGCTCTTGTTTTGATAGCTTGTTGACTTAGATTGCTAATTTAGCCTTTTGATAACTTAGTTTCATATTGCATTTCCTACTTGCTCACTTATCTTAATAAACAACCAACCAAATTTTTAAACCCTAAAAACCTTACTCTCCGCAATAGGAACGTAGCTTACCCCGTCTAACTCTAGTGCCCCTTTTATCTCCGTGGATCGACCCTGTACTTGCCGCCTCACCTATACTACGACATGACCCCGTGCGCTTGTGGGCGTAGTGTCTTAGTAGACATAGGTAGTTAGTGTAGGTCTTACAAATTTCGAAAGCATAAGATCCCACATCCCGTACGCTCTGACCTCGTGGGGTGTAAAAGCACCACTAGCGGGGACACACCACGCCGCCACCATCACCGCAACACATGCTTTTCTTCTTCACCATCGCCGCACATCTGGCCATCGCAACACGGACCCATCACCACTGATTCATTCGTCACCGCCGCCACTTTTCCTCCCTCATGATTGTGACACCGAGCAACAACACACATGGACCTTCACAGTCTTGAAAATCGCATGGACCCTTACGGTCTTAAAAATTGCATGGACCCCTGTGGTCTTGAAAACCGCATGGACCCTTACGGTCTTAAAAATTGCATGGACCCCCATGCTCTTAAAAAAAACACAGACCCCCATGGTCTTGAAAACCCCATGATCCCTCGTGGTTTCATTCCTCATGATTTCATCCTTTGCGGTTTCATTCTTAACAGTTTCATTCCTCACAATTTCACTATTTGTGGTATCATTCTTAACGATTTCATTCCTCGTGGTTTCACTCTTCACGGTTTCAATCTGAATGGTTTCATTCTTCACGGTTTCATTTTCAACAGTTTCATTCTTTGAGGTTTCACCCCTCACGGTTTCACTCCTCCCAGTTATTAAAGCGCATGACTCTTTCACAATTTTGAAACCGTGTGGCCTTTGACATGGTCTAGAGACCGCAAAGCCTCTTCACGGTCTTAATCCCGTGATGCTTGCACCATTTTGCACTCTCTTCAACATTCATACAATAATTCCATTAGCACTAAATTTCAATTTCTTCTAATATTTGACTTCTTGTTAAAATTACATGATGGCCTCACCTACAAAGGACGTCACCGAAGCCGGCCACTGGACTAGGGAATAACTTTTGGAGCGTCGAACTAAGCTCCAACACATCATTGACCTATGCGAAAAAATAGGAAAAACTCCAGTTGACTTGCCTGAGGTCATTCACGACCTTGAGCGTATCAACAAATATCTAGCTGATGACCCAGTTGAGGAATCCATAGATCCTTCCTCAACTGATGAAGGCTCTGACTACATCCCTCACTCTGATGAGGAATCTCTAGCCACCAAGTCCAAGAAGAAGAGGAAGGTCCAGGAGGCTACAAAGGAATGATCAGCCAAAAGACGGGCAAGGAAACAAGTCCAACCCACATCCTCCAGGGAACCTATCCTTCCAGGACAAGCTACTTCCATTCCTAAACAAGCCACAGCCGTAGCAAGACCAACTGATCTGTATATTCAACACCTGACGGCTGGTGACAAAATTCTGAGGCCGACAAAGTATATCTCTCCACTATATTACAGAAGATGGGAATCTACAATAGAGTTCTTGTCCTACTTGACAAGGTAAATCTCTCCAAGCTCTGTTTTGTCATAGAGAATTCTTACTTTAAGGCCACACTAGAATTTTTTACCTACCTTACCAAAGAACCATTGGAAGCCAAAGACAAACCAAGAGACGGGGTTGACTACAAGCTTGTAACCTCACTCTTCGGTAATCAAGTTATACAGACTGAAAACCTGATTAAAATTTTTTTTATTGACAACCCGGACCAGCTGAAGAAGGCTACGACAGTAGGTCTGGATCACCCGTAGTTTAACAGGCAAACTTTCTGGAAATCCCTAACTGGAATCTCCACTTATGATTCCAAAACATGCAAAGCCATCAACATCCACTCCGGTCTGGTGTGAACACTGCATAGAATTATAACAGGCACATTATTCCCCAGAAAAGAGAGTGGGAATGTTCTCATCTCTGACCTCTTCCTACTTTGGTCCATCTTAAAGGGGCAGCCGGTCAATATCGGATGACAATTGATACATAAACACATCTTATGCCCCCAGAAAGGAAATGTGTATGGGTGGTCATGTGACGTCAATCTTGAAGTACCTCAAGATGGACATACCACTTCAAAAATGTACATTGATAAAGGGTGACAACCTAACCAATGAGCAGATTCTAAAAAACACCTATATCATCAAAGAGAAGGATAAAAAGCTCCATTATGTTTTCTGTCCCACTGTCAAAGAAACAAGAACGCTATTACCACTTCCCGAGCTCATATATTATGATAAAGACAAGTATCTCTTCACTCAAGAGGGCCTTGCTACTCTACTAGAATCTATAAAAGGGAAGGGGATACAGGTAAAAGAAGGGCACACGGAGCACAATGTTATTGCCCCCCGCGACTAAAGCAAAGAAAATACCGGTAGAACGGCCGTACAAACTGCACATACAAAAGCAATAGTAATCAGAGATGCCCACCTCTAAGATCACCCCAGGGGCAGAGCACCCCCATAATGAGGACAACATCTTGAACCTAACATCAGACTCCCTCACATTAGGTCTGAATGTTGGGACCACATCTACATCTGCCTCCACCATCCTAGGGATAGAGGGGTCAAGACCTATATCCTCCACCACTCCTCCATCCTCCACCACTTTTCTATCCTCCACCATTCTGCTATCCTCCACCATTCTACACCACACCACTCTTCCACCATTTTCCACAATCATACCCACCACCATTCCATTCCCCACAACCACACCTTCACCCACATCTTTAGCCTCAATCATTTTCTCCATGGGAGAACTCATTTTCTCCATGGAAGAACTCATTTTCACCTCAACGCTCGATCTTACCTTCACTTCCATCACCTTCCCTCCTACATTATCAGTTCCACCTTTCATATCTGGGATGTCACCACCTTTCTCATCTGCCACCATCATGATACCGCTAGTGAATCCCTCTACAGTCACCACACAATTTGTGAGTCCATCAATGGTGTCTCTCTCACAAGGCACCACTGCCCTTCCACCTAGACCCCAGCCACCCCACCCATCCACCACTGGGGTCCCATTTTCACAAGTTGGAGAGGCATTCAGACGTCAAATTGACGCTATTCGAACCCTCCTCTCTGGCCCTTCTAACATCTTACAATCTATTTTTTCTTGTATGCAGGGGCTTTCTATGCAGGTATCCAACATCGACAAGCAGACTCACGCCTTACCGGACCTTCTCACAAGCATTCAACAATGATAAGAAGTAGTGTTCTAGCAAGTCAACCATGTTGACGATCGCTTACAAACACTGTCACAGTTGATGCTCATCATGAAAATCCATCAAGAAACATTAGTCCAGCAAGTCGACCGGGTCACCAAGCAAACACAACCTTTACCTGCGACCCTTCACAAGCTTCAGCAGCAACAAGCTGCACTGAGCATGCATATGGATTGCATGGAAAGCAGCCTTACACAACTCATCTGCTGCTAGGAGGAGCATGCAAATGATGCATTAGAACAACTACAAACAAAAGTGACTGATCTAATAGAATGACTCCTCTCCGCTGAAGCACGATACAAAGATCTCAAGGAAAGTTACGACACACTGCTCGAAACCCACATGCACGTACAAGTTTTACTTGAAGAATTACAAGCTATCCACCAGCGATGCAAGAAAGCATCGACAAATACAAACAAAGACAAGGCGGCAGATGACAAGGATGACAAAGATGATGAAGATGACAAAGATGATGATTCTGACTTCTTGGTTGACTCAAATGCCGACAACTCTTCTTCAGATGACCCAGGCAACGCTGGGGAAGACACTAGGCGAGGAGCAGATAATATAGAAAGGAGAGATGGTGGAGACCACCAGAAGAGTAGTAGCAAAGACCACCATACTCCCGACACCAAATGACAATGTAACAATGTCCTATGCAGACCAATTCTTCAATTTTTCTGTGATGGGCTCTCTGGGGGACACAACCAAAGCCGCAACTTTTGCTGAGTTTCAACAATGCATCTTGGAAACTAGCACTAGCCCGCTCATAGCAGCTATCACTTTTCAACCATCTTCTCTAGAGCAAGTTGCAGTCCTTCCCCCAGAACAGGAGGATTTTGACAGAGTAAGTCTCGACATTGACGATAGACTCGACTCTGAATCTGACGAGAATGAAGATCTACAACAATATTTTGATGATGATGAACAAACTTCACTTCCTCCTCTAGAAGACCTTCCCCCTCCTCCACCTCTAATTCACAAAATGCACAACTTAGATATGACAGCCATCTCTACATTAGATGTTTAGGACATCTTCATCCAGAACACTATTGTAGACAATGCCAAAGACGGGGGGGGGGGGGACATCCTCTATAACAACATGAAGACAAAGTGCAAGTTGACACACAAAGATTTATATGTTCTTCTACGACCTCAATCAGTGGTGAAGATGGCCATCTTTCGTGTCCTACTTGCCAACTCTATAGAGGAATTTCAGAGCCCAAAGAAAATGTAGCCAGTTTTCAATGCTTCACCTTCTTTAGCATTATGCTTATTAATCAAGGAGTTACAAGAAAAGTCAATCAAGTGGTTGTAAACGGGTCTCGCGAGAAAAGCATGATACATTTCAGTGCCTTTCAAAGTTTTCAACCACTGGCTCCTCATGATTGTTGACACCGAGGCCCACGACGCCAAGGTGTACAATTTCTGCGCCAGTGAGCTCAAGGTGGGAAACATTAACTTTGTTGGTTTAGAATCCGGAGAAGCATGATGCATTCCCTTCCGGCTTCTCAAAGTCATATGGTTTGCCTTCCGATCTCTTACACATGGATGGAACCAACCATGGTTCAGAATCATAAACCCAACCATTCAGACACTAGAAGGTTCAGGGGACTGCGCTCTCTGTACAATCAGATTCATCAAAGCACTCAATAGACATATCCCTTTTACCAAGCTAGCTATAGAGGATATGCATGCTATACAGGGACGATACGTCATGGAGCTCATTTGCAATAGACGGTTCTTCAAGGACCTGAAAATGGCACATGATGACCTACCCCGTTATTTATTCTTTGCTATCCAACATCCATAAAAGCAACCATTTAGACAAGTTCTAAAGGAGTTGGAACAACAAAAACAACAAACCGCCACGGCCCCAGAAAAATGACAATGGGACCCCTACACTTTTGATATGGTGGAAGATAAGGGGGACATAGATCTGCTAACAGGAGCTACCATTAATAGATCCTCCAAAGATATGGTTCCTCTATATGATATACAACCAAAATTCCCAAACTTTGACCTTACTGCATGCAAAAGTCTTTCAGATAGTGAACTCAGACTCATCATGTCTCGACTGTATGTAGAAAATGATGAGCTTGTCTTCCTTGAAGGGAATATTCTTGTAATGGCCGATGCACTCTGTCAGACCGTACAAGTTAAAGGTTCACTATCCGTGAGCGTGATAGCTGCCTACCAATATCTTCTAGCACGAAACTTGTCTACGGTTTACATGGCGTCAGCATACTTGAAGGATGATTTACTCGACTCAAAGAACTTCGGAACCACTGAAGCCCTTATCTCATGTCTTCAACATATGACTCCAAAGTTCATCTTGTTTCCATTCCTTCACTCTGAGCATTGGATGCTGCTAGCAACGATCCCGGAACTACAGTTATCTACAATAATTCTGATAGCCAGTTCAATCTCAACTAGAGAGAGTATGATGTTATAGTAAAGATGCCCACAGAGGAAGTGGCGAAGGATTGTGCCGAACACACAAAGGCATACAACAGAGATCATTTCAAGCACCCAGCCTTCTACCACTGATGTACCCAACAAATTAAAGAATCCAACGATTGTGGATTCCAAGTCCTCTACTAGATGCATACCCTCGCCGTTCTTGGCAAACGCGTTGAGGACATGAAGGATGTGGATTATCACGCTTTACGGGGGAAGTTCGCTACCAATCTTCTCCATTCTTATGGAGCCAACAAGGGTTTAACAGAACCTTAACACCCTTTCCCATGTACTTCTCAACCTATCACCTTGACACTCTGAGGTCAGAGTGAGTGATAAGTTAGGGGGCGGGGAGTACACTGGGTAAGGGAAGAGGTATTATATTCAAACCTTCTTTTTTCTTCTACCTTTTCAATTACCTTTGTTCTTTCGCACAAATTTTTCTTTTTTTTTACATTTAGATTTTCTGATAATTTCTATGATAGAATAACTTCTATACATAAGACAACATTCGCTTTGGTAAGGGGACACCCCTAGCTAAGTTAGAGACAAAGTAGTCTTCAGAAGCACTTACATAGTAGCATTTAGGTACGTAATGGTGAATTAATAAATCACCTCCACAACTCGATATCCATTCTTTTTCTTCAATTCTACATCAGACTCTCCACAGGTCAAAACCGCAGCCGAAACAAGCCAAATGCTCTCAAGGATGGGAGGGAACCAGGTGAAATCCAAATCAAGGAACTTCGCAAGTGGACTGCCAAGTACAAAACTGAAACAAGTGCATGTCTGGAAACTCTAGGGAACAATTTTCTTCTTTTCAAAAAGAGGCTTGGTAGCCCAAATAAAATCCCTAAAATACTCAATTCCTAAGCCGGTGAGCGTATGAATAAAAGCCTGAGTGTTGAATAAAAACATGAGAGTTGTGTCATGCATAAGGACCTATATGAAGAGACAATAAAGGTCTTTCTCGGTTGGTACATTTAGCTGCCCTCACAAAGGCAGATGTGTTGTGCCTGATAGTGAGACCCTAAGGTTTCCAAATATATGAAAAGCTGACAAAGGTCTTACCCGGCCGGTACATTTATCTGCCCTCACAAATGCAGATGTGTCACGCCCGATAATGAGATACTAAAAGCTTAGAATAAGCCCTCCCCCCTTCATAAGGGGAGTTACACAGCAGCCTTCATCCAACCCTCATACCTATAGTAGCTTCTGGTAGGAATTTCAAAGAAGTATAAAACTGCTTAGAGGCAAAGACATGCACTAAATACGACCCAGGAAAAGGTGGTCCCAATGCGAGTTACGCGACATGGAAGAAACCTGAGGTCCACACAACTCCTAATACTTGAAAGAGTCAGTGCAAATAGAAGCCCCAATAAGACACTAGGAGATCTCTGGTATAGAACTAAAGCCAGAGTATGGAATCTTCACTAAACAAAATTGCCTCGCCACTATGCATCTTAGCTCTATCTAGCTTGAGGACAAGCTAGACTCTAAGTTGGGGGGGGGGGGTGATAACCTCCCATTTTGTGATATTATCTTCCTAGTTTCTCTTAGTTTTCCATACTCTTTCTTAAATAAATTAGATAGAATACTTAACTTTCTAGATTTATTGAGAATATACCAATAGAATGATATTTCTCCTTTTCTTCTTATAGAAAAACAAAAAAAAATCGCAAAAGTTCCAACCCAACCGGTCCCAGGACCGAGAGGACTCAAACTGTCCCAAGACTGAGAGAAATCTCTAGCGGTCCCAAAACCGAGTGAAATCCCTAGCGGTCCCAAGACCGAGCAAAGGCCAAAGGGTCCCAGGACCGAGCAAAGTCCTAGCGGTCCCAAGACCGTGTGGACTCAATTGGTCCCAAGACTGAGTAAAGTCCTAGCGGTCCTAAGACCGAGTGCCGACCCATCGGTCCCAAGACCGTGTAGAGGTTTATTGATCCCAGGAACGTGTGAAAGCTACCAGTTCCAAGACCGTGAGGATCCAAATGGTCTCTAAACCGTTAAGATCCAAACAGTCCCAAGACCGTTCAAGATCCCCTTGACGCCTATAAATAGGACCCAAGGGGTCCTCATTGAGGGGGGGAGAGTCTTAGATGCCCAAAGGCTACCTCATTTGTTCCAGAGCTGTTTCATCCTTCATCCTTCACCCCAAGGTTTCCGGTCTAAGATCCATACTCCATCCATAAGCTTACTTTCTCTCTCATCGATATTGAAGGTAGGAAGTTAAGGATTCATCACCAAGGCAACCATGTAGTGTGAAGATAGTTGTTATTTACTCCATTGGGTCGACCTTCCTCCCTCCTATGTGGAGATGATGTTCTCCTTCTCTTCTCTTGTTTTCTTCCTTGTTCTTACCATGAGCGAGTAGTTCTATACACTAGGGTGCGGGGTGTAGCCCCGCTACCCATGTTTTCATTCCATGCATTGTAATTCATGAGTTTGCAATAAAAAATCTATCTTTTTAATTCAACATCAATTGTTTAATGAATACTAGTTGCTTGATCACCAACCTGCATTACCTATTATCTGCTAGTATGAATTTTCTATGTTTGTGCTTTTAGATTCGATTATCAATTGAATGTTGGTTCTTGATGTATGTAATCACCATATATCTATTTTGGTATCTAGGAGTGCTTTTCATGAATTGGGTCAAACTCACCTCCATCGTTCTATTTTCATACTATGAAATGGAATCAGTTGACATACGAAAGTGCAACCTTGACAAGTCGAGGAACACACTTCGTGAAGGGAGTGATGCAAAGTAAGTGACCATTCATTCAGGGATGGCTGGCATTGCAATACTCCCACATTTCTCATAGTTAGCTATATGAAAGGAAGATAAATCTACAAAGATACTAACTATTTAGATTCTTATTGCAAGCCATGTTATTGTGATGTATGTTATGATCCATGCATAGTGGTGGTGAAAGTTGATCACATCCTAGTGGTTCCCAAATATTGTTTACAATCTTAAGTTTACTTTCCTGCCATTTAATTTACTTTGCACTTTAGTCTTATCATCAAATCATCTCATTGATCTAAGTATCAACTTTTGAGTAGATAAGTAGAATTATAACATTTTCCATCTTGTTAAATATTTAACAAGACTGTTGTCTCATGGATTCGACCCTAAATTGTATTACAATAAGACTTCCACGTACCTTAGCATACGTGGGTGGAGATCTTATTATAGCGCACACAAGGCTAAACTTAGGGAATTACTATCTCTAGGATTTTTAGTGGTGCATGAAACTCCACGCAAGTGGAGGCTCCATCATTCATCAAGTCCATGAACATTGTTGGTGCACTGTTTATCCCAAATGGCATAACCACGAACTCATACTGACCATACCGAGTCCTAAAAGCTGACTTAGGTATGTCATCCTCCTTGATCTACAACTGGTGATAACCCATTCTCAGGTCTATCTTCGAGAACAATTTGGCACCACACAATTGGTCAAACATATCATATATCTACGGAAATGGATATTTGTTCTTTATCGTCACCTTGTTCAATTGTTTGTAATCTATACACAGCCTCATGGAACCATCTTTCTTCTTTAGAAATAACACAGGAGCATCCCATGGAGACATGCTCGGTCTAATAAAACCTTTCTGAAATAGTTCTTGCAACTATTTTTTTAATTCTTCCATCTTAGGTAGAGCCATTCTATATGGTGTTTGTGCCATCGGCTGCATTCCCATGATTAGGTTGATCTCAAAGTCAATCTCTCTAACTGGAGGAACACATAGAAACTCATTTGGAAACACATCCTCAAACTCACGAACCACTGGCACCTCTTGGATACCTGAACTCCTTGCCTCGGTATCCACCACATGTACCTAGAACGCTTCACAACCTTGCCTCATAATCTTCTCAACCACCATCACTGATACTAGACACGTCAGAAGAATATTCCTATCTCCTTGGAAGATCCATGTCACATCACCATATACAAATGTCACCACCTTGGAACTACAATCCAAGACCACCTGATACTTCTCCAAGGTGTCCATTCCAAGGATCACATCGAATGCATGCATATCAAGTGGTATGATCCACTTGAATGTTGTTCCCTAAAAAAGAAAAGACACACCTCCCACAACTTTAGGAAAACAACTAAAGAGGTTTCTAAGAGCAGACTATCCCGTCTATGACTAACAGGTGAAGAACAACTATCAATCATTTCTCGAGTGATAAAAGAGTGTGTAGCACTCGTGTCAACTAAAATAGATATGAAGCAAGAAGAAGACAAATCAGAATGAAATAATTCCATCTGACTTGTCACAACTTGTAGGTTGACCATTCCTTCTGAATGGCTAATAGCGTAGAATCTAGCCATTTCCTATTGTTGTCCATGTCCTTTCCTGGCTTGAGCTGACAAACCAACTTGTGATGCTTGTCCACATCCTCGGCCTCCATCGCTGCTAAAATGTTGTCACTGTGAGCCCTACTGACTCTGCCTTGATAGTTGGATCACCTCATCATCTTTCACAGGGCAGTACAACTTTGTATGCCCAACCTGGCAACACCTGTAGCAAGTCTTCCTATCATATCACGACCTCAACGACCCTGCCATTGGCACCGAAGTTGTAATTTTGGCTCCTCCTGATGGAAGACTGCATCCTCTGCCTTTACTTGGTGACCATTGTGTCTGCGCACTTGACCTCTGCGATGATGATGCTGCCGAGAACCTAGGCTTGTTAAATCCTACAGAAGATTGTCCATGGTACTATTTTGGTCTCTTCTTGACACTCTTCTCATGCTTCTCAACCACTGGTCTTTCTATCCTCTGAACTGACTCCACGAATGTAGCAAACCATTCACGATTCTCCATAGCTAACACTGGGGTTGTAAACTCTACATTTAGCCCCTTCTCAAAGCATCAAATTCTCTCCTGATCCGTAGCAGCCATGTGAGGACATAACCTCAAAAACTCCATTGACATCTCTTCTTACTCATTGATTGACATGGATCCCTATTGGATCCTCTCAAACTATTATATCTTCTCATCTACATAGGTACGTGGAAAGTACCTACTTACAAACTATCAACGGAACTCCTCCCAACTGATATCAACACCTGGCCTCTTCTCCTTCTCAATGGCCCACCAGTGGCTATCACTCCCCTTCAAAAGATACATAGCATGCTTCACTTTGTCTGCCTCAGGGATGTTGAGTATCTTGACGGCCTTCTCCAACTCTGTCAACCAAAGATCAACATCCGTTGGATCAGCCATACCAGCATACTCCACAACCGCAACACGTCTCAATGTCTACAAAGGTCTTCCCAGAGCTCGTAGATTCATCACTATGAACAACTACCCTAGGATGTGGTGCATCCATTCTGTTTACCATGTGCATCATCATTTCCATGAACTGTCCAAACAAAGAGCAAAAGTTAGGATTTTCCATCATGGTTGGGTCAAACTGGGGTACCTCAGGCGCCTGATCTTCTCTCGCTAATCCCTTGCAACACCTCCAGGTGAAGCAACACTGCTCTTTGTAGTGTGTTTTTTGTGTTTTCTAGACATCTTTTCTAATCTTCTTCTTCTTCTACATAAGTAGAAGTCATGATAAGACATATTGAAGGACACTAGAACAGACACAAACCCTAGTCCTAGGTCCATGTAGACTCGACGAACCTAAAGCTCTGATACCAATTAAATTTTGACAACCCGATGCACCACAAATGAGATTACTCAAAACCAAATGCAAAATCATCACTAAAGGAGCAGATAACCAGAAAAAACTAGAAATTAAAACCAATTTAGCAAAACCACCATAAGCCAAAAACTTAGCACACATAGGTCCACAAGCATTACACATCATATCACATGGTGCTTACATCACTACGCATCATCATTCATGTCATCAACCTATTACATGACATACATGTTCCACATATATACATATACACATGACATATCTATACAACCATGGATCAAAGGCCAAAACCCTCGTATGGATAACATATCCAAAAAACACAACAAGAACACCCCCAGAGACCTGAGTGTAGAGGGATCTCATCTAGGACTCTATCACCAAAAGATTAGCATCACATCCAACCTTATCAACTACTACTCATGCTGGTGCTCTTCCTCAGTTGCACAATCTCTACCTCTTCATGCACGACCACCTAAAAGATGTGGAAACCCACGGGGTGAGACCAAACATCCCAGCATGAGATATAACTCTATGTCAATGTCTATTAAAGAATAGATAACTCACATGTAGATAAAGTACTAAGTAGGTTGAGTAGATTCAACTGAATGATATGTATCTAATGAATAAAGCAAATTAGGCAAACTAGGTAGTTATCACTGAGTAGTAGACAAATTAATATTCTAAGAAGGAATATGAAGAACATGTATAATAGTTGACTTCTCTTACTGTCTTATAATTCAAGAAATAAGTAAAAAGATAAGGTAAAGGTCTAAACAAATATTTTTCATATTTGACCCTAAGCAAGATACACTATACGGTTGTGTTACTTCTTTTATTATTTCCCTGAGGATTTGAGTCATACCACCCAAATCCAACCGACCACTTCTAAGTCAAAATCGGTTCCATACAAGGTCAATTGACGAGCCATAATCCATGACCTCCCTACACCTCTTGGTTAGCATAAGAGAAAACACTATAGAGACATATCAGTCAACTAACACAATGACATATTGTCAAGATCATGGATTGGCTCACACATGTCCATCCACATATATAATCACACCTAGCCCACCTTGGAATAGGTCTGACGCTACAAGAATGGGATATCGCATGGCCGTTCTAAAAAGAAGGATTGGCTCATGCATGGCCATCCATATCACAAGGACAACAACTCACACATGGTTGTCACACACCACCTGTAACTGTGGATTTAAGGAGATACTCGACTTCTGCCCCCACATATTAAAAAATATGTGCTACAAGTTTCCCATAGGAAGGACTCGTTTCACCATCTAGCACTAAGAGTGACATTGGAATGGATCTATGTCACATGGAACCTATAGGATTAGAGTTTCACTTGCTTAATTAAGACAATTGAGTATCTTTTCACATCAATCAAGTTAAAATGTACAAATCCAAAACAAACTTTACAAAAATGAGCGAAGTAGTGCAAATCCAGAAGATGTAAAATGTATAAGGTGTGAACTAGTCAGATCATCACAACATGATACTTATAGAAGTGCCATTGACAAGGCCATCACAAATGTCACACCACTATGGGACATAAATCCATTAATCATATCACAGGAGGATATGACCTCACAATAGGCCTCAATCCTTCACCAGGTCATAGGACCTATCACATC
Organism: Alisma plantago-aquatica; assembly: GCA_963693085.1. Lineage (NCBI taxonomy): Eukaryota > Viridiplantae > Streptophyta > Magnoliopsida > Alismatales > Alismataceae > Alisma > Alisma plantago-aquatica. The sequence goes on from OY856415.1 coordinate 614,083,463, forward strand.
AATATGATTTCATCATATCTCATCAATGCTTATAGCCATTACTCTATATCACATAATCATCACCATAACATACACTAGCTATGATTTACATATCACATGTAAGGTTAGTGATTTATAAATAGGAGAGAGAAAGCGTCATAATATGATAATTACTACAAAAGAGACAAGCAAGAACATCCTATTTTCAACAATAGGGTTAGGGTTACATGCAGACGATTAGGGTTCCATATCTTAATTCAATCACCATACCCTAATTATGTCATCTCCCATTTTATTGGAACATGTTGAGATTAACACATCATTAAGTAACCATGATTAGGGTGTTATGTTATTGTCATTAAACATCAACATCATGTGCGTATGTATGTGTACCATTTCATGGTATGATGCATGCATTATGACCAATCAACACATATATGTGTCTCGACCACACACCACACTAGTGTCTTGGCTTTCCACCAAAATAAGGATCACGACTGTGACACTCCAGCTAGGCCATTACTGAGGCACACCAACCAGGTCATGACCGAAACACCCCATGGTCACGACAACAACACACCATGGTCACTACCCAAACAATAGTACGTCTCAAGCACCGTGAAACAGGCATCTCAACCATGAAAACACATCATCTCCCCACAACAACTCAAGTACAATGACAACATCTCAACCAACCTAAAATAGGCATCATGACCAAGTACATGGCAACGTCTCGACCATGACCAAAAGCAACGTTGTGACCGCGACACCCATTTGTCTCGACCAAAACCAAGACAAGGTCACAAAACAAGGATACTAGGTAATATGTCTTGGCCAATAACACACAAACAACATGACCATTAACACATTAATAAGGCATTTCTATCGAGATGAAGACAAAATGTCACAACCAACACAACACCAACAGTCTTGATTGAGACCACACAAACAACACAACCAAAACACCCCACAAGTAAAGTGTCTCAACCAAGGCTAAACCCAAGACACAAAACCACCTTCAAACCAATGATAAACAATCATCAACACAGAAGTAAACCTCGACCAAAATAGAAGATAGCATTAAGAAAACTTCCATCAATAAAGTGGAAAACTTCACATAAGAATGGTCACCAAACCCTTAGAACATGGGCCACGAAACTACCATGAAAGAACCTCATGTGAGAGACATAAAACCACATTTAACAATTCTGAAATAGAACTTAGACTCCGAATAACAATAAGATACACAAACCTCATGCATGCACTCAAAACCAAGTCCAAAGGATAGGAAGATAACCACCATCACATATCCATCTCCAAAATTGGATACCTTACATTTGGGTTTCAGATTTTAAGAAGGGTTTTGAATTTTAAGAAAAACAAGCATGATAAATACCATCACCCAAGATCTACATCATTACACCACCTAATAGCATCTTAGAGTAACATTTTACAGAGAGAAGCAACAACATGGATGCGATGAAAAGAGTTAAAATAGAGAGGATAGAGAGTTATATATCCCGCCTTAAGGAAGATCACTCCAAGGATTACAAGCTCCAAGCATGCAATAACCAAGGGAGGAAAAAGCTCCACTTTTGGCAACAAGGTCACCTCAAAGAGAGGAAGATACCAAGGTTAAAAGTTGCTTAAGAAAAGAGGGTAAAACATCCCTAGGTTGAACTAAAGGAAGAGGGGGGAAAGAGAGAAGAAACTCCCTCTCACTTTGGTACTGCCTTGTCAAAACATGGCCGATGACCCTTATAATGAGGATATTACTCTTGAGAATGACCCCCATGGATGATCCATGGTCTAAGGTAGAGAAAAGAGAAGAATATGGGTATAATCTCCAAGGAAACAACACAAAATAAAGGCATACACTTACCAAGGTTGAAAATAAGAAAAGGTCACTACATGTAAGAGATGTGATCACCAAAAGCTCCAAGGACAACTCTCCTCACTCCTAAAGGCTCCAAAGACAAGCAAGAGAGGATGAGGAAGATAAAAAGTAGAAAGGAGCATTTCCATGGAGAGAAGAGGGGCTATATACCAAAGGAGGAGGGAGGTAGGGTGAGGGATGATGTGTCAACATGAGAAGGCTCTAAAGGAACACTTGTCCACCCAAGAAACACACAAGAAACCACTTAAACCATGATTGCACAAGATGGTGTTACAACCTATGTTGGGTCTCGACCACATGGGTCCCCAACACATGGGTTCAGTCAAGACACTCCAAAGAAGGTCGAAAAAAGAGCAAAGCATCACCCTGGTCGAGACTAAAGGTCACCAAGCACACTAGGTTTAGATACTCCACAAAAGGACAACTTCTCTTGGTCCAAAACACCTCAAAAACACAAAGGTTGAGATAAGACTCACCCAAGCAAGGTGTTGCAGTCGACACACACCCAAATCGCCCACATAGGTTGAGACAAGGGTCGAGACAAACCAGCAAGATGCACATGGGTCGAAACCAAGAAAACCCTAGAAACCCTAATCACCTCTAGTCATGTCACAACTCATCCAAGGCCCCACCAAGGCTCCCCAAAGCATCACATTCTCTATCATGAAGCCAAGAGAGGGAAGATACACTCGAGATGTGGCAGATTGCAAGATAACCCTCACAAATGGGTAAATTGCAAGTTGGCCCAAAATAAGCACTCGAAGCACAAACATCATCCAAACAAGCTCAAACTGGATACATAACCTCTCCACAAGATCTAAAAATATCTTAAAGGATTTGAGCAAGGTTCTAAGCACTTAACCAAGCAAAACAAACCAGGTTATCCCAAAACATAGGTTAGGGGTCATACAATAATGAGTCTCAGACACCTATTATAATTCAAGATGAATGTGATTTGACTGATATAAATCCACGATACAAGGGTTGGTTAAGAACTGAACATCTTCTTAATGGTTGTATAGCAAGGTCTATAATTGAGGACGTGATGGGAGAAATAGTTGGATGTAAGACCTCAGTGGAATTCTGGGATACTCTAGGAAAGAGATACATTGAATCTTAACAATTGAGAGAGATTGAATTAAAGCTCAGTTAAGAAAATGTAAAATGTTCTTATCCATGGGATGTATATCTATGTAAGTTTGTAGGTATTTGGATATGATAAATGCAATTAGGTGTGATGATAGTGATTAGGAAAGTGTTTTCACTCTCTTAAATGTATTAGACAACCGTAAGTATGATGGATTTGCCATCTCTATGCTTAATCAACTTACACCACAATATTCTAATCATGTGTCCTTTATACAAGACTTTGAGCAAAGAAAGTATTGTAGGTCTAGTTATTCACCTATCCTAGTTTCTTACAATAATAGAATCACAACTGCTAGTGACATTAACAAACAACATGATCTTCACCAAAACCACACCAACTACAATTATCATGGACGTGGTAGATTTAGTGGTAGAGGAAAAATTTAAAACTTCAACTATATGTAGGGAATTCTAGTAAGAGGACCTATACAAAATGTGAATTAGTTTACCTCTCAAGGAAGAGGATTCTCTCAAGTTACACAACAAACAAGAGGAGTTATTAACATCACTTAGGAGAATGTTATGACAACTCCTATCTTCTGTCAAATTTGTGTAAAGGCAAGGACATGATGCCTTGAAATGTTGGAAAAAATTTGATAATGCCTATCGGAATAATAATGCACGAAAATGTATGGTTGATAATAATAAAACGACCTTGGTTTCTCTGGGGATGAATGAAGTTGATTATACTAAGTGGAATAATGATTTTAGGTTCCACTAAGCATATTTTTCAAATCATAGGTATCTCCATAAAATGAGAATTTAGCGAGATGGTGACTCCATCATGGTGGGAAATGGGAATTTCATTCCAATTAATTATACTAGAGACATTCATCTTTGTAATATCATTCATATATCCTTGAAAAATGATTCAATAGTTCCTAACATCAAGAAGAAATTACTATATGTATCTAGACTAACTTCAAGTTTTCCATATCATGTTATTTTTACTAATTATGTTGTTTGTGTTAAGGATTTAATGACCCATGAGATTATGGCAAGGGGATCATGTAAGGATGGCATGTACATGTTACCTGTGATAGAGTCAAAGCTTTTGTCTTATGAGAAAGAACACAAATAAAATTTGTTTTCCAATAGGTTCAATAATGTTCCCAGTGATGTTTGGCATAGAAGACTTGGTCACCCTAATAAAGTTGTCTTATATCAGCTTGTTCAAGACAACATTATAAATAGAAGAAAAAAACTGTGTTTTTTGTAGTACCTCTGAGTTGGGAAAAATTAGGAAACTACCAGTTAGTCATGTCCATTTTAGGTCAAATAAACCTTTGCATAAGATACATTATGATGTGTGGGGAAAAGCTCTTATATCTTCTATTGATATCTTTTAACATTATGCGCTACTTATTGATGATTGTATGAGATTTAACGAGATTTTTCTTTTAAAACTCAAAAGTGACTTTGACTTTGTATTCAAAAGTTCTTATAATTTGATCTTTTTTGATAGCAAGCAGAAAGATTCATTACTCAATACACGATACGACATCTACAAGGGTAGAGTACAACACCACCAAACCATACAAAGAGCTGATCAGAAACAAAGAAACACTGCAACTCACATCGGAAAGAAAATAAAATGCTTATGTATTGATTTCTCTTCTGTGGAACTGACACAGGCAATTTATCTTGAGAAATTCCTTCAACTTGAGCATAAAGCAGTGAATTAAGAACTCGACCAGCATGATGTTCTGATAATGGGTAATCTACTCAACCAAAACCAGAGGAACCAAGCAACAAGATCAAACCGTGGAAAAAATGAGATCTAGACTAACTAGAAATCTCTCACTCTCCTGAAGAGAGGATCGTCGGAAGGCGACCAGACAACACCGATAAATGGTGACCGAAAAACACAGATAAAATAGTGACATAAAAGGCAGATAAACTGCCACAGACCCGACCAAACAACTAAGAAAACAAAAACAACAAAGGAAAACAGAACACGCAGAGGAAAGGGGGAGGAAACCCAGCCTCTAGGACCAGCTCGACGGAGGAAATAGCCAAATCTGCCCGAGGAAGCAGCACAGAAGGCCATTGAGGCTACGCCCCAGCCGAAACCACCGCCTCTAGGCTCAACTGCCGAAGAGGAGTTCGACTCGAGGTACGAAGCTCCACTGCCGAAGGAAGGAGAGGCGAAGCCGAATCAGGACTACACCACCACGAACTCGATCTGAGCGACCAAGAGAGGAGGAGAGGCCCGGGGGGAGCGGGCAGACGCTCACCGGCAGCCTGGAGCCCCCCCCCCCAAGCCAGCCGTGCCGCTGGGGAAGCCCTAAATAGTATTCAACTATTTTAAATGAGGGTGTTGGACAATTCATGAAATTGTACTTGAAACAATACTTTGTTGTAAAAGGCGTATTACACCAACAATCCTATCCACATGATCCTTCCCAAAATGGAGTTGTCAAGAGAAAACATCAACATATAGTGGAATTAGTTCTTGCCATGATGATGAAATATGATGTACCAAAGACATTCTGCGTTGAAGCCTTCAACACTTCTAATTATTGGATTAATCATGTTTCTGTATATTCTTTACATGATAAATCCCCATTTGAGTTACTATACAATGAGAAACCTTATTATAGTCATCTCAAAGTCTTTGGGGCTTTATGTTATCCTTACTTGGGTCATTACACAAAAGACAAACTGGACTCAAGGTCTTTACATTATATATTTGTTGGATATAGTGTATAACATAAAGGATACAAATGCCTACATATTCAGACTAGACACATTGTTAAAGCTTGTCATTTTCAATGAAGGAGTATTTACATGAAAGGGCATTTCTACTAAATCTGACTTTAATTGTATACTGTTAAGCAAGTTTATGATGGTCAGTGGTAGGATCCACGTGATATTGTGGTTATTCAATTTATTAATACTGCCAATCAATGTAGTAGTGGCCAACACTCTGAAAGTAATATATACATTAATGGTTTTGATTCTACTTGTTAACTTCATCCATGATTGTCCTGACACTATGTGTGTCTCCAAGAAGACCACCAGTCATCAAGATAATATTCTACCTACTGCTACTACATTATAGTGTAGCTCTACAATTGTGGATCCATAAATATTAATAGAATCCATAACAGATATCAAAGAGTCTTCACAACTTCCTACCGCCAATACATCTGATAAAAAAGAACCACAACATGCTTATCCTGATATATTGTCATCCCTAGAACTCATGACTCAAGAGGAGAACAGTTCTAATGAAATTTCTCCTGATGCTACTTCTTTAACAACACATTACTTTGAACCTGAGCACTCATTTGATTCTTTAACTAGTATGGCTGTTACACCTTTTGTTCCTCAATCACAACAAAGATGTCAATTGAATACCCATCGCATGCTCGCACAAGCAAAACTTGTCATTGTCAAAGAAAATCCAAAATATGTTTTATCATCTATGAACATTATATTCACACCACAAATTGTTAAAGAAGCTCTACAAAATAGCGTCAGGAAGGATGCAATGGAAAGTGAACTTGTTGCGCTACAAAATAATGAAACTTGGACTTTAGTTGAAAGACTACCTAACACGAATGTCTTGGGCTTTAAATTGGTTTTCAAAACAAAGCTCAAACCCAAAGGATCTCTAGAATGACTGAAAGCTAGACTTATAGCTAAGGGTTTACACCAAACAGAGGGAATTTACTATATGGAAACATTTAGTCCTATCATGAAGTCACCAACAATCAAAGCTACTCTAACTGTGGCAATATCTCACAAATGGGCTATCAAACAACTTGATGTTTGTAATGCTTTCCTAAATAGTCTCTTGGACACTGAGGTGTTCTTGACACAACCACTAGGATTTGCAAATCAGCAAAAAGTGTAACCATGTTCGTAAATTGAACAAAGATCATTATGGGTTAAAGAAGGCACAACAAACCTGGTATAATAGAATAAGCCACTTTCTAATTGAAGTTGCTTTTTGTGCTAGATTAGAAGACTCTTCTTTGTTCGTCTATTTTGTTGATGGTATCCTAGTATACCTACTTCTCTATGTAGATAATATTTTGATAACATGTAACAATTATGTCTTAGAGGGTAAAATGCTTAAACATCTTGATTCAAAGTTTTCTCTCTTGAAATTGGGTGATATTCATTATTTTCTTGGAATAGAAACTTAAATCAATATGAATGGTTTGCTTCTAAACCAAGATACTTATGACTTATATGTGAAAAGATGTTAGATTATAAGCTTACATCTTCATTGGCCAGTTCCTCTTTTCTACATGATCAAGTTAAAAATCAAGGGGAATCTCTCTCTGATCCAAGTGACTATAGATGAATAGTGGGAACTTTTAATACTTAACTCTAACCAATCCTGATATTACATGCAATGAAAATCTAGAATGTCCATTTCAATATAATACTTCAGCAACACACTTGGATCTTGTTAAATGAATACTTCGCTATGTCAAATGAATAACATGCCTGGGTATTCAAACCCATGCTAGTTCAGACTTTTTAGTCACAACCTACTCTAATTTTTATTGGGGTGGATGTCCACTCACCTGATAGAGCAGAAATGGTCATTGTGTCTTCCTGGGAAGAACTTGTGTTACCTAGGCTTCAAAGAAATAGTCTGTAGTGGAGAAGTCAAGCATAAAGCAAAATACATGTCACTCTCCTCAACTACAATGGAATTATCATGGTTCTCTCAACTTTTTTAGGATATTCAACTATGATACGTAGTCCTACTTTTCTCTACTATGAAAATCACAATGGCATATATATCACCATTAATCTACTATTGCATTATAGAACCATTCATATAGAGTTAGATTACCACTACATATGAGAAAAGGTGGTTCCCGGTCATATAACAACCAAGTGTTTATGTACTAAAGACCAACTTGTTGATATTCTTACTAAGTCAGTATAGAAGAATGTCTTCAAGCATCTTGTTCTCAAACTCGAGCTTTGATTCTCTCAACACAAGTTTGAGGGTGAGTGTTAGACATATCGTAACATAATGAACACATGTGCTAGAGGTTTTGTCTCTATGACTAAAAGACTTGCACATATTTAATAAGTCATGTAGGGAAGGTATACATTACTCACCATATTCAATTTTCTATGTAAACATGTAAAACTAGTGCACCTTGCCAATAAAGTAATCAAAAACCAATGTAACAATACAATTGATATAAATACAATTTGTATCATCATGAGAGGAGGTGTGAAAGTTACCTTTCCTAGTTCTCTATATCAACTTCAAACAAACCCAACACCCTCTTATAATCCCCCAACCTTTCTCTCTCAGTTAAACCCCCTGTCAACATATTCTCTATTCCTTTCATTTTTTCCTTGCAAATGAACAATGAACTCCAATTTGCAAATTGGTCATATTGAAGGCATTGGACAATCAAGAGTTGACGATCATGGGGTTGATGGATCATGCTCACTAATAAAGAGAATCAATGGATCCTGAAATTTATTGATCTTTCATGAACTAAATAGGAGCTATGAACTACAAACTGGTCTTAGTTTTGTGTGGCTTAATGAACACACACAATTAACTGTAAACTACAATTCTCTTGTTATTGCAGCATTTGAACTGCAAACTTGATGACATTATTGGGCTTCTTGTGTTTGTGATACATGAAATGTGAATAGGAAATTCTCTAATTAGATAGTGTTGAACTATTGATGTATATTCCCTCAAATCCAATCATGAGATGATGGGTACATGGATATTTTATACTTTTGAATTTATTAATAAAGAAAATTCCAATTTATTGATGAAAATAATTACTACAATGTTAGTATACACAATAAAAGTCCTTAAAAGGATTGTTAAAAATCATAAGACTTCATGCATATGACTTAACATGAGAGCCTTATGGATGCTAAGAAAAATATTCTTAAATGACCCAAGTTAACAATCATTGTGGATTGAACAACAATAATACAAGTGAGAATGGAGAGTCTTGTGACTGATGACCATATCTCATTTGTAATAGGTATAGGGTACCAAGTGAGGCACATAGATTTTTTGTTAGAGAACATGTGACATGGCTACACTCACCTTATGAGTGATTCATGGACCATTTTATGATAGTCATAATCAAATCTAAAATGAGATAGTGATATTGTGATTCTTGGACCTAAAGTCATTACAATGGTGATGAGACAATCATCATGCTTGTTCACTATCCAATGTGATATTCAAGAAGGTTTCCATAAAGGTAGTGATTGAGTGTAATGAGAATCATTCTCTACATTGTGAGTGATGTACAATTATTTTGACCCTCCTATACAACAAGAGTGATATCTTGGGCTTCTTGATAATTGAGACTAGTGAAACTCATTACCATGATCATGTGAGTTGGAATGTGATATTGAGCTTTTATGTATCTTCCTCATCTACTTGGATATCAAGGAACTTGGGTTGAATGTAGTAAGGATGATTTTTCCATGCCTCCAGTCAAACTAGATATTTGTGACAAGAGGATTACACAACAATGTAACAATGGTCATTGATGGCTTAGTCTTATCCAACCAGTCCTACTACTTCTATTGCAACAATGTGTAGCTAGACACTGTTAATTGATTATGGATATAGATATTGATTAGTGAGTCCATTTCCAATGTAGTATGGATCCTACATGGTCAAAGAGATAGCATGAAGAAAGGAAAATTTGAAATCAATTGTAATTGTAACAAATGTGGGGACCTGAAAGCAAGTTTAAGGACCTAGAACAATATAAGGATCTAGAGTAAAGAAATAAGTTTCCCTAAGTCAGGAGGAAGGACTTGTTTCCAAATTAGCCATCTCATTAGGGTTTACTTAGATGGTTACATGCTTAACTAGAATGATCATTAGTTAACATTTATCCATGATGATAGTGTGATTATGATGTTTTAAACATAAAATAAACTCTAAACATTCCTTGTTTCGAATAATTAGGATTTCAGAATAAAAAACCCTAATCAACTAAATTATGATTTCTTTTATATAGTGGTATGCTAAATGATTTTTAATACTTAATATATATATTTGATTTGATTAAAATTTGGATATGATTTGGATAGCCCATTTATAAGTGTTCTTGAAAACTATAGAATTTTTTATTATTTCTTGACCAGTAGGTCGGCCGAGTTTCCCCAGGACAAACTCATCCGACCATGTTTTCAAGATGAAGTATAACATTTTGGTATTTGATTTTTAAATTTTTATTAGTACATTCAAACGATCTAAAATTTCAAATGTAGATCAGAAAATTAGATTTTTAAATATTAAATTAAATTTTCATATTTTTTGCATCATATTTGGGTTCTATAGAGTATCTTGTCAATCAAGTTTCTTATATGTAACAACTCATCTGACCAACTAGTATTTTCAAAAAGAAACAAAGACTGAAAATAGTTTTTGAACTTGTTTGTAAATGTTCCAAGCACCTCAATTAATTTATATCATCAAAATAACACCCTATTAGCTCTCATAATTCATGGTTCCTATCATAGAAATGAATTTTGAGAGGGAGATATATATATATATTTTGAAGGAGGAAATAACCTGAAAGGTTGATTTATGGTTCCGACTTCCTATTGATTGTGAATTCATGTAAGATCATCAACTCTGGATATAATTTCATGGTGAATTTTCGATCTTATTTATATATTTTGTCCCTCATTTGAATAAAAATTATAGCAAATCACCATCTTTTGTCTTTCTTTCTCTTCTATTCTCGTTTTCTAAGGTTTCTGAGTTGAGAGGAGGAGGAAATGATTCAATTTCTAGAAGCTTGATGGATTTCTAGAAATTTAGATTGTATGTGATGTTTTTAAGGTTCTTGGAAGATAAGGTGAGGTCTTATATCCCTCTTAAGCACTATAGTTATGTGGAATGCCTAATTCTATCCAACTAAATTAATCAAAATGCTTGTTTGTATTTGTATGCAATTGGGTAACCAATTGGAAATGTTTTTAGGGATTCTATAACATACTGAATTCTACTATGTACCTCCTTGTACCCTTTTTCAATAAGATTTGTTCTTCATTTTCATCCCATATGTCTTTGGAGTTGAATTAGTTGAACTATGGTGGTTATTGGATAAATGTTTCCCATATATTCCTAATAAATGGTTTTATGCACAAATACCTCAGTAGAAATCTAAGTAATGGGCCTGATGTGCAACACTTCAATTAAAAAATAAAAATAATAAGGGAATTCATGCTAGAACTTTCTAGGACTATTTAGAATATTAAAAGAAAAGAAATATCAAAATATACATACAGGAGATGATAAATGTTATAATTGGATAAAAGGAGATAATGTGGAATATATTGTTTCAAAAATCACAAATAGGAAACCCACAAGATAATTTGATTCTCAATCTCATTTTCTTGAAATAAAAGTTACTTAAGGGCCAAGTATCACCCAATTTGGAAAATATAAATATATATAAAAACCTTTATTAAAGGAAAATAAAGAAATAGGACAATAAAGAGAAATAAATTATCTAATGTCCTCAAGTTGGAAAATGAATTCCAAATTCATAATCTAAACATGTAGATAAGCATTTGGGAAAGTTTTCAACTAATTAGGATGATATTAGATAATGTGAAAAAGTAGGAGAGAGAGAGTGTGTAGAACATTCATTTTGATAATTAATTAAATAAGTGGCACCAACATGATCAATTAATGGCAACATCGTATCTAGGACATTAATTGGGACACGTGGGTGAAATTGCATCATATTTGGATAATCTTAGAGTCATTAACGAAGGAGGAAAGAGAAAACGAGTTTTTAATTATTTAACCCATTAAAATTTCACAAAAGGCAAGAATAATTCCATATTCGGATTCTAAACCTCAAAATCAATCAGGGTGTCAATTTTTATTAAATTTAGAAATTGTTTGAGCCCTCAAAAGAATAAAGAGAAATTCATTTACTAATATATGTAACACTTTATAATCAAATTGGAAATATACCTAAATAAGTATTTCACCCGATCGGATAGTCCAGATCGACCACTAACGTGTGTCAACAAGATTGGATGGCCGAGAGATCATCTTCTACCTCGGCTCAGACTGGGAAATAGAAATAGATGTTGCAATTTTTCAAATTCAGTTATCTCTCTCTCTCTACTCAAACAAATCACAAGATTTTTGATTTGTTGGACTCCTCTCTCGATTCCACACCGAATTATCCCAAATTTTTGTGATTTTGAGAATTATACAAAGAATCCTTAAATTTCCCAAAGCTTCCCTCTCACTCCGGTTTCTAAAACCCTAGACTACACCCCTCGCCTATAAATACCCCTACCCCGAGCATCTTCATCACCTTTGCAACTCAAAGCACCCCTCAATTACTAGTTTCCTCGAAGTTTGACCCCACATCTATAAATACCCCTACACCTCTATCTTGTGTTGGGGATATGTTCATCTTTTGCGTGGTTTGTTCCACGACTTTGACCCAGCCTTGATAGGCACCAACTCAGAAGCCAACGAGGCGGGCCACTAACTTGGCGCGTGATGATTGGGATAGGTAGCGGGCTCGGTCTATCTCTCTCTCTCTCTCTCTCTCTCTGATGTGTAAACAAAAATGAATTTTTTTAATTTTCCTATTGGTCAAAATCAAATAAATCATAGTAATTAATTCCAGGGTCCAAAAATAAAAATAAGGTATGTTCTGAAGTTGTAAGAATCCCCTCTATCCATTTAAAATAATTTTGATGCTTGATACTGAGATTTTTGAAAAACTATTTTTGGGAATGTTTAATTAAGTAAAAATCACTAAAAATATCTCTAAAAGTCCATATCTCTAAAATACATAAAATTATATGTTATTTTGACCATAAAAACCTAACTAAGGTAGTAGTGATGGTTTCAGGACCTAAATTGATGGTTTGTACAAAAAGTTTGTAACTTTGGGGTTTTTAGGCCTTAATGAATGAATATAGTTCTAATTCATGAACCTGGTAATGATGTTAGGACAAGTGGACCTTGATCTTTCCTTAGGGATCTGAAAAGTAGTTTCTAGGACTCTAAGGAAGAGTTGTGTGCATATAACACCTTAGTTGGGAAATTTATGCCTTAACCTAATCTTCCCTAAGAGGCTTAATTGAAGCTAATTCTCTTTTCTTAAAACCCTAATTTCTTGTGCCTCAAATCAGATTATTGTTTCATATTGTTTGGGTTTATACCCCACTGCCGTGCTTATTGAATATTTTCATTACTCTTGCCATGGCTACTTTTCTAGCATGTAGATTTATATTCTATTTAATTTAAAGTAGCGATACTTATGTACAACCACCCACAGAGGGTATGTATTTAATCACCCTGGGGAATGTTTTTATTCTCCCCATATTAATGTGTATGTGACTTGGAATGTCTTATTCTCCTCCTCACCTATAGGTTAGAGGTCCGGTAGGTGCCTCAACCCTACTTAGTTAGGTAGACATAATTATCTTACATGCAAATCCTTTTAATATAATTGTTAATGGCAAGTTTCTTTTAAATATAGCCTCATACTCTTTCTATCTTCATCTTATGATGAACCCTAGCCTATTTTCATTTTCTTTACTTATCTTTTTATCCTAGACTAGTTTTGTGAAACATACTTTTCTCCCCTTTCTCTTTTGCTGGGTGTCTTTCCAACCAACCCGGTGTTGGTGCTGAGCAAGGATAAGGACAAGTTTGAAGGAAGCCATCTCAGGAGTAGATCTCAAGCTATCTAAAAGGATGTATAAGTTGCTAAAGCTAGATCCTTTTCTCTTATATTTTTCTTTTGGGAACAATCATGTAGTGAACAATGAAAGCCATGTAATAGGATTATTACTTTTATTTTCTACTGCTATTGACATTTTATAATGTATCAGGACCATGCTTATTTATTTGGATTATTATGCAATCATCCCAAAATCTCTCTTTTGTGAAAAGTGTGTATTTGTTATATTTCCTTTAAATTTTAGTAAGGATGTGATCTCTCCTCTTTATAGCATGGTATCATAGCCTTTAGTAAACTATTAGGGCATGAAGTTGAAGCAAAGGTATCTAGAAAGGATGAGGGTTACGGTGGCTAGCAATATTTTCCTCCATGCCACTAGCTTGGTTTACGAGGACTCCCATGCCCATATGATACCAGCCTGGCCCGAGATGATACGAATTGCCCAAAGTAGTATGCTTTTAGGCAATATCATTCTAGATATTCCTTTCTCATATACGATTCTATACTCCTGGGAAACTAATATGTTAACCCTACCTTTCAAGAGAGGTGACTTGTTTGACACTATGAACTACATGAACAAGGAAAAGGAGTCGACCCATAATGACCCCAATGTGGTGAACACTCCTGTGACTCCTGCTGGCCATATTACTCTGGGAACCCCCACCTTAACCTCAGAGCAAGAGCTGGAAATGCCACCAGGTGCTATCCTCCACCCTGATGGGGCAGCTCAACACAATGGTTGCCAACGCCAACAAGCCGAGGGAGTTCACCCTCACTAACTTCATCAAGATGCAGCCACCCTACTTCAAGGGTGAGAGTGAACCCAACATGGTGAACAAAGCTGACGATTGGGTGTTGGCTTTGGATCGAACCTTCAAGGGCATGGTGTGCCCTCCTCACCAGAAGGTTCAGTTCATGACTTATGTGTTAGATGGTCTAGAACGCGTCTGATGGAATGGTGTAGCCCGCACCCCAGACACCTTTTCCATGGAGTGGGACTAGTTCCTAAAGCTCTTCAAGGAGAAATACATCTGCCCCATCTTCCTGAGAAAGAAGGAGGCCAAGTTCTACAACCTCAAGTAGGGAGGCATGTATGTGGCCGAATACATACAACAATTCTTACTATTAGAACGGTACGCCATCGACCTTGGAGCCGAAAGAAGGGCAACATTGTTCTTGGAGGGCCTAAACTACTAGGTGGGCTGAAATCTCATCCTGCAGCTTCCACTCACCTTCTAGTAGATGGTGGATCATTCCCTATCCATCAAGTCATACCCAAGTTTCCAAGCTTCTGGACACATTAATGGCTACAACAACAACAAGAGGAAGAACCTGAACCCAAATGAGAATCATAGATGTGACCAGTGTAATAGGTTCTCGCACCACCATTCTCTAGGGAGATGTCATGCCAATGATGTGCCTACTCATAAAGACAATCAAACTCCACCGACCTGCCATGAGTGTGGCGAAGTTGGGCATTTCCGATCATTCTGCCCCCGTTTCTAGCAGAGACAGAATAATGCTTAGCAGAATAATGCCCAGCAGTAGCAACAACCAAGGCAAAACCCGCCTCCGTGGAATAAAAACAACAATAGTAACCAGAACTCAAGGCGACTTCCAATGGAGAGACAGAATGGGAGGGTGTTTTCTCTCAATGCCAAGGAAGTAGGTGAAGATAATGAAGTTATTGAAGGTACCTTGCACCTTAATTTACATCCTATAAAGGCACTATTTGATTCTGGCTCATCCAATACCTTCATTTCTATCAGCTTGCTTCTATGTTAGAAATAGAGTTTGATTTTATGGGTCATATATTGGATGTAAAAACCCTAGTGGTAATATCTACTCTTCGTACCTCTAAACTCTGACCATGGACCTCTGTATATCTGTATAATGTTTCCCTTAGATTTTATCTTGCTCGACATGACAGTCTTTGATGTCATCCTAGGAATGGATTGGTTGAAGCAGTACAAAGTTGTTTTGTTTTGTGAGGTATCAAAGGTTAGTTTGTTACATCCTATTGTAGGAAGAATGTGTGACAAGGGTAGGAAGTGAGACGATCGACAATTTGTTATCTCTACCATCAAAGCTAAAAAGCTTGTCTCGCAAGGGTGTAGACCTTTCTTAGACTCTATAGTCCTTGATGATACACCTCCTACTCTCAACCACATAGATGTGGTGAAGGACTTCCCAGACATCTTTCCCGAGGAGTTCTCCATCAAGCTTGTACCCGAAACTTTGCTAATATCGAATCCACCTTACCTCTTGGCCCCTGCCGAGATGGCCAAACTAAAGAAGAAGTTTGAAGAGATTCTCAACATGGGCTTTGTCCGCCCCAGTGTTTCACCTTGGGGAGCCCCTATCATGTTCGTGAAGAAGAAGGATGGTTCGTTGTGTATGTGCATGGATTATCATATGCTTAATCAAGTGACGATAGAGAATCACTATCCTTTGCCTTGCATCGATGACATGTTTGACTAGCTGAAGTCATCCACTGTGTTTTTATAGATGGATCTGTGAAGTGGCTACTACCAAATGTGCATGAAGGATGAGGATGTCCTGAAGACGGTGTTCAGAAGTCGCTATGGGCATTACAAATTCACGGTCATGCCTTTTGGCTTGACGAATGCCCCTACTACCTTCATGTACTTGATGAATCGAGTGTTCCGCCCATACCTGAACATGTTTGTGGTGATGTTCATCAATGATGTTTTGGTTTATTCTAAGACATTACAACAACATCGTGAGCATCTACAAATTGTTCTCAACACACATCAAGAAAATCAACTCTATACAAAATTCTTGAAGTGTGAGTTCTGGATAAAGGAAGTTATGTTTCTGGGTCACATGATTTCTACCAGAAATATAGTTGTTGATACTACAAAGGTAGAAGTTGTGACAAAGTGGAAGGCTCCAAAGAACCCATATGATATCCGTAGTTTCCTTGGTTTAGCCAGTTACAATTGGAGGTTTATCAAGAGCTTCTCTGAATTGGCCTTGCCTTTGACCAAGATGATATGAAAGGAGGTCAAGTTCTCATGGACACCTGAGTGTGAGAATAGTTTTTATAAGCTGAAGGAGTGTTTGACTTCTACCCTCGTACTTGCTTTACCAGTTGAGGGCATACCCTATGTCATCTACACCGACAAATCCAAACAAGGCTTAGGGTGTGTCTTGATGCAAGACGGAAAGGTGATCACCTATGCTTCTCGCCAATTGAAACCTAATGAATCTAATTGGTCTACACATGATTTGGAGCTTGTTGCTATAGTTCATGCTTTGAAAATCTGGCGACACTATCTTTATGGTGAAACTTTTAAAGTCTTATCTGACCATAAGAGTCTGAGATACATGCTAACTCAGAGGGATTGAAATTTGTGACAATGTAGGTGGATGGAATATCTCAAAGACTATGACTTCACCATCACCTATCATCTCGATAAAACAAACGTTGTATCTAATTCTTTAAGTCACAAGAAGGATGCCGTTTGTGCTACTATGAGATGTTCAGTGTGGGAAAATATCAAACATGTTACTAGTTGGCGACCTTTGCCTGACAATTCCATGGATGAAGACAAGTTGTGTGTTCATATGGATAGTTTGACTGTTACACCGACCTGTATCTCGAAAGTCATTATTGCACGATTGGAAAGTCCTGAGCTGGAAGAGATGAAGTCCCTGACTGAGAAACCGCAATCTGACTTCTCTGTCAGAGTGGATGCTACTTTCTACTTCAGGAAAAGGTTGTGGATTCCTAATGTGGGTGATCTGAGATAGAAGGCTATGAGTGAAGCTCATGGATCCAGGTATGCTATTCATCATGGCACAATAAAAATGTACAAGGACTTACAGTGAAGTGTTTGGTGGAAGAATGTATTGACCCTGACCTAGGTTATGAGGTAACCTTGTTTGTTTTGGCTAAATTGCTTATAAATTTAATATAATTGTCTAAGGAGTTTTGTTATCATGTGACACACTTATGTTTCTAGTTTGGTCCTGATTGAATGTTGTTTGTGCAATGTTCCTTTATTTTGGACCACAGTGCAATTTACCCAAGATGAGGGGTTATATACAAATATGTCACATGTTGAACATTTGTTAAGTTATTTATAACCATAAGAGATAGAATGATGCTAAGTGGTGGTTTCTAGAAAGCCTAAATTCCAAGTGTGAACTTATTTGAATAATGCTAGTATCTTGTGCACCGATTTTGGTACAAATTGTAATTTACCCAAAATGTGGGGTTGATATGCAAATTACCATCTGTAGAGTATTCCTACTTCCTTTATGTATCATTTATAGGAGATAGAATGAATGAGACACCATTTTGTAATCATTTATGAGTGGTAGTATTCTTGGTGATGATAAGACCAAGAAAGGGGTTGAATGGAAACCCTAATTTGAGCTTGTATTAAGTGTATCGGGTTGTAGTGATTAAATGGGAGTCCCTATCTGCCAAGGAGCCAAATAAGAGACCCCCATATCATGTTTTTAACTCTTTACCTTTTCAAAAATGAGCTAAGCACCTCAATAAAGCCATGGTTATTGGCTTGCAACTTTCCTTGGGAAAGGTTGCATTGATTTATGAATATAATAATAATATGAGTGGAAGTGGCTTGTCCTAAACGAAAACCAAGGGGGGGAGACCCTTATCCCTTGAATTATACTCAAGTTTTTATTTTTCATGGAAATATAAAGATGGAGTGCATGCGATTACATGTGTCAATCCATGCATGGCCATGTGGCACCTACTAGTAGTAAATTGATGACACGTCATATACACACTTTTTCATGAACCTCAAGTATATATACCCTTCCTTTCACCACTTAGTGAACTTTTTCGAATCCTAACAAATCCTTTCTCTTATATATCATGCATAGAGACTTGGTATCATGCATAGGGGATGTGGTATCGGCCATAGCAAGTGGTATCAGCCTTATCATGTTGATATTGGCCATAACATGTTGATATCGGCCAAGTGGAGTGTTTATGGCCACAAGTGAGGGTGATATAGGCCACAAGTGATGGAATATCATGCATTAGTATTGCGGTATTGGGCAAGGTGCTAAGGAGCAAGAAGAAGCTCAAGTATTAAAGCTAAGGTGAGGCCATGATAATCTTCAACCTTGGATTGAAGCATGGATCTAAGGTTATGATCTTCCTTTCTTTTCTTATTCACGAAATGCTTATCCATGGTAATTATTTGGATATAGAGGAGATTTGAATTTCATATTCAATATTAGGAACATGAAGTTTTGGAGCTTGGAGCTTTGAAGTTTTTTTTGAGGCGGGTTATATAACTTGAACCCAATTATATTATTATGCACATTCAATTTTGTCATACTTGTTCATCTATTTGCAATTTCGATTCCTCTTGAATAATTGATGATTACTTTCAGTTCTAAAAGCTTCATGGGATTGTAGTACATGACTTAGAACAGTAAGAAATAGAGTTTAGAGGTTTATGGTGATGACATCATCAAGGGTAAAGTGATATCGGGTTGAAGCATACACCTCTTTGCCCGGTAAGGTGTGCAGCAAACACACACCTCTTTGCCCGATATGGTGTGAAGCAAACACACACCTCTTTGCCCGATATGGTGTGAATAACACACACAACTCTTTGCCCGATATGGTGTGAAGAACACACACACCTCTCTGCCTGATATGGTGTGAAGCACACACACACCTCTTTGCCCGATATGGTGTAAAGCACACATACACCTCTAAAGTGATATGGAAGCAAGCATATACCTCTTTGCCTGATATGGTGTGAAGCACACACACACCTCTTTGCCTGATATGGTGTGAAGCTCACACACACCTCTCTTCCCGATATGGTGTGAAGCACACACACCACTCTGCCCGATATGGTGTAAAGCACACATACACCTCTAAAGTGATATGGAAGTAAGCATACACCTCTTTGCCCGATATGGTGTGAAGCACACACACACCTCTCTGCCCAATATGGTGTGAAGCACACACACACACCTCTAAGGTCATATGGTAAGCACACATACACCTCTAAAGTGATATGGAAGCAAGCACACACCTCTTTGCCTGATATGGTAAGCACACATACACCTGTAAAGTGATATGGGTAGCAAGCATACACCTCTAAACCGATATTGGGTTAAACATACACCTCTTGGACGATATGGTGTTGAGAACATATCTCTAAAATGATATGGTGGGTAACCCAATACACTAGATGACAAAAGTGGTAAGGTGGTTAATACCCTAGAACATGTCATGGCCAATACACTAAAGTATGGTGTAGCCAATATCTTGAAGTGAGGTGAGGACGTTACGCTCATATATGGTGAAGATGATACACCATATGATTGGTAAGGATGATACCTTTATCAGTAAGGGTATGAGGGATATGATGATGTCTAGCTCAATATACACCTAACCCAATACATGTGTTCAACTTGACATACATGATTCAATATGATGCACCTTGGAAAGGTGAGGGTAAAACACTCTTAGGAGTGATGTGTGTAATACCAAATAATTATGTGGTTAATACCTTGATAGGTGAAACACCTAAAGTGATTGATAATGGTATATCAACAATGCCTTAACTCGAGATGAGTCCATATCACTTGATGATAGTTGGGTAATTCAAATGTGTGACTTATGGCCAATACACTACATGATAAATGTGATGTGTTAGTACATAAATTATTAGGATGGGATATACCCTAATACAAGATAAGTTAATAAACTTAAGTAATTTAAAAGCAATGAGGGAAGTGATACATCAAGGCATGATAAATACCACATCCAGCACCTCAACGTTTATGCACCTTGATGCACCTTAAATCCAATATACTTGGATGAGTAACACATGAAGTGTGTCATGTCAATTGTTACATTAAAATGTAATGAGTTTAATGCACTTTGATAAGTGTAGGCTAACATGCCTTGAGAAAGGGTTAAGCCAAGTTAATAAAGTATGATGTAATCAATATCCTAGAGGTGAGAGAGAAACTCATACTTTGTGTTGATACTCATTTAATGATAAATGATGAGAATAAATAAGTATGAATGAATACTTATGATATCAATGTTTGCTCCTAGATGTGTGTAGCAATGAATTAGGGTTTGGATTAATAATATGAACATGAAGCCCTATTCGGATATAAGGGAAACCCTAACCCTAATGATGGGAAGGTTGTATTTCTCTTATTTCATAAGCCTTGTAAGGCATGTTAAATACTTGTATAACAAGTATAATGATTAATGGCCTTATGAGCCATATGAATAAGTTGTTTCCAAGTGAGTGGTGACAAGATGTGTAATGGCTTTGTGAGCCATGTGAATAAGTTGTTGCCTAGTGAGAGGTGACAAAATGGGTAATGGCCTTGTGAGCCATGTGAATAAGTTGTTTCCTAGTGAGAGGTGACAAGATGTGTTATGGCCTTGTGAGCCATGAGAATACTTATACAACAAGTGAAATGAGTACCTTGGTATGAGGACCTAGAGGTAATGGTTACTTGTTATAGAGGTAACAATGCTATGTGATGATCTAAGGGTTTGAATACCCAGATCCAATAATCATGATAATGATGTGAAGGGATGAGAATTACCATTAATGTGATAAGGTATTGAGATCCCAAGTATCATGTGTTTTAAAGATATGAAAAGTATGTGATAAATGTATTAAACCTTTCTTTGTAGCATTTATTGTGATTAATAATGATAACTTGATTTTTTCCCTGACCATAGATCCATCTGCGTTAAAATTTATTGAATGGTGAAACAGGTTCCCCGCAGCATAACCCAGAATGCATATTTTTGAATATGTGGGGGTACGGAGGCTAAGTTCCCATGTCTCAGTAATGTCATACGAATGTCTCAATAGAGCACGG
Organism: Alisma plantago-aquatica; assembly: GCA_963693085.1. Lineage (NCBI taxonomy): Eukaryota > Viridiplantae > Streptophyta > Magnoliopsida > Alismatales > Alismataceae > Alisma > Alisma plantago-aquatica. The sequence continues at coordinate 614,105,078 of OY856415.1, forward strand.
TGAACTGACTCATGGCTTAGAGCATGGTGCCTATGTGACCATGGCTCAGAGTATGGTGCCTAAGTGACCATGACTCAGTAACTGGGGATGGTTGTTAGTAGATGTTCCCCTAAGAGAGAATAGTTGACGTTGTGGCTCTAAGCGAGGATGCCTATGTACCCTGGAACAACTATATTATAGCTGACACAAGATGTCCTATTAAGCCTAAGTGGTCTCATACTGACCGAGACAAGTGAGGTCATGGCAATCGGCTCTCCCATCGACCTTGTATGGTACTGACTTGTGATAAGTTTGTGGTCGGTTGGAGATGAATGGGGTATGATTCATCTCCTTAGGGCATAAGTGTGATTGTAAAATATGTTCAGCCATGTAGCATATCTTCTTAAGGATCAAATACGAAAAACATTATTTTATGCGCAGTACAGTTATACATCTTAGTTGATAGATGTTATTTATATTTCTTTACATTCCTTGCAAAGAAGATAGATGATTTATAACTCTACCATGGGTAGATGCAATGTTCGCCTTAAGAAAGGAGATTATCTTATTCTGTTCATACAATAATTAATCCTTCCTATTAAATATAAAAAAACCCTACTCAGTTATATAATGTTTATCTACAATAATAATATGGTCGACAGAGAGTTATGTCTCTTACTGGGACAATTTTCTCACCCCGTGGGATCCACAATTTTTAGGTGGACATGCATAAGGTGGTGGAGACCTTTCTACAAAGGAGGAACAATAGCTGGGGCAGCAGTAACAGCTCAGGTTGAGTGTACTGTTTGTCATGACTTGTAGATAGAAATCCTATGTATCATCTCTGTACTCTTAGGTCCTTGGAGTTGGTTCATACTGGTTTCATGGATGATCTGATATTTTGGCTTGAATGCCTTGAGGTTTTATGTTGCTCCAGTATGTGTTTTGATAGAACAACGGTTATATGTTGTCCTCAAGATGAGATGAAACAATATTGTACAATGTAAATCATGATATGTATGAGTTTTGGATCTTTTAGTAAAAGTTTTCTAGTCAAGGATCTCCTTGCAAAATGGTTTTAAATTTTAGTGATTTTTTTTAATCCGATGTATATGTTTATTCTTCTTAATTAGTAATGATTTGTTTGTTGGTTTGATGACTGTCGCTACAAGTTTGGTATCCGAGCTTAAGGTTCGCTGAGTCTACAGAGACATAGGACTAAGGTGTTGAGTTTGTGTTAGTGTCCTCCAGTATACCCTATAGTAACTTCTACTTATGTAGAAGAAAAAGTGAAGTTTAAAAATGACTGGAGAACATGAGGAACACTTTGCTGAGGGCAATGTATTTGCACCAGGAAAGGGTGCAAGGGACCAAGCAAGAGAAGAATGAGTGCCTGAGAATTCCCACCATGATCCGATCAGGATAAAGAATCCTATGTTTATGCTCTTGATAGGCAGGTTAAGACAATAGTGATACATATAGTAGATTGGATACTAGCATTAAAACCTAGGTTACCAGTTCTTAATGCAAAAACTTTGAGCTTTAAAAAGGGATGCTGAATGATATGGTCATGTTAGAACAATGGAAATGTTGTAAGGATTAACATATGGCAAGAAAATAGACTCTGCCATAAGTTTAGACAGATAGTATATCTATGATGGCAGTGCCCAAGAAGGGGCAATAAGCCGAGAATTAAGGAAATGTCATTACAATTCTAGAGACATTTGCCTAGTTGTTATAAAAAGCCAAAGTTTTCAGTGCCACTAGTGCAATAAATTCCCAGAGCACCAAGGCAGTAATCACTATGTAAAGGCAAAAGTCCTAACTTTCCACCTGTAAGAACCCATGGCTTAGTTTTTACATCGGTAATAAGACTAATAAGACCATGGCACGAGGGCAAGACATGTTATAGATATGGACATGTTGAGCATTCTAAACTCTTTTCTTTTAAAAGAAGGGAGTAAATGACTCAACAACCGAGGTAGACTCGGTAGGGCTTACGAAAGTTTCAACCCAATAGTGTAAAAAGGCAATAGTAACAACATGAAACAACTAGACTCTATGTGTTGAGTCAACCTGAAGCGGTGGATGACCACGAGGGGTAACAGTCAGATAGAGCTTTTTCATTTCAATATGCCTTATCTTGATGCTATCTGATAATCATATAAAGGATTGCTGTTATGGACCTCCCTATTGATTGCTCTATGGGAACATAGGGAAGAAATGATGAGAATTAGAATTTATATTATGTTCAGTATTCTTTTAAATGTTCTATAGTTGCTCTTATCTGTGTGAAAGAGGATGAGATATAGAAGTGATGCCTAGAGAAAATCTAGTAATGTTAAAACTTGTGTTTGTGATGATATGAAAAGTAAGGAATATGATAGTACACAAAGTGCATACTACCTAATCTCAGTACTTGTATACCCTGGCCAGATATTCAACTATTGAAGATAAGGTGATTATGGAACTCTTAGATTGTTATCTTTCTGATTACTCTAATCAAGTAGTCATTTTGAGACAATCTAGTGAGCATAATCAAACGGGAAATATGGCATGGATATTTTTATCACATCCTAAGTGCAGTAAATGAAATCTAAGATGATCTCAGATCAATCTATGTGCATGAGGAAGTAAAAGAATATAATCCTCATGATAAGAGAATGAGAACAAGGGATATGATCCGTGTTTGATAAAGTTTGTGAGAATAGTAAAGATCTTTTCCATAATGTGGAAATGGGAAATGTGATAAAATCACAAAATGTTAATGAACATGTTAGACAATAACAAAGAAAGGAGTGATGACCTGTAATCATCCTTATAATTCCTATGCAGATGGCAAGGAACCTAGGATGAAACAAGAGTAAGTGACTCACGAACAGTTGAAAGTTCATACAATAATCAGAGGAGATGATAATCTCTTCTCTTTGATAAACAACCCTGGGTGATGATGGGGTGATAAGAGGCATATGTTTCTTTGTGTTCTCTCCTTTTAGGGACATGGCAATCAAGTGAGTACTATGACACTTGATGTGCAAGGATTAGAAATAATCCATTGATGGATACTTAGAAAAGTATCAGTTCGTCTTAGACTTTGGTTCCAAGATAAAGATATGTGTAATAAATAATGTCCCAAAGATGAAAGAAAGATCCTCTTATATGTAAGACTTTGGTAATAACAACAGAGAGATGGAAATGATGAGGATGTGATGTGTTTTTGACACATGTGATGGATACCAAAGTAAGGAATTCTGGTATCTAAGAAATATTAGGTGGTATGGGAAAGTAAAAACATAACTCCTAATTAGATGATTTATGTTGGTTACCTGGAATGGCCAACTATGAAATCAGTCTAGTTACATAAAATAGTATGGACATCATATGTTAGGGGTTTATGCTCTGCATAAACATAACATCGATAAGGATGTACTAATTCTAGGAACAATTGTAAAATCATTGTGGGAAAAGCTTATCAAGCTAAAAATAATTCCTTAGAATACCCCTATCTAGATCTGTTAAGGCAACTTATACACAACATCTAAAGATACCTCTAAGATAAGTTCTTAATTGATAAGTAACCTCCCCTTATGACAAGAGAATGTACAACTAATGAGATAGTTGGTACAAGTAGTAAGAAAGTTTAGTGTTGTGTCAGCAGGTTAGATGGCACAATAGATGTATGATAAGACTTGTAGTCCCAAGTGGGTGACAGAACGTAACTTTGGTCTTTCTTTGGAAGTGAAATGCTAAACTGAATGATGAGTATGGAAGACTCCCCAAAATCAAGAATCTTGTCACATAAAGTTGTAACTTGAGAAAGGTGACAAATCAATGAGGTTTGACACCTGAGTTAAATAAGGTATGTATAATGTTTCTATGACTAAGAAAAGTGTTACCTGACACAGAGTTGACTCTACAGTCAATAATGAAAAAGATAGTGGAGTATGTGTCCTGTGTGACAGATTCTATGATAACCCGATTTGGAAGAACTTTGTGTTGATCAAAGTTCTATGGTATCTGAATGACATCAAGATTTTATGTGGATACTTGATGATATGATGGATGAATAATATTTGTCTCCCTTTACCTGGGATTTCGGGGATGAAATCCATGTTAGGGGTTTATAACTTGTAATGACCCTGACCTGGGTTATGAGGTAACCTTGTTTGTTTTGGCTAAGTTTCTTAGAAATTTAATATAATCCTCTAAGTATTTTTGTTATCATGTGACCCACTTATGTTTCAAGTTTGGTCCTGATTGAATATTGTTTGAGCAATGTTCCTTTATTTTAGACCAAAGTGCAATTTACTCAAGATGAGGGGTTATATTGAAATATGTCACATGTTGAACGTGCATTAAGTTCTTTAGATCCATAATAGAGAGAATGATGCTAAGTGGTGGCTTGTAGAAAGCCTAAATTCCAAGTATGAACATATTTGAATAATGCTAGTACCTTGTGCACCGATTTTGGTACAAATTGTAATTTACCCAAAATGTGGGGTTGATATACAAATTACCACCTCTAGAGTGTTCCTACTTCCTCTATGTATCATTTAGAGGAGAGATAATTAATGAGACACCATGTTTGAATCATTTATGAGTGGTAGTATTCTCGGTGATGAAAAGATCAAGAAATAGGTTGAATGGAAACCCTAATTTGAGATTGTATTAAGTGTATCGGGTTGTAGTGATTAAATGGGAGTCCCTATCGGCCAAGGAGACAAAGAAGATACCCCCATATCGTGTTGTTAACTATTTGAATTTTCAAAAACGAGCTAATCACCTCAATAAAGCACTGGTTATTGGCTTAAAACTTTCCTTGGGAAAGGTTGTATTGATTTGTGAATATAATAATAATATGAGTGGAAGTGGCTTGTCCTAGAAGAAAACTAAAGGGGGGCGACCCTTATCCCTGGCATTATCCTCAAGTTTTTATTTTTCATGGAAAGATAAAGATGGAGTGCATGCAAGTACATGTGTCAATCAATGCATGGTCATGTGGCACCTACTAGTAGTAAATTGATGACACATCATATACACACTTTTTCATGATCCTCAAGTATATATACCCTTCCTTTCACCCCTTAGTGAAAATTTTCGAATCCTACCCCTCCTTGCTCTTATATATCATGCATAGAGCCTTGGTATCATGCATATGTGATGTGGTATCGTGCATAGGGATTGGGTATCGACCATAGCAAGTGGTATCGGCCATAGCATGTTGATATCGGCCACGTGGAGTTTTTTGGACACAAGTGAGGGGGATATCTACCAAAAGTGATGGCATATCTTGCATTAGTATTGAGGTATAGTGCAAGGTGCTAAGTAGAAAGAAGGATCTCAAGTATTAACCCTAAGGTGAGGCCATGATCATCATCAACCTTGGATTGAAGCGTGGATCTAGGGTTATGATCTTCCTTTCTTTTCTTCTTCACCAAATGCTTATCCATGGTGATTCTTTGCATATAGAGGAGTTGTGAAGTTCATCTTCAACATTAGGAACAAGAATCTTTGGAGCTTGGAGATTTGAAGTTTTACTTAAGGTGGGTTATATAACTTGTTGGCTAAATTGACATTACCATAATCCCTATGTTTCGATGATGACAAACATTTCATTCTTGTCAATCTAACGTGCTACTTGAGTGTTGCAGGAATAAGGTGAATGACAAAGTACTAGGGAATCTATATGCTTGAATGATTGTAAATGTCATGAAATGTAATCAATTGTAAACTTGTACAAATATATAATGTACAAGTACTTAGACTTCATGTAAATCAAGCGTTAGATCTTCCCTAGCTAAACACCACATTTAGATAGGTCATTCCCTTCCATAGTATCACACATGCACACTCATACACACACTTAATGTCTTTATTTGAAACATTGAAACAGGGTCAATCTCGGTCGACAAACTCCTCGACCGAGACACTCTCGGTCGACAAACTTCTCAACCGAGAAAGACCCAAGTAGCCGTTAGACACAGCTCACAAGGTAGTTGGCAGTTGCAAATGAACGTTGATCCAGAGAGCCTGTCGGTCGACAAAACTTCGACCGAGTAGGTATCTCGGTCGAAAATTTGTCGACCGAGATGGACTCTGACATCAACTGCAGAATTAATTAACTAGCCGTTGCTAAAGCAACTAACTTGTACCTAATGGCTAGTTAAGCACTTAGAACCCCCTAGAAAGTGTCTAGAACGTCCTTAAGCACTTATAGGTCATTTCTATAAATAGGACATGCCTTAGGACACCTAAATACACAAAAAAAAAGCTACACTTGTGCTACACTTGAGATTGAATACTCATTGCCAATCTGTTTTGAGCAATAGAGCAATTCCAACATTGGCTATTCATTCCCATTGCTCCTATTTCGTGTCCTATAGGCTAGCATCTCCTTTCCACAACACTTACACTTCTACACTCATTGGTTAGGAGATCAATACGCTTGATATAGGCAAATCAAGCCTTGTGCTTAAAAGGATAAGTTGTAATTTCTGTTTTCCTTCTTGTTCCTTTTATTCTTTGTATTCTCCTTGCTACTCCTAGGGTTGGAGGCTGTAGATTGGAGAAGGTTCTTCTCGGAGGAGAAGGTGGACATCAAGCTACTTCAAGAAGGCTATCGCAACGGGAAGCTACTTCAAGAAGGCTATTGCAACGGGAAGCTACTTCAGGATGAAGGTTGCTTCAAGGTTGGTGCAATTACTTCTAGGTGAAGGCTGCTTCAAGGTTGGTGCGATTACTTCTAGGAGAAGGCTGCTTGAAGGGTTTAGGGAGAGAATTGTAATTTTATGTAAAGTCCTTGCGAGGTAATAAAATTAAATTCTTTCCAAATCCCGGTTGGGTAAGCAACCAGGTAGTGGACTGACAACTTTAGTATTTGCTAAAGTTGAAACCACTCTAAATCCTTGTCCCCTTGTCCAATATTTTGTGATTGGTTGTTTGAGTTAAATAATTGTTAAAATATCTTTAAAACTCTATTCACCCCCCCCTCTAGTGTTTTTTTCAGTTGGTATCAGAGAAGGCTTCAAGGAACCCTAACAAGGTCTTGAAGAATGGGTGACGGGGTGCTCAACAACCTTAATCTTGAAGGGACATTTGTTGCTAGGCCTCCAGTGTTTGATGGAACAAACTACAAATATTGGAAGAGAAGGATGCAGTTCTACTTTCAAGGCATAAGTTGGGATTTATGGAGGATGGTCTCAACCCCATACGAGTTTCCTCAAATGCAATATGCAGAGTGGGATGCAAATACGGTAAAATTGGCTCAAATGAATGCAAAGGCTGTAAGTATTCTTTATTGTTCAATTTCAGTAGGAGAATTTAATAGAATATCAAATTGTGAAACAGCCTATGAAATATGGCATAGATTGTCCATAACCTATGAAGGTACGGTTCAAGTTAAGAATTCTAAGATTAGTATGCTTAAACAGAAGTTTGAACACTTTCGTATGGATCCAAACGAATCCATTAGTGAAATGTTTGCAAAATTCTCTTCTATTGTTAATGGTTTGAATGCCTTAGGAAAAATTGTTCTTGAAGAAGATCAGGTATCAAAGGTACTTCGATCACTTCCTCCCAAATACAAGCCCAAGGTGACAGCCATTGAAGAAGCTAATGATCTCACTCAACTGAAAATGGAGCAACTCATTGGAAATCTAGAAGCTCATGAGGCAACTTTAGAAGAGGAAGAAAGAAGAGAACGTGAACATCAACAAGGCAAAAAGAAGGACATTGCATTCAAAGCATCAACAAAGGACACTCATGACACAAGTGAAGATGATAGTGAAGAAGAAACTCTCATTGTAAATGGTAAGCAATATAAAAGTTTTAAAACTAATAAAACTTCTAGTGTTTCCTCTTCCAGGTGCTTTGAATGTGGCAAAAAGGGACATATGAAAGGTGATTGTCCAAAACTCAAGAAAGGGAAGAAATCATCTCACAAAAATAAAGAAAGAGCATATAAAGCTACATGGGATGATTCAAGTGATGACAGTGATGATGGACAAGAAGAAGTAGAATGCCTCATTGCTACAACAAATGAAGACGAAGAAGAGGTAAGTCTTTATGATCTACCAAAAGAAGATCTAATTGCTAGTCTTCAAGATACTCATGAGAAATATATTGAGTGCAAGAAGAAACTTAAGAAATCAAATAAAGTAAATGATGGTTTAAATGCTAAACTTCTTGCTCTTGTATCCGAAAATGAAAATCTCAAAAAGGAAAATGAAGATTATGATCTTAAGTTAAAGTCGGTAGAAGCAAATTGCAATCTTCTTTCCTTAGAAAAGTTAAACTTGCAAACTCAAGTGAATGATCTTCAGAAACAACCTATTCTATGTTCACATTTAGATTATGATGAGGTTGTCAAAGAAAGAAACTCTCTAGTATCTGATTTAGATCAAGCAAAGAAAGATATTGCTAAGTTACAAAGAAATGTAAATGAGTCAAGAGGAAATGACATGCTTGAAAATATTCTGAAAATTTCCTCTAGTTATAATGGAAGAAGAGGATTAGGATATGATCCAAGGAGAAATAAACCCAAAAGAGTTAAAGCATCCAAGACTAAGATTATGTTTGTACCTAGGAACACAATTCCTAGAAAGAGAAATGAAGTTGACTCTATTAGTTGTCATTATTGCATGTGTCTAGGACATTATTCATTTTCATGCCCATATAAGAAAAAGAATGAGGAGTTAGCTTGGATTCCTAAAACTTAGTAGCTTAAAATTAACTAGTTGAGATTTGACCTAAACAGATTCTTGATATCATAATGTCTTATATCAACACAATCGATCTCTAATTTGCATAATCTTTTTTTGCTTGAAATCGATTAACAGTTCTGAACATATTCCAAAAACTTGGTCGGTCGAGAATCTGTCGACCGAGTGAACATTCGGTCGAAAAATTGTCGACCGAGCATGTCACTGATTTCCAGTCTACTGTAAAATTGCTGAATTCTTTTTGTAATTGATCAAATTGCTATCTATTTGTGATTAATGACTGTATATATTTTGGAAATCATCCCTGCAAACTTATATGAGATTAATTTGGTTTGATTTAAGTTAAAACTGAAATTATGCTTAGCTTAATAAAAAGGAAATTCCTATTTTGTCATTATTTACATGATTTTTTTCTAAAGTATTTTCTGGTCTACCCATATAGAAATTATGTGATTACAATCATGGAATTATCATTTTCATCATGATGATGCTGTGTTAGCACAAATAGATAATGATAATTGTATGCATGGATCCTTGATGATACATAGGCAAGCAAAATAATTCAATGATGATATGTCTCTTAGAAATGCTTGCAACACATAAAATAAAAATTTCTCAATTGGCATCTTTAAAAGACTTGAGATATTAATCGTGCTTTCATTTTTAAGAGGATGTTTTCATAATGAGTATCACTAAACATGCTTCAAAATTGATATCTAATCAAGTACTTCACATATGAGTGCTTAAAATTGGAAATCTGCAATTTTTGCCTCTTGGTTGAAATAAAATTTGACCAAGGGGCGCTATGGTCGTAGTCAAGGACGACCTAAAATAAGCCTTGACAAAATGCTTATTTGGACATCATTTCATTGTACTTAATCTTAGTATACTTTTGATAAAGGTCAAAATATAAATTTAAAATCATTTGTGACCTAAGAAGCTTTAAATAGCTTTAATGATAAGATTAAGGGGGAGCTCATAAAAACAAATTTGATTATTTGATTAAGAAGCTTACATAATCATGGTTATGACCTTAGTATTTTTAAAAATAGACCATGAATGTGATATGTATTATGTTCTTAATGGAACTCTCTAAACAAATCTGGGCTTAACATCCCGTGCATTTGGTTAGAGATACTTTTTCATGTAATATACTATAAGCTTAAAAGGATTCTCACATCATTTTCTGGGCTTAACATCCCTTGTAAAATGGATGAGAAATCAATACACAAATGCCATGAACCTAAAAGGAACTCATATCATTTCAAGGCTTAACATCCTTTGCAAATGAGTGAGAAATATATTGTGGCTAAATTTAACAATAATTGCTTTGCTTTAATCCCTTGTTTTTAATTGAATATCTCTTTAAGGGGGAGCATATCATAAAATTAAGGGGGAGAAATAAAATCTATTATATTGGATATCTTTTTGAAATGACAAAGGGGGAGAAATAATATAAAACATAAAATATGAGTTTCATAATATCTCGGCCAGCATTCACTTGCAAAACAAGAAATGCTACAAAAGGTAATCTTCAGGTATGAAACTCACATGATTTATATTTCCTTATTTTATATTTAGGAAATGTTTGTCATCTTCAAAAAGGGGGAGATTGTTGGCTAAATTGACATTAGCATAATCCCTATGTTTTGATGATGACAAACATTTCATTCTTGTCAATCTAACGTGCTACTTGAGTGTTGCAGGAATAAGGTGAATGACAAAGTACTAGGGAATCTATATGCTTGAATGATTGTAAATGTCATGAAATGTAATCAATTGTAAACTTGTACAAATATATAATGTACAAGTACTTAGACTTCATGTAAATCAAGCGTTAGATCTTCCCTAGCTAAACACCACATTTAGATAGGTCATTCTCTTCCATAGTATCACACATGCACACTCATACACACACTTAATGTCTTTATTTGAAACATTGAAATAGGGTCAATCTCGGTCGACAAACTCCTCGACCGAGACACTCTCGGTCGACAAACTTCTCGACTAAGAAAGACCCAAGTAGCTGTTAGACACAGCTGACAAGGTAGTTGGAAGTTGCAAATGAACGTTGATCCAGAGAGCTTTTCAGTCGACAAAACTTCGACCGAGTAGGTATCTCGGTCGAAAATTTGTCGACCGAGATGGACTCTGACATCAACTACATAATTAATTAACTAGCCGTTGCTAAAGCAACTAACTTGTACCTAACGGCTAGTTAAGCACTTAGAACCCCCTAGAAAGTGTCTAGAACGTCCTTAAGCACTTATAGGTCATTTCTATAAATAGGACATGCCTTAGGACACCTAAATACACACAAAAAAAGCTACACTTGTGCTACACTTGAGATTGAATACTCATTAGCAATCTGTTTTGAGCAATAGAGCAATTCCAACATTGGCTATTCATTCCCATTGCTCCTATTTCGTGTCCTATAGGCTAGCATCTCCTTTCCACAGCACTTACACTTCTACACTCATTGGTTAGGAGATCAATACGCTTGATATAGGCAAATCAAGCCTTGTGCTTAAAAGGATAAGTTGTAATTTCTGTTTTCCTTCTTGTTCCTTTTATTCTTTGTATTCTCCTTGCTACTCCTAGGGTTGGAGGCTGCAGATTGGAGAAGGTTCTTCTCGGAGGAGAAGGTGGACTTCAAGCTACTTCAAGAAGGCTATCGCAACGGGAAGCTACTTCAAGAAGGCTATTGCAACGGGAAGCTACTTCAGGAGGAAGGTTGCTTCAAGGTTGGTGCAATTACTTCTAGGTGAAGGCTGCTTCAAGGTTGGTGCGATTACTTCTAGGAGAAGGCTGCTTGAAGGGTTTAGGGAGAGAATTGTAATTTTATGTAAATTCCTTGCGAGGTAATAAAATTAAATTCTTTCCAAATCCCGGTTGGGTAAGCAACCGGGTAGTGGACTGACAACTTTAGTATTTGCTAAAGTTGGAACCACTCTAAATCCTTGTCCCCTTGTCCAATATTTTGTGATTGCTTGTTTGAGTTAAATAATTGTTAAAATATCTTTAAAACTCTATTCACCCCCCCCTCTAGTGTTTTTTTCATAACTTTAACCCAATTATATTATTATGCACTTTCAATTTTGTCATACTTGTTGATCTATTTGCAATTTCAATTTCTCTTGAATAATTGATGATCCTTTGAGTTCTAAAAGCTTCATGGGACTGTTGTCCATGACTTATAACAGTAATAACAAGAGTCTAGAGGTTTATGGTGATGACATCATCAAGGGTAAAGTGATATTGGGTTGAAGCATACACCTCTTTTCCCGGTATGGTGTGAAGCACACACACATCTCTTTGCCCGATATGGTGTGAAGCACACACACCCCACTTTGCCCGATATGGTGTGAAGCACACACACACACCTCTTTGTCTGATATGGTGTGAAGCACACACACACCTCTTTTCCTGATATGGTGTGAAGCACACACACACCTCTCTTCCAGATATGGTGTGAAGCACACACACACCTCTCTGCCCAATATGGTGTAAAGCACACATACACCTCTAAAGTGATATGGAAACAAGCATACACCTCTTTGCCCGATATGGTGTGAAGAACACACACACCTCTTTGCCTGATATGGTGTGAAGCACACACACACCTCTCTGCCCGATATGGTGTGAAGCACACACACACCTCTCTGCCCGATATGGTGTGAAGCACACATACACCTCTAAAGTGATATGGAGGCAAGCATACACCTCTTTGCTTGATAGGGTGTGAAGCACACACACACCTCTTTGCCTAATATGGTGTGAAGCACACACACACCTCTCTGTCTAATATGGTTTAAATCACACATATACCTCTAAAGTGATATGGTAAGCACACATACACATCTAAAGTGATATGGAAGCAAGCACACACCTCTTTGCCCGATATGGTAAGCACACATACACATCTAAAGTGATATGGGTAGCAAGCATACACCTCTAAACATATATTGGGTTAAGCATAAACCTCTTGGATGATATGGTGTTGAGCACATATCTCTAAAATGATATGGTGGGTAACCCAATACACTAGATGACAAAAGTGGTAAGGTGGTTAATACCCTAGAATATGTGATGGCCAATACACTAAAGTATGGTGTGGCCAATATCTTCAAGTGAGGTGAGGATGTTACACTCATGTATGGTGAAGATGATACACCATATGATTGGTAAGGATGATACCTTTATGGGTAAGGGTATGAGGGATATGATGATGTCTAGCACAATATACGCCTAACCCAATACATGTGTTCATCTTGACATACATGATTCAATATGATGCACCTTGGAAAAGTGAGGATAAAAAACTCTTAGGAGTGATGTGTGTAATACCAAATAATGATGTGGTTAATACCTTGATAGGTGAAACACCTAAAGTGATTGATAATGGTATACCAACAATGTCTTAACTCAAGATGAGTCCATATCACTTGATGATAGTTGGGTAATTCAAATTTGTGACTTACAACCAATACACTACATGATAAATGTGATGTGTTAGTATATAAAGTATTAAGATGGGATATACCCTAATACAAGATAAGTTGATGAACTTTAGTAAGTTAAAAGCAATGAGGGAAGTGATACATCAAGGCATGATAAATACCACATCCAACACCTCAAGGTTGATGCACCTTAAATCCAATATACTTGGATGAGTAACACATGAAGTGTGTCATGTCAATTGTTACATTAAGATGTAATGAGTCTAATGCACTTTGATAAGTGTAGGCTAACATTCCTTGAGAAAGGGTTAAGCCAAGTTAATAAAGTATGATGTAATCAATATCCAAGTAAGGATGAGAGAGAAACTCATACTTTGTGTTGATAATCATTTAATGATAAATGATGAGAATAAATAAGTATAAATGAATACTTATGATATCAATGTTTGCTCCTAGATGTGTGGAGCAATGAATTAGGTTTTGGATTAATAATATGAACATGAAGCCCTGTTCAGCTATAAAGGGAAACTCTAACCCTAATGATGGGAAGGTTGTATTTCTCTTATTGCATAAGCCTTGTAAGGCATGTTAAATACTTGTATAATAAGTATAATGATTAATGGCCTTGTGAGACATATGAATAAGTTATTTCCTAGTGAGAGGTGACAAGATGTGTAATGTCCTTGTGAGCCATGTGAATAAGTTATTACCTAGTGAGAGGTGAAAAGATGTGTCATGTCCTTGTGACCCATGAGAATACTTGTACAAAAAGTGAAATGAATACCTTGGTTTGAGGACCTAGAGGTAATGGTTACCTAATACAGAGGTAACAATGCTATGTGATGATCTAAGGGTTTGAATACCCAGATTCAATAATCATGATAATGATGTGAAGGGATGAGAATTCCCAGTAATGTGATAAGGGATTGAGATCCCAGGTATCATGTGTTTTAAAGATTTGAAAAGTATGTGATAGATATATTACACCTTTCTTTATAGCATTTGTTGTGATTAATAATGATAACTTGGTTGATGCTAAAAGAATGTTGTAATGCACTTAATATATCACTAGAAACCATAAAATGTTGCCCTGACCATAGATCCATTCGCATCAGAATTTGCTGAATTGTGAAACGGGTTCCCCGCGGCATAACCCAGAATGCATATTTTTGAATATGTGGGGGGCATGGAGGCTAAGTGTCCATGTCTCATTAATGTCATAAGAATGTCTCAATAGAGCACGATGAACTGACCCGTGGCTCAGAGCATGGTGCCTATGTGACCATGGCTCAAAGTATGGTGCCTAAGTGACCATGACTCAGTAAATGGGGACGGTTGTTAGTAGATGTTCCCCTAAGAGGGCACAGTTGATGTTGTGGCTCTAAGTGAGGATTCCTATGTACCCTGGCACAACTATATTGCAGCTGACACAAGATGTCCTTCTAAGCCTAAGTGGTCTTGTACTGACCGAGACAAGTGAGGTCATGGCAACTAGCTCTCCCATTGACCTTGTATGGTACTGACTTGTGAGAAGTTTGTTGTCGGTTGGAGATGAATGGGGTATGCTTCATCTCCTCATGGCATAAGTGTGATTGTAAAATATGTTCAACCGTGTAGCATATCTGCTTAAGGATCGAAGATGGAAAACATTGTTTGATGCACAATACAATTATACATCTTAGTTGATAGATGTTATTTATGTTTCTTTACATTCGTTACATAGCAGATAGATGATTTATAACTCTACCATGGGTAGATGCAATGTTCTCCATAAGAAAGGAGATTATCTTATTTTGTTCATACAATGATTAATCTTTCCTGTTAAATATAAAAGAACCCCTGCTTAGTTTTATAATGTTTATCTGCAATAATAATATGGTCGGCGGAGAGTTATATCTCTCGCTGGGACAATTATCTCACCACATGGGATCCACAACTTTTAGGTGGACGTGCACGAGGCGGTGGAGACCTTTCTACAAAGGAGGAACAAAAGTTGGGGCAGCAGTAACAACTCAGGTTGAGTGTACTATCTGTCGTGACTTGTAGATACAAGTCCTATGTGTCGTCTCTGTATTCTCAGATCCTTGGAGTTGGTTTGTACTGGTTTCATGAATGATCTGAGATTTTGGCTTGAATGTATCAAGGTTTTATGTTGCTCCAGTATGTATTTTGATAGAGCAACTGTTATATGTTGTCCTCGAGATGAGATGAAACATTGTTGTACAATGAAAATCATGATATGTATGAGTTTTGTATCTTTCAGTAAAAGTTTTCTGGACAAGGATCTCTTTACAAAATGGTTTTAAATTTTAGTGATTTTTGTTAATCCAATGTTTATGTTTATTCAAGTTAATTAGTAACAATTTGTTTGTGAGTTTGATGATTGTCACTACAAAGAACATGAAGAATGATATACCTCTATTTGTTGTGAAGTGCTTGACATGCCAGCAAGTCAAGATCGAACATCAATGGCCTGGTGATCTTCTTCATCCTCTTGAAATTTTAGAATGGAAATGGGAGAAGATCACAATGGACTTTGTTACTGGTTTACCTAAGTCCAAGAAAAGTTATGATGTTGTTTGGGTGGTTATTGACCGGCTTACAAAACATGCTCATTTCTTACCTTTCAAAACCACATAAAAAGTTGCTGAGATGGCTCAGTTATATGTTGATTGGGTAGTTCGTCTACATGGTGTGCCTGATGTGATAGTTTCTGATCATGACCCAAAATTCACTTCTCATCTATGGGGTCAGATTTAGGAAGAGATGGGTACTGATTTGCATTTCAGTACTGTTTATGACCCACAAACTGATGGACAGTATGAGAGAATAGTTCAGATTCTGGAGGACTTACTTCATGCTTGTGTGATGGATTGGGGTGGTGCATGGGATTAGTATCTGCCATTGGCTAACTTTTCTTACAACAACTACCAAGCCAGTATTGGTATGCCACCTTTTGAAGCTCTCTATTGTAGACCATGTTGTTCACCTTTGCATTGGGATGATGTTGGTGAACGATCGCTGGTGAAAATGGATGATATGCAGATGATGCTCGAGAAGGTACAACTAATAAAGAAATAGATGAAAGCTACTCAAGATCGATAGAAGATGTATGTTGATAGAAAGAGGTATGATGTGAGCTTCTTAGTCGGAGACTATGCATTTCTAAAGATAAAGCCTATACATTTTATTGCGAGATCTAAAGTAAAAGGCAAGTTGAGTCCCCGCTATGTTGGACCATTTGAAATATTATATAAAGTTGGAGATGGTGCATACCACTTAGCCTTACCTCCTACTTATGATAAGATTCATAATGTGTTCCATGTCTCTATGCCGAGGATGTATGTGAAAGGCCCTTCTCATATAATCATGATTGAGCCTATTGAGATACATGGGAAGCGGACCTATGAAGAGCTACTTGTGAAGATCCTTAACTCCTGAGTAAAGCAGCTGAAGAACAAGGAGATAGAGCTGGTGAAGGTTTTGTGGTGATATCATGGTTTGGAGGAAACCACTTGGGAGTTGACAGATGAGATGTTATATACTCACCCTTCCCTTTTTGTTTGAGATTTCGAGGACTAAACCCTTTTTAACATGTGGAGTATTGTAACATACTGAAATCTACTATGTACTTCCTTGTACCCTTTTTCAATAAGATTTGTTCTTCATTTTCGTCCCATATGTCTTTGGAGTTGAATTAGTGGAACTATGGTGGTTATTGGATAAATATTTCCCATATATTCTTAATAAAGGGTTTTGTGCATAAATACCTCAGTAGAAATCTAAGTAATGGGCCTAATGTGCAATTGTCCACTTAAATAATAAATTTAATAAAGGAATTCATGCTAGAACTTTCTAGGATTTTTTAGAATAAGAAAAACAAAAGAAATATCAAAATTTACATAAAGGAGATGATAAATGTTATAATTGGATAAAAGGAGATAATGTGGAATATATTGTTTCAAAAATCACAAAACAGAAACCCACAAGATAATTTGATACCTCATTTTCTTGAACTAAAGGTTACTTAAGGAATAAGTATCACCCAATTTGGAAAATATACATATATATACGCCATTATTAAAGGAAAATAAGAAATAGGCCAAGAAAGAGAAATAAAATATCGAATGTCCTCAAGGTGGAAAACTAATTCCAAATTCATAATCTAAACATGAAGATAAGCCTTTGGGCAAGTTTTCAACTAATTTGGATGATATTTAGTTAATGTGAAAAAGTAGGAGAGAGAAAGTGTGTAGAACCTTCATTTTTATAATTAATTAAATAAATGGCACCAACATGATTAATTAATGGCAAAATCGTATCTAAGATATTAATTGGGACACATGGGTGAAATTTTATCATATTCAAATTATCTTAGTCATTAATGAAGGAGGAAAGAGAAAATGAGTTTTGAATTATTTAACCAATTAAATGTTCCCAAAAGTAAAAAAAAAATCCATATTCGGATTCTACACCTCAAAATCAGTCAGAGTATCAATTTTTATTAAATTTGGAAGTTGTTTGAGCCCTCAAAAGAAGAAAGTGAAATTCATTTAATAATGTAATACTTTATAATCGAATTGGAAATATACCTAAATTAGGATTTCACTCAATCAAACGGTCCAGATCGACCAAAGATGTCTGTCCGTAGGATTGGGTAGTCGATAGCTTGTCTCGTACCTTGGCTTGGTCTGGGAAATAGAAATATATTTTGCAATTTTTTAAAATCAATTATCTCTCTCTACTCAAACAAATCACAAGATTTTTGGTTTGTTGGACTCCTCTCTCGATTCCGCACCACATTACCCCAAAATTTTATGATTTCGACAATTATCTAAAGAATCCCTAAATTTCCCAAAGCTTCCCTCTCACCCCGATTTCTAAAACCCTAGACTACACCCCCTCTCCTACAAATACCCCTACCCTAAGCATCTCCATCACCTTTGCAACTCAAAGCACCCCTCAATTGATAGTTTCTTTAAAGTTTGACCCCCCAACGAGCGGCTGAAGACCTTGGGCTTGCGGTGGCACGCTCTCTCCTCTCTTCTCCTCTGTCTGAATTTCAGGTATCATTGACTTCAATTTCTTCTCTTCTTTCTTTTGTATCTTTTATTTTTGTGTTTGGTCGTTGTTTACGTTTTCACCCTTCCATGGCACGTGGGTTGAAGGAGAAAGAAAACTTACAATTTTACTACTTTACCCTCTACTTTCTTATTCTTTCATTCTCTGTCTCTTGTTGGGGGTACATTCATCTTTTGCTTGGTTTGATTTTGCGACTTTGACCCATCCTTAACTGGCGCCAACTCGGCAACAAACGAGGCGAGCCGCTGACTTGTCCTAGTTAATTGGTCCAGGAAGTGGGCCCAGTCTCTCTCTGCTATGTAAAGGAAAATCAATTTTTGTAATTTTTCTATTGTTCATAATCAAATAAATCATAGTAATTAATTCCATGGTCCAAAAATAAAAATAAGATATGCTTTGAACTAAAAAAAATCCCCTCTATCCATTAAAAATAATTTCGACGCTTGATTCTGAGATTTTCAAAAAAGTGTTTTTGGGAATTATTTAATTAAGTAAAAATCTCTACAAATGTCTCTAAAATACATAAAATTATATGTTATTTTGACCAAAAAAACCTAACTAAGATAGTAGTGATGGTTTCAGGACCTAAATTGAATATTTGTAGAAAAAGTTGGTAACTTTGGGGTTTTTAGGCCTTAATGAATGAATATAGTTCTAATACATGAACATGGTAATTATGTTAGGACAAGTGGACCTCGATCTTGCTTAGAGATTTGAAAAGTGGTTTCTAGGACTCTAAGGAAGAGGTATGTGCATCTAACACCTTCGTTGGTAAATTTTATGGCTTAGCATATTCTTCATTAATGAGGCTTAATTGAATCTAATTCTCTTTTCTTGAAACCCTAATTTCTTGTGCCTCAAATCAGATTATTGTTTCACATTGTTAGGGTCTTATACTCCACTGCCATGTTTATTGAATATTTTGATTACTCTTTCCATGACTACTTTTATAGCATGTAGATTTATGTTCTATTTAACTTAAAGTAGCTGTACTTATATACAACCATCCATTGAGGCCATGTATTTAATCGCCCTATGGAATGTTTTTATTTACCCCATATTATTGTGTAGGTGATTGAGAATGTCTTATTCTCCCCTCACTTATAGGTTCGAGGTCTGGTAGGTGTCTCACCCTTACTTAGTTAGGTAGACATAATTATCTTACATGCAAATCCTTTTAATATAATTGTTAATGGCAAGTTTCTTTTGAATATAGCCTCATACTCTTGTTACCTTCATCTTATGATGGACCCTAGCCTATTTTTAATTGCTTTACTTTTGTTATCTTAGACTAGTTTTGTGACACATACCTTTCTCCCATTTCTCTTTTGTTGGATGTCTTCCCAACCAGCTAGGTGCTGGTGATGAGAAAGGAGAAGGACAAGTTTGAAGGAAGCCATCTCTGGAGTATATCTCAAGCTATCTAAAAGGATGTCTAGGTTGCTAAAGCTGGATCCTTTTCTCTTATCTTTTTCTTTTAGGAACAATCATGTAGTGAACAATGAATGTCGTGTAATAGGCTTAGTACTTTTATTTTTTTCTTCTATTGACATTTTATAATGTATCTGGACCATGCTTATTTAATTGGATTATTATACAAGCATCCCCAAATCTCTCTTTTTGTGAAAAGTGCAGATGTTTTGTATTTTCTTTAAATTTTAGTAAGGAGGTGATCTCGCCTCTTTATAGAATCAAATGCTAATGATTTGGATTCTTTCTCATTGGATAGTATGTTTTTAGTTACTAATATATTAATTCAATTCATATGGGATGTCTAATGGATATAGAACTAAATCATTTTACACCAATTTTTCTTATGAAGCAACTCAATGAGCGATATTTTCAGAATATTTGGAATCGATAGCCATGTGTTTCTCAACTGAAATTTCAAATCCTTTCTTTTTTTGAATATTTTATGTGTATGAGGATCCGTATATGAGGGCTGGATATTGAGTATATCCACATCTATGGTTAATGTTAAGAAATGACTCAAATGAGTTAATGAATCATTGTATGCATGTAAATGTTTGGTTAATTGTTTGGAATAAAAACTCGGGACAACATGTGTCTTGAATAGGCTCAGTGAACCTTTTTATACCTGATGTAAGGACCCTGACCTTTGTTTTGGGCTTACCCTATTTGTTTTGCTTAAACCTTGTGTTTAGAGGCTTGCTTAATCACCAGAGGTGTGATTAGTGTTTGTTGTGTTTTGTTGTGGGGTTGAGGTGCAACTTGTAATTCACCCAAGTTCTAGGGTTTCCGTGCAAGTTTGCCACCTAGAGAGACCTCTCTATCTCTCTTTGCATCTTCTAAGGTTGAGAGGATGAGTTGGGGAACCTTGTTTGAGTTGTTTTTTGCCTTGTTTAAGCTTGGGTTTGTTGTTGGGCTTGAAGCCCTTCCTCCTTACTTGAGTGTGTCAGGCAAGAAAGTGTTTGGTGCCTTGTGTCGACCAGGAGTGTATCAGCCAGGTAGGTGCTGGTGGGTGTGTCGGGTTGCCATGTTGGGCGACACACACACCTCCACCTAGCATCGTTTGAGTCACCCCCTCTTTTGGACACATGGTGCTCGCTGCTAGCAAGTGGCAAGTCTTGGACAAGTGGTAATTGGGGTGCTAGCATGTGGCGTGGCCCTTGGAAAAGTGGTCCTTAGTGGATGCCACCTTGCCTTGCTCTCCCTCTTTACCCTCTTATATATATACCACCCACCTTGCTTTCTAGTAGTCCCTTTAGTTCCCTTAGTTGCTTGCTCTCCTTTCCCTTGGTGGCCGAGAAGAGGAGAAGGACACAAGGAGGTGGCTGATACATCTTGCTTCTTCCCTAGTGGTGGTTGATAAACTAGTAGAGCTTGCTTCTCTCTTCTCTAGTTGGTGAGTCTCTTTCTCTCCCCCTCCCCCTTGGTACCATCTTCCTCCTTATCCTTTCGGCCATGGAGGTGATAGGTTTCTCTTCTCTAGTTGGTGGCTGAAGCTTGGAGGAGGTTCTTGGAGCATGGAGATTGGAGAGTTGTGCTTTAGGCGGGTTAGATAACTTCTAACCTAGGTATTCTATCTCTTTTATATGTGGTTTGATATATTATCTTGATCTGCCATATAGTTTTCTCTTAATAGTTGTGCTTTAGTTCTTGAACTAGTTGCTATCTTGTTGCTGCCCGATATGTCCCCTAGATCAGGTTGGACGATATGTGTTATCTACCCTTGTGTTGGCTGATCTCTTGGGTTGTAGAATCTCAAGCAATACCCCTCTCTCATTTAGTTGAGAGGTGAGCGTAGGGTTTCTTAACCCGAGGAGGTATGGTGGTGTGTCTGTGAGGCAATACCCCTCTCTCACTTTGCTGTTGAGAGGTGAGCCTATGCTCTAGTTGCTTGGATGACATGGTGAGCTGGTTTGGTCGATAGAGGTGCTGACCTTAGTGTTGGGATGCTAATCTACTCGAGTTGCACGATATGTTTTGGTGGACACCTTGGGTGATATGAGTGGCCATGCCTTGATGTTGAGTATTGAGAAACACCCCTCCTTCTTTAAGCTGTAAGGTGAGCTCTAGATCTTGCCCAATATACTTGAGGTTGTGCAATACCCCTCTCTCTCTCTTTAAGTTTAGAGGTGAGCCAATGCTCTTGATACCCTCAGGTGATATGGTGTGGTTAGCTCTTATGAGGTTAAGGCTATGTCTGATCCTAGTTATGGATGATGGTATCTTGAGGTATGTTGCCATATATGGTCTTGTGAAGGGCTTCCCGATATCCCTCTCTTTTCCTTGAGTTATAGTCTGGGAGATACATTAGGTGGTTGTCTTGTAGACCTATTGGACGATAGAGTTGTGTTGTGCGATATGGTGTTGTTGGTGCCTTCCATGACATCCTCTTGGATGGTGCTGCCCGACACCCTACTTCAGTGATGCCCTACCCGATAGGGTGCTTGACGTTGTGATGATCTTATGGGTGATAGAGGTGTGTCGCTTGGGCGATATAGGGTGGTTCTTAGAGCGTTACCTGATATTAGTTCGCTTGGTGGCTTGCTTGATATGGGAGATAGCCGACACTTGTAGAGTCTGGTTGTAACCGATAAGCTCTTAGTGAGGGTTTGTTTGGTCGCTACCTAGAATTGGTGAGGGTAGGTGACACCTTTAGTGAGGGTTGCACCCTAACCAAATAACCCTAAGTGTTATCTTGAGCCCTAGATGTTAGTATGCTTATCTTGTGACCTTGGTCCATATCTTTGGTCATGATGATGAGGTATGATGAATAGGGTGTAAACCTTAGTATGGTGGTTACCAATGGTTGATGATAGGTGAACCTTTGATGAAGGTTGATGATAGTTCATGGTTGTATTATCCTTAGGGATGGTACTCATGGTGACATGGGAAGTAGGGTATGGTGGGATACCCTTGGTATGGCGAGAGTAATGTGTATTGTTTAACATACCATTTAAGACATTATGTTCCACATGTTCATGATAATGGATGATGTTCCAAATACTAATGATGTGATAATCATGATATGTTTCTTTAATAAGTTGTTGTTAGTGACTAAGTTATATCTATTGCTGTGTAATCTAATAATGCAGGTCTTACTATTTGAAATACATAGCCAGGTAAGGGCTATGATGCTTATGTAAATATGTGTCTTGTGTGACACATGGTATATGTGAAATATATGAGTAATGATAATGTCCCTTGTTGATGAGATAACATGTATCATTAGTATGATGTGAGAGGTCTCTTGACCTGATAATGGCTAAAGTGCCTGATTGAGGTGTTATCCTCTAGTTGTGATATGAGGGATTGCTATCCCATGATGATGTATGATGATGAAGCCTTGTGAGAGGCAGTGGCTCTATGTGATAAAATGAGGGATTTATATCCCATGGCAAACTGATAGTGTTAATGGCATTGAGAATAACAATGACAGTGTGACACAAAATAATATAATCTATGTTGTTTAGTTGTTTATAACTCTTGTTTATGGTTTGCATAATACAACTTGGTTGACCCTTATAATCCACTTAAAATGTATTGATTAATTATAGATGAACCATTCATGTAATTTTACATGGCCATAGATCCATCATCGTCAGGAGCTGGTGATGGTGAAATGGGTTCTCCTTAGAGTTAACTTGGAGCGCATACTGTTGAATATGTGTGGTTTCTCCTAGCCAAAAATAGGAGGAATAGAGTGCAACTTCAGTTTTAGACTCAGGATATGTATAAGAGCATGGTGATCAGGCCCATGGCTCAGTGTGGTAGAGAATGAATGTGTTCATGGCTCGAGAACATGGTGAATAGGCTCGTGGCTCAATGTATACTAGCGTTGAGACCTATACCAAGGCGGGCTAGAGGGAAGGGTAGCCTGCGGGAGCTGACCCTGTGACTGAGGTCACTTAAGAAAGAGACTGTGGTCCTACTTCAGATATCATGAACTGACCACGAATAGGTTGAGATCGTGGAGTCTGTTTCTACCATTGACCTTGTATGGCACCTACTTTGGGTTTCACAACCAGAGGTTGGATTTGAGCGGTATGGCTCACTTCCTCAGGGCATAATAAATGGTAATCCAACCATGTAGTATATTTGCTTAGGGAAAACACAGAACATTGTTTGAGGCCTTGTATAATGTATGATTGCCTTATATACATGCTCTAAGTATTTCTTGCAGTTAGTTATATGCCTCTCAGGTATCATGGTAAGCTGTTAGATATATAATCATGTTCTTCATATTTCATATATGATCTGGTTATCTGCTACATGCTTTATCTGCTCTAGCTTTTCTGAGATTTTATAGTTCGGCGGGGAGTTATGTTTCTCATTGGGACTGTGTGTCTCACCCCGTTGGTTTCAACCTTTTTAGGTGATCAAGCTAGACATGGTGGTGATCGTAGTGTTGCAGCTGAGCAGTAAGAAGATCAGTAGAAGGCAAGGTTGGATATGCTGCTATTGTGGTTGTTTTGTAGTAGAGTCTTATAGTCTTCCCTGTACTCTCAGGTCCTCAGAGGTATTTTTACGAGGTTTCACAATGTATGATCTTAGTATGGTTTCTTGTATCCTATTGTTGTCCCTAGTAAGGCATGTTATGTCATAAATAGGTGATGCATCCTTGATGGATATGGAACAACTGGATCCTATCTGTTGGTGGACATATATCATGCTTACATATATAACATGTTCTTTGCAAGATGTGGATCTGGTTGTGATAGTTTCTTTCTTATGATGTTTTCTGCAATTGGTTTTAATTAACCCATGTTTTTGGTAATGTGTTGTTTATGGTGGTTCCATGCATTTTCCCATGGTGTTTCGTTGTCTTTGTGATGGCGGGATGTCACAACAATTTTTGGTATCAGAGCCCTACATTCGCTGAGTCTATAGGGATCTAGGACTAGGCTTGTGTCTGTTCTTGTGATTTTTCTAGATTTTCTTATAATGACTTCTGCCCCCAATATAAGATAAAGCTAAAAGATGTCTGTAAATCATGAAGAGAATGCTAGCAGTGTTGCTGCATCTGTTGATGGATCTAGTACACATGCACATGAAGATCGGGTGCCTGAGGTCCCCCAGTTTGTCCTGGCCATTCTTGAGAACCCTGCCTATCAACACATTATGGGGCAGCTAATGGCTATGATGAATCACATGGTGGAGAGATTGCCTATGCCTCTGCCAAAAGAACTGATTCCCCATGGTGAATCTTCAGGTATTGGGAAGACCTTCAAGCGGCTTTGCCGAGTCGGAGCTTTAGATTTTGCTGGAACGAGTGATCCAGTGGATGTAGATCTGTGGCTGACAGGTCTTGAGAAGGCCTTCTGGATCCTCGACATCCCTGAGGCAGACAAAGTCAAACACATTGTATACCTTTTGAAAGGTAGTTCTAGCCACTAGTGGGCCATCAAGAAGGAGAAGCGACCTGGTGAGGTGATCGGTTGGGATGTTTTCCGGTGAGAGTTCGTCAGTCGATACTTTCTAAAGATGTATCTGGACGAGAAGATCAGCCAGTTCAAGCGTTTGCGCCAAGGTCCTCTAAGCATCACCGAGTATGAAGCCAAGTTTATGGAGCTGTAGAGGTTCTATCCTCACATGGAGGCAACAGATGACGAGAGGATCAGATGGTTTGAGAAAGGTTTGAGTGTCGAGCTGTCGAAACCTATTGCTGCATTGGAGAACCGAGAGTGGTTTTCCATGTTTGTAGAGTTTGTTCAGAGGATAGAGCGATCAGTCTGGGAAAAGAGAGAGACCATGGCTAAGAAAAGGCTTGCTCAGTTTCAGAGCCAGAGGTTTGATATCCACAAGAAGCTAAGGTTTTTTGCACCTTCTGTAATGTAAGGATCCAGTGCGCCGTCACAATGGTCACCAAGTAAAGGAAGAGGGCATGGTTTTTCACCATCTAGAGCCTACAATACAACATCAGTAGTAGTGCCAGGGTCGTTAAGGCCACAGTTAGGGGACATGTCATGTTTTCTCTGTGGACAGACATGTCATCTAAAGTTGAATTACTCGAGAAGAGATTTTGAAGTGACGTAGCAGCCAAGGCAGAGTCAGCAAGGATCGGATAGACAATCGCCTAATAGTGCCATAGGGTGAGGACACAGCCAAGCGCCACAAGTGGGATCATCTGCTCAAGGAAGCAGAGGATGTGGGCGACATCAAGCAATGACTCGATTCTATGATATGAGTCATCCGGAGGCGATAATCAACCTGCTAGTAGTTGCAGGTCAGATGGAGTTGTTTCATTCTAATTTATCTTCTTCTTGCTTTATATCTGTTCTGGTTGACCTGGCTGCTACACACTCTTTTATCGCACGTAGTATGCTTGATAGCTGTCTTTTACCTATTAGTTGTAAGAAAGATAGTTTGTTGTTAGAAACCCCTCTTGTTAGTCCTGCGTTGCTTCGAGAGGTGTGTCCATCTTGTGTTCTGTCTTTTTTGGGACACAACATACAAGTGGATCTCATACCACTTGATATGCATGGATTCGACGTAATCCTTGGAATGGATACCTTAGAAAGATATAAGGTTGTGCTGGACTGTGATTCCAAGCAGGCGGTGTTTGCTGACAACAGTGAGAAGTGGATCTTCCAAGGAGATAGGAAGATTCTTTTGACGTGTTTAGTGTCAGCAATGATGGTGGAGAAGTTGTTGCGGCAAGGTTGTAGAGCGTTCTTGGCTCATGTTATGGATACTAAGGAAAAAGGTCCTAGCCTTTAGGACATGCATGTCATCAGAGAGTTCACAGATGTGTTTCCCGATGAGTTTCTCGGTGTTCCTCCACCACAAGAGATTGATTTTGAGATCAATCTAGTACCAGGGACATAGCAGTTGCTCAGACACCATATAGGATGGCTCCAACAGAGATGGTGGAGTTGAAGAAACAGTTGCAAGGGCTACTTGATAAAGGTTTCATCAGGCTGAGCACATCACCCTGAGGTGCTCCAGTTCTATTTGTAAAGAATAAGGATGGATCTATGCAACTGTGCATAGATTATTAATAGTTGAACAAGGTCACGATTAAGAACAAGTATCCTCTACCGAGGATAGATGATTTTTTTGATCAGTTGCACGGTGTGATAGTATTTTCAAAGATCGATATGCGATCTGGATATCATCAACTCAGGATCAAGGAGGATGACATACCAAAGTTAGCTTTTAGGATGAGGTATGGACACTACGAGTTTGTGGTTATGCCATTCGGGCTAACCAATGCACCAACAACATTCATGGATCTGATGAACAAAGTGTTTCATCCAATCTTAGATCAGTTTGTTATATTCTTCATAGATTACATCTTGATCTATAGTCAAGGAAGCCAACAACACGAACATCATATTTGACAAGCGTTGACTCTTCTTCGACAGCATCAGTTGTATGCCAAGTTCAGTAAGTGTGAGTTTTGGCTGAAGGGAGTGACTTTCTTGTGTCATGTGATCTTTGTAGAGGGGATCAGGGTGGGTCCCAAGAAGGTGGAGTCAGTAGCAGAGTGGGAGCAACCTAAGACGTCGACTGAAGCCTGTAGTTTTCTGGGATTAGAAGGATACTATTAGAGATTTATAAGAAGCTTCAATATGATCGTGTTTCCACTAATGAGGTGGACCAGGAAGGATGTACCTTTTGTTTGGGATGGTCAGTGTCAAAATGCTTTCCAGAGTTTGAAGGAGAAGCTGACAAGTGCTCCAGTGTTAGTGTTTCCAGAACAAGGGAAAGGCTATGTTGTTTTCTTTGATGCTTCCAAGAAGGGCTTCAGTTGTGTGCTGATGCAGCAAGATCGTGTGGTTTCTTTTGCTTCTCGGCAACTTAAGAAACATGAGGAAAGCTATCTGACACATGATTTGGAGTTTGCAGCAGTGGTTCATGCATTGAAGATTTGGAGACACAATCTTTATGGGGAAGTGTGTCAGATCTTTATGGATCACAAGAACTAGAAGTAGATCTTCTCATAGAATGAGTTGAACATGCATAAATGATGCTAGATGGAGTTAATCAATGATTATGATTGCACCATAGAGTATCACCCAGGTAAGGAGAACATGGTGGCAGATGCCCTTAGCAGAAAGTCATCATCACCACCCACAAAGAAAGGCCAGTTGAGTTCTTTGATATACCATAGGAGGGATATGTTCATCTCTTTGCAGTAGATGAATGTAAAGATGGAAGTCTCTTTGTTGGCAGGATTGTTGGCACCGATACAAGTAAAGCCTACATTGAGACAACAGATTAAAGAAGCACAACAAGGCAATGATACAATGCAGCTGATCATATCAGAGTTCGGCAGCGAGAAGCGCGATGGCTTCCATGAGTCCAAGGATGGGCTAGTATGTTATCATAACAGGATGATGGTTCCCAATGTTGATAATCTAAGGAAGTTAGTGCTCGAGGAAGTGCACACGTCTATGTATGCAATGCATCCAAGTGTCACCAAGATGTATCACAATCTGAAGGATCTGTATTGGTGGCCCAGATTAAAGAAAGATGTAGCTGAGTTCGTGGCAAAATGTGTAGTATGCCAGCAAGTTAAGGCAGAAAAACAGAATTGGGAAGGTATGTTGCAACCCATGCCAATACCACAGTGGAGGTGGGATCATGTAACCATGGATTTCATAGTTGGTCTGTCGAGGACAGCTAGGAATCATGATTTCAACTGTGTGATAGTGGACAGGTTGACGAAATCTACACATTTCATACCTATGAAGACAACCTGCACAACAAAGAAGCTCGCTCAGGTATATGTTGATGAGATAGTGCGTTTGCATGGTGTGCTAGCAATGATAGTCTCTGACAGGGGTCCCCAACTCACAAGTCATTTTTGGGAACATAGTTGAGTTTCAATATCGCTTTCCATCCAAAGACATATGGACAGACTAAAAGGACTATCCAAACTTTGGAAGATCTTCTAAGAGCTTGTGTTATGTAGTTCCTAGGAAGTTGGGACATGCATCTCAGTCTTATAGGGTTTTCTTACAACAATAGCTACCAGCAAAGAATCGACATGGCACCTTATGAAGCATTGTATGGTAGGAAGTGTAGATCTCCTTTATGTTTGTATGAGTCAGGCGAGTATCATCTTTTGGGTCTTGAGTTAGTGCAGCAAACGACAGAGAAGGTCAAGGTGATACAACAACAGTTGAAAGCGGCACAGGATAGATGAAAGTCTTATGCAGATAATCATCATTGACCTTTAGATTTCTAGGTGGGAGATAAAGTATATCTCAAAGTCTCTCCATGAAAAGGTGTGCTAAGGTTTGGAAGGAAAGGCAAGTTGGCTCCCAGGTATATGGGACCATATCCAGTGATAGTATGTGTTGGAAAAGTGGCTTACAAGTTGGAGTTACTACCAGAGCTACACAGGTTGCATCCAGTGTTCCATGTTGGTATGTTGAAGAAAAGACATCTAGGAACAGAGATAGTGATACAGCCAATTGAGGTCGAGCTTGATGAAGATGTGACCTACGAGGAAGGTCCAGTGTTGATCCTTGACATGCGAGTGAAGAAGTTGAAGAGGAAGGATCTGGTTCTTGTGAAAGTTCTTTGGCATCATCATGGCATTGAGGAAGCCACATGGAAGCTTAAGGAAGGGATGCGGAGGAAGTATCCCTCACTTTTCTATTCGGATTTCGGGGACAAAATCCTTTTGTAGGGGTTTATGGCTTGTAAGGACCCATATCTTTGTTTTGGGCTTACCCTATTTGCTTTTCCTAAAACTTGTGTTTAGAGGCTTTCTTAATCACCAGAGGTGTGATTAGTGTTTATTGTGTTTTGTTGTGGGTTTGAGGTGCAACTTGCAATTTACCCAAGTTCTAGGGTTTCCGTGCAAGTTTGCCACCTAGAGAGATCTCTCTGTCTCTCTTTACATCCTCCAGGGTTGAGAGGATGAGTTGGGGTGCCTTGTTTGAGTTGTTTTGTGCCTCGTTTGAGCTTGGGCTTGTTGTTGGGATTGAAGCCCTTCAACCTTGCTTGAGTGTGTCAGGAAAGGGAGTGTTTGGTGCCTTGTGTTAGCCAGGGTATATCGGCAAGGAGTGTATCGGACAAGTAGGTGATGGTGGGTGTGTCGGGTTGCCATGTTGGGTGACACACAACCCTCCACCTAGCATCATTTGTGTCACCCCCTCTTTTGGACACATGGTGCTCGCTGCTAGCAAGTGGCAAGTCTTGGACAAGTGGTAATTGGGGCGGTACCATGTTATATGGCCCTTGGACAAGTGGTCCTTAGTGGACACCACCTTTCCTTGCTCTCCCTCTTTACCCTCTTGTATATATACCACCCACCTTGCTTCCTAGTAGTCCCTTTAGTTCCCTTAGTTGCTTGCTCTCCTTTCCCTTGGTGGCCGAGAATAGGAGAAGGAGAAGAGGAGGTGGCTGATACATCTTGCTTCTTCCCTAGTGGTGGCCAATACACTAGCAGAGCTTGCTTCACTCTTCTGTAGTTGGTGAGTATCTTTCTCTCCCCCCGGTACCATCTTCTTCCTTATCCTTTCGGCCATGGAGGTGATAGGTTTCTCTTCTCTAGTTGGTGGTTGAAGGTTGGAGGAGGTTCTTGGAGCTTGGAGAGTTGTGCTTAAGGTGGGTTACATAACTTCTAACCTAGCTATTCTATCTCTTTTATAAGTTGTTTGATATGTTATCTTGATCGTCCATATAGTCTGCTCTTAATAGTTGTGCTTTAGTTCTTGAACTAGTTGCTATCTTGTTGCTACATGATATGTCCTCTAGATCAGGTTGGACGATATGTGTTAGTTACCCTTGTGTTGGCTGATCTCTTTGGTTTTAGAATCTCAAGCAATACCCCTCTCTCATTTAGTTGAGAGGTGATCTTAGGGTTTCTTAACCCGAAGAGGTATGGTGGTGTGTCCGTGTGGCAATACCCCTCTCTCACTTTGTTGTTGAGAGGTGAGCCTATGCTTTAGTTGCTTGGATGACATGGTGAGATGGTTTGGCCGATAGAGGTGTTGACCTTAGTGTTGGGATGTTGTTCTAGTCGAGTTGCCCGGTATGTTCATGTGGACACCTTGGGCAATATGAGTGGCCATGCCTTGATGTTGAGTCTTGAGCAACACCCCTCCTTCTTTAAGTTGTGAGGTCAGCTCTAGCTCTTGCCTGATATACATGAGGTTGTGCAATACCCCTCTCTCTCTCTCTTTAAGTTGAGAGGTGAGCCAATGCTCTTGATACCCTCGGGTGATATGGTGTGGTTAGCCATTATGAGGTTAAGGTTGTGTTTGATCCTAGTTATGGATGATGGTACCTTCAGGTCTGTTGCCCGATATGGTCTTGTGAAGGGCTGCCCGATATCCCTCTCTTTTCCTTGAGTTAGAGTCTGGAAGATACAGTAGGTGGTTGTCTTGTTGACCTCTTGGACGATAGATCTGTGTTGTGCAATATGGTGTTGTTGGTGCCTTGCACGACATCCTCTTGGATGGTTCTTCCCAACACCCTAATTCAGTGATGCCCTACCCGATAGGGTGCTTGACTTTATGATGCTCTTATGGGCGATATGGGTGTGTCGCTTGGGCAATATAGGGTGGTTCTTAGAGCACTACGCGATATCAGTTCGCTTGGTGGCTTGCCTGATATGGGAAATAGATGACTCTTGTAGAGTCTGGTTGTAACCGATAAGCTTTTAGTGAGGGTTCGTTTAGTCACTGCCTAGTTTTGGTGATGGTAGGCGACACCTTTAGTGATGGTTGCACCCTAACCCAATAACCCTAAGTGTTATCTTGGGCCCTAGATGTTAGTATGCTTATCTTGTTACCTTGGGCCATATCTTTGGTCATGATGATGAGGTATGATGAATAGGTTGTAAACCTTAGTATGGCGGTTACCTATGGTTGATGATAGGTGAACCTTTGATGAAGGTTGATGATAGTTCATGGTTGTATGATCCTTGGGGATGGTACTCATGGTGACATGGGAAGTAGGGTATGGTGGGACACCTTTGGTATGGTGATAGTAATGTGTATTGTTTAACATACCATTTAAAACATTATGCTCCATGTGTTCATGATAACTGATGATGATCCAAATCCTAATGATGTGATAATCATGATATGTTTCTTTAATAAGTTGTTGTTAGTGACTAAGTTATATATATTGATGTGCAATCTAACAATGCAGGTGTTACTATTTGAAATACATAGCCAGATAAGGGCTATGATGCTTATGTGAATATGTGTCTTGTTTGACACCTGATATATGTGAAATATTTGAGTAATGATAATGTCCCTTGTTGATGAGATAACATGTATCATTAGTATGATGTGAGAGGTCTCTTGACCTGATAAAGGCTAAAGTGCCTGATTGAGGTGTTATTCTCTAGTTGTGATATGAGGGATTGCTATCCCATGATGATGTATGATGATGAAGCCTTGTGAGAGGTAGTGGCTCTATGTGATAAAATGAGGGATTGATATCCCATGGCAAACTGATAGTGTTGATGGCATTGAGAATAACAGTAAGAATGTGACACAAAATAATGGAATCTATGTGGTTTATATGTTTATAACTCTTGTTTATGGTTTGCATAATACAAATTGGTTGATCCTTACAATCCACTTAAAATGTATTAATTAATTATAGATGAACCTTTCATGTAGTTTGCCCTGGCCATAGATCCATCATCGTTAGGATCTGGTGATGGTGAAACGGTTCTCCTATGGGTTAACCTGGAGCGCATATTGTTGAATATGTGGGGTTTCTCCTAGCCGAAAATAGGAGGAATAGAGTGCAATTTTAGTTGTAGACTCAGGATATGTATAGGAGCATGGTGATCAGGCCCATGGCTCAGTGTGGTAGAGAATGAATGCGTTCATGGCTCAAGAGCACGATGAACAAGCTCGTGGCTCAATGTATACTAGCGTTGAGACCTGTACCAAGGTGGGCTAGAGGGAATGGTAGCTTGCGGGAGCTGACCCTATGACTGAGGTCACTTAAGGAAGAGATTGTGGTCCTTCTTCGTATATTGTGCACTGAACATGAAGAGGTTGAGGTTGTGGAGTCAGGTTCTACCATTGACCTTGTATGGCACCCTATTTGGGTTTCACAACCAGA
Organism: Alisma plantago-aquatica; assembly: GCA_963693085.1. Classification (NCBI taxonomy): domain Eukaryota; kingdom Viridiplantae; phylum Streptophyta; class Magnoliopsida; order Alismatales; family Alismataceae; genus Alisma; species Alisma plantago-aquatica. The sequence continues at coordinate 614,137,836 of OY856415.1, forward strand.
GGTTGGATTTGAGCGGTACAACTCACTTCCTCAGGGCATAATAAATGGTAATCCATCCATGTAGTATATTTTCTCAAGGCAAACACAGAACATTGTTTGAGGCCTTGTATAATGTATGATTGTCTTATATACATGCTCTAAGTATTTCTTGCAGTTAGTTATATGCGTCTCAAGTATCATGGTAAGTTGTTAGATATATAATCTTATTCATCATATTTCATATATAATTTGGTTATCTGCTACATGCTTTATCTGCTCTAGCTTTTCTGACATTTTATAGTTTGGCGGGGAATTATGTTTCTCGCTGGGACTATGTGTCTCACCCCGTTGGTTTCAACCTTTTTAGGTGATCAAGCTAGATGTGGTGGTGATCGTAGTGTTGCGGCTGAGCAGCAAGAAGATCAGTAGAAGGCAAGGTTGGATATGCTGCTACTATAATTGTTTTGTAGTAGAGTCTTAGAGTCTTCCCTGTACTCTCAGGTCCTTGGAGGTGTTTTGATGAGGTTTCACGATGTATGATCTTAGTATGGTTTCTTGTATCCTGTTGTTGGCCCTAGTAAGGCCTGTTATGTACATAAATAGGTGATGCATCCTTGATGGATATAGAACAACTGGATCCTATGTGTTGGTGGACATACATCATGCTTACAGATATAACATGTTCTTTGCAGAATGTGGATCTGGTTGAGATAGTTCCTTTCTTATGATGTTTTCCGCAATCATTTTTAATTAACCCGTGTTTTTGGTAATGTGTTGTTTATGGTGGTTCTAGGCATTTACGCGTTGCGTTTTGCTGTCTTTGTGATGGATGGATGTCACACCTAATGAGATTATTGCATAATATGATCCATATGATGTGTTGAACTAAGTTAAACCATAGAAATCTAGTATGAGGACGAGTATGAGAGAGAAACCCAAACTCACATATTGTCCAGTAAATGTGAAAAGATGGTCAATTGTCAATTTTATTACTTTGTTTGAAGTTTTAAAGTCTTTATTTAGATGATATAAGACTAATTCATGTATTCTAGTATAATATATGGAATATTGGTATGTTCCACATGAATGCTAGACTTTTGTACAAGTCACATAATGATGAATGTAGATATGAATAAATATAAAAGAGCATGAAGAAGTAACCCTAATCCCTTCTATTTACTAAATTGGCAGTCTTGTATGAAATGTAGGAATTTTTTATAATTACCAAAACGCATTTGAAAGTCAAATGACATGGTATATGTATCTAGATGCAATATAAGTAATGGAAAAGGGTAAAAATGAATTTTTTATCATAAGTGATGGATGACAAATTAGTAAAATAAGTATGAGGAACTCCTTTATTTGTTTACTTTAGATATATCTAGGTTTATATCAATTTAATATACACTAAAGTAAGGCTATAAAGGAACTAAAATAGAGAGAAACTAATGCATTAAGTTGTAAAAAAGTGAGATCACCTCTCTACTAAAATGGTAAACAAAATCCAAGGAATAGCAGTGGAAGTTAAAAGCTTTAAAAGTATTCAATTTCATAAAGAGTACATTTAAATTTTCCCAATAAGGGTGTACATGCTTTATACAAATAAAGTGATCTAAGTAAAGGACAACTCAACTACATCAATATGAATCCAATAAAATAAATAACCTATAGTCCATGATGGAAGGATGAACTCCTTCTCCTAGTCTTAGGATGGATCACCTTGCTCCTATTGCACACTTTGATCCTACACTTGGGTGGTTGGGATCATCCAGCAAGAGGAAAGAAAATGTATGCGTCAAATAAAGGAATAAGGACAATTATAAACTAATGCAAGAATTAATAAAGATTCACTATGCTAAGAGGGTCAAGAATATGACGCAAGTAAATCAATAAGAATTCTGGCAGTTTAAATAGTAGTAAAATTTTCATGCATGATTCAATATGACTACATTAAGCTAATATAGGGCTATTTCACCTACCTAACCTCAACCTCTAGGTGAGGGAGAATTTACACATTCCCAAGCACCCAAAAATATATATAAAGTGGGGAGAATTATCACATTCCCTGGGTGAATCTATACTTGTCCACTATGGGTGGTTGTATAGATGTACACTACATTAGTTAATTAGTCATTTATATCATCATGCTCAAATATTTTAATGGAATATATAAGAAATTGCTTACTTTGCCAGTGGGTTCCAAGACCTTTAAATAATGGAAGTACAATAACAAGAATTATTGAAACTAAGGTATAGGCTCATGCTTCATTGGGAAAATAGGATTGGATGAAAAACATACACAACTTAGGGTTAGAATGCACACACAAAAATAGGGTTGCACATACCTCTTTTCACACATAGAGGTTAACTTGAATAGTATACTTTGGTCCACAAAATCAAATTTTCATCCTAGAAACATATTACGTATGTTAGCCAACTCAAAATGAACATATTCATTCCTATTATAGAGATATGTAATGTCTCCCATACAACGCCTCATATGGTGACATGTTGATGCTCCTCTGATAACTATTATTGTAAGCAAACTCTATCAAGCTGAGGTGGATGTCCCAACTACCCAAAAACTGCAAGACACAAGCTCTCAAGAGGACCTCCAAGGTCTATATTGTCCTCTTAGACTGATCATCTATCTGCGGATTTAAGGTAGTAGTAAACCTTAACTTCATAGCCAAATATGTGTGCAAACGCTCCCAAAAGTGACTTTTAAACTAAGGGCCTCTATCTGTCATGATAGTAGCTAGAACACAATGCAAGAAAACAATCTCATCAACATAGATCAGAGCAAGTTTCTCTATTGTATATGTTGTCTTCATAGGGAGGAAATGCACTGACTTGGTCAATATTTCAACGATCATCTAAATGGAATCATGACATTTGGCTATCCTAGGGAGACCAACCACGAAGTCCATTGTCACATGATCCCATTTCCACTGCAGTATAGGAAATAGCTACAACTTCCCTGTAGGCTTCTGATGCTCCACTTTAACTTGCTGACACACTGCACACTTGGCCATGAATTCATCCACATCAAACATCAAGCCAGGCCACCAATTCAAATCATTAAGGTTATGGTACATCTTAGTGCTACCTGGGTGCATAACATACATTGAAGAGTGAGCCTCTTCCTGAACCATCTTCCCCAGATTATCAACATCAGGAACCACAACTCTACTCTGGTAACACACTGTCCCATCCTCTGCTTTGCGAAAACATCATGCTTCCCACTACCAAACTCTGCTCGTATCTGTTGTATCACAATATCAGCTTATTGTGCCTCTCTAATTTGCTGCCTCAATGTAGGCTTCACTTGCAGCTATGCCAACAACCTAGCTAACAAAGAAACATCTAGCTTTAGATTCATTTTATGTAAGGAGACCAACGTGTCTCTCTTATGGCACACTAAGGAACATAGTTGTGCTTTCTCCACAGATGACAAAAAAGAAGACTTTCTACTCAAAGCATCTTCCACCATGTTCGCCTTCCCTAGATGGTAATCAATGGTGCAATCATAATCCTTTATTAACTCCATACATTTTTGCTATCTCATGTTCAACTCTTGTTGTGAAAAGATATACTTCAAGTTCTTGTGGTCTGTGAAGATCTGACACTTATCACCATAAGGTAGTGTCTCTAGGTCTTCAAAGCGTGAACCACTTCAGCCAACTCCAGATCATGGGTTGGGTAGTTCTCCTCATGCTTCTTAAACTATCATGATGCAAAAGAGATCACATTTGTTACAACCCCAAGTTTTGGGTTCTTTTGATGAGAAATGTAATTTCTCATATTAAAGATATTTGAACAAATAATGATATAATTTGTATTGAATAAATGGATTTCGTTTACAATAGCCTTGATGTCTGTGTTTTGGGCTTTATTGGCTATTGGGCCCAAATAACAAAGAAAATTCAATTAGTAAATGAATAATTGAATATTTGAGAAAAGAAAAATGTGGAAACCTCTAGAAGGCAAATCCAAAGAGGGATTTCGTGCCTTTCTTGGGTTCCTTGGGTTCCAAGGAGTCCAAAGTTGCAAAGAAAAGGCAATAAGAATAGAAAAGTTTAATTAAGTATTTCTTTAGTAAGAAAGAAATTGAAAATAATGTTAAAATGATGGAAATGAGTGGAAAGAGGCATAAATGAGATTTCTTGGTGAAATTTCGTATCGATGAGGTTGATAATATTAAAAGGAATACCAATGAGGAAAATAAAAGAGAAATAAAGATAAATCCTAATAAAGAGATATTTTAATGAGAAATAAACAAGATAATGTGAAATAATGCATAAAGATGCATCTAGAAGGATAATAAGTATCCAATAAAAAGAATTTCAAAATCATAGAGTTTCTTGGGATCCAAGGAGTCCCAATAAAGAGGAAATAAAGAGAAAATACTAAAAAGGCAAAATAAGAGGATAATGTGTTATATTATTAATGAATTATGAGATATTGTTAAAAAGAAAGTAAATTCGATTAAAGGAAATAGAATTTTGTGCCTAAGGATTGAAAAGCAAGAAATAAAGAGAATAATGGAAAGGATTTGCGAATTCCTATTTATAAAAATAATTGAGGAAATCCAAAGAACAAAGAGAGAGAGAAGGATTGCTTCTCCTTGAAGGAAAATTAATCCTTTTTAGAAAGGGACTCTTAGAGTCGTGTATAAGACCTCATATGGCTTCGTTTCTCTTCCCTATATAAGGGGGTAGAGTCCAGGGTCGAGTTCAGAGGAAGTTTCACGCAGCCATCCGTCTCTTCTCCTTCTTCTACTTCATATTCTTTGTCAAAACCCTAACTAAGAGAAACAACAATAATAGGCTTTCACGAGGCGACTAAAGGGAGTTGCAATGATAGCTCGACGATCCGTGGTACAAGGAAGAAGCTCCACCGACGTCACCATGCCCAAACCAAGGCGTAGCTATCGCAGCTTGGCTGCAAAACCTGTAGACGGTCGCAGACACGGGCAGCGTGATCTGCTCCCCTTGGACTCAAGCCGACGACACCCTGATGTGCGGGGAGGTCCGGTGGAGGTCTGGGACCCAATCCCGGAGGCCGACGAGGTCCAGGAGAGGGAGGAAGAGGAACACAGGCGTGACTAGGGCTGCTGCGGCGGCCGTTCGTGAGGTTGAAGATGAAAACCTGGCGTTGGACAGTTCTACCCTCAATGGGCTAGAAGAGTGTGAAACTTAAATAGGGGTGATATCGTCATTTGGTTATGTTTTTAGACAAGCCAACGTTGCATGAGCCTGATGATGTGGCGTCCTCCGATTGGTCCGGGTAAGTTGATTTTCAAAAATCATATCTCTTTGTTAGTAACTCGGAATATAGTGAAACTATATATCAAATTGCTCAGAAAAATGAGGGGAATCCAATAAAAATATAGTTAGAAGATAATTACTCTTTCTATTCGAAAAGTAGTGTAAATTATTGACGCAATTTTACTGTGCGTATAAACGCAAGTGAACGGGTCGAAGTAATACAGGCCTTTGTGAGGCCCGAGTCGAACACAGGGATACTCGGAATTGTTGGTGACTCATACTAACTAGTCGCGATAAGCTAAGCCGATTAACAAGTTGAGAGTTGTTGTTAAAACTAAAAGAAAAATAAAAACAAAACAAAAGAAGCAATCGATTAAATGTTGGTTTAATCAATTCAAAATGTATCTTTAGGATTGCGGTTTCACCGCGGGTTTTCATTGTATTAAATTTTATATAATGCCTCAATTTTATCTCTCTTTCCGGGTAGTGGCCTAAAAACAGAATTGCCCACTATCGTGGTGCAATTCACTACCTAGGTCTAGGTCAGTTCCACCGTCGTAGTAACCTATACCCTAAACTCGGTGCATTATGAACGATCTCTCAGTATCCACCATTAATTTTACACCACCTTGGTCAAGGGATTTATCGATTAATGTAGATTTTGTCTCTTTTCAGCCGTTAATTCTTCTTTCAAAGTGATTAAGGGCATTAGGTTATTATTATGGTGATCAAGCATAACAATATATGGAGAAAACGAAACTATACCATGGATTTAAGAGATAAAATATGAATTACTATTATAAAATTGTCATACAATGAATCCCCGGGCTACTCCCGGTCCTAAAGACAAAGGGGATTAGCCCTGCATGGTCATCTCAATGAAAGACAGAGGAGTAGAGAAGAAAATCATGGGAAACATGGAGCAAACTCATGTAACCCCTGATACAAAGGTGTTCCTGGAGATCCTCCTCGAGAAACGTTTGTTTTGCAGTCTTCCGGCAGCAAAATCGCCCGTCGGAGGTGCCCAGATCGCTAGGTTGATGGCCTTCGTCTCTCATCTCCTCTCTCTCCCCCTCCTTCTTGGATGTTGTGCAACACAATCTGAGATCCCCCTCGGGCCGTCCGTGCTCTTCTTAGGTCATAGGACCACTTTACGGCTCCGAAAAAGCTCAACCGTCGGATTAAAACGATCCGTTTTAGTGCTGAAAATCGCCAGATCCCGACGCTGTCGATAGTATCGACCCAAAGGTCGATGGTATCGACCATGGCACAAGTTATTCCTTCCAAGATCGCATTTTGGGGTTGCTTTTTGATGAAATGTCGATACTATCGACCTGGGGGTCGATAGTATCGACTCCGGACAATGCAAAAGTGCTTGAAAAAGTGCCGAAACATGTGTATAAGTCTGGGGATTATATAAAATCATATAAATATTATAAAAGAATTATAATTTGATGCAAAAAGAGTTTAAAGGCCAACTATAGTGAATTATGCAAATATAATCAAGAAAATGACAAATATATGCATAAAACAGATATAAAATAAGCCTATAAAAGTGACTCAAAACCCATGCATCAAACTCCCCTAAGCTTAAACCTTGCTCGTCCTCGAGCAACAAAACTTTGGATCTGGTTGAGATAAGTCAGCAACAGGACATAAATACATGAAATGAATCTACATCATCCCCACTTTCTTTCCACAAACCGGCCCTCATTGACCACTGAACACTAACTGCCATCCAGGCGACCAAAGACCTATGTAAAAGATGTCCGTCCCCCAATCAGTGAAACACTATCAATTAAAGCAGTTAATATGATAAACTCATTTGGTCCATACTTGATGCATCTTGTGATCTCCTATTTACGTTGCTCATTTCCTAACTACCATCTAAATGGAAGCAGATCTCCTGATATTAATGAATGAGGAGAATATCATGGGTGGCCTACTGATTAGAGAAATGGGTGGATGGGATAGGTGGTTGTGGAAGATATGGAAGCACATAACAGTCAATCATGCAATACAAAAATTAATGACCTATCATGATGCAAAATACAAGTGAAAATGTCTTAATGCTATATTTTTGGTGGAATGATGCATGCACTATCATTCCGTCTCAAGGTGAGATGGAATATCTAAGAAAACTACACCATGTGCTTATTCTTCTTAATATGTAAGTGAGAACATGTTCCTTTCTCCCTCTCATTCCTACTTAGTTCTCAATTCTTTTTTTTCTTTTTTTTTTCCTTCTCTTTTTTTTCAATTTTTTTTTCAAGCCCTTATTTTCATAGATGACAATGAATTATTTGTCGGGCTCACTTCTTGTTACATACTTGTGCATCTGAAGTATTCTATTTGGAGGGTATGAAACAAGTTCATCACCTTTAATGTTTTCAGAGTAACATAAGATACATGGTGTACAATATGCTCAAAAGATGTAAATGCAACTACATAATGACAGTTATGCAACTACTATGACATGCACCTAAGGATAATGTGCATGTATAACTACTCTATCTTTTTTTTCATTCTCATGCAAAAAATGTGAAAATAGTTGTAATGCAAGACCTATCTACATGGTATGCAATCAAAGAGTGAAAGACAATAATGTGCTCCCATTTCTTATGGTGGAGTGTGAATGAAATTGCGGTGGATCAGATCACAAGACTAATTGACATAACCTTCCGAAAATATCATATGTCCCTCTCTAAAGACCTGTGTACATGGTAACTGAAGGATTTCTCTCTTAAAATTTAGTCTAAGGTCACGTTAGTGTTTGGTCGGTTTGGGCTCAAACATCCTTGTCAATCACTTTTCCTTAGACAATAAAGATGGTCATTCATGTCCCCGTGTCCTGAAGCTGACTCGCCCAAGCACTTCCTCAGTTATGCAACTCAATTACTCACAAGAATAAGCTCAAAAAGTTTTCAATATTCTCATATTTTCATGTGCCCACAACCCAAGAGTAAAACTCCCAATTGAAACCATGCATTTATTACTCCACAGATTACACTAGATAGATGTGGATCCTACAAAAGCGGTAAACCTAGAAATAAAAATAACTAATATTTCAAAAATAAAAGCAACATGAATAAGTAAGTAAAAAATAAGATAGAGGGCTGTTCCAACACCCCCCTAAGCTTGAATATGACTATGGCCTCATAGTCAACATTCTCACTTAAGAGGTGGAACAGAGGTACCATTCACTTTGAAGTGTGGTGAAGAAGGATGGTTAGCTGCTCAAGTGGACCAAGTGATTCTTGCTATCTTCCTCCTTTTTGTGGCCCATTTTTGTGTCTTAGTGGTTCTAAGACGTGACTTGCTTCATCCATCTTTCCTCTGCAAAAAACGGTTCGAAAAAATCTCATTTCGATACCTTTTATGGCCTATTTTATGTAGTTGTCCTGCAGGTGTCGATACCATCGACCAAGGTCGATGGTATCGACCCAGACTCAGCGATTTTGTTGAATCGACGCATCTAAAAGCCTAGGAACTCAAAAGTGTCGATACTATCGACCCTTGGGTCGATGGTATCGACTTTACTGGCACCAATTTTTCTATAAATCTTCAGGAATCTCGATACTATCGACCCTAGGGTCGATGGTATCGACTTTTCTTCAGCGTTTACTGATCCAAACTCGATACTATCGACATGGGTGTCGATAGTATCGACCTTAACATTCTGCACACTTCAAAACACGAGTTAGGGTACCATTTTTACAAAAATTATCAAAACCTAAGCAAAAACTAAGTACATAAACATAAGAGAACATAACCAAACATAAAATTGAACCTAAAGTTGGGTTGCCTCCCAACAAGATCCCTTGTTTAATGTCCTAGGCTTGACATAAAGATATCTTTAACTTGGGTTGTCAAGAGATGTCCCCAATGAGTCATGTGGCAATTTGAATTGAACTCGATCCTGTCCAATCCCCAAGGTTAATGTACCTCTCCCAATGGCAGCGATTACATCAGTCGTAGCTTGGAACGGCCTTCCCAATAGCATCTCACAACTTTGGAGCTGTGGCATGTCCATGAGGACGAAATCTACCGGGAAGATGAACCTGTCTACATTGACGAGTACATCCTCACACACTCCATATGGCCTTACAATGGACCCATCTGCCAACTCAATCGTTGTCGCCAATTTCTTTATCTCCTTCAACCCAAGCTTTTGAAATGTGGACAGAGGCATAAGATTAATGCTGGCGCCCGAATCACACTGTGCTTGTGGAAAATGTTGGTCACCTATTGAACATAGGATATAAAAACTCCCCAAGTCTTTCTTCTTCTCTGGTAAGCTCCCAAGAATGATTGAGCTCACCATTTCATTCATCCTGCATACATCAGTATCTTTGATCCGCCTCTTTTTGTTGATTATATCTTTAATGAACCTCACATAGGAGGGAACCTTCTCAATCATTTCCACCAGCGGAATGTTGATATGCAGCTTGCGGAATATTTCCAAGAATTTCCTATAGTGCCGGTGCTCCTTCTTCGGCTTCGGATTGTCCCGACTTGACACATCTGCCGCATTGACACGCTTGTGAGGAGGCACATATGAGCTTTTCGGGGCCAGCTCCCCTAAGCTTGCTTCAATTACTCCCTCTGGCGTGGGATTTATCAGAACATCATCAACATTAATCATGTGCTGTGACTCCTCCCCTGCAATAGATGCATCAGCACCTTGACGGACAATCTTATTTTGCTCTTCTCGCCTAAGCGTAGGCGCAACTATCATGTGCTCGTGGCGGGATTTTATGAAGAGAGTTTTTCCGCCTGGCAGTCCATAATAAGTACAAGGATATGGTATCGCCAGTGTTGCTTCCGTATCAAACTTCATTTTGCTTTGATCTTCTGCTTCTGACACCTGAGATTCCTCCTCATTGCTTACCACAGACATGTACTTCACTTGATGGTGTGCTTGGGCCACATTTGCACTCTCGGCCGGTTTCTACTGGTTGGCGTGCTTGATGGCCGCCACTTCACTTGAAATCTGAGCCAAGGTGGTTTCTAATGCCCGCATCTTTGCTCCATGGCTTTGTAGCGACTGCCCAAATTTGGTTAGAATATCACCTTGAGATTGCAATTGTGTACCAAACATAGCCATCATCTCTTGATTCTGCTGTACCATTTGACTTAGTAATCCGGTGTTCTTATCTTCAGCTCTAGGCTGTGGCTTCGCCTCCGGATCCTGTAGAAAATTGTTAGGATCCTTCCAGGAGAACGTTTTGTCCTTCCTCCACGCATAGTCATTGTTTCTGTAGCCCTGTTGTTGCATGTACTTTCCTTGGGCTTCCTCATCCTCAGATGAATCTTCCTTAGCTAGCAGATTCTTGGCTAGCAGATCTAACTTGTCATTCAGCTCCTTAATTACTTTGGATTCACCTGCAACTCTGACCTGCTCCACAACGCCTCTTTCACCCCATGACTGTTTCCTAGCCATGTTCTTTAATATCTCCCAACATCTGGTGTCCGTATTATTCAGAAAGAATCCTGACCCAGCTGAATCAAGGTTGCTCCTATCGTGCTCAGAGAGAGCAAAATAGAAGATCTTTACCTGTGTCTCCTTATCCAGCCCATGATGCGGGCACCTCCTCAGCATGACCTGAAATCTCTCCCAGGTCTCAGAATATGTCTCACCGGCCTGTTGGGTAAAGTTGTGAATCTTCCAGATCATGTCGTTAGTCTTCTCAGGAGGGAAGAACCTCTCAAAGAAAACCTCCACCATATGGTTCCAGGACTCCACAAACTCGTCATCCAAATTATGTAACCATTCTCGCGCGGATCCCGCCAATGAACTCGGGAAAAGCTTGAGATACAGTGCCTCCTGTGGAAACCTATCGTTTTACCATGTCACAGTTCTCAACAAACTGGCTGATGTGCGCGACGGGGTCCTCATTCTTGAGCCCATGGAAAGCATTTGATTTCACCAGATTTATCAACGCCGGATCAATCTTATAAGTAGGTATGTTGATTGCCTGCTTCTTTATAGGCCCTTTTGAAGCTGATGAGGAAGAAGCCTTGATCTTGCCCCATATAGTCTGTGGCTCGCCCATCTCTTCCTGTTCAAGTTTGGAATCTACCTCTTCTGGTTTCTCTTGCTCGTGATAATCCTCGTCCTCAGGTCCCGGCAACGGAACCTCGGGTGCGCAACCTGTGTAGTCAGTACTACGTGTCTGCACCATGCACAATACCTGAAATGAGAAAATTCGAGTTCAATACAGTGTTATGACGAGTATAAAAATTATCAAACAATTTAAAAATATTTGAAGTTGTTTCAATCTAAATAAAAAAAATAAAGTGGCCCAGAATGGCAGCTCATAGCACTCAAAGTGCCAACAATTCACCGTATCCCCGACAATGGCACCAAGAACCTAACGCAATTTTACTGTGCGTATAAACGCAAGTGAACGAGTCAAAGTAATACAGGACTTTGTGAGGCCCGAGTCGAACACAGGGATACTCGGAATTGTTGGTGACTCCTACTAACTAGTCGCGATCAGCTAAGCCGATTAACAAGTTGAGAGTTGTTGTTAAAACTAAAAGAAAAATAAAAACAAAACAAAAGAAGCAATCGATTAAATGTTGGTTTAATCAATTCAAAAGGTATCTTTAGGATTGCGGTTTCACCGTGGGTTTTCATTGTATTAAATTGTATATAATGCCTCAATTTTATCTCTCTTTCCGGGTAGTGGCCTGAAAATAGAATTGCCCACTGTCGTGGTGCGATTCACTACCTAGGTCTAGGTCAGTTCCACCGTCGTAGTAACCTATACCCTAAACTCGGTGCATTATGAACGATCTCTCAATATCCACCATTAATTTTACACCACCTTGGTCAAGGGATTTATCGATTAATGTAGATTTCATCTCTTTTCAGCCGTTAATTCTTCTTTCAAAGTGATTAAGGGCATTAGGTTATTATTATGGTGATCAAGCATAACACTATATGGAGAAAACGAAACTATACCACGGATTTAAGAGATAAAATATGAATAACTATTGTAAAATTGTCATACAATGAATCCCCGGGCTACTCCCAGTCCTAAAGACAAAGGGGATTAGCCCCGCATGGTCATCTCAATGAAAGATAGAGGAGTAGAGAAGAAAAACATGGGAAACATGGAGCAAACTCGTGTAACCCCTGATACAAAGGTGGTCCTGGAGATCCTCCTCGAGAAACGTGCGTTTTGCAGTCTTCCGGCAGCAAAATCGCCCGTCGGAGGTGCCCAGATCGCTCGGTTGACGGCCTTCATCTCTCGTCTCCTCTCTCTCCCCCTCCTTATTGGATGTTGTGCAACACAATCTGAGATCCCCCTTGGGCCGTCCGTGCTCTTCTTAGGTCATAGGACCACTTTATGGCTCCGATAAAGCTCAACCGTCGGATTAAAACGATCCGTTTTAGTGCTGAAAATCGCCAGATCCCGACGATGTCGATAGTATCGACCATGGCACAGTTTATTCCTTCCAAGATCGCGTTTTGGGGTTGCTTTTTGATGAAATTTCGATACTATCGACCTGGGGGTCGATAGTATCGACTCCGGACAATGCAAAAGTGCCTGAAAAAGTGCCGAAACATGTGTATAAGTCCGGGGATTATATAAAATCATATAAATATTATAAAAGAAGTATAATTTGATGCAAAAAGAGTTTAAAGGCCAACTATAGTGAATTATGCAAATATAATCAAGAAAATGACAAATACATGCATAAAATAGATATAAAATAAGCCTATAAAAGTGACTCAAAACCCATGCATCAATTATCATCTTTAATGAATTAAAAATTAAGAAACCCTATTTTGAATGATTAAAGTATTTAATAGGGTTTAATGGATCATTAGGGTTGATGTTAATCTGTTAAAGGTAAAAAGGTACATTATGTTCAAAATAGAAGAACTTTGCACATGATTAGTCTAATTTAGAGTTTATGTACTTAAATATGCATGAAATTTGAAAAGGACATAAAGTTATCATCTTTAATGTTTTAATTAAGGAAAAACCCTTAGATTTGATGATAGATGGATTTAATGTAATTCAATGGATAATTCAAGCTGATATTAACATGTTGTTAATAAAAGTGAAAATAGGATCTGAAAATATGATCTTTTTATATAATTGGCTTAATTTAGGGTTTAGTGCATGATTATGCATTAATGAGCTTGAAAACCCTAATTTATATGAATATGTCTTTTAATTGGTTTAATTGTTCAAATCCATGAATAAATAGGGAAGTGATGATCCTAAGTCAATTTGGGTATAAAAGACTATTAAAATGGATAGTTGAGCAATTAAAGTTCATATAAATGGAAAATATTATTTTAGGGTTTGTTAACCTAAAAGGGATAAAGTTTGAGAAATTGATCTAAGAAACCCTAATGGATATTAATGAAACTTTAATGCGGATTAGAAACCCTAGAAAGAGAATCCAAGTCATTAAAGTAGATTCTTGATAAAGTGTGTAATAAATAGAGTACATATTCTTTTCAGGAATTTTGTGATGATTGAATTACTTGCTTGGATCTGTTGATTGGCTTGATTGTATATACATGAAGTATATGTTGAATAATTTGCATGACTCATCAAATCAGGTATGTGGTTACTCTTATGAATAATCGTCCTAGTTTCATGATGGTTCCCGAAGTTTTAATCGGTTGCTTGAAAATAACTGTTGGATGTTTATTTATTTCATGCAACTATAAAGTGACTATTATTATCACTTTAAATATGCGTACATAACTGAATAGATCTGGGTCCACCTATATTTCTCTGAAAAGGCTAAGAAAAAAAGGGGTAATCCTAGAGCAAGGTCTAGGTTACCGAGAGTTAGAAACTGGGCTACCTACGTGTAGTGCCATGAGACTCATTAGCCTGCCATGAGTTATATCTAAAATGTAACCCTGGTTGTTAAATGATTAACTGAATAATTACATTGTTAACATAGTTACATAATTATTGTTTCCCCCACATACCAGCTTTGGCTAACCGACATTTTGTTTGTCGGCGTTTTAGGTACAAGACAAAAGGACAAACAGTAAATCGTCATATTGTGAAATTCATGAAGTAAGATACAAGGAGGATTAGCTAGAATAGAATACATAAGTGAATAGAAGTTTAGAGATCCATGTTTTCAAAAAGGTATGCGAAAAGTTTATTTTCTTACATCTTTTCAGTATAGTCTGTTAAAACTTGATAATTATTCTTGGTTAATTGTTGAACCTTTAATCCGGAAGTTATGGGTGCGGCTTCGACCTCTCGGTCTCCCTTAATTGGGGTTATCGGGAGGTGGGGTCGTAACATTTGGTATCAGAGCGTGGGTTCCTCAGTTAACCATTAATAATTATTAAATTTTACAAACTCCATAGAACCCAAGGGAGTTATTAGAGGATTATCCGAAAGATGGATGTGTCTAGAAAAGGATCACGACCGGGGGATGGCAATATTTTCCTCCGCACCGCTAGTTGGAATACGAGGACTCCCGGATCCGTGTGACTGTCTGGCCAAAGTCTTAGGGTGTGAATCGAAATAAGATACCTTTAGGACTTTCTCATCTTATTCATCCCTTCTCATCACGAATTCTGTTAAGGACCTTAAGGATTAGGGTTTTTCCTCTTTTCCTCACCCTCTTAAAGTATGGGTAAGACTAATAAGGTCTAAGGAATCCTCCATCAAATTAATGAAAAGCATGTAAATAAGACGTCATGGACATAAGCATAATAGATTAAGTGCAAATTAAAGAATAGATACATGCATAGGTCGTATGACATAAGTTGTCATGTCCTCATAATAGACCTGAGGCTAGACCTTCTTGTCAGGAGGATAAGTTAGTCTTGGAGATAGAGATCTCCATTGCAAGTAGAGACCTGGCACATCCTCTGAGGATGATGCTAACCCTAACCCTAAGTGAAGGTTAGAGAGAGATGAGTTGGACCAGGTGTTTGAAAGGACATGCCTTTGGGATTCCATATGATCCATGGGTGAGATAGCACCTTCGGCAACCCAACCCTGGGGAGGGTTGTGCATGTTAGGGTAAAGGATAGCTCCTTAGATTGTATTATGTTAGTAAAGGATCTTAGAAACCCTATGGGCTTATGCAAGTAGGGCATAGCATACAGGGTACGTTAGTAGTGTGACCAGGGTTGAAACCCTGGCTATGAGGGTATGAAGGATGGCTTATGAAATAAGCATAAAGAACTATGGATAACTTTGAGCGAACATAAGTTGAATATAGGCTTCATCCAGGTAAGGGTATGCTTTTGAGGTTGATCCTTCATGAAGAGAGGACCTCTAATGGTGAGGTTGGATGTAGGGTTATCTCTAGAGAGAGCAGGAAACCCAGCAAGAAGGTTGGAAGCCTAAAACCCTAAGATATGAGGAACAATGGATGATAGTGGTTGCCTCATGATCGATCCCTGAAATTTGATGATATCTTACTTGCCTTTAGAGGGACCAAACCCTAGCGAGAGAAGATGAAGCTTCTGGTACCTATGTACCTATGGTATAGATGAGTAGAAGAGTTTCGTGGACTTGAAAAGTTTTAGTAACAAGTTGTGAAGCCTTCTACCTTGTTGATTGTCCTTGAGGAGGACTCAACCTTAAAGTGTTAATCGAGGAGAAGGATGATAGGAAGTGTATGTCATACCCTATATACATTTGGTTCGTGGTTAATAGGATGAGCATGTAGTTGGTCATCAAGAAGTGAACCTAGGGTTCCTAGGCCTAAGAGGGGAAGTGGTGTACCTAATGCTCATGACGAGAATTAATTTGCTATATTTACGAGCATGGTACTCCTCATGTATAAAGGAACATGGAAACCCCTTAATATTCAAGGTATGTTTGATGAACCCCTCATAACTAGGTTGATGATAAAGGAAGGAATGATCTTGATCCACCATGAAGGAAAGAGGACAAGTATGACCTAGCATGGATTCATTAGGTGATCTGATTGTGCCTTAATAGCTTGCTAGGGTTAAGTGGGCTCATGTGGATGTAAACCCTAGACCTAAGAGCTTTTGTGACCTTGTTGTCAAGAGATAGTTTTCCTCCCATCCTGGGAGAGGGACCCCTTTGGTAGGGTGTATATCAGTTTTGTTGGTTTAAGGTAACCTGAAGGGGTCTCACAGGATCTTGAGAAGCTAAGTGAAAAGTACATGGTATGAGAATGAACCTGTAGACCCATAGATATCCATCTCTAATTGCATATGAATGTGTTACCATGGAGGTAAACGGTATGGGGCTTGACCAAGGTAGGTAGGTTGCCATGATCCCTATGAAAGGATGAAAGCCAGCCCATGAATGTAGAAAGAGAGATGATGAAGACTTGGGAAAGGTTCTAAGTGAACATTTACTTTAATGGAGAATCCTAAGTCTATACTAGGGTCAGGTAGGGATAAGACCGATGAAAGTAGGAGTTTCCTAATTCCCCAGTTGCACATGACCATAGGGTCGGGAGGTAACATCTATCATTGTCTGAGGGCCATGGGTTAGGAGATTGATCACCTTCATGAACTCATGGGATCCAAAGGGCAGATGAGTAGGGCACTCCCTTGATGCATGAGGGAAGAGGGATGACCCCAAAAGAGTCGGTACCCTATAGACCTAGAGGAGATGACCAAGGATATAAACCTCAGTAGGTTCAAGACTAGTTTGATACCATGATGTCTGTGATGTAGAGACATATGTGGCACGTTGCAACTTAGATTTAAAGGTGCACTGGCAAGGTGGGACGTACCATCTCTACTCTTTGAACAGGAAGAACTTGGTATTTGGACTACAGCCAAATGTTGATTTCCTCTTGTTATGAGAGTGAGAGATAGGACATTACGCATGCCACACACCAAGGATAAGAGATGATGTAGGTTGGAACATTGCCACGAGGAATGGGGATAGAGAATATAACCTACACTGGTAAAGTGAATGATACATGGATGGTTTGCAAACACTAAGAGGAATGAGGTAGTCACCTTATGAGGAAGTATTTATCATGAGTTATGTATAACTTACAAGTTATACCAGGTTGAGTTTGATCACCATGATGATGGAATCAGAGAGTGTTCTTAATTGAAGATGGACATAGAGTTTGAGGGGAGATGATAAGTAAAATACATGGAAGTGTATGTCTTCAACGTTACCTAATACCTAAGGATGTGAAGTGGTAATGGATGATCTGGTTGAGATACATCTGACTTGTTTGACTAGAAGCTAGAAGAGGTTGTTTGGCTAACCTTAAATTCGAAAAGGAGAGGTGTTTGGATAACACTCAGATGTAACAAGATTCTTTGAAAAGTTAAGGGTTGCTTGGTTAGCCAGTCTAGTCCTTGATGCAATGAAAGGATGGTGGTAGAACCTCAAATGCACTTCTTTGGAAAAGAAGGTGATGAAAACCCGACTGGAGTGGTTTAGGGTTTCTGAGGAATCAAACTTGAGGAAACATGACAGATAGGAAATCATGATTGAAGATCACCATACACCGTGGTAAATGGCAATAGCACTTTGGATGCTTAAGATAAAGTTGCATGTGGTTTATGTCCATGCAAGCCAGGAGGTAAAGGACGAACCCCAGTAACCCAGAGTATCGATATAGAGGACAAAAGAGTCCCCGAGAGGGAATGGGAGTTCATCACTATGGATGTTGTGATAGGTATCTCCTAGACCAAGGAAGGTCGAGATGCAATATGGGTTATGGTAGATCGCCTTACCTAGATGACATGGGAAAGAAAGAGTAATGTCGAGGGACATATCTAGTTGAACTATCAATGAGAGAGATGGTTCAACTACACCATGAAGCGAGTTTAAAAGTTCATGAGTATGACTTAAAGGTTCACTTCCATAAGGTGAAAGTAGGTACATGAAGAACTCGATGATAGTACAATTTATCATCCCTGACTAATGGTTAGCATAATCCAGACTAAAAGGTCTGATGAGAGCATGTGTGCTCGTACAAGGTGATATCTAGAGACAATTCTTGTCCTATGAAAGATGTGACAATGACCACCATAGCCAGTATCGGGTTTTATAAGAAGCTCTGTAAGGGAGGTTGTGTCGGTCACCACTTCAGTAAGGTGATGTTGGTGAAAGGACCACATGATGGTTAGAAAAGGGCCACAGTGTGTGTAGATAAAGTCTCTTTGATCATGCAATGGCTAAAAGGAGTCTAGAGATGATAAGAGTCATGAGTAGATGCAAAGTAGACTAACATGCAATTCACTGTGAGAGAATATGTGACATGAAAAATCGACCCCTCTAAGTTATAGCTAAGAGAGCTGAGTCCCTGATGCATGGGTTCTTTTGACATGGTTTGGTTTGATCTTACCCCTCAGGATAAAGTAATGTTTGATGAGTTCCATGTGTCCAATTTAGAGCACAATGTGAGGTACCCTGACCATGTGCTGAACAATGAACCTAGTGAGCCCCAAGGGAGGCTGAAATGGCCTGAGTCACCTGTGTAGTTTATAGACGCCAGGATGAAAGAACTCAGAGAAAAGAATATGTGATGATAAAGGTTCTTTGGAAATGCATTGAGTACGGTAAAGCCACATAGGGGCCAATGATGGACATGGAAAAGTCTTATCCTGAATTGTTTGTTTGCTTGATAGAATTTTGGGGGCAGAATTCCTATAAGAGGGGAAGGATGTTACAACCCCAAGTTTTGGGTTCTTTTGATGAGAAATGTAATTTCTCATATTAAAGATATTTGAACAAATAATGATATAATTTGTTTTGAATAAATGAATTTCGTTTACAATAGCCTTGATGTCTGTGTTTTGGGCTTTATTGGCTATTGGGCCCAAATAACAAGAAAATTCAATTAGTAAATGAATAATTGAATATTTGAGAAAAGAAAAATGTGGAAACCTCCAGAAGGCAAATCCAAAGAGGGATTTCGTGCCTCTTGGGTTCCAAGGAGTCCAAAGTTGCAAAGAAAAGGCAATAAGAATAGAAAAGTTTAATTAAGTATTTCTTTAGTAAGAAAAAATTGAAAATAATGTTAAAATGTTGTAAATGAGTGGAAAGAGGCATAAATGAGATTTCTTGGTGAAATTTCGTATCCATGAGGTTGCTAATATTAAAAGGAACACCAATGAGGAAAAAAAAGAGAAATAAAGATAAATCCTCATAAAGAGATATTTTAATGAGAAATAAACAAGATAATGTGAAATAATGCATAAAGATGCATCTAGAAGGATAATAAGTATCCAATAAAAAGAATTTCGAAATCATAGAGTTTCTTGGGATCCAAGGAGTCCCAATAAAGAGGAAAGAAAGTGAAAATACTAAAAATGCAAAATAAGAGGATAATGTGTTGCATTATTAATGAATTATGAGGTATTGTTAAAAAGAAAGTAAATTCGATTAAAGAAAATTGAATTTCGTGCCTAAGGATTGAAAAGCAAGAAATAAAGAGAATAATGGCAAGGATTTGCGAATTCCTATTTATAAAAATAATTGAGGAAATCCAAAGAACAAAGAGAGAGAGAAGGATTGCTTCTCCTTGAAGGAAAATTAATCCTTTTTAGAAAGGGACTCTTAGAGTCGTGTATAAGACCTCATATCGCTTCATTTCTCTTCCCTATATAAGGGGGTAGAGTCCAGGGTCGAGTTCAGATGGAGTTTCACGCAGCCATCCGTCTCTTCTCCTTCTTCTACTTCATATTCTTTGTCAAAACCCTAACTAAGAGAAACAACGAGAATAGGCTTTCACGAGGCGGCTAAAGGGAGTTGCAATGATAGCTCGACGATCCGTGGTACAAGGAAGAAGCTCCACCGACGTCACCATGCCCAAACCAAGGCATAGCTATCGCGGCTTGGCTACAAAACCTGCAGACGGTCACGGACACTGCCAGCGTGATCTGCTCCCCTTGGACTCAAGCCGAAACACCCTGATGTGCGGGGAGGTCCGGCGGAGGTCTAGGACCCAATCCCGGAGGCCGACAAGGTCCAGGAGAGGGAGGAAGAGGAACGCAGCCGCGACTAGGGCTGCTGCGGTGGCCGTTCGTGAGGTTGAAGATGAAAACCTGACGTTGGACGGTTCTACCCTCCGTGGGCTAGAAGAGTGCACAACTTAAACAGGGGTGATATCGTAATTCAGTTATGTTTTTAGACAAGCCAACGTTGCATGAGCCTGATGATGTGGCATCCTCCGATTGGTCTGGGTAAGTTGATTTTACAAAAATCATCTCTTTATTAGTAACTCGAAATATAGTGAAACTACATATCAAATTGCTCAGAAAAATGAGGGGAATCCAATAAAAATATAGTTAGAAGCTAATTCCTCTTTCTATTCGAAAAGTAGTGTAAATTATCATCTTTAATGAATTAAAGATTAAGAAACCCTATTTTGAATGAATAAAGTATTTAATAGGGTTTAATGGATCATTAGGGTTGATGTTAATCTGTTAAAGGTAAAAAGGTACATTATGTTCAAAATAGAAGAACTTTGTACATGATTAGTCTAATTTAGAGTTTATGTGCTTAAATATGCATGAAATTTGAAAAGGACATAAAGTTATCATCTTTAATGTTTTAATTAAGTAAAAACCCTTAGATTTGATGATAGATGGATTTAATGTTGTTCAATGGATAATTCAAGCTGACATTAACCTATTGTTAATAAAAGTGAAAATAGGATCTAAAAAGATGATCTTTTTATATAATTGGCTTAATTTAGGGTTTAGTGCATGATTATGCATTAATGAGCTTGAAAACCCTAATTTAGATGAATATGTCTTTTATTTGGTTTAATTGTTCAAATCCATGAATAAATAGGGAAGTGATGATCCTAAGTCAATATGGGTATAAAAGACTATTAAAATGGATAGTTGAGCAATTAAGGTTCATATAAATGGAAAATATTATTTTAGGGTTTGTTAACCTAAAAGGGATAAAGTTTGAGAAATTGATCTAAGAAATCCTAATGGATATTAATGAAACCTTAATGCAGATTAGAAACCCTAGAAAAAGAATCCAAGTCAATAAAGTAGATTTTTGATAAAGTGTGTAATAAATAGAGTACATATTCTTTTCAGGAATTATGTGATGATTGAATTACTTGCTTGGATTTGTTGATTGGCTTGATTGTATATACATGAAGTATATGTTGAATAATCTGCATGACTCATCAAATCAGGTATGTTGTTACGCTTATGAATAATCGTCCTAGTTTCACGGCAGTTCCCGAAGTTTTAATCGGTTGCTTGAAAATAACTGTTGGATGTTTATTTATTTCATGAAACTATAAAGTGACTATGATTATCACTTTAAATATGCGTACAAAACTAACTAGATCCGGGTCCACCTCTATTGCTTTGAAAAGGCTAAGAAAAAAAGGGGTAATCCTAGAGCAAGGTCTAGGTTACTGAGAGTTAGAAACTGGGCTACCTACGTGTAGTGCCATGAGACTCATTAGCCTGCCATGAGTTAAGGAGTGGGCTACTTACGAGTAGTGCCATGTGACTCAACCCTAGAAATTGGTTCACTTATAGGTGGATCATCAGGGGTTTAATGGGGACAACATAGAGGATAGGGTACTCTTGGATTCGCAAAGTTATATCTAAAATGTAACCCTGGTTGTTAAATGATTAACTGAATGATTACATTGTTAACATAGTTACATAATTATTGTTTCCCCCACATACCAGCTTCGGCTGACCGAAGTTTTGTTTGTCGGCGTTTTAGATACAAGCCAAAAGGACAAATAGTAAATCGTCATATTGTGAAATACATGAAGTAAAATACAAGGAGGATTAGCTAGAATAGAATCCATAAGTGAATAGAAGTTTAGAGATCCAAGTTTTCAAAAAGGTATGCGAAAAGTTTATTTTCTTACAGCTTTTCAGTATAGTATGTTAAAATTTGATAATTATTCTTAGTTAATTTCCGAACCTTTGATCCGGAAGTTATGGGTGCGGCTTCGACCTCTCGGTCTCCCTTAATTGGGGTTATCGGGAGGTGGGGTCGTAACAACATTCTTGTCTTGCATCAGCACACAACCCAATCCATTCCTCAAGGCATCACAAAAACTATGTATCATTTCCCTTGCTCAAGTAAGACCAGCACTGGTGCACTTGTCAACTTCTCCTTCAACAACTGAAAGACACACTGACATCTATCATCCCAATCAAAAGGCACATTATTCCTCATCTACTTCGTTAGTGGTAATACCACTGAGCTGATGTTCATGATGAACCTCCTGTGGTAGCCTGCTAAACCTTGAAAACTACAAACTTCTATCGGCGTCTTTGGTTGTTCCCACTCCAGCATAGATTCAACCTTCTTGGGGTCCACATGAACAACCTCAATAGATATCACATGCCCTGGGAAGGACACCTCCTACAACCAAAACTCACACTTTTTGAACTCGGCATATAAATGATGTTGCCTCAACACAATCAACACTTGACGAAGATGTTGTTCATGTTGCTGACTGTCTCTAGAGTATATTAGTATATCATCTATGAAGACCACCATGAACTGATCAAGATACTATCAGAACACCTTGTTCATTGATAACCTCCCATTTCATGATATTATCTTACTAGCTTCTCTTAGTTTTCCATACTCTTTCTTAAATAAATTATATAGAATACTTAACTTTCTAGCTTTATTGAGAATATACCAATAGACTGATATTTCTCCTTTTCTTCTTATAGGAAAACAAAAAAATCACAAAAGTTCCAACCCAACCGGTCCCAAGACTGAGAGGACTCAAACGATCCCAAGACCGAGAGAAATACCTAGCATTCCCAAGACCGAGTGAAATCCCTAGCGGTCCCAAGACCGAGTAAAGGCCAAATGGTCCCAAGATCGAGCAAAGTCCTAGCAGTCCCAAGATTGTATGGACTCAATCGGTCTTAAGACCGAGTAAAGTCCTAGCGGTCCCAAGACCGTGTGGACTCAATCGGTCCCAAGACTGAGTAAAGTCCTATTGGTCCTAAGACCGAGTGCTGACCCATCGATCCCAAGACCATGTAGAGGTTTATTGATCCCAGGAATGTGTGAAAGCTACCGGTCCCAAGACTATGAGGATCCAAATGATCTCCAAACCATTAAGATCCAAACAGTCCCGAGACCGTTCAAGATCCCCTTGAAGCCTATAAATAGGACCCAAGGGGTCCTCATTGAGGGGGGAGAGTCTTAGACACCCAAAGGCTGCGTCATTTGTTCTAGAGCTATTTCATCCTTCATCCTTCACCCCAATACATTCGGTCTAAGATCCATACTCCATCCATAAGCTTACTTTCTCTCTCATTGACATTGAAGGTGGGAAGTTAAGGATTCATCACCAAGGCAACCACGTAGTGTGAAGATAGTTGTTCTCTACTCCAAGGGGTCGAACTTGCTCCCTCCTAAATGGAGATGATGCTCTCCTTCTCTTCTCATGTTTCCTTCCTTGTTCTTGCAATGAGCGAGTAGTTCTATACACTAGGGTGCGGGGAGTAGCCCTGCTACCCATGTTTTCATTCCATGCATTGTAATTCATGAGTTTGCAATAAAAATTCTATCTTTTCATTTCAACATCAATTGTTTAATGAATGCTAGTTGCTTGATCACCAACCTACATTACCTATTATCTGCTAGTACAAATTGTCTACATTTGTGCTTTTAGATTCGATTATCGATTCAATGTTGGTTCTTAATGTATGTAATCACCATATATCTATTTCGATATCTAGGAGTGCTTTTCAAGAAGTGGGGGTAAACTCACCTCCATCATTCTATTTTCATACAATGAAATGGAATCAGTTGATGTATGAAAGTGCAACCTTGATAGGTCGAGGAACACACTTCGCAAAGGGAGTGATACAAAGTAAGTGACCATTCGTTCAGGGATGGCTGGCGTTGCAATTCTCCCACGTTTCTCATAGTTAGCTATCCAAAAGGAAGCTAAATCTACAACGATACTAACTGTTTAGATTCTTATTGCAAGCCATGTTATTGTGATGTATGTTATGATCCATGCATGGTGGTGGTGAAATTCGATCACATCCTAGTGGTTCCCAAATATTGTTTACAACCTTAAGTTTACTTTCCTACCATTTAGTTTACTTTGTTGGTATGATACAGGTGAATATCAAATTCTTGGTCATGAGCATGTACAGTAGATGATAGAGAAGATCAAAGTGATTTAATATTATTTGTAAGTAGCCAGGACAGACAAAAGTCTTATGCTGATAACCGTCATAAACCGTTGGAGTTACAAGTGGGATACAAGGTGTATCTCAAGGTCTCTCCAAGGAAGGTTGTTTTGAGGTTTGGAAGGAAGGGTAAATTGGCTCCTAGGAATATGGAACCTTACATTCTGGTGGCATGTGTTGGGAAGGTGGCCTATAGGCTAGAGTTGCTACCTAAGTTGTAGAAGTTGCATCCAGTGTTCCATGTGTCCATGTCGAGGAAGTGCCACAGTGATACCAAGTTGGTTTTGCAGCCAGTGGTGGTTGAGCTTGATGAGGACATCTCCTATGTGGTAAGACCCATGTTGATTCTTGATAGAAGTGTGAAGAGGCTGAAGAAGAAAAACATGGTTCTAGAGAAGGTTCTATTGCATCATAATGGCTTTGTGGAAGCCATGTGAGAGCTTGAATAAGAGACACGTAGGAAGTACTAAGTACCTGTCTCTTTTCACTTAGGATTTCAGGGGAAAAATCCTTGTTAGGGGTTTATTATGGCTTGTAAGAGCCCTGACATGCGTTTTGAGATAACCTTGTTTGTTTTTCTTGGTTAAGTTCTTATAGACTTGATCTAATCCTTTGAGATGTATTTAGAGCTTGTGGAGAGCTTAAGACTCCAGTGTGATCTTGTTTGGATGATGTTTGTGCTTTGTGTGCTTATTTTGGGCCAAATTGTAATTTACCCATTTGTGAGGGTTATCTTGAAATTTTCTACAACTTGAGTGTACCTTCTCTCTCTTGTATTCATAAGAGAGAATGTGATGCTTCAGGTCACCTTGGTATGCCCTTGGATGAGTGGTGACATCAATATAAGTGATTAGAGTTTCTAGGGTTTGCTTGGTTTTAACCCAGGTGTGCCTTGTTGGTTTGCCTCAGCCCTTTTATTGACTAATGTGGGTTCTTTGGGTGTATCTCGACCGATACACCTTCCTTGGGTGTGTCTTGTCTCAAACTTGGTGGTTTTTAGGTGGTTTGGGTCAAGATAGGTTGTCTTTTATGGAGTATGTCGACCTAGTGTGCTTGGTGACCTTTTGTCTCGACCAGGGTGATGCTTTGCTCTTGTTTTAACCTCCTTTGGAGTGTCTCGACTGAAACCATGTGTTGGGGACCCAAGTGGTTAAGACCCAAAATGGGTTGTATCATCATCTCACACATTCATGGTTTAAGTGGTTGCATGTATGTTTCTGGGGTGGGCAAGTGTTCCTTTGGAGTCGTCTCATGTTAACACATCATCCCTCACCCTACCTCCCTCCTCCTTTGGTATATAACCCCTATTCTCTCCATTCAAACGATCCTTTTGGCCTTCCTTATTCCTCACCCTCTCTTGCTCGTCCATGGAGCCTTGAGGATCTAGGAGAGATGATCTTGGCTCTTTTGGTGATTAGATGATCTCTTGCATGTGGTGACATTTTCTCATCTGCAACCTTAGTAAGTGTATGTCTTTCTGTTGTGTTGTTTCCTTGTATCTTCTACCCTATCTTCTTCTATTTTCTCATCCATATACCATGGATCATCCACGGTGGTCGTTCTTGAGAGTAAGCTCCTCATCACAAGGGTCTTAGGCCATGTTTTGACAAGGACATACCCAACTGAGAGGCAGTTTCTTCTGTCTTTTCCCCCTTCTTCCTTTGGTTCGGCCTAGGGATCTTTTACCCTCTTTTCCTAAGCAACCTTTGACCTTGGTATCTTCTTCTCTTTGAGGTGACCTTGTGGCTAGAAGTGGAGCTTTTGGTGGAGCATTTTCCTCCCTTGGTGATCGTGTGCTTTGATCTTGTAATCCTTGGAGTGATATTCCTTAAGGAGAGTTACATAACTCTCTACCCTCTCTATTATAACACTTTTCTTCACATGCATGTTGTTGTTTCTCTCTCTAAAACGTTACTCTAAGATGCTAGTAGGTGGTGTCATGATGTAGATTTTGGGTGATGGTAGTTATCATGCTTGTTTCGCTCCCAAATCTGTAACCCAAATGTGAGGTACTCAATTTTAGAGATGGATATGTGATGGTGGTTATCTTCCTATCCTTTGACCTTAGTTTTGAGTTCGTGCATGAGGTTTGTGTATCTTAGTGTTATATGGAGTCTAGGTTCTATTTTGGAAGTGTTAAATGTGGTTTTATCTCTCTCGCATGAGGTTCTTTCATAGTGGTTTCATGACCCATGTTCTTAGGGTTTGGTGACCGTTCTCATGTGAAGTTTTCCTCTTTTTTATGGCGATTTTATTAATGCTATCTTCTATTTTGGAAGAGGTTTATTTCTATATTGATGATGGTTTATTGTTGGTTTGAAGGTGGTTTTGTGTCTTGTGTTTATCCTTAGTCGAGGCACTTTTCTTTTGGGGTGTTTAGGCCATGTCGTTTGTGTGGTCTTGGTCGAGATGGTTGGTGTTGTGTTGGCTGTGAAGTTTTGTCTTGGTCCCAGTTAAGATGCCTTGTTTACGTGTTGATGGTCATGTTGTTTGTGTGGTCTTGATTGAGACATGTTACCTGGTGTCCTTGTGTAACGACCTGGTCTTGGTTTTGGTCGAGACAAGTAGGTGTTGCGGTCCTGACATTGCTCCTTGTCACGGTCGAGATGTTGCGTTGTGCTTGGTCGTGACACCTATTTCAGGCTGCTCAGGAATTTGCGTTGTGCTTGGGTTGTCATGGGAAGATGCTATGTTTTCAAATTTGAGATGCATGTTTCATGGTGGTTGAGATGTAATGTTGTTTTGGTAGTGACCATGGTGTGTTGTAGTCATGACCATGGGGTATTTCAGTTGTGACTTGGTTGGTGTGTCTCAGTCATGACCTAGCTAGAGTTTCACAGTCGTGACCCTTATTTTGGTGGATGGCCGAGACAAATATATGTGTTGATTGGTTGTAACACATGCATCATACCATGAAATGGTACACATACATACACACATGATGTTGATGCTTTGTGATATTAACATAACACCCGAATCATGGTTACTTAATGATGTCCTAATCTCAACATGCATCAAGAAAATAGGAGATGACAATTTCTCTCTCCTATTTATAAATCCCTAACCTTACAAGTGATATGTAAATCATAGATGTGTATGATATGGTGATGATTATATGATACAAGGTGATGGCTATAATCCTTGATGAGATATGATGTAATCATATTGATGTGATGGGTCTTATGATCTGGTGAAGGCTTGAGGCCTATTGTGAGGTGACATCATGTAGTGATATGATTGAGGGATTTATGTCCCATAGTGGTGTGACATTTTTTATGGCCTTGTGAATGGCACTGCTATAAATACCATGTGGTGATGAACTAACTAGTTCACACCTTATATGTTTTATATCTACTGGAGTTTCACTTCTTCCCTCATTTTTGTAAAGTTTGTTTTGGATTTGTACATTGTAACTTGATTGATGCTAAAAGATACCCAATTGGCTTAATTAAGCAAGTGAAACTTTAATCATGTAGGTGCTCTGTGCCATAGATCCATTCTAGTAACAATCTTAGTGTTGTATGGTGAAATGATTCTTTCCTGTGGGAAATTTGGAGTGCTTATTTTTTAATATTTAGGTGCACAAATCGAGTGTCTCCTTACGTCCATATTTACAGGTGGTGTGAGACAGCCATGCGTGAGCTGCTCTCCTTGTGAAATGGATGGCCATGTGTGAGATAATCTTTCTTTTCAGAATGGCCACATGTGAGCCTATTCTTCTAGCATCATACTTGTACCAAGGTGGGCTAGGTGTGATTATATATGTGGATGGCCATGCATGAGCCAATCCCTGAGCTTGATTGTATGTCATTGTGGTAGTTAACTAATATGTCTATGTGGTGTTTTGTCTTGTGTTGGCCAAGAGGTGTGTGGTGGACATGGATTCCAGCTCTTCCATTGACATTGTATGGCATTGATTTCTACTTAGCAGTGGTCGGCTGGATTTGGGTAGTCTGACTCAAATCCTCAGGGAAATAATAAAAGATGTAACACAACCATGTAGTGTATCTTGCTTAGGGTCAAACATGAATAAAATTAGTTGAGCCCTTTGCCTTATCTTTTTACTGATTTCTTGAATTATAAGATGGTAAGAGAAGTCAATTGTCATACATGTTCGTCGTATTCCTTATTAGAATATTAATTGTTCTACTGTTCAATGATAACTGCATAGTTTGCTTAATCTACTTTGTTTTGTTGGATACATATCATTTAGTTGAACCTGCTCAACTTGCTTAGTACTTCATCTACTTGTGAGTTATTTGTTCTTTAATAGATGTTGGTAGAGAGTTATATATCTCGTTGGGACATTTGGTCTCACCCTGGGTTTCCACATCTTTTAGGTGGTCGTGCACAAAGAGGTGGTGATCATGCAATTGAGGAAGAGCAGCAATAAGAGAAGTAGTTGATAATGTTGGATGTGCTGCTAATCTTTTGGGGATAGAGTCCTAGATGTCATCCATGTACACTCACGTCTTTCAGGTTGTTCTCCTTGTGTTTTGTGGATATGTTATCGATATGAGATTTTTGGCCTGTGAGCCATGGTCGTGTAGATATGTCATGTGTATATGTATATATGTGGAACATGTATCTCATGTAATAGGTTGATGACATAAATAATGATGCATAGTGATGTAAGAACCATGTGATATGACGTGTAATGCCTATGGCAGGCTTACCTTCTTGTGGACCTATATGTGCTAATTTTTTGGCTTATGGTGCTTCTTCTAAATCAGTTTTAATTTCCTGTGTTTTTCAGTAATCTGCTCCTTTAGTGATTATATTGTGTTTGGTTTTGAGTAATCTTGTTTGTGATGTGTCGGGTGTCACAATTACCATCTATGAAGCCTTCTAGTCAACAAGACTCTATGATTTTTCTCACATGTGATTCTTAGAGAAGGTGTTTATTCAGGTTGTGTTCAATCATCAGGAAGTTTGAGACATGAAAACCAACCGCATAGGGATAGATAGTTGTTAAGATATATCTATTCCTCCTAAAAAAATGCTTCATGACTATGAAATCCATGCTAGATATTTTGCTCTCCAACTATTCTTGTGTATCTAAAAAGATAGTGATGGTGACATTATGATTGGATGGCTAATCTTAAAGTTGGCAATTAAGTTAGGGATTAAGATAGATGATCTTGATAAACACTCAAGTCTGAACACAATTGACTACAAGTTTTTCATCTCTTCAAACCTCCTGGTGGTAGATCGCTATCATCAAATGAAATTGCAAGAATATTTCCCTGGTCATAAAGGATACCTTGAGTACCTGATCCTGAAGCAACCACATTAGAAAATCTCAAGAATTGGAAGATTTTATTTGAAACAATGTTGATGGTACTCAGGGGGCTAGGCCTGAGTCCTCTAGTGCCCATGATACACCTACACCTCCACCTCCTTCCAATGACACATAGATTGACTATAGATGGGTCATGTCTGATATGAGAAAAATGTACGCGTACATTTATCAGTGATTTGATCAGCAAGACACTTGTTTGCCTCAGCTAAGTCAATAATACAATGAGATTCATTTTATGGTGTAAATTATAGATGAGTATCACAACGTGCATGACCACTATGCCATGCCATCTCAGCTGACACCATTAGCACAAGAGACCCGTTACAAGATAATCTGGATGATGACACTCTGGTGCAACATCTTCATGCTGCAAATTAGGGCACTTGCCCAACATTTTGAGTACTTTATGATTAGAGGTGCCTGGTTGTTGCTCTTCAGGTTTGTTTTCCACATTTAGGATACTACAAATTTCAAGCTTAGGTGGGTAGCAACCAATTGGGAGTGTAGTTTTCATTTTTGTTGGCATTTACTTTTTTAAATTCTATTTTACACTATTAAAATATAGTGTTCTCAGAGGCTTATTTCTCTTGTTTGGATTGAATTCCCATTTTGCTGAATAATTTTTCCAAATTTTTTGAGACATCTATTGAAGAAACCTTGCACAAGCCTTGCATCAATTAATTGAAAATAGTTTTCCAACTTCATTTGTTTAACTTTGTTTTCTTTTCATTAGCCTACATGTTCAAATTTGTACTCCTGATTACTCAATACATGCAAAGGCCTATTATTTTGGGATTAATCAACTATACCTCATTACTTTGCATTCTTGATGCCCTTTTCAAATACTTATTGCATTTTCAACCACCCTCTAGATAATTTTTTTGAATAAATATGAAATCTAGTTGATTATGCAATCTAGTTAACTCTTATGCATTGGATAAAATGTTTCAATTTAAGACCATGTTGTTCTCAATAGGAATATGACTCAATTATGTTTATCTTGGCTTGATTTTTAAAAAGGTTTACACACATTCCCCGCATAATATTGCTAAACTGCCAATGTATTATTCTAGCCTAGTGTAAGTTTGACTTGTCTATGGTGGTTAGGTGTAAAATCTTTAAGAGGCTAAAGTAACCCCAACAGGCATTCCACATGTGCATAAACCTATTTTAGTAGAAAGTGTATGAACCCATGCTTAATTTCTTATTCTTTATCTAAAAGTAATGAGAGAATTGTTGGATTGTTAATGTTAACTCATATTTCATCTTTTGATATCCTTATAATCGAGAGAACTAGGTTGCATATTCATTGTTATTTGATCCAGTAATCTAAATTCTACCCAATATTGTTTAGTTGATTTTTCCAATTTTATTTGTCCACCCCCTTTCTGAACGTACATTTTGATATTGAGAGTTTTAGTGAACTCATGAGTATTATCATAAACTTTTTGATTTTAGTTAGCTTGGCTTGATACAGTTCTTCCATTTTATTTGATTGATGCATGTTCTTACTACTTTCTTTAGCTTCTTATCCATGATTCATTTTTCTTAAGGATAAGTATTAGTTCAAGTTTAGGGGGATATGATGTGCATGATTTATATCACATTTTTCCCTACTTTTTCATGCACTTCTGAATCCATTTATTGTTGAATTATCCTCTAATCATTCAAGATTTTCAACTTTTATGCTATCTTTACTATCTTCATAATTTTGATTGTAGGTACAACATTTTGGCATTCAAATGAGGAGATAAATACCATGATATCAACCGTTGAATCATTCCCATAGAATTCACATGTTTGGAAGATCAATGCATCAATAATAGTTAGAGGCATGTCATGTTGGACTCCTAACATGTTGTGATCATAGAAGGAAATCGACTCTAAATAGTAAGCAAACAAGACGACATGTAACCATTTGACATGTCTAGTTTGATCCCACAATTTGATATACTTGGCACAACAGACAGTGCCATCCTCTGAAACACTATGCTAATCTCATTAAATCAGTTACAACTGAAGGAAAAGCAAGTGGCATGGTGTTTAGTTCAACCTAAACACCCTGTAGAGTTTACTCAAACATGATTCGGACTATTTCTTGTCTATATATACAACACCAACTTATCTTGGGACAATTATCAAAAACTACTATGGATCGTTCGGAGTGTGAACCGATAGGAGAAGAGGAAAAGGTAGTTGAAGGTGTATGAGGAGAAAAAGTTGGTTTCTCAAGAGAGAACCTTCTTTTGGAAGGTTGCAATAGAGATTCTATCCATCTCTTCCATCCACCTCTAAGTGAAGGTTGTAGGATACCATTCTGTCGCATGGAAAAAGTATTAACTCCTTGATTGGAGTTTTAACAACATCTTACTTCTCCTATAGACGTACAAGTTCATATCTTTCTTTTATGATGTCCAACTCAATTTTCTACTACTTGTACATTCTTTTTCTATCTGTGAATGAGTGGATCTCACTTTTCGTGGGCATTGGGGAGTAACTCCCATGTCATGTCTCATTGAACAATTAATTTTGTACTTGATGTTGGAATAATCATTATTCTATGAATACATTAGTGTTTATGTTACATATATGCTTGATTGGCCATCTTGTGTGTGTGTTTGATGCTTCTTGTATTTAATGGGAAGGTATACTTTGAAGTAAGGAGGTGTATTCACAACCTCATTTCCTTGACCACATGAGTGTCTAGGAAATGTTGTAGATTCCCAAGTTTTTGGTGGTTTTATTCCAGATATATACATGGTGGTTCTATATATGGTTAGAACGTTATGCACTACTGAGTGGGGTGTAGAGCTCAAACCTTCCCTTGTGATCATACTACATGGTTGGGATCTATTGTTGTTTCATTGCATGATGTGCTAGTGAAACCCTATCCTCAAGAACATCAAATCAGATTGATCCTTTGATATAAGTGACCTCTATTTAAGTTTTTTCACTTTTAATTTTTCAATTAACATGAATGAAATCAAATACTCTCTTGACAAATAGATCTAGATTGTTGAAATTCATCACTAGCGTGCTTAACAACTTTTTCTCCTTTGGGACACGAACTTGACTACAATGAACTCGTACACTTATGGGAGTGGACGATTTGAGACAAATACAAATTTAAAACTTGTATGAACAACTCACAAAAAGAGTACACACTTTATATGTTTCTTCGTCATTTATTATGTTTCTAAAATTTTGTAAAAATGTGTCATTTATTGAGAAGGATGGTTTTTATTATATATTAAACTTCCCTTTTGTTATTACCTAGTAATGTGGTGCCTAATAATGATTTTGTGAGGATTTGTAGGAATGATTTCCTAACCTCTCTTACCATTAGAGAGATGAGTTACATGGAAAACCTCAATGTGATTTGAGATAAAACAAAATGCCATGCTCTGAGAAGTTAGATTCTAATAATCATATGTTTTATATCTTCTAAAATTACTAGTACATTACTACTTGTATTTCCTTGATGGCTTGATTAATATCCTATTTGATATAGATGTAGGACAATGAATCTAACTAATAATGAGATATATAAGTTTTAGAGCCCTGAGTTTGTAGATCGATTTCCCTTGGTTGTTACAAGGAACAGTAAAATAAGTAAATCTTATAGAACCTAAAGTTTTGATAAGATGCTCAGAGCCATATATTAGTGAATACATGGGGAAACTTAGGTTCGACATACTCTATCATCTGTAAATAATGTTGGGAATTGGTAAGGGATGATGGTCCAATGAGGAATGGCATATGAAAGGTGAGGATAAGTTGCAATGTGATATTAAGGATCACCCTATGTTTTGCGCCATGACTTGTGTACCCCTGGTGAGTTTGAGATTGGTTGATCCACATTTAAGAATATATCTACGATGGACTCAGACAATGGGCTCTCTACCTTTTGGTTACCTCTCTTCAACCCAAGGTTGTGTGGGGAGATCTAGAGAATCTTTATATCCTTAGATCTTGTACTTATTTTTAGGATGGATTAATAGAATCTAGCTAGTTGATTGAGTAATAAACGTCAATATATCTAAGTAATTATGAAATATATTCCAATCGAGTAGAATATATTTCTAGGCTTAATTGGCGCTAATCCATGATGTGCTTTTAATATGTCACCTATCTATAGGATTGGATATACTGTCTAACATCTCTTACATGTTAATCAAAGATATTTTTATGGTTGGATAAGCTATACTTACAAGTATACTTATTTCTTTTATACATCTAAATATTTAATTGTCTCCATTAACTATTCATTATTTAGTATGCAATTGATGTTTACTTGGGGTCTAACCTTGTGATTTTTTCACATCTTTTGGGTGAGTGTTAGAGTTACCTAGATAGTGATAGAGAAGATCAACAAGGAGGGAGATGTCCCTATAATAGGAAGCATGTGACTTATACATGAAGGGGTCTTGGAGGTAGGTGATGTTTGCATGACCTCCTCTAGAGAGAAATCATGTAGGGGTAGAGGTCAAGTTTTTCCTTGTATACTCATGTCTAGGCGGGCATGTTTTGATGTATATGTTTCTCAGCTTTAGATTTTGAACGCATTCACAACCTTTATAGACATAATTATATGAGTTGTAAGATTTTATGTGCATATTTTATAATAATGAACCTCGTGTAATGTCTAAACATTATGCCTATTGGTGAGATATTTTGTATGTGGCTCATGTGCATTTTTTCAATCAATGTCTTATACTTTATGGAAATGTTATATCTTATGATGAAATTCTATAAGAACCCTATGTTCATGTTAATTTAATTTGGGATGTTTAATGAAAATTTTGACATATGATCTCTAATGTGTCCTATGTGGATAAGGATGATGATTACTTTAATTCTGGTTTACATTTGAGTAGTTTCACTCTTGTGGCAATGAGTTGTCACAACTGTACTTATGTAAAATGACTTCAGATGCAAAGCATCCCTACAATATCAAGTTTATAAATTCTCCACGACAATTCAACCAAAGTACATTCCCTTTAGTTCTAAATTGTGTTTCAAAAATATTAAAAAAAATGCATAAATATTTTGGTAACATTGGACCTATAGTGAAAAGACAAAACCATGAATAACAACTATAGTCATCTACAAGTATAGCTAGTAGTTATATATGTGTTTAGAAACTTAGGAAATTTACCCCATAGATCACAATAATTAGATAAAAATAAGAATATCTCTTTTTGTAGAATATAGAAAAGGTAAGTGATGACTCTTAATCATTGAACAAAAATTCTAATATTCTTTAGAAGATCTTTTCTCTACATCTATCATTCCTTTATTCTAGAGAAATTGAAGAAAATTATTAGTAGTATGTCCATTCCTTTGGTTCCACAAGTCATGAGGTAAACCCTTCATCTTATTCAAGATTAATGTAGCTGATATGGAGCTTGTGACAACATAAAACATATCCTTAAGCATTCCTTTTGTTAGGTTAGACATGTCTCTAGGTGATATATATCGAAGAAGTCACTTTGAAAGATAAAAGTGCAAGGAAACTTATTAGATATATGAAAACATAAAAAAAAATGTTTTAACCTGAGGTATGAGAAAGACATTTTTAGGCATAATAGGAGAGGTTTTCCTATATCTTTTACAGATAATAAATTTTAATTTCCAACCATGATGAGGTCATTCCCTTTATGATATAATTTATTTGATATAATTTTCTAATCATGTGTCATGTGATGAGTATGTCTAGTGTCATCATTCCAATCAGACATGTTATTTCCATATTTAACAATGACACTTGGAGAAGCCATGGTGTTTCCATATTTATTCAAACTCGTAGGTACATAATTTTCTTGGTAGTTATTACAAAAACTTTTCCAACAAAGTAGAGTTTTATGTCCTTTCCTACTAAATATATAAAAAAGTAGAAACCTCCTATTTGGATCACTTTATGTCACACTTGAGCTGAATCCATGATTTTAATAAGGAATTCTTAATTTTCTAGGGTACTACCTGAGAACACTATCATTGTGTTGAGGACTCCAATGTTAAAAATGAGCCCAAAAAGTGTTCTGAATTTATCAAGTGTACTTATGTCCCACTTTTCTTATGCCATTGTGATATGTTTGTCGAGTGAAGGTTACACCAAGTGTGTAAAAGGATGATTCAATGATGCTTTCCTACATTTGATGATATTTTAAAATTGAACAAAGATCTTCAAAGTAAGAAGTGAAGGACAGATCATAGAAATGATGAAAATTTAAAACATAGGACTTATTCCAATTAGGATAATATACACATTATATAAATTAGTGAAATACTTATGAATGAATTGTAATTGATCACAAACCAATTTGAATTCATTAAGTTATTTAGAAATAGAATAATTATTGTTTTAAATTAGATTGATAGACATTGCCTGGATACCCTAGATTGTGTGCATTTAAAGTAATTTCATAAGATAGTACAAAATCTATAAGCCAGTAGTAATACCAATGATGAAACATAACACTTCTTTTCTAAAAGTTCACATAGGACATCCCTTGACAAGTCAATTGGAATGAATCAAATTGCTATAGTTAGGGTTTGTAATGGTGTTATCTTCATATTCTATGAGAAACTTCTCTAATTCCTTCAAAGATCCATCAATAAATCTTTCTAATATGTTGATATCTATTGACGTCTTGATTTTAGACTTTCTAGTATAGGATAATCACATTGTTAATCTTGATAGATACGAAGTTGGCCATGCTAACACCTGAGGGAATGGAAACTCTACTTCCACCACAAATATTTCGTTAAGATGGGGCTTTAATCTAATATAAATGCTTCTATAGACATGTAGATGATAAATAATGGATAATGAAGAGAGAAGTGGAAGGATATACTGAAATCTATGCTTTAATACCAAATTGAAAGTGAAAGAAAAGTCTAGAAGATGCATGAAGAGAGAGAGAGAGAAAGCATAAATATGAAGATGCTTTCATAGGTATGGAGAGGTGTTCTATGGAGTTTTATGATTTCCTCACACTTAATAGTTTAGGATAATTCCTTTAGATACATGTATAGTCCAATCTAGATGTAGACAACTAGGTTAGGTTAGTTAGTTTTTTTGTAACAAACTCAATGCCTGACTATAAGATGTTGTTCAAGAAACTTCTATATTAAAAATGAGGTCCATATATATACTCTATAATAGTCAGGCCTTGTGACATCCTGCCATCACATAGACAATGGAATGCCACACAAAACGTACAGAACTGTCATAAACATCGTATTACCAAAAACACGGGTTAATTAAAACTGATTGCGGAAAGCAGATAAGAAAGGAACTATTACAACTAGATTGACATCCTGCAAAGAAACATGTTATATAATTATACATAAACTTGATACATGTCCACAACTCATAGGAACTAGTTGTCCCATAAGCATAAGAGTTCACCACCTATTTATGTACATAACAGACCTAGCTAGGTCAACAACAGGATAAGAAAGTCATATCAACTATACATCATGAAACCTCGTCAAAACACCTCCAAGGACCTGAGAGTACAGGGATGACTCTAGGACTCTACTACAAAACACCCAACAACAACAACATCATATCCAACCTTGCCTTCTACTGATCTTCTTGCTGCTCGGCCGCAACCTCACGACCACCACCATGTCTAACTCGATCACCTAAAAATGTTTTAAACCAATGGGGTGAGACACACAGTCCCAGCGAGAAACATAACCCCCGTAGAAACTATAAACCCTCAGGAAAGATAGAACAGATACAATAGGTTACTGATATAAGCAGATCATATATGCAACATACTAAGCAGAACTATCTCTATAACATCTTACAATGATATCTAAGAGGCATATAAATAGTTAATATATGGAACATGATTGACAAGACAAGTCTTATAGGATCTTATCATAACATCTGAGGAACATGTAATTAGCTACAAGATATAACTAGGGCAACTATACAAATAAGGCCTCAACCAATGTTCTGTGTTTTCCCTTAGCAAATATACTATACAGCTGGATTACGATTTATTATGCCCTGAGGAAGTGAGTTGTACCGCTCAAATCCAACCTTCGGTTGTGAAACCCAAATTCGGTGCCATACAAGGTCAATGAAAGAGTCAGACTCCACAACCTCAACCTCCTCATGGTCAGTGCATGAGAACTAAAGCAGGATCGCAGTCTCTTGCTTACGTGACCTCAGTCACAGGGTTAGCTCACTTAGTCTACCCTTTTCTCTAGCCTTCCTTGGTACAGGTCATGGCGTTAGTATATCTTGAGCCACGGGCCTGCTCACCATGCTCTTAAGCCATGAACACATTCATGCTCTATCACACTGAGCCATGGGTCTGTTCACCATGCTCTTATACACATTTTGAGTCTACAACCGCGGTTACACACTAATCCTCCTATTTTTGTCTAGGAGAAACCCCGCATATTCAACAATATGCGCTCCGGGTTAACCTGGAGGAGAACCCGTTTCACCATCACTAGCTACTGACGATGATGGATCTATGGCCAGGGCAAACTACATGAAAGGTGCATACGTGACTACAAAAAATGGTTTTCACAACAATTCATTTTTTTCATTTTACAACGGGTGTCAACTGTTGTATTAGATCACGTGGTCTTATGGGGGGGGTTCTTTATACAACATGTGTTGTGCATGTTGTAATATATGTATTTTATACAATAGTTAATACATGTTGTAGTTCATTGAACACACCTATTTTAATAGGGGTGTTGTATATAACATGTTGAGACAAAAGGAAAATACATCTAGACATAAGGTTTCGAACTAGAGACCACTTGAAAGTAAGGCATATCTCAAACCGCTGAACCAGCTTCATTTTATGCAACACATTTATTCTTTGTTGTACATATACAACAAATGACGTGCAAACCTGTTGTGTGATTTTGGTCTATGACAACGGGTAACTATTACAATAGGTGAAAGCCTGTTGTGTAATTATAGTATACTAAAATGGGTTATAGTATGTTGTGTAATGATGGTCTATTACAATGAGTTAACATATGTGACTATTACATCAGGTAGAGCATGTTGTGTAATTATGATCTTTTACAACAAGTTAGAGTATGTTGTGTAATGATGGTCTATTACAATGGGTTAACATACATGACTATTACAATGGGTTATAGCATGTTGTGTAATTATGATCTTTTACAACGGTTTAAAGTATGTTGTTTAATGATGATCTATTACAACAAGTTAGCATACGTGACTATTACAACGAGTTAGAGCATGTTGTGTAATTATTGTCTCTTACAACAGGTTTGAGTATGTTGTAATATTATAGTCTATTACAACAATTTAGCACCTGTTGTAGTATCACATATACTACAACGAGTTTGGCCCGTTGTATATAACTTGTGTTGTATAAAATATATAATTCACAACACACAAATAGACTTGTTATAAAAGATATGCTAACTACAACACAACCAACCTAACTATTGTGTTTTTCCCGTTGTAAAAAGCATTTTCTGTAGTAGTGATATGTAATTAATTAGAATATTTTAAGCAGATTGCAAGATTCAACAAAGTTATGTAACATGGGAAGTATAACACAAGTAAAAAACTAAGATCTCATTATCATATGTTACATTGTCACTCTTATTCTCAAAGCCATCAAAGTCATCCTGATCCATATCCAGGATCCAACATTACATGTTACCACTTGGCCTCTTGCCAATCATCAAGATCCATCTCAAGGATCAACATCATAGGGAGTCAATCCCATGATCAAGGCACACATTGCCATTCCATGGGTAACACCCATCATATATCAATGGTTTCATCATAACCCTTGATGTTTCACATCATATCATTGTCATGCCATCACCATGGCCTCATCATACAAATGGTACTTACATGGTTGGCATAAGCATAGAGGTACAACTGTACTCATACAAGGAACATCTTAAACTTATTGCATATATCAAGAGAGATATAATTATGCTATTGGATGAACATATCTATGCATGACATTATCATATATAAATTTTCAATCAAGCATTAAGATTACTAACTGAACACAAAGTACAAACCTCATTATAGATATATCGGGTAAGGGACAACCCTCACCGAAGGTATCACAACCCATAACGTTCCTCACTATTGGTGTATCAACCCTCACCAAAGGTGTAACATCCATCACTGTCTTAGTTAACACTGCATAAGAGGCTGACATGGATATCAATCAACATGTATCTTGGGTTGGCACCCAGCAACTGGTAATGGGCAACGCTCAACCTGTGACGCCCAAGCATGAAATGCCTATGACGGGTAACGATGTACCGGGCAATGCCATGCAACATGTCACAACAGAGTGTCGGGAAGCACCATCCAAAAGAATGTTGTGCAATGCACCAACATACCCAAACACCCAACACAACCTTGTGTCGTCCAAGGGACCAACACAATGGTTAATAGCTAACAACCTTTCCGGGTTAACACTCATAATGGGCTAACGCCCTATTGGGCAACATCCAACCAACACATCTCGATAACGCCTAAGGCTGATAGTGGGTAGAACACTTGCACAGTGCTCATAGCAAGTCGATATCGGGCAAGCACATAGCAGGTCGATACTACCCAACCACACACACACACAGCAGGGTCAATATCGTGAAAGGGACAACAAGGTGCATAACACCCATAGAGGTTTAGTAGCATACTGTGCAACATAGCCAACCTAGTGGATATTGTACATGCATAACACCATGACGTGCAACAACTCAATAGATCGATATCCATAACGGCTAACGCTGCGTCCCGGGCAGAGCCTCATATCATCCAAGAGCTCAACTCAGCCAAACCCACATATCAATCAAGGGGTCAACTAGGGTAACCACCTATCATATCATCCAAGCCTTAACTAAGGGGATAACAAGAACCAAGTTCACATCATGATATCGGGAAGCAAGGGATATCGGGTCAGACCACATATTTCTTTGGTCATCTTCAACCTCAAGACAACAACCAAAAACCCTAAAATATCAAGAGTATTAGCTCACCTCTCAACATCTAAGCGAGAGGGGTCTTGCACAACCTCTATCACGTATCGGGAAGCAAGGTGGGTCATCACCATATCGGTCAACCCTCCAACCTCGACTAGGTCAACACCAACCAAAGGCTCACCTCTCAAGTCCATGGTAAGAGAGGGATATTGCCCAAGCAACTAGAGTATAGACTCACCTCTCAAAGACTAAGGAAGAGAGGGGTTTTGCCTACACCACTAGAGCTTAAGCTCACCTCTCAAAACCAAAGGAAGAGAAAGAGATTTGCCCCAAGAACACACCACACACACCATTGAATTAGGGAACCCTAGGCTCACCTCTCAACAACTAAGAGAGAGGGGTTTTGCCCAAGGAACTCACATCCAAGGTTCGGCCAACAAGATCCATGGTTCATCTAGGGCAACAACATGACCATTAAAGCAAGAAACATATCTAGAAAGATAACATGGACGATTAAGATAGCATATAACAAAGCAACATGGAAAGAAGGTAGTATAGTTAGGGTTAGGAGTTATGTAACCCACCTTAAGCACAAACTCCAAGCTCCAAGCTCCAAAGCTCCAAGCATCACCTTCGGTCACCTCAAGAAAAGAAGGGAAACCTATCACCTCCATGGCCGAACAAGCAAGGAAGAAGGTGGTACAAAGGGAAAAGAGAAAGAGACTCACCAACTAGAGAAGAAAAGGAGCAAGGCAGCAAGATGTATCGTCCACCACTAGCTGTATCGGCCATTACCTCCTCCTCCCCTCTCCTTCTCAACTGCCTAGGGAAAAAGGAGCAACTAAGGGAACTAAAGGAGCTGTTAGTAAGCAAGAAGGGTCGCTTATATACTAAGGGGTGAAGGGAGAGAGCAAGGCAAGGTGGCACCTGACCTAGCACACTTGTCCTCAGGTCATGCCACAGGCTAACACCCCCAAACGACATGTCCACGACTTGCCACCCACTTAGCAAAGCAACATCCACTTGTCCAAAGATGGTGACACAAACGAGGCTAGGTGGAGGGTGTGTGTCTCCCAACATGGAAACCTGACACACCATGGCCGATACACCTCTTTCCCGATACAACCAGGCACTCCTCTGGCCGACACACCAAGATCCAACCTGATACAAGCTCCAACAAGGCTCAACACAACTAAACAAGGCTCAACAAAGCCCTAGGCTATACAAGAAAAGAGCCCAACCCATCCTATCAACCCCATAGGATGCAAGGAGAGAGAAAGACATCTCTAAAGGTGAAAAACTTGCACACCAACTGTAGAACTTGTGTAATTTGCAAGTTGCACCTCAACCTCTCAATAAAGCACAAACAAACACTAATCACAACTTCAGGTGATTAGCAAACATCTAAACATCATATTTAGCCAAAGCAAATAGGGTAAGCCCAAAATGAAGGTTAGGGTCCTTACAAGCCATAAACCCCTACAAAAGGATTTCATCCCCGAAATTCGAAGAGAAAAGTGAGGGATACTTCCTCCTCATCTCTTCATCAAGCTCCGACGTGGCTTCCTCAATGCCACGATGATGCCAAAGACTTCACAAGAACCAGGTCCTTCCTCTTCAACTTCTTCACTCTTCTGTCAAGGATCAATACCGGACCTTCCTCGTAGGTCACATCTTCATCAAGCTCAACTTCAACTAGCTGCATCACTGTCTCTATTCCTGGGTGACGTTTCTTCAGCATACTGACATGGAATACTGGATGCAACCTGTACAACTCTGGCGGTAGCTCTAACTTGTAAGCCACTCTGCCAACACGTGCTATCACTGGATATGGTCCCATATACCTAGGATCTAACTTGCCTTTCCGGCCAAACCTCAGCATGCCTTTCCGCGAAGAGACCTTGAGATACACCTTGTCTCCCACCTGGAACTCCATAGGTCGTCGACAATTATCTACATACGACTTCTGTCTATCATGTGTCATTTTTAACTGTTGTTGTATGACCTTGATCTTTTCTGTCGTCTATTGCACTAACTCAGGACCCAAAAGCTGATACTTGCCAGACTCATACCAACATAAAGGAGATCTACACTTCCTGCCATATAAAGCCTCATAAGGTGCCATGTCGATACTACGTTGGTAACTTTTTTTGTAGGTGAACTCTATCAAACTGAGATGCATGTCCCAACTACCTAGGAACTGCAAAACACAAGCTCTGAGAAGATCCTCCAAAGTATGAATAGTCCTTTCAGACTATCCATCTGTCTGTGGGTGGAAAGCGGTACTGAACTTCAACTGCATTCCCAACACTCTGTGCAACTGTTCCCAAAAATGACTTGTGAACTAAGGACCTCTGTCAGAGACTATCGTTGTTGGCACACCGTGCAAGCGTACTAGCTCATCCACATACACCTGAGCAAGCTTCTCTATTGTATATGTCATTTTCATAGGTATGAAATGGGCGGACTTCGTCAATCTGTCCACTATCACCCAAATGGAATCATGAATTCTAGTTGTCCTTGGAAGACCAACTCTGAAATCCATGGTTACATGATCCCATTTCCACTGTGGTATCGGCATGGATTGCAACATACCTACTATCTTCTGATGCTCAGCCTTAACCTGCTGGCATATCACACACCTGGCCACAAACTTGACCACATCTCTCTTCAAGCCAGGCCACC
Source organism: Alisma plantago-aquatica (assembly GCA_963693085.1). NCBI lineage: Eukaryota > Viridiplantae > Streptophyta > Magnoliopsida > Alismatales > Alismataceae > Alisma > Alisma plantago-aquatica. The sequence continues at coordinate 614,181,172 of OY856415.1, forward strand.
AATACATGTCCTTTAGATTATGATACATCTTGTTGACACCTGGATGCATAGCATACATCGATGGGTGTGCTTCCTCAAGTACTAACTTCCTTAGATCATCAACATCGGGAACCATCATCCTGTTATGATAACAAGCTAGTCCATCCTCAGTCTCATGGAAGCCATCATGCTTCTCACTGCCAAACTCTGTCCTAATCAACTGAACTGTAGCATCTGCCTGCTTTGCTTCTTTGATCTGCTGCCTCAATGTAGGCTTCACTTGCATCTGTTCCAACAATCCTACCAACAAGGATACTTCCAACTATACATTCATTTTCCACAAAGAGACGAACATATCCCTCCTATGACATATCAAAGAACTCAACCGTGCCTTCTTTGTAGGAAGAGAAGAAGACTTCCTGCTAAGCGCATCAGCTATTACATTTGCCTTACCAGGATGATACTCAATGGTGCAATCATAATCACTGATAAGCTCCATCCAGTGACACTTTCGCATGTTCAGCTCACTCTATGAAAAGATATACTTCAGGTTCTTATGATCTGTAAAGATCTGACACACCTCCCCATAAAGATAGTGTATCCAAATCTTTAACGCATGGACCATTGCTGCCAGTTCCAAATCATGTGTTAGATAACTCTCCTCATGTTTCTTAAGCTATCACGAAGCATAGGAAACCACATGATTTTCCTGCATCAACACACATCCTAAACCTTTATTGGAAGCATCACAGAAAACAACATAGCCTTTCCTAGGCTCTGGCAGCACCAATACTGGAGCACTAGTCATCTTCTCCTTCAATCTCTGAAAATCTTGTTGACAACGATCATCCCAAACAAAAGGTACATCTTTCCTGGTCAACTTCGTCAATGGTAACGCGATCACACTGAAGTTTTTTATAAACCTCCAGTAGTATCCAGCTAAACTGAGAAAACTACAAGCTTCAATCGGCATCTTCAGTTACTCCCACACTGCAACTGACTCAACCTTCTTGAGATCTACTTTGACTCCTTTCACCGATATCACATGTCCCAAGAAAGTCACTTCCTTCAGCCAGAACTCACACTTATTGAACTTGGCATACAAATGATGCTAGAGAAGGAGAGTTAATTCTTGTCAAAGGTGATGTTCATGCTGTTGACTATCTCAACTATAGATCAAGATGTCATATATGAAAACCACAACAAACTGATCTAAAAATGGACATAACACCCTATTCATCAGATCCATGAAAGAAGCAGGTGCATTGGTTAGCCCAAATGGCATAACCACAAACTCAAAGTGACCATACCTCATCCTAAAAGTTGAATTTGGTATGTCATCGTCCTTGATCCTCAACTAATTATATCCATACCATAGATCAATCTTTGAGAACACTATAGCACCACACAATTGATCAAACAGATTGTCTATCCTCAACAAAGGATACTTGTTTTTTATCGTAACTTTATTCAACTTCTGGTAATCTATGCATAGACGCATTGATCCATCCTTCTTCTTCACAAACAGAACTGGAGCACCCCACATCCATGTACTCAGTATGATGAAACCTTTACCCAGCAACTCTTGTGACTGCTTCTTTAGTTTTGCCATCTCAGCTGGAGCCATCTTGTACGGTGTCTGAGCAACTGGATGTGTCCCTGGCACTAGATTGATCTCAAAGTCAATCTCTCGAGGTGGGGGAACACCAGAAAACTCATCGGGAAACATGTCCTCAAACTCCTTGATAACTGACATGTCCTGAAGACTTGGTCCTTTTGCCTCGGTATCCATAACGTGAGCCAAGAATGCCCTACAACCTTGTTGAAACAACTTTTCTACCACCATAGTTGATACCAAACATGTTAGAAGAATCTTCCTATCTCCCAGAAAGGTCCACTTCTCACCAGCATTAGCAAACACCGCTTGCTTGGAACCACAGTCCAGCACAACCTTATACTTCTCTAAGGTATCCATCCCAAGGATTACATTGAATTCATGCATATCAAGTGGTATGAGATCCACTTGTACGTTGTGTCCCGAAAAGGATAGAACACAAGATGGACACACCTCTTGAAGCATCGAGGAACCATCAAGCGGGGTTTATAACAACAAGCTATCTTTCTTACAACTAACAGGTAAAAGACAGCTATCAAGCATACTACGAGCGATAAAAGAGTGCATAGCACCCGGGTCAACCAAAATAGATACAAGGCAAGAAGAAAACAAATTAGAATGAAATAACTCCATCTGACCTGCCTCCACTCACGGGTTGACTATCAACTTCGGCTGACTTATAGCATAGAATTGAGCCATTACTTGATGTCATCCACGCCCTCTTCTTACTTGAGTAGACGATCCAACTTGTGATGCTTGGCCGCATCCTTGCCCTCTATTTATGAAACTGAGCAGGCCTTTTCTTAGTCATAGCCTCTCTCTTCTTTTGGACTGACCATTCAATCCTTCAAATAGACTCCACAAATGTGGAAAACTGCTCTCGATTTTCTAAAGCAGCAGCAGGTGTCGACAACTCAGCACTCAAACCTTTCTTAAACTGTCTGATCCTCTCATCATCCATCACTGCCATGTGAGGACAGAACCTCGCCAGCTCCATAAACATAGCCTCGTACTCAGTGTTGCTAATAGATCCTTGGTGCAAACACTCAAACTGACTGATCTTCTCATCCAGATACGTCTTCGGGAAGTATCGACTCACGAACTCCCGCAGGAAGATGTCCCACAAATCACCTCATCGGGTCGCTTCTCTTCTTCGATGGCCCACCAGTGGCCAGCACTACCTTTTAGAAGGTAGATAGTGTGCTTGACTTTGTCTGCTTTAGGGATGTCAAGGATCCAGAAGCCTTCTCAAGACCTATCAGCCACATATCTGCATCTACTGGATCAGCCATTCCAGCATAATCCAAAGCTCTGACTCAGCAAAGCCGCTCGAAGGTCTTCCCAATACTTAATGATTCTTTATGGGAAACTGGTGCTCTTGGTAGAGGCACATGTAATCTCTCCACAATGAGATTCATCGTTGACATTACCTGTCCCATGTGGTGTTGGTAGACATGCTTCTCAAGAATGGCTGGGTCGATTTGGTGGACCCCAGGCACCCGATTTTCATGTGCCCGCACACTCTCTCCATCAACTGAAGCAGTGGCACTGCTCTCGGCAGCATGCTCTTCGTGATTTCTAGATATCTTCTAGCTTTATCTTCCGCTGGGGGAAGAAGGTGATTAAGAGAAAATCTGGAGAAAATCACAAGAATAGACACACACCTAGTCCTAGTTCCCTATAGACTCAGTGAACCTAGAGCTCTAATACCAACCTTAACTGTGACATCCCACCATCACATAGACAACATAATGCCATGCGAAAATGTATGGAACCGTCATAAACATCGTATTACCAAAAACACGGGTTAATTAAAATTGATTGCGGAAAGTAGATAAGATAGGAACTATTACAACCAGATCCACATCCTGCAAAGAAACATGTAATATAATTATATATAAACTTGATACATGTCCACAAATCATAGGAACTAGCTGTCCCATAAGCACAAGAGTTCACCACCTGTTTATGAACATAACAGATCTAACCAGGTCAACAATAGGATAAGAAAGCCATATCAACTATACATCGTGAAACCTCATCAAAACACCTCTAAGGACCTGAGAGTACAGGGATGACTCTAGGACTCTACTACAAAACACCCAACAACAGCAACAACATATCCAACCTTGCCTTCTACTGATCTTCTTATTGCTCGGCCGCAACCTCATGACCACCACCACGTCTAGCTCGATCACCTAAAACGGTTTTAAACCAACGGGGTGAGACACACAGTCCCAGCGAGAAACATAACCCCTGCAGAAACTATAAAACCTCGAGAGAGCTAGAATAGATAAAGTAGGTAACCGATATAAGCAGATCATATATGCAACATATTGAGCAGAACTATCTCTATAACATCTTACCAAGATATATAAGAGGCATATAAATAGATAATATATGGAGCATGATTGACAAGACAAGTCTTATAGGATCTTATCATAACATCTGAGGAACATGTAATTAGCTACAAGATATAAATAGGGAAACTATACAAACAAGGCCTCAACTAATGTTCCATGTTTGCCCCAAGAAAATATACTATACGACTTGATTACGATTTATTATGCCCTGAGAAAGTGAGACATATCGCTCAAATCCAACCTTCGGTTGCGAAACCCAAAGTCGGTACCATACAAGGTCAATGGAAGAGCCAGACTCCACGACCTCAACCTCCTCGTGGTCTGTGCACGAGAACCAAAGTAGGACTATAGTCTCCTGCTTACGTGACCTCAGTCATAGGGTTATCTCACACAGTCTACCCTTTTCTCTAGCCCGCCTTGGTACAGGTCACGACGCTAGTATATCTTGAGCCATGGGCCTATTCACCGTGCTCCTGAGCCATGAATGAATTCATGCTCTATCACACTGAGCCATGGGCCTGTTAACCATGCAATTATACACATCTTGAGTCTACAACCACAGTTGCACTCTAATCATCCTATTTTCAGCTAGGAGAAACCCCGCATATTCAACAATATGCGCTCTGGGTTAACCGACGGGAGAACCCATTTAACCATCACCAACTACTGATGATGATGGATCTATGGCCAGGGCAAACTACATGAAAGGTTCATCTGCAATTAATTAGCATATTTTAAGAGGATTGCAAGATTCAACCAAGTTATGTAACATGTGAACTATAACACAAGTAAACAACATAGATCTCAGTATCATATGTTACATTGTACTCTTATTCTCAAAGCCATCAAAATCATCTTGATGCATCACCAGGATCCAACATTACATGTTACCACTTGGTCTCTTACCAATCATCAAGATCCATCTCAAGGATCAACATCACAGGGACTCAATCCCATCATCATGGCACACATTGCCATTCCATGGGTAACACCCATCATATATCAATGGTTTCATCATAACCCTTGATGTTCCACATCATATTATTGTCGTGCCATCACCATGGCCTCATCATACAAATGGTACATGCATAGTTAGTATAAGCATAGAGGTACAACTATACTCATACAAGGAACATCTTAAACTTATTGCATATATTAAGAGAGATATAATTATGTTGTTGGATGAGCATATATATGCATGACATTATCATATATAGCTTTTCAATAAAGAATTAGGATTACCAACTGAACACAAAGTACAAAGCTCATTATAGATATATCAGGTATGTGACAACCCTCATCAAAGGTATCACAGCCCATAACGTTCCTCACTATAGGTGTATCAACCCTCACCAAAGGTGTAACGTCCATCACAATCTTAGTTAACACTGCATAAGTGACTGACATGGATATCGATCAACATGTATCTCAGGTTGGCACCCAGCAAATGGTAATGGGCAACGCTCAACCTGTGACGCCCAAGCATGCAACGACCCTGATGGGAAACACTGTATCAGGCAACGCCATGCAGCGCGCCACAATAGAGTGTCAGGCAGCACCATCCAAAAGAATGTCGTGCAAGGCACCAACAGACCCAAACACCCAACACAACCCCATGTCATCTAAGGGACCAACACAATGGTTAACATCTAACACCCTTCTCAGGTTAACACTCATAACAGGCTAACACCATATCAGGAAACATCCAACCAACACATCTCGATAATGCCTAAGGCCGATAAAGGGCAACACACTTGCACACTGCTCATAGCATGTTGATACTGGGCAAGCACATAGCAGGTCGATACTGCCCAACCACAAACACACACACAACAGGGTCGATATCGTGCAAGGGACAACAAGGTGCATAACACCCATAATGGTTTAGTAGCATATCATGCAACATAGCCAACCTAGCTGATATCGTCCATGCATAACGCCATGACATGCAACAACTCAACAGATTGATATCCATAATGGCTAACGCTACATTCCAGACAGAGCCTCATATCGTCCAAGAGCTCAACTCAGCCAAACCCACATATCAATCAAGGGGTCAACTAGGGTAACCTCCTATCATATTGCTGGAGCCTTAACTAAGGGGATAACAGGCACCAAGCTCACATCGTGATATCGAGAAACAAGGGATATTGGGTCACACCACATATCAAGTTGGGCATCTTCAACCTCAATACACCCACCAAAAACCCTAAAATATCAAGAGTATTAGCTCACCTCTCAACATCTAAGTGAGAGGGTTCTTGCACAACCTCTATCATGTATCGGGAAGCAAGGTGGGTCATCACCATATCGGCCAACCCTCCAACCTCAACCAGGTCAACACCAACCAAAGGATCACCTCTCAAGTCCCTAGTAAGAGAGGGGTATTGCCCAAGCAACTAGAGTATAGACTCACCTCTCAACGACTAAGGAAGAGAGGGTTTTTTCCTACACCAGTAGTGCTTAAGCTCACCTCTCAAAACCAAAGAAAGAGAAAGAGATTTGCCCCAAGAACACACCAAACACACCATTGAATGAGGGAACCTTAGGCTCACCTCTCAACAACTAAGAGAGAGGGGTTTTGACCAAGGAACCCACTTCTAAGGTTTTTCCAACTAGATCCATGGTTCATCTAGGGAAACAACATGATCATTAAAGAAAGAAACATATCTAGAAAGATAACATGGCCGATCAAGATAGAATATAACAAAGCAACATGGAAAGAAGGTAGTATAGTTAGGGTTAGGAGTTATGTAACCCTCCTTAATAACAAACTCCAAGCTCCAAGCTCCAAAGCTCCAAGCACCACCTTCGTCTACCTCAAGAAAAGAAGGGAAACCTATCACCTCCATGGTTGAACAAGCAAGGAAGAAGGTGGTACCAAGGGAAAAGAGAAAGAGACTGTAATGTCTGGGCCTACTGCCCAAGGCTCTAGCAGAGTTTCAGGAATAACGACTGTCCCCACAGACCACCACTAGCCTTAACAACGCGCTTTTTCCTCACTCACGCGCAAGCCAGGATTAACTTCCCGACTGGTCACCCATCCTAGTACTACTCTGGGCTAAGCACACTTAACCGCAGAGTTCTTTAGAAATGGGCTCCTTGAAAAGGAGGTGCACCTTGGTGATATGGGTAGTCCAATCATTCCTTATAAGATCTTTTTATCCGAGGCCTCAAATCCTGGGATGTTACAATCTCCCCTACTTAGACTCTTGGCGTCCTCGTCAAGGCTCAACTATAAGGCCTCATAATCTCTTCCCCATTTCAGTGCAGACCCACAATGGCCCATGGACACCCAGCTCTCGATCACGGAATACCAGTGCAAGGGTGGCTACGTCAGCCATGGACAACCCTTTCCTACATGCCTGGACCGCACGGCTCAAGACTGGCATGCCATGCCCGTGTGGACCCCACCTACTGGAGGGGAATTGGCTCTAATACCATTTGTAATGCCTAGGCCTACTGCCCAAGGCTCTAACAGAGTTTCAGGAATGATGACTATCCCCACAGACCACCACTAGCCTTAACAACGTGCTTTTTCCTCACTCACACGCAAGCCATGATTAACTTCCTGACTGGTCACCCATCCTAGTACTACTCTGGGCTAAGCACGCTCAACCGAAGAGTTCTTTAGAAATGGGCTCCCTGAAAAGGAGGTGCACCTTGGTGATATGGGTAGTCCAATCATTCCTTATAAGATCTTTTTATCTGAGGCCTCAAATCCTGGGATGTTACAGAGACTCACCAACTAGAGAAGAAAAGGAGCAAGGCAGCAAGATGTATCATTTACCACCGGTTGTATCGACCACCACCTCCTCCACCCCTCTCCTTCTTGGCCACCAAGGGAAAAAGGAGAAACTAAGGGAACTAAATGAGTTGTTAGCAAGCAAGAAGGGTGGCTTATATACTAAGGGGTGAAGGGAGAGAGCAAGGCAAGGTGGCCACCGACCCTAGCACACTTTTCTTTGGGTCATGCCACATGCTAACACCCCCAAAACCACATGTCCATGACTTGCCACCCACTTAGCAAAGCAATATCCACTTATCCAAAGATGGTGACACAAACGAGGCTAGGTGGAGGGTGTGTGTCACCCAACATGGCAACCCGACACACCATGGTTGATACACCTCTTGCCCGATATAACCAGGCACTCCTCTGGCCGACACACCAAGATCCTACCTGATACAAGCTCCAACAAGGCTCAACACAACTCAATATGGCTCAACAAAGCCCTAGGTTACTAAAAAAAGAGCCCAACCCATCCTCTCAACCCTAGAGGATGCAAGGAGAGAGAAAGACATCTCTTAAGGTGACAAACTTGCACACCAACCCTAGAACTTGGGTAATTTGCAAGTTGCACCTCAACCTCTCAACATAGCACAAACAAACCCTAATCACAACTTTAGGTGATTAGCAAACATCTAAACATCATATTTATCCAAAGCAAATAGGGTAAGCCCAAAATGAAGGTCAGGGTCCTTACAAGCCTCGTATACATTTCTACAATGTTCTTGATACATGTAATTTCAAGTAACTACTAAATACATTTCATTCATAATAATCATATCTAGTAATATGAATCATAGGTTGGAAGAAATCAAATGCATCTAGCCTACATGTACCAATCTAAGCATGAGGACTTGAATATTAGAATAAAACACCACAAGAGAGGTAACATGATCAAAATGATAAAAAGAAGAAATAAAATATGTATCCATATCCAAATATGTTAGAGAGATGCCATATTGTCTTATAATCCCATATCATGTCTCAAACAAGGGGACATCTTTGTATTTATATTTGTATATTAACTTGTAAATTTGTATCGGCATACATCGATATTTCTCTACACACCAAAATTTCATATGAAAGGAAGCCTTGTTATTAGTTGAACCTTACATTTTACTTTTTTAAATCAAATCATGATTTAAAAGGTAGTCTTTTTGACATTGTTATACTAGTTAGGGTTCTATAAAATCAACATAATTGTCTCAATTAATGGATGCATATCTTTCTTATAATCTTGGAAAGTTTAAAACCCCATATAACTCAACTATAAAGCACAAACTAAAAACATGTAGTTAACGTCTCTTTTATAAAACAAAGGTGTTAAACTAAATTTAATATTTAAATCCTTATTTGAAAACCTTAATGTGTTAATTAACTTCCATAATTTCATATCTCGTCCAAGCTAAAGAGAAGTCCTTTCTCACTAGTCATGTGTGGTGACTCAAGACTCAACAAATATCCCTTCAAATTGAGAATATTCAATCATTGGACATGTTATTTGCACCACTCTAGAAACTCTTTCTGAGGATCCATCTTATGTATAATGCAAATAACTCTTGGTGGAATATCTTTGACAATAACCTTAGTGGAAAAATATTAATGTGAATAAATACAGTGGTCTTGCCACAACAATGATCATTTTCCCCATCATATGTGGACAAATATTCCTAAGAGTTGATAGTGTAATAATATTTTACTCTTAGAATGGATGTTTGAAATTTGAGCTTTAGTTCACAATCATGTCTAAATAATTTTATTTATAAAACTTGATATCCATTCAATACTAATTAGAACTATACACCTAATTTTGGGTATGAAAATTTCCAATGATATGCTAGGTAATATTATGTTCAATTTGAAAATAATTACAATTATATAATATATGCATATATATTAATAGATGAAATCTCTAGTGAGCAGTAGCTCAGGTGGTCGCAGCACGGGGCCCCTCATGAAGGGTCCTGGGTTCGAATCCCCCTGGTGGTGTTGTTCGGAATTGTTTCTCATGTAGCACAGCCGACCTCTACGTGACTTAATGGGCTATGTTCCTTACGGGATGGGGCTGAGCTCCCTAGGTCAGGCTCGGCGAAAGCCTTACGGGTCTCCTGGGTTACCAAAAAAATTAATAGATGAAATCAGTAAATTATGTATACATTCGAATATGGAAATAATAATATTATGTTGGATAGATTTTATATAGCTATGTATTCTGTATATTAAATTTTGAAACCTTAATTATTCTTTTTAAGTTCAAAGATTATGAGTTTTTTTATTCGATATGTTATCCAACCAAATTGGATCTGGATGTTAAATTATGGTATACTTTGTATTACTAATGAAATACATTATTTTTTTTTGCCAAATTTTAATACAAAACGGCCCGATTTGAACTCAATCCATTTGCAAGCATAATAATATATTATTCACTTGATTGATCTATGGATATGTTTGGGACATTATTAGTGACATATATATCAGTATGGATGGGAACCATTTGTTTCCAAATATATCTTCACATGCATGTGAAGCTTTGTTTCCAAAATATATCCCATTTGACCTGCAAATATATGTATAGTTCTGGATAAAGGGTACAACACTCCCCGACCACTATGCGACTCGACTTCTAGATGGGACTGATGTTGGATCCAAACTAGATTTGTGTTTTTATTTTTCTAACAAATTCATAGTATGACCAATTCTACAAATTTGTTAACGAATGTAAAGTTGGACGAAAAGTAGACCAACACATTTTTTAGTCTAGTTTCAGTCCATATTAACAAATTAAATCAAACTAAACAAGTTCTTTCTGTGATCATGATTTTTGGCCTAGTGTGTTTTGGCTTCTCATTTGTCATGTAGATGTCACATAAGATTTCTAGTAAGATGCACTTTTCAGTGGGATAATATGGTAAGACTGGTCGGTTGATTAGCTGTAGGTTGCTTATTCAATTTGTAACTGAAGCATTTTGAAGGGAATATGATACTGGACCAATAACATAGTGGACTTCTTACACAACACAAAACATTACCCATAAAAAAATTAAGGGTTATGAAAGAAAAAGAAAATTCTTACTAGGATCAGACCAAGTATACACATAACCTTCATCCATATTCAAACTATGTCAACACCAATTCTAGAATGAGTCCTTCCTATTTTTCAAAATCCCATATCCCGCCCCAAATGGAGGTAATTTGTTACGACCCCATCCCATAGTTACCCAACATTGAATATAAACCATAAGAACAAGGTTCATAATCTCATTTTCCAAGATCTAGACTCAAAAATAACAAATAATGTTATTCCATAAATTATTAACGGTATACAAGAATGTTAATTTCTCCTTAAAGGAGTTTACAAGATTTTTCATGTAATGAGGAACTACATGAAGAGATATGCTACATGGAAAGACATTACTGTGTAACTAATACTCTTTGTGACATTAACTTTAGGATCTTCAATGTATTCATTCATATCTTAATCCCTTATATATATTAATTACCTAAAGTGTCAACAAATAATTAATAGATCAATATATTATTGTATTGTGCAGGTGGGTGCATACAAACATGTGCATGTATGTACATCCACATGTATTGTTCAACATCCAAATAATTACACATATATAATTGTTTATTCAATTACATAATCTAACTCATTCTTATCATGCCACCTCTAGTGTAATCACTTTTTCCTATAGTGCATGCTTATCATGCCATCTTGGGTGTAATTACTTTATGTACATTGTTGGACTTGTATGATAAACCCCTGGGTAGGTCTAACCCTAGGTTCAAAATATCTTAATGTTTCTTTATATGATATAGATGGATGTTATATTCAACTAGAATTAAATAAAATCTAAGTTGTTTATCATATGATTTAGTCATCGAGAATCATTGAAAATACTTGAAAGGTTATATGTGCGAGTATTCATAAATAATCACATACCTTAAATGAAGACATCATGCAATATACTTCAAGTACTTTAATATACATTCAAACCAATCAAGCATATTGTAGATCCAAGAAATCAACATAATATGAAATTATAGATTATCAAAAAATTTGACCATGAAAGCATATGATACTAATCAAGGTTGAGTCTAGGGTTGATATTAAGGTTACGTATAGACACCCTTATTCTCATATATATATATATATATATATATATGGATCTAATGATTTAGAAACCCTAAATTTTTCAACACTATTATCCAAATATTTTAGGATCTCATTATCATCAATCAATATTATTTTTAATAATAATACAAACATATTTAATGAATTCAACAACCTATTCATCAAACTAGATTTCACATATATTAAACACTTTATATCCAAGAATTAATACATGATTTGGAACAAGGATCAAAATTAATATTGGACTATATTATTTTGTAATCTACACATTTTTTGTTATCAATTTGGTATACACGTTCATCATTTACAAGCTACAAATCATTTTCTACATTATTTTCAATTTAATCACATTCTAATCAATCATATCACGTAGCATCAACATATATGATTCTATTTTCATTACTGCAGGTTTGGACCTAAGCCAATGCGTTCTGGTCACCTAGAACCCTAATCCAATGCGACCAACCTTGTGAAAAATGACGTATGTACCCTAGTATAGTGAATGAGACTCGTCATACACTCTAGGGAACTCTAGTATTTCTACCCCATGGATTGTCTTCTACCATTTTACGGCCTAGGTTGTTATTCAAACCATGATTGAGGTCAATAAAAGGCTGAATCTCACCATCGAGGCATGATGGAGCCAACTGGAATAAGAACCATGTCTTGACAAGTCCTGTGGACTTGGGAATATCTTGGGTTGAGTTGTGAGAGGCTGGGAGATTGGTCACAAGGTTGAGAATCCATCTCTAAGGCAAGGGTACTTGGATCGAGAGAAATGGGAAATTACCTAATGGGTCTTTGTTGCAAGGGGTTAGGAGAGGCCTACAATGGTCTCATGAACATCCATGTATTCTTGTCGTGACCCCGGGTGGTTAGAGCCCTTAACCTCCACTTCTCTGCCAGTGCATGGCTCGTTAATGAAGATGACAAGTTGGCATCAATCTATTAAGGTAGTTAGGTGTGATGACCCCACCCCTCAACAACCTCCATTTAAGGAAGGCTAAGAAGTTGGTGACGTTATCCCAAAATAGGATCAACTGGTTTTGCAAATAATAAAAAATAATTAATAAATGCTACCACAACTAAGCTCAAAGTAGGATAAAATTTTTCTTTTAGCATACCTTTAAAAATAAGAGTTTGGAACTTTACCCAAAGTAAAGTTCTATCTAACTAAGTCCTTCGATATTTAATTAGCTTTGTTCTTCGAATGCCACTTAAAATGTTCATCTATATTTATGTCTTCCTAAAATGCCAGCAAAAAAATGCCAGTCAGTATAACAAATTATATTGGTTTGTGGGGGAGCCAAAATCTTGCACATATATTGTAACAACATAACCACATTAAATTATTTGTTACCAATCAAAATTTATGTTTCTTTTGTAACTTTCCAACCATCATACCCATCCTCTGGTATTCCCTGTCTTAGGGTTTAGTCCTTGTAATGGACATTAGGCTACCTTCTCCTTCCTGAGATTGGTACCTTATGGGCCACCTCTCTAGGTGCCATGTAATCTTCCCATCCAAGCTTGACCACCTGTGACCTTCCCTCCTAGGCTTGGTCTCTCATCATCATAAATCATAAATCCATAGGTGGTATCAGGTTTAGGCAAGTCATAAGCAATATATGGTGATAATCATTGTCACTTTATAGATTGCAGGAATTAATGCCATCTAAGCATTTAATTTCAAGCAAACAGTAAAACCTCAGAAATCACTATCAAACTAAAGTGATTAGCCATAAGTGTAACCACATACCTGATTTGAATTCTCAAAAATATGCAAGATATCCAATCCAATCAAGAAGTCTAATCAACCAAGCCAAGCAACCGATCAAGCAAATCTTAATCCTGAAAAACATGTATAATACCTAATTGTTACAATCTCATCCAATCATCTTTTATTGACTTGGGATTCTGTTCTAAAGTTTCAAAGTCAAATTAGGGTTTTCTTAGGGTTTCTTCGTTCTATCTTCCAATTTTATTCCTTTTAGTTCAATAAACCCTAAAATCACTTTTCTTACTCATAAACCCTAGTTACTCAGATTATCCACATTAAGGGTCTTTATTCTAAAATTATCTTATGAACATCATATCTCTGTCCTATTTATGGAATTTCGTACATAAAGCCACTTAGAAGTCATACTTACCAAATTTAGGGTGTCTAGGCCCATTAATGCATTTTCATATACATGGAACCCTAAATTAATCAAACTATTTGCAAAGATCATCCTTTTAGATCTAATCCCTCCTTTTTATGTCAACATTTTAATACTCAACTCAAAATATCCAAAGAACAGTATTATATCTAATTGTCATCAAATCTTAGGGTTTTACATTACTTAAAACCATTAAAGATGGCACCTTTATATACATTTCAAAAAACAAGCTGACTTATACCTCAAATATATTCTATTGAGTTTTATGGGTTTTTACTAATAATAAACCATATATAACTTATCTAGATATGAGTTACCAATTATTTGTTATGATTTTCGCTAGAGAAATTATCTTTGGACCAATGAGATACCACCACGTCAGCAATTCGGCCCATTTTTCCTTTTCCACGTGGATCGTGACAAGCCAATGGGCCTCAGCTATGATGGCGGCTCAATCTATGTGGGTAGGGTGTCATGCCAAGATGAAAAGACGTCGTTGCCTCCGTGCCCTTGCACTTAGGGCCTCACGTGCCTGGTGGTAGAACAATACTTCTATCTTTACTCATCTTCCTCCTATGATCGTATCATGATCGTGAACCCAGGTCCTGGGTCAGTCAACCAGGGCATTCACTTGGGGCATTAGGGTGTCAGAGGGCCAATAATTGGTGCGCCACCCTTCAAAAGACTTAACCGAACTTGATGATGGTCTTGGATGTGTTAGATAGGGAGGGACAGATGCAAGTTGAGGTAGCGCTCATCAGTGGTAGAATAAGGGAACTAGAGCGGGACACATATGGGTTTTCTGTGTGATTTCTCATCCCCTGTCCTGCCAAGATGCCTCCTTGGCTTTAGAGAAAATCTCACTTCCCCTTTAATAGGTAGGGATAATGACGACAACAAGGATTGTCCCTATTTTAGAGACCTAGACTTGCTAGAGACTCAAGTTGGATGTTTCTCAAGCTAGCACATCTAGCCATAAAGTCAAGGCTAGAAATACTCACTTTCCTCTCCCGATTCCAACTAATCTGGTTTTACGAGATTTGTTGAAGAGTAGAGAGAGATCAGGAGAGTAGATCAAAACTGAACACAACTTGTAATATCCCAACATCTGAGGCCTCGGATAATGATCTTAAAAGGAATGATTAGACTACCCATATCACCAAGGTGCACCTCCTTTTCTGGGAACCCATCACTAAATAACTCCATAGTTAAGCGTGCTCAACTTGGAGTAGTACTGGGATGGGTGACTTGCCAGGAAGTTGATCCTGGCATGCACGTGAGTGAGGATAAAGCGTGCAATTAAGGCTAGTGGTGGTCTGTGGGAACAATCGTCATTCCTAAAACTTTACTAGAGCCTTGGGTAGTGGGCCCGAGTGTTATGAATGGTATCAAAGACAAAACCCCTCTAGTAGGTGGGGCCCACATAGGAATGGCATGCCAGTCTTGAGCCATGCGGTCCAGGCATGTAGGAAAGGGTTGTCCATGGTTGATGTAGACACCCTTGCGTTGGTATTCCGTGATCGGGAGCTGGATGTCCATGGGCCATTGTGGGTCTGCACTAAAATGGGGAAGCATTATGAGGCCTTGTAGTTGAGCCTTGACGAGGACATCAAGAGTCTAAGTGGGGGAGATTATAACGTTGCAGGATTTGAGGCCTCAGATAATGATCTTAAAAGGAATGATTGGACTACCCATATCACCAAGGCACACCTCCTTTTTCGGGAACCGATCACTAAAGAACTCCATAGTTAAGCATGCTCTACTTGGAGTAGTATTGGGATGGGTGACCTGTCGGGAAGTTGATCCTGACATGCGCGTGAGTGAGGACAAAGCGTGCAGTTAAGGCTAGTGGTGGTCTGTGGGGACAATTATCATTCCTGAAACTCTACTAGAGCCTTGGG
Source organism: Alisma plantago-aquatica (assembly GCA_963693085.1). Classification (NCBI taxonomy): domain Eukaryota; kingdom Viridiplantae; phylum Streptophyta; class Magnoliopsida; order Alismatales; family Alismataceae; genus Alisma; species Alisma plantago-aquatica. The sequence goes on from OY856415.1 coordinate 614,197,117, forward strand.
TAGTGGGCCTAGGCGTTACAAATGGTATCAAAGACCAAACCCCTCTAGTAGGTGGGTCCCACATAGGCATGAAATGCCAGTCTTGAGCCATGCATTCCAGGCATGTAGGAAAGAGTTGTCCATGGTTGACGTAGCCACCCTTGAGTTGGTATTCTGTGATCGGGAGCTGGGTGTCCATGGGCCATTGTGGGTCCGCACTAAAATGGGGTCAGATTATGAGGCCATATAGTTGAGCCTTGATGAGGACATCAAGAGTCTAAGTGGGGGAGATTGTAACATCCCAGTATTTGAGGCCTCGAATAATGATCTTAAAAGCAACGATTGGACTACCCATATCACCAAGGTGCACCTCCTTTTCCGGGAACCCATCACTAAAGAACTCCATAGTTAAGTGTGCTCAGCTTGGAGTAGTACTAGGATGGGTGACATGTCGGGAAGTTGATCCTGGCATGTGTGTGAGTGAGGACAAAGTGCACAACTAAGGCTAGTGGTGGTCTGTGGGGACAGTTGTCATTCCTGAAACTCTACTAGAGCCTTGGGTAGTGGGCCTGAGCGTTACACATTCCCTTTCCTAAAAGGACTCGAGGTAGAGGATCATGTTCAAGCCGTATATTTCCCCTATCTGATGGTCCTCATAATTCGTGACATAACCAGGGTTGGGCTAAGTTCCCTTTTTCCATTAAATGTGATAAATGTAAAAAATAAACGATTAACCCTTCACGTTATGGCAAACTATAAAATCCTTAACTCTCTCCTCCTTTTCCCAAACGATACCAAAATATACAGGGAAGTCTTAAACCACTTTACCTAGGTATGTGTAAATATTTGAACCAAAAATAAAAAAGAATAACACTTTTCTTAACATGCAAGTCATCCACTTATAAGGCATGTATTATGCAATTAAAATTCATCTTATCTCTTTCTTTCCCTTCTATTTCCTTTATTTGGATCCCTTTTGCCATTAGAAGCCATGTAGATTTGAAACCTAATCCATAATGGTAAATAATACAACTTTCAAGAAAATTCTACATAATTGTCATCATTAACTTAATTTCTTTTCCTTTTTATGCACTATTAGATTTCTTTCAACTTTTCTTTCCTTTTCATCATATTAGAGTCACTAACTTATTAGGATCTACAAAATCACTCATTTAAAGGAAATATTGTAAAAGAAACTCATTCATTGAACATATATCATACAATTTTCATACATGTACATTTTATTTGAGAAAGTACATTTCAATCAATATAAAACAAAAAATTAGGGTTGTAACATTAGGCGTAGTTGAGGGTTGTGTGGAGCTCTAGGAATCTTAGTCTTATGCAAGACTCATTTATGGGGGAAAAGTTTGGGCATTGTTGGGCTCCACTACGGAAGCAGATGATGATTTGTGAGCCACTTGATATGATTTTAATGGCTGGGATGTGTGACACTCTAAAAATGTGTGTACAATACACAACTGTATATGTCATGTAAAACATGTCTATGAAGCCTGAGTGTCAAACTCTGAGAAACATTCACCAAAGACTACTAGTTAATGAAACCTAATCAGGTAGGCCTAAAATATGGTTGACTAATTGTTTTATAACTACGAAAAAGATTTAAATCTAAATTAAAATGGTGGTGATCTAGAATGAATTATGTCTACATGAATGTGGTTTTACCATGACATACATGATGCATTCAAATTCCATCTTTTTGTAATTATTTTCCCTTAACTCTAGACTAAAGACTTGTATCAAGTATTACTCACTCCTACAGTGTGATACACTACCCGACTAAAACAAATCCCACTCTCGTAGTAGTTTAGGAATTAATTAGGTGCATTATTGAAATCTATGTTGTACTTTTACAGTCGTAAGTGCTCTCTCGAGGCGTGATATAAGTTGTGTGGATATATGATTTTTGCAATTCATAATCCCTCTCCAAAAACAATTAGTGGTATGTTACTTTGATTGTAGTGATCAAGCATAAAAAAATCAATAAGAGATCATAGATTCACATTCAGAATGAAGGAAACAGATTATCAATTTATAGAATTCATATACAAAGAAAATTAGGCTACTTCGGGGTCCTATGGAATATGGGGTTTAACCCCACATGATTGCAATCATCACACAGAGAAGAAGGGGGAGAAATGGCTAAACATTAGAAAACCAATGTGAAAACCCTTCGAGAAGTTGTCCCGGCGATCCCCTCTGGTGAACACCTTGATCTGCAATATTCCTGCCACAAATCTTCCCTTTCGATGTGTCCAGGGCATCTGATCTACAACTATCTCCTTTGTCTCCTCCTCTCCCAACTTCAAGCTTTTCTACAACATGAAAAAATATGATTTGCTCTTTTGAACGCACTCCCCTTAGGTCATAATTTGGGATTTGGATGTCATTAAGTCCCGACCGTTGGATCTAAAGTAATCTTATAACTGAATTGATCGTGAAAAGTCGATACCACTGATAGAGTGTCGGTGGAATCAAGTTGGCTGCTAACTTGTAACCCTCAAATAGTATCAGTATGTCCGACATATGTGTCGATAACACAGAGTTTCTATCTTCGAGTTATGATGTAACTAGAATGCTAAAGTTGGTACCATCGACAAGCTTGTCAATGGCACCGAGACAATTGTTCTCAGTTCCTTATGCATCATGGATCTTGAGTTGGTAGCACTGACTCCTGGTTTTGGCCGCTGATGCGATGATTTTGAGTCACATTTATAGACTTGTTTGATATGTGTTTTATGCATTTATTAGTCATTTTCATGGTTAATGTTGCATAATTCATTCATTTTGGTCTATGCTACTTCTTTATGTCAAATTCCCTTTATTTAAGCATTTTGAGTATTAATTATCAAAAGAATATATTTTGTGTGAACTTATGTAGTTTCGTATGTTAATTTCAGGAAAAACAAGTATCTGCTACCGTCGATACCATCGACGGTGGTCGATACCATCGACCGGACAACAGGTTGCCAGCCGCAAAGACCAGAACAGAGTCGATACTATCGATAGGAGAGTCGATGGTATCGAGATACCTTCAGGTTGCTGGCGAGAAGACAGTCGATACTATCGACGAATGTCTATACCATCGACAAGTGGAGCTACAGCGACGGTAAAAAGTCAAAAGCGACGCCTAAAGAGTCGATACCATCGACCTGCGTCGATGGTATCGAGCTAGCATCAGGCGCGACAGAAGAAAAGAAAAGAAGACCAGCCGATACAGTGCAGCGTCGATGGTATCGACACCGTTAGATATGAGTTTGTTTCAGATTGATCTTAATCAGACGGATGTGATTAATTGATGACCTAATTCGGGAAATATACCTAATGACGGTGCCAAAGACCGAAAGGAGGACATCATTAGTTGTTGCACACATCCCGAGGAGAAAGGAGAGAAGAACGGAGCACGAGAGCACACCCCAGCCGATCCGGACGCTGAAGAAGATGAATTCCACCACCGAAAGGCGGGAGAACGCGTATTCTACACCAAGGATCGTTTGGATCTCCTCCGTTCAGGGGTTTCACCACTCAATCACGTTTTTCTCATGTTTCCCCTTTTCTCTACCATGCTTTGTTTTGAGATGAACATGCGAGGCTAATCCCCTTTGTCTTTAGGACCGGGAGTAGCCCGGGAATTCATTGTATGACGATTTTATCATAGTAATTCATATCTTATCTCTTAAATCCGTGGTATAATTTTGTTTTCTCCAATATATTGTTATGCTTGATCACCATAATAATAATATAATGCCCTTAATTGCTTGGAAAGAAGAATTAATGGTTGAAAAGAGACGGAAGTTACATTAATTGACAAATCTCTTGAACAAGGTGGTGTAAGGTTAATGGTGGATACTGATAGATCGTGTTTAATGCACCTAGTTAGGGTATAGGTTGCTACGACGGTGGAACCGACCTAAACATAGGTAGTGAATTGTACCACGACAGTGGGCAATTCTGATTTCAGGCCACTACCCCGATAGAGAGATAAAATTTGAGTAGCTATATAGAATTTAATACAATGAAAACCCGCGGTGAAACCGCAATCCTAAAGATCCCATTTTGAATTGATTAAACCAACATTTTAATCGATCACTTTTTTTTGTTTTTATTTTTATTCTCTTTTAATTTTAACAACAACTCTCAATTGTTTAATCGGTCTAGCTGATCATGAGCAGTTAGTAAGAGTCTCTGACAATTTCATGTATCCCTGAGTTCGACTCGGGCCTCACAAGGCCTATATTACTTCGACGCGTTCACTTGCGTTTCTACGCACGGTAAACCTGCGTCAAGTTTTTGGCGCCGTTGCCGGGGATACGGAAAAATTGTTCGCACTACGAGTGCTGCAAGCGGCCACTCTAGGCCACATTTTGTTTTTATTTTTTTTATCATTTCAAAAATTCATAATCTATTTTCTGAATATTTGCAATCGTCAAGAACTGTACTAATTTTTTTTTTATTTATTTGTAGGTACTGTGCATGGTGCAGACGCGTAGTACTGACTACACGTAGCACGCACCAGAGGTTCCGCCGCCGGGATCGGAAGACGAGGACGATCTTCATCAAGACCACCTTGAGGAAAAAAACTCAGAATTAGAACAAGAAGATATGGACAAGCCACATACAATATGGGAGAAGATCAAGGCTTCTTCCTCATCTGCTTCCAAGGGGCCGATCAAGAAGCAAGAGGTGAATATTCTGACATACAAGATTGATCCGACTTTAATCAACTTGGTGAAGTCGAATGCTTTCCATGGGCTCAAAAATGAAGACCCCGTCGCACATATCAGTCAATTTGTGGAGAATTGTGATATGATAAAAATAGACAGATTTCCACAAGATGTGCTCTACTTGAAGCTATTCGTGAGTTCTCTAGCAGGAAATGCACGTGAATGGCTAAACAACTTGGACGATGAATACGTGGAGTCTTGGGACCACATGGTGGAGGTTTTCTTCGAGAGGTTCTTTCCACCCGAGAAGACCAATGACATGATTAGAAAGATCCACAACTTCACCCAACAAGCAGGAGAGACCTATTCTGAGACATGGGAAAGGTTTTAGATTATGCTCAGCTAATGCCCACATCACGGGCTTGATAAGGAGACACAAGTCAAGATCTTCTATTTTGCTCTCTCCGAGCATGATAGAAGCAACCTCGACTCGGCCGGTTCTGGATTCTTCCTGAATAACACAGACACTAGATGTTGGGAGATCTTAAAGAATATGGCTAAGAAACAATCATGGGGCGAAAGAGGCGCCGTGGAGCAGGTTCGAGAAGTAGGAGAATATAAAGCAATAAAGGAGATGAATGAGAAGATGGACCTTCTCGCAAAGAAATTGCTTGCAAAAGAGGATACTGAGTCTGAGGACGAGGCTCAAGTGAATTTCATGAGGCAGCAGCAAGGCTACAGGAACAACGACTATTCATGGAGGAAAGACAAGAAGTTCTCCTGGAAGGATCCAAATAACTTTCTTCAGGATCTGGATGCTAAACCCCAGCCAGTAGCGGAGGATAAGAGCACAGAGCTGCTCAATCAAGTCATAAAGCAAAATCAAGAACTCATGGCTACTTTCGGCCAGCAAATAAAACAACAAGGGGAGTTCATGAATCAATTTGGGCAGACTCTACCGAGCCATGGGGCTCAAATGAGAACAATAGAGACATCTATGGCACAAATGGCTGCGGAAATAGCCAGTTTAAAGAAGTCGGCACATCCAGGTTTCCCGGGAAATACTAATGTTCCAGGTGGAAACCAACAAGCGAAGGCCATCTTTCTAAGAAGTCGTAAGAAATTGTTAAATCCCAGGGTCGATGAAGCCAACAAACCCCAAACAGAAGTTGAAGGTGAGGCTACTGAGGAGCTGCCCGTACCGGTCACAGAACCAGTTGATGACATAGCAGTGGATGCTACTGAAGACCCGATTGCAGAGGAGGAGGATCCTCAGAAAAGGACACCCTATGTGCCACCGCATCAAAGGGCATAGGCTGTCCCGGTCCCTTATCCGAACAGTGCTAAGGCAAGGAAGGTATTAGATAGTTTTAGAAAGCTTTCAGTCAACATCCCTCTATTGGAAGCTATTGAGAAAATTCCGTCTTACGGGAAATTCCTGAAGGACATCATCACCAAGAAGAGAAAAATCCCGGACACTGAAGTAGTTGTGCTTAAGGAGCAGGTGAGTGCCTTCATCATGGGTACATTGCCACCAAAGAGGCAAGATCCGGGTTGTTTTAGCATTTCATGCTATATCGGGAAAGTCAAATTTGGTGAAGCATTATGTGACTCAGGAGCAAGCATCAATTTAATGCCCCTTTCTACATTCAAGAAGTTGGGATTAAAGGAGTCACGGAAAAGCAACATGACAATTCAATCGGCGGATAACTCTGTGGTGAAACCATATGGGATTTGTGAAGATGTGCTTGTGAAAGTGGATAGATTTGTATTTCCTATAGATTTTGTCGTCATGGAGATGCAAGATGAACAAGGTAATGAGCTTCTACTCAGAAAACCATTCCAAGCTACAGCCGACATGATACTCGAGATGGGGAGAGGTTGGTTGACCTTGGGTATAGCCGATGACTGATTTGAAATGGTCATGCCTTCAAGCGCTACTTCACCTAAATCCAAGGAGCAATGCCACATGGTAAAACATTTTGATAATACCATATCACTTTGTTTAGGGAAGCCATTTCTGGATATGGCTCATGTAATGACCAAGGTGGACAAAGGAACTTTAGCTGTAGACATCATGGAGCAGACCAAAGTAGTATCCCTTTGCAAGGCTGTCGGGTTCCCGAATGATGAGAATGAGGACATTCCTCCCTCTACGGAGGATGATGCCATAGCAAGTTCAATTTTTGATGCATATCCAGAATTACCACTGGAGGCTTGTTTAGTAAATATCACTCATGATTGGATGAAAAGCAAATCACTCAAGGAGTGTGCCAAAATGATTCAAATGCTTCCATGCTTCTATGCGAGGTATTATGAAGATTTAGGTGAACTCCCCCCACCCCTTCAATCATCTTTAATCAGCCCACCGGAGTTAGAGTTAAAGTCGCTGCCACCGCATCTTAAGTACGCCTTTCTAGCAGAGGAAGAAAAGTTGCCTGTGATCATTTCTGCATATCTGAGTGCGGAAGAGGAAGACCAATTGTTGATAGTGCTGAAGAACCACCGGGGAGCATTTGGGTGGTCTGTTGCAGATATCAAGGGGATTTCCCCTACTTTGTGTCAGCATAAGATTCAGCTCGAGCAGGGAGCCAAGCCGGTGATCCAACCGCAGCGTCGACTGAATCCGAGCATGATGGAGGTGGTGAAGAAAGAGGTGATTAAGCTTCTCTCCGCAGGTATCATCTATGCGATTTCAGACTCGACATGGGTAAGTCCCACGCAGGTAGTCCCTAAAAAGGGGGGTATTACTGTCACTCAAAATATTTTAAATGAACCTGTCACCACCCGTTTGGTAATCGGGTGGCGAGTTTGTATTGATTACCGACGTCTTAATGCCGCTACGCTGAAGGATCATTTTCCTCTCCCATTTATTGATCAAATTCTAGAGCGCTTAGCCGGCCGATCTCATTTCTGTTTTCTGGACGGGTATTCGAGATATAATCAGATTTCAATTGACCCCAAGGACCAAGAGAAATCTACTTTCACTTGTCCTTATGGAACCTTTGCGTATCGCCGCATGCCCTTTGGATTATGCAATGCACCAGCGACTTTTCAGCGTTGTATGCTCGCCATTTTTTCTGATATGGTAGAACGCTGTCTTGAAGTCTTTATGGATGATTTTTCGGTTTACGGTGCTTCGTTTGATGAATGCCTTTATAATTTGGATAAGGTGTTACAGAGATGTGAGGACACACATTTGGTCCTCAACTGGGAGAAATGCCATATGATAGTGAGTGAGGGGATAATGCTAGGACATAAAGTGTCTAGCAAAGGTTTAGAGGTAGATCCGATTAAAATTGAAGTAATTTCTAAATTGCCCCCACCAAATTTGGTAAAAGGAGTAAGAAGCTTCTTAGGACACGCCAGATTTTATTGTCGGTTCATAAAAGATTTTTCTAAAATCGCCAAACCTCTATATGAACTTCTCGAGAAAGATATCATTTTTTATTTCAATGACAAATGTTTACACGTGTTCAACGTGCTAAAGGAGAAATTGATTTCCGCACCGGTTGTTCAAACGCCAGATTGGACTAAGCCGTTTGAACTCATGTGTGACGCATCAGATTTTGCTGTAGGAGCTGTGTTGGGACAACAGGTGGACAATAAACCCGTCGTGATCTTTTATGCTTCTAAGACTTTGAATGATGCTCAATTAAATTACACGACTACTAAAAAAGAATTGCTTGTTGTTGTTTTCACTTTTGAAAAATTCCGACAATATTTAGTTGGCTCGAAAGTAGTTGTTTGGAATGATCACGCCGCTATTAAATATTTGATGGAGAAAAAAGATGCCAAACCTAGATTGATTAGGTGGATCTTGCTCCTACAAGAATTTGATATCGAAATTAAAGATAAGGTGGGGATTAAAAATGTTGTAGCGGATCACTTGTCTAGGTTAGAGAGGGTAGATGAAAAAGATTTACACATACCTATAACCGAGACATTTCCTGATGAACAATTGTTGAAAGTGAATTCTAAGGATCCGTAGTTTTCCTATATTGTGAATTATCTTGCTTGCAGGATCATCCGGGACAATTGGACATATCAAGAGAAGAAAAAAAAATTCCATTCTCTACGATATTTTTTTTGGGATGACCCATTCTTTTAAAGCAATGCAGGGATGGTGTCCTGCGCAGGTGTGTACCTGAGGTGGAGTACGAGAGTGTACTTCATCATTGCCACACTCTACCTATGGGCGGACACCATGTGAGCTCTCGTACGACTGCCAAAGTGTTCGAAAGTGGCCTATGTTGGCCTACCTTGTTCCGAGACGCCTATGAGTTCGTGAGACAATGTGATTCCTGCCAAAGGGCGGGTAACATTTCAAGGAGACAAGAGATGCCCCTAAATGTCTTCCAAGAGGTTGAGGTATTTGACCTATGGGGTATAGATTTCATGGGATCCTTTGTGTCCTCTAATTCGAATTTATATATCCTCTTAGCTGTTGATTATGTGTCGAAGTGGGTAGAAGAAATACCCACAAGGACTAATGATTCTACTGTAGTGTGCAGATTCGTTAAGGAACATATCTTCTGCAGGTTTGGAGTGCCCCGAATGATCATCATTGATGGGGGTACGCACTTTAAGAATCAAAAGTTCTCGGCATTGTTGAAGAAATACGAGGTCAAACATAACATAGGTACCCCGTATCACCCGCAAACTCAAGGACAGGTGGAGGTCTCCAATCGCGAAATTAAGAAAATCTTGGAGCGTATGGTGGCTTCCACGAGGAAGAATTGGAGTGCTTTACTACCGGATGCATTGTGGGCATACAGGATGACATACAAGACACCTATAGGCACCACGCCTTTTAGGTTGGCGTACGGCCGGGCTTGTCACTTACCGGTGGAATTAGAGCACATTGGGCGTTGAGAAAGCTCAACTTAAGTTATGATGAAGCAGGGAAGAAGAGATTGCTTGAATTGAATGAATTGGATGAGCTGCGAATGACTGCTTATGAGAGCTCTCAGATATACAAGGAGCGCACTAAGTTGATCCACGATCGCCACATTCAGATGCACACCTTCAAGAAGGGAGATCGTGTGTTGTTGTTCAATTCAAGGCTGAAGTTGCATCCCGGGAAGCTTAAATCCCGATGGAGTGGGCCATTGATGGTAGAAGAGGTCAAACCACATGGCGCAATCATGGTGCGCGATGGTGAGACTACATTTTTGGTGAATGGGCAAAGGTTGAAGTTGTATTTTGGTGAAGATTACACAAGGAAGGCGAATGAGGTCAAACTCGTTCCACTTTCGGATACATGATGTGCTTCAAATCGTCTAGCCTAAGACGTTAAATAAGGGCGCTTGTTAGGAGGCAACCCAACCATAGGTACTTTAGCTTAGTTCCTTTACATTCATGGTTTGATTTGTTTTAACTTCGTTTTTAGTGTAAAAAATATACCGTGATCGTTTGCTACATGTGCAGGGCTGAGGTAGAGTTGATACCATCGACCCTTGTATCGATGGTATCGACCGAGGTACAGGTTGGCGACTACAAGAATCGCACTGCGTCGATACTATCGACGACCTTGTCGATAGTATCGACACACCTATAGGTTGATTTCGGAGTCCAAGTCGATAGTATCGACATGCCAGTCGATACCATCGAGATCTATGGAGATTTTCAGAACGAATCGTCTCAGTAAAGTCGATACCATCGACTGACATATCGATGGTATTGACACATTCACACACAGCAGGCGGTGGCCGGGCCTCGCGAGGGTTTTCCCTAATCGGAGAGTCGATACTATCGACTTGTGTCGATAGTATCGACGCGCCACGTCAACGATCCGTGAGAAAAGATCAACGACGATCGAAGAAACAAGAAAGTCGATCTGGGGGACAGGTCGATACCATCGACCCGCGTCGATAGTATCGACGCGTCAGCAATCCGGGACCCACAGATCCAGCCATCGACAACCGTCGATACTCGTGGAGGTATGTATCGTGCTACCCGAGTCGATACCATCGACTCACGTCGATGGTATCGACGGGCGGACAGTAGCGTTGGCCACGGCTATATATGAGGAGTAGTTGCGTCAGATGACATCACGCCTTCAGTGCAATCTTCCTCCACTTGTGCCGAGCGTGTTCCAGAGCTGTCCAAGCTCGACGACGAGCAACACCAAGCTAGTTCTTCATCGAGCGGAGATTCACTTCTCCGATCTTCACTGAGCTCCCTTTCGATTCCTCCTTCTATCCACATCATGGTGCATGGTGCTGGTGCATCGTCTTCACACACCAATCCAGTGGACGTCCCGGAGTTCGTGCCACCTCCGACTGCGTCAATCTCATGTCCGCGGCTGATTCATCCATCCGCGGAGATCAAGAAGATCTACGAAGAGATCTTGAAGAGGAAGATCGAGCCTACCCGTTATGTTGAACGAGAAACTATCTGCAACTTGGGGTTTGAGGCCAACCTCGACTATGTTCTGAAGGGACAGGCCCGACACACGAGTAGAAGGCATGACGAGCTGTAGTTTCATGCAGATGGTCAGCCATTTTTCGGCGACTAGCCGACATACAAGGAGTTGGTGGCTGAGTTTATGGCGTCGCTGGACATCTGTGTCATTCCCAACGACGTCATAGCCACAGACCGTGAGTGGATCAAGGGTTGGGTGTCTTTTCGGTTGTACAACATCGACTACACCCTTACACTCCGGCAGTTCAACAAGATTTTTAACTGGAATCATTCGCCTAATGACTATCGGCAACTGGATAGCCGCACCGACTAGGACATGATCTTTGCCGAGCTTGTTACGGTGCCGCCGGGCAAGTCTGTTAGCTACCATAATGCTGCGGTGGCTGATTTTGAGCACCCTTTCGTCCGGATACTGCACCGGATGCTCAGTTCGACATTGTTTGCTCGGGGTGATTTGGCCCTTAGCAAGTTTCAGGAGACGGATTTATTCTTTTTGTATAAGCTCCTGAAGCATCAAGAATGCAATTGGGGTGCCTTCTTTTTGCAGCGGGTCTTGGCAGTGAAGAGGAGTACAAGGAAAGCTCTGATTCACTTTGGCGGGTTTATCACCAAGCTGGTGCACTACCTCGGGCTGAACTTCTCATCCTTGACCCCTCTCTCCAATAGGAGCAAGGTGAACTTGCAACATCTGCACCGCTCCAACCTCCTACTTCTTCGAGATGGTTTGGCGTATGCGCACTGCCACGTCAACCATGCTTACCAGGAGTGCTCGCTTCCCGATCCAGTCTTCAATATCAAAGGGGCGCAACATTTCAGATGGCCTATCATAGCCATTGCGGACTCCGATGAATACGGCGGCAACGACGACGATGATAACAATGCTAATGAGGCTGAAGAGGAGGAGGAAGCTTTTACACCCCTTCGAGAACGAGTGGCACCACAGAAGCATCCTCGAATGCATCCAGATGCATCTTCATCATCACAGCCTCCGCCACCACCACCACCCTCGCAGCCAAGCGAGGATGCATATTCTATGTAGGACATGTATACTATGCTGCAAGACATACAACAGACGCAACAGCATCACATGGCGATGTACACCAGTATTCAAGACACTACGAACCGGTTACTGGACAATCAAAGGGCAATGTTCGAGAACGAGCATCTTCTCCTCGACAACCAACAACACATTCATGATCGGTTGCAATAGATGGAGATGCAACATGAGCCCTTTTACGACCACTATTGGAGTCAAAACTACTTTGGAGGCTATCCACAGCCTCCACCTAGGGCCCAGTTTGATCCAAGCTTCCTGGGGGAGTATCCTTCTTGGGACCCTACGGCTCCGCAGTACCCACCTCCACCTGAAGAGTAAAAGCGGTATCTCTGTTCCAACCTTTAAGATTGTTTTTGACTATGAGGCCATAGTCGAATTCAAGCTTAGGGGAGGGTGTTGGAACAGCTCTATCTTTTATTTTCTCTGTTTTTAGCTTTATTGCTTTTGTTTCCTGTCATTTGTTTTCTGCAATCTTAGTTTGTTTTAGGATCCACAATCTGTCTAGTGTAATCGTGGATGTCTTTAATGTTGAGTCATCTCAGTTGCATGTGCATGGGGAATTAAGGGAAAACTAAAAAAAATTTGAGTGTTCGCAAGCTTGAGTGTTTGTTAACCCTGATCAATTAACGTAGAAAATGATTGGTTTTGTCAACTTTAAAATAGAAAATCACAACTGTATATTCCTAATGATTCATGAAAGTGGACGGAGTTGATTGGTTGAGCCTAAACTGACCAAGTGATAATGAGACTTTAATTTGAAGTAAGAGAGAAAAGACCTTTTAACTACTACACAGGTCAGTAAGGAGGGACATATAATATTTTTCAAAGGTTCAGTCAACTAGTCTTGTGATTTGTCCACCTCATTGCTTTTCACAATCCACCAAGATTTGGAAGTAAAGTATGGTTTTAACTCTTTTTGATTGCATGGCATGTAGATAGGACTTGCATTGCAGCCACCTTCATATGTTTGCATGAAGAATTTAAAAAAAAAAAATTAGGTATACATGCACATTATCCTTAGGTGCATGTCATTTAGTTGCATTCATAACTTTTATGCATAATGTATGTCATGTACCTCATTTATTCTTTAATGGTGAGTTAATTTGTACCATACCTTCCAAATAGTTCAAATATTCGAGTTATGCAGAAAATATAAGCCCAATAAGTATTCATTGTCAACCATTGATATAAGAGTTTGTAATGAAAAAAAAACAAAAAAAAATCTGAAATTGAAAAAAAAAAAGTTATTCAGAATCAACAAGAATAAGAAGGAGAAAGGAACATAATCTCACCTGTATTGCAAGATAAGTGAGTACATGATGTAGCTTAATTAGATATCCATCTCATTTTGAGACGGATGGTTAGTGCATGCATCATTCCACCTAATCTTAGGCATTAGGGCATTTTTCATGTGCATTTGCATCATGTAGGGCATTTTTGTTGTATGCATGTTGAAATCGTATAATGCTTCAGCTTCTTCCATGAGCCACCTATTTCATCCACCCGTTGCTTGGATTGGTAGGCCACCGTGAATTTCTCCTCACTAATGAATATCAGGAGAACTGCTTCCATGTAGATGGTAGTTAGGGCGAGCTACGTAGTATAGGAGATCACAAGATGCACTAAGCCTGGACTGGCAAATTTTATTATGTTAACTGCCTTATGTGATGGTGTTCATCAATTTTGAGGTCAATATCTTTTATGGATGATTACTGTCACCTTTAGGGTAATTATCATTCTATGGTTAGCGAGGGCCGGTCTGTGAATGTCCAGTGGGAGTCATATGGGATATTTGTTGTGATGTTATGTTCTGTAGTTGACTCTGGCAATTCTATTCTAAGGTTTAGTTGCTCGAGGGCGAGCAATGTTCAAGCTTAGGGGAGTTTGATGTGATGATTTTGAGTCTCATTTATATACTTGTTTGATATGTGTTTTATGCATTTATTAGTCATTTTCATGGTTAATGTTGCATAATTTATTCATTTTGGTCTATGCTACTGCTTTATGTCAAATTCCCTTTATTTAAGCATTTTGAGTATTAATTATCAAAAGAATATATTTTGTGTGAACTTATGTGGTTTCGTATGTTAATTTCAGGAAAAACAAGTATCTGCTACCGTCGATACCATCGACGGTGGTCAATACCATCGACCGGACCACAGGTTGCCATCCGCAAAGACCAGAACAGAGTCGATACTATCGACAGGAGAGTCGATGGTATCGAGATACCTTCAGGTTGCCGGCGAGAAGACAGTCGATACTATCGACGAATGTCGATACCATCGACAAGTGGAGCTATAGCGACGGTAAAAAGTCAAAAGCGACGCCTAAAGAGTCGATACCATCGGCCTGCGTCGATGGTATCGAGCTAGCATCAGTCGCGATAGAAGAAAAGAAAAGAAGACCAGCCGATACAATGCAGCGTCGATGGTATCGACGTCGTCAGATACGAGTTTGTTTCAGATTGATCTTAATCGGACGGCTGTGATTAATTGATGACCTAATTCGGGAAATATACCTAATGACGACGCCAAATACCGAAAGGAGGACATCATTAGTTGCTGCACACATCCCGAGGAGAAAGGAGAGAAGAACGGAGCACGAGAGCACGCCCCAGCCGATCCGGACGCTGAAGAAGACGAATTCCACCACAGAAAGGCGGGAGAACGCGTATTCTACACCAAGGATCGTTTGGATCTCCTCCGTTCAGGGGTTTCACCACTCAATCACGTTTTTCTCATGTTTCCCCTTTTCTCTACCATGCTTTGTTTTGAGATGAACATGTGGGGCTAATCCCCTTTGTCTTTAGGACTGGGAGTAGCCCGGGAATTCATTGTAAGACGATTTTATCATAGTAATTCATATCTTGTCTCTTAAATCTGTGGTATAATTTCGTTTTCTCCAATATATTGTTATGCTTGATCACCATAATAATAATCTAATGCCCTTAATTGCTTTGAAAGAATAATTCATGGTTGAAAAGAGACGGAATTTACATTAATTGACAAATCCCTTGAATAAGGTGGTGTAAGGTTAATGGTGGATACTGAGAGATCATATTTAATGCACCTAGTTAGGGTATAGGTTGCTACGACGGTGGAACCGACCTAAACATAGGTAGTGAATTGTACCACGACAGTGGGCAATTCTGATTTCAGGCCACTACCCGGATAGAGAGATAAAATTTGAGTAGCTATATAGAATTTAATACAATGAAAACCCGCGATGAAACCACAATCCTAAAGATCCCATTTTGAATTGATTAAACCAACCTTTTAATCGATCGCTTTGTTTTGTTTTTATTTTATTCTCTTTTAATTTTAACAACAACTCTCAATTGTTTAATCGGTCTAGCTGATCGTGAGCAGTTAGTAAGAGTCTCTGACAATTTCACGTATCCCTGAGTTCGACTCGGGCCTCACAAGGCCTATATTACTTCGACGCGTTCACTTGCGTTTCTGCGCACGGTAAACATGCGTCAGCCGCATCGACTCGGTAGTACTGAGACCACTCTTGGTAGCACCAAGATTTCTTGATTTTCTTGTTGGGATTTTGTGCTATGTCAGTACCACTGATAGGATGGTCGGTAGCATTAAAATATCATATAAGTGCTCAATTTACTTACAACAACGGAAAATTAACATAGGTCCGAATTATAAATGATAATTTGACATGATTTAGTTGAAATATTTAATAATTGATGCAATAATGGTTCACATGCCAATTATGAAAAATAATGCCTAAACATATCTCCAACTGAACATATATGCAATAAATGCATAGAAAATAGCTTGTGAAAAGTGATTGGAAATGAATGCATCAATGTACAATCATGTCCCTTGTCATGTCTCAAAGTCTTGGTTTATCCAAACTTTGGTTTGACAATAGTGTGTTACTCAATAATTGAGGTAAATCTCTGCACTTTAATTATAAACTTCTAAAATCATGTAGATCTCTAGGATTATCTAGTTAATGCCAGACTTCAGGATTACTTCTATATTATCATTATCTCATATTGGACCAAGTTTTACGGTCAGGAGGGGTACAAATAGATATCATTTTGTTGCTTGTTATTATCTCAAATTTTGGATTCATCCTCATCAAATATTATCTCGTGATGGATCAAGTATGAGATCAAGTGAGGTATATTTGATACCCAAAATATAGAATCCAAGTAAAGACTAGATAATTGCTTCATTAGTCATCTAGGACACTTATTAAATTAGAATCATTTGGAATCATGATAATTACCGAATAATTTTCATACCAATCAACCCACAAGATTATTAGCATCCTATTTATGTATAAATCTCTAGCTTCTTTAGCACATATCCCAATGGATCTTTTGCCAATCAAATAGTCCAATTAGGCTTGAAGTGGATCCTAAGTCTCATGGTTCATACCATGACCTTCCATAGCATCCACAAGGTTAATTATATTCCTTGTGATGAATTTAGGGCTTGAATTGCTATAGTCTCTCAGTTGGAGTCCCGTGTAGATATATTAGCTCAATATTTTTTTTATTTACTTAGATCAACGTCTTAATCCTGGTCTGGGGATTACCTTCACCGATCAGCATCATCACGTTCTCATTTTTATTCTACTTGATTCTCATATTAAAGCAGATCCCAAATTTTGAGGACGTTACAATCATCCTTGTGTTTATATTTATATATTAACTTGTATTGTGTTATTAACCTATATCATTTGTTTCTCAACATCCCCAAATTTAATTTGAATGGAAGCCTTGTTATGAGCTGACCCTTCATATAGTATCTTCTTCGTATCACCTCATGGTATTAAAAGCATTCGTGATTGCATTGTTTTATGGAATAATAGCTGGATGTTGCAACCTCATATACATGTATATGTATAATGTTCAGGGTCCATATAGATCAAATATTACCTCAAATTGCGTGTGAACTGTCATCAAATTGAAGGGGAGCACGTCAGCTCTCCAGGTTTCAGAACCGGAAATGCCCACTTCCGACGGCATGAAGGCCGGTGACAGCTAGCGGATCTGGATGCCACAAAAACCTATAGTTATGTTAGCCAGGAAGACTTTGAAATGCGCCACGACAATGTGTACGGCGACCTAGACTTTACCCATTTCCCTCTATATGTATCTATCCCCTTCTGAGTTCCATCATTCGACGGAGGAGATAGGAAGGGATCAAGGGGACGCAGACAATAGAAAGGCAGTATCTCCTCGTCTTCTTGGCAGTACTGTCTGTGACGTCTACGGCGGCTCAAACCCCCGGCGAGGGTACGTTCTCTCGTTCACTCCATGTTTTTCTTAGCTGTTACCTTATATATCATACTGAACGACGGACACCTGACATTGATCTGTCCTCACGCCAGACTTCCTCAACATGGACTGCGGGAAAGACAAAGGCTACACCTACAGCGACCCCAAGACGGGTCTCTTGTACAAGTCCGACCACGAGTACATCTCCACGGGGGAGCTCCACAGGGTCCCCAACGCCCCGCCAGGCTTAGGGCTCGTTTGGTTCCGCGTGGTTAGAGCACATTGCATAGTTGAAAAACAGGAAGTTAATAAGCATGGGTTGAAACTGCAACTGCATCCGTTTGGTTGGATGTAACTGCAACCCAACAAGCTCGTTTGTTTCCGTTTGGTTCCCTTCAGTTTGGGATTCCAGACACCAGAGGTGCAGTTACCCTCTGTTCACGAACAACTACAAGTTTACAAACAACTGCAAATTTTTAACCAGCTATTTGCTGATTTTTTACTTTTTTGAATTGCAAAATAAGTATACAAATCCGAAACTGATTATAAAATCAACTGGAATATAAACTGCCGGTGATCAAAATGGACACATTATAATTCAAACATTGTTAATCAACTGGATTATAAACTGATTATAAAATCAATTGGATTATAAACTGTTAATCTCCCAAAAATTTCTGTTGTTCACTAACAACAACTTCATGGTTTTAACAGCCAATAAAATATTTAATTATAGCCACAGATCAACATATAACAGAGCTAACATATAACATTGTTGGAGATTAACCATGATCAACATAGAACATATAACAGAGCCAGAAATCAACCATGATTATCTAGAGATTCATTTTTTAAATAGAGTCAATATAATTGATATAAAAATCCCTCAATGACATATAGACCACAGATCCCAAATCATGTTCATCATAAGGCTTCCAGAATTACGTCAATCAGCAGAATTCTACGATCATTACGACAGGAGCAGATAATGATTATCAAAACAGATGATCCTTTACTCAAGCTCACAAACGAACAGAAACAGAGTATTAATCTGCTCTGTTCAGTTCCACCATTATCACGATACCAAGTTTCAAAACGATTGAGCAAGTAAGTTAAAACAAACCAAAATTAATTGCAGACATGTATTTCTCTAGTACAGCTGAATAGACATTGAAATTGATTTCCGTTCATATTCTAAAGCATTTTGATACATGCATTAAAGCCATCCAGAGCAAGGGGCTTTAGACTGTAAAATACATAGTTGGACCTTTAATTGGTTTCCTAATCTATTGAATCTAAGGGCATTTCAATCAAAATGGGAAAACACAATTTCTGTAACTACATGACCAAAATGGGATCGTTATCATAAGAGCAGAAACTTTTACATATTGTCATTGATACACAAAATTCATGTGATTGAACAAACATGATTGTCACAATGTTCGTCAGTTCTAACAGAAACTGGTCATCCTCAGACTACTGTCTGTAGAAATAATCATGTGGCTCCAATAAAGCTCCATGTTATCAACTATGATGTCAGATTTCTTCTCATACTTCGATCTGATGATGAACCTTCATTCTTCCACTCATAATGTCACCATGGAAGCAGTAACTTGTTAGCAACAACTGTAAAAGGAAGGAGAAAATGAAAAATGCAATCTCAGTTCAACCTATAGTGCAGAAATCGTCTGTAACGAAGAAATTTTTGAAAATATGATATTTAAACAGAATTGTTTAAGCAGTTGTAATATCACAAAATCGACAGTTACATAACGAAGATAGAGTAGTAGTTATGTGAACAGACATGAAACATATACAAAACCAATAGGGTAAGAGCCATCCATTTTTCTATCCAATTGGACTGGGATGGTTTTACCATCTATCTAAACACTATATCAAATATGATCTAGACATAACCTCAAGGATGTTGATGGTTCTATAATACCAAGTACGAAAATCCATACTAAAATTGTTTTGTGACCCCATTTCCTCATGAAGTCAGGCCTTTGTCAAAAGCTATAGAGATTAGAGATGTTCACAAATGAAGTGATCTAGAACCAAGTTATTGCAAACCCATCATTGATATTCAATTGGTCATAGAAAGACTGCTACTTACCAAAATAGAAGGAGATAGATTCACAAAATCCCAAAAGACCCAAGGAGTACCGAATTGAAAATACGTTAGTTACCTTAAATGTTGAATGACATCTTCAACCACTCTCCTCTCAATTCATCATCTAAAGCCAAAAAGAACTCCCCATCTTCGATGGTGCTTGTTAGAGACTTTGAGATTGATAACAACTTATCCCTCTCCAACATGTTCTCTTGACCCCATTTCATTACTTCCTTAATTATAGCTCGCTTCATCTCAATCTTCCCCAAGCTAGATGAGCTCTTCAAAGCACTTGCTAGGGACTCCAGGTGAGTTGCAATAGCAATTTGTGTATCACTATCATCTACAACCCTCTTCTTAGATTTCTTCTTATATTTAGAACTTGATGTCCCCTCACCTCTAGAATATGAATCTTCTCTTAGAGTAGAGGCTCTCTCATCATCATCATTTGATTCATCAAGATTTGTAGAAGAATCCTTCTTATTGTACAAGGCATCTATGGAACTCATCTGGAACTCTCCAGTAGCCTTGTCATCGGAAAATATTGCCATCATGTCAGCAAAATGATCAATATGTTTATTGATGTATGGATCTGCTTTAGGATGAGCCTACATTATGAGAAACAAGTTGTATTGTGAGGTACCCAATATAACAAGATATGAACCTTAATTCGAACCCAACAGTTTAATATATTCAGATTTAATATACATTAATAATCACATCTCAGAGGCATATTAGTTTAATATATTCAGATATAATATGTTTGATATATTCAGTTTAGAGTGTACCTTTACATAGTCCATTGCAGTTATCTCATCCATTTCAATCATCCCCTTGTCATAGTCAATATGTATGCCACTTGAATTCTTGAGTATCTTGTTTATCTCCTCCCATCTCTCTTTTAAAGTTCTAAGGCGGTTCTTCACATTTGAAACTTGAACATCTTCTCCGAATTCCTTACTAATCAATCTAGCAGCTTGTTTTAGGCATGTTGGTTTAAAACTCTTATCAACCTTTGCTCCATTCTGGATTTGTTCTGTTAAGAATTTGCACAAAACTTTGGTTCTTGTATTATCCCATCTCATATGTTTGTTGTCTCTTCCCTTCTCCTCTTTCCCCTGGTCATTTGAATCTGCCAACTGCATATGAATAAACAAAATGATGTAATTCAGAATTTTGGAATCAATGGGTAGACTAACTCAAGGCCTACTGCCAAATACGGACAAACATAATTATACCATGGAATCAAATGTGAACTTTACCTTGTCAACATGCTCTTTCTTGAGCAACACTTCATGAGAAACATATGCAGGAGTCCCAACTGTCAACTTAGGTTGTGAATGCAAAACTGAAGACTGAAGAAAAATATGTATTAACCAATGAACACTCAAGTCTATATGTGAAGGAAATGATGCAGTTCAGAATTTTGAAACCAAGGAACAATCATATGAACCAAATGATACAATTATATTCTTAAAAAGAAACAAACTCACATGTGGTTCAGTATCAAAAAATGATTCTTCATGGAAGGAGCTCACTTTACTTGCTATCTCAGTGCTACTAATGAATCTTGAGCTGTCATTAAGTCTACCTCTCTCTTTTGAGGCAGATGGCTACAATACAAAAAATTAAAATTATGTATTATCTATTATGAAGTGTACTAATGCCATTTTATTTTGTTATAGATTGCAGAATATAAACTCACATGTGGTTTTGCAGAAGATTTTGCTGTCATTGTGTCTTGCAAAAAATTTAGCATAGCACTTGAGTCATGCTTGTCATTGAAGATGGGAAACTACAAGTTAAAAATGTTCAAATCATATTCATACAAACTAAACAAATTAGATCACATATGCTAAGTAATATAGGCCAATACAAATTAAAAGATCACCTCTGCATTTGGATCTCCAATCATACGTTGAAGTTCTACAATGTCATTACAATTCAACATATCCATTAATGTCCCATGAAATTGAAGTTTTTGTCTTTTTTCAACCTACATGTAGACCATTTCTCAAAAAAATTGAGTTAAAGAAGATCACATATACTAACTAGATAGGAAATACAACATGTGTATATATATAATTTAACTAGATAGGAAATACAACATGTGTATATAACTCAACTAGATAGGAAATACAACTCAAATTGAAAAGTGATACAACTCATTTGGACATTCTCTCTAGGTAATCAGCCCACATGGATCTAGCTATATCCTCCTTCTTAGAAACCCATGGCGCATTTCGACGCTTGCGTTGAGTAGGAGTTATCTCAGAAGTAAATGTTGTATATGTAGGATCCTCTACAATGTTCCCATCCAGTCCTAAATCTTCCTTTGAAACAAAAGCATCCCCTAGAGGGTGTTGATCGATGATGTAATTATGTAACACACAACAAGCCATCACACATGCAACTTGGCATTCATACGAATATGAAGACCTAGTTGTCAAAATCCTCCAGCGCATTTTGAGGACCCCAAATGCACACTCTACTTTATTGCGCAATTGTGCATGTCGAAGATTAAATAACTCGTGATCATTCCGTGGTCCATTCACCCTACTAAAATCCTTTAAGTGATATCGTGTTCCACGGAAAGGGGATATAAAACCCGGCATGGTTGTGTATCCCGCATCACATAGATAGTATTTTCCTACAAAAGTAACAAATAAACCAATATAAGCATAACAACTTTATCTCTTTTCCTAAATGAATTATTTTTCCTAATATCCTAACATTTACCTTCAGGGATCTTGAAACCTTTCTCACATGTGGCCGCTTTTAAGACAGCCATATCATTAGCAGAGCCTTCCCATCCAGACAAGATATATAAGAACTTAAGGTTAAAGTCCATTGCTGCCAAAATATTTTGAGTTGGCCCTTTTCTCCCACGACACTTTCCAACAAAGTCATTACTCACAGTTGCCGTGACATGAGTACCATCAACTGCTCCTAAGAAATCCTAGGAATCATTACAATAAAATTTATTGAAACTAAATTCCAAATATGATATTGTAGATGTAGAATTAAACATGCCTATACATTACTAACCTTAAACCAAGGGTAATATCTTGAACTATTCAAGATTTGTTCTGGTATGTCAGTAGAAGGCAACTTGATATATCTTGGTGCCAATCCACAGACTACAAAAAGAAACTCATGGAAATATCTATGAATGGTTTCCCTTGATCTTCCAAATATGGCGACTAAGCTAACAACACGGGTATGATGCCCGAGTATGTACAGAGACATCGCCACTTGTTCTTCAACATCAACGTTGATCGAATCCCTTAATAAGCCTTCTTGTTTCAACATCAAACAAAAGGAAAAAAAGGTCTCCTTCTCCATCCGAGTAATATGGCGACACATGTCAGTTGAACCATGTACAACAACTTTCATAAACCAATCAGATCTCTTGCGATAAGGAGCTCTTGGAATATGAACTGTCTTTCTACATAGACGAGATACTATTATCATGGCACCCAAAACTGCTACTTGCTTTATCATCTCCTCTCGGTTCATATCATCACTAGAGATCTAGAAATTTGAGGATACAAAAATTCAAACTTCCTTTTTAAGCTTGTATATTATACATTAGATTTGAGATATATAGTCCAAATAATCATAATGCAGCATATAAGAATTTGTATATATGCTAAGAAATGATTAGCATGCTGATGTAAAAATTGATACAAATTGGAAGAAATCATTTATACCTTTTCCACAGTTTTCCTCCTTTTATCTATCATGGAATCATCTTCAACATCAACTACATGACAACGGCGACTGGTTCCACCCTCGGTCTTAGAATTGAGATATTGACGATCCATATCTGAAAGAGAAATCATGCAATAGTGATGATCTATATACATGACGATCAATAATCCCCCAATCATGAATTTGTGACTATCAGATGTGGAAGAATTTGGGTGGATGCAGGAATGGTACAGAAGCTTTAATTTGTGGGCTAAATTAATTTTGTTTTGTGACTTGAAATGGCCCTAAGAATTTGGGTGCTAGCTTTTTGTGGGGGCAGTTTGACACCTTGGCAACGGGGTTGGAGACCCAAGGTAAACCCAATCCCTGGCGGCAAACATGTGGCCCACCGGTGTTTGTCATAATTACAAAGGGCAAGAATTCGTATGTAGTTTCACACTAGTCGAGTGAGGGAATTGAAAAGTTCCGCATAGGAAGCAGAAAGAAGGCGTGAGATATTATCCAGGACAACATCACAACCCATACCTCCCAATCACTCAAGCAATCTCACGAGCACTTTCAAGGAGGAGAAACATGATATAGCAGTCAAACCCAAAACCAGAAAACGAGGGAAGGAAGGAAACCCGGCGAAACTAGATAAAGGAAGGAAACCCACCTGGTGGTTGTCCTCGGGAAAGTAGTCGACCGTCGTGTGAGGAAAGAAATCGACTTGGCGATTGTTCTCCTGAAAGCAGAGTGGCCGACGATGCAACTTCAGCCGACTTGGCGATTGTTCTCCTGAAAGCAGAGTGGCCGACGATGCAGCTTCAGCACAAAGCAGGCGCTGCTCCAACACAAGACGGCCTGGGGTAAATGACTGCTGGGAGAACGACGACTGCTGGGAGAACGAGGAGGATGCCCCACTGCCGGGTGAACGGGGAGAGCGTCCTGCTGCCGTCGAGTGAAAGAGAAGGAAGTCCCGCCGCGATTGGATGAACGAAGGAGGACAAAGTTGTAGAAACGGAGGACGGAGGAGAGAGGGCAGCGGTAGCCCTAGCCAGCTGCGGCGCGTGGAAAATGAACCGCGCCCGAATCTTGGGCGGTTCGTTCCCTCACTTTCGTAGTGGGCTGGATAGGAAGTGTGAGTTGGTTTTCCTGGTGTGGGTTGGGCCTGCACGGAACCAAACGACGGAATTGAAGAATAGCGTGTAGTTGGAACGCGCGAATTTGGGTGCAGCGCAACCAAACGAGCCGTTAGATGAGCAAAGCCGTGATCTCCGGAGTTTCCCCAGTGGCAAACGCAACTGTTATACCCTTCCCGTGAAGCCCGACAGAAAGTACCTTATTCGTGTCCGGTTCTTCTACGGTAGCTACGACAATAGAAACCACCCGCCACGGTTCGCGCTCCACGCGGGTGTTAACTACTGGTACCCGATCAATGCAAAAAACGCGTCGGCCAATCTGTACGGTGAGGTGGTTTTTGTAGGCGGTGTTAGGGGGTCTATGGACCTGTGCTTTGTGAACACCGGGAATGGGACGCCGTTCATCTCGGCCTTGGAGCTCAGGCCTCTGCCCAGCGAAATGTACCCGCAGGCCAACGCGTCTCAGGCTCTCATGCTCCTTAGCAGGAAAAACTTCGGTGCCACTAGGCAGCTAAGGTACCCGACAGATGTGTACGACAGGATCTGGAGTTTGTACAGTGATAGCCCGCAAGGGTGGAGGACTATCACGACGTCCTCTCCAGTTCAGCCTGGGTCCGGCGCCTGCCAGATTCCGTCACAAGTCCTAAGTACGGCCCTCGCCCCTACCATGGAGTTGACGTTAAATGTCTCCTACCCAATGCCGACGCATGTAGATACGGTCGTTCACACATTCCTTCACTTCGCCGAGCTGGAGTATTCGACAGGCAATGACTCCAGGCTGTTTGACATAATCTTGAACGACGAGGTGATGACAAAGAATCCGGTAACGCCGCTGTACCTAATGGGGACTACGGTGTACACCGTCACCCCGATGAATGCCAAAACCCTGAATTTGGCGCTTGTGCAAACCAGCGAGTCAACTTTGCCTCCCATCATCAATGCCGCGGAACTGTACGTGGTCCCGGACATGACTGGTGTTGAGACAACACAACAAGATGGTATGGATCTCTCTATCCAAACTGCGTCAGTGTTATCTCATTTCTCATACCGTTTCTTGGTGTATGATCTCTTGTTGTGACTGTTTTCTTGCTACGTGTCCCTTTCTGATCCAGTCAATGCCATAATGGCTATCAAGGCAGCCTATAATGTGCAGAAAAACTGGGAAGGTGATCCGTGCGCTCCATCGGATTTTATGTGTGGGAGGGTTTGAATTGCAGATCTGACGGGTCAAAGAGCCTAAAAATCATTTCACTGTAAGTTTTCTCATGATCTAGGGTTCACCAATGGTTTAATACTTTAATGTACTAAATGCAAACTAAAACAATGGAAATGTTAGTCGTTTCACTGAGCTTTGGAATTATACATGCAGAAATCTTACTTCCTCTGGTTTGACCGGTGAAATATCTGATGCCATAGGCGATCTGACATAGCTGCAGACTTTGTATGTGCTCTGAACATAGTCGTTCTTCATTTAGTTTCTTGATTCTACTACTTTGTACTAGTTGATAGCTGAGACACATTTCTTTTTGTTTGTTGACGTTAGAGATCTATCACGAAATTGCTTGACTGGAACAATACCGAGTTTTTTGGAACACCTTACGAAGCTGACGTTCCTGTAAGTTTTGAAGAACCATGTCATTAATATTTATATTTTGGAAATGGAAATAACATACGAGAGCAATCACAACGTCGTTCCTGTACAATATCACCTTCAATTGCAGCGACTTAACTGGCAATAAAATTGATGGATCAGTTCCTCAAGCCCTTCTTGAACGATCTATAGCTGGGTCATTGACAATCAAGTATGCTTCCCAATGGCATATTGCTCATTTTAAACTAGACTCATTTTTTCCTAAAACATGCCCGTCACTATCTTATACCATTCCACAGAGTAGGGAACAATTCGAACTCTTGTGGGAATCAAAAGAAAAGTAAAATTAAAATTCTCCGAATTATAGCAGCTGCAATCGGTTCCTTTCTCCTGTTAGCACTTATTGGAGCAGTTTGTATCATTTGGAGGAAGAAAAAACGGCCAGGTGAATATTTCCAAGTGTACTTGAAGGCGACAATTTACTTTCAGATGCTATATTTTGTATACTTTAGTATCTTCTGACCGATATTATTTTATATCCTCTACTAGTTGTACAAAAAAATAAAAATCATGCAAATAACCCTATGGATCAAGAGGATACAAAGTCAGCCCCTTCGGAATGGCATCATTAGGCATGGAGAACAAACAATTCACATATGCTGATCCGGAGATAATTACTAAAAATTTAAAAAAAGAAATAGGTAGAGGAATGCAACATCCCAAAATTTCACATATATAATTTAGAGTTCTTAATAGAATTTCATGATAAAAATTAAGTAAAGGATTTAATGCGTAGGCCTTAAAGTGTATTATCACTCTCAATCTCAAAATTTGACTCAACGAATTTGGTTAGGAAAGGTTAATTCACTCATATACAGTAAAGATAATGGTCACATGAATTTTATTAAAAAAATATTATGCAAACCTAAATATAATTGAACAAGATGATTCTAAATCCCTTAATCTACATACGCTTCAGATTTGATGTCAAGGGGACCCTGTTTGACCCCTTAAATGATTTTTGAAAGCTTTCCTATAGTTTGAGCCCTAAATAAACGGATTATATTGATTTTTCTATAGTTGTTGAGTAATCAGATGTCACGACCCTTTTGTCTGAGTCTAAATCAGACTCTCAGACCCAGAGTGGTTCACGAGGCAGGGACTTATCACCTTCATCCGAAGTCCAGCACTCCCTGGACTCTACAGTACCCAGACCATTTCCCCTTTGGATCTATCTCTCTACTGCATCCCAGAAGAAACTGACACCCCCCCTCACCCTCCCAACAACCTACAAAATATTTGCATCCCTAAAATGTTGGGTTTTGGAGCCCTAGAACTCCTGGAATCCCAGAGTCAGTCTAATACTTGCCTATTTCCCACCCAAACTAGGAATCTAGCCCCTTCAACCATCGAAATATATAAGGGATCACTCAGAAATGCTCCCGAGACACGACATATGATAACCCTAGTATCAAATCCACCTCTATCACGCTTGCTCTAAGCAACGCTATCCACCTACCACTCAAGCCAGCTGGATGGTTGCCACAACCTTCAAACCATTGAGACACCTGAAAAATGGTTTGGATCCCTTCACCAACATCCAGGGAATCTTGGGTTAATGCCAATTTAACTCTTTTCTTTGCAAGTTGCAAATCCCACTTTTTATCCATATTTTGATGCTTGGATTTGTTCCATAAAATTTGGGAACACTTCTTCATTCTTTTTCTACCTGTGGTTTCAGTTTCTCATAGAGAAGTATATCCGGGTTTATTTTGTGGATTTCATTTTTGTCTCTTGCCTCCACACAAAGCTTTGCCTTCTTCTATTATGGCGGAGGGTCGTCTTCGTGTTACTGGATGCCTCCAAAACTAGGATGGGCTTGTCGGGGCGGGAGGCAATCTAACAAAATATGTGTCCCATAGTTTTGGTCAAAGTTCTGTCTTGAAGGAGTTTGGTCACAAGTCCTCTCTCTGAGTTGAGCTACAAGAAGACTTGGCTCGCCGTCGTGGGAAACAAACATCACAGGCTTGTACTTTAAGATCTTCACACAAATCGTGACAAGGAATGTCACATTATCAGTGGGTGTTTTGGTATTTTGATTATTTTCTCACTGACGTGCACGCATGGTGAGTGGACCCTTGCTGCTAGCTAGCGGAGCACAACTGGGCCATTTTAGAGAGGGGCTCAACTCTTTGTTAGGTTACCAACGTATGGACAATGCAGTACACATGGTTTTTTTCTTTTCTGATTGGCTAAGGCTTTGAAAAACAGTACAAAATTCATATGATATCAGATAAGTTCATGTAGACAGTCATTGGAACGATTTTAGAACAAGGAACACATTTTTACTAGTTTTAAACCCTAATTTGACCATGTCAGACTAAATATACCTAAATTACCTAAATTAGGTTTAGGTTTTAGTTAAGATAAAGATTAATTAGAAGTATGTTGATTATAGGACATTAGAGCTTCTACAAACCTCAAGATTGCTAGGTCTATTTCACATATAATTTGTAAATGGATTCATGCATTCTGAGTAGCAAGTATGGATATAGGGCTTTATATTATGTTCTAATTATAAAATTCAATTACAATTCTATCAAGTACATATGTTCATGAATATTTGCAAATAAGTTGATTATGAATTAGATTATGGTTTTTATAATATTTTCTCATAGATTTACATAATCATATTTTTCACATTCTTACTAAGTCAAATTTAATGCTTGAAGTTATTATGCTCAAGATAAATGTTAAATATTTGATGGACGAATTATAATTGTTCCTTCAAGATTAAGACACATTTGTGGCATAAGCTCTATGTGAGCAATGTGCACTTGGGTGCATAAGCTCTGTGTGAGCAATGAGCGCTTCAGAGAATTAGCTCTGTGTGAACAATGTAAGGATGAAGGACAACATATCCATCCCAAGACAATGATTAAGATAAATAAAGATGAAGTTATATGACATGAAAATAATCCAATGTTTGTCATGTTTAGATTTATGCTTTATTAAAATTATAATATATTTTATTTCTTATAGTGTTACTCCGCCACTTACTCTAGCATATTTTTCATTTTTCCTTGCATGGTTGGGGGCACAATGCCCACATGTACAGAGCAATGTCTAAGTTAGAGCCATGTGAAGATCAACCTAAGGAATAAATGAAGGTTTCTCAATGAATAAATGTCTAAGTTAAAGTCATGTATTGATGTTATATGATATATTGAAGAACTCAATTGTACTAGATTATCTTTGAGTAATGTATGGATCGATATCAATATAAATGCATGGTGATTGTTTACTTTATTTGCAATGTTTATTGTTCTTGTGACATCCCTTTAAGCTAAAGTCCCTCATGTTATGGAAAGTATGGGAGTTGCTTTGACTGATACATGTATGCTTAAAGGGAGTGTTACAATAATGGTATCAAATAAAATAATTAGATGTCCAAAAAAACTAGATTTATATATTCTAACCCTAGGTATAGGAGAAATAAATGAAAGATATTAGAAATCAAAGTAGAGGTCCAGTCAGCAAACATAAGTTTAAATAAGGATTAGGTTATGTGCCTAGATGCTTTGGAATTTTATATTTACTCTAGAATTGTATATAGCATGTTCTCTCTTTTCCACACATATTTGCGCTATGGGACACAAACTCATAAGGTTTTGTAGAGAGAATTTTATGTGCATAATTGTGGGTATCTTGTCCTTTCAAGTTAATGTGGTATGGGACATGTGAACAAAGGAGTTGCTAAGATAAATGTGATAAGACATGCCATCTCTGAATATATGACCCACCGACATGTATTCAAAGGCGACAAAGAAAATAAGAGTCAACATTAAATGTTTGAGACATATAGTCACCTAAAAGTAATATGATAGATAGTAAAACAAGCATGCATACAAATGGTAGATAATTTGATACAGATAATTGAGTTGGACTCAATGTGGAACCATAAACCAAATTTAGCTCCCCCTAGAGGGAGGCAAGATAGGTTCCTTGCCATGATAGATAATTATGCCATGAGATAGATTTCAGGGTTCATTAATAGAATATCCAAATTTAGATGTATATTCGTGTGTGGATCACACCTTAACTGTATTTATGAGTCTTAAAGAAAATATTAGATATTTTCATACTTAGAATAAGTAAAACCCTAAGATAGGTAATGTATATGAAAACGTTGGGGATGAAATTTATTTAAGGTGGATATAATTGTAACATCCCAAAATTTCATATATACAATTTAGAGTTCTTAATAGAATTTCATGACAGAAATTGAGTACTAGACTTAATGTGTAGGCCCCAAAATGGATTATCACTTTCAATCTCAAAATTTGACTCAACTTACTTGGTGAGGATGGGTTAAGTCACTCATATACAATAAAGATAATGGACCATATGAATTTTGTGAACAAAAGTTTATGAAAAGTTAAATATAATTGAACACAATGATTATAAATAACTTAATCCACATATGGTTCAAATTTTAAGTCAAGGGGACCTCATATGATCCCTTAAATGGTTTTGGAAAGATTTCCTATAGTTTGAGCCCTAAATCCGCTAATTATATTGATTTATCTATAGTTGTTGACTAATCAGATGTCACGACCCTTTTGTATATGTGGCGACACATCCCGCTATCACACAGACAGTGAGGTGCCTCACGAAAACATGCGGAAGACACCATAAACCACTAATTACTAAAACCACGGGTTAATTAAAACCGATTGTAGAAAGTAGATAAACCAAGAAACGGTTACATCCAGATCCTCATCCTGTAAGGAAGCATGTTATGTAAACATTTACAAGCCTTGATACGTGTTCACAACTTAGAGAGTCAGCTGTCTAGTCAACACATGAGTTCATCACATGTTTATACATACATAACGACCCACATCCGGCCAGCTATAGGACATATAAAGCATCAACAGCTATACATTGTGAAACAACGTCAAAACGTCTCCAAGGACCTGAGAGTACATGGATGACTTCTAAGACTCTACTACACAACAACCAAAATAGCAGCATGTCCATCTCTTGCCTTCTACTGCTCTTCTTGCTGCTCGGCCGCAACCCTGCGACCACCACCACGTCTAGCTCGAACACCTAAAAAGGGTGCAAACCAACAGGTTGAGACACACAGTAACATCCCTGACCTTGGTAATGAATTAACCCTAGATAGTTTTGCTTAATAAGGTTGAGTAGATTCTTAATCTTATCTTGGGAAAAGTAATTAGGGCTCATGAGAAACTTATATTTCAATTTTGGTCATGTTTGAACAATGTTGAAGCAATGTTTGCTTATTTTGGACTAAAGTGCAAATTACCCAAGTTGAGGGGTTAATTTGCAAATGTTACATGATAAGATGTTCCTATGATGTTGAGACATCATAAGAATGAATATGATGTAGTGGTATGGTTTTCACAAGCTTGGGCACCAAGATTAAGCTTGTAAACCAATCCTTGTGCATTAAAACCCAGTTTTGGTGTAATGTGCAATTTACCCAAAACCTAGGGTTCAATATGCAAATTACCACTTCAATAAGGTCCCTAATGTTTCTTGGAATCATGTAGATCAAATAAAATGAGATGGGTGCCTCATTTGAATTAAGTTGGAGGAGAGAGAATCTTGATATTAAAATAATCAAGATTAATGCCTAATTGAAACCCTAATTTGATTTAGGGCAAAAATGAATAAAAATAATTGAAGGGATTTCAACCAAAATGTTTTGGGTTGATTTTGAATAAGGATGAACGTTCCTTTTCCAATATAAGGAATGAAAATATCCTAAGTAGGTGAAATTCCACTCACCTTATTATAAGAAAAAGAAAACCCACTCACATATGGATATTAATATAATAAGCATTAAGGTACTTAATTTGATTTTCTTTAAATCAAGGATAATGAAGGAGAATTAAAGGCAAAGGAAGGTGCCTCGTCCTTAAGGGATTTGAGGGGGAATAGGCGGCCATATTTTTGGAATTTAATGCATTTTAATAATGCATCTTCTCTCTCATCAATTTCCTTATAAAAGTGCCTTTTTCAAGCCAAATGAAAGGCTATTTCGGATTTTCTTCTTTCCCTTGCTTGCAAAACCGACCAAGGAGCTAGGGAGGAGCAGGAGTACGCCTCCCAACCTGTTGATAAGCTCTTGACCTTCGTTTTCCTTGATTTCATGGTGGAAATAAAAAATAAATTATGGATTCCTTCTTATTTCGATCTCCTCTTCAACCCTAGCCAACTTTTGCAATCAAAATCTTGAGGACGAGCCTAGGGGGAGTTGCTAGAGCTTCATCCACCATTAATGGCGTGAGCTTGGAGCTTTGGAGCTCAATTGGAGGCGGTTTTTATAACTCAAACCCTTAAACATTGCTATTGCATCAATTCTCTATGCTTTGTTGATTGATTTCTTCAATTTGATACACTCTTGTTTCTTTGCTGCAATTTCCATCAAGAACGGTTTCTGTTCTTGGTTGTTAGAAGGAAGGGGATGATGACATCATCCTAGATGCTTATCCAAAGAAAATTACCAAGAAAAACCGTTTTGATAGCTACTCCAAATCGTTTTAATTTGATTGGCTATGCGGTTTCAGCAAACCGTTTAAGGGCAAACGGTTTGAAACCGTTTGGGAGCAAACGGTTTCAAGACCGTTTGAGATGGTTGACCAAGCATTGACCGTTTGGGAATTTTGTTCATAATTATGTAGGCTGATAACCCTCCAAATTTGAGGGATTAACTCCAAAGGAATCGAGAGTTGAAGGCCAATCAATTAGGCAATCGGATTAAATTATGTGCTGATTTTCAACCTGATTAACTTGACCTGGTTGAGCAAACGGTTTCAAGACCATTTGAGATGGTAGACCAAGCGTTGACCATTTGGGATTCCTGTTCATAATTATGTTTATTAATAACCTTCCAAATTTTCGGGATTAACTCCAAAGGAATCGTGAGTTGAAGCCTAATCAATTAGGGAAACCTAATTGGATTAAGTGCTGATTTTCAATCTGATTTAATTGAACTTTTTGGGCAAACGGTCTCAAGACCATTTGAGTGCGTTGACCAAGCGTTGAACGTTTGGGATTACTTTTCCTTATGATGTGATCTAATGAATCACCAAATTTGATGGATTAATTCCAAACGAGTCATGAGTTGAAGGCTAATCAATTGGGCTAACCCTAATTGAAATCAGTGCTGAAATCACAATGAGCTAATTTGAGATTTTGGGTTGATTAGCCCAAACGGTCTCAAGACCGTTTGGGGGATCATCCAAACGGTCTCAAGACCGTTTGGGGTCACCTCAAGACCGTTTGGAGGTCTGGGGTCAAGTATAGTTGACCATTTGAAGGTCCAAAGGTACTAATCATATTGCAATGTAGTGCTGATTTGTTGATCAACTCGATAGACCAATCCATGATGATTTTTCACTAGAATCCAAAGGTTGGATGGGCCAAACGATCTCAAGACCATTTGGAGCTCATCCAAACGGTCTCAAGACCGTTTGGTGGTCACCCAAGATCGTTTTGAGGTCTAGGGTTGAGTATGGTTAGGTGTTTGAAGGTCTAAAGGTACCAAGCTGTTATACAATGCAATGCTGATTTGGTGATCAATCCAATGATCCAAACCTTAATTGGATGGCTTGGATTTGAGTGATATGATGGGAAAACGGTCTCACGACCGTTTGGAGGTCATCCAAACGACCTCAAGACCGTTTGGTGGTCACCCAAGACCGTTTGGAGGTCTAGGGTTGAGTATAGTTCAGTGGTTGAAGGTCTAAAGATATCAAGTTGATCTGCAATAGATTGCTGATTTGGTGAGCACTTCAATGAACCAAACCCTAATTAGATTGCTTGGATATGAGTTATATGATGGGAAAACGGTCTCAAAACCGTTTGGAGGTCATCCAAACGACCTCAAGACCGTTTGGGGTCAGGTCATACCCCATTTGAATGGTGGTTCAATAGTTATGAAGTAACTAGTTACACATTGATGAATATTGAAGGTTCATTGATTCTAAACCCTAATTCAATTGATTCCAACCCCAATTGATAATCAATTGAGGGTCAATTGAGGGTCAAATCAGTTGAAGGTTGACCTATTAAACTCAATTGAAGTATGGGTGAAGGTCCAATTGATGATTGGTTCCATAAATCCAATGATTGAAGGAATCAACATTGGAAACCCTAATTCATTTGGATACCTTATGTAATGGAGGTCCAATGTAATTCAATTTTTGAGAATTAAGATGATGAATGTTCTATTGATCCAATGATGTTTAGTAATGGTAATAAATGAAGGTACAAAGGTTGAAACCCTAATAGTACCTAAGTGATTAAGTGCCAATTAAGGGATGAATCCCTAATTGCTTAAAGGATCAATGACTTGATACACTATGTTAATCATAGTTGTATGTACTCGACTGAAGAGTTGATATGACCTAATCAAGTTAAGAAGCTGATAGCATGAATTCATACATGAATATGAATCATGCGGTGTATAAGGGTTATGATCCTTAACCAAAGAGATCATGAAACCCTAAACATGAACATAAACTCTAATTGACAGGGTTATTGAATTCAACCCTAGTTGAGGGTGATTCCATGTGAAACCCTAGTTGAGGGTGATTCTATGTGAAACCCTAGTTGAAGGTGATTCAATGTGAAACCCTAGTTGAGGGTGATTCCATGTGAAACCCTAGTTGAGGGTGATTCCAAGTGAAACCCTAATTGAGGGTGCATCCATGTGGAACCCTAATTGTGGGTGATTTCATGAGAAACCCTAAATGGGAATGCATCCCTAATTGCTTATAAGACCAATGACTTGGTACCCTATGTTAATCATAGTTGTATGCATATGATTGAAGGGTTGATGTGACCTAATCAAGTCTAAAGGATCAAATAATAGAATTCATATATATAAATATGATTCATGTGATGATCCTATGTAGCACGACCGTGCAAGGCAGCACAGCCGTGGCGACTTTACTCTGCACGACCGTACAGGGTAGCACGGCCGTGGTAGCTTCACTTTGCACGACCGTGCAAGGTAGCACAGCCGTGGTGGTCTATGCTTGACTTAGAGCTGAATTGAAAGTGAACTAATATGGTCGTTTTGTTAATTCTCAACTTAAGAATGAGAGAGATACTCATACCTTGTGATGATAATCATTTAATGATAATTGGTGAGAATAAATAAGTATGATTGAATACTTATGGTATAAATGTTGGCTCCTAGATGTGGGGAGCAATGAACTAGGGTTTGATCATTGATAATATGATTTTGAAAACCTAAATGGTTAATAATGGAAAACCCTATTCTTAATGAAGGGTAATGATATGTGAGAGAAAGCCCTAATTGATGGTAAACCCTAACCCTGGTAAGGGAATAGTGGTGTTACCCTGTATTGGATGATGTGTTGTGAACTTGATAAGTCTATTATCATGTGTGACAATCATGCAGGTCTCATGAGTTGATGATCATAGCCAGGTATGAGCTATGATGTTTATTTGATAAGAATTGATTGGTCATATGTGCCATTATGTTTTTATTACTGAGAAAGAAGTAACAAGATGAGTTGGGCTTGTAAGCCTTTGTTTTAAGTTGTTGCCTAATGAGAGGTGACAAGATGTGAATGGCCTTGTGCGCCATGTGAATAAAGTTGTTGCCTAGTGAGAGGTGACAAGATGTGAATGGCCTTGTGCGCCATGTGAATAAAGTTGTTGCCTAGTGAGAGGTGACAAGATGTGAATGGTTTTGTGAGCCATGTGAATAAAGTTGTTGCCTAGTGAAAGGTGACAAGATGTACAGTGTTCTGATGAGCTATGTGTGATGGAAATCCAAATCCTGGTAAAGGATTAAGGGTAATACCCTTGAATTATTAATACATTGTTTTGCATGGTATTGATAGATAATTGATGTACTACTATTATATGTGCTAACCATGCAGGTATTATGAGATGATGAGCATATCTAGGTATGAGATATGATGTATTATTAGTTTGAATTGTTAATTGGGCCTTGTGTGCCATAATATACCTTGTGCCTGGTAAGAGGTGGCAAGAGAGTTAATGTGCATCAAGTGCCATGATGGATGCTTGTGTAGCAAGTATCATACTTACCTTGGTCAAATGACCTAAAGGTGTTAGTTACCTGAGAAAGAGGTAACAGTGCTCAAGTGATGAACAAAGGGTTTGAATACCCAGGATTTCATGGTTATGGTATTGAAATTGTGAAAGGATGAGAAAAACCCAGTGATGAAGTGAGGGATTAAGATCCCAACACTTATGAAAAGAGTATGGCTACGGGCCATGACTCCACATTGAAAATGCCAGGCTTTAGATATATGATCTAAGCTTGAAGAAAGTTAATGCAGTGGTAATGATTCTGTTGTTTGAATAAATGTTATACATGTTCTTCCTATTCATTAAAGGATAAGTGACATGTTGATTCTATCAAGTTACAGTTGCAATGCTTTTGATATAGAATAATGATTTAATCTGTTAAACATTAAAATATCTGCTGTCAAATAAATATGATTTCCCTATTCATATTTATCTTATTAAGTTGCAATAATAATGTTTCTGGTGGAGAGTTATATCTCTCGCTGGGGCAATTTTTATAATTGTCTCACCCCCGTGGGAACCACATTTTTAGGTGGATGCGGACGAGGAGACAGGAATCCTTCAGGATGTGAAGGACAGCAGCAGTAGCAGGGATAGCAGTAAAGTCTCAGGTGGAGACATTGACTGTCATGTCATGTTCAGATGTATATAGAAGTCCTATGTGTCGTCTCTGTACTCTCAGGTCCTTGGAGTAGTAGTTAATGATTTCGAGATTTTGGCTTAGTGCCTTGAGGGTTTTATACTACCTGTGTACAGTTAAGACAGAGTAGTTAATGTTTGTATTCCTCGAGAAGCAAAAGTACATGAGATGTATATATATGAACCAGGATGTAAAGTTTTACTTTGGTTCTGAATGAAAGAGTTTTCCTATGAATGGATCCCTTTGCAAAAAGTTTTAATTTTTAGTGATTTTTGCTAATCCGCTGCTTGATAAATGCTTCTGCATTAGTTAATCTTGTTTTCGCGAGACGGTCGTCACAATTTAGTGGTATCAGAGCTCTAGGTTCGCTGAGTCTACAGAGACATAGGACTAAGGTTGTAGAGTTTGTTCTAAGTTTCTTCCAGTTTATTTGATAGTATCTTCTGCTCACATAGGAGAAGAAGAACTTGAAATTGACTGGAGAACACAAGGAACACATTGCTAAGGGCAATGTTGTTGCACTAGGAGAGGGTGCATGGGACCAGGCAAGAGCAGAACAAGTGCCTGAGAATTCCCATCTTGACTTAATCAGGATAGAGAATCCTATATTATGCTCTTGAAGGGCAGGTTAGGACAACAATGATGCATGAAGAAGACTGGATATTGGTGTTACAACCTAGGTCACCAGTCTTTAATGCAAAAACTTTGGGCTTTGAAGGGATTCCTGAGCAACATGGTTATGTCAGAATAGTGGAAATATGGGGGAAAGATTGATAAATGGCAAGAAAGTAGACTCTGCCATAAATCTGGACAAACAGTACACCTGTGATGGTAATGCCCTAGGAGGGGCCATAAGCTATGAATTAAGGTAATATCTCTACAATTTTAGAGACATTTGCCTAGATATTCCGAAAAGCCAAAGTTTTTGGTGTTACCAGTGCAATAAATGCCTAGTGCACCAGGGCAGTAGCCACTAAGTAAAGGAAAAAGTAGTAACATGAGATAATTGGACTCTATGGGTTGAAATAAACCTAGTGCGGTAGATGATCTTGAGGGGTAATACTTAGATGAAATATATTCATCCTGATACTTCATTTCATGTATCTGTGTGTTAAAAATATGAAAATAGATGTTTTTGAATTCTTTTGATTAGTCCTATAAGGACATAAGGGAGATGAGAACTTATATCTTACTCAATGTTCCTTAAAATGTTTTATAATCTCCCTTATCTGTATGTCAAAAGATGAGATTTAGAAATGATGCCTAGAGGAAACCTGGGAATGGAAAATCATGTGGGTATAATGGTATGAAAAGTGAGGAAGGTGATAGCAAATAATGTGCATACTACCTAATCTCAATACTTATATACCCTGGCCAGGTATATGATTATTGAAGATAAGGCAAGTATGAAACTCTTAGATTGTTATCTTTTTTATTACTCTGATCAAGTAGTCATTCTGAAACAATCTAGAGAGTATAATGAGACAAAAAGGAAAAGCTATGTGAACATTCCCAACTAAAAGGAAAAGCTATGTGAGCTATGTGAACATTCCCAACCAAAAGGAAAAGCTATGTGAACATTCCCAATTGAAAGGAAAAGCTATGTGAACATTCCCAACTAAAAGGAAAAGCTATGTGAACATTCCCAATTAAAAGGAAAAGCTATGTGAACATTCCCAATTAAAAGGAAAAGCTATGTGAACATTCCCGACAAAAAGGAAAAGCTATGTGAACATTCCCAACTAAAAGGAAAAGCTATGTGAACATTCCCAACAAATAGGAAAAGCTATGTGAACATTCCCAATTAAAAGGAAAAGCTATGTGAACATTCCCGACAAAAAGGAAAAGCTATGTGAACATTCCCAACTAAAAGGAAAAGCTATGTGAACATTCCCAATTAAAAGGAAAAGCTATGTGAACATTCCCAACAAAAAGGAAGAGCCATGTGAACATTCCCAATTACATAGAGTTTCCTAAGTGAATTATCTATGTTAGATATATATGTTATTCCTTTTGATAAGTATTCTTGAGTGATTATTGAAGTATGTTCTTTTATGCTTCTTCCTTTCAATGATATGGACATCATATGTTAGGGGTTTATGCTCTGCATAAACATTGATGTGGTTGAACTAATGAAAGGAGCTTTGTGTGGAATCACAGAGTTCATGATATTCTCCATGATATTAAGATGATATGTGGAGACTTAAGGGCATGATTAATGAACAATCTGTCCCTCCTTTTCTTGGGATTTCGAGGACGAAATCCTTGTTAGGGGTTTATAATTTGTAACATCCTTGACCTGGGTTATGAATTAACCCTAGATTGTTTTGCTTAATAAGGTTGAGTAGATTCTTAATCTTATCTTGGGAAAAGTAATTAGGGCTCATGAGAAACTTATATTTCAATTTTGGTCCTGTTTGAACAATGTTGAAGCAATGTTTGCTTATTTTGGACTAAAGTGCAAATTACCCAAGTTGAGGGGTTAATTTGCAAATGTTACATGATAAGATGTTCCTATGATTTTGAGACATCATAAGAATGAATATGATGTAGTGGTATGGTTTTCACAAGTTTGGGCACCAAGATTAAGCTTGTAAAGCAATCCTTGTGCATTAAAACCCAGTTTTGGTGTAATGTGCAATTTACCCAAAACCTAGGGTTCAATATGTAAATTACCACTTCAATAAGGTCCCTAATGTTTCTTGGAATCATGTAGAGCAAATAAAATGAGATGGGTGCCTCATTTGAATTAAGTTGGAGGAGAGAGAATCTTGATATTAAAATAATCAAGATTAATGCCTAATTGAAACCCTAATTTGATTTAGGGAAAAAATGAATAAAAATAATTGAAGGGCTTTCAACCAAAATGTTGTGGGTTGATTTTGAATAAGGATGAACGTTCCTTTGCCAAGATAAGGAACGAAAATATCCTAAGTAGGTGAAATTCCACTCACCTTATTATAAGAAAAAGAAAACCCACTCACATATGGATATTAATATAATAAGCATTAAGGTGCTTAATTTGATTTTCTTTAAATCAAGGATAATGAAGGAGAATTAAAGGAAAAGGAAGGTGCCTCGTCCTTAAGGGATTTGAGGGGGAAGAGGCGGCCATATTTTTGGAATTTAATGCATTTTAATAATGCATCTTCTCTCTCATCAATTTCCTTATAAAAGTGCCTTTTTCAAGCGAAATGAAAGGCTATTTCGGATTTTCTTCTTTACCTTGCTTGCAAAACCGACCAAGGAGCTAGGGAGGAGCAGGAGGACGCCTCCCAACCTGTTGATAAGCTCTTGACCTTCGTTTTCCTTGATTTCATGGTGGAAATAAAAAATAAATTATGGATTCCTTCTTATTTCGATCTCCTCTTCAACCCTAGCCAACTTTTGCAATCAAAAGCTTGAGGACGAGCCTAGGGGGAGTTTCTAGAGCTTCATCCACCATTAATGGCGTGAGCTTGGAGCTTTGGAGCTCAATTGGAGGCAGGGTTTATAACTCAAACCCTTAAACATTGCTATTGCATCAATTCTCTATGCTTTGTTGATTGATTTCTTCAATTTGATACACTCTTGTTTCTTTGCTGCAATTTCCATCAAGAAAGGTTTCTGTTCTTGGTTGTTCGAAGGAAGGGGATGATGAAATCATCCTAGATTCTTATCCAAAGAAAATTACCAAGCAAAACCGTTTTGATAGCTACTCCAAATCGTTTTAATTTGATTGGCTATGCGGTTTCAGCAAACCGTTTAAGGGAAAACGGTTTGAAACCGTTTGGGAGAAAACGGTTTCAAGACCGTTTGAGATGGTTGACCAAGCATTGAACGTTTGGGAATTTTGTTCATAATTATGTAGGCTGATAACCCTCCAGATTTGAGGGATTAACTCCAAAGGAATCGAGAGTTGAAGGCCAATCAATTAGGCAATCAGATTGAATTATGTGCTGATTTTCAACCTGATTAACTTGACCTGGTTGAGAAAACGGTTTCAAGACCGTTTGATATGGTTGACCAAGCGTTGACCGTTTGGGATTCCTGTTCATAATTATGTTTATTAATAACCCTCCAAATTTGAGGGATTAACTCCAAAGGAATCGTGAGTTGAAGCCTAATCAATTAGGGAAACCTAATTGGATTAAGTGCTGATTTTCAATCTGATTTAATTGAACTTTTTGGGAAAACGTTCTCAAGACCGTTTGAGTGCGCTGACCAAGCGTTGACCGTTTGGGATTACTGTTCCTTATGATGTGATCTAATGACTCACCAAATTTTATGGATTAATTCCAAACGAGTCATGAGTTGAAGGCTAATCAATTGGGCTAACCCTAATTGAAATCAGTGCTGAAATCACAATGAGCTAATTTGAGATTTTGGGTTGATTAGCCCAAACGGTCTCAATACCGTTTGGGGGATCATCCAAACGGTCGGGTCACCTCAAGACCATTTGGAGGTCTGGGGTCAAGTATAGTTGACCATTTAAAGGTCCAAAGGTACTAATCATATTGCAATGTAGTGTTGATTTGTTGATCAACTCGATAGACCAATCCATGATGATTTTTCACTAGAATCCAAAGGTTGGATGGGCCAAACGGTCTCAAGACCATTTGGAGCTCATCCAAAAGGTCTCAAGACCGTTTGGTGGTCACCCAAGACCGTTTTGAGGTCTAGGTTTGAGTATGGTTAGGTGTTTGAAGGTCTAAAGGTACCAAGCTGTTATACAATGCAATGCTGATTTGGTGATCAATCCAATGATCCAAACCTTAATTGGATGGCTTGAATTTGAGTGATATGATGGGCAAACGGTCTCAAGACCGTTTGGAGGTCATCCAAACGACCTCAAGACCGTTTGGTGGTCACCCAAGACCGTTTGGAGGTCTAGGGTTGAGTATAGTTCAGTGGTTGAAGGTCTAAAGATATCAAGTTGATCTGCAATAGATTGCTGATTTGGTGAGCACTTCAATGAACCAAACCCTAATTAGATTGCTTGGATATGAGTGATATGATAGGAAAACGGTCTCAAGACCGTTTGGAGGTCATCCAAACGACCTCAAGACCGTTTGGGGTCAGGTCATACCCCATTTGAATGGTGGTTCAATAGTTATGAAGTAACTAGTTACACATTGATGAATATTGAAGGTTCATTGATTCTAAACCCTAATTCAATTGATTCCAACCCCAATTGATAATCAATTGAGGGTCAATTGAGGGTCAAATCAGTTGAAGGTTGACCTATTAAACTCAATTGAAGTATGGGTGAAGGTCCAATTGATGATTGGTTCCATAAATCCAATGATTGAAGGAATCAACATTGGAAACCCTAATTCATTTGGATACCTTATGTAATGGAGGTCCAATGTAATTCAATTTTTGAGAATTAAGATGATTAATGTTCTATTGATCCAATGATGATTAGTAATGGTAATAAATGAAGGTACAAAGGTTGAAACCCTAATAGTACCTAAGTGATTAAGTGCCAATTAAGGGATGAATCCCTAATTGCTTAAAGGATCAATGACTTGATACACTATGTTAATCATAGTTGTATGTACTCGACTGAAGAGTTGATATGACCTAATCAAGTTAAGAAGCTAATAGCATGAATTCATACATGAATATGAATCATGTGGTGTATAAGGGTTATGATCCTTAACCAAAGAGATCATGAAACCCTAAACATGAACATAAACTCTAATTGACAGGGTTATTGAATTCAACCCTAGTTGAGGGTGATTCCATGTGAAACCCTAGTTGAGGATGATTCCATGTGAAACCATAGTTGAAGGTGATTCAATGTGAAACCCTAGTTGAGGGTGATTCCATGTGAAACCCTAGTTGAGGGTGATTCCAAGTGAAACCCTAATTGAGGGTGCATCCATGTGGAACCCTAATTGTGGGTGATTTCATGAGAAACCCTAAATGGGAATGCATCCCTAATTGCTTATAAGACCAATGACTTGGTACCCTATGTTAATCATAGCTGTATGCATATGATTGAAGGGTTGATGTGACCTAATCAAGTTGAAAGGATCAAATAATAGAATTCATATATATAAATATGATTCATGTGATGATCCTATGTAGCACGACCGTGCAAGGCAGCACGGCCGTGGCGACTTTACTATGCACGACCGTACAGGGTAGCACGGCCGTGGTAGCTTCACTTTGCATGACCGTGCAAGGTAGCACAGCCGTGGTGGTCTATGCTTGACTTAGAGCTGAATTGAAAGTGA
This sequence comes from Alisma plantago-aquatica, assembly GCA_963693085.1. Taxonomy (NCBI): domain Eukaryota; kingdom Viridiplantae; phylum Streptophyta; class Magnoliopsida; order Alismatales; family Alismataceae; genus Alisma; species Alisma plantago-aquatica. Next base: position 614,240,043 of record OY856415.1, read on the forward strand.
ACTAACATGGTCGTTTTGTTAATTCTCAACTTAAGAATGAGAGAGATACTCATACCTTGTGATGATAATCATTTAATGATAATTGGTGAGAATAAATAAGTATGATTGAATACTTATGGTATAAATGTTGGCTCCTAGATGTGGGGAGCAATGAACTAGGGTTTGATCATTGATAATATGATCTTGAAAACCTAAATGGTTAATAATGGAAAACCCTATTCTTAATGAAGGGTAATGATATGTGAGAGAAAGCCCTAATTGATGGTAAACCCTAACCCTGGTAAGGGAATAGTGGTGTTACCCTGTATTGCATGATGTGTTGTGAACTTGATAAGTCTATTATCATGTGTGACAATCATGCAGGTCTCATGAGTTGATGATCATAGCCAGGTATGAGCTATGATGTTTATTTGATAAGAATTGATTGGCCATATGTGCCATTATGTTTTTGTTACTGAGAAAGAAGTAACAAGATGAGTTGGGCTTGTAAGCCTTTATTTTAAGTTGTTGCCTAATGAGAGGTGACAAGATGTGAATGGCCTTGTGCGCCATGTGAATAAAGTTGTTGCCTAGTGAGAGGTGACAAGATGTTAATGGCCTTGTGCGCCATGTGAATAAAGTTGTTGCCTAGTGAGAGGTGACAAGATGTGAATGGTTTTGTGAGCCATGTGAATAAAGTTGTTGCCTAGTGAAAGGTGACAAGATGTACAGTGTTCTGATGAGCTATGTGTGATGGAAATCCAAATCCTGGTAAAGGATTAAGGGTAATACCCTTGAATTATTAATACATTGTTTTGCATGGTATTGATAGATAATTGATGTACTACTATTATATGTGCTAACCATGCAGGTATTATGAGATGATGAGCATAGCCAGGTATGAGCTATGATGTATTATTAGTTTGAATTGTTAATTGGGCCTTGTGTGCCATAATATACCTTGTGCCTGGTAAGAGGTGGCAAGAGAGTTAATGTGCATCAAGTGCCATGATGGATGCTTGTGTAGCAAGTATCATACTTACCTTGGTCAAATGACCTAAAGGTGTTAGTTACCTGAGAAAGAGGTAACAGTGCTCAAGTGATGAACAAAGGGTTTGAATACCCAGGATTTCATGGTTATGGTATTGAAATTGTGAAAGGATGAGAAAAACCCAGTGATGAAGTGAGGGATTAAGATCCCAACACTTATGAAAAGAGTATGGCTACGGGCCATGACTCCACATTGAAAATGCCAGGCTTTAGATATATGATCTAAGCTTGAAGAAAGTTAATGAAATGGTAATGATTCTGTTGTTTGAATAAATGTTATACATGTTCTTCCTATTCATTAAAGGATAAGTGACATGTTGATTCTATCAAGTTACAGTTGCAATGCTTTTGATATAGAATAATGATTTAATCTGTTAAACATTAAAATATCTGCTATCAAATAAATATGATTTCCCTATTCATATTTATCTTATTAAGTTGCAATAATAATGTTTCTGGCAGAGAGTTATCTCTCGCTGGGGCAATTTTTATAATTGTCTCACCCCCGTGGGAACCACATTTTTAGGTGGATGCGGACAAGGAGACAGGAATCCTTCAGGATGTGAAGGACAACAGTAGTAGCAGGGACAACAGTAAAGTCTCAGGTGGAGACATTGACTGTCATGTCATGTTCAGATGTATATAGAAGTCCTATGTGTCGTCTCTGTACTCTCAGGTCCTTGGAGTAGTAGTTAATGATTTAGAGATTTTGGCTTAGTGCCTCGAGGGTTATATACTACCTGTGTACAATTAAGACAGAGTAGTTAATGTTTGTATTCCTCGAGAAGCAAAAGTACATGAGATGTATATATATGAACCAGGATGTAAAGTTTTACTTTGGTTCTGAATGAAAGAGTTTTCCTATGAATGGATCCCTTTGCAAAAAGTTTTAATTTTTAGTGATTTTTGCTAATCCGCTGCTTGATAAACGCTTCCGCATTAGTTAATCTTGTTTTCGCGAGACGGTCGTCACACACACAGTCCCAGTGAGAAACATAACTCCCCACAGAAACCATAAAACCATAGAAGGATTAAAGCAATAGCAGTAGATAACTGATAAAAGGTATAGCAAGAGCAGTCTATATAGCAAGGCTATTCATACCATCAAGCTTACCAAGCTGTACGGAAGGCATATACCCAAGTATTTCTTTATGGAACATGATTGACAAGATAAGATTTATGAGATCTTACCACATTACATAAGGAATGTATAAGTAACTGTAAGTATAACAAGATTAACTACCCAAGAAAGGCCTCAATCAATATTATGTTTTTGCCTTAAGCAATAAATACTATTCGTCTCGATTACGTATTACTATGCCCTGAGGAAGTGAGTCGTACCGCTCAAATCCAACCTTCGGTTGCGAAACCCAAGATGGTGCCATACAAGGTCAATGGAAGAGCCGGACTCCATGACCTCCCACCTCGTGGTCAGTGCACGAGTACAACACAAGCAGGACCGCAGTCTCATGCTTAAGTGGCCTCATCCATAGGGTCAGGCTACCCTCTGCCTAGCCCGCCTTGGTACAGGTATCGATGCTAGTGAAACTGATCCATGGGCCTATTCACCGTGCTCTGAGCCATGAACGCATTCATGCTCCTATATCACATATCTTGAGCAATGGGCCTGTTCACCATGCTCTTAACATATTGAGCTACTGGCCTGAAACCACACCCTGGAGTCTACAACCGAAGTTGCACTCTTAGCTCCTCACTTTAGGCTAGGAGAAACCTCTCATACTCAACAATATGTGCTCCGGGTTAACCCGCAGGAGAACCTGTTTCCCCATCACCAGCTCCTGACGATGATGGATCTATGTCCAGGGCAAACTACATGATATATTCTTCTGTGGTTAGTTAGTATGTTTTAAGTGGGTTGTTGGGGCAACCAAGTTGTAACACATGCATAACATAAAGCTACATCATTATTACCACCATCATGCTATTCTGGGATCTCAATCCCACATCACCAGGAACCACTGCCTCAAAAAGGCATTCTCATTGATGGGGAATAACCATCCCATATCATCATAATGAGGATAACACCTCAACTTAGGCACTTTAGCCAAACTCAGGTCCTCAGACCAAAACTCATCATGCATGTTAACTCATCATCAAGAGTAACCATCAAAGCAGTGTTACTCAAACATATATACCTCATAGACCTTTACCTGGCTATGCATCTGTATGAAACACATGCATGATTAGCATACACAATTATCCTAGATTAACAGAAAGGATCATATCATCAAACATAAGGCAACATTGATGCTTATATGCTTTATCATTCATGCCTCAAACTGTGACCATAGACATCGATCATATCATCATGTGAAGCAACTCATATACTTATATCACTTACTCCTCATAATATAAACATACATGATTCATATATGTCATGTTTACATATGTGTGTTTTACTATAACAACCACCTTACCATTGCCAAACGTGTCAAGGGTTCACAACCATAAACCAAACGTGATTACATGAACAAGATCTAGCATATAGGTTTTACAAAAGGAACAAGACCCTCACTAGAAGTGCCCACTACCCTCACAAGAAGTGTGACGGGTAGGTCACCCTCACTAAAGGTAGTATCAGGCAGGGTACCTCCTCATATCGCCCAACACTCTAGCCCCATATCAGCCAAGCAAGCCAGCCACATGTCGCCCAAGCACTTAGCAAAGGTAACAGGCTACCACCTCAAGATGTATCGAGCAACAAGGACCCAATACATAACGTGCACAGGCATGACATGCAACATGTCGTACACCTATGTGTATCGTGCAACATGTGTCGTGCAATCACATGTGTATCGTGCATCATGGGTATCGGGCATCCATGTGCAATGGCTAGGATTACTATCGGGCATCACCACTATGTCATGACGCCCCGCACAGATCTAGCCACTAAACTCCATATCATCCAAGGTGTAACGGGCACTAGGTTACCACCTCAGGCTAGATGTATCGGGCAGGCCACTCAACAAAGCATGATGCCCAAAGATGCAACTCAAACGGGCAGCAAAGGAGCCTGTCGTTCAACCATCCTAGCCTCGACCTATCGGCCAACACACAAGGCAAAGACTGTGGTGTGACGCCCAACACAAGACCAGATCATAACGTCCCCTATCGTCTAAGGTGTGACGACGTCGAGCTACCACCTGAACTAGGCATGTCGGGCAGGGTACTCAACCAAGTATGACGCCCGACACACACAAGGGCAGGAACCAGGTGTAACACTCAACACAACCACAACATGTCAACCAACACTCTAGATAAAGAGGGGTAATAGGCAACATCACTTCAAGACCCTATCGTGCAAGATGCAACTCCACAAGGTCGTCATCAACCTCAAGCACAAGGGAACCAAACCCTAATGGATCAAGAAGATGGCTCACCTCACAACAACCAAGAGAGAGGGGTCTTGCACTACTTCTTATCACCAATCGGGAAACCACAAGGATCAACCAACAAAGGTCTACAACCACCACAAAGCTCACCTCTCAAATCCATGGTGAGAGAAGGGTGTTTCTCAAACAACTAGAATACAAGCTCACCTCTCAACTTAAACGAGAGAGGGGTATTGCCCTTATCACTAGAGTTCAAGTTCACTTATCTAGACCAAGGAGGGAGAGGGGTGTTGCTCAACAAGAAACCCTAGAACATGGTTCAGCCAACTGGATGCAACTAAGTAAGAAACTAAACTAGCAACATATATAACCGATTATGATCACAAGAAACATACAAGAACATAAAAGGTAGTATAGTTAGGGTTAGGAGTTATGTAACCCGCCTTAAGCAAGCTCCAAGCTCCAAGCCCCAAGCTTCCAAGCTCCACCACAAGAAGAAGAGCAAGGCACTCTAGGGTTCGGCCACCACTAGAGGAAGAAAGAGACTCCAAGATAAGGATCAGCCACCAAGCTTGCAAAGGAAGAGGTGTCGTGCACCAAGGGAGAGGGGAACTAAGGAACTAAAGGGATCCTTAGCAAGAGAAAGGGAACACATATATAGGATAGGATGGAGGAGAAACCAAGGTAAGACAAGGCAAGGTGTCACCCACCTAGGGACACTTGTCCATGAGCAAAGCCACCACTATAACATGCCCTAAACACATGTCCAAGGCCATTGCCATATGCAAGCATCCAACGCCAAGAGTCCACTAGTGGTGACACAAACGATGTCAAAGGGTCAAAGGGGTCCATGGGCGACACACCTCCACACCATGCTCGACACACAACCTAGGGTGACACACCACAGGCCGACCCAAGGCACTCTGCCTGACACAAGGTTCAACAAGGCAAAGGTAAGGCACAACAAGGCCCAAAAAGGCTCATCCAAGCCCAAGGAAACACAAGCAACGAGCCCAACCTTTCCTCTCAACACCAGAGGAAGCAAGGAGAGGGAGTAACACCTCACAAGATGACAAACTTGCCCACAAACCCTAGACATGGGTTAATTGCAAGTAGCACCTCCAACTCTCAACAAAGCACCAACAAACCCTAATTACCACTAAAGGTGATTAGTAACCAACTAAGCATCAGGGTTAAGCAAAGCAAACAGGATAAGCCCTAAATGGAGGTCAGGGTCCTTACAAGCTATAAACCCCTACAAAGGGATTTTATCCTTAAAATCCGAAGAGAAAAAGTAAGGGATACTTCCTCCTCATCTCTTCCTCAAGCTCCCACATGGCTTCCTCAACGCCACGATGATGCCAAAGAACCTTCACAAGAACTAGGTCCTTCCTCTTTAGCTTCTTAACCCTTCTGTCAAGGATCATCACAAGACCTTCCTCGTAGGTCACGTCTTCATCAAGCTCAACTTCGACTGGATGTATCACTATTCTAGTATCTGGATGACTTTTCTTCAACATACTGACATGGAACACTGGATGTAACTTGTGCAACTCTAGCGGAAGCTCTAACTTGTAAGCTACCTTGCCCATACGTGCTAAGACCGGGTATGACCCCATATATCTGGGTGCTAGCTTACCCTTCTGGCCAAACCTTAGCACACATTTCCATGGAGAGACTTTAAGATACACTTTGTCTCCTACCTGGAACTCCAAAGGGCGTCGGTGATTGTCTGCATAAGACTTCTGCCTATCCTGTGCCGCTTTCAACTGTTGTTGTATCACCTTGATCTTTTCTGTTGTCTGTTGTACTAACTCAGGACCCAAAAGTTGATATTCATCAGACTCATACCAACATAAAGGAGATATGCACTTCTTGCCATATAAGGCATCATGAGGAGCCATGTCAATGCTCCACTGGTAACTATTGTTGTAGGCAAACTCTATCAAATTGAGGTGTATATCTCAACTGCCTAGGAACTGTAAGACACAAGCCCGAAGAAGATCCTCCAAAGTCTGAATAGTCCTCTCAGACTGTCCATCTGTCTGTGGATGGAAAGCAGTGCTGAATCTCAACTGCGTTCCCAACGCTTTGTGCAACTGTCCCTAGAAATGACTCGTGAACTTAGGGCCTCTGTCAGATATTATCGTCGTTGGCACACCGTGCAAACATACTATCTCATCTACATATACCCGAGTGAGCTTCTCGGCTATATATGTTGTCTTTACAGGTATGAAATGGGCAGACTTCATCAATCTGTCCACTATTACCCAAATGGAATCATGATTCCTAGTTGTGTTGGGCAGACCAACTACAAAATCCATGGTTAAATGATCCCATTTCCACTGCGGTATTGGCAGGGGTTGTAACGTACCTGCCAACTTTTGATGCTCGGCCTTGACTTCCTGGCACACCGCACACCTAGCCACAAACTCAGCTACATCTTTCTTCAAGTCGGGCCACCAATACAAGTCCTTCAGATTATGATACATCTTGGTGACTCCTGGATGCATAGCATACATCGATGTGTGTGCTTCCTTGATCACTAGCTTCCTCAGATCATCAACATCGGGGACCACCATCCTATCTTGATAACAAACTAGTCCATCCTCGGACTCATGGAACCCATCACACTTTTTGCTACCGAACTTTGACCTGATCAACTGCACTGTATCATCTGTATGATGTGCATCTTTGATCTGCTATCTCAACATAGGCTTGACTTGAATATGTGCTAAAAGTCCAGCTAATAATGAAACTTCCATCTGCACATTCATCTGCCGCAAGGAGATAAACATATCTCATCTATGGCATACCAAGGAACTCAAGTGTCCCTTCTTTGAAGGAAAAGAAGAAGACTTTTGGCTAAGCGCATCGGCTACCACATTCGCCTTACCAGGATGATACTCGATGGTGCAGTCTTAATCATTGATTAGCTCCATCCAACGACGTTGTCGCATGTTTAGCTCATTCTGCGAAAAGATGTACTTTAGATTCTTATGATCTGTAAAGATCTGGCATACCTCCCTGTAAAGATAGTTTCTCCAAATCTTTAACGCATGAACCACTGCTTCCAACTCCAAGTCATGAGTCGGATAGTTCTCCTCGTGTTTCTTAAGCTGTCGCGAAGCAAAAGAAACCACATGATCTTCCTGCATCAACACACAACCTAAACCTTTCTTAGAAGCATCACAGAAAAGAACATAGCCCTTTCCAGGCTCTGGCAACACTAGTACTGGAGCACTAGTCAGCTTCTCCTTCAAACTTTGGAAAGCTTGCTGGAAACGATCATTCCAGACAAAAGGTACATCCTTTCTAGTCAACTTTGTCAGTGGCAACGCAATCACACTGAAGTCCTTAATAAACCTCCGGTAGTATCTTACTAAACCTAGGAAACTACAAACTTCTGTCGGCATTTTCGGCTGTTCCCATTCTGCAACAGACTCCACCTTCTTCGGGTCCACTTTAACTCCTTTTATAGATATCACATGATCTAAGAAAGTTACTTCTTCCAGCCAGAACTCGCACTTACTGAACTTGGCATACAACTGATGTTGGCGAAGAAGAGTCAATGCTAGTCGAAGATGTCACTCATGCTCTTGCATGTCCTGACTATAGATCAAAATGTTATCTATAAATACTACAACAAGCTGATCTAGAAATGCACGAAACACCTTGTTCATCAAATCCATGAAAGAAGCAGGTGCATTGGTTAGCCCAAACGGCATAACCACAAACTCGAAGTGACCATACCTCATCCTAAAAGCTGACTTTGGTATGTCATCCACCTTAATCCTCAACTGATGATATCCTGATTGTAGGTCGATCTTTGAGAACACTGTAGCACCACGCAACTGATCGAACATATCATCTATCCTCGGCAACAGGTACTTGTTCTTGATCATGACCTTGTTCAACTGCCGATAATCTATACATAGCAACATCGATCCATCCTTCTTCTTAACGAACAACACTGGAGCACCCCAAGGTGATGTGCTCGGTCGGATGAAACATTTCTCCAACAACTCTTGTAACTGCTTCTTAAGCTCTGCCATCTCTACTGGAGCCATCCTATACGGTGTCTATGCAACTGGTTGCGTTCCTGGAACCAGATTGATCTCGAAATCAATCTCTCAGGGTGGAGGAACACCGGGGAACTCATCAGGAAACACATCTGCAAACTCTCGGACAATCGATACCTCCTCAAGGCTAGTACCTTTCGCCTTGGTATCCACAATGTGAGCTAAGAACGCCTTTCATCCTTTTCGTATCAACTTTTCTGCCACCATTGCTGATAGTAGACACGTCAGAAGAATCTTCCTATCTCCTTGGAAGATCCAATTCTTACTGCCATCATCAAACACAGCCTGCTTGGAACCACAGTCCAAAACCACCTTATACTTCTCTAAGGTATCCATCCCAAGGATCACATTGAAACCATGCATATCAAGTGGTATAAGATCCACTTGTATACTGTGTCCCAAAAAAGATAAGACACAAGATGTACACTCCTCTCGAAGCATTGAGGAACCATCAAAATGGGTTTCTAACAACAAGCTATCTTTCTTACAACTAATAGGTAAACGACCGTTTTCAAGCATACTATAGGCGTTAAAAGAGTGTGTAGCACCTGGGTCAACCGGAACAGATATAAAGCAAGAAGAAGACAAATCAGAATGAAATAATTCCATCTGACCTGCCACCACTCACATGTTGACTATCAGCTCTGGATGACTCATAGCATAGAATCGAGCCGTTGCTTGCTGTCCACGTCCTCTGCTTCCTTGAGCAGACGATCCCGCTTGCGATGATTGCCCGCGTCCTTGCCCTCTGCTACTACTAGGTTTCTATCTATCTGACCCTCGTTGATTCTGCCTCAGTTGTTGCGTCACTTCAATATCTCTACTCAGGCAGTTTGACCTCCAATGCCCGATCTGACCACACAGATGGCATGACTTGTCTCGTTGTTGTGGCCTGGATGGCCCTGTCACTACCACAAAAGCTGTACTATGTGCCTTTGATGGTGAAGAAACATATCCTCTTCCCTTACTCGGAGACCACTGCGATGGTACACTAGAACCTCTCATCATGGAAGGTGCTGAAAACCTTGGCTTCTTGAAGCCACCAAACCTCTGTCCCATGAACTGAGCAGGCCTCTTCTTAAACATGGATTCTCTTTTCTCCCTAACTGACTGTTCGATCCTCCAGACAAATTCCAAAAATGTAGCAAACCTCTCTCGGTTCTCCAACGCAGAAGTAGGTGTTGTCAGCTCGGCACTCAGACCTTTCTCAAAATGTCTGATTCACTCTTCATCTGTCGCCGCCATGTGAGGACAAAACCTCAACAGGTCCATGAACTTGGATTCATACTCGGTGATGTTCATTGTTCCTTGGCGCAGGCACTCAAACTGGCTGATCTTCTCATCCAGATACATCTTCGGAAAGTATCTTCTGACGAACTCGTGTTGAAAAACCTCCCAACCGATCACCTCACCAGGTCGCTTCTCCTCCTCGATGGTCCACCAGTGACCAACACTACCCTTCAGAAGGTAGACAACATGCTTTACTTTGTCCTCTTCAGGGATGTCGAGGATCTGGAAGGCCTTCTCAAGATCTGTCAGCCGCAGATCTGCATCCGCTGGATCAACCGTTCCAGCATAGTCTGAAGCTCCGACTCGGCGAAGCCGCTCAAAGGTATTCCCAATACCCGATGTTTCACCATGGGGAGCTTGTTCTCTCGGCGGAGGCACTGGCAGTCTCTCTACCATGATATTCATCGTAGCCATCATCTGCCCCATAAGCTATTGATAGGCAGGGTTTTCAAGAATGGCTGGGTCAGGTTGGGGGACCTCAGGCACCCGGTCTCCATGTGCCTGCCTTATAGCTCCATCAACTGATGCAGCATCGCTATTCTCGGCAGCATGTTCTTCATGGTTTGCAGACATCTTGGCTTTTTCTTCCACTGAGGGTAGAAGATGATTGTAAGAAAATCTAGAAAACTCACAAGAACAGACACAACCTAGTCCTAAATCCCTGTAGACTCAGTGAACCTAGAGCTATGATACCAAACTTGTGGCGACACATCCCGCTATCACACAGATAGCTAGGTGCCTCACGAAAACATGCGAAAGACTCCATAAACCACTAATTACTAAAAATACAGGTTAATTAAAACTGATTGTAGAAAGTAGATAAACCAAGAAACTGTTACATCCAGATCCTCATCCTGTAAGGAAGCATGTTATGTAAACATTTACAAGCATTGATACGTGTTCACAGCTTAGAGAGTCAGCTGTCTAGTCAACACATGAGTTCATCACCTGTTTATACATACATAACGGCCCACATCCGGCCAGCTGTAGGACATACAAAGCATCAATAGCTATACATCATGAAATAATGTCAAAATGTCTCCAAGGACCTGAGAGTACAGGGATGACTTCTAAGACTCTACTACACAACAACCAAAACAGCAGCATGTCCATCTCTTTCCTTCTACTGCTCTTCTTGCTGCTCGGCCGCAACCCTGCGACCACCACCACGTCTAGCTCGAACACCTAAAAAGGGTGAAAACCAACAGGGTGAGACACACAGTCCCAGTGAGAAACATAACTCCCCACAGAAACCATAAAACCATAGAAGGATTAAAGCAATAGCAGTAGATAACTGATAAAAGGTATAGCAAGAGCAGTCTATATAGCAAGGCTATTCATACCATCAAGCTTACCAAGCTGTACGGAAGGCATATACCCAAGTATTTCTTTATGGAACATGATTGACAAGGTAATATTTATGAGATCTTACCACATAACATAAGGAACGTATAAGTAACTACAAGTATAACAAGATCAACTACACAAGCAAGGCCTCAATCAATGTTCTGTATTTTGCCTTAAGCAATAAATACTATTCGGCTGGATTACATATTATTATGCCCTGAGGAAGTGAGCCGTACCGCTCAAATCCAACCTTCGGTTGTGAAACCCAAGCCGGTGCCATATAAGGTCAATGGAAGAGCCGGACGCCACGACCTCCCACCTCGTGGTTAGTGCACGAGTACAACACAAGCAGGACCGCAGTCTCATGCTTAAGTGGCCTCAGCCACAGGGTCAGGCTACCCTCTGCCTAGCCCGTTGGTACAGGTATCAGTGCTAGTGAAACTGAGCCATGGGCCTGTTCACCGTGCTCTTAGCCATGAATGCATTCATGCTCCTATATCACATATCCTGAGCCATGTTCCTAATCACCATGCTCTTAACATTTTGAGCTACGAGCCTAAAACCGCACTCTAGAGTCTACAACCAAGGTTGCACTCTTACCTCCTCACTTTAGGCTAGGAGAAACCTCACATACTCAACAATATGCGCTCTGGGTTAACCTGCAGGAAAACCCGTTTCACCATCACCAACTCCTGACGATGATGGATATATGGCCAGGGCAAACTACATGATATATTCCGCTGTGATTAGTTAGTATGTTTTAAGTGGGTTGTTGGGGCAACCAAGTTGTAACACATGCATAACATAAAGCTACATCATTATTACCACCATCATGCTATTCCGGGATCTCAATCCCACATCACAAGGAACAACTACCTCAAAAAGGCATTCTCATTGCTGGGGAATAACCATCCCATATCATCATCATAGGATAACACCTCAACTTAGTCACTTTAGCCAAATTCAGGTCCTCAGACCAAAACACATCATGCATGTTAACTCATCATCAAGAGTAACCATCAAAGCAGTATTACTCAAACATATATACCTCATAGCCCTTTACCTGCTATGCATCTGTATGAAACACCTGCATGATTAGAATACACTGTTATCCTAGATTAACAGAAAGGATCATATCATCAAACATAAGGCAACATTGATGCTTATATGCTTTATCATTCATGCCTCAACCTGTGACCATAGACATCGATCATATAATCATGTGAAGCAACTCATATACTTATATCACTTACTCCTCATAATATAAGCATACATGATTCAGATATGTCATGTTTACATATGTGCGTTCTACTATAACAACCACCTTACCATTACCAAACGTGTCAAGGGTTCACAACCATAAACCAAATGTGATTACATGAACAAGATCTAGCATATATTTTTTACAGAAGGAACAAGACCCTCACAAGAAGTGCCCACTACCCTCACTAAAGGTAGTATCGGGCAGGGTACTTCCTCATATCGCCCAACACTCTAGCCCCATATCGGCCAAGCAAGTCAACCACAAGTTGCCCAAGCACTTAGCAAAGGTACCGGGCTACCACCTCAAGATGTATTGAGCAACAAGGACCCAAGACATAACGTGCACATGCATGATGTGCAACATGTCGTGCACCTATGTGTATTGTGCAACATGTGTCGTGCAACCACATTTGTATCATGCATCATGGGTATTGGGCATCCATGTGCAACGGCTAGGGTTACTATCAGGCATCACCACTATGTCATGATGCCCCGCACAGAGCTAGCCACTAAACTCCATATCGTCCAAGGTGTAACGGGCACTAGGTTACCACCTCAGGCTAGATGTATCGGGCAGGCCACTCAACAAAGCATGACTCCCAAAGATGCAACTCAAACAGGCGGAAAAGGAGCCTATCGTTCAACCATCCTAGCCTCGACCTATTGGCCAACACACAAGGCAAAGAATATGGTGTGACGCCCAACACAAGACCAGATCACAACGCCCCCTATCTTCCAAGGTGTGACGACGTCGAGCTACCACCTGAACTAGGCGTGTCGGGCATGGTACTCAACCAAGTATGACGCCCGACACACACAAGGGCAGGAACCAGGTGTAACGCTCAACACAACCACAACATGTCAACCAACAATCTAGATCAAGAGGGGTAACATGCAACATCACCTCAAGACCATATCATGCAAGATGCAACTCCACAAGGTAATCATCAACCTCAAGCACAAGGGCACCAAACCCTAATGGATCAAGAAGATGGCTCACCTCTCAACAACCATGAGAGAGGGGTCTTGCACAACTTCTTATCACCAATCGGGCAACCACAAGGATCAGCCAACAAAGGTCTACAACCACCACAAAGCTCACCTCTCGAATCCATGGTGAGAGAAGGGTGTTGCTCAAACAACTAGAATACAAGCTCACCTCTCAACTTAAACGAGAGAGGGGTATTGCCCTTATCACTAGAGTCCAAGTTCACTTCTCTAGACCAAGGAGGGAGAGGGGTGTTGCTCAACAAGAAACCCTAGAACATGGTTCAGCCAACTGGATGCAACTAAGCAAGAAACTAAACTAGCAACATATATAACCGATTATGATCACAAGAAACATACAAGAACATAAAAGGTAGTATAGTTAGGGTTAGGAGTTATGTAACCCGCCTTAAGCAAGCTCCAAGCTCCAAGCCCCAAGCTTCCAAGATCCACCAAAAGAAGAAGAGCAAGGCACTCTAGGGTTCGGCCACCACTAGAGGAAGAAGGAGACTCCAAGATAAGGATCGGCCACCAAGCTTGCAAAGGAAGAGGTGTCGTGCACCAAGGGAGAGGGTAACTAAGGAACTAAAGGGATCCTTAGCAAGAGAAAGAGAACACATATATAGGATAGGATGGAGGAGAAACCAAGGTAAGACAAGGCAAGGTGTCGCCCACCTAGGGACACTTGTCCATGAGCGAAGCCACCACTCTAATATGCCCTAAACACATGTCCAAGGCCATTTCCACATGCAAGCATCAAGCGCCAAGTGTCCACTAGTGGTGACACAAACGAGGTCAAAGGGTTAAAGGGGTCCATGGGCGACACACCTCCACACCATGCCCGACACACAACCTAGGGTGACACACCACATGCTGACACAAGGCACTCTGCCCGACACAAGGTTCAACAAGGAAAAGGCAAGGCACAATAAGGCCCAACAAGGCTCATCCAAGCCCAAGGTAACACAAGAAACAAGCCCAACCTTTCCTCTCAACACCAGAGGAGGCAAGGAGAGGGAGGAACACCTCACAAGATGACAAACTTTCCCACAAACCCTAGACTTGGGTTAATTGCAAGTAGCACCTCCATCTCTCAACAAAGCACCAACAAACCCTAATCACCACTAAAGGTGATTAGCAACCAACTAAGCATCAGGGTTAAGCAAAGAAAACAGGATAAGCCCTAAATAGAGGTCAGGGTCCTTACAGTATAAGTCTCAATCAGACTCTCAAACCCAGTGTGGTTTGCGGGTTAGGGACTTATCCCTTTAATCAAAGTCAATCACTCCATGGACTGTACAATACCCTAATTGTTTCCCCCCTAAAATCTATCTCTCCAATGCATACCAGAAGAAATTGTCACCTCCCTCACCATCCCAAAAACCTTGTGAGTATTTTCATCTTTTAAACATAGGGTTTTGAAGCCCTAGAAATCCTAGACTCCCAGAGCTAGTCTACTCACTTGTTTCCTACCTCGACTAGTAATCTATCCCCTCTAAACACCGACCGATACAAGGGGTCCCTCGAGACATTAGGGTTCAAATAACCCTAGTATAAAATCTTCCTCTATCGCCCCATCTCTAATCTCTAAGATACGTTGTCCACCTACCACTCAATCCTATCAGAGGGTTTCCACAACCTTCAAACCATCAAGACATCTAAAAAATAGCTTGGATCCCTTCACAAGCAACCAAGGAATCTTGGGCTATCGCCAATTCAACTCCTTTCATTATAAGTTGCAAATCC
The DNA here is from genome assembly GCA_963693085.1 of Alisma plantago-aquatica. Taxonomy (NCBI): domain Eukaryota; kingdom Viridiplantae; phylum Streptophyta; class Magnoliopsida; order Alismatales; family Alismataceae; genus Alisma; species Alisma plantago-aquatica. The sequence goes on from OY856415.1 coordinate 614,255,140, forward strand.
CTCTTTTTATCCATGTTTTAATTCTTAGACCTATTTCATAGAATTTGGGAACACTTTGTCATTCTTTTTCTACCTGTAGTTTGGTTTCCCATAGAGAAGTATATCCAAGTTTCTTTTTTGGATTTTGTTTCTGTCTCTTGCCTCCACACAATGCTTCACCTTCTTCTATCATGGAATAAGGTCATCTTCATGTTAATGGATGTCTCCAAAACCAGGATGGGCTTGTCGGGGATGAAGCTAATCGAGAAAGATACATGTCCCCTTAGTTTTCATTACATTCTTGCTAGAAGGAGTTTGGTCATGAATCTTCACTCTAAGTTGATCTACAAGAAGACCTGGCATGCCATCGTGGGAAACAAACATTGTAGGCTAGTAATTTACAATTTTCACACAAATCGTGACAAGGAATGCCATATTCTCAATTGGTGTTTTGGTATTTTGATTTGTTTTTCCTCTAACAAGCATGCAGGGGAGTGTACCCTTGTTGCTAGCTGGTGCAGTGCAACTAGGTCATCTAAGAGAGGGGCCTGACTCATAGTTCGGTCATCAACTTGTGGATAATGTGGTTCACACGGCTTTTTTTATTGGCCAAAGCTTTGAAAATTGCAAAAAAATCATAAAATGTTGATAATTTCATGTAAATAGTCATTGGAAATCTTTTCGAACAAGGAACATGTTTATACTAGTTTTGAACCCTTATTTGACCATATCAGACTATATAATCCTAAATGACATAAATTAGGGTTTAGGTTTTAGTTAAGAAAAAGCTTAATTGGAACTATGTTAATATCAGGACATTAGAGTTTATACAAACGTAAAGAGTACTAGATCAACTTCTTATATAATTGGTAAGTGGATTCATGCACTCTGAGTAACAAGTATGGATAAAGGGCTTTATATTTTGCTATAATTATAAAATTCAAATACAGAGATATCAAGTACATGTTTTAATGAATATTTGCAAGAAAGTTGGTTATGAATTATATTATGCTTTTATTATATCTTTCTCATAGATTGACATCAACATAATTTGTGCATTCTTTCTAAGTCAAATTTAATGCTTCAGGTTATTGTGCTCAATATAAATGTTAAGGATATGATTGGCCTCCTCCACGGGCATGGAAGAGGGGGAAAGAAATCTTTCTCTCTTAATCACATATTGACATGCATACATTTTTTACAATTATAGGTAGGAGTACAAAATCTAACATGCTATTGAGCTGGATAACTTGTCTATGCATAGAAACTAAAGCTGCACAAGTTTAAATTATTTTAAAAAGGCTATGATATTATGTTCTAAATATTCTCATTGTTTTCTTAATTAATCTCCCAAATCTAGTATTATTTAATCATTATATAGTGGATACTGTTGCAATATTATTATAGTTTTGGAATATTTACACAATCGATGCAAGCCTTCCTTAGGTCATAGAGATGTGAAAACAAACAACATCCTTCTTAGAAAAAACCTTGAGCCATTGATCATAGACTTTGGCTTATCAAAGAATTTTGAAAAAGAAGCTTACACTCATATTTCAACAGTTGTTATGTGAACTCACGACTACCTTGATCTTGAGTAAATTTTCTAATACTTGTGTTTTACAATTTAATTGAAGATAAACACTAAGAATATGAAAGTCTTATTTTCATAGAATCTGTTAGGTTATGAATATTAGGTAATAGTTATCATTACTACAGAAAAGGATGATTTGACTACAATTAGTATGATTACATTTATTCTACATGTAGCAAAAAGTCACCTTTATTTACAATATATAACCATGTAGGTAAAATAAATGCAGTTAGTATAACATTAAAAGGACAACTACGTTTAATTACAAATACCCCTTTCATAAATTAAATCAAACCAAATTCTTACACATCTTCTCGCACGCTTCATGAATGATTTTCAAAAATCTTTTGGCGCACTTAAATTTCACGTCAATCCCCCTAATTTCGTCCTCTTCTCTTACCCTCCCATTGCATTGTCTCTCTCAACTAGAAATCCAATTTTCCCTCTCCTCCTCCACCCCTGAATCATGGTTTGTTCTCCTCCCTCATCCCTGATCGCACGATGGGTTAGCCCCTACAGTGGCACACCCTCTCCAATTTTACAGAATGCCTGGAGCTGCATCACATCTTCGTGCATTGACCATCTCCGCGCAGAGGCCGTTGGAGGGCCTGGTGTTCGTCACATGTGAACGCTATCATGCTCCTTTATCATCCTCACTTTTCCCCCACTATCCGCCCAGAATCCCACTAGATCATCAGGTAAGTAGCCCAAAATTTCCCTTTGTTTCTCAGTTCTGCACGGGTGTGAGTATTTTCCGCATCTACAATGAATGTAATAGAAAAAAGTATTGTTCTTTGTTTTCCTTCTTCTACAACCCATGAAATATCACTTCCACACCACACTTACTGCTCCTTATATGCTGTTCCAATATGCTCATTAAATCAGGCCTGATATAAACTTTCTCCCATACAGGACACTGAACCAATATATATATTGTGTTGTTTCTTGCCTACTTAGATGTTATGTTTTGCTTCATCTTTGTGCCACCTTGTCAATAGATTCAACTTGTGGTGTGTCTTTCATTCGTTTGAAATTTTAACGTTAAAGTGTATCTCCTTTGTGGTTATTTTTTACAATTTAATTGTCATTAGACCAATAACACGAGTTACTTCTATTATAGTACATTCCATCAATTACTAGGTATGCAACCCATTCTATGAGGAAATAATCCATGCATTTGTGTATATGTACATTTTCGTGCAAGTTGCCAATGACTCCAAGTTCATATCACGTCCATCACATTGTTGGTCCTTAATTAGAGACATTTGGTATTGATTAAAGATCAACTATTTAATAAAATCCGATTCTTCTTCTTCAAACCAGTTTAATATCATTGTTTCAGATGCATTTTGTTCTTTATAGTTTGTGTTGTGGTTGCTAATGGCTATAAATTAAGTACTAAAGTTTATCAGATACTAGATCATTGCGGGCGTATCATACCTTGGCCTCACAAAATGTGAATTCTTGGTTTCATAGAATGTGTGTTAGATTTTCTAATTAAATTGATACACTGGCGAAGGTTCATATTTTCGTACCTCTCCCTCTGAGCATAAGTAGCACTGTAGAAGTTTCCGCTACTTGAAACCATTTATATTGTCATGCTTGGCTCTGTAGTCTTTCTTGTTGCTATGACCTACCTTTAGTCCCCATAGCAGGCTCCACGTTTGACCCCTTTCCTATGCAAGGAGTATCTTCGTTGAACAGCATGATGAGCTTCTCTCGACAATTAGTAGTATGCATGTTATCCGAATTTTGGGTTTTCAAATGAGACTATTGGACATGATTTATTTAACCAACATCTACAGTTCGCCTAATCACCCAAATGACCAACTGCCTAGATAAGAGTGTGCCCCCTACCCTACAATTCATATAGAATCTATAACTCAACATTAAGTTTGATAATTAGTTATTCTACTTAGTTTAAATTGACCATAGAAAAGTGTTACGAAGCATCTCCTATTTCAAATTATCATATGCTTTATATATTAGTTACTGCCAAATTTTATGGAAACATTTGTGAATTCAAATCTATAAAAGTGATGGTTCTATTGGCTGATGATTTGTAAAATAATGAATTAAGTTGCTTCCTTAAAAAATGGCTATAACATGGCTAGTGTATGACCTTTAGAATTCATACATATTACAAAAAAAATTGGTCTTAAACTTCATTGGTATTAATTTCATTGTTTTATTCATTTTGAATGCTTGCATTCTATAGGATTAAATTTAGAGTTGCCTTCTTATTGTTAAAGTACAATGTTGGTTCTTATTTGAAATTGGGGAAGTGAAGGTATTAATTGATTATGTAGGGCAACCTGGATGCATGCAAATTTTAGAATTGGGTAAAAATGTTTTCAACCTCTTCCTACGTCTTCTAACTCCATGTATTAAGATTAGGCATACTGGCATCCTTGTTTATGTTTTACTTGAACTGGCCTTTACTACATGCATGCATGGTGCCTTGAACTTGTTCAATTTTTAACCTCTAGCAGCTCAGCAAAAATGGAGAGGGTAGCTAGTTTATTTGCAGACTCAAATCTGTTATTACCCAACATTGTCTTATTCGTGAATTCCTTTACCTATCTTTCTTTTGAATATTTCTATTGTCATATATGTCCTCATGACAATCTTTTGTTATTCAGATTTAAATAATATTTAATGATCACCATAGTTTCTATAGTAATACGAGATACAACTGATTAATCATGAAATTGAAGCCCATAGGTTGGTCATGTCCTAAGGATTTGCAGATGAAGTGTCGTGTAAAATTTTTGAGTATCATCTAATTTTTCTCTTCTTTGTTGGTAGAAAATTTTAGTGCCATTAACTATGCTGGCTTTGTGCCATTATCTAGCATGGACCACGAACCAATCTTCCAATCTACTAACAGAGGCGGCTGTCATCATCCCACCTTCCCCTTAAAAAATCAATTTGAATGGGTTGGAAATTAAAATCCATATTGCTGCAAAGACTGACCAAAAAGCATCTGGAAATTGAAACCATCACCATCCTTTCCAGTGTGACTACCGCCACCATACTTTCATAGATGAATTTTAAGGTAGAAATAGTACTCATAAATCATAAATCTGTTGTGTGCTCGTATATGTATTAGTCATATTACTTGTGCTCATATTTATCTTTATGTATTTGACGTCAGATTATTCTGTTTTGGTGTTGGTAACTTAAAAAGCTGTAAATCATTCACAAGCATGTTGGGTTTGGTTACCATAACCGTTAAACAATGAAGTCAATTATTATAATCTACAGTACTTGCAATACTCTGATGCTTAATATCTTTCTTTCTAGGATTCCATGAAAATATGTAGTAGTTCTCAGACTATTAGTGGACTATTTTGATGTGGTTGTGGCCCTTGTCTTGTAGTGGCTTCAAGCCTTGAAAAGACACCTCAGTATCACCCTACTGATTTTATGTAATTATTCATTTGCAACATGTTAATTGGTTGTATTTAATAAGTTATAATACAACTACTATGGTAGAGTCATGAGATTTAGATACCCTCCCATTTTAGGGGATTTAGCACTTGTGCTTCTGATTCTGGTGCCACATGGTCTGCTTGTTGACCAGCGGTTACAAAGTCTGGCATATGCCCCTTGCAATCTGGTGACATAGAGTCCAGTACCATTTATGTTTTAAGACTACCTGGAATCTGAAGTCTCGATCCAAGGGCCTCGAAAATGACTAAATGGTCAGAGAAAGGATAACGACCCTAGATGATTAGATGAAATAGGAAAAGATTTCCAATGGTTCTCCTTGGACCTTGAGAAAATGAACATGTCTCTGGGGCGTGTGAGTTGGTGACAAGATAGAGAGGAAGGTATATGGAGAGAAGATATGGGTAGTCCCTAGTAGAAAGCATAGGTGTAGTAGTAACACTTTATAAGGGATGGAGAGTAGGAATGTATGACAATGTAACATTTGTTGGTGGATTAACATTTTACTGTAGTATATAAGGGAGTGCCCATTTCTGTGTATCTGTCTTGTATCAAATGTCTTATTGGGATTTTTTTCCTATACCACCACATCTACATGTCAATATTAGACAGGGTGGGTAGATGATGGGATGTAGGAAATATTGTTTGTCAAAATATCATTTTCTGTTATTTGAATCATTATTTATATTCACCACGCTCAAAAAAGTATTTTGGTTCAAAATGAAATGTGATGCTAACTCTATAGCTAAGCCAGCTTATGAGTTGTGACCATGTTTATCTTTCAATTTATACTTTCTATATCATATTTGATTTTTTGTTTCAGTCAAATCCTCCAGCCTCAGAGACACTTAAAAGAGTGCATATGCTAGATTGTGATCCAGGAATTATTGCAATCATTAACAGGGTAAAATTGACATGTCTAGTAGAGTTGATTTGATGCTATGATGTTCAAAACAGTTGTAGTTCTGATATAAGTAGTCAACTCCTCATGCTTTTCTTCATCACCATTAGCACGTTGAAATCATGACAGAAATGGCACCAGAAGGCTACGTAGGCATCAGTCCAAAATGCATTCTAGGTTTTAACAAGGTAATTCATGATCATTGCACTTTCATAGAGGTGACAGGACGAAATTGATTTCCCATTATCTATACTTATTTTTAACCTCTTTATAGAAGAAACTATTGTGCTCTGTTTTTGGGTGACATATCTAGAGAAAAGATTGTTCTTTACTGGCCTTATTTACATTTGATCTGACATTATTCCCATGGTACAGAGTCAAAGGGAGGGATTTTTTTTGCATCTTCAAACAGATGATGTCAAGGGGTTTAGAAAATATGAAGCCATAAAAATATTATTACATGAATGTAAAAGTCGAGCAAGTTGTGTACCTGACACCTAACAAGCCTTACTATCATGTTTGATATACTGACTGCTTTTTATATGTAAATTGAGGTCCATATGGTGTACTCAGAGCATGATGCCAACTTCTTTTCCCTGGGTAATCAGTAAGATTTATTAGTGCCATTTATGAATTGCACTTGGTAAAAGTAATGTATAACTTGTACTATTCCTCCTAAATTCTTACGATTACTTGGTTGACAGATATTTGCAATACATGTTACCAATATATGTTGAATCCAAGTAAATTTTTGGACATGATTATACACATATACATTATCCTTGGCAGTATTGGTCTCTATAGTAAAGAAACTTGTTTTTGGTATGATTGCATAGTTTTCTATGACCTGCTGCTTGAATCTCTTGATAATCTTTTACATAATGAACTTTCCTTCTTCTAAAAATGTTGGTAAAAGAAAGCCTATTGAATATGTTATTTTTTTCTAACAGTTCCTAACTTCAATTTTTGGTATTGACTGCTACTTTCTACTATTGTTTGTAGAGTTGTAATCCTCCTTTACATCGATTGAATCGGGCCATAGTGACTCTGGTAGAGAAGGAGCAAATACTACCAAAGTCAAAGCATGTGTTTATGAAGAGACAAGATGTGCTCTTATAGACATGCAACCCAATACTAAGGTAGGAGCTTTTCCCAAATGGTCTTCCATAGCAAGTGATGGACTATTTTTTCCTAAGGTAGCATTCTCTAGACATATATCTTCCTAGGGTCTGGTATAGAACTAATATACAATTTCCGAACACTTGTTGCAAACTCTACTTATTTCACTATTCATATCATGTGTAATAAATATTTGTAAGATAGCACACAAGAAAGTAAAACCTGACAAAGAGAAGCCTAACACCTATGATGCTTACTCCCATACGCAGTGACTAGAGGTCATTCAATGCCAATGAGACAATTAACCAGAGTCCATCAAATAGCAACCATGAACTAATTATAGAAATAAATGTACTATTACTAAGACATAAATTAAACCAGAGACACATATGATCTATGCTGCAAAAGTCAATACATATCTAGAAATCTGTATAGTTGTGTTTAAAGATGTTCGGAGGAGGATAAGTAATCTTTTATATATGATTCATAGTTCGAACTACTTGAAAGATCTCATAATTTTAACAGATGATTAGAAATATAGAACAATGATGTGTAAATATATGAAGGAATGTAGCCTAATGAAGCAATGTATGGGAGCCTACTAGATATATATGATAGGAGAGGATCATGATAACACATGTATCTAGGAGTTGTTGGGAGCATTAAGAGGGGATATAGGTATGCTCCATCCAACATGTATGAGTAGACCTTTTTTGACTATTATCTGGAAAAAGACAACATATTAAAAAAAGGTAGCCTTTATTTTAAAATGTTTTGCAGTAGTTTTAATTGCTAAAGTAATTTGGTATTTCTCTATAACAAATTATCATAGAACATGGAGTTGAGGCTTAGTAGGAATCAGACTACCTCGTACTTTCAGTAATACAAAATATCTAGGCAACTTTGTGGGTGTGGATTGTATGTTGCCACACATGGTGGTAGGCACTAACCAGGCAACTTCCATTATTGCTAAAGGAACCTTGAAAAGATTTCCCATGAGTAGACAGTTGTACAGTCAGACTTCTCTCTTTTATATATCTTTGATTTCCCATTGATCCATTAGCTTTGGGTTGGGGTTAGATGATGAAATTGTACTTTAAGTACGATCAAAGTTGAGGTGGATATTAGGATCTCATTCTTGGTGGGTATGGGGAAGAACAGTCTTATTTCAGTTGTGCGTTAAATTTTTGTACTGATTTGTGCTTGGGATCTGGTTCTTGGCTTGTACCTCAACTTTTTCCTTAAATTTCTATATTGATTTGTGTATGTTCATCAGATTTCCGGAGAACTCTACTTGCCAAGAAATGGAAGGGGTTTGTTTCCATAACAAAATTTTGAGAATTCCTACTTTAATAGCTTTGAAGACATTTCTTTGTTCTTGTTCAATGCTAATGGTAGACATTTCCTCAATGCACATTGAATTCACAGTTCTTGTGCTCCATATCCATTGCTTGTAGGTTTCTAGTGCCAAATGTGGACATTGAACTGGTGTCATATCCAATCAAGTAAGAACATTGATGAGCATTAAAACATTGAGAAGCATTGAAACTATTGAAATAGACTTTTACATATGCATTGTATAGAACTGATATTAATTGTTTTTATTCTAATGGAAGGCTCTGAGATGTTGATTGGTGACTATAGTCTGTGTAAGATGCTTTGATCTTGCAATACGAAAAGTTAACGAACTGTTCAGATTGCCTATTAAACCTTTTTTACTTGGTTAGAAAGCTCCTCAGTCTTATGTTCTGAAGATTCAGTTTGATACTTAGTCTTTCATATAGTTTCTCTTCCTCAATCCTTAAGTTGAGCAACTCTTTTTTACATGCCTTCATCCTAGAGTTGTCTTGAATCGAAGAATCCAACTTACCCTTGGATTGGGGACTGGCCTTTTAGAAGGGTGACAATGAGAAAGCATTGTAAAGATTGTGGAAACTCCATATATTCTCCTCAAATGTAAACATCACATTTTTCTAGCGTGAAAATATACCATTACCTCAACAACTGAGTAACATAACTTTCCTCTTGAATAACCCATTTGGATTTTAGAACCATGTCACCTTAGCTTAGATGGGTGTTTCTTTCAGTCTTTGTTTTAGGTTTCTTCTCCTCATGTTTGGTTCCACTTTTCAGTTATGTCCATCTATCATAAACACATTTTTCTTGCCCCTTCATCCCAATAGCTAGATCATGTGAATAATATATACTAACATAAAAGAACTACAATACTATATGTTGCATTACAGGAGCTTTCACTTGTGCCAAAAAGATGGCTCCCATTTTAGGTCCCATCAAAACAAGAATGATGTGTGGATGACCTTGCAAGTGTACAATTATGCGAGGCCAATTCATGGCTAGCTTTGCAACTTGCAATATCTGATATCCTATTTAGACTAGATCATATAAAATGCCATCTTGTGAACTCCTAGAGAAATGTTCTTTACTTGAGATATAATGATAGAGCATCTGATGCAAGGTATGTGTGACTACTTTTATGAGTGTCATCTTGAGAGTTCCTAACTTAACAAAAACTTACATCCAACAATCTATGCTTCCATTTCCACTAATACCTCTTATTCTTTCAAACATTTGAGGGATAAACATTAGGTTGATCATCTGTGTTGCCTCTTACTTCCTTTTTCTTAACATCAGGGTGTATGCAAGATGCATCTAGGATGATCCTATGTCCTACCTCTTACATAGGATCAACATGTTCCATTTTGTTAGGTATCCAATGTATATACTATGATTCATTTCTTTATTGTGGCAGGTGGATCTTGGACATGGATCCATCTAATAGGCGACTGATTTTATAATTTAGTTAGTTTAATGGTACTTCTTCAAATAGGAGCAAAAGAGGTTCCACAACTAGTTTACCATCCTTCATTCATCTTTTCAATGCCTCATCTTTTTGTTGTGAATATCCCTATGACAGGTGGTAAAAAAGAGGTAAATTGACACGATTTTACCATGCGTAGAACGCAAGTGCACGCGTCAATATAGTATAGGCCCTTGTGAGGCCCGAGTCGAACTCAGGGACACTAAATTATCGGTAGACTACTACTAACTACTTGCAATCAGCTAGACCAATAAAAAGGTTATGAGAGCTATTTTTAAAAATAAAAGAAAATAAAATAAAATAAAGCAATCAATTAAATGTTTAGTTTAATCAATTCAAATGGAGATCTTTAGGGTTGCGGTTTCACCGCGGGTTTTCATTGTATGAATTTCCACATAATAATTCAGGATCATCTCAAAATATGGATAGTGGCCTGTAGTCAGAATTGCCCACTGTCATGGGACAATTCACTACCTACGTCTAGGTCGGTTCCACCGTCGTAGTAACCTGTACCCTAGACTAGGTGCATTAGAAACAAACTCTGGGTTTCCACCATTAACCGTACATCGCCTTGTTCAAGGAATTTATTATTTAATGTGATATTCATCTCTTTTCAACCATTAATTCTTCTTTCAAAGTAATTAAAGGAATTAGATTATCATTAAGGTGATCAATCATAATGATAGAATGGAGAAAACGAAATCATACCACAAAATTGAGAGACAAATTATGAATTACTATGATAAAAATGTCATACAATGCTTCCCCGGGCTACTCCCGGTCCTAAAGATAAAGGGGATTAGCCCCACATGTTCATCTCAGAGCAAAACGTGATTGAAGAGAGGGGAAACATGGAGAAAAACATGAATAAGTAATGAAACCCCTGAACGGAGAAGATCCAAGCGTTCCTCGGCGTGGAATGCACGATCCACAGCCTTTCAGCAGTGGAGAATGTCTTCTTCGGCTTTCGGAATGGCTGGGGCATGCTTCTAGGCTCCGTTCTTCTCTCCACCCCTTCTCGGGACATGTGCAGCGGCTAATGATGTGATACCCTGCTCTTGGCCACCGTCATTAGGTATAATCACCGAGTTAGGTTGCAAAAATATCACAACCGTTAGATTAGAGCCGATCTGAAACAAACTCTGATCTGACGGTGTCGATACCATTAACGTGGGTCGATGGTATCGACCCTCGCGATATCGGCAAGCCTTCTTTTCTTTTCGTCATTGTGCCTGATGCTGACTCGATACCATCGACGAGGGTCGATGGTATCGACTCCCTTAGGCATCAGTTTTATCCCTTTTCCATCGCTGAAGCTGAATGTGTCGATAGTATCGACTTTGGGGTCGATAGTATCGACTGACTGGTCGCCAGCAACCTGATGGTAAGTCGCTACCATCGACTTCCCTATCGATGGTATCGACTCTGCACTGCTCCTTGTCGCTGGCTGCCTGTGGTTGTGTCGATAGTATCGACAGTCGTCGATGGTATCGACAACTGCAGATATGTGTTTTTCCTAAAATTGCAAAACAAAACCACATAAGCTGAGATAAAACCTAATATTGTAATCATTTATGCTCAAAACAATAAAATAAGAGAGATTTGACACTGAGAAGGATCATAGACTAAAGTAAGTGAATTATGCGATATTAACCACCAAAATGACCAATAGACGCATAAAACGCGAGCAAAACAAGTCTATAAATGACACTCAAAATCATCGCATCAAACTCCCCTAAGCTTGAACATTGCTCGTCCTCGAGCAACAAAACTCTAGAATAGAATTGCGAGGGTTAACTAAAGAACAGATTATCACAACAAACATCACCATATGATCCCCGCTAGACATTCACATTACGGCCCTCACTAACCATGGAATGATAATTACCCTAAAGGCAACAATAATCATCCATAAAAGATATCTACCTCAAAATTGATGAACACTATCATATAAGGCGGTTAACATAATAAAATTATCCAGTTCATATTTGGTGCATCTTGTGATCTCCTATCTACATTGCTCGCCCTAACTACCATCTACATGGAAGCAGCTCTCCTGGTATTAACGAGTGAGGAGAAAATCACAGTGGCCTACCAATTCGAGCAACGGGTGGATGGAATGGGTGGCTAGTGGAAGAAAATGGAAGCATTATACGATTTTAACATGCAAAAAACAATAATGACCTAAATGATGCATATGCAAGTAAAAATTCCCTAATGCCTACATTTGGGTGGAATGATGCATGCACTATCATCCCGTCTCAAGGTGAGATGGAATATCTAAAAGAACTACATCATGTACTTATTCTTCTTAAAATGCAATGAGACATGATCCTTTCTCCCTCTCAATCCTACTTGCTTCTCAATACTCCTTTTTTTCGAAACTCTTTTTTTTTTTTCAATTTTTCAACTTTTATTAATTTTTTTAAGAGATTATTTTCATAGCTGACAACGAATTATTTGTTGGGCTCACTTATTGCTGCATAACTTATACATTCGAAGCATTCAGAAGGTATGGAACAAGTTCTTCACCTTTTATTTCAGAAGATATATGATGCATGATGTACTATATGCACAAAAGATGTGAATGCAGCTACAACATGATAATTATGCAACTAAATGACACGCACTAAAGAATATGTGCATGTATAACTAGTCTATTTTTTTTCATTTTCATGCAAAATATGTGAAAGTAGTTGCAATACAAAACCTACCTACATGGGATGCAATCAAAGAGATTAAAACCGTAATGTACTTCCAGTTCTTAAGGTGGAATATGAAAACAATGGGGTGGATAGATCACAAGACTAATTGACTGAACCTTTGGAAATTATTATGTGTCCCTCCTTACTGACCTGTGTAGTAATCAAGAGGTTTCTCTCTCTTATTTCAAATTAAAGTCTCATTATCATTTGGTCAGTTTAGGCTCAAACATCCAATTACGTCCACTTTTCATGAATCTTAGGAATGTATAGTTGTGATTTCCTGTTTTAGAGTTGACAAACCCAATCATTTCCTTAAGTTATGTGCTCAAAGTTAAACAACACAAGCTTGCAAAAAACACTAAAATTTTTTAAATTTGCCCCTGATTCCCATGTACAAGCAACGAGATGACACATGACTTAAGACATCCACAATTACACTAGATAAAGTGTGGATCCTACAAACAAACTAAAAACTAAGAGAATTGAATGACACAAGACACAACAATAAAAACTAAAAACTGGGAAAAATAAAGGATAGAGCTGTTCCAACTCCCCCCTAAGCTTGAATTCGACTATGGCCTCATAGTCAAAAACAACATTAAAAGGTGGAACAGTGATACCGATCATTCTTCAGGAGGAGGCGGGTACTGTGGAGCCATGGGGTCCCAAGATGGGTATTGCCCCTGAAAGCTCGGATCGTACTAGGGAATTGGTGGAGGTTGTGGATACCCCCCCAAAATAATTCTGGCTCCAGTAATGATCGTAGAAGGGCTGCTGCTGCATCTCCATCCTATGCAACCTGTCGTGGATGTGATGTTGGTTTTCAAGGAGGAGGCACTCATTCTCGAAAATGGCCCTCTGGTTATCTAACAGCCGGTTCGTTGTATCCTGAATACCGGCGTATGAAGTTGTATGCTGCAGTTGGGTGTGCTAGATCTCTTACAGCATTGTATACATCCCCTGCATGGAATAGACATCCTCTCCTTGATGAGAGGGCTACGGAGGCGGAGGCTGCGAAGAAGATGATGCACCCAGATGCATGCGGGGACGCTTCCGGGGTGCTACTCGTGCCCGAAGAGGAGTGAAAGCCTCCTCTTCCTCTTCATGCTCATCGCCTTCATCGTTGTTGTCATCATCACCACCGTCTTCATCAGAGTCGTCGATGGCAATGACAGGCCATCGAAAATGCTGAGCTCCCTCAATGTTGAAGACGGGGTCTGGAAGTGAGCACTCTTGATATGCTTGATTGACATGGAAATGTGCATATGCCAAGCCATCATGGAGCAAGAGGAGGTTGGAGCGGTGCAGATGCTGGAGGTTGACCTTGCTCCTATTAGAAAGGGGAGGGAGCTGGGAGAAATCTAACCCAAGATAGAGGGCCAGCGGTTTGATGAGACCTCCAAAGTGGATTGGACCCTTCCTCATACTCCTCCTTACGGCCAACACGCGCGTTAAGAAGAATGCGCCCCAATTGCACTCCTTGCGCTTCAGCAATTTGTGCAGGAAAAACAAATCCGTCTCTTGAAACTTGCTGAGAGACAAGTCGCCGCGAGCGAATAGCGTGGTACAGAGCATACGGTGAAGAATCTGCACAAACAGATGCTCGAAATCAGCCACTGTAGTGTTGTGGTAGCTCACGAATTTGCCAGGGGGTGCAGTCACCAGCTGGGCGAAGATAGCGTCGTAGTCTGTCCAGTTGTCTGGCCGCCGGTGCTGGTAGTCATTATGAAACCAGTTATAAACTGAATTGAACTGGGCGAGAGTGAGGGTGTAGTTGTTGTTGTAGAGTTTGAACGACACCCACCCTTTCCTCCACTCTCTGTCTGTGGCGATCAAGTCATTGGGTACTACATTGATGTCCAATGATGCCATGAACTCCGCCACGAGTTCCTTGTACGTCAGCCACTCGCCGAAGAATGGCTGGCCGTCGACGTGGTACTATAGCTCTTTGGGCCTCCTGGATGTGTCTTGCCTTCCCCTTCAAGATGTAGGCGAGGTTGGCCTCGAACCCCAACTCACGAACCATCGCCCGATCAACATAGCGCGTGGGCTCGATCTTTCTCTTCATCAGTTCCTCGTAGACCTTCCAGACCTCCGCGGAAGGATGGACAATCCTCAGACGAGGAATAGATGTAGTAGGTGGAGGAATGAACTTGGGGATCTCCATAGGAACCGCTCGTGAAGAAGATGCACCGGTTGTACACACCATCGTCACCAAGAAAGAAGGAATAGAAGATGGAGCTTGGTGAAGGTCGGAGAAGACAATCTCTGCTCGGTGACGGCTTGGGGAAGATCACGCTCCTTGGATGCTCGTAGCCGGGCTCTGGTCACACAACAAGATGCACGACACAAGTGGAGGGCAAAGGCTCTGAAGGTGTGACATTATATGACAACCATCCCTCTCTTTTATAACCACGACCGACGCTACTGTGTACCCATCAATACCATCGACACAGGTCGATGGTATTGACACCTGTAGCACAATCCGGTCTTCCGCTAGTATCGACGGTTGTCGATAGCCTAATGTGGAGGCCCGGATCGATGATGCGTCGATACCATCGACGGGTGTCGATGGTATCGACCCATCCCACGGATCGATTCTCTTGATGTAGCGATCGCCGTTGATTTCCTCTCGTGGATCGGTGACATGTCGCGTCGATACCATCGATGCAAGTCGATAGTATCGAATCGTCTTAGGGCACACACCCTCGCGAGGCCGAGCCGCCGCTTTCTGCCTATAATCGAGTTGATACCATCGACAGGCCCGTCGATGGTATCGACTTCACTGAGACAAATTTCATCTGAATATCTTTAGGGATCTCGCGATTATAGACATCCATGTCGATACTATCGACCCCGTTCTGGCGAGCAACCTGATGGTAGGTCTATACCATCGACGAGGCCGTCGATAGTATCAACTCAGAGAGATCTTTGTAGCCGCCTAACTGTGCCCCTATCGATACCATCGACACAAGGGTCGATACTATCGACCTTGCCTCAGTCCTGCACATTGAACAAACAATCACGGTATCTTGTTTACACTAAAAACAAAATCGAATCAAACTAATGTAAAAATGTGAAAGAAACTAAACGAAACTACCAATGGCTGGGTTGCCTCCCAACAAGCGCATTTATTTAATGTCTTAGGCTAGACAAAATCAAGCTTCTCATCTTGGGGCCTCGGAGAGTGTCCATAGGGGATCACTCAGCAGTTTGAACTCAACTCGATCCTGGCCAATCCCCAAGGTCAATGTACCTCTCCCAATAGCGGTGATAACATCATCCGTCGCTTGAAACGTCCTGCCCAATAGCATATCACAACTTTTAAGGTGTGGCATGTCCATGACAATGAAATCCACTGGAAAGATAAACCTATCTACTTTGACAAGTACATCCTCGCACACTCCGTAGGGCTTCACAATGGACCCATATGCCAACTCAATAGTTGTCGCTGGTTTCTTTATTTTCTTTAACCCAAGATTTTGAAACGTGGACATTGGCATAAGATTAATGTTGGCGCCTGAATCACATTGTGCTTGTGGAAAATGTTGACTTCCTATGGAGCATGGAATGTAGCAGCCTCCTGGGTCTTTCCTCTTCTGTGGTAAACTCCCTTGGATAATTGAGCTCACCATCTCATTCACCCGACAAACATCTGTGTCTTTGATCCGCCTCTTCTTGGTGATGATATCCTTGATAAGCCTCCCATATGTGGGAATCTGCACTATCATTTCCACTAACGGAATATTGATATGGAGTCTTCTGAACATCTCCAAGAACTTCCTATAGTGTCGATGCTCTTTCTTCGACCTCTAATTATCCGGAAAAGACACCACTAGCTCATTTAAAGGATTGTGAGGTGGCTCATATGTGCTTTTTGGGGTCTCCTCCCCTAAGTTTGCTTCAATGTCACCCTCTGGTGTAGACTTTGGTACATCATTTATAACAGGTGTAACTCGTGGAGGCTCCTCTCCCGCAGTGACTGTAACTTCACCCTGACGCATGGCCTTCACCTGCTCTTCTTGCCTAGGTGCGGGCGCGACCGTGGTGGGCTCTTGGCAGGATTTTCTGAATGGGATATATCTGCCAGGTAGTCCATAATGACTGCGAAGATATGGTATTCTCAGTGTAGCCTCCATATCAAAAATCATTTTTCTTTTGTCCTGGACTTCCACCACCGGGGGCTCTGCCTCAGTAATCACAGATATGTACTTTACTTGATGATGTGCTTCAACAGCCTGTGCATTCCCATCCTGTCTTTGTTGATTGGCATGCTTCATGGCTGCCACTTCATTGGAAATCTGGGTCACAGTCGTCTCTAGTACCCTCATATGTGCTCCATGGCTTTGCAATGTTTGCCCAAATTTAGTCAAGATCTCACCCTGAGACTGCAGCTGCTTACTAAACATGCTCATCATCTCCTGATTTTTCTGCACCACTTGACTAAGCAACTCAGTGCTTTTGTCTTCAGCCCTTGGTTGTGGCTTTGCATTTGGATATTGTAGGAAGTTGTTTGGATCCTTCCATGAGAATTTCCTATCCTTCCTCCAAGCATAATCATTGTTTATGTAGCCCTGTTGTTGCATAAATTTGACATGGCCTTCCTCATCAGATTCTGCATCTTCTTTGGCAAGCAATTTCTTGGCTAGAAGGTCTAATTTATCATTCAACTCCTTAATGGCCCTGGACTCACCTACAACTTTCACTTGTTCTGGGGCATCCCTGTTGCCCCAGGATTGCTTCTTGGCCATGTTCTTCAAAATTTCCCAACACCTCGTTCCTGTGTGGTTTAAGAAGAAACATGAACATGTGGAGTCTAAGTTACTTCTATCATGCTTGGAAAGAGCAAAATAGAAGATTTTTACCTGCTTCTCCTTATCCAGCCCATGATGCGGGCACCTCCTTAGCATGATCTGAAACCGTTCCCAGGTCTCGGAGTAAGTCTCTCCTGCTTTCTGACTAAAATTATGAATTTTTCTGATCATATCATTTGTCTTCTCGGGCGGAAAGAATCTTTCAAAGAACACTTCCACCATGTGGTTCCATGATTCCACATACTCATCATCAAGATTATGTAGCCATTCTCGTGCATTTCCCGCCAAAGAGCTGGGAAACAGCTTCAAGTACAACGTCTCCTGTGGAAACCTGTCTATCTTGATCATATCATAGTTCTCGACGAACTGGATTATATGAGTCACCAGATCTTCATTTTTAAGCCTGTGAAATGCATTGGATTTGACCAAATTTATTAATGTAGGATCAATCTTATAAGTCAGAATGTTGACCGCCTGCTTCTTTATTGGCCCCTTTAAAGCGGATGAGGAAGAAGCCTTTATGTTCTCCCATATCATCTGCTCTTATGCCATGGCTTCTTGTTCTAAGTCGGAATCTATTTCATCTGATTGGTCTTGAATATAGTTCTCCTCGTCATCTAGTCCCGGCAGTGGAACCTCTGGTGATTGCTGTGTGTAGTCAGTGCTACGCGTCCTCACCATGCACCAGTACCTGCAAAATAGTAGTTTCAATTCAGTACAATGCTAGACAATTACGATAATATGAAAGATAAAACTACAAATTTCAAAAACAATAATAAAATAAAAAATGTGGCCTAGAGTGACCACTCGCAGCACTCGTAGTGCCGACAATTGCAGTGTCCCCGACAACGACGCCAAAAAACTGACACGATTTTACTGTGCGTAGAACGCAAGTGCACGCGTCAATGTAGTATAGGCCCTTGTGAGGCCCGAGTCGAACTCAGGGACACTGAATTATCGGTAGACTACTACTAACTACTCGCAATCAGCTAGACCAATAAAAAGGTTATGAGAGTTGTTTTTAAAAATAAAATAAAATAAAATAAAACAAAGAAATCGATTAAATGTTTAGTTTAATCAATTCAAATGGAGATCTTTAGGGTTGCGGTTTCATAGTGGGTTTTCATTGTATGAATTTCTGCATAATAATTCAGGTTCATCTCTCAATCCGAATAGTGGCCTGTAGTCATAATTGCCCACTGTCGTGGTACAATGCACTACCTACGTCTCGGTCAGTTCCACCGTCGTAGTAACCTATACCCTAGACTAGGTGCATTAGAAACAAACTCTGGGTTTCCACCATTAACCGTACATCACCCTGTTCAAGGAATTTATTAGTGAATGTGATATTCGTTTCTTTTCAACCGTTAATTCTTCTTTCAAAGTAATTAAAGGCATTAGATTATCATTAAGGTGATCAATCATAATGATAGAATGGAGAAAATGAAATCATACCACGAAATTGAGAGACAAATTATGAATTACTATGATAAAAATGTCATACAATGCTTCCCCGGGCTACTCCCGGTCCTAAAGATAAAGGGGATTAGCCCCGCATGTTCATCTCAGAGCAAAATGTGATTGAAGAGAGGGGAAACATGGAGAAAATTGTGAATAAGTAATGAAACCCCTGAACGGAGTAGATCCAAATGTTCCTCAGTGTATAATGTGCGATCCATAGCCTTTCAGCGGTGGAGAACGTCTTCTTCGGCTTCCAGAATGGCTGGGGCATGCTTCTAGGCTCCGTTCTTCTCTCCACCCCTTCTCGGGATGTGTGTAATGGCTAATGATGTGATACCCTGCTCTTGGCCGCCGTCATTAGGTATAATCACCGAGTTAGGTTGCAAAAATATCACAACTGTTGGATTAGAGCCCATCTGAAACAAACTCTGATCTGACGATGTCGATACCATCGATGCGGGTCTATGGTATCGACCCCTCGCGATATCGGCAAGCCTTCTTTTCTTTTCATCATTGCGCCTGATGATGACTCGATACCATCGATGAGGGTCGATGGTATTGACACCCTTAGGCATAAGTTTTATCCCTTTTCCGTCACTGAAGCTGAATGTGTCGATAGTATCGACTTTGGGGTCGATAGTATCGACTGACTGGTCACCAGCAACTTGATGGTAAGTCGCTACCATCGACTTCCCTATCGATGGTATCGACTCTGTGCTGCTCCTTGTGGCTGGCTGCCTGTGGTTGTATCGATAGTATCGACAGCCGTCGATGGTATCGACAACTGCAGATATGTGTTTTTCCTAAAATTGCAAAACAAAACCACATAAGCCGAGATAAAACCTAATATTGTAATCATTTATGCTCAAAACAATAAAATAATAGAGATTTGACACTGAGAAGGATCATAGACTAAAGTAAGTGAATTATGCGATATTAACCACCAAAATGACCAATAAACGCATAAAACACGAGTAAAACAAGTCTATAAATGTGACTCAAAATCATCGCATCATAAATCTTCCCCATTTTTCATTTTGGAAACCCATGTCATTTGAATGTTTCATGGTCTCATCTAGCAATTGTATGCAGGCTCATTCAAGCTACAAATCCATCTCAGTATGCAGTGCTTATATGTAGGATGTATTTTCTTTGTTTATTGATCCTTAGTCATGTCACAGTGCGAGTAACATCAGAACATAATGATGTCGCAATATTATGGAGATGCAACAGTATGGATAGATCACTGAATCTTATCAGGCTATGGTCAGAACTGTAATTCATAGTTAATTTTAGTGGGAAGGCTTACCATAATATTTACACTAGACGATGTTGAGCATTTGCTCCAGAAGAGTTCTAATCTGACCTTTAAAGCCTAGGACTTCTTACTTCCTATACATGTATTAGTATTTCAAAAAATGTCTAAAAATTATCCAGAAACTTTGAAAACCATCTCTATATATCACCACCGTATGCTTACAGTTGTCGTTCTAAGGTCTCAAAATGTAGAAGTGACTCTAATGTCTAAATAATGAAGAATCCAAGGTCTCAAAATGGGAGGGTGAAGTCTTTCCACACATGGTTAGTAACCAATGAAGATAGTGGGCATGTTTCTCTTCTACTTGATTCTCCTTGTCATCTCCCAACTTCTGCCTTTTAGATGGGTCAGCCACCCTTCCTTGTCAGTACTCCAGTTGTATTCTCTATTTATGTAAGAAAAAAGGTTGTTGTCTGAGGCTGGTACATTAGTTTGGAGTTGACACACTAAAACATTGACACTAAAGCTTTATCTAGTAACTTGATGAATTATTGATTGCATGTACCATCTGATGAGACGTTTCATATTTATTTAGTACCAAAGGAGGTGAAATCCCAACCTCTTACTGAGAAAAAGACCCCTGGTAAAAAGCAAACTGGTTTGGGAACCACACCTTCTTCGACATCAGCTATTGTTTCAGATGCTATAAAGTTTTGTTCGGATCTGACTACCACATTGACACATCAATTGTTGGTAAATAATGATGCCATTATAACTAATATATAGCTATGTTTTTTATAAAAACAGATATGTATAACTTTTAGCAAGGCAACTTGTTCATTCGCTATGACCTTTTTTGTAGGTCAAGTTATTTGATGCCAAGAATGATTGTAGAGAAGGCCTTCGTATCACATATTCATCCTAGACAAAATAACCCATTGCATAACCTTGATTGGAGTATCATAAACTGGTGTTCATGTACATGTGAAAGGTAAACTAAGCAATAATCTCATTGGTTTGTTCCAGTACAAATCATTTTCTCAAAACTAGTGTCATACTCTTTTATTTTCACCCACAACACAAATAATGTTACTACATGTTAAGTTATAGCTGGCTGTCATATCTTTTGTATAAGAACAACTGCCACATCAAAAGGAAGAGAGGACAAAGGAATTATCCAATATATAGTCTCATATTCACAAAATATGTGCTGAGCTATGTGGAAACCTCAAACTTGGGGACTGTGTGGAACTACCAGTTGTTGATGAGAATGATTTGTCTTTCAAGAATCTCCATGAATATCAATATCAACTACAGGAGCTTCCTATGGCCAATCAGAAGAAGAGCACAGAGAATTTCTCTATTTTCAATCAAGAAGAGCAATACCTTAGCAATCTCTCTTCTTATGAGTGTATCAATGTTATCATATTTGTTCATGATACAAGTGGAGGAATTAATACAAAAAATTCAAGATAGAAGAAGATTCACATGATCATGTGGCATATAGAGTCTACAGTGGATAGAGGCATTCATAAGAAGATATTGTATAGATGTATTTTTTTCTCCTTGCATATTGAAAAATAGGGCCAGGTTAATGTCCTCCCCATGTGTACTCATTGTTCAAATATAAATAAAAGTATCATTGATGACATTGTAAGCACAAATCGATCTTGATTAACATTCATCTTTTTTCTTTTTGAAAACCCCTCTATATTGGCAAGCGACTAACTGGATACATAATGTCTCTTACTACATATGTATCTGTAGTACATGGTGTCTTTCACTACACACTAGTTACAATCACATGTGTAGTAAGTGCTAATTTTTGCTATACATGAACTACATATACAAATTGTAACCAATGTCATCTCTCCCTACATATCATAGCTACAAATTGAGTTGAACTCATATATTTAGCTACAATGGAAACTACATTTTTATGTGTAAGGACATTTTTTACCTACAATTAGGGTCACATATGAATGTGTAGCCAGAGGAATAACTAACTACAAATTTGAAAAATGTAGCCTAAATAATTAGCTACACGGGTATTAGCTTCATATTCTAAATGTAAGGATAAATGTAGCCAAATCTTTTATCTAGAAATTTTGGGGTTTTCGCTACAATTTGTTTTGTAGTTAAAGACCATATTTTTTGTAGTGCATAGTGAATGTTGTGAAAGTAAGGTGATATCCAATTGATAATAACAGATTAAATATTTTGCAAAATTTGAGTAATATGATTATTTGGATAGATTAATAGTAAGGTGATATCCAATTGATAATAATAGATTAAATATTTTGCAAAATTTGAGTAATATGACTATTTGGATAGATTAATAATATGCTACTAGGAACATTATCACACTTGTTCCATGAATCTATAATCCTTTTACCAAAAATAGCAGTTCTTACAATATAGATCAAAGTATCCTAAAAAATGACAATGTAATTCATATAGTAAAATATTGTAAAAATCGTGATCACTTCTTTTACAACCAAGAACAATATTTTTTTCATAGTGCGTACATTTGAGGAGGTAAAATATACAAAAAAATATGAGAGTGACACTTTGAAGCATTTCTCATGGGTTATGTTACTCAAACCACATGAGGTGACAACATTTACCTCCAAAATCCATGAGATACAAATGTATTATCAATATTTGAATGATATGGGAGTGTGAGAAATGTAAAAATTGAAATTTCATGTTATAAATAACAAAATCTTCATGCTCCATTATAGAGAAACCTAAATCTAGATAAATGAGAGTCTCAGAAGGACGTGCACATCTTTGGATCATACTTGAGACAATTTTGATATTCAGTTGCACTACATTTTTACTAGAAAAAAATGTGGGAAAATGTCAATGTATCTCTATTAATTTAGTCACTTTGTATACCATCTACAAATAAAATCATTTTCCAGTTATGAATAGGGATATTTTGTTATCATACATTTCTAGATAATACATTTCTCTATTTTTTCTATAATGTTATTTAGACATTAGATGTATGAGATAATAAAGGGTACCTATGTCAGATTACCATCAAAGCCTAATAACTCTAAAGAAATTATTTGATGTTTTCACAATACTTAAATTTTTATCCTTTAGTTATTTGATTTGAATCTGTCTTTTTCAATTGAGATACACATATCAAATTTATTCAGAAATTACTTATGTCTAAAATATCTTTGGAAGTATTAGCGATATTGGTAAATGTGATGAGTTCAATGATTCACATGATTATGAAAACATTTGAGTTTATCAACTAGTTTACATAATATAACCACATTAACTTGGAATATGATTGTTGTATGCAGATATTATTTGACAAACAAGTTGACAAATAAAAATGATGTGTATAGTTTTGGAATTGTGTTGTAGGAGCTAACAACAGGACTTCCAGCAATCATTATAGATAAAGACAACACTAATGTAGCTCAATGGGTGCAAAATAATCTTCAACAAGGGGATATAAGATAAGTAGTAGAAAAAAACTTGAAGGTGAGTATGACATGCATTCAATTAGGAAAGAAGTAGAAACTACATTACCATGGACTCCACCAATTTCAACACAAAGAATTCACATGAGTGAGGTGCTGATCCTACTAAAGGATTGTGTACAACTAGATACTCACAAGGATCAAACACTAACAACAAGCCAAGTTTCATAAAATAACTTAAATAGTAATGCATCAGTTGGATTTCTTGGTATAGATGTGAATCCAATACGAGAACCATGAACATGATAGATACAAACACATCAATGTCTGATTAATCATGCATACTTATCTTCTTTTATTGTAATCTTTTATATATTTCTTGTACATATTTGTATATGAATTTATATTTCTTTGTGTGTGGGAGATATAATGTATTGGATGGAAAAGAGTAGTTATCGACTTGAATTTTATGTAACCAACAATAACAAGTCAAAGAATATAAATTGACAAGGCATGTTTGGAGTTGAAATAAGTTTTCATTAACAAAATTCAAGAACAATTACTTTTTATACAATGAGATGAAATTACAAACATGCTTATGGTGGGTGCGCAACTCTATATTTGTTGTTGATAAGATTTCATAAAAAGTTCAAGAACATTGACTATGTGAGATGGCATTATAAACAAGTTTAGGGTGGGAGCACTACTCCATATTTTTATTTAATTAGCATTTCATATAAAAGTTTGATTGTATAGTTACATAAGTATACTTGAAATCATTTGCAAAACATGGCATGTGGGAATTGCAAACTTCTCATTTGTAAGACTAGTGCTCTCTTCAAAATAAGTCTTAACTTATGACATGATACTTTGTTAATTTGGCTCACAAGTATATGAGAGTATCATAGTCAAGGTCTTCTCCTTAAAGAACTTTCCTTGTTTACTTAAGACTCAACATATCCAACAATCTATGTTTATGTTCTTAGATTAGTTTATTGTATCAAATTATCTAGAATTAACTGTGGAAGTAAAAAATTCTATCATAACTACATGGTAGCAAATAAGTTGAATGTTTCCATGAATTTAGTTACCCATACCATACCATATCCTAACTAGATAAGGAAGACTAAGATGTTTAAATGTTTCAATGTTCCACTACTCCTACAGGTTATAGTTCAGTTGCCATGATCCGTGATTGGGAAATCTAATATTTAGACATGAAATTAGATTATAAACTCTACAACTTCCAGAAAACATCACTTGAGTACTATTTTCAATTAAACTATGTAACCATGTATGTGATCTTCCTATAGTGGGTACACTCTTTCAACATGAAAAAAGACAATGACAAACATATGAACGTTGATCAAGAAAACATACACAAACAAAATGTGTTCACCTTGACATAGATAGAATTTGCATTAAACCTAAAATATCTTGGGATCTACTTCCCTATTGTAATAAGGATAGTACTACTACATCATTGCTTATAAATGCATGCAAAAGGCAACTAGTAAGGTAATCCATGGAACAAATTGGTTTTAGATAAAAAACAACATATAAGAGGGTAGAGAGATAGATGCATAT
This sequence comes from Alisma plantago-aquatica, assembly GCA_963693085.1. Classification (NCBI taxonomy): domain Eukaryota; kingdom Viridiplantae; phylum Streptophyta; class Magnoliopsida; order Alismatales; family Alismataceae; genus Alisma; species Alisma plantago-aquatica. The sequence continues at coordinate 614,280,296 of OY856415.1, forward strand.
CTGATGTATATGGATATGCCTTAAAGTGTTTGAAGAATGCCTCAAGAATCATTTTATTAATTTGATTTGAGAGGAAGTGAAATTCCTTTTTGGAGAAAGCAAGTATTTTCAATGGTGAAAATTTCATAACAAAATTCTCAAACTCTAAGAATAACATGACATATTGAGCGATAACACTTTCTGGGGACATTAGGGTTGGTGAAGGTTTCCCTACAATCAACATCAAACACAACATATGTATAGGTTAAGATCACTTGGACAAAAAACTTCATAATTACAAAAATATTTTGTATGGGGATGCACATAGCATATTATGGTTGCCAATGACTAAAATAAGACACATGGCATGTATTTTGCTGATGATTCTAGCATATTCTGATAGAATTAAACATGAAGTGGACAAAACACACTTAATTTAATTTACTCACAAAGTGTAATTCCACTTTCATTGATATTGAGTTTCCAACACATCACATCAAATGGTCATGTCTAATGATTCTCAAAGTTGTATATATTCCAAAATTGGGAAAACATTCAGCATGGGAAGAGTGAACCTTACATATTAACACAAAATCTTTATAGAATTATAGCTAAAAAGAGGATAAAAGCAAGTGATAAGTGCATAAATAGAACATATCTTACCTATATTAGATGCATTTATAAAATATCTATTAGCTTAAAATTTTTCTTATCCTCAATCAATAATGATTGAGATGTGTGATGAAATTAAATAATATATAAAAAGATGCATTTTTTTCTCATGTGAAAAGAAAAAACTAGTGAATTAATATTGTAGTTCATAAAATGTCACTCATATCATTTTTTTTCATCTTAGATATTGGCAACCAAATATGAACTAAGTTGTGCTCATGTCAATTAGAGAGTAAGTCATGATAATTCATGATGAAAAAAAATCATCTAGGCACTAATCACCCCACCTAAAGCTCCACACTTCAAACTAGATATTGCGGATAACCAACCAATATGGTTTAGATGATGCTAATTTACCATATATAAGAGACAGTATGGTGTGGAATTTACCAAGTCAAACCAAATAACTCAAAAAACAACAATGGAATATCTTGAAAAAGTGGAATCGTTAATTCTTTTGCAAAGTATTTTGTAGAATAATATAAAATGAGAGAAAGTAAATTTGTTGAAGATTTATGTATAATTGTATCGACCATAATAACATGATGTTGCATTAAAAAGTATATAATATTATGATTGACTCTACTTCTCACTAGAAGCAACTAATTACAATAGATGGACCATGTAAATCAGTGGGGTGGCTCTAATTAATGGGTAGAATGTTAATGCACTAGATAGTAAGAACATACCCTATTTCTGTCCCTAGGCATAGCTTCCTCATATGTAAATATTAATTAAATTAGAGATACACATAATAAATTTCCATCCCTAAGCATATCTTCCTCATATGTAAATTTCAATACAATTCAAAATTTATAGTCTACTAATATTGACAAAATTCATGAATAATGTATTTACAAACTGAATGTTAATATGCTGCACTTACCTTCAAGGTATATGATTTTCCTCATGTGGAATGTCAATTCGGACCAATCAATTCTCATGACAACATATCATCCATAATGTAGGTAATATGTGGTCGAGGTTGTTAGGAATTTTAGCCATCTTAAGGGTTTTGTATATTTATTTCAACATTAATGCTGAATTATATGTTGTTCCCCATCAAAAAAAATGATAATTATAAAGCAACTATTGAATCTAAAATTTAATTTACTTTCAAAATACACTTTCTTTGTGAGTCAGGAACCTTAAATCAAATTATAAAGTTGATATGAGCTCTATTTTTACTTACAATGTTGTTGATTGATAAATAAGTTCATATCTTGTTCAAAACATACTTTTTTTAAGATGATGACAATGAAGCTTAGTTTGTGTCAAGTTTTGATGATTGATCATAATAAGAGCTAAAATAATATATGGATCAAATAAATTTGAAGTGATGATGAAACATCTAAATATGAACATGATAAATAGCCAACGAAACATATTTGAGACAACAAAAATCTTTCTATCTCTTGTAATGATTACCATCTAAATTTTTCATGAAACAAATTTCATTGCCCTTGTCTTAACTAAGTCATGTAATGAAAGAATATGCATTTATTTACCAGTGAACAACACTTTTTTTTGTAGAAGTAGAGGTCATTTCACCTTTATAGTTTGTTTTACGGGGTCTCTCTCACAACTTCAATTCATTAATGACGTCACAAAATGAATTATATTTTGTTCCTCATTTAAATATCTAAATATACACAAATATTTACAATGGCCTATTTCCCTCGTTAGTACACACCCTTTATGTGATTAAACATACTTATATGAAACTACTAAACAATCTATGGTCTCTTGATTCATAATCGTAAGTCTCTATTTAAAATAATTTCATCGTCCTTTTTCTTTTCAAAAAAAATCTTATAAGATAAAATCTTTGCTGATTTTGGTATTTTACGTGTGTGGCATGTGAGGTTGACTATTAATATTAAAATTTTGAAATGAATTTATATGCGGGAATGTACCAAGGTGAACGAAACCATAAGTAAACACGGAAACACAATATGGAATAGGCAACATGATATACAACAATATGCCCAAACATGAAGTAACTAAATTTGAATTCAACACTTAATAGTTTCTACAATTTTTATTCATTCAAACACAAAGTTTGATGTTCTAAGACTAAAATCAACTTTTTATATTAAGAAAATCATTAATTCAACATATTATTTATTTCTTAACTAGAAAACTCAAAAATCAGTGTGTGTCAAATATTCTACATATGGGAAACAACTTTTTCAAAATTATGCGAACCCATGGTTTTTTGAATTGTTATCAAACATTAGTTAAGGATCCATCTTATGAAGAGCTTGTGAGTATCTGATATAATGTCAATATTTGTTTGTGGATTAACTTGAGAAACAACCTCAACAATTCAATCTTAGGTTGAAGCAACATAGATGTCATACCTCATATTTTGTGAGATCTCCTATAAGCTCTGAACATATATTCTGAAGATTATATAATAAAAATAGTACAATTGAATTTCGTTGAAGTCTAAGAATTTGTTTGCAATCACATCTGAAAAGTTAGTTTTAGAAAAATTATTTCAAATGATTTTAATCAGATATTCGACATCTATATTGCATACAAAAATGATTCATTATGTTTTCAAAAATAATGCATTCACTTTGAGAAACAAAATCCAAAATACACAACTATATATATATATATATTTATATTTATATTTATGTATTTAACATTATGTGTATGTGCGTGTATATTTATACACACACACATATATATATGTACACATGTATATATATTTGTGTATTGGTATACAAATCAATACATACATAATAGTTACATACAAACATATATATATATATATATATATATATATATATATATATATTTCTATTAGTACATAATTTATATATATACATGTATATATACACATATATAGACATATATATTATATAGGGGATGTATGCTTTTCCCAGTTGGGTAACATAAATTAGTTACCATCAATTTTGGTTACAATTTAAGTGTTCAAGTTACAATTTTGACATTTTGGTAATAGATTTTCGCTCTTGGTTATAATTTGTGGCTGAAATTATTTTTCCAAAAATGTCATTTTTACTACTTTCACACAATGAAATATAGATTTGACACTATTTTCATAAAACACGTCTTTATATTATAAAGTCAGTGGTCTAATTATATTTTGGTGCCTTACTATTACAAAACTTGATACACATGTAACTAACCTTAGATACCCTACTCTGGTAAAGAATAAATAAATATATATAGGGGTTTTATTCATGCCAGGACATGTAACTAAGGTTTCACTACTCATGCAACCCAAAAAGTAACTATTTGGTCAGAAAAGTAACTATATAGACAAAAAAATAACATTATGCTGAAAAAGTAAAAATGAGAAAATCACATAGAAAAATTCTGGGATAAATATGTAACTAGAATTTTTACTGTGTGTTTTGTTTGCTTTACCGTTTTCGTCGTATAGTTACTTTTTTTGACAACATAGTTACTTTTTTGTCCAGGTAGTTACTTTTGTAACCAAATATTTACTTTTCAAGTTGCAGGGCAGTGAAACCTTAGTTACATATATATATATATATATATATATATATATATATATATATATATATATATATATATATATATATATATATATATATATATATACATATATATATATATATATATTTATATATTATAGATATATATGTATATATGCACATATATTACATACATAATAACTATATATAGGTATATATGTAAATATATAGGTAAATATAGGTATAAACATATGTCCATGATCATGGAGATATATTAGACTTGTGAGAGGTATATATATGAATATATAGGCTTTTTCTTTAATAGTCGTGCAGGTAACTAAGGTTTCGCTACCTTGCAATTTGAAAAGTAACTATTTTGTAAAAAATGTAATAATCTGGAAAAAATAACTATGTCATCAAAAAAGTAAATATATGAATAAAAATACAAAAAAAAGTAGAATACAAACTAAAAATTATTGTTACATATTTATTCTATAATTTTTACTGTGTATTATGCTTCTTTTTACTTTTTTCACAAAATAGTTACCTTTTTTACAACATAATTACTTTTTATCAATATTGTTGCTTTTTTGGCCATATAGTTAATTTTCGGGCTGCACAAGTAGGGATACCTTAGTGGTCTGTGCGAGCAACAAATAAACCCCTATATATCAGTTATATATGTGTGTATATGTATACAACACACTTATATATATATATATATATATATATATATATATATATATATATATATATATATATATATATATATATATATATATATATATATATATATATATATATATATATGAAGTTTGGAACTGTGTACCGAACATTAAAATAACACATGTGAATTAAGTTGATAATATCCAATCATATGGATCAAATCAACACTATATATATTAGATGTGTTTAAAATGTCATAACCATATATCATACAGATCATGAGATATAGAAATATATGATTGAATGGTTTCTACAATTTCTGACCTTAAAGTTCATTAGAAAATACAAATTTTCTTTTGTTGGATGATCTATAAATACCAAATTGTGGTAATTTAATTTGGTGTACACATCTTATCTAAGGGGTATACTTTACATCCATAATGTTAGATTATTCAATAGAATTTCAAAATTATTAGAAATGAGTATGGGTACACATAAGCTTATATATATATATATATATATATATATATATATATATATATATATATATATATATATATATATATAGTCAGGCTAGAATACACTCGAGTGTATCCGGATTGGAATACACTCAAGTAGTTTTTCATGATGCAATATTTTTTTTGAAAATCTAATCCATTGATCTTATTAAACATCTCGTGAACAACTCATACAAAAAATTTGAGCACATTTGGATATGCATAGCTCATGTTATGAAGACCGCAAAAATTATGCATTTCAAATTAGTTTCGTGCGTCGATTTTGTTGCCCTTGGATGGGTGACTTACACTCATCCAAATGGGTTCAAAATTTGTATGTAGCCTAGTTATAGTATGACGGTGAAGATCAATGGTTTACATTTTGCAAAAAATAGTATTGATATAAAAACACACTTGAGTGTATTCGTGCGATCCGTACACTCGAGTGTATTCTAGCCTGACTCTCTCTCTCTCTCTCTCTCTCTCTATATATATATATATATATATATATATATATATATAAGATCTAGCTAGAATACACTCGAGTGTACGGATCGCATGAATACACTTAAATGTGTTTGCATATCAAGACTATTTTTTGCAAAATGTAAACCATTGATCTTCACCATCATACTATAACTTGGCTACATACAAACTTTGAGCCCATTTGGATGATTGTAAGTCACTCATCTGAGGGCAACAAAATTGACGTGTGAAACTAATTTGAAATGCATGTATATATATGTATATGTATGTATATAGGCTAAAATAATTGTGTACTTGAGTACATGTAGGTTACATGTACCCATCTTCATTGATGATAATTGTTAAATTCTATTCAACAATCTAACCTAATGGATGTGATTCATACCCCTTAGATAAGTTGTGTATAAGAAATCACTAGAGTCTGACATCCATACATGATCCTATAAAAGACTGTGTATTTAGTAATCAACGGTAAGTTGAGAAGACTACAAAAACCATTCGATGATATATTGCTATATCTCATGATCCATTTGAAATGTGGTGATGATTTTTTAGATAGGTGTAATCTATATAGCGTTGAATCAATCCATATGGTTGGATTTTGTGAGCATACTACACATGTGCCATTTTAATGGCAGGTACACCTAAGTTACATGTAATGACCGGTACATACATCCTAACCTCATTTATATATGTATGTATATATATGTATATATAGGACGTTCGTTCAATGCCCACGTGGGTAGCTACCCACTCCTATTTTGGTTTTTTTGGGGGTTTTACTTTTGATATGTAGTGGGTTACTTTATCTTACAATCTGTTACTTTTCATGAATAGGTAGTTACATTTGTACCAACTATAACAAATATATAATTACATACTTATTCCAGAATTTTCATTGTGTATTTTACACAGATAATTTTTTGAGTCGAATAGTTACTTTTTTGTCGAGTGAGTTGCTTTTCTGACTGAATAGTTACTGTGGTGGATGCACAAGTAGCAAATTCCAGGAAACCCATGTGGGTGTTAAAGATAAACCCATACAGACTCACACACATATATATATACATATATATACATACATACACACACACACACACACATATATATATATATATCTATATATATATATATTAATATATATAGGCCATTCATTCACTACCTGCATGGGTAACTAACTTTAGTTACCCGTGGATCTATTTTGTAATAGAAAGGTACCTATTTGTAATCTGACTGACAATGTTTGTATGAGATGACCAAATTTGTAATAAAAACACTTGTTTTTTATTACAACGTTAATTGATGTCATAAATATCATGTTTACTGTTATCAGATGTGTAATAAAAAATGAGTGTTTCTATTACAAATTCGGTCATCTCGTTAAAGACGTTGTCTGTCTCATTATAAATTGATACATTTCTATAACAAAAATGATCCAGGGGTAACTAAAGTTAGTTACCCGCACGGGTAGTGAATATATAATCATGTATATATATATATATATATATATATATATATATATATATAGTCAGGCTAGAATACACTCGAGTGTAGGGATCACACGAATACACTCAAGTGTGTTAGCATATCAAGACTATTTTTTGCAAAATGTAAACCATTGATCTTCACTGTCATACTATAACTAGGCTACATACAAATTTTGAGCCCATTTAGATGAGTGTAAGTCACTCATCCAAGGGCAACAAAATCGACGCGTGAAACTAATTTGAAATGCATAATTTTTGCGGTCTTCATAACATGAGCTATACATATCCAAATTTGTTCAAATTTTGTGTATGAGTTGTTCACGAGATGTTTAAGAAGATCAATGGATTAGATTTTAAAAAAATATTGCATCATGAAAAACTACTTGAGTGTATTCCGCTCCGGATACACTAGAGTCAGGCTAGTATACACTTGAGTGTAGGGATCGCTCGAATACACTCAAGTTTGTTTGCATATCAAGACTATTTTTTGCAAAATGTAAACCATTGATCTTCACCTTCATACTATAACTAGGCTACACACAAATTTTGAGCCCATTTAGATGAGTGTAAGTCGCTCATCCAAGGGCAACAAAATCAACACGCAAAACTAATTTGAAACGCATAATTTTTGCGGTCTTCATAACATGAGCTATACATGCCCAAATGTGTTCAAATTTTGCATATGAGTTGTTCACGAGATGATTAAGAAGATCAATGTATTAGATTTTAAAAAATATATATCGCATCATGAAAAACTACTTGAGTGTATTCCGCTCCGGATACACTCGAGTGTATTCTAGCCTGACTCTATATGAGTCAGGCTAGAATACACTCGAGTGTAGGGATCACACGAATACACTCAAGTGTGTTTGCATATCAAGACTATTTTGTATATATATATATATATATATATATATATATATAATGCAAAACGAGTCACCTTAAAAAAAATTTGATGGTGATTGGAAGCATGCTTATGGTCTATGCCCCTAGACCTTTTATTCTTGGTTGGATGGTAGATTGTTCCTATTTATATCTCGGTTTGCATATCGAGCCTCTCTCTTCATTTACATATTTAAAACTACTAATTATTTCCTTCCTATGATCCCCTTGAATGTAACTCGAGGTTTCCCAATTACAACATAATATTTTAATAGGATTAGGATAGTTTTATTACATGCTATGGAAAAGAGGATGTTCTACACCAGGAGAACCGACCATTTCAGAAGATGAACCTATCGGTTGGGGGATCAAGGAGGCCAATGATAGGATAAGCCAACTTATGGGTTGGTGGCCCAACCGATCATCTGGAGGAGTCTAGACATTGCTAGGACCGAAGGCTAGATGACTAGTTCTACAGACCGGACAACTAACTAGGAGGCCAAATGACCGGTTCAAAGGTTGAATCGATTGACCAAAATAGGATCCAACACAAATCATCATCGATAATAGGTTATTACATATGATGTGGACCTTAGGTGATAGTAATTCCTTGTGGTGGCTCTAAGGAATTACAATAGGATGGCCATAACTATTGATTACGTTTATTATTGCATGTTTTCTTCATGGTTATAACATGTATATGATTACTATAAGTATGTGGTGATAGCATATGTGTGTATATATATAAAAGTATAAAATTCCTCAATAAAACACATTAAGTCAAAGATGCTTTTCATAAGAAACACACATGAAAGACTGGATCAAATAAGCATAGGTTACACCAAATCATGGTGTGTTATCCATCTCATGGAAGTGTGATGGTAGATATGTAGATTTGTCAAAGAAAGGTGCATGTTCTATTGTGTTGGCTTTTGGGTGAGGCTTAACAAGGTGACATTAATGAGATTAAGTACCTAGAAGCATGAAGATGGATTGTGACAAAGAGTTGTGTACACCATCTATCCAAGAGTTTCATTTAGATGCAATTTGAAAATTTTGCCTACCTAAATAGTTAAGATGTGGGTGATCGATCAAAGTTGACTTATGATTTGATAAAATATGGATCTTGGCTCAAGAGAAGGTTGTATGATGCAATCTTACAAATTGATAAGTGGGGGTCATTAATTTGAATGTTATAGTGGGAGAGATAATTAATCGAAGGCCTAACTAAATATTCTTGAATTTTATTTTAATCAAATAAAATAAAAAATGTTTTGACAAATTGTAAATTTTCACTTGTAGAATCAAATGACGACAAATAACATGTTTTCCTTGTGATCTATCCTTGATAAGGACAAGTTGAATAAGATTGAATTTCCATGAATGATTCAGGACATTGAGAATTGTGCTCACACATGAATGTAAGCTTTATGTCCTGGAAATTTTAGAGCTAGGTGAACATGCTCCCACTATGCCTAAGGATGATAGGGATGCTTACAAGAAGCACTTTGAAGATGATGTGGATGTCAAGTTCCTGATGTTATGTTCAATGAACTATGAGTTGTAGAGACACCATGATAATATGGATATTATTGAGATGGTCACACATATTAAGAACATGTACCAAGATAAGGCAAGACAGGAGACATATGATGTTTCCAAGGTGTTGTTCAAGTGCAACATGGAAGAAGGAGATTCAGTAGGCCCCCATATGCTCAAGATTATTGGGTATGTGGAGAACCTTTCTAGACTGGGATTTCCCTTCAGTCAAGATTTGGCCACAAATGTGATTTTGCAATCACTGCCAGAGTCATATAACCAGTTTGTCATGAACTATAACATGAAATTTTTGACAAGTCATTGTCATAATTATTTGGCATATTGAGAACTACTGAAGTGCAAATGAAAAGGACAAACCCAAATCCGTAATGAGGATCAAAAAAGGAAAGGGGAAGTCCAAGGGAAAAGGAAAAGATAAAAAGAGTTCTAAAATTGGACAAAAGTCCAAGTCAACCGAAATCAAAGCAAAGGGAGGGGTAAACAAGGGAGGCAATTTTCACCATTGTCGCCATCTTGTACATTGGAAGAGGAATTGCCTTCTCTCCATGGTGGAACAGAGGAAGAAGAAGGAGAGGATAAAGATCTCCACTTCAGCTATATATTATTAAGATAAAATTTTCTACTCCTTCATCATTGGTACTACGTATCGGATGTGAATCTCACATATGGTCGAATATGTGGGATCTGAAAAGAAGTAAGCCTTTACAAAAGTGTGAGGTTGAATTGTGCATCACAATTTGAGAAAGAGTTGCTTCCACTACAGTTGGAACCTATAACTTATGACTACCCACGGGGATTGTAATAGAGTTTATGAATTGTGATTTAGTACCTACCATAAATAGAAACATTATTTCTATATATTGTGTGGACAACATGGATATGAATTTCATATAAAGCATGGTTGATGTTCTATGGAAGTGCCTCGATGTCCTTTGGTCTTTATTTATTAGATCTTAAGACAAATTTTTATAATGTTAATACCAAAGATTAAAAATCAATGACTCAAACAAAATATATCTTTGGCATTGTAGTCAAGGGCACATTAATGAGAATCATATATCTAGACTCCATAAAGATGTTATCTAGACTCTTTTAATTTCAAATCAAAAGAGACATGTTAGTCTTGTTTGTTGGGAAAGATGACCAAAACTCCCTTCACTGGTAACAGTGAGAGGGCTAGTGATTTATTAGGACTCATACATATTGATGTATGTGGCCCTTTCAGAACAAATGCAGAGGTGGTTATCAGTACATCATTACCTTTTCTAATGACTTTGGTAGGTATGGTTATGCTTACTTGATGGAACATAAGTAGAAACTCTTGAAAACATTAAGGGTTTCATGAATGAAGTACAAAACCAACTTGGTAAAAGTATTAAGGAACTTCATTCTAATTAGGTGGAGAATACTGACGTCAAGAGTTTGAGGACGTTCTGTGAGCCCGTGGTATCATATCACAATGGACTCCACCTCGAACACCACATCACAATGGTGTGTCAGAAAGATTGAATCTCACATGGATAGATATGGTGCAACCAGTGATAAGTTTTCCTCGATCTTTCGACTTCCTTATAGGGTTATGCTCTAGAAATCACAACATTTATACTTAACCGCGTACCATCTAAATAGGTTCAAAATGCACCATATTAGATATGGACTAGTAAGCGTCCCAAGATGTCTTTTGTGAGACTTTGGGTGTGTGACGCTTATGCTAAGAAATTATTTCCTTAAAATCTTGGCCCTAAATCAGATAAATGTTATTTTGTTACTTATCCCAAAGAAAGCACGGGATACAAGTGTATAACCCAACTAACCACATTTGTATTTGCCATCGTGGCCAAAATAGGGAAAACAAAAACCAAAATAGGTTTTTATTGAAGTAGCACCCAAAACACAAACCCAGGAAGGTCTTACTTTCATTGTAATATAGTGGAGGTTTTTCAAGCGATACTATGAAGAGTTTGAGGTGGGATGGGCCTCAAAAAAATCCTCATCTCTGATGAGGTGGTAGAGGTCGACGGTCCAAAACCCCAACTGAGAGACAATGTTTAACAACAACATTGAAAGAAAGAGGACATGGCAGGGAGGCTAACCGCCTAGGTAATTGAAGAAACATTGCCAAAAGAGTTGTGCCAAGCTCTTCGTTGATATAGAGGAAGAACTAGGTTAGGAAACTACTTCGATGGTGAATTGCCCAAATTGATGGTAGGTAATGTTTGTTTGAGGTCAGAAGAAGCTAGAGGAATCAACATTGTCACTGTGATGGCCCAAGAAATTCTTTATTAATGAGTGCTCGAGAGAGAAGCTCGGCAACAATTTTAGCATTTTGTATAGGGGGTGAACTAGGGTTCAAAACTTGGACTTAAATGGAACAAAATCATATCCTGATTTGAAAAGAAGTCTCGATTTCAACAGAGGGTACCAAGTTTCATGAAAAATTCAGCAAATACATGAGTCCAAATCATAGAGAACTATTTTTCCTTCCAGACTATATCCCTTCTGAGGAAGGAGATAAGGATCGGTCCATCCGATCTCCATCTCGCGGCTAAGAAAAGATTGGATATATTGTATATTTGTTAGTGCGCATGACATCCAAACCTTACACTAGAAACAAAGTCCATAAATATATACATCTAAAATCAAAAGAAACTCAAATCATATGAAATAAATTCCATTAATCCCAATATTATGTTATTTGAGTCCTAAATCATATAGAAACTTTCAACTATTATTTTAGGGGTCAAACAAGATTGAAAATCTTTCAAATTTTTAACCTTAGCTCTCCATCAAAATGTAAGACATTATTGTGGTCTTATATTTCCCATTTTTGCAACCTGAAATCCCTACATAAATAAATTACATTTAAACTTCCATAATTCCTAACCAAATCTAGGAACATAATAATCTTGCTAAAATTGTCCATGAAGCTTATCTCGTCATTCTTTTTAAGTTAAAATTCATTTCACCATTTATTATACCCCCAAAAGGCATATATGATCCATTAGGAAAAATGGATAAATAAAGGGGTGTCACTGTTTAACAATTGAAAATAATACCTATAGAATTGAGGATGTGACAAACACATAAATACATTGTTAGTAGATATAACTTCACACATTTGAATAGTTTATAGATCACAAAAAAATATCATGTACATTGTTCCTCACTGAATGAAGGTGTCATGTAACATATGAGAAGCTAAAAAATTACATATATTATGGACCAATTGTAGAGGGAAATCTAGCCATCCCAAGCTATCCATCAAAGTCCATATTCATGGTTTAAGATTCATTTTAGTTATCCCCCTTTAAAACATCTACATCTAAGTGGGTTGGGAACAACTACCTGAAAAGAAAGATACAAGAAAGGCATGTGTTAGAATATATTGGTATATGTGGAATAGTTAAATGTTTTGGAATTAAAATGAACTAAGCATAATAGCAACAACATTCTCAATAAAAATGGGTTATAACATTTTGATATAGCTAAAGGGAAAGTATTAAATATAATGAAGAACAAAATATGTGAAATTTGTATTGGGTGAATAATCAAATAAAACTCTTTTCATTTTATAAATTTCATAATATAAATAAGTAATGAAATGCATATTGATCATATCAAAGACTAGAATAATACAAAAATAAGGGTTGGGATCTATTTTATCCAAACCAAGCGAAGGCGGACTAAAACTTTAGTTTTTTTATTATTATAGCATGGAAGGGGGACTAAGTCTTTTTTTAGTAAGGAGGACTAAAACCTCAGTACCTAAATATATAACATGTGGATGTTGGAATGAAACTATAGTTCCTAGTAGTGGGACTAAAACCTCAGTGTCCCAACAGAAGTATTAACACCTCAATGCCTAAAAATATTATGCATCTACTCTAGATATGTATCGTGAAAACAATACTTTCATATTGAGTACTAAATAGCATAAGTTTAGTCCAATTACTATCCTTGTACAAAAGGGATGAGAACATCAAACATATGAAAATTGGGGTCATATGAACCATATACATAAAATAGATGATTTTAGTAATCAATATTGGAGTAATTATTGAATGACAATTGGTATTCCAAAAGGATTCCATGAGATTAAGAAACATGACAATAATTTGGAATATGCCTTATTGATAACAATGGTCTTGTCATTTAATGTCCAATTGACATCTAAATGATGCATATATTTTTAATTGGTAAATTACATCAAAAGTCTAACTCTACAGTCCAAGACTAGGCTTCAGACCACCTAGTATCAGTGTAAATTAGTATTAAGGTTTAACTCTATAATACCCAAAACCCTAAAATTGACCTTGATTATAACTGATTTAGGTGACAAAATCTATACCATCATCTAGTGAAAACTCTAGTGTTTTAATATCTTTCTGAGATAGTAATAATGTTACAACCCCAACTTTTGGGTTCATTTGGTGAGAAATGTAATTTATCATATTAAAGATATTAGAGCAAATAATGATATAATTTGTTTTGAATGAATGAATTTTTTGGTATTGTTAAATAGGTGGTATTTTCTATTAAAAGAAGATATAATTTCGTGACCAATGATTAAAAGGCAAGTACAAAAAGAATGAAAAAGATAATTTTTGCATTTCTAAGTACCCATGAAATAAGGAATATCAAGGAAATAAATAGGAGAGAGAAGGATTAATTCTCCATGAAGGAATAAGTATTCTTTTGGGAAAAGGGCTTGTTGACTCAGAGATGGTCATCTTAGGGTGTGGACAACCACCCCTATATAATGGGTAGAGCCCTGGTTCGAGTTCAAGAGAATCCCACATACCCTTCTTTCTTCTTCTTCTTCTTCTTCTTCTTCTTTGCATACAAACCCTAACCCTTGAGCGTAGCTCTATCATGGAGCAACAAGGGGATGCAAAGGAGGTGTGATGGAAGCCCAATCATCCCACGATGACACCAGAAGAGCGAGGCCATCTTTCCGTGCACTGGAACTTGCGCCACATCCGCTAGATGGTTGCAAGTCATATGCAATTTGCAGGCATTGTGCGCTTCAGTTAGCTATCTAGGACACAAGCTGGGCGGTGCCCCAGGTGCAGAGGTGGGTGGAGGAGCCAGGGCAACCTCTGCTGGCGGTCCTCGAGTCCCCAGGAAGGAAGGGCGGACCCCCGAAGTGTTGCTGATTGGAGGCTCTACTAGGTCGCGTGAGGTTGAAGACGATCATCTTCGTTGGACAGAAATACCCTCCACGGGCTGAAGAGACCACCGACTTATACAAGGGAAAAATTGATTTTTCAAATGTTTTCCAAGCAGCAAGCAACGTTGCATGTATAGAGGCGACATGGCGCCCTCTGATTGGCTCTGGTAAGTAATATCTTGCAAAATTCATATCTAAATATTGGTAACTCTGATAGTAGCATATAATATATGTATTTTTCTTAGAAAAATGAGAGGAATTAATTAAAATTTGTTTTAGAGGCTAATTCCTCTTGGTATTCAAAAAATAGTGTAAGTTATCAACTTTAATGAATTAAAGATTAAGAAACCCTATTTGGAGATGATAAATGTATTTAGTAGGGTTTAATGGATGATTAAAGTTGATATTAACTTGTTAATTGTAAAAAGGTATATTGAGAACAAAAAGGATGAACTTTGCACATAATTGGTTTAATTTAGAAATTCATGTGCGTAAATATGCTTTAATGGGCCTTGAAACCCTAATATCAGTAATGTGACTCATAATGGTTTTAATTATTCAAAATCGTGAATAAAGTTGAGATATGATAATTCCAAGCTATTTCAAGTATAAAAGTTCCTAATTGTGGATAAATACCCTTAATGTAGTAATTAGGGTTTTCTAATGGATAAAGGTAGAATTATTGACAAATGGAGTTCATCGGTTAATTAAACCACAATAAACTATGAATTGATGATAAATACACATAATGATCTTGTCATGAATTAAAAGTATAAAAATGATAGCTTTTATGTAAAAGAGGCTTAATGGACTTAATTGATGTTTAATTGTGCCTTTAAATCGAAATTAGGGTTATATAAAGGTAACCTTAATATCTTTATGAAGAATAGATGAGATAATTAGGGTTTAAAATAGTAAGAGATGAAGGGAAACCCTAATTGCAATGGAAACCCTAAAAGTTGACTAGAAACCCTAGGAAGCAAGCTAGGTTTAGTAGATCTTGATGGCATGATTAATAATAGGAAATTGTATGCATATTTCAGGATCTCATAATGTTCTTTCTTTCTTATTTGGATTTCTTGATTGGATTATTCTATCTCAAATCATCCTGACAGGTATGTGGTTACGTTTATGACTAACCGCCTTAGTTTCACGATGATTCCCAGAGATTTTATCGGTTGTTTGAAATAAATTGCTTGGATGACTTTTATTTCATGCAACCATAAAGTGACTATGATTATCACCATAAATACGTATATAACTGGATTAGATCTGGATCCTCCTCTATGGCTTTGCAAATGCTAAAAAGGGTAACCTAGAGTAAGGTCTAAGCTATCATGAGTTAGAAATTGGGCTACCCACGTGTAGTGCCATTATACTCTATAGCACATCATGAGTTAAGGAGTGGGCTACCTATGGGTAGTTCCATGTGACTCAACCCTAGAAACTGATTCACCGGTTAGGAAGGATCATGAGGGGTTTAATGGGGATCTACCATAAGGAAGGTAGCATCCAAGTCCACTGTAGGGATAGCACAGAGGATAGGGTATGTGTGGATCGTGCAATTATATTTAAAACATATAGTTGGTTGTTAACTATAATTGAATGCAATATGTTGTTATTAATTTCATGATTATTGGTTTCCCATATACCAACTTTATGCTGACCGACGTTTTGTTTGTCAGTGTTTTAGGTTCAAGTGAAAAGAACAAATAGTAAAGTGGCATATGTGGAATTAAATGAGGATTAATGATAAAGGAGGATTAGTTAGAATATTCTCTCATATGGATAGAAGTTTAGTAATCTGAGTTTTTCAAAGGTATGCAAAAAGTTAATTTTTTTTAATTACAACCTTTTAGTGTAGTTAGTAGAATTTGATAATTGTTATTGATTATTTGTCAAACCTTTGATCCGGAAAATTGGGATAACGACTCTGACCTCTTGGTCTCCCTTAAATGGGGGTTACTGGGAGGTGGGGTCGTTACATATGGTATCAGAGCATAGGTTCATCATTTAAACTTTAATAATTATTAAATTTTACAAACTTTGTAGATCCCAAGGGAGTTATTAGAGGAATTCCCGAAAGATAGAGGTGTCTAGAAAAGGATCACGTTTGGGGGATGGCAAGATTTTCCTCCACACCATTAGTCGGAATACAAGGAATCCCAAATTAGTGTGACTGCCTGGCCAAAGTCTCAGGATTTGACTCGAAATAAGATACCTTTAGGACTCTCTCATCTTGTTCATCCCTTCTCAACTCAAATGTTGTTAAGGACCTTAAGGATTAGGGTTTTTTCTCTCGTTTCCTCACCCTCTTAATAGATTAAGCGTAAAAGAATAGATACATGCTTAGGTCGTATGACATAAGTTGTCATGCCCTCAGGAGAGACTTGAGGCTAGACCTTCTTGTCAGGAGGATAAGTAAAGAGAGTTAGTCTTGGAGGTAGAGACCTCCGTCAAAAGTAGAGACCTGGCACATCCTCTGAGGATGATGCTAACCCTAACCCTAAGTGGTGGTTAGAGAGAGAGATGACATGATGAGTTAGATGTCATGGTAGACCAAGTGTTTGGATAGACATGCCTTGGATGCCATATGAGCCATGAGAAGTTGGATGACCGAGTACCTTTGGCGACCCAACCCTGGGAAGGGTCGTGCATGTTAGAGTAAAGGATAGCACCTTCTTTGATGAGGTTAGAGAAGAACCTATAGAAACTCCATGAGGTTATATGAGCATGGCATAGTAGGCACCTAGAATACGTCAGTAATGTGTGCAATAGGTTGAAACCCTAGCCAAGGGAGTATGTTGGATAGCTGATGAGATAAGCATAAAGGGCTAGGGATAACCTTGAGAAAACATAAGTTTGAACATAGGCTTCACCATGTAGAGGTATGCTTGTGAGCTTAATCCATCTTCATGGAGAGAGGACCTTTAGTATAAGGTTGGTTGTGGAGTTAGCTCTAGAGAGAGAGAGCATGACCCAAACAAGAAGGTTGGAAGCCTAGACTCTGAGATATGAGGGAAAGTGGGGAGTTGAGGATGATGCGACCTAAGTGGATGTTTGTGGTTGTCTCATGCTTGATCCTTGGAGGCTGATGATGTCTTGGTTTCCATGAGAGGGACCAAACCCTAGAGAGAGGATGAGTCTGCTGGTACCTATGTGCCCATGGTGTAGGTGTTTACCTTCTTAGATAGGAAGAAGAGTTCCTTAGACCTTGTAAGATTTAGTAACAGGTCATGATGCCTTGTACCTTATTGATTGTCCTTGAGGAGGACTCAACTCTGAAGTGTTGCTCGATTATGATAGGAAGTGCATGGCATACCTTGTACATGTTTGGATCATTGTTAAGAGGTTGAGCAGACAGTTGGACATCAAAGAAGTGAACCTAGGGTTCCTAGGCCTAAGAGGGGAATTGGTATACCTGATTCTCATGACAAGGTTTGAGTTTCTATAGATTCGAGCATGGTACTCCTCATGTTTAGAGGGAAGGGAAACCCCTTAAGTTTAATGTATGTTTTATGAACCCCTCACAGCTAAGTTGATGACATGGGAAGGTATGATCTTGATCCCTGCTGAGGAATGAGAACAAGTATGACCTAGCATGGTTTAGCAGGTGGTCTGCTTGTGCCTTAGTAGCTTGCTAGGGTTAAGCATGGTCATGTGTATGTAAACCCTAAGGACGTTTGTGACCTTGTTGTCAAGAGTTGTAGCTTCCTCCCATCATGGGAGAGGGACCCTTTGGTAGGGTGTATACCTATTTTGTTGGTTTGAGGTAACCTAAAGAGGTCTCATAGGATCTTGAGAAGCTAAGTGAAGAGTACATGGTATGAGAATGAACATGTAGACCCATAGATAACCATCTCTAAGTGCATGTGGATGTGTTACCATGGAGGTAACCGGTATGGGGCCTGACCAAGGTAGGCAGGCTACCATGACCCCTATGAAAGGATGAAAGTTAGCCCATGAATGTAGAGAGAGAGAGAGATGATGAAGGATTGGGTAAGGTTCTAAGTTGGACATGTACTATAATAGAATCATAAGTCTATCCTAGGGTCAGGTAGGGATAAGACCAATGGAAGTAGGAGTTGCCTAATTCCCTATTTGCACATGACCATAGGGTCGGGAGGTAACAACTATCATTGTCTGAGGGCCATAGGTTAGGAGATTGATCACCTTCATGAACTCATGGGACCCAAAGGGAAGATGAGTAGGGCACTCTCTGGATGCATGAGGGAATAGGGATGACCCCAAAAGTGCCAACACCCTACATACCCAGAGGAGATGACCAAGGATTGTGTGTGGACCCAAGTAGGTTCGAGACCAGTTTTCCATGGAAGTAACTTTGATATCAGGATGATTGTGATGTAGAGGCATAAGTTGCACGTTTCAACTTAGATTTAAAGGTGTACTGACAAGGTGGGATGTACCATCTATACTCTTGGAACAACAAGAACTCTGTATTTGGACTGCAGCCAAATGCTTATTTCCTCTTGTTATGGGAGTGAGAGATAGGATAGTACGCATGCCATACACCAAGGATAAAGAAGATGTGAGTTGGGACGTTGCCATGAGGTATGAGGACAGAGATGATAACATACCATGGTGGAGTGAATGATACATGGATGGTTTACGAACATTAAGAGAAACAATGTAGTCATCTTATGAGGATGTTTTTATCATGAGCTACGAGGTATACAAGTTTGAGTTTGAAAAACCAAGAGAATACACTCAGAGTTTTCTTGATGAAGATATACTTATAGTTTGAGCTGAGATAATAAGTGGAATACATGGGGGTGTATGTATTCAACGTCACCTAACACCTAAGGATGTGAAGTGGTAATGGATGCTCTGGATGAGAAATAACTGCCTCGTTTAGATGGAGGCTAGGAGAGGTTGTTAGGATAACCCCCAGTTGGAAAAAGAGATAAGTTTGGATAACACTCAGATGTAACAATATTGGTTGATCAAGTTAATGGTTGTTAGGTTAGCCAGCCTAGTCCTTGATGCAATGAAAGGATGATTGTAAACCTCAGATGCACTTTTCTGAAAAGAAGGTGGTGAAACCCCTATTAGAGTGGTTTAGGGTTTCCGAGGAATCGATCTTTAGGAATCAAGACAATATGGGAGATCATGATTTAAGATCACCATATACTGTGGTACTACCAAGATAATAAGTGACAGTAGTACTTTGGATGCCTAAGATGAAGTTGTAGGTGGTATGTCACCATGCAATCCAGGAGGTGAAGGACGAACACCAGTAATATAGTGTATCGATATAGATGATAAAAGAGTCCCTAAGAGGGAATGGGAGTTCATCACCAGGGATGTTGTAAGTCTCCCCTAGACCAAGGAAGGTCGAGATAAAATATGGGTTATGGTAGATCGCCTCACCTAGATGACATGAGAGAGAAAGAATACTCAAGGGAAGGATCTAGTTGAACTACATATGAGAGAGAGATGGTTTAACTACATCATGATGCAGGTTCAAAAGTTCTTGAGTATAACCTAAAGGTTCACTTCCATAAGGTGGAAGTAGATGCATGAAAGAACTTGATGCTAGTATAGTTTATCACCTTAACTAATGGTTAGTATGATCCAGACTAGAGGGTCTGATGAGAGAATGTGTGCTCATTCACGGTGATACATAGAGACAGTTCTTGTCCTTTGTAAGATGCGATGATAACCACCATAACCAGTATTTGGATGTAAAGAAGCTCTGCAAGGGAGATTGTGTCAGTCACCACTTCATTAAGATGATGTTGGTGAAGGGACCTCGCGAAGGTCAAGAAAGGACCATAGTGTGTGAAGATGAAGTCACTTTGACCGTGCAATGGCTGAAAGGAGCCCAGAGATGACATGAGTTGTAAGATGATGCAAAGTAGACTGACATGCAGTTCACTGTGGGGGAATAGGTGACATGAAAATATGACCCCTCTAAGTTATATCTAAGAGAGTTGAGTCCCCGATGCATGGGTTCTTTTGACAAGGTTTTGTAACATCCCTGACCTGGGTTATGTTTTAACCCTAGGTGTTTTGCTTAATAAAGTTGATTAGATGCTTGCACTTATCTTTTTAAAAGTAATTAAGGCTATTGAGGAACTTATATTTCAATTTCAGTCCTTTTTGAATAATGTTGAAACATTGTTTTGTTAATTTTGGACTAAAGTGTGAATTACTCAAGTTGAGGGGTTAAATTGCAAATTGCACATGATAAAATGTTACTATAATTTTGAGACATTATAAGAATTAATATGATGTAGTCGTATGATTTCCACAAGCTTGGGCACCAAGATAATGCTTGTAGAGCAATCCTTGTGCATTAAAACCTAGTTTTGGTGTAATGCGCAATTTACCCAAAACCTAGGGTTCAATATGCAAAATACCACTTCTTGAGGGTCCCTCATGTTTCTTGGCATTAAGTAGATCAAAGAAAATGAGAAGGGCACCTCATTTCAATTATCATGGAGGAGAGAGAATCTTGACATTAAAATAATTAAGATTTAAGCATAAATGGAACTTTAATTTAATTTAATGCAAAATGCAATAAATTAATTAAGGAGCCCTTCAACCAAAAGTTGAGGGATGAAATATCAAAGTGTTGGATGAGATCGTTCCTTGCTATGGCACAAAAAGATCTTTGTTGAGTGGAAGCCCACTCACAATTTCATAATAAAAAGTATTATCCACTAAAAGTTGGATATTAGTATAAAACTCTTTAAGGTGCTTAATTCCTTTTCCATTAATTCTTGGTAATGGAGAGGTTTTGCAAAAAAATTAAGGTGGCTTCGTGGCCAAGGAATAGAGGGGGAATTGGTGGAAATAATTTCTTTTTCTCTTTCCTTGAAAATCCTTATACATACCCTTTTTCCAACCACTTAAGGATCTTTTCCTTGGAATTCCTTTTCTCATTTGATTTGGCCGACCACGGGAGAGCTCAGGATCTGGAGAAGGATGACTCTAACCTATTGGTAAGCTTTTGATCATCTTCCACCTTGGATTCATGGTGAAAACCCTAAATCAATGCTTGATTATTGGTTTTCTTCACTCGATTTCCAATCCTAGCCAACTTGTTCATCCAAAAGCTCAAGAACGGACGTTGGGCAGTTGCTAGAACTTCATCCACCATTAGAGCCGTGGAGCTTGGAGCTTGGAATCAGATTTTGAGGTGGGTTTTATAACTTTAACCCTTAAACATTGATATTGCATCAAATTCTCTATGATTTGTTGATTTTTTCTTCTATTTGGAACTCTTTTGATGCATTGCTACAATTTCCATGAAAAATGACAGTAGTTCTTGGATGCACGAAAGAAGATGATGATGACATCATCTTGGACATATTTCCCAATAAAGGATTAGGCCAAACGGTTTCAACAAGTTTCTCAAACAGTTTCCCAAACCGTTTGGGAGCAAACAGTTTCAAACCGTTTAAGGGAAAATAGTTTCATCAAATGGATTAAGAGAAAATGGTTTCAAACCATTTGGAGGTGTTGACCAGGGTTGACCATTTGGAGATTTGTTGATAATGATGTTGTTTAATGACCCACTAATTATAATTGGTTCATGAGTTGAAGGACAATCAATCACCAAACCCTAATCGGGTTAAGTGCTGATTTCTTAATGATGACATCATCTTGGACATATTTCCCAATAAATGATTAGGCCAAACGGTTTCAACAAGTTGCTCAAATGGTTTCCCAAACCGTTTGGGAGCAAACGGTTTCAAACCGTTTAAGGGCAAACAATTTCATCAAACTGATTAAAAGCAAATTGTTTCAAACCGTTTGGAGGTGTTGACCAGGGTTGACCGTTTGGAGATTTGTTAATAATGAAGTTGGTTAATGACCCACTAATTATAATTGGTTCATAAGTTGAAGGACAATCAATCATCAAACCCTAATCGGGTTAAGTGTTGATTTCTAATTTGATTGAGTTAGAACCTTGGGTTGATTGACCCAAACGGTTTCAAAACCATTTGGGGATCACCCAAACAGTCTCAAGACCGTTTGAGGGTCACCCAAGACCGTTTGGAGGTATAGGGTTGAGTATGGTTAGGTGTTTGAAGATCTAAAGATACCAAGTTGATTTGCAATCAAATGATGATTTGATGATCAATCCAATGATCCAAACCCTAAATGAATGTCTTGGATTTGGATGTTAAGATGGGAAAACGGTCTCAAGACCATTTGGAGGTCATCCAAACAACCTTAAGACCGTTTGAGGTCAGGTCATGTCAAATTTGGATGGTGGTCTAATGGTTTCAAACTAACTAGTTTCACAATGATCAACATTGAGGGATCATCGATTCCAAACCCTAATCCAATTGATTCAAAACCCTAATTGGTGATCAAATGAGGGTTAAATCAGTTGAAGGATGACTATGAAGCTCACTTTCAGTATGGTGTTGGGTTCAATTGATGAGTGGTTACATGAATTCAATCGATCAGGAGATCAACATTCAAAACCCTTAATCAACATGATTGATGGAGACCATATTTGGTCCATTCGGTTTTGAGGAGGTTTGGACCAAACGGTCTCAAGACCATTTCGGACCAAACGGTCTCAAGACCATTTGGGACCAAACGATCCCAAACCGGTTAAGATTCAAATAGTTTCAAATGTCACTTTATCAAATGGTTTCAAGGGTATGTTCAAGACCGTTTGGAGGTCTAAATGGTCTTAGACCGTTTGGAGGTGTTATAAGCAAGACCGTTTGAGGTCTGATTGGTCAAGATTGTTGGGGGTCTAAGAGACCAAGATCGTTTGAATGTTAATCAACTCAATCGTATGAACTATTAAAGTGGTTGAAGGTCAATTGTTTAAGTGAACAATTACATGATGTAATCCAAGGGTGATTATAATAATGGTACCCTTAATGAGATAGGGTGATTAGTACCCTTTAAATAATTAAGCTTTAATGATCATGGTGATAATGACATAACTCATGGTGTCAATTCTTCTTTCAAGTTGAGTTGACTTAGTCTAAATAAGGCTGAAGAAAACATCATCTTATAGAAGATGAGAGAGAAGACTTCCTACATGAATGATAAACATGTAATGGTTAAGTCTTAATACCTTTACTATGGATGAATGTGTAATGAGGGTATAATTCTTTATAGGGAGATTATAAACCCTAAACATGAGTACAAACCCTAATTAAGAAGATTAATGAATCATAACCCTAATTGACGGCATTAATAGGTGAAATCCTAATACATGATGATGGTATGAACTTAATTCACGGTAATGACATGAGAAACCCTAATTCAGGGTACTTTGATGATCACTCCTAATTAAGGTG
The DNA here is from genome assembly GCA_963693085.1 of Alisma plantago-aquatica. Taxonomy (NCBI): domain Eukaryota; kingdom Viridiplantae; phylum Streptophyta; class Magnoliopsida; order Alismatales; family Alismataceae; genus Alisma; species Alisma plantago-aquatica. The sequence goes on from OY856415.1 coordinate 614,304,470, forward strand.
AATAGTAAACCCTAATTATGGGTTATTGTATATAAATCCTAATCTAGGGTGATGCAATGTGAATAGTAAACCCTAATTCCAAATAAGGTGAATGAAAATATGAAACCTTAATTCTGGGTTATACTTTATAGCATGAAGCTCTAAGGTTGGATAATGAAATGATGAGTCATCAATCCTAATTGAACTAAGGGGATGATTAACCCTAATTGAAATGAAAAGGGAAAACCTAACCCTAGCAAGGGCATAGTGGTGTAACCCTTGAATAATGATGTTGTAATGGTTTTGCATTGTGTTGATATGAAATTGATGTATTTGTTATCATCTGTACTAACCATGTAGGCTTTATAAAATAGTGAACATAGACAGGTAAGAGCTATGATGCTTTATTTATTAAAAGTACTTTATGAACCTTGTGAGCAATGATATGCTATGTTGCCTAGTGAGAGGTAACCAAAGAGATTATTAGGATGTAAGAGCAATGTGAAATACATGCACTGCAATTATCATGTTTACACTATCAGATGACTTGATGGCATTAAGTTACCTGTTAAAGTGGTAACAAGTGTTTTGATGACTAAGGGTTTGAATACCTATATTCTTGAATAATAATGATGAGATGATGAGGGATTGATATCCCAATGTTAATAAAGCTATGAAATGAACTTGATAGAAATAGTACTCATTCTTCATAGCTATTGTTATAATGGTTTATGTTTGAAAACATGCTTGATGCTAAAAGAATGTTGTAATGTACTTAAATAATCAAGTGACATGATATCATGTAGATCCCTGACCATAGATCCATTATCATCAGTAGTTTGGTGATGGTGAAATAGGTTTTCGTAAGGGAACTCCTGGAGGGCATACTTTTGAGTATGTGGGGGTTATGGGCGCGAATATCCTTACGCCCTAATGGAGGAATTGATGTGAGATCAACGTTTCATTTCTCAATCCTTCATTATATGCATATGCCAGGATGATGTATCACTATTCTCCTGATGATGATGTTAATGCCGAATTGATGTGAGATAAATAAGAAATCTCTCGATTGCGAAGAGAGTACAGCATGCCACTGTAACTCTAATAGTGAAGTTGCTAGTATACCCCAGAAAGCTATTTGGTAGAGACACAAGATGTCCTGCAAGTTGTTCCTCACACTGACTGAGGAGGATGAGGTCATAGAAATCTGGCTCTTCTATTGACATATGTATGGTACTGATTTCAATTTCGTAATGGTCAGTTGGAGTATGAGCGGTATACCTCATCTCCTTAGGGCATAAGTATGTTTGTAAAATGTAATCAACCATGTAGCATATTTGCCTAGGGTTGAATTATGAGAATCAATGGTTGATGATACATTGTCTATTATGATCTAGTTGGATAAATGCTATACATGTTCTTCATATTCCTTATTGAATAAATGACATGCTGCTTATCAAGTTATAATTGAAATGAACTGCCTAGAGAGTACTACTCTATAAAGTTTAATCAATGATTTACCTACTATTGAATATTTATAATTTTACTACTCAGTGTTATTCTGTTATCTGCAATAACATTGTTTCTGGCGGAGAGTTATATCTCTCGCTGGGGCAATTTTCAATTGTCTCACCCCCGTGGGATTAAATTTTTAGGTAGATGTCGAGGAAAAGGTAGAAACCCTACAGAGGGTGAGTAGCAGTAGCAACAGCAAGGATAGCAGTGATCCTCAGGTGGAGACACTGACTGTCAAGTCATGTATATAGAGAGTCCTATGTGTCGTCTCTGTACTCTTAGGTCCTAGGAGTCAGTAGATAGTTTGATATAGATATGAGATTGTTGGCTTGATGCCTGGATATTTTTGTATACCGCTTATGTACAGTTTAACAGGGTAGATAATGCTTGTGAACCTCGAGATGAGATGATACAGAGATGTACTAATGAACTGGAATGTAATTAACTTACTTCGGTTCTTTATGAAAGAGTTTTACAATTTGTGGATCTCTTTGTAAAAAGTTTTAATTTTTAGTGATTTTCAGTAATTCCGCTACTAATAATACACTTCCACATTAGTTAATCTTGTTGTTGCGAGTCGTACATTACAATTAAGTGGTATCATAGCTCTAGCTTCGTTGAGTCTATAGAGACATAGGACTAAGGTTGTTGAGTCTGTTCTAGTGTCTTCCAGTCTATCTGATAGTGTCTTCTACTCATATAGGAGGAGAAGAAGAACTAAAGATGTCTAGATCGCTTGATGAACATGTTGCAGAAAGTAGTGTTGCTGCACCCGGAGGAGGTGCAAGGGACCAAGGAAGGGAGGAGCATGTGCCTGAACCACCCCAGTTCAATCAAGCTAACATGGGGAACCCAGCCTTCCAAGCCCTGTTCGGGCAGTTTATAGCTTCCATGACACATATGACCGATAGGATGCCAATACCTGCACCCATGGCACCTGCCCATGATGAAAGACAGGGAGCCGGAAAGACATTTGAATGACTTTGCTGGGTTGGAGCCACAGAATATGCTGGGACAGCTGACCCAGAAGATGCTGACATGTGGCTAACTGAACTAGAGAAGCCTTTAGAATCCTTAACATCCCAGAAGTTGAGAAGGTTAGGCATGCTGTGTACCTTCTTAAAGGGAGTGATGGTCACTGGTGGACCATAGAGGGGGGGAAAAGCCAGGTGTGGAGATTGAATGGGAGATTTTTCTAATGGGAATTTGTCAATAGATACTTTCCTAAGACCTTTCTGGATGATAAGATCTCTTAGTTTGAGAGGTTAAGACAAGGACCAATGAACATTAGCGAGTATGAGGCTAAGTTCATGGAGCTTTTGCGGTTCTGTTTGCATATGACAACTAAAGATGAAGAAAAGATTCAGCGTTTTGAGAAGGAATTAAATGTTGAGTTGACCACCCCTGTGTCTGCCTTGGAGAATAGGGAAAAATTTGATACTTTTGTGGAGTCTGCCAGAAGGATAGAGAGGTCTGTGAATGAGAAGCGACAGACCAAGAACAAGAAGGTGTACCCCCAGTTCCAAGGATCCTCATCCAAAAGTTTCAAGAAACCGAGGTTTTCTGCACCAATGGCACCACCTAGGTTCAATACCCAGATGCAATGGACGTCGAATAGGGGTAGAGGATGAAGTTTACCACCAGAAGGAGCCAACATCTCAGCATCTATGTCAGTTACAGGACCATCCAAACAACAGACAGGGATCAAAAGCTATTTCATATGTGGAAATATGGGGCATCTGATGAAGGATTGTAGAGCCAGAGAGGCATGTGTGACTCAATCTCAAAGATAGAGTCAGCAAGGTTCTCAGAGGAGATATTTTCCAGGTGGCGATAGAGGATGTGGACAAGCATCCCAAGTTGGATCATCAGCACCTAGTCAACGAGCACCGAATCAACCACAGGCAACAGTGAGATTCTATGCGATAAATCCACCTGATGCAGTGATCAACCCTCAGGTTGTGACAGGTTAGATGGAACTATTTTATTCTGATATGTCTTTATCCTACGTCGTATCTGTTTTAATCGATCTGGGTGCTACACATTCCTTTATCACTTGAAGAGTGATTCTTAACTGCAACATGACTACCAGTCATAGAGTAGATAGTCTGTTGTTAGAAACTCCTTTGATGGGATGTGCTGTGTTGTGGGAGGTGTGTTCTCCCTACATTCTTTTCTTTTCTGAACATCACATTCAAGTTGATCTTATACCACTTGAGATGCATGGGTTCGATATAATCCTTGGGATGGATACCCTAGAAAGGTATAAGGTTGTCTTGGATTGTGAATCCAAGCAAGCTGTGTTCATAGATAATAGTGACACATGGATCTTTCCGGGAGACAAAAAGATCCTTCCAACCTGTCTTGTGTCAGCTATGGTAGTTGAGAAGTTGATGAGGCAAGGTTGTTTTGCATTCTTGGCCCATGTGGTAGATACCACCATGGAGAGTTCTAATGCTGTTGAAGTTCCTATAGTCAGGGAATTTGAAGATGTATTTCCTGAAGAACTTCTAGGTGTTCCTCCATCCCAAGAGATTGATTTTGAGATTAATCTAATCCCAGGCACGCAACGAATAGCACAAACACCATATAGGATGGCACCTGCTGAGATGGCAGAACTCAAGAAACAACTGCAGGAGTTGCTTGAGAAGGGTTTTATCTGACCAAGCACTTCACCTTGGGGTGCTCCGATCCTTTTTGTTAAAAAGAAGGATGGATCGATGCAGTTGTGCATTGATTACAGATAATTAAATAAAGTAACTATAAAGAATAAGTATCCTCTGCCAAGGATTGATGATCTCTTTGATCAGTTGCATGGTGCAACTGTCTTCTCAAAGATAGATTTGAGGTCGGGATATCATCAGCTGCGTATTAAGGAGGATGACATACCTAAGTCTGCCTTCAGGACAAGGTATGGTCACTATGAGTTCACAGTTATGTCATTTGGACTAACTAATGCACCAAATGCATTTATGGAACTCATGAATATAATCTTTCGACCTTTTCTTAATCAGTGTGTAGCTGTCTTCATAGATGAACTCCTGATCTACAGTAGAGATGCTCAACAGCATGAGCAGCACCTTCGTCAGGCTCTAACTTTGCTAAGAGAGCATAAGCTATACACTAAGTTTAGCAAGTGTGAGTTTTGGTTACCAGAAGTTTCTTTTCTTGGACACGTAATATCTGCTTCAGGTATTCGTGTTGACCCTAAAAAGGTAGAATCTATCTTGCAATGGGAACAGCCGAAGACACCAACGGAGATTCATAGTTTCTTAGGGTTGGCAGGCTATTATAGGAGGTTCATTAAGAAATTTAGTTCTATAGCCTTACCCTTAACCAAGTTAACCAGAAAGGATGTTCCTTTTGTTTGGAATGACAATTGTCAATAATCATTCTAGTTGCTGAAGGAAAGGTTGACAAGTGCACCAGTGCTAGTGCTACCTGAGCAAGGGAAAGGGTATATAGTTTTCTATGATGCTTCTAAGAATGGGCTAGGGTGTGTGTTAATGCAGGATAAAAAAGTGATTTTATTTGCTTCTCGACAGCTTAAGAAACACGAGGAGAATTATCTGACACACGATCTAGAACTAGTTGTTGTGGTCCATGCTTTGAAGATCTAGAGACATTATCTCTATGGAGAGACATTCCAAATTTTCACATACCATAAGAACCTAAAGTACATCTTCTCTCAACATGAGCTAAACACGAGGCAACGCCGCTGGATGGAGTTAATCAAGGACTACGATTGTACAATTGATTATCATCCAGGGAAGGCCAATGTGGTTGCTGATGCATTAAGTAGAAAATTAGCAACACCAGCCTTAGATAGAGAACAGCTGAATTCTTTGGTATGCTCTAGGAGGGATATGCTTATCTCCTTAAGGTAAGACAATGTATAGTTAAAATTATCATTGTTATCTGGGTTGTTAGCAGAGATGTGCATAAAACCTACTCTGAGACAGTAGATTAAGGAGGCACAACAAGCTTATGTTGAAGTTCAGCAGATTAGGTCAGAGTATGGTAGTGAGAAACGTGATGGTTTCCATGATTCAGATGATCAGGTAGCCTGTTATCATGGTAGAATTATAGTACCTGATGTTGATAACTTAAGGAAGTTAGTCCTGGAAGAAGCTCATTCTTCAATGTATGCTATGCATCCAGGAAGCACCAAGATGTATCATAACTTGAAAGATATGTATTGGTGGCCTGGTTTGAAGAAGGATATTGCTGAGTTCATTATGTGGTGTCCGGTGTGTCAGTAAGTTAAAGCTGAACACTAGAAGCTCGCAGGAACAATGCAACCTTTACCTATACCGCAGTGGAAGTGGGATCATGTAACCATGGACTTCGTGGTTTGTTTACCTAGAACATCCAAAGGTCATGATTCCATTTGGGTAATAGTTGATAGGTTGGCAAAGACAACACATTTATTATCTGTCAAAACAACCTATTCTGTAAAGAGACTGACATAGTTATATGTGGATGAGATAGTGCGGCTGTATGGGGTCCTAGTTACCATTGTTTCTGACATAGGTCCCCAGTTTATGAGTCGGTTTTGGGAGTGACTTCATAAAGGCTTAGGCACACAGTTAAGGTTTAGTATAGCCTTTCATCCTCAGACTGATGGACAATCGGAAAGGACTATACAAACCTTGGAGGACTTTCTCAGGGCATGTGTCCTCCAGTTTATAGGAAGCTGGGATCTACATCTAAGCTTGATAGAATTTGCCTACAATAATAGCTATCAACACAATATTGACATGGCACCATATGGAGCTTTGTATGGTAGACGTTGTAGATCTCCCTTATGTTGGTATGAAACTGGTGAATATGAACTTTTGGGTCCTGATCTTGTGCAGCAGACCACCGAGAAGATTAAAATAACATGACAACAACTAAAGACTGCACAGGATAGGCAGAAATCTTACGCTGATAAACGTCATAGACCTTTAGAATTCCAGGTTGGAGACAGAGTGTACCTCACGGTCTCACCTTGGAAGGGAGTTCTTATGTTTGGAAGAAAAGGGAAGTTAGCTCCTAGATTTATGGGGCCTTATCCAATCATTGAATGGATTGGAAAGGTAGCCTATAAGTTGGAGTTACCACCTGAGCTGCAAAAGTTGCACCTAGTGTTCCACATTTCCATGCTAAGGAAATGTCATCCTAACACAGAATCAGTTTTGTAGCCTAGGGAAGTAGAATTAAATGATGATATATCTTATGTTGAAGGACCTATGTTAATTCTTGACAGAAGAATCAAAAAACTAAAAAAGAAAGATATTAGTCTTGTAAAAGTCCTCTGGATTCATCGTGGTGTTGAAGAAGCTACATTGGAACTAGAGGAAGAAATGAGAAGTAAATACCCTACTCTTTTCTCTTAAATATCTTGTTAATGATTTCGGGGACGAAATCCTTATAAGGGGTGGATAATTTGTAACATCCCTGGCCTGGGTTATGTTTTAACCCTAGGTGTTGTGCTTAATAAAGTTGATTAGATGCTTGAACTTATCTTTTGAAAAGTAATTAAGGCTCTTGAGGAACTTATATTTCAATTTTAGTCCTTTTTGAATAATGTTGAAACATTGTTTTGTTAATTTTGGACTAAAGTGCAAATTACCCAAGTTGAGGGGTTAACTTGCAAATTGCACATGATAAAATGTTCCTCTGATGTTGATACATCATAAGAATGAATATGATGTAGTGGTATGATTTCCACAAGCTTGGGCACCAAGATAAAGCTTGTAGAGCAATCCTTGTGCATTAAAACCTAGTTTTGGTGTAATGTGCAATTTATCCAAAACCTAGGGTTCAATATGCAAAATACCACCTCTTGAGGGTCCCTAATGTTTCTTGGCATTAAGTAGAGCAATGAAAATGAGAAGGTCACCTCATTTGAATTATCATGGAGGAGAGAGAATCTTGACATTAAAATAATCCATATTTAAGTATAAATGGAACTTTAATTTAATTTAATGCAAAAAGAAATAAATTAATTGAGGATCCCTTCAAGCAAAAGTTGAGGGATGAAATAGCAAAGTGTTGGACGAGCTCGTGCCTTGCTATGGCGCAAAAAGATCTTGGTTGAGTGGAAGCCCACTCACATTATCATAATAAAAAGTATTATCCACTAAAAGTTCGATATTAGTATAAAACTCTTTAAGGTGCTTAATTCTTTTTCCATTAATTCTTGGATAATGGAGAGGTTTTGCAAGAAAATGAAGGTGGCTTCGTGGCCAAGGAATATAGGGGGAATTGGTGGAAAAATTTTCAGAATTTAAAGAAAAAAATTTCTTTTTCCCTTTCCTTGAAAATCCTTATACATATCATTTTTCCAACCACTTAAGGATCTTTTCCTTGGAATTCCTTTTCTCATTTGCTTTGGCCGACCATGGGAGAAATTAGGAGAAGGAGAAGGAAGACTCTAACCTGTTGGTAAGCTTTTTATCATATTCCACCTTGGATTCATGGTGAGAACCCTAAATCAATGCTTGATTATTGGTTTTCTTCACTCGATTTCCAATCCTAGCCAACTTGTTCATCCAAAAGCTCAAGAATGGACCTTGGTCATTTGCTAGAACTTCATCCACCATTAGAGCCGTGGATCTTGGAGCTTGGAATCATATTTTGAGGCAGGTTTTATAACTTTAACCCTTAAACATTGATATTGCATCAAATTCTCTATGATTTGTTGATTATTTTGTTCTATTTGGAACTCTTTTGATGCATTGCTGCAATTTCCATGAAAAATGGCAGTAGTTCTTGGATGCACGAAGGAAGATGATGATGACATAATATTGGACATATTTCCCAATAAATGATTAGGCCAAAAAGTTTCAACAAGTTGCTCAAATAGTTTCCCAAACCGTTTGGGAGCAAATGGTTTCAAACCGTTTAAGGGCAAACGGTTTCAGCAAACCGATTAAGAGAAAACAGTTTCAAACCATTTGGAGGTGTTGACCAGGGTTGACCATTTAAATATTTGTTGATAATGATGTTGGTTAATGACCCACTAATTATAATTGGTTCATGAGTTGAAGCATAATCAATCACCAAACCCTAATCAGGTTAAGTGCTCATTTCTAATTTGATTGAGTTAGAACCTTGGGTTGATTGAGCCAAACGGTTGCAAAACCATTTGGGGATCACCCAAACAGTCTCAATACCGTTTGAGGGTCACCCAAGACCGTTTGGAGGTCTAGCGTTGAGTATGGTTAGGTTTTTGAAGATCTAAAGATACCAAGTTGATTTGTAATCAAATGTTGATTTGATGATCAATCCAATGATCCAAACCCTAAATGAATGTCTCAGATTTGGATGTTAAGATGAGAAAACAGTTTCAAGAATGTTTGGAGGTCATCCAAACGACCTCAAGACCGTTTGAGGTCAGTTCATGTCCAATTTGTATGGTGGTCCAATGGTTTCAAAGTAACTAGTTTCATAATGATCAACATTGAGGGATCATCGATTCCAAACCCTAATCCAATTGATTCAAAACCCTAATTGGTGATCAAATGAGGGTTATATTAGTTGAAGGATGACCTATTAAGCTCACTTTATGTATGGTGTTGGGTTCAATTGATGAGTGGTTACATGAATTCAATCAATCAGGAAATCAACATTGGAAACCCTTAATCAACATGATTGATGGAGACCATATTTGGTCCATTCGGTTTTGAGGAGGTTTGGACCAAACGATCCCAAACCGGTTAAGATTCAAACAGTTTCAAATGTCACTTTGTCAAACGGTTTCAAGAATTACTTTGGCAAACGGTTTCAACCTCCTACTTTACCAAATGGTTTTAAGGGTATGTTCAAGACTGTTTGGAGGTCTAAACGGTCTTAGACCATTTGGAGGTGTTATGAGCAAGACCATTTGAGGTCTGATTGGTCAAAACCATTTGGGGTCTAAGAGACCGTGATCGTTTGGAAGTTAATCAACTAAATCGTATGAACTCTTAAAGTTGTTGAAGGTCAATTGTTTAAGTGAACAATTACATGATGTAATCCAAGGGTGATTATAATAATGGTACCCTTAATGAGATAGGGTGATTAGTACCCTTTAAATAATTAAGCTTTAATGATCATGGTGATAATGACATAGCTCATGGTGTCTATTCTTCTTTCAAGTTGAGTTGACTTAGTCTAATCAAGGCTGAAGCAAACATCATCTTATAGAAGATGAGAGAGAAGACATCCTACATGAATGATAACCATGTAATGGTTAAGTCTAAATACTTTTACTATGGATGAATGTCTAATGAGGGTATAATTCTTGATAGGGAGATTATAAACCCTAAACATAAGTACAAACCCTAATTAAGAATGTTAATGAATCATAACCCTAATTGAGGGAATTAATAGGTGAAATCCTAATACATGATGATGGTATGCACTTAATTCATGGTAATGACATGATAAACCCTAATTCAGGGTACTTTGATGATCACTCCTAATTAAGGTGAATAGTAAACCCTATTTGTGGGTTATTGTATATAAATCCTAATCTAGGGTGATGCAATGTGAATAGTAAACCCTAATTCCAAATAAGGTGAATGGAAATATGAAACCTTAATTCTGGGTTATACTTTATAGCATGAAGCTCTAAGGTTTGATAATGAAATGATGAGTCATCAATCCTAATTGAATTAAGGGGATGATTAACCCTAATTAAAATGAAAAGGGAAACCCTAACCCTAGCAAGGGCATAGTGGTGTAACCCTTGAATAATGATGTTGTAATTGTTTTGCATTGTGCTGATATGAAATTGATGTATCTGTTATCATATGTACTAATCATGCATGCTTTATAAAATAGTGAACATAGCCAGGTAAGAGCTATGATGCCTTATTTATTGAAAGCACTTTATGAACCTTGTGAGCAATGATATGCTATGTTGCCTAGTGAGAGGTATCCAAAGAGATTATTAGGTTGTTAGAGCAATGTGAAATACCTGCACTGTAATTATCATGTTTACTCTTTCAGATGACTTGATGGCATTAAGTTACCTGTTAAAGTGGTAACAAGTGTTATGATGATCTAAGCATTTGAATACCTATATTCTTGAATCATAATGATGTGATTATGAGGGATTGAGAACCCAATGTTAATAAATCTATTAAATGAACTTATTAGAAATAGTACTCATTCTTTATAGCAATTGTTATAATGGTTTATGTTTGAAAACATGCCTAATGCTAAAAGAATGTTGTAAAGTACTTAAATAATCAAGTGAAATGATATCATGTAGAGCCCTGACCATAGATCCATCATAGTCAGTAGTTTGGTGATGGTGAAACAAGTTTTCCTAAGGGAACTCTTGGAGGGCATACTTTTGAGTATGTGGGGGTTATGAGTGCGAATATCCTTACACCCTAATGGAGGAATTGATGTGAGATCAACGTTTAATCTCTCAATCCTTCATTATATGCATATGCTGGGATGATGTATCACTGATCTTCCGATGATGATGTTAATCCTGAATCGATGTGAGATAAATAAGAAATCTCTCGATTGCAAAGAGAGGACAACATGCCACTGTAACTCTAATAGCGAAGTTTCTAGTATACCCTGGAAAGCTATTTGGCAGAGACACGAGATGCCCTGCAAGTTTTTCCTTACACTGACTGAGGAGGATGAGGTCATAGAAATCCGGCTCTTCTATTGACCTATGTATGGTACTGATTTCGATTTCGCAATGGTCGGTTGGAGTATGAGCGGTATACCTCATCTCCTCAGGGCATAAGTATGTTTGTAAAATGTAATCAGCTGTGTAGCATATTTTCTTAGGGTTGAATTACGAGAATCAATGGATGATGATACATTGTCAATTATGTCCTAGTTGGATAAATGCTATACATGTTCTTCATATTCCTTATTGAATAAATGACATGCTTATCAAGTTATAATTGAAATGAACTGCATAGAGAGTACTTCTCTACAAAGTTTAATCAATGATTTACCTATTGTTGAATATTTATAATTTTACTGCTCAGTGTTATTCTATTATCTGCAATAACAATGTTTATGGCAGAGAGTTATATCTCTCGCTGGGGCAATTTTCAATTGTCTCACCCCCGTGGGATTAAATGTTTAGGTAGACGCTGAGGAAAAGGTAGAAACCCTATAGAGGGTGAGCAGCAGTAGCAACAGCAACAACAAGGACAACAGTGATCCTCAGGTGGAGACACTAACTGTCAAGTCATGTATATAGAGAGTCCTATGTGTCGTCTCTGTACTCTCAGGTCCTAGGAGTCAGTAGATAGTTTGATATAGATCTGAGATTGTTGGCTTAATGCCTCGAGATTTTTGTATACCGCTTATGTACAGTTTAACAGGGCAGATAATGCTTGTGAACCTCGAGATGAGATGATACATAGATGTAATGATGAACTGGAATGCAATTAACTTACTTTGGTTCTTTATGAAAGAGTTTTACAGTTTGTGGATCTCTTTGTAAAAAGTTTTAATTTTTAGTGATTTTCAATAATTCCGCTGCTAATAATACGCTTCCGCATTAGTTAATCTTGTTGTTGTGAGTCGTACATTATAGGTTTGGTGGAGAAGGTTAAGTTTGACCTTACCCCTCAGGATGAAGTAATGTGTGATGAGTTCAATGTGTCCAATTTAGACCACTATGTGAGGTACCCGGACCATGTGCGGAGCAATGAACCTAGTTAGCCCAATGGAGGTTGAAATGACCTGAGTCACCTGTAAGATTTATAGATACCAAGGTGAAAGAACTCAGAGAAAAGAATATGTGATGATAAAGGTTCTTTGGAAGGTAAAGACACATAGGGGCCAATGATGGACATGGAAAAGTCTTATCATGAATTGTTTGTTTGCTTGATGGAATTTTGAGGACAAAATTCCTATAAGAGGGGAAGGATGTTACAACCCCAACTTTTGGGTTCATTTGGTGAGAAATGTAATTTCTCATACTAAAGATATTAGAACAAATAATGATATAATTTGTTTTGAATGAATGAATTTTGTGGTATTGTTAAAGAGGTGGCATTTTCTATTAAAAGAAGATATAATTTCATGACCAATGATTAAAAGGCAAGTACAAAAAGAATGAAAAAGATAATTTTCATATTTCTAAGTACCCATGAAATAAGGAATATCAAGGAAATAAATAGGAGAGAAAAGAATTACTTATCCATGAAGGAATAAGGACTCTTTTGGGAAAAGGGCTTGTTGACTCACGGATGGTCATCTTAGGGCGTGGACAACCACCCCTATATAAAGGGTAGATCCTTGGTTTGAGTCCAAGAGAGAGATCCCATGTACCCTTCTTTCTTCTTATTCTTCTTCTTCTTGTTCTTTGCATACAAACCATAACCCTTGAGCGTGGCTCTATCCTGGAGAAACAAGGGGATGCAAAGGAGGTGTGATGGAAGCCCAATGCTCCCACAATGACACCAGAAGAGTGAGGCCATCTTTCCGTGCACTGGAACTTGCGCCACATCCGCTAGATGGATGCAAGTCGTCCGCAAGTTGCAGGCATTATGCGCTTCAGTTAGCCAGCTAGGCCGCAAGTTGGGCGGCACCCCAGGTGTGGAGGAGGGTGGCGGATCTAGGGCAACCTCTGGTGGAAGTCCTCGAACCCCCAAGAAGGAAGGGTGGACCCCCGAAGTGTTGCTGATTGGCGACTTTGCTAGGTCGCGTGAGGTTGAAAACGATCGTCTTCGTTGGATAGAAATACCCTCCGCGGGCTGAAGATACTGCCGACTTAAACAAGGGCAAAATTGACTTTTCAAAATGTTTTCCAAGCAGCAAGCAACGTTGCATGTATATAGGCGACGTGGCACCCTCTGATTGGCTCTGGTAAGTAATATCTTGCAAAATTCATATCTAAATATTGGTAACTCCGATAGTAGCAAATAATATATGTATTTTGTTCATAAAAACGAGGGGAATTCATTAAAATACGTTTTAGAGGCTAAATCTTCTTGATATTCGAAAATTAGTGTAAGTTATCAAATTTAATGAATTAAAGATTAAGAAACCTTATTTGGGGATGATTAATGTATTTAGTAGGGTTTAATGGATGATGAAAGTTGATATTAACCTATTAATTGTAAAAAGGTATTTTGAGAACAAAAAGGATGAACTTTGCACATAATTGGTTTAATTTAGAAATTCATGTGCATAAATATGCTTTAATGGGCCTTGAAACCCTAATATTAGTAATGTGACTCATTATGGTTTTAATTATTCAAAATCATGAATAAAGTTGAGATATTATAATTCCAAGCTATTTCAAGTATAAAAGTTCCTAATTGTGGATAAATACCCTTAATCCAGTAATTAGGGTTTTCTAATGGATAAAGGTAGAATTAATGACAAATGGAGTTCATAGGTTAATTGGACCACAATAAACTATGAATTGATGATAAATAAGCATAATGATCTTGTCATGGATTCAAAGGATAAAAATGGTATCTTTGATGTAAAAGAGGCTTAATGGACTTAATTGATGTTTAATTGTGCCTTGAAATCAAAATTAGTGTTATAAAAAGGTAACCTTAATATCTTTCATGAAGAATAGATGAGATAATTAGGGTTTAAAATTGTAAGAGATGAAGGGAAACCCTAATTGCAATGGAAACCCTAAAAGTGGACTATAAACCCTAGGAAGCAAGCTAGGTTTAGTAGATCTTGATGGCATGATTAATAATTGGAAATTGTATGCATATTTCAGGATCTCATAATGTGCTTGCTTTCCTATTTGGATTTCTTGATTGGATTATTCTATCTCAAATCAGCCTGAGAGGTATGTGGTTACATTTATGACTAACCACCTTAGTTTAATGACAATTCCCGGAGATTTTATCATTTGTTTGAAATAAACTGCTTGGATGACTTTTATTTCATGCAACTATAAAGTTGTTGGTATGTATTCCCATAGAGCAAGTCATATGATGATTGTAATGGGATACTTTGTAAATGATTTGAATAATAATAAAGGCAATTTCCAATCTATATGTTTAAATTGTTTCTGAGATGATGGTGTAACATGATAGATGTCTAAAGATTGTTTTACTCAATGACGTATGCTTTTGGGTTGAGGACCTAAACGATGAGATCATATGGATGCTAAGAGTATTCTTTCTTGTTTAGTCCCTAGTCGGTTGTTATTGTGGAAATAACCATAGACATCAATAACACTAAAGACTAGATTGTGTGTTGGTTGATGACAGAATCTCATTAGTCATGATATGGTGATATCAAACCAAGCACATAGGTGCTTGTTAGAGAACAAGGTACCAGACAGACCCACCGTGAGAGTGACACATGGAACCATGACTTGGTAGTCACAGTTAGCTCTCACAGTGATGGTGGTGAGTGTGATTCTTAGACCTGAAATCACTACACTCAACACATGTCATTGGGTACACTTTGACATCATCAAACGCAGTCCGGAAACATGGGTTGTTATAAAGGTGATGATTGGGTGGCTTTGACACATGGGGCTTTTGAGGGGTGAGTGATAGATATGGGATTTGTCCCTCCTGAGGGAGTTTGATATCCTTGGCCACTTGATGAGTAGGATTGAGAAAGGCATGCGCATGCACGTGTGAATCAATATGTGATATTGATGTCATACACATCTCACTCGGTCTACTCTGAGATCAAGGAAATGAATGAACATTGACAGGATGACTGTTCCATGCCTCGACTTCATTCTGGATATCAGTGACAAAGGAATTATACATTCACTGTAACACCATTCACGGGTTGTAGGATGAAAGTTGTTCTCCAACTTTCTACTTTCACTTGGGTAGCAATGATGTGTGACTAGGCACCGCTCTTTGCTTGTGAAGTCATAAGTGTTATGGACTTTCACTGCCAACGTGAAATGGACCTGCAGGGTCACACACATAGGATTTAACCTGGAAGAGGAGTTTTGTCCACAAGCAATGGTTAGATTGATTACTAAAGGATTTTAGTAGTTCAATTAAACACTCAATTAATCGATAGCTCAATATCATAATGTTCAAGATGTTGAACGCATTGATTGGAGTATCGGATTGATTGAAATCGCATTTGACTGATTCTGCAAAATCTGCATTCCCAACCGATCGGTTCATGTGATGAACCGGTCGACTGAGGTTGCTGAACCGGTCGGCTCAATTGTTGAACCGATCGGCTCATGCACAGAGTGAAATGACCGGTTCAAGTGTTGAACCGATCGGTTCAACTGGTGCAATCGAGCAACTTGGGAAAGTAGGATTGGTGAGAATTTTCCTTTCGTTTCAATTGCACAATTCGATTGGGAATAATATTGGTATTCGATACCAATTGGGAAAGAAACAAGGAAAGTCAATCGGGAACCAACCTGGAACCCCAACCGACTGGTTCATGAGTGAACCGATCGGTTCAAGGGTCCCAAACGATCGGTTCAGGTCCCCAACCGACCGGTTCACTTGTGAACCGATCGGTTCAGGTTGCGAGATGGTTGCTTTTTGTGGAAAATTCTCGAACCCTTCTACTCCTGCTTTAGTCCCGTATTTCTGGGCACAGAGAACCCTGTCGCATGACCCGCCTATATATATAGGGGTATTGGGGGCTTCTCAAGATACAACTCAGTGCAAGTTGATTGCTCTGCAAAGTTGTCGTTCTCTCTGGTTTTGGTAACCGAGAGAGAGCCCGAGCAAGTGCTTCCCGCAAAGGGAGGTGCAGCAAGGGAAGGACAACTACAGTTGCAATTGACAGCAGGAGAGTGTGTTGGCGACTAGTACGTCAACAGGAGGGTGCGACTCCTTCCACTTCCTTGTGGGACAAGGAGAGTGGAGTTCCGGGTGGTCCGTGTGGACTACTTCAGAGGCGGGAGGTCACTGCCACTCAGGAGGACAACTGTCATCCGACAGTCTGGTAGGAGGAGGAGTCTTCAGTCCCGGTATGACCAGGAGCTGCACAGACACCGTCCAAGACCGGAGGTGAAGACCGCTCAAGGCGCGTGGTATTGTCGCCGAGTAAGCCTCGGGACAAGGTATGATTCACAAACCATCTTTCCTATTATATAGATGTTGACGCGATTCCTTTTGTTCCGGGTTTGGGGAGAAAATTTTTGTTTCCGCTGCTTCTCTGCCTCCTCCAAAACCCAATAGTGGTATCAGAGCCACGTCAACCGCTCTATATTTTAGGATTATCAATATGATCGATTTTTTGTTTGTCGCCTTTATTTATTGCATGTGATGCAAATAATATCGGCTTTATACATGTCCAATCCACAAATCCCTAATATACATATATGATATGTAATATTAATGCACTCGATACGCGTCGCCCTTAAACGAGTTTTGTGGTGGATGTGTAGCATGATTATGGCCTATAAACCCCTATATCTGTGAATGGTTGATTGTGTGGTTGCTTGCATCTCGGTCTGCGCACCGATTCCCTTTCCCATAATCCTGATGTAACTCAAAATAATTCGAGAATTCTTTTCCTACCTCTTCTCCCCCCGAATGTAACTCGGGTTTTCACAATTCAATTGTAAAATAGGATAGATTTTATTTCCTATTATGTCAAAGAACGGCGGACAACCTGAAGACGATCGGTTCAAGGAGTGAACCGATTGGTTGGTGATCCAGACGACCGGTTCGAGAAACAAGATGAGCTGGTGGCGACCTGAGGAGATGCACGATGACCAGTGAACCGATCGGCTGGAGGCGCCAGTCGATCGGCTGGTGGCACCCGGACAACCTACCTGATGGCGAGCCAATCAGTCATGGAGATGAACTGATCAAACCCAGAAAGGCAGACACAGATTTCATCTTGTACAGGTTGCATGTGATGTAGACCTAGATGACCGTGATTCCTCTTGGCTCGAGGAATCACAAATAGGATGGCCATAATCATTGCTTTTTATCGTTTATGCATGTTTTCTGTGGGATATAGCATGCATATGATACATACTATATATTTTGGTGATTGGATATGTATATGTATATAAAAACCAAATCCCTCATTAAATATTAAGTTTTAGATGCCTTCCAAATGCGACACACGTGAAAAGCTTGATCGACCAAGTGTGGGCACGCCCAAGCATGGTGCACCGTCTATCTCGTGGAAGCGTGAAGGATGAATGTGTGGGTCTGCCCAAGCAGGGTGCATGTTCATCGTGTTGGTTTTGGGTCGGACTTAACAAGGTGACCTAGATAGGATCTAGCACCTTGAGGCATGGGGATGTTCATTGCAAGGAGTTGCACATGACATCTTTTAAGAGTTGCATATGATGCAATTGGCAAGAGTTGCCTACCTGGAAGATCTGAGTTGTGGGTGACAGCCCAAGCTGGTCCATGGCTCAGAGGATTTTAGGATCTTGACCCACTAGAAGATTGTACGCTGCAATCTTCCGAATTGATGGTGAGGGCTATCAATTTGAGTCAAAATAGTGGGAGTGGTAATTAATTAAAGGCCTAATTAACTATTGTCAAATTTTATTCAAATTAAATCAAAAAGGTTTTGACAAATGCAAATTTTCTCTTGTAGAATGGCAAAAGAATCATCTTTTAAAATGGGCAAATTAATTGAGAATAAATTCCATAACTGGTTGAGGACTGTGAGAAGTGTTCTGCACAATCCAGATATACCAGGAGCCTTAGAATCCACTCTATGTACGCTTAATGCGTTGGTGAAGAGGAAAGTAGGTAAGGGAGAGAAGTGTTCTCTCGCCAAACCAATTTCTTCTACATGGAGAGGATGGAAGGAATAATGGAAGAAGAAGTCGGAGATAGAGATCTCTACTTCTGGTGTATACGTGATAGAGATTAACTTTACTACTTCTTCATCATGGGTACTTGATACCGGATGCGGATCTCACATTTGTTCAAATGTGAAGGATCTTAAGAGAAGTAGGCCTTTGGGGAAAGCCGAGGTTGAACTACGTGTTGCCAATGGGGTAAGAGTTGCCGCCAGTGCCGTAGGAACCTATGAGTTAACTCTACCTAGTGGGCTAATAATAGAGTTGAAGAACTGCTAATATGTACCTGCCATAAATAGGAATATCATCTCCGTCTCTTGTTTGGACAAAGATGGATTTGAATTTCTTATTAAGAATGGAAAGTGTTCCATTTCTAAATATGGGATCTTTTATGGCAGTGCCCCTATGTCTTATGGTCTATACTTGATAGACTTGGAGATAAGTGTATACAACGTAAACACCAAAAAGCAAAAACTCAACGACTCAAACAAAACATATCTCTGGCATTGTCGTCTAGGGCACATAAATGAGAAGCGCATTTCTAGACTCCATAAAGATGGTTATCTAGACTCTTTTGATTATGAATCAATAGAGACATGTGAATCTTGTTTGTTGGGCAAGATGACCAAGACTCCCTTTTCAGGTAAAGGTGAGAGAGCTAGTGATCTATTAGGACTCATACATACTGATGTATGTGGGCCTTTTAGAACTAATGCGAGAGGTGGGTATCAGTACTTCATTACCTTTACTGATGACTTCAGTAGGTATGGCTATGTGTACCTGATGAAACATAAGTCAGAAACCCTTGAAAGGTTCAAGGATTTCATGAATGAAGTACAGAACCAGCTTGGTAAAAGTGTTAAGGCACTTCGTTCCGATCGAGGTGGAGAATACTTGAGCCAGGAGTTTGAGGACCTTCTGCGAGCCCGTGGTATTGTATCACAATGGACTCCGCCTGGAACACCACATCATAATGGTGTGTCTGAAAGAAGGAATCGCACATTGTTAGATATGGTGCGATCAATGATGAGTTTTGCTGATCTTCCAATTTCTTTCTGGGGTTATGCTCTTGAAACCGCCGCATTTACACTTAACCGTGTGCCATCTAAATCAGTTCAAAAGACACCATATGAGATATGGACAGGGAAGCATCCCGATTTGTCTTTTCTGAAGATTTGGGGTTGTGAGGCTTACGTTAGGAAAATGTTTCCTGATAAGCTTGGACCCAAATCCGATAAATGTTATTTTGTTGGATACCCCAAGGAAATGAGGGGATACTATTTATACCACCCTACTGACAACAAAGTGTTTGTTGCCAGGACAGCTGTGTTCCTAGACAAGGAATTTATTTCCAAAGGAAACAGTGGGAGGAAAGTAGAGCTTGAAGAGGTTCAAGCCCAACAAGAAAACATTGAACCGGTAGATGTACCTGAGGAAAATGGAGATTCACAAGGTGTTGTGGAATCTCAGTCTCCTCAGGTAACACAAGGACCTCGTAGATCTAGTAGGACTCGCCTTGAACCTGAGAGGTTTGGATACCTTGTAACTCAGGAAGGTGGAGAGTTGATCATAGATGATGATCCAACTACATACGTAGAGGCTATGGAGGGACCTGATTCTGAGAAATGGCTAGAAGCCATGAGATTCGAGATGGAATCCATGTACTCCAACAAAGTATGGACTTTGGTGGAACCACCCGAAGGGGTAAAACCCATAGGGTGCAAGTGGGTCTTCAAGAAAAAGACCGACATGGATGGCAATGTGCAAACTTATAAAGGTAGATTGGTTGCAAAGGGTTTTCGACAAATTCAAGGTGTTGACTATGACGAAAACTTTTCTCCAGTTTCCATGATTAAGTCCATCAGGATCATGCTTGCTATTGCAGCTTATTATGACTATGAGATTTGGCAGATGGATGTTAAAACTGCATTCCTTAACGGGAATATTCATGAGGATGTGTACATGACACAGCCTGAAGGTTTTGTAGATCCAAAGAATGCCAATAAAGTCTGTAAACTGCAAAGGTAAATCTATGGATTGAAGCAAGCATCTCGGAGTTGGAATCTTCGATTTGATGAAGAAGTCAAAGTGTTTGGCTTTATTCAAAATGAAGATGAACCTTGTGTGTACAAGAAGGTTAGTGGGAGCTCGACCACATTTCTCATATTGTATGTGGATGACATACTTTTGATGGGGAATGATGTCTTAGCCTTAGAGAAGGTAAAGACTTGGCTTGGGAAAACTTTCTCAATGAAGGATTTATGAGAAGCATCCTATATTCTAGGAATTAAGATCTATAGAGATAGATCTAGAAGGCTTCTCGGACTAAGTCAGAGCACGTACATTGACAAGGTGCTGAAGCGGTTCAGCATGGACAACTCAAAGAGAGGCAACGTTCCTATGCTACATGGAGTTACCGTCTCTAGAGCTCAATGTCCCCAATCTTGTGAAGAGAGGGAGCATATGAATGGGATCCCATATGCATCAACCATTGGATCCATCATGTACGCTATGTTGTGCACACGCCCAGATGTCTCGTATGCTCTCAGCATGACGAGCAGGTACCAGTCAGATCCCGGGGATGCTCACTGGACAGCCGTGAAGAACATCCTCAAGTACTTGCGAAGGACTAAGGATCAGTTTCTTGTGTACGGCGGCGAGGAAGAGCTGGTTGTAAAGGGTTACACCGATGCAAGCTTCCAAACCGATAAAGATGATTACAGATCGCAGTCAGGATTTGTGTTTTGCCTTAATAATGGAGCTGTGAGCTGGAAGAGTTCCAAGCAAGAAACAGTTGCCGATTCTACTACAGAGGCCGAGTATATTGCTGCTTCGCATGCAGCAAAGGAGGCTGTGTGGATCGGGAAGTTCATTTCTGAACTTGGTGTAGTTCCCAGTAGTTGTGATGCAATTGAGCTTTATTGTGACAATAATGGAGCTATTGCACAAGCTAAGGAGCCCAGATCACATCAGCGGTCCAAGCACATACTGCGGCGCTTCCATCTCATACGAGAGATCGTACAGCGAGGAGATGTGAAGATTTGCAAAGTACCAACTGAAGACAACATAGCTGATCCACTGACTAAGGCCCTTTCTCAGCAGAAGCATGATGGTCATGCTAGGTCACAAGGACTGCGTTTCCTTGGTGACTGGCTCTAAGTGCAAGTGGGAGTCTGTTGGTATGTATGCCCATAGAGCAAGTCATATGATGATTAAAATGGGATACTTTGTAAATGATTTGAATAATAATAAAGGCAATTTCCAATCTATATGTTTAAATTGTTTCTAAGATGATGGTGTAACATGATAGATGTCTAAAGATTGTTTTACTCAATGACGTATGCTTTTGGGTTGAGGACCTAAACGATGAGATCATACGGATGCTAAGAGTATTCTTTCTTGTTTAGTCCCTAGTCGGTTGTTATTGTGGAAATAACCATAGACATCAATAACACTAAAGACTAGATTGTGTGTTGGTTGATGACAGAATCTCATTAGTCATGATATGGTGATATCAAACCAAGCACATAGGTACTTGTTAGAGAACAAGGTACCAGACAGACCCACCGTGAGAGTGACACATGGAACCATGACTTGGTAGTCACAGTCAGCTCTCACAGTGATGGTGGTGAGTGTGATTCTTAGACCTGAAATCACTACACTCAACACATGTCGTTGGGTACACTTTGACATCATCAAACGCAGTCCTGAAACATGGGTTGTTATAAAGGTGATGATTGGGTGGCTTTGACACATGGGGCTTTTGAGGGGTGAGTGATAGATATGGGATTTGTCCCTCCTGAGGGAGTTTGATATCCTTGGCCACTTGATGAGTAGGATTGAGAAAGTCATGCGCATGCACGTGTGAATCAATATGTGATATTGATGTCATACATATCTCACTCGGTCTACTCTGAGATCAAGGAAATGAATGAACATTGACAGGATGACTGTTCCATGCCTCGACTTCATTCTGGATATCAGTGACAAAGGAATTATACATTCACTGTAACACCATTCACGGGTTGTAGGATGAAAGTTGTTCTCCAACTTTCTACTTTCACTTGGGTAGCAATGATGTGTGACTAGGCACCGCTCTTTGCTTGTGAAGTCATAAGTGTTATGGACTTTCACTGCCAACGTGAAATGGACCTGCAGGGTCACACACATAGGATTTAACCTGGAAGAGGAATTTTGTCCACAAGCAATGTTTAGATTGATTACTAAAGGAGTTTAGTAGTTCAATTAAACACTCAATTAATCGATAGCTCAATATCATAATGTTCAAGGTGTTGAACGCATTGATTGGAGTATCAGATTGATTGAAATCGCATTTGACTGATTCTGCAAAATCTGCATTCCCAACCGATCGGTTCATGTGATGAACCGGTCGGCTGAGGTTGCTGAACCGGTCAGCTCAATTGTTGAACCGATCGGCTCATGTACAGAGTGAAACGACCGGTTCAAGTGTTGAAACGATCGGTTCAACTGGTGCAATCGAGCAACTTGGGAAAGTAGGATTGGTGAGAATTTTCCTTTCGTTTCAATTGCCCAATTCGATTGGGAATAATATTGGTATTCGATACCAATTGGGAAAGAAACAAGGAAAGTCAATCGGGAACCAACCTGGAACCCCAACCGACCGGTTCATGAGTGAACCGATCGGTTCAAGGGTCCCAAACAATCGGTTCAGGTCCCCAACCGACCAGTTCACTTGTGAACCGATCTGTTCAGGTTGCGAGATGGTTGCTTTTTGTGGAAAATTCTCGAACCCTTCTACTCCTGCTTTAGTCCCGTATTGTCGGGCACAGAGAACCCTGTCCCATGACCCGCCTATATATATAGGGGTATTGGGGGCTTCTCAAGATACAACTCAGTGCAAGTTGATTTCTCTGCAAAGTTGTCATTCTCTCTGGTTTTGGTAACCGAGAGAGAGCCCGAGCAAGTGCTTCCCGCAAAGGGAGTTGCAGCAAGGGAAGGACAACTGCAGTTGCAATTGACAACAGGAGAGTGTGTTGGCGACTAGTACGTCAACAGGAGGGTGCGACTCCTTCCACTTCCTTGTGGGACAAGGAGAGTGGAGTTCCGGGTGGTCCGTGTGGACTACTTCAGAGGAGGGAGGTCACTGCCGCTCAGGAGGACAACTGTCATCTGACAGTCCGGTAGGAGGAGGAGTCTTCAGTCCCGGTGCGACCAGGAGCTGCACAGACACCGTCCAAGACCGGAGGTGAAGACCGCGCAAGGCGCGTGGTATTGTCACCGAGTAAGCCTCGGGACAAGGTATGATTCACAAACCATCTTTCCTATTATATAGATGTTGACGCGATTCCTTTTGTTCCGGGTTTGGGGAGAAAATTTTTGTTTCCGCTGCTTCTCTGCCTCCTCCAAAACCCAACAAAAGTGACTATGATTATCACCATAAATACGTATATAATTGGCTTAGATCTAGATCCTCCTCTTTGGATTTGCTAATACTAAAAAGGGTAACCTAGAGTAAGGTCTAGGGTATCATGAGTTAGAAATTGGGCTACCCACGTTTAATGCCATGAGACTCTATAGCACATCACGAGTTAAGGAGTGGGCTACCTACGGGTTGTGCCATGTGACTCAACCCTAGAAACTGATTCACCAATTAGGCAGGATCATGAGGGGTTTAATGGGGATCTACCATAAAGAAGATAGAATCCAGGTCCACTATAGGGACAACACAGAGGATAGGGTATGTGTTGATGGCACAGTTATATTTAAAACATAAAGTTGGTTGTTAACTGTAATTGACTGCAATATGTTGTTATTAATTGCATAATTATTGGTTTCCCGATATACCAGCTTTATGTTGACCGACATTTTGTTTGTCGGCATTTTAGGTTCAAGTGAAAAGAACAAACAGTAAAGTGGCATATGTGGAATTAAATGAGGATTAACGATCAAGGAGGATTAGTTAGAATATTCTCTCATATGGATAGAAGTTTAGTAATCCAAGTTTTTCAAAGGTATGCAAAAAGTTAATTTTTTTTATTACAACCTTTTAGTGTAGTTAGTATTATTTGATAATTGTTATTGATTATTTGTCAAACCTTTGATTTAAAAAATTGGGATAATGGCTCTGACCTCTTGGTCTCCCTTAAATGGGGGTTATTGGGAGGTAGGGTCATTACAAATAATTAGTTAGGAAATATTAAATTTTAAGAACTATTCAAATTATATTATAAAGTCAGGTTTAAAAGATGACTACGCCATTCATCTGGGTTTTGGAACATTAACCATGGCCAAGGCATTCTAGTAAATTTAACAACCAAATATGTGTGGATCGGAAAAATGAAACTAATAAAATTACCATAATAACCTTTTTGGGAAAACAAAAGAAATTGTCAACATAACAAATCTTTATCCTCATTGGTTCAAATTATAAACTTAGAGATAACCAATCACCAACAACATGAAGACTAATTCCTTAGATCATAGTTTGACTTCTTAGAGAAATACAAATGAACATTCACTCAAAATTTAATTTTGAGACTTCTACAAATTCAATGAGATAAGGATCGAGCAACCTAATGACCAATAGACCAAGAAAGTCCTTCTTCCATTGTTGGAAGAAGGGGTGCCAGAATAGAGTACCACATCAACCGCAAGCAAGGGAGATACAAATGTCTTTAGAACACACCAGAGGGGCTCAAACAATAGATCATTGGTGTGAGAAATTCCCCATACATTCCAAGTCTTGAAAGGTCCATAAACACCACAAAGAAAAAAGGAGAACAAGGATATTTGGTTTTAACCACATACTAGGGGAAAATGGGGTGGAAAAAAGCATCTTGAAATCTTCATAAACACTATGAGGCACACTGAGTGCCCTTAGGAGATTGACAAGGACTTGTTGGGCCAACTCTTGTGACCTGGACCAGCCAAAATTTAGGATAGGAGAAGAGGTTCTTGCTTTTAATATCAAACACTACTTGAGCTTTTCCATCAATTAGATATTGTCTATCATGAAGTAAGTGATAAAGAAGATCATGGATCGAGCATAAATCTCTCAATTGTAAATATGGAAATGAGGTTGGTTGGGGGATCTTGGTGATGAGAATATCAAATTGATGAGGTAGATACACTTAATAGGGTTCCAATGTTCTTGAGGAAGGAACGATATTGCAAGAATTTGGGTGCTCTGGTTTCTAGTACACTATTGGAGTAAGGAGAGAAGGGGGAAAAGAGTGTTTACTATATACCAAGTTCATGTGGACTAAACTAGGGTTTATTGTACCCATGATGGTCTTCCAGAATAGTGGTCGAATAAATGTGAGAAGTTATTAAGGGAGAAAAGAGATAGGAGGGAAACATTGGGTTATAGGTAATGTGCAAGGTTAATAAATCTCGATTGAAGTTTTGAAAGGACTGATTGGAAATAGAAGGAACAATTTGTGATTATTTGATCACACCTATCTAATATAGTTGATTACCTTGAACATTGTGTGAAGAATATTACATCACTAATCAATCATTTATTGTCTTACAACTTTTTTGGCCAACTAGTAACAAATTTATATGATTTCATATGTATATGAATTCAATCCTGGAATTTAGGATATCATACCATTCGTGTTATAACTACAATTAGGCAATTAACTAGGTGATGGATACATGACTTCTAGGTAATGAGACGATGATCTTAGGAAAAATATATCTATGAAAATTTCTCATTTTGAAAGGAATGAATTATTCAAAGTCTCACTGATTATTATTTTTGATGTGTTGATGTAGTGAGAGACCAAATTTTGGTAGGAATGGTGAAACTATAATATATTGGTTATTTAATAATTAAATAATTTAATCTTAATCTCATTATTACAAACTTACATTTTTTTAATAAAATATTTCCTTTTTGTGTTACATACTAACTCCATATTAATTCTTTTATGAATTGTACTTTTAGTCAAGCTATTTGTTGTGATTCTACACTAAAACTATACTACAAACCAAATACTTCCTCTTGTGTGTGATATTTTGACAGTCTAGGAGAAACTAAGATCCTTTTATTCTAGTAAATTTAAATGTATGATTTATCCACAACATCTCATCCAATTTAAATACCTTTCTAAATGATAAAAACGTGCATATTAAGCATCTATAGAAAAAGATAAAAAAATTTCACGATGGAATCCAATTATAGTGACAACCCATATAGAGGTATAGGGAATCTAAGTTACATATATAGTTTTAGACCTGAAAGGGATTAACTTTTATTGGGATAACATATTATCTAAGTCCAACCCCAACCAAAGAGTGTCAACCTGAAGTCCAATACTAAATATTAAGCATAACATCATATAACATCCAAATTACATCTAATAGGATCCTAACTGAATTTGCATAATTTTTCAACATTGGACTAAAACTGGCTCATTCCTAGTTTCAAAAATATTATATATGAAATATACTTATTATAAGAAATATATCAATGTAAATGCTACTTTTCACGTTATTGTACATAATGATAGATTTCATCATGTAGAATACACACACATTATATATATATATATATATATATATATATATATATATATATATATATATATATATATATATATATATATATATATATATATATATATATATATATATATATATATATATCGAGGATGAGGGGAGGTGAGAATCTACCAAGAATGTTGGTTGACCTACAAATAGTCACTAAAGCTAATGATATTTAAGACTTTAGGTATAGGCAAAGATTGTTTGTTTGAGTGTAGGTTGGAATATTCCTATACTAGTTCGGCATGGTTGCAGGTTTTCTTTGGAAGAACTTCAAGTGATGTGATTGAGAATGTAAGATAGAATTTCCAAAGGGCATTAATGGGGACGGGTGGTTATGGTAGACATGGATGAAGAGGAGGAGATTGGGTAAAAACATTTTTTTCCCAAGAAAATAAGTGAAATAAATGACTTTACTTGCAACTTTGTGATGATAATTACGCCCAGTGGGGTTCTAAATCCTTTCATCGATCCAATTTATCTCTATAATCATAAGCAGAGCCACACAAATATATATATATATATATATATATATATATATATATATATATATATATATATATATATATATATATATATATATATAGGCTAAAAGAATTGTGTGCCCAAGTACATGTAGCTTATGTGCACCATCTTCATTTGTGATGATTGTGAAATTCTACTGAACAATCCAACCTTATGTATGTGATGTATACCCATTAGATAAGATGTGTATCAGAAATCACCTTATGATATTGACAAATCATCAAATGAAAGAATATGTGTATTTCTATTCAACGACAGGCTGAAAAACTATAGAAATTGTTGAATGACATATTGTTATATCTCATGATCCATATCATATATGGCTATGATATTTTAAACACGTCTAATCTATATGGTGTTGTATCAATCCATGTGGTTGGATTTTATGAAAATAATCCACACATGCTATTTTAATAGTTGGTACATGTAAGTTACATGTACCGGATAATACACATCTTTGTCTCTCTCTCTCTCTCTCTCTCTCTCTCTCTCTATATATATATATATATATATATATATATATATATATATATATATATATGAGAGAGAGAGAGAGAGAGTCAGGCTAGAATACACTCGAGTGTATTCGGAGAGGAATACACTCAAGTAGTTTTTCATGATGCAATATATTTTTTTAAATCTAATTCATTGATCTTCTTAAACATCTCATGAACAACTCATACACAAAATTTGAACACATTTGGATATGTATAGCTCATGTTATGAAGACCGCAAATATTATGCATTTCAAATTAGTTTCACGCGTTGATTTTGTTGCCCTTGGATGAGTGACTTACACTCATCTAAATGGGCTCAAAATTTGTATGTAGCCTAGTTATATTATGATGATGAATATCAATGGTTTACATTTTGCAAAAAATAGTCTTGATATGCAAACACACTCGATCCCTACACTCGAGTGTATTCGTGCGACCCCTACACTCGAGTGTATTCTAGCCTGACTCTCTCTCTCTCTCTATATATATATATGTATATATATATATATATATATATATATATATATATATATATATATATATTGGGATTAAATGTGGAATTTTATCATATACGCACATTAACCATTTTATGTTTTTGCATTGTTATGCAATAAAATAAATAATAAAATAGAAATATAATTGTATCGATAAAATCCCCCAAAGCATAGTAAATTGATGTGGCTCTGATACCGCTGTTGGCAAATATGGCATAAGATAAGGTAGAGGAAACAAAATTTTAACTAGCCATATTCTCCTAAAATAGTAGATTGTGTCAACAACTATGACATGGGAAAGAGGGCTTGTAAGGTTTATACCTTGTCTTGGACCAAGTCAAGAAACTATCCCTTATAGTATCATGCACCTTTCTTCATGCTGCACTTAGATAATGTCAACAATGACCTCTTGGTTTATCACCACATATGGCACTTGATTCATCTCCTAGTGGCAGGTAACAACCTCCTTGCCTCTATAGTAGTCTACACAAACCACCGAGAACTCTTGTCATTCTACATGAACAAATAGGAAGGAGTTGTCTCTCCTAGTCAGTGTGCTAGCACCATCGAGAACTCCTATAATTCTACATGAACAGATAGGAAGGAGTTGTCTCTCCTAGTCAGTGTGCTAGTACCAACTTGCTCACCCAATTGCTTCTTCCTTGTTGTTCTTCCCTTTGACTGGTAGAACTTGATCGAGTTCTCTTGATTAACACAACTAGATCAGACAACAATTGTTAGATCTTGTATTGTCTCTCTAGAAGGCCCCCAATACCCCTCTATTTATTGGAGGGCCAGTGTTAGGGCTTCTAGTCTAAGCGAGAGTCGAAGAAATGGAATTTCATCAATTTTCTAGAAATTGCGACCATTGAACTTGTATGTTTACTACTGAACCAATCTGTTCACAAGTAAGTCGATCAATTCAACCCTTGAATTGATCATGTGACTATGTTTCCCAATCACAATTGTAGTGGCAATTAGTATTTGATTAATGGTCAATGTGATGTCAACATAATCCTTGATCCAATCGATTTGATCAACTAATTCATCAATTCACCACCCGAACCAGTTGGTTAAGAGACGTGAGCCAATTAGTTCACTTACTAACTTGATCATCTCATGGTTTTGATTGCCAATGTTGGTTTAGATTGACCTAATAGTTAAATCAATCAGTTCAACACTTTAACTGGTAGGTTCACAGTCCAGTTAGTCAACTTTCAACCATTGTTGTTTAAATTTAATACCTAACACTTTAGTAATCTTATTTAAATTACATTCATGAATAAAATCCTATTCCAAGTAAATTCCAAGTAAATTCTATGTGTGTGACCCTATGGGTTCCAAGTTACACTGGAAGTGAATGTACATAACTTATTTATGACATCACAAGAAATGAGTGGTATCTAGAAAGATGTCATTGCTATCCAAGTAATTGGAAAGTTGGAGAACAACTTCAACCTACAATCTATCATTAGTGTTATCGTGACTGTATAGTTTCGTTGTCTCTGATATCCTTATTGAACTTGATGCATGAAATCGTCATCCTCTTCAACGTTCAATCCATGTTCCTCAAACTAGAGCCTAATGTTTGAGATATGTATTAGATGATATTGACTTACACTAGCATAGACATGCATTTCTCAGTCTCACTTATCATGTGGATAGGACATCAAACTCTTGTAGGAAGGACAAATCTCATCCAAATTACTCATATTCATCTCCATGTGTCACAATGCACCCGAGCACTACCTTTATTGCAACCCTTATTCAAGATCACAGTGTATGATGCAAATGTACATCGAACGACATGTGATGAGAAAAGTAACTTCAAGTCTAAGAACCACAATCACCACCATCATTACAAGAGATGACTCTAACTACCAATCATGGTTTCCATGTGTAACTCTCAAGGTGGGTCTGCCGGATACAGTGTTGTATAACAAGTATCTATTTGTTTGGTTTGATATCACATACCATGACTAGTGAGATTCTGTCATCAACCAACAAAAACTCTAGTCTTAAATGTTATTGTTGTCTATTAGCCTTCCATTAATAGAATCCAACTAGGGACATGACAAGAATGTATGTACTCATGAAATCCATATGATCTCGTTGTCCATGTCCTATACCCAAAGACATACATCATTGAGTAATATTATTCTTTAGACATTTGTTATGTTACATCATTATCTCATAACTGAACAAAACATAATAAATTAGAAGATTGTCTTTGTTATCAATCAAATAGTTTGCAAGATATGCCATTACAATCATCATATGATTGCCTCTCTAGGCATACATACCAATAGTGTGAAGGATGTGCTAGTGACTCATGCTTGAATGATGAAGGAGAAGGATACTCACACATGTATGGAGGACCTGAGGGATAATAGTTGATGTATTGAGGTGGTGGTGTGATTCATAAATTTAGAGAGGAGGAGACTTGTAGAAATATGTCGTAGGTGGTGGTTATTAATGGAGTTTAATATTGAGTTTCCATCATGTGTCTTTTTGCCCATTATTTACATCTAGATGTTTCATAATGCATGATATTATCTAAACAAAATTGTTTACTATAAAATATAGTTATGGATATTTCCTACACCCCTAGAACCCTATGTGTGCTTTGGTGGTGGTAAGAGGTCAAGGTCTTGATCCCTTGAGTGTTCATTATACCTCACACCCTCCACTCCCATTTCATCACTTTCCACCCCTAACCCTCGATTTTAAGGTTTCGTCCTATATCCATTCCATTTCCATTGCATTGCACCTTGGATGAGGAAAGTACTCAAGCTAGAAAATGTCAAAGAAGGAGGGTTCAACCACTACTTTGATCTCCATGGCTTCATCTATCTTATTATTATTCATTGTTGTATTTTCCATTATCATGAGTAGCTAAGCCCAATTGGTGGGTTGTTTGGAACCATAAATATGACTTGAATACCATGTTTGGGAGTTTTTATTTAAGCATTATAATTACATTTGTAATTGTTTTCTCTATGCTTCTATCTCATTTTCCCATCTCTTGCTATAGAGATTGATTCTTGAAACCACCTAAGTATAGGATTATAGTTGATATGTGGCTAATTGGGAAAAGATCCCAAGTTCAACTATTGGATCTTTACCTAGCTACCCATCTTCCTACATATACATCTACTCTTACATGTGAGATTTATGTGTCTAAGAGTTCCTCACTTAATGTGCTTAGTATAGCATGTCTACTTGTTCAATGTAGTGTAAAAAGAAGTGAAATACCCTTCTCCTACACTCCATGTCACTCTTTTCCACTAAGTACAATAGGAGAATAACTCCTAGATTCTTATAATAGTGTGAATGTGATTTAATTATACCTATATTGTAGTCAATTCACTTTAGTAGGTTGGATAGGGGTTAACATAGAATAGTTCTTCTATGTTCACCCTATACCACCCATGGTCAACTAGTAGTATATTATAATGCACCATAATGCCACTATATGTTTAGGTTATATAACATGGTTTGATTGATTGTGTTGTATGATATGACCCTAGGTAGGTGGATAGTCATATTTTACCCCAAACGACCCACTTCTAAAATTATTTGTTTGAAAGCCCAAGTCATGTTTTCCTTAGTTGTGTTAAACTATTTAAATGACTTGAATGTTCTAATTGCATTGATCATGTTTTTTCTCCATTTCTAGATTAGTTATCTTTTGCATCCAGTCCATTGAGCTAGAGTTTTCTAGTTTAGTTTTTTGCTTACTTTCTTATTATAAGTTCTATATTGTTGGAACTAGTTGTTCTCTTCTTTCCTTGTTTACCTAGATTGTTCTCTTGATTTATAATTAGGATTTCTCTTGTGTTTCTAGTGTAGTTTTCTTTCTTACTTAATTAGTTAGCAATAATTATGTAGGGTTAACTTTGGTTTGAATCTTCCCTCTATTACTTTCTTTCTCACTTAGTTTATTTAAAAAACCAAAGTCAAACCCAAAAGAACCCTACACTCCACAATAGGAACTTAGTAAACTAAGAGTAGCTCTAGTGCGCCCTCTCTCCCTTAGTTTACATCCCGACTTGTTGTTCCTATACTACTCTTGATGCCATGATCTTGGAAAATTCTATAAGAATGCGTCCAAGTTTGGTTTTATATATATCAAAAGACCCAACTATGTTCTTAAGGTGTGTCAAGCCACATCAATTTTCTAGAGGTCCTATGGATGTATCAAGCTTTTTGGCATTGTTGCTGATGAGACATGCATTCATTCTAGCTTGTTTATTTTACTTTTACTTATCCTATTTCCCTATCCATTGCTATTATTTATATGTGTTAATCTTGCATTTGAGTCACTAGCTCTTCTAGATTTGTAAATGTGTTGGTGACAACTCACTTTTGAGAGGGAAGACATGGCTTACCCCAATTGAGGATTCCAACCATCACCTCATTATTAAGGAGTTCCAAGGATCCTCCTTGACTATATCACACCAGGAAATTACATTTCTTCAATTTCTATAGAAATATATCAGATGTCTAAGAATGAAATTCCATCTGACTAGACCTTGTAGGATTTCCATCGACTTCCTATCTGTTGGATCATGAGCATCCCTATTGTCATTTTGACACCTTTTTAGAAGCATGATCTACTTTTCATACCTCCATCACAATCAATCATTTTTTTCATCTTACACTTTTTCCATTCTCTCTACTACAAAATGCTAAAGATTGTACAATTCAAAAAGTGAGATCATGATTTGGGAAGTTATCAAGAATTCCTTCTTGAGTAAACTCTACTCGATTGTGAGGTTGACATAGATGCGGCGGTCTATAGTCAATTTAAACCAAATATTGAACGAGAGATTCATTATTATTGGGAAATTTTCCATAAAATGTTGAGAGAGTGTGCTCGCCTTGAAATTCCCTTGTGGTAGCTTGTCCCATCCTTTTAATTTTATCTCTATGAAATCATCAAGGTACAATGGATTCATCATATGGATGTACTTTCATGGATAATTCCCTAAAGATTCATGGCCATTGTTTGATCACTTGGCAAAAAATTCAATGCACTAAGATTCTATTGTGGTTAATTATTGTGATTGTACCATTGGTATGACACCTTTAGTTCATAATGATTCAAGCCCATACGTGATGAATATTCTTATTGAAATGATGAACATGATGAAGAATCAAGTGGGAAGTGACACTAGTTATATTATTAATTACATTGAGTCTTGTGGTTTATTGAGTGGTATAAAAGATTATGTGACTACCATGGTGAAGATTTTTGGTGCTTCCAGGACTGCGATAATAGATCCCTTCAACGTTTTGTGTGTTTGAGCTTGTTGTTTATATGTCTAACTTATGGATACAATTTTTGGGGAATTAAAATTTTCTTTTATTTGCCTTTTATTCACTTAGAAATAAGCATTGACAGTAGTTAGTGATTGTTCCAGAGTACTATATTGTTTATTTCTTTGATTCTTTAGGTATAAAACTAACACCAAATGAGGGACACCCATTGAAATGGATATACACAAATAAGTATAGTTTTTCCATGCCTGACATATTTGTTAACATTTGCATCATATGATTGTTTAATAATGCAACTTATCTATTAATTGAAGTTATAGGAGTGTAAAAACATTCTATAGAGACAGAGGGAAAGTAGATAAAAAAAGAAACCCATATCTTAGAGGAGTGTTGATATATTCTTCTCATTCCAATCCATATATATTATTGACTCTACTTAATACATTTATTAACTTAACTATAAATCTACATGGCCCTGCACAAAACAATGATCGGGCATGTCCTTATTACGTGATGTTGTACATGTAGACAATTGTCACACACGCTATACAAATCAAATGTATAGAAAATGTAATCTTATTAGTCTTGGATCATAGATTAATGAAGTAATCTCATTTGATAGACAAACAATAAATTCTAATTAGAACGACATTCATTCTCTTTGTAGTTTTTTGATACTACTAAAGAATATACATTAACGCATATGAATGACCCACACGAATAGTGGATAGACTTATTCATCAAACATGTGGAGTTTTTAGATAATTGGGAAGATTGATTGAATTTTTGTAGTTCAAACTTTGATGTTAGATTTTTGTTTGTTATATTATTATACATTTGTGGACTTAAACTCTAGGGGAGCTAATGTTGATCTGTGTTCATGTATGTGTATGTTTGAATTGAATGTGAAGTGCATGAGGAGGAGAATGATGTGTATTTTTGCATATATATGAAATTGAATGTGTGGCTGGGATATGAATCAATTGAATTGTGAGTTCATGCATGTGTGTGCATTAGATATTACTTGTGCATATCATATCAAATGCATATGTGTATTTTTATATATATCTTTGTTATTATAGGTTTTCCAAGCTATTGTTAAGTTGTAATGGTTGATGCACTAAATATTATCCACTTTTGACAAACTATTTTGTAATGTATTTCAAGCATATTTACAAATTTTGATATTACTTATGCATTGTTTATCATCATTATCCTGCGGCATAGTGTTGCATCAAATATTACCTATTTTCACTTCATTATATTGATTTATCTTATTTCGTTGGACTTATGTTCGATATTTCTACATTTTAGGAAATTTAAGTAGTTTTGAATTACCTCAGTGCCACTAGTGTAACATCCTAGGATTTTAGGCCTCAGATGAAATGATCTTAAAAGGAATGACTGAACTGCCCATATCACCAAGGTGCACCTCCTTTTTAGGAATCCCATCACTAAAGAACTCTATGGTTAAGCATGCTTAGCCTAGAGTAGTACTAGGATGACTGATTAATCAGGAAGTTTATTCTTTCTTGCATGTGATCAAGAACAAAAATGCATAGTTAAGGCTATTGGTGGTCTGTGGGGCCATTCGTTATTCTTAAAACTCTACTATAGCTTTAGGAAGTGGATTGTACGCTAAAAATGACCTCCTTCAATAGGTGGGGCCCACATTGGCATGTGGAATGCCAGTCATATGCCATGCAGTCTAGGCATGTTGGATAGGACTATCCACTGAGATGAGATGGAGCTACTATTGCGCTAGTAGCCGTGAATGGGAGTTGGGTGTACATGAGAAATTATGGGTCTGCACTGAAATAGGGAGGAGATTATGATGCATTATAGTTGAGCCTTGAAGAGAACATCAAGAGTCTAAGTGGGGGAGATTGTAACATCCCCGGATTTGAGGCCTAATATAAAATAATCTTAAAAGGAATAATTTAACTATCCATGTTGATGTATGCATAAATTGTCATTATTTTGATATCTAATTTGGTTATTTTCTGTGTCATTTGTGCTTAATTGAATATCTTTTTAATACATATTTTACCAAATTAGTAAAAATCACTTGTGCATCATTTCTTATATTTTTACATGTATTTTACATGTTTTAATTATTATAATAATTATTTTATTTTATTCATTGATTATTTTATTGCAGATAATTATTATTTACTGGAGCAAAGTCGATACCATCGACTTGCAACTCGATGGTAGCGACATGGCATCAGAGTACAAATATTTTTTGCTCCAGATTGAAAAGGAAAAGGACGTTTTACTGTGAAGAAGTCGATACTATCGACTTCCAACTCGATACCATCGACTCAGACGTTGCGGACCAAATTTTAATGTGTTAAATCTAACACATATTGTATTAAAAATTACATTTTAGGTTTCCTCTTGACCTAAATATGTACGATGGCTATAAAAGACACCATTAGAACTGCAATTGGGAGATCTATCATGGGGGGATGATACGACAGCCGAACAGAGAGAGAAAAGTAGAGGAACCCTACACGGAAGACCTCGGAGGTGTTTTGGCGGTGGAAACGATGACAAATTCTCTCCATCTTCTCCAGATCCACTCTTTAACCCTTTCTCCAATTTACTGTATCGCAAAATTCATGTTTTACATCTTTTCGACTTACTGTGATACCGTGTCGTCTATTTTCGGCTAAAAACCGTAATTGCTTAGAACCCGGGAGTAGCCCGGGTAATCATTGTATGATACTTTTTACATAGTTTATCATAATTTGTCTCTCAAATCCATGGTATGATTTCATTTTCTCCATTATATCATTATGATTGATCACCCTAATGATAATCTAATGCCTTTAATTTCTTTGAAAGAAGAATTAATGGTTGAAAAGAGACAAGATTCACATTAATTAATAAATCCCTTGAACAAGGTGATGTATGGTTAATGGTGGAAACCCAGAGGTTGTTTCTAATGCACCTAGTTTAGGGTATAGGTTACTACGACGGTGGAACTGACCTAGACTTAGGTAGTGAATTGTATCACGACAGTGAGCAATTCTGACTACAGGCCACTACCCGGAATAGGAGACGAATTAGGATAATTGTGTAGGAATTAGTACAACGAGAACCTGCGGTGAAACCACAATCCTAAGGATTCCATTTTTAATTGATTAAACCAACCATTTAATCGATTATTTTGTTATGTTTTATTTTTATTTTCTTTTTCAATCAACACTTATTTTTAGCTTAGCTGATCAATCATAATTAGTAATAGTCTTTAACCTCACAACTCCCCATGTTCGATAACTTGGGACTCATAATCTCATATTACTTTGACATGTACACTTGTGTATTACACGCACATTATATGCGTGTCAAGTTTTTGGCGCCGTTGCCAGGGAGTTGGCATGGTTAACACTATAAAAAGTTAGGATCGGCCACTCTAGGCCATTGTATTTATTTCCTTTTTTAGTTTTTTTTTCTTCTCATTTTTCATTACATAAAACTTTACTGTTATTTTAGGCATTGTACATATTGATCTAAATATTTCTTTGTAGTTTGTCCTTTTTTTCATTTAAAAAAAAGTAAAAAAAATCACATGGCCCCTATTTGTTCTGGGTGTGGAAATGCACATGTAGGTTATAGATGTCAGAGTCCACCTTCATTACATCATGAGAAAATATCAAAGGAAATTCATCGTGAGCATATTAGGATTATGGTCCAATATGTTTTAAATTGCAAAGGTCCTATTTCTAATGGAGGATGGGGTAGAATAGAGAAAATGGAAGAAGTTGAGATTGAGGATAAGGAATTAGAAAGTGAGGATAACATACTGAAAGAAGTTTTAGAATCACCTCTACCATGTCCTTCCATTGAGCCCACACCCACACCCACACCCACACCCTTGACTCCTAGGATTGATCTTGAATATGATTGGGTATCTGATGAGGAAGATGAGGAGAATGATGCAAATAAGGCGGAAGACAATTTTGATACATGTGTTTAGGATATGAGTGAAGGAGAGGAAGATCCAGAAGGTGCTTTATTTGATAGTGATCTTAGAGAGGAGGAAGAGAGTGAGGAAGAGGATATTGAGAGTGAAAAGGTGGAGGAATTTACCATTACCCATCACATAATTCCTTCACCACAAGACCCATCTCTTCATTTCCTTATTGAGGATCCTATATGGGATATATATCCAGATGCTAATTTTGAAAGTTTTTTTGAGGATATTATTGAATGTGGGGGAATTGAATTATTAGAAGAGGGGGAGGCACAAAAATTCACCTTTGATATAACCCCTCCATTATGTGTAGATAGGACCGATCCATTGGGGATGGTCATAGAAATTAAGGATCAATCATCATTATACCTTTCACCTCATGGCTATCTATTTCTGGATGTGCTCCCACATCAAGACTTGATTGTGAGTCGTGTTCATGTTCATTGCAATGATAATTTACTATTGAAATGGAACGTCAACCATACATGTTGGTCGTCTGACTATTATTATTTTTTCTCCTTGTTGCAAGGAACCAAAAGTTTAGAAGGAAGAGGCAGAGAGAGCTTTACCCTCCGCCACAATGACCTGATTATTGTTGATTGACATGTGTCCATCCTAGGATGTTAAACAAGGAAGCTTGTGGGAGGCAACCCACCAATTAAGTTTATTTTGTTAAACTTTCAATTCTATTTTTACATTCCTATTTGTAGATTGTGATATCTAGTTTTGATGCAAGTAAAAAAGGTGCCTTGATATGTGCATTCAGTGTGCAGGGACGCATTGAGTCGGTACCACCGACTTCATTGTCGGTAGTACTGAGTTCTCATCAGTGACATCTCACAAGTTGACAAGCATCGACACTTCACCGAGCTCGAGTGATTATTGGAGGGCATGTCTTCATGTGGATCCCACCCACCCGTCTTTTGCCCAGATCTGAGCTCACATATCGGTACA
The DNA here is from genome assembly GCA_963693085.1 of Alisma plantago-aquatica. Lineage (NCBI taxonomy): Eukaryota > Viridiplantae > Streptophyta > Magnoliopsida > Alismatales > Alismataceae > Alisma > Alisma plantago-aquatica. Next base: position 614,342,939 of record OY856415.1, read on the forward strand.
ATCGTTCCATTTGTCTTCCTTTACTTTTGAAATTGCGGACAATGTCATATTCAAGCTTAGGGGGAGGAATAGAACGGTGCTTCTATCTTTACCTCTTGCATCTTTTCTTTTTATCATACATCTACATATTTTTGTTTGAAAAAAAATATATTTTTTATTTTGTTTTTAGAGTCCACTTCTATCTAGTGTAATTGTGGACAAAATATAAAATTTTGGTTAGGATTAGCCGTTTGTTGATGATGTGGTATCAATTCTGAAAATTCTAAATAAAAATTTGAATGTGCTTTTATGCTTTGCTCTTTAAGCTAAATTTGCTATGTTTAAGAGTACATAACTGGAGGAATTGTTTGGATTAGTCAGCTTGAAGACATACTTATTGAATGAAAAACCTAACTTAACCCTATGGCTTGTGTTATGGCGATGATGTTTGAGTCCAAACCAACCAAACAGTAACGTGATCTTTAATGTGAATTCTAGAAATAAACTCTAAGGTTACCCTGTTACACAAGTTGATAGAAGAGGGACATATCATGGTTGGGAAAGACATTGTCTCTTAGTCATGTGATCTCATCCACCTTCCATTCATCTTCATTCACCACCATAGGATGATCAAGTTTAATCCAAGTTATTTTCCTCTAGTTTGCATTACAAGGCATGATAGGAAGCATATAGTTAGTTCATTTTATTATGCATTAGAAAAGGAAAACAAATTATATCATCTTTTGAGCATTTGTAGTTTGCATAACAAAATCACATATAGTTTCATTTGCATTGCATATTTCATAAGGCATTACATATTTGTTATCTTCTACCATTTCTGTCATGAAAGAGAAAAAAAAAAGTGTATCTCCTTACTCTTTCTCCAAATAAAAAAAGCAAAAAAACCCAAGCATGAACTGTTCAGCTTGCTAAAAATAGGGTAAGAAAAAAAAGAGTTATTGAAAAATAAAAAGAAAAAATAGGAGAAAAGGAGAAAAAAGGATTTTAAGTTCAATTCCATATTCTCTCTAAGCAACAAAGGAGGGGATTGTGATTCTTTTTATAAACACATTTCCACTTATACTCATCATTAGAATGAGACATCCATTGCATGCATCATTCCACCAAAATAAAAAAATAGTCATTAGAAGTCATACATTCACATTTTATCCATCATACAGGTGCATCACATTTTTACTTTTTGCATAAATAATTTGGATGATTCTTGTGAATCCTATTTTCATAGCCACCCATATTTTTCCACCCATTGCTTTGTATGGTAGGCAACCATCACAATTAATCTCCTCATCCATTTTTATTTGGGGATCTGCTTCCAAGAAGTTTATTTAGGTAGATTAGAGCAATGTAGATAGCGAGATCACATGGTGCATCAAGCATGTGTCCTAGTGGCCATGATATTAACTGCTTCATATTGATAGTATTTTTCATTAATCTTATTGTGGACATCTATTATGAACATTATTGATCGCTTTAGAGTAGTTACTTGTTCAGTGGTTGGCAAGGATCGGTTTGGGACAGACTGGTGGAGGGCGGTTAGAAAAAATAATTCATAGGTACTTGTCTTTTTGCTGACTTTTTAAAACAAATCCAAGAGTAGTGTTGCTCGAGGACGAGTAATATTCAAGCTTAGGGGTGTGATGTATGCATAAATTGTCGTTATTTAGATATCTAATTTGGTTATTTTCTGTGTCATTTGTGCTTAATTGAATATCTTTTTAATACATATTTTACCAAATTAGTAAAAATCACTTGTGCATCATTTCTTATATTTTTACATGTTTTAATTATTATAATAATTATTTGATTTTATTCATTGATTATTTTATTGCAGATAATTATTATTTACTAGAGAAAAGTCGATACCATCGACTTGCAACTCGATGGTAGCGACATGGCATCAGAGTATAAATAGTTTTTGCTCCAGATTGAAAAGGAAAAGGATGTTTTACTGTGAAGAAGTCGATACTATCGACTTCCAACTCGATACCATCGACTCAGACGTTGCAGACCAAATTTTAATGTGTTAAATCTAACACATATTGTATTAAAAATTACATTTTAGGTTTCCTCTTGACCTAAATATGTATGATGGCTATAAAAGATACCATTAGAACTGCAATTGGGAGATCTATCACGGGGGGACGATACGGCAGCCGAACGGAGAGAGAAAAGTAGAGGAACCCTACACGGAAGACCTCGGAGGCATTTTGGCGGCAGAAACGACGGCAAATTCTCTCCATCTTCTCCAGATCCACTCTTTAACCCTTTCTCCAATTTACTGTATCTCAAAATTCATGTTTTACATCTTTTCGACTTACTGTGATATCGTGTCGTCTATTTTTGGCTAAAAACCGTAATTCCTTAGGACCCGAGAGTAGCCCGGGTAATCGTTGTATGATACTTTTTACATAGTTTATCATAATTTGTCTCTCAAATCCATGGTATGATTTCATTTTCTCCATTATATCATTATGATTGATCACCCTAATGATAATCCAATGCCTTTAATTACTTTGAAAGAAGAATTAATAGTTGAAAAGAGACGAGATTCACATTAATTAATAAATCCCTTGAACAAGGTGATGTACGGTTAATGGTGGAAACCCAGAGGTTGTTTCTAATGCACCTAGTTTAGGGTATAGGTTACTACGATGCTGGAACCGACCTAGACTTAGGTAGTGAATTGTATCACGACAATGAGCAATTCTGACTACATGCCACTACCCGGAATAGGAGACGAATTAGGATAATTGTTTAGGAATTAGTACAACGAGAACCTACGGTGAAACCACAATCCTAAGGATTCCATTTTTAATTGATTGAACCAACCATTTAATCGATTGTTTTGTTTTGTTTTGTTTTTATTTTCTTTTTCAATCAACTCTTGTTTTCATCTTAGCTGATCAATCGTAATTAGTAATAGTCTTTAACCTCACAACTCCCCATGTTCGATAACTCGGGACTCATAATCTCATATTACTTCGACATGTACACTTGTGTATTACATGCACATTATATGCGTGTCAAGTTTTTGGCGTCGTTGCCAGGGAGTTGGCATGGTTAACACTATACAAAGTTAGGATCGACCACTCTAGGCCATTGTATTTATTTCCTTTTTTAGTTTTTTTCTTCTTCTCATTTTTCATTACATAAAACTTTACTGTTATTTTAGGCATTGTACATATTGATCTAAATATTTCTTTGTAGTTTGTCTTTTTTTTTCATTTAAAAAAAAGTAAAAAAAAGCATATGGCCCCTATTTGTTCTGGGTGTGGAAATGCACATGTAGGTTATAGATATCTGAGTTCACCTTCATTACATCATGAGAAAATCTCAAAGGAAATTCATCGTGAGAATATTAGGATTATGGTTCAATATGTTTTAAATCGCAAAGGTCCTATTTCTAATGGAGGATGGGGTAGAATAGAGAAAATGGAAGAAGTTGAGATTGAGGATATGGAATTAGAAAGTGAGGATAACATACTGGAAAAAGTTTTAGAATCACCTCTATCATGTCCTTCCATTGAGCCCACACCCACACCCACACCCTTGACTCCTAGGATTGATCTTGAATATGATTGGGGATCTGATGAGGAAGATGAGGAGAATGATGCAAATAAGGTGGAAGACAATTTTGATACATGTGTTTGGGATATGAGTGAAGGAGAGGAAGATCCAGAAGGTGATTTATTTGATAGTGATCTTAGAGAGGAGGAAGAGAGTGAGGAAGAGGATATTGAGAGTGAAAAGGTGGAGGAATTTACCATTACCCATCACATAATTCCTTCACCACAAGACCCATCTCTTCATTTCCTTATTGAGGATCCTATATGGGATATATATCCAGATGATAATTTTGAAAGTTTTTGTGAGGATATTATTGAATGTGGGGGAATTGAATTATTAGAAGAGGGGGAGGCACAAAAATTCACCTTTGATATAACCCCTCCATTATGTGTAGATAGGAGTGATCCATTGGGGATGGTCATAGAAATTAAGGATCAATCATCATTATACCTTTCACCTCATGGCTATCTATTTCTGCATGTGCTCCCACATCAAGACTTGATTGTGAGTCGTGTTCATGTTCATCGCAATGATAATTTACTGTTGAAATGGAACGTCAACCATACATGTTGGTCTTCTGACTATTATTTTTTTTTCTCCATGTTGCAAGGAACCAAAAGTTTAGAAGGAAGAGGCGGAGAGAGCTTTACCCTCTGCCACAACCACCTGATTATTGTTGATTGACATGTGTCCATCCTAGGATGTTAAACAAGGAAGCTTGTGGGAGGCAACCCACCAATTAGGTTTATTTTGCTAAACTTTCAATTCTATTTTTACATTCCTATTTTTAGATTGTGATATCTAGTTTTTATGCAAGTAAAAAAGGTGCCTTGATATGTGCATTTAGTGTGCAGGGATGCATTCAGTGAGTACCACCGACTTCATTGTCGGTAGTAATGAGTTCTCATCAGTGACATCTCACAAGATGAGCAAGCATCGACACTTCACCGAGCTCGACTGCTTATTGGAGGGCATGTCTTCATGTGGATCCCACCCACCCGTATTTTGCCCAGATCTGAGCTCACATATCGGTACAATCATTCCATTTGTCTTCCTTTACTTTTGACATTGTGGACAATGTCATATTCAAGCTTAGTTGGAGGAATAGAACGGTGCGTCTATCTTTACCTCTTGCATCTTTTCTTTTTATCATACATCTACATATTTTTGTTTAAAAAAAAAGATTTTTTATTTTGCTTTTAGAGTCCACTTCTATCTAGTGTAATTGTGGACAAAATATAAAATTTTGGTTAGGATTAGCCATTTGTTGATGATGTGGTATCAATTCTGAAAATTCTAAATAAAAATTTGAATGTGCTTTTATGCTTTGCTCTTTAAGCTAAATTTGCTATGTTTAAGAGTACATAACTGGAGGAATTGTTTGGATTAGTCAGCTTGAAGACATACTTATTGAATGAAAAACCTAACTTAACCCTATGGCTTGTGTTATGACGATGATGTTTGAGTCCAAACCAACCAAACAGTAACGTGATCTTTAATGTGAATTCTAGAAATAAACTCTAAGGTTACCCTGTTACACAAGTTGATAGAAGAGGGACATATTGTAGTTGGGAAAGACATTGTCTCTTAGTCATGTGATCTCATCCACCTTCCATTCATCTTCATTCACCACCATAGGATGATCAAGTTTAATCCAAGTTATTTGCCTCTTGTTTGCATTACAAGGCATGATAGGAAGCATATAGTTAGTTCATTTTATTATGCATTAGAAAAGGAAAAAAAATATATCATCTTTTGAGCATTTGTAGTTTGCATAACAAAATCACATATAGTTTCATTTGCATTGCATATTTCATAAGGCATTACATATTTGTTATCTTCTACCATCTTCTGTCATGAAAGAGTAAAAAAAAAGTGGTATCTCCTTACTCTTTCTCCAAATAAAAAAAGCAAAAAAAAAACCCAAGCATGAACTGTTCATCTTGCTAAAAATAGGGTAAGAAATAAAAGATTTATTGAAAAAGAAAAAGAAAAAATAGGAGAAAAGGAGAAAAAAGGATGTTAAGTTCAATTCCATATTCTCTCTAAGAAACAAAGGAGGGGATTGTGATTCTTTTGATAAACACATTTCCACTTATACTCATCATTAGAATGAGACATCCATTGCATGCATCATTCCACCAAAATAAAAAAATAGTCATTAGAAGTCATACATTCACATTTTATCCATCATACAGGTGCATCACATTTTTACTTTTTGCATAAATAATTTGGATGATTCTTGTGAATCCTATTTTCATAGCCACCCATTTTTTTCCAACCATTGCTCTGTATGGTAGGCTACCATCACAAATAATCTCCTCATCCATTTTTATTTGGAGATCTGCTTCCAAGTAGTTTATTTAGGTAGATCAGAGCAATGTAGATAGGGAGATCACATGGTGCATCAAGCATGTGTCCAAGTGGCCATGATATTAACTACTTCATATTGATAGTATTTTTCATTAATCTTATTGTGGACATCTATTATGAACATTATTGATCACTTTATAGTAGTTACTTGTTCAGTGGTTGGCAAGGATCGGTTTGGGACCGATTGGTGGAGGGAGGTTAGAAAAAATAATTCATAGGTACTTGTCTTTTTGCTGACTTTTTAAAACAAATCCAAGAGTAGTGTTGCTCGAGGACGAGCAATATTCAAGCTTAGGGGTGTGATGTATGCATAAATTGTCATTATTTTGATATCTAATTTGGTTATTTTCTGTGTCATTTGTGCTTAATTGAATATCTTTTTAATACATATTTTACCAAATTAGTAAAAATCACTTGTGCATCATTTCTTATATTTTTACATGTATTTTACATGTTTTAATTATTATAATAATTATTTGATTATATTCATTGATTATTTTATTACAGATAATTATTATTTACTGGAGCAAAGTCGATACCATCGACTTGCAACTCGATGATACCGACATGACATCAGAGTACAAATATTTTTTGCTCCAGATTGAAAAGGAAAGAACGTTTTACTGTGAAGAAGTCGATACTATTGACTTCCAACTCGATACCATCGACTCAGACGTTGCGAACCAAATTTTAATGTGTTAAATCTCACACATATTGTATTAAAAATTACATTTTAGGTTTCCTCTTGACCTAAATATGTACGATGGCTATAAAAGACACCATTAGAACTGCAATTGGGAGATCTATCACGGGGGGACGATACGACAGCTGAACGGAGAGAGAAAAGTAGAGGAACCCTACACGGAAGACCTCGGAGGCATTTTGGCGGCGAAAATGACGGAAAATTCTCTCCATCTTATCCAGATCCACTCTTTAACCCTTTCTCCAATTTACTATATCTCAAATTTCATGTTTTACATCTTTTCAACTTACTGTGATACCGTGTCGTCTATTTTCGGCTAAAAACCGTAATTCCTTAGGAACCGGGAGTAGCCCGGGTAATCATTGTATGGTACTTTTTACATAGTTTATCATAATTTGTCTCTCAAATCCGTGGTATGATTTCGTTTCCTCCATTATATCATTATGATTGATCACCCTAATGATAATCTAATGCCTTTAATTGCTTTGAAAGAAGAATTAACGGTTGAAAAGAGACAAGATTCACATTAATTAATAAATCCCTGGAACAAGGTGATGTACGGTTAATGGTGAAAACCCAGAGGTTGTTTCTAATGCACCTAGTTTAGGGTATAGGTTACTACGAGGGTGGAACCAACCTAGACTTAGGTAGTGAATTGTATCACGACAGTGAGCAATTCTGAATACAAGCCACTACCCGGAATAGGAGACGAATTAGGATAATTGTGTAGGAAATAGTACAACGAGAACCTGTGGTGAAACCACAATCCTAAGGATTCCATTTTTAATTGATTAAACCAACCATTTAATCGATAGTTTTGTTTTCTTTTATTTTTATTTTCTTTTTCAATCAACTCTTGTTTTCAGCTTAACTGATCAATCATAATTAGTAAAATTCTTTAACCTCACAACTCCCCATGTTCGATAACTCGGGACTCATAATCTCATATTACTTCGACACGTACACTTGCGTATTACACGCACATTATATGGGTGTCACATGTCACCAAGGTGAGCTTCCTTTTCAGGGAGACTATTGCTAAGGAACTTTGTGGTTAAGCACACTCAACCCATAGTAGTACTAGGATGGGTGACTAGTCGGGAAATTTATCTTGGTATAATATCTAGATAATATAATGCATATGAATTTCTCTAATTTGAAGACTATTTTATTTGGAATCAACCAAAAATAAAAATATGTTAACAATCTTTATCATTTTTCTAATCCATAGGGTACTATGTTTAATTATTTCCTTGGAATAAAAAAAGGGATCTAGTAACTTCAAATATTAGTAAAATGAAAATTTAGTATGTAATTAAAATATTCTAGCAATTGGGTATATACATAAGTAGTAAATAAAATTAGAATTAAATAGGAACTTTATAACAATTACCCATTGAATTCTCAGTTGATAAAAAAATCACATATTAAACTCCTCTAACATTAGTCGCCAATAGTTACAAAGTTGAAATTCTATACTTACCCTACCTCAAGTAACTATTATGTTCAATCCCTCTCTCTCTCCACCATGAAGTTACCACCTAAATATACATCTACATGGAACAGCTTGACATAAATGTTCCACCACCATAGACATTTGTTTCCTTTAACTAAAATTGATGATAACCCACATAAACTTAAACAATGATGTCAAGCTTTTACTACTTGTTACCTGACCTTCTCACAATAAATTAACAATTTTGTTACATGTCCTTACTAAAATTAATCACTAGACATTGGACAACTACACCATTTTGCCATTAATCATGTATGTTAAATGAGATCTTCATTAAAGGATCAATAATACAACAATGAGATCATTGTTTCTGAGCTTTACCAACATCAAATCATGATTTGATACCATTGTGTAAAACCATAATTTGTTTATGACCAAATTTCAACATCATTACATTCTAGGATCTTACTAATAAAATTGTCATATAATTGGAGTTGACAGTATGGATGCACTAGATACTTAAACATTGAAACTACAAAATGTATTGTCTAAAGCTATCTAGAGATTGGTCTAATGGAAAACATAATGTGACAACCTAGATTTTCTCGCTCCTCTCATGTACTATCTCTCTCTCTCTCTCTTGTTACTCAAATGACTCAATTGGATATGAATTCAATTGTATTCTCCAATTTGATCACATCAATGACCGATTCCATAATTTGTGGCATTAATTTTCTCTTTTGAGCTAAGTTTCATACTTTAATGATTTACCACATTGCAACTGAAATTGAAACTTATAACTATGATATTTGGCTCCCTAGTATTTATCATGTTGTAGAATTCTCAGTTATGATTCCAACGGTGTAAAATTTGCCTTAATCCAAATTTTGTAGCCCAAGTTGTGTGCCTTTGAAGTTTGGTTCTTTTCCTCTTGATTTTTTTTGTTTTTAGACTTTTGGTCCCAAATAGGTGTGGCCCATACTGCACCCATACCTGAACAAATCCTAACACTCCCATCATGTTTTATGTTAGATTAGGTATCTACGATCTGACGATACCCATTTTTTTCTCTCCCCTCCGTACACAACGCAGCGGCTATGGTGCTGTCAAGCACTAGGGGCGGTGCCAACCACCCCTATATCACCCTTTTGCCCAATTGAATTCTCATTTCACATCATTTGTTCTCCCTCATGTTTTCCCCCATCATTTCTTGGCTGTTGGCTCCTTGATACACCCCCCTCATCACACCTCTCTTCCCTTGGTCAGGCAATGCCGCCACTGCGTGCAAGCTTGGTGCCTCGCCCATGCATGTCCTCGACCCTCCCTGGTGCTTCCATTGAGCTCACAGATGAGCTTTGGGCATGAATATCTTCTTCCCAGTCCCTTCCACCCTCAGCAACACAAGACAGAGAAATCTCGAACGAGCCACCATATATAGGCCACCACTCTGATCTGTTGCACTCAAATGCAACGTTGGAGACGAGGCAATGCTCATTGGAATCAAATTCAATGATGCTCCCCTATTCACAATTCACCTTTGTCTCTCCTCTCATCTAGGAATGGTTGGATGGAACATGACTAGAACCCAAACACTGGGCACACACGAAGGGTGAAGGGCGCCGTCGTGAGATCTCAGACCATCGGCCCAAATTCTCTACATGATTTCAATGTAACATTCTCAACTGCTTTCTATATGGTTTCAATACAAGTTCTCTAAAAATAATAACTTTGATCTCCTTAATCCAAAATATATGATCCAATATATCAAATTGATCATGTCAAAAAGATATACAACGTGAACATACTTTGAGTCCTTAAATATTCTTCTAGTTCTATGAATTTTATAAAAATACGAACTTGACCTTGTTTGACCATGATAATTTCTTGACTATGCTAAAAAGTGGAAACTTTGATGCATCTCTACTCTCCTAAATGTGAAATCCTTAACTTATAAGTCCTTTGAACAAGTTTGAACTATTAAACATCCCTATTGCTCATGAATGTCCTTAATTGTATAAAGTTACTTGCTTTTGGAGTTTAATGATGAACCTTGCCCTAGATTGCTAATATTGCTTCTAATGGACATCTAAAATCATCCTAATCTTGAATAGAAGTAACCTTATGCCTCTATACAACTCTAATATCAGGCCTATTACTCCCCTTTGTGCTATGTGAGCGTCTATATAGCATGATATGCTCGAATGTGACTCTTTTATGATGATGTTTGTTGAATCTTGAACAAATGAGGTCCTTGACCCATTTTATGCATCCAACCCTAGTGGATCTTTAAAATTAGTAGAACCATGATTTGTTATGACCTAAATTCCTAAGGCCAATACCATTCATCATATAATTATGTATGTACCCCCTTTGAGACCTATTATGACCTATATGACGATTGTACAATTTGAGCCCTAATCTCAATATAGGTCTTAATCTCATGTCCTACATTCATATATCAAAATTTTTAAATCTTATTCTTGACCCCTTTGATGTGGATTCCCACTTAGGTCATATGTTGGACCCTAATCATATACGCCTTATATGTGGGGTATTGAATTTATGTGGGTAGTTGATATCAATGTTGGTTGTTTGTTGCCTAGAATCTAGGGGACATTCACCTATATTTGAATAAGCTTATTGTGAACTTATCTTTATGATTTGATCTCATATCTTTTGTAGGTCCCACAACTTGATGAATCATGACCTTGGTTATTCTATTACGAGTCTTATGAACCTTAAATTGTACATAATTGACATGAATATTGTAATTATCCTAGAAAGTGAATGGAACCTCATAATGACATGAAACTTGAACCCCACCTTATTAATGGATCCTACATCAGTAAGAGATCATCAAATGCATTAATAACCAACTTGGTTGAAAACCCTAAAATGAAACTAACTAGGGTTAATGATGAGAATCTAATGCATGTATACAATCTTGTGCTTAATTAGGTGTGGATTGTGTCTAGATGGTCAAGGATGAGTAAGTTAAGAATCTCTAAATCAGGTATGAGACTTATCTAATTATATGAATATTTCTTTCTTACTTGATAATGACATGTATTGTATGATTGTTTGTGTACTTGCTCAAATATTGCCATGCAGTATTCTAGCATTGTACTCGATGTTTGCCTCATCGAATTTATAACTTGCAAACATAACATAGAAACTCCATTATACAAACCTTGTGCACATACTTGATATTTTGGGGGTAAGGACACAAGGCTGGACATCCTACTTGAGTTGTTAAGATAGGACGGACCTTGTCGATAAAAGGGTTAGCTCTTAATGATGAACTTGAGGTCCCTCATGTATAGAAGGGTTAGCTAATCTTGAGCACCCTTACAAACTCTTCCAAAGGGAAGTAGTCAAAGGCCTTATGATATATGATGTTGTTGTTATAATTGGAGTAAAATGACCTAAATTATGGGTTCTCATTTTGCTAAACATTTAACATGTTTTTTCTTATTCATTTATTTTTGCACTTTCTTTTTAAAATTATGAAAGGTTGTGTATGTATATCTTTTTTGCCTATACTCAACACCTTGTGTGTTGACCCATTTGTCATATATTTTTTTTAGATTCAGAGATGGCTAGAAATTGAGGGGTTTGGTGAGCTATGTGCTAGAATTTGATGGGTTTGGTGAGCTATGTTAGGTGTACTTGTTGTAAGATCCCTAGTAAACATGAGTAGACTCATGTAAATTTGTTCTATCAAATTATAATTGAAATCTTATAAATAAAAGGATGTTTCTTGATAATACTTGTTGGATTTTGATATTATGATTGGTGATTTTACCTTTTTATTTGTTCATGTATGTTAAGCTTTACGCTTCCACATTCTTGCTTTGGTAATACCATGCTAGGGACAGACTCCTAGGTCCTATCACCATTGAATTTATAGTCATATGGAGTTAGGATTTGGGTAACAAATGATTCCGTGACAAATGGTATCATAGAATGAACAACAACTACACTAACCACGAATCACATGAAACACAAACTAAACTCACCTTACATCTCAACCCTAGAAACTTAATGAGCTATTCTTCGTGGACTATGTTGACTTAGCCTCTAGGATAGAACCTAGATCTTCTAGAACTAGGTGTAGACTTATGTAATCCCTAGAATCTTTCTTGTATCCTCCTTTTTTCATGTAGTATGTGTTGTCAGTGAAAGAGGGTGAGAAAATGGAGGCCTTATTACATCCCTAGACATATGTCTTGACATGTGCTCAGGGTAGCTACACAGGTGTGCACCAAGTTCTTTCTAGTTGTCTAGGTGCCATGATACTAGACTGCCTAATGAGTGTGGTAACTCACTTTTGGTTTCAGTTTTATTTGAATGGATCATGGTGGTTTTCATTGTCTGTTTCAACATTGGAGAAAACTTAGTCCTAGTATATGTACATATGAAAAATGTCACCACACACATAAAGGCAATGAGTGTCAATGTAACCTAAGAGAAAGATATGTAACATTAAGTCTAGATGAGAGAGTTTAGATGATAGTTTTAGTATCTAGAGTTGTCTAGATCCATGATAAAGGTTAGGCTAGTAAGTACCCTAGATGACCTATGTTGTAGATGATGATGATGATGATGATGATGATGATTTTGATGTCGATCTCGATGACGATGTTTATATAGACGTTGATACTATGAGCTTGCTTAATTATGACCTATGTTTATTTTTGGAAGGGTCAAGTATGATCAGATAATATGAGAAGAGTTTTATCATTCAACCCTAGATAGACTTAGCACCATGTATGGTACATATGACTTGGTTGATGTGCTAAACACAGTTAGTGGGTTAGCATGCTTGCTTGTTCCTAGTCTAGTACATGTGGAGATATGATTGGTGACATACAGTTTAAGACAAACATGGGCCTCAATATCTTTATAAAAAGGAGGACCTCTAGAATGGGACATACAAAAAGGGTGACTTCTTGATATGAGTCGACCTCCCACGAGAGAAGGTCTGAGTACCTAACCTCAAAAACTTATGAAATCTTGAGCAATATGCACAATGTAATACATGATGATGAGTCCCTAGATAGAATAATTCTAAGTATATGAGTTGACTCACCTATTTTGTGGTTCCCTAAAAATTTTGAATAGATTCCCATGAAAAGATCTAACTCTAGAGGAAGACGCATTATGTATATGATGTTTTTTTGCATAGGTGAGGGAGATGTCTCAAGACCCTAAGATTATGTACATGACATTTGATCTCCATGATGAGCCTCATACTTGGGTTAGTGGTTTTATGTAAAGGAATGTAGTGGTTTCTCCCATTTGGTATGTTGGGTAAAAGATTGGTATGGGTAGATGTTGGTGGTTAGCATGTTTTTCCTTGACATAGATAGGTCTGAGCATGAGTAGCCTGAGCTTGTGGAGCTCTTTCTAGATGCAAGTATGATAATTACAAAACCTCTATGTTGATGATAATGTTGTTCCTCTAATGATTCATGGTACATGAAATAATCTCACTTAAGATAAAGCTTTGATATATATACAATAGTCACTCTTATGAGATAGATCTAAAATGAAATAATACCATACCCAAAAGATGTAAGTATGCAATTGTGAACTTGATATGATGATGCTTTTAATATGAGCTTGAATGATCAAGAATACAATGCTTCATTTCATACCCCAAAAATGAGAAATTATGAACTTGATATGAGGATGCTCTTGGGGTCGTAACTCAAATAAACATGATGAACAAATTTGTTAATTGCAGATCAAAAATAAGAAATGATGAACATAATTGGGGGTAGTTGGTAGAATTTTGGGGAAGACTAAACATGCATGAAATCTAGTATAAAGATGAAAACCACATTGCATGATAGTCTCCTTTGGAAGTTATGACAATGAACATGTTCTTTGAAAATTAATAACATAAATTATGAAAATCACGCATTGAGCTTGATGAGGATAGAGCAAAACCATAAGGTTATGTGGATGAGGGTTTGTGGAACCCTAATGACAAAATGAGGCCACAATATGATAAAACATCAAGTAATATGTATACTTTTAGATTGGGTACACCTTTGATGATAACAACATATATGTGCACCCCACTATGGGGGATGCCTTGACACCTATGGGATGGTTAATTAAACATGACATATATGGAACTTTGACCCTTGATTGCAATCTTTGAAAAATTTTGAGGACATAATTTATTTTGGAAGGATGTGACAAACTAGCTTTTCTCACTCCTCTCATGTACTATCTCTCTCTCATGTTACTCAAATGACTCAATTGGATATTAATTCAATTGATGGAGTATGATGATTCTCCAATTTGATAACATCAATGACCAATTTCATAATCCATGCTTCTAATTTGCTTTTTTAGCTAAGTTTAATATTGTAATGATTTACCACTTTGAAATTGAAATTGAACCTTGTAACTATGATCTTTTAGATCTGTAATGTATACCATGTTGTAGATCTCTCAATTATGAATCCAACAGTGCAAAAATCACTTTCAATGGAATTTGTAGGGCAAGTTATTAGCCTTCAAAGTTTGGTTCTTTTCCTCTTGATTTTTTTCATTTTTAGACTTTTGGGCCCAATTGGGTGTGACTCATCTTCCACCCATTCCTTTCCAAACCCTAACACACCCCTCGTGTTGGCCATTAGATTGGGTAGCTAGGATCTGACAATACCCATTCTGTCTCTCCCCTTTGTACGCAACACAATGATTGTGGCATTGTCAAGCACTAGGGGTGGTGCCAACCACCCATATCTCACCCTTTTGCTCAATTGAATGCTCATTTCACCTCATTTATCTTTCCCCCATGTTATTCCCCATTGTTTTGTGGTCATTAGTTCCCTGGAGCCACCCCTCCCTTGCACCTCTCTTCCCTTGGCTGGGCAGTGTTTCCGCTACGTACAATCTTGGTGCCTCACACTTGCGTGTCCTCGATCCTCCCCGACTTTGCCTTTGAGCTCGAATACGAGATTTGGGCACGAATGAATTCATCCTAGGCTTGTCCAACCTCAATAGAAAAAAACAAAGAAAGCTCCAGCAAGCCACCATCTATGGGCCGCCACCCTAATCTGATGCACTCAAATGTAAGGTTAGAGATGAGGCAAAACTCATTGGATTTGGATCCAACGATGCGCCCCTATTTGCACCCCTCTCTATGGTTCTATAACACCCTCTCTAAAAACATACATGCACATAGAGGAAGCAACACTGAGTTATCCATAGCTCATGTACTCAGGGGGTCATTACATAAAATTGGCATTCATGACAACAATATAATCAATCACACAAACTAGATTATACAAACAATCTCATGATTGTTCTTACAAAAGTAACATAAATGTCATTACATGGAAAAATCATATAACATCTTGAGTCTCTACTCTAAAGTTGTAACAATTATTACATATAGTTGAGTCTATAAACCAAATGATCATCTTACAGTTGGCACACCACCAAACTGAGTCATGTTCTATCCTTGTTCATGATTCTCTTTGATCTACTCTTCTCCTGCTATCGCCAGCAGAAATCTCATCCCCATCCATGCATTGGAAAAATTGTTGTTAGCATTAGTGCCGTGAGTATTCTATATGTACAAAACTGAAGTAATAATATACTACAAAATATTCTTGAACATTATGAACATAAAACTAAAATTAAACTCTACATAAAATATGAAACATAAATATCTCTTTCTAACATCCCAGGGTTTGAGGCCTTGGATAAGTTGATCTTAAAAGGAATGATTAGACTACCCATATCACCAAGGTGCACCTCCTTTTCAGGGAGCCCATCTCTAAAGAACTCCATAGTTAAGCATGCTCAGCTTGGAGTAGTACTAGGATGGGTGACCTGTCGAGAAGTTAATCATGGCATGCGTGTGAGTGAGGACAAGGCGCGCAGTTAAGGCTAGTGGTGGTCTTTGGGGACAGTCGTCATTCCTAATACTCTACTAGAGCCTTGGGTAGTGGGCCCAGGCGTTACAAATGGTATTAGAGCCATAACCCCTCCAGTAGGTGGGGCCCACATGGGCATGGCATGCCAGTCTTGAGCCGTGCGGTCCAGGCATGTAGGAAAGGGTTGTCCATGGTTGACGTAGCCACCCTTGCGCTGGTATTCCGTGATCGGGAGCTGGGTGTCCATGAGCCATTGTGGGTCTGCACTGAAATGGGGTCAAATTATGAGGCCATATAGTTGAGCCTTGACGAGGACGTCAAGAGTCTAAGTGGAAGAGATTGTAACATCCCAGGGTTTGAGGCATTGGATAAGTTGATCTTAAAAGGAATGATTGGACTACCCATATCACCAAGGTGCACATCCTTTTTAGGGAGCCCATCTCTAAACAACTCCATAGTTAAGTGTGCTCATCTTGGAGTAGTACTAGGATGGGTGACCTATCAGGAAGTTGATCTTGGCATGTGTGTGAGTGAGGACAAAGCACACAGTTCAGGCTAGTGGTGGTCTGTTTGGACAGTCGTCATTCCTGAAACGCTACTAGAGCTTGGAGTAGTACTGGGATGGGTGACCAATTGGGAAGTTGATCATGGCTTGCGTGTGAGTGAGATTAAAGCACACAGTTAAGGCTAGTGGTGATCTGTGGGGACAATCGTCATTCCTCAAACTCTACTAAAGCCTAGGGCAGTGGGCCCAGGTGTTACAAATGGTATCAGAGCCATAACCCCTCCAGTAGGTGGAGCCCACATGGGCATGTGGCATGCCAGTCTTGAGTAGTGCAGTCCAGGCATGATGGAAAGGGTTGTCCATGGTTGACATAGCCACCCTTCCGCTGGTATTCCGTGATCGGGAGCTGGGTGTCCATGAGCCAGTCTGGGTCTACACTGAAATGGGGAAATATTATGCGGCCATATAGTTGAGCCTTGACGAGGACGTCAAGAGTCTAAGTGAGGGAGAGTGTAACATCCCAGGATTTGAGACATCAGATAACATAATCTTAAAAGGAATGATTGGACTACCCATATCACCAAGGTGCACCTCCTTTTCAGGGAGCCCATCACTAAAGAACTCCATAGTTAAGCATGCTCAACTTGGAGTCGTACTGGGATGGGTAACCAGTCAGGAAGTTGATCTTGGCTTGCATGTGAGTGAGATTAAAGCACGCAGTTAAGGCTAGTGGTGATCTGTGGGGCCAGTCGTCATTCCTCAAACTCTACTAGAGCCTAGGGCAGTGGGCCCAGGTGTTACACTCTTCTTCTTTTTTATTTAATTCCTATATTTTTACTTTGCCTTTCTTTGGAGACTTTTACTTTGGTACCTGGGTCTCATGACCTGCACTAAGGTGCATAGGTAACATAACCTACACTCTGGGCCTGGGTTATGTCTACAAATCGGCCTACATTATGGTGCTTGGGCCATGTGACTTGCACAAAGGGACTAAGTCATGTCTCTCTTATCTTAATATCTTTCATTATACTTATGAATGAGATTAGGTACATTCTTTGAACTAAGGCATCTTTTATTGATGAATTTTATTTGACTGTGGCCACCATTATACAATAAGTCCTCTATTGACACTGAAGTGTCCTCTATGGTTCAACACACCCTCTATAGTCACAATGTGACCTATAAAATGGAGTAATCACTCCTCTAAATTGACTAGGATCTAAAAATTTCTATACAACAAAACATATCGGATTCTAAATATTAGAAATTACTCATGTTCTATAGAAAAAATGATGCTTCTAGAAAGTTTATACACTGGTCAAAGCTAGCTATTAAGAATAAAGACTCATTGATCTTTAGTTCCATGTTCTTTCCCTTATTATAATCCCAATTTGATTAGGTCTACTCCAAAATCTACAACTAAGAATACATAGACAAATTTTTGATGTCAAAATGGAACATGAAACACCAGAGAATGCAAGAAAACCCCTTTATGAGAAGGCACCAATAGAGGAATAAAGAAGTGCATTTATCGAAGAGAAGGCTCAAGAAGAGGATGGGAAGTATGTAGTTGACAATACCAAATAGGACATGAATGTCAAAATGGAAAAGGTAAATGGAACTCACAAGACTAAAGATAAGGTAGCTAATGAAACTGAATAGGACGTTGTTGTTAAAATGCATGAGAGCAACTAAACTAACATGGTCAAAGATCATGCTCCTACAAAAATAGAACTAGATTTATATGTTAAGGTGCAAGAAAGCAATGAAATAGACAAAGCTGAAGATTGTGATCCTGAGAAATTGGATCAAGACACAAATGCCATAATGCAAGAGAGTAGTGAAGTAGAGAAGGTAGAAATGAATGAAGTTGTGCTCAAGAAGAGAAACTCGAGAAAGCTACATGTTCCTCCATAAAGTGATTTTCAAAGAAAGGATGGGGGACCTGATGTTTTGAAGTTGTTCATTTAGAAGGTGATCCAGAATAAAAGGTAAAAAATTTGAATTGTTGACGTAGTTCCCCCTATAGAAGATGTAGTATCTGAGTCAAAGTGGAGAAAGTCTTAGCTAATAATGATGTATTGAATGATGTTGAAATCGAAGAAGAGGGCCTAAGAAAATTGAGATGGATAAAATGGAGGAATCTAAAGAAGAAAACTATGAGATGATCCCTAAGGAAGATTAGGGACATGCACTTACACCTCCAAAGGTGAAGGAAGCAGGAGACAAGAGTGGCTAATAAAAGCAACCCAACATAGCACATAATCCTATTAATATTAATTCCATTCCACCTACACCTCCAAAGATTGATCTAGACAAGGAGGAGAAGGCTCAAAGTAATATCGCCAATCATAGATGCTACACCTTAACCTATAGAGAACGAAGGTCAAGATTCTATTGTAATGATTGATGTTGGACCTATGTCTACAGATGCATCGTGTAAGGATCCTATTGTAATGAAAGACATTTTACCTACACCTATGGAGGATGAAGTCAAAGTTTGAGATGTTTATACAATAGATGATAACCATTAAGAAGGAGTAAAGAACATGGATCCTAAGGATGTACACAATATGATCTATGAAGATGCGCCATCACAACCAAAAGCTTTAGTGATTCAAAGTTTAGCTCAAGCAGCATCTATATTTATAATCTTGGTGGTAGATAGTACATTATCAATGTTTTCTCAGTTGAGAATGGTATCATGATAGTAGGCTAGATGCAGTTGGTGAGTAACTATATCAATATTGTAATTACATAGTTTCATAGTTTACCCCAGGTTTTAGATGCTATCTGCTTGGAGGTTTCGACTACTAGTTCACTTATGAGACACTCATATTGGGTTGTATTATTGCTTTTTAACATGATGAACTGATTCTTAACATAAAAAAAAAAGATCTACTCCAAAATACTACAGCCTTGATGAGCAATCATTATTTTTCCATATCTGTCATAAAAGTGATAAGCATGATGTAGGAATAATAATTAGGAAAATATTAACATAACAATTGTAATAAAAGAAATGAAGCCTCATAAATTTTCTCTTAGGTCAACTTTCATCTTCATATAGTTCCCTAAATAGTTGAAAAATACGACATCTTGATGCTAGGCTACACTTACACTTTATTTATTTGTATGCATTGCTACAATGAATAGTCGAGAAATGTAACCATGTTAAGTATACATAGAAGGATGATGAAACACTCAACAACTTCTAGGAAACCACATGTAGGGGTAATCCAAAAAAAAGTTTATTATTAAACAAAAAAATACATATCCTATTAATTACAAGGAATAATAGGAAGTCATTACCCTAAGTATAGATAAATAGTAGTAGGAAACATATTTTATTCAGAAATCCATAGTTGTAAAGAAATATTCCACCATTAGATATTTCAAAGGCCAATTAACACTATCAAGAAAAAATAATAAGGAATAAATTTCAATTTAAAGTTGAAGGTTGTTTATTGGCAAACTACAAACATATTATTGAGATGACCTCTATCTCCAAACTCCAATTTTGTGATCATTAACAATATCAATACATGAATTTAATCTTATTCTATAGATAATTCTAGGGTTTCAACACATAAAAAAGACAACATTATCAATATTTAGAAGGGGGTACAAGTAATAGACATATTATCAATATTTAGAAGGGGGTACAACTAATAGACAATAGCTTATCATCCTAAAAAGATTAAATTAAGGGAAGATGAAAACTTGATTGAGTGAGAACTAATTTTTTCATTAGAACAAATTTTACCAAAAATTTATTTGCAGACATCAATGAGGAACCTCTTTTGTAGTAGTTTTAAGATACATAATGTTTGTTTTGGAATTGTAGTCTCTTAAGAAATAAATTAACTTTCCACTATTCCACAATAGAAACTACTACCTCATAGATAAACAACAATTTTTGTTAGCGGGTGCCATCTATATCTGAAGTAGATCGCCGACATTTGTAACTAAGGAATGTATATGAACAAATCCAAACAAGACAAGCCCAATTTTTCAGCTAATGCAAAAAATGGAATTGTTTTTGGTTTACAATTCTAGGAAGGATGGTCTTTGGGAGGTATTGTTTTGATTTTTTGTTTGTGTGGAAAAATGGGGTTTACTTTTGTTCTTATTTAGAGAGGGGGACTTCCATTCAATCATTTTGTACCTTTCTAAATTCTTCCTTTTGGGTGTAATCCCACAATCAATCGAGAAAGGAAATACTTTTGAGTTAGGTTTGATTCCTGAACAACTAAGGGTGAAATCAGATCATAGAGTCTCTATTAGGAATCTAACTAGTTAATACCAATACAAACACATCTAGAATCAATCTATACTAGGAACATCTATTATAAGCCACATCCCACAAGATTAAATTTTAATAAAAATTGCTAAAATCATATTTATAGCTACATATAAATGCAAATATTACAAAAAGTTTGATAATAGTGTGGGTAGGTAATTATAGTGAGGTGTATTAGTGTCATGTATGTTAGCATAGAATAATTATCATATGATGTAGAATATAATGGAATAAGTCACTAGGCAAGTCTTCCATAGAACAAATTTTCTAACCAAAATCACTAGTAGAGCCATGATGAGTGTGCAAAGTTTGCTAATTGTGTTTATGAGTAAGTTGTGATAAAATGTTCTTTTCCCTATCCTTATCTAGTGACTTCCACTTCATCCGTGCACTAATTTCTCTATGTATCCCTTAATTGCCTGATTAAAGATGTTTTCATGATCATTCAGTGTGTCTTATGTACATGTATCTTGTCGTGACACTCAATTTGTTTTTAAATCAAAGTATCACATCCTTGACATGTCATCATATTGAAAATTATTTTGAATATAATCCATGTCATAAACATAATATCTAATGTATGTCAAATTTAATATCTTTTTTTCTGAATTTAAATAGACAAATTTCATTATGGAGGAGCCACACAACATGTGCATGAGGAGAAAAACAAACTAAAAGACCACACAAAGATAAAGAATAGATACAAACCACCACAAAAACTCATATCGAAATCTGATAAGGACAATGATGTATAGATCCCTCTTATCCTTCACTGGCTAAGGCAATTTTCTATGAGGAATACCTTCAACCTGAGTATGTATATGTGGTAGAGTACCTGCACCAAATTGGTGTTCCAAAAGGATATTTTCCTCACACTTGCTGCCATACAAACTCCACAACAAAATTGAACGAGAAAGAAAAATCTACCACGAGAAGAGAAAGCAGTGTTGATTAACAGTGAGATAGACAAAACAAGAGAATAATCTAAACAGAAACCCAGTAAAAGAGAAAGGGGATAAGAAACTCATCGCAGTCGAGCTCAACGACAGGGAGGAAGAATGTTTCTGTCTCCAAAGACACCACGCCCACACACCTCCCGAAGAAGAGACCCTACTGATGACGGGCGAGAAGAGGCCGAGGGGGAGCAGGGCACCGCTTTGTAGCAGCCAAACCCCTTCCCCCCATCCAGCCGCCTATGGAGGAAGAAACCCTAGTGGTGCTAGGGTGAGAGAGCAGGGAGAGTCAATGTGCTTGCTTCCTCAAGTTTTATATCTTCTTATTGTCTATCCAACAATGTAAAAATCTATCCAATCAGGCCATCATAGCCCATGATATGGTCTTCGAAAAGTTACAAATTAGTCTTCTCGTATCCCTGATTTAACTTGTTTTTAGCCCAATTTGGGTCCTTTGGACATGTGGCCCGCTAACCTTCCCCTCTTTTATTTGGCTATCCAGACTCCTTTGTTTGGACCAATCACTAACCTTGAATTTGTGCATCATGAAACTTGACCCTTGGATCCTACAGTTGTGGGTCAAACTTCCAATCCAATGACCAGGAGGTTCCCTTCAACCTCCATACATGACACCAGTGAGGGTGGCTCTCCTACCACCTAAACTTGCTTTTATCCACTCAATCACCTTTATTTCCACCCCTTTTGATGAAATCAACAATCAGATTCACTTATCCTTGATTCCCTTGTCATTTTCCTCCTCATTTCCATCATTTTCACACCCTCCAACTCCTTATTCTTCTCTTCTTCTTCTTACCCTATCCATGGCAGCCGCCATGGATGAACACCTTAGTCACTCATGCTTTCCTCCTCCCCGGCCATGACCCAGCAAGAATATGGCCTCTTCATGATCATTCAAGCTTGTCCACCCAGTTCTCAAGGGCCATCGAGCCCATCTGTTGTGAGGAAAACTGACACCAACGAACCTTGTATGTCCCAGAGACAACACTCACGTGGGTCTTTCGAAGGGTGGACTGCTTGGATCGGCATCTATTACATTCTAGTAAACGCCCAACAATGACTATCAACGACGTATGATTTTAAGGGGAGTGAACCAAGCCTGCGAGCTAGGTCATGACCATGGACCCAACCTAGGTGGCAAAGGCCTAACTTGCCTGGGCACTCTCTCTCTCACCCTTAGAACGAGATCTAGAGGTCTAGGTTAACTATTACATGGTATATAGCTCAAAAAATCATAAATTTTCCATTCTATCTCCAAATATGGACTTCCCACATATCATTTTCATCAAAAAATGAGATATACCATATAAAAATACTTTCACAGCTTATCCATGCTCGTATCTCCACTAATATTATAAAATGCTTGTTTTTGAAGTCCTTTTATGAGGTTTTAACCTATTTGAATGCATGATCTTGATGTTTTATGTCCCAAATATTAGTTTTAGACTAATATCTGTATCTTGAAGACCTTTACGCATCATGATTCGAACTTTATCTGTTCGTGAACACTAAAATGGTCTTATTTTGATGAAATGACCAAAAATGGACCTATATGCTAAAGATCACATCTTTAATGGTTAACCTTAATTGAATGTGCTTCTAATGATCATGTCTGACCCAAATTAGTACCTTTTTATGTATGATGTACTAGGGTTTGAACCTTTTCATGCTAGTATCCTATTTTGATTTCATGATGTGCCTTTAACCACAAAACATGTTTTATGTGGATGCATTGATATTGGATATCAATCCTTGCTTTCATGTCGGTATTTTATGCCCAAAATGATCATGTGGACCTATGATTAGTAATTTATCATCGTATGTGCACCTAACTACCTTGAAGATCATTATTGTTCCCTAAGATGATTAAATGCCCTAATCCTGAGTTGAAAGTGATCTAGTATGCATGTTGAAAACTAAGTATGCATGTTGAAAACCAAGTATCCGAACTTGTAAGAACCTTTCTCTAATGATGATCTATGATACATCATGACTTCAAATCAGTAGCATGGTTATTTTTATGATACCTACCTCAAGTAGACCCTATCTATACTCTAATGGTGACAATCTTGCATGATTATAACTCAATATGACTAGTTATGCCAATGTTGATGATTATGTTGACTAAGCTTTCTCAAATCTTATGGGTGGTCTATTTAAGATCTTGAAACTCTAATAATATATCCCTAATCTAGTTGTGATGTGTCATCCTAAGTGCTAATGAACCTGTGGCGTACTATGTTGCTTGATAATGCCTATGCATGACCTAGTAGAGATATTGAAATTGTTAAAGATATGATGCCAAGACTTTGGTGACACATCCAACTACCATTATAATGATTAACAGGACCTAATGTCGATAATGTTAATTTAGTTACTCATTCCTTATCCCGTGATCACTTGGTTGAGTCTATATCCATGATCTAGTCAAGCTTCCTATTTCAGAGTTTTGCAAATCAATTTGTTAATGTTGTTCTCTACTCAAGGTATACTTTATCTTCTTATTATCCAGACTATTGGTATTGAGCTTGCTTGTATGTATGTATGCTTAATATTCTTGGATTTATATACTTGTGTGAGCTACTTGTTGCCTATGATTAGTACGTTCATTTTTATTGAAATATGTTGAAAAAACCAAGAACATAATTGAACTTGTCCATTATACCAACCTTGTGCACCTGCCTCAATTCTCAGGGTGAGGGAACAAGGCATGTTGAAAAATGGTTAGATCATTGACTTAGGTCTTGAGGTCTCTCATGTATAAAAAGGGGTTAGCTAATCTTGAGCACCCTTATGGACCCTTCCGATGGAAGCTGGTCAATGGCCTTAAGAATCTTGTTAAATATAATGTCAATGCAATATTAACAAGCTAGCATGTTAATAAGAAAGTCTTTCATGTTGTTGATTTCTTTCTTGATATTATGCTAAATTTTTCCAAGCACATATGTTCTATTAAACCCATGATTTTATGTATTATAGTGTACTCAACACAGTTGTGCCGATATGTATCTTTTTTATCATTTTAGGTGACATGTACACTATGAATCTTGGTATGATTCTTTCTTCCACTCTATGATGATAATTTGCTAATCTTACTCTTGGAATTATCTAATGACATGCAAATGAAATTCTCAAGGGTTTACATATGGGACTAAGATCTTTTTTTAGGTACTAGTTTAGTTTCTTTATGTCATGTTGCCTCTTACCTTGTTGTTGTTTGTGGTTTTATTCATTCATATGTTATGTGATCCATTATAGGTACGGACACCCAATTACATTGACCTTTGGTTGTGTAGCTATTAGGAGTGTGGACTTAGGGTAATAAATGGTTCTATGAGAAATGGTATCAAAGAAATCACAAATTCTCTATGCATGTTTAATAACCCAACCCCACATATCCTAGAGAGTCTTCTAGCATCTCATCTCTTCTTTAAGGACTACCCTAAGCTATTCACTTGATGGTGAATAGCTAGTCTCGCCTCCTCATTTGATTTCTCTCATGACAATGAATCACATGATTTCTGGATTTTGGGTAGCTTATGCATTGGGAAAACTACAATGTGAATGAATTGATAATAGTTGAGTAAAATGATGATGATGCCATGATATGACATTAATTTGAAAACTCAATTATGACTAATGAAAGTACTCTCATAGTTAAGTACTCCAATATGACCCCTCAATTCATGTCAACACAACTTTACCAAATCTACACCTCCTTTCTATGTTTGATGTAAAATGATAACAATCTTGATAAGATGATATAAGGAGAATTTGTACATTATAACTCATAGTTTATAAGGTCCCTATTTAATTAAATCCTCGTTGCCCTCAAATTTCCCCTATTTGATATGTACTGTGATCATGCCATGGAATGAATAAGCTCTTGGAATCTGAAAATCATGATGAAAGACTTTGATACAAGAGGCATATTTCCTATTGATTCTATGCCTCTTGATAATCTCTAATTCAAACAATGTGATGGACATGGATCTCACTCTTTATGATTATGCTTTAATTCTTTGACTGCTCAATTTGACTTCTCAATTTCTTAAATATTCCCTTACCTTGACCATGAAAGGAAGGGAACGTGATTATGATGAGAAATTGCGAAATATTGAAATATGGTTTCTCTATTACAACCTTGATCTTGCAAAATCTTGAAATATGGTTATCCTATTAGGATCTTGATCTTCAATATTGTGACTCTATGAAAAATAATTTGATAATTGATATTCTCCCTATTTGGATATGATTGATGGATCATGACTAATGTAGACTAAAGTTCTAAGACTGGGGTGGTACTTGACTTATAACTCCCCTAACCTAGGTTACATACCCATTATGACTACCTATAAATTCTCAATTTTTTATTATTTAGAGTTTGGAATGGTAACCCCTTCCACCCAATTATGATTTCTTGACCTATGTCACTAATAGGTTAGACCGGTAATGATGTTGATACTTGATCTTAAATCTCAATTTGATGATGATCTTTAAATCTGATGATGTTGACTATAGCTTGGGTTTTTGTTCCCAGAAAGACCTAGGTCCAGATCATTAATCAACCTTAATACCGTTAAAATGAACTAGATATAGGTGTCACAAAATGCTTCTTGAATAATGCTCAAAATGTTGTTTGATTGTTTCTTGATTGTTGTATGTGGATGAATGATCATCCCTAAGGTCTAAATAGGAATATAAATCCTAGTTTCAAAATATATGGTCCTATGAATTTAAAGTCCCAAACTTGACTCTTGATATTGAATTATGAAATCTGGACCCATGATTAATGATTTTGATATTGAGTCGACTCCTACGATCACCTTAATTGGAAATCGAGATCACCCTCCGTATATGACTGATGACTTTCTTGTTCCCAAATCTCAAATATTTGAAATGATGATTATCTTGACTCGATCAATTATGACTAAGGGATAAGCTCTCGGGACTAAGGTGGGACTATCCATGGATCTTAAACACAAAATTACAATATTGAAATATGATGTATGTCTCAGATGATTGAACATGAAATCTAAATCATGGATCTGTAATGCCACCTAGGCCAATGAAGAAGATAGAATCCCTAAATATTTGAAGTGAAATGCATGCTTTACTCTTGATTCAAGATCTCTATTTGTTCAACCTAAAATGAGATATCTCCAAATTAGTGATCTATATGATGATCTCTCCTGATTTGTGACTCATATGATGGTCTTCCCAATTCGATGACCGATGTGACTGTGCTTTGATCTTGATACTTGATTTCTCAATTAAGTAATAGTGTTGAGTTTTAGGGAATAACAAGTGATTACAATATTGAATATGAAATTTCAAATCTCAATTTATGCATTGATTTAATTTAGGGGACAAAATTTCTTTTAAGTCGGGGAGGTTGTGAAAACTTGTACTTCCCCTCTCCTCATCTATTGGATGTGCACTTCATCCTTGAACCAGTTCCTTAATTTAGCCCTTAATTGCATGACTAAAGATATTTTGATGATCACTTCATGCGTCTTATGTACATCTATCTTGTGGTGACACTTAATTTGCTTTTAAACCAAAGTTTCAAAACCTTAGCATGCCATTATCTTACAAATTATTTTGAATATAATCAATGATATAAACATAATCTCAAATGTATGTCAAGTTGTAGAGCTTCCTATTATATTTTCAACTGAGAAAAAATCACTCCAATCATACCATCATAGCCCAAGATATGGTCTCGTAAAAGTTGCAAATTAATCTTTTTTTATCCCTGATTTAACTCATTTTTATCCCAATTTGGGCCCTTTGAACATACGAGTCACGAACCTTCCCCTCTTTTCTTTGGATATCTGGGTTACTTTATTTGTACCAACCACTAGCCTTGATTTTTTGGATCTTGAAACTTGACCCTTGGATCCTACAACCATGAATTGAACCTCGAATCCAACAACCAGGAGGTCTCCTTCGACCTCCATACATGATGTCAGAGGGGGTGGCTCTACCACCACCAAACCTCAATTTGCTCCACCCAATCACCTTAGTTTCCACTCCTTTTGACAAAATCAACACTCCCATTCATTTACCCTTGATTCCCTTATTGTCCCCCCCCCATTTCCATCCTTTTCGCACCCTCCAACTCCTTCTTCTCTTCTTCTTCTTCCACTATCCATGGTTTCTGCCATGGATGAACACCTTAGGCGTACATGCTTTCCTCCTCCCCAGATTTGAACAAGCACTCATATGGCCTTGTTGTAATTGTGTGAGCTCAGCCGACCAATTATCAAGGGCCATCGAGCCCTCCTACTACAAGGAAAACTGATGTTGATGAGCCCCATTTGTTGTAAGAGGTGGTGCTTGGGCGGGTCTTCCAACACAGTGGGCTGCTTGAATCAGCATCTGCGTGACACAAGAAAATGCTCAACAGTGGCCATTAGTGAAATGGGATCATGAGGGGAGTCGACCACCCAACCTAGGTGGCAAAGTTCCAACTGGCCTTGGTGCTCTCTTTCTCTCACCCTCAGATCGAGATCTAGTGGTCTAGGTTAACTGTTTCAAGGTATACAGCTCAAAAAATTAGAACTTTGTCATTCAAAATTCAAATATGGACTTCTAATATATCATGATCTAACAATTAGATCCACCATATAAAAATACTTTCATTGCATGTTCATTCTCGTATATACATTGATATTCTCAAATGCTTCTTTTTGAAGTCCTTCTCAAAGGTTTTAACCTATACGAATGTATGATATTGATGTTTTATGTCCCACATATTAGTGTTAGACTAATAACAGTCTCTTGAAAACCTTCGTGCATCATGACTCAAACTTGATCTATTCTTGCACATCAAAATGGTCTTATGTTGATGAAATGAACTAAAATGGACCTATATGCTAAATATCACTTCTTTAATGGCTAACCTTAATTGAATGTGCTTATAATCCTCATGCTTGACCCAAATCAGTACCTTTTTATGTAGTATGTACTAGGGTTCTAACTTGTTCATGCTAGTATCCTATTTGTATTTAATAATGTACCTTGAACCTAGAAACATGCTCTATGTGGATGGATTGATGTTGGATCACAATCCTTGCATTGATGTTGGTCTTTTATTCCCAAAATAATCATGTGTGCCTCTAATTAGTAACTGGACATGATTTGTGAACCTAAGTACCTTGGGGAACATTCGTGTGTGCGTAGATGATTAAATTCCCTAATCTTCAGTTGAAATGTGATCTAGTATGCATGTTGAAAAAAAAGTCTCCAACCTTGTATGAACCTTGTTCTAATGATGATCTATGATACATTATGACTTCAAATTTGTAGCTTGGTTATGTTTATAATAACTAACTCAAGTAGACCCCATCTATCTCTAATGGTGACAATCTTGCATGATTATAAGTCAATATGACTAGTTATGCCAATGATGATACTTATGTTGACAAAGTTTTCTTAAATCTTATGATTTCTCTATTTAAGATCTTGGAACTCTAATAATATATCCCTGATCTAGTTGTGATGTCTCATCCTAAGGTCTAATGAACCCATGACGTATTGTGTTTCTTGAAAATGCAAATGCATGACCCAGTTGAGATATTGAAATCACTTATGATAAATATTATACCTTGATTTAGGTGACACATTCAACTGCCATGATAATGATCAATGAAACCTAATGTTGTTGGTGTTAATTTAGTTACAATCGTTTCTTATCCTAGGATCACTTGGTTGACTCTATTGCCATGATCTAGTCAAGCTTGCTAAGGGTTTCTAAATCAAGTTGTTAATCTTGTGCTCTACTAAAAGTACACTTTATCCTCCTATTATCCATACTAGTGGTATTGAACTCTCTTGTATGTATGTATGCTTAAATTGCTTGGCTTAATATCCTTGTTTAATCTACTTGTTCCCTATGATTAATACATTAATTTTTCTTTAAATAGGTTGAACAAACATTGAACATAATTGACCTTGTCCACTAAACCAACCTTGTGCACCTTCCTGAATTCTCGGGGTAAGGGCACAAGGCATGTTGAAATTGGGTTATCTCATTTACATAGGTCTTGAGGTATCTTACATATAAAAAAGAGTTAGCTAATCTTGAGCACCCTTATGGATCCTTCCGGTGGGAAGCTAGTTAATGGCCATAAAAATTTGTTAAGTATAATGGAAATGCACTATTAACAAGCTTTCATGTTAATAGGCTAGTCTTTAACACTTCTGATTTATTTCTTTCGTTTACATTAAGTTTTTCAAAGCATATATGTTTTCTTATACCTATGAGTTTATTTATTTTATAGCATACTCGAAAAATTTGTGCCGATGTGAACGCTTTTTATGATTTTCGGTGACAAGTACACTATGAATCTTGCTCTAATCATTGCTTCTACTTTATTATGATAACATGTTGAGCTTACTCTTGGAATTATCTAATGACATGAAAATGATATTCTCATGCATTTACATATGGGACTAAGATCTTGCTTGAGGTACTAGTTTAGTTTCTTTATTTCATGTTGTTACTTACTTGTTGTTGTTTGTGGTTTTATTCATGTATATGCTATGAGAGCCATTCTAGCAGTAGACATCCATGTCCACTTGTCATTGGCTTTGTAGCCATTAGGAGTGTGGACTTAGGGTTTTAAATGATCTGAATCTCCCATAATTCCAAGAACACAATTTAAAGAATATAGATTGGACCTAATACATCAAAGTGTTCTATTCTGCAAAGTTCCAAATGCTTTGGTTACATATACCTTTAGAAAATCATTCTTTATGGATCAAGTTAATTGATAATTCAATAGTCTTAACAGACAACCCCAA
The DNA here is from genome assembly GCA_963693085.1 of Alisma plantago-aquatica. Classification (NCBI taxonomy): domain Eukaryota; kingdom Viridiplantae; phylum Streptophyta; class Magnoliopsida; order Alismatales; family Alismataceae; genus Alisma; species Alisma plantago-aquatica. The sequence continues at coordinate 614,373,529 of OY856415.1, forward strand.
TGGAGAATCTTCATAATACAAAATGAAACCCCACAATTAGGGGTATATGAAATTTCAAGAATAAGTCAAATTATAAGGAAAATGTTTCTAACAAAGCATCATTTGGAAAGTAAATTGTAGTGGTTGTGTAGCTGTCAAAATGGGTAAGGAAAGGCATAATAGAAAGGTGAGTTATTACTCTACTAAAATGGAAGAATGGCCATTGAATCATCATTAGTTTATGGACCCAGGCTAATAGTCCAATAACACAACACATTACAATGGTATCAGACCACTTCAAGGAGCTTACTCTGGTAGAGAGTATAACCAATGTGAAAAGCTTCCAAATTAAATCATGATGGAATTCCAAATTGGTGGAATATATGGTAGTAATATAGTATATAAAATGAAATTAAGGCAATTACTTTCGGTAGGTGAATGTAGTATTTTGTAAAATTGTTAAATATGATCTACAAGATTCTTGTATATTACTTACCTTTACTATATTATAAAAATAACACACTAGATAGTAAGGATATGAATAAGAACATGTTTCAAGATTATAGAACTGACACGTTACCAATAAAATCCTAATAATTTTTTATTCTTGAAAACGTTTGGTATTAAAACAGAATTGAATATAGATCCCCATCCTTTTTACAATAAATGCCTTTAGATGTTGTCTTTGAAATTTCAAAAGGGTGTCTAACACCTTAAGGGAAAAGATAATATTGGCTAGTGTCATGTCAATGGAGGCAAAGTAGAGTTTCCTGATGAGAATTTGATGTCTGGATCAGAACTTTAGAAAAATCCACCAGTAGACGAATGTAAAGATCAATTTTCAATTTTACATGCTCTGTTCAAAGGTGAAAAGTCAGTGTTACCATTCTCTACTATCATGCCATCACGAATAGATGGAAGATCCCAATACCATTATGGTGAAGTTCCTTTTATCCATTTTAGAAAGCATGCAATTCTCTTCTAAAAAATGCACTAATGCATGTAATATTACCCCCTTGGTGATTGTGTTAACCTCTCGCCAACCCTTGGAGCACTCCAACATGCCATAAAGTCAAGAAGAATTATTTCTAACCAAAAGACAAATTGGTTCATGGATTATGTCAAGAATAGGACTCTAAATGAAAGAACCAGCAAGCCTGAAATTCAAAACCATAACATGAAAAAAATCCATAAGAACAAGACAACAATGTTCCCTAGACATCCAAGACTCACTACTATTTGTTTGAAGGTAAACCAAGATTCAAAGTTGTACTACACTGCAACAAGGAAAGAAAGAAAAAGAAACATAACTTCAACATAAACTGAATGGAACCAAAACATGAGAAGGTTAAATCACCTATAAAAGAAAGTCAATTGGAAACATTATGAGGGCCATTCAGCTAGAATCTTTTGACAGGAAACCATCTAAAACACCCCAAATCTAAAGAAAAAATCACCATCAGAACACATACACAATAGAAAGAATAAACAACAACATTCTACATGACATTCAACTTCATTCTCAAGAAAAACAATTCAATGCAGAGCCAACCAACATCTAGTAGCATTCCGACTGTTTAGATTAATTCTATTCTCTACAAAAATCTCAAGCAAACAAAGAACTATCACTTCTTATAATCCAACAATGAAAGAAGCATATTATTAAAACAACCTTTCATATACATTCTCAAAAATAGAGAATTCATGCCACAACAGCTAAAAGGCAAAGATCAAATACATGAGAATTTAATACCACAAACTAAGAAGATCAATGGGGTAGTAGATTTTCCCAACATGATATTCAACATCACATTCAAGAAAGGGAGTAAATGGGAATTAAGCACAATAAAGGATTTTCAAAAGGAATGGGAATTATCACCTACAATCTATCATAAGATCCATATTAGTTGAATAACAATCTACTACAAAGAAAAGTAAACCATGCCTCAACATCCCTCCCATCTCTAGCAAGGGAGGAAGAATATAAATGCCACCTTACAACATAAGACCTCAAAAAAAAAGTAGGAGTACTTAGCTATAGGAATCTTGAGTAACATATTCCATATCTTTATATTTTTAAAATTCTCAAAGATCAAATACAACAAATTAACAAAAAGGGGTAGGTCTATGTAGAGATCTCCCTACCAAAATAAGAGATGTCCCACCTACCATCTCAACATAAAAATTTGCTTTTGATGCCAATCTAGGAACATTGTTTAGAAAATCATATATGGCGTGCAGAAGAAATTTAATGCATGGTCATTATAATTTATATCTCAACTGAAATAATTAAGCTTGAATTTATCAATAGTTCTTATATGACAGACTACAATTAGAAAACATATCAGTGGTAGATCGACTAATATACATGCGAACCAAATTTTCAATGCTTACCATTTCAAATTTAGGATGATAATATGAAATATATCTCCATAATTAACATATTATCCTCTTCAACAATTGTAGGAGTCATGTTGGCCAAAAAATGCATCTGGTGATGTTTAAATAACCTAAAACACAAACCTCACATGCAAAATCTCACATTCAAGACCCCAACTATCAAAAAGATCATGCTTAACATGTTTGAATGTAACTTAATATAAATACATATATAAGGAAAAACACTAAAATCCTCACTCAATGTAGAAGGAAATGTAGCTATAATGGAAACGATATCCATCTCAATAGGATGGCTTCCAATTTGCTAGAACTACTTTAGCCGTTGGACATGTTTCTAAACCAACAATTCAACTCGAGTATCATGAGAAACTACAACCAAAAATCTTAATCAATATCATTTGTGGCTTGTGTCTACTCATTTGAATATGGTGTCCATTATCAATTGTCGATATGTCATTATCGAGGCTTCTTCTTGATTCAAATGGTTCATGCATGAATTCAACTTCCAAAATGATTACCTCCATCTAGATTTGGATCATGATTGATATCATAATGAGTAGGATCCTTGGACGTCATTAATAAAAGTTATTCGTGTGTTCAAATCTAAAGAAACCTCTTCATGTGTTCATATCTAGTGTTTGCTTGAGATAAAGTTTCTAAAAGATTATCTCGATGTCTATTTTTTTAAAATATTATAATTTTCTTGATTACTAGGACACTTCTAGGATGCGTTCACAATTTTTTAACTTGATTCATAAGAATGAGGGATGATAATTTGTCACCAATTCTAAATCAATGCTATGCTAGTAACAATTTTTAAGAATCTATGTGATCTAGATATAGTATTTGTAGTGTTTGAGTGAGGGCCTGGATCATTCTGAAATAAATAAAGTTGTTGAAGCTTCAATGAATACATATGAACCAAATATGGTGTTAGCATAGATGATCTTACTACATGTGAATTATCCCCTACAGCTTTGCAACATACATGTGAGTATCAGTTAAAATTCTTTTACTGCTCTACATCAAGTGAGTATATGAAGCCACCAAAGTTGATTGACCCTAAATGATAATTCCTCCCTCCAATTACTATTTTCTCTTTTGTCTTTTATTAGAGTTCTAGAATGAGGGATAAAGTTGTGAATAATGTGATACTGAATTACCTCATTGAGAACCATGAATGTTACTAATTTTAGCATCTCTACAAATAGCATATCGACAAAGCAAAACATGTCTTGAAGAGGCACAATTCATAAAATATTGGATAATCAAAATGTGCATTGAAAAAAGTTGTAATTCTTGCTCATTTAATGGGTTGTAGTGGAAAACATCCAACCATGCTATATTTGGGAGGACGGAGAGCTTCCACCCTCCCCTTCCAACTATTTTGTTTTTCACTCAAGATAACATTGCAGATCGGGGTTCAGTCTCCTTGTTTACTATAGTTTGCACATGCAAAAATCCCCAATCATGCAAGCAACATCCACCATATTTTGGTGAGTTAGAAAGACAATGAAAATGGGCCCTTAAACATCATATAAGAAAAATTATTTCCTACATACTCGAGAAATAAGAGGGGAAGATCTGTCGTCTCTAAGGAAGGTGGATGCTAGTGGAGTGACATCCTCTAATTGCATCTGGGGACAACATTAGGGCCTATAATAGGTGGCAATGGGATCTTAAATTCCTACACTAGGAGGGAGATAATTCCTTAAAAAAGAGAAATAACAACAACTACAAATGCATGTTACCTTAGGCTTCCAGGAAGAGTAGCTAAGAAAATTTGGGAGAGTGGAACCTCTTGAAGAATAGAAAAGTGTTTGGTGGAATGGGGAAGAGAAGATGTTCTTTGGAAAGAGAGAGAATGGGATCAGGTGAGATTGGGAGAGTTTGTTGATCAGAGAGGAGGATGTGATTATGGAGAGGGAGATAACTACAACTGTAGAGAGGAAAAGGGAGAGAAACCATATGGATATTAGGAACCCATTTGGGTGGGTGCAAATAACAACACTCATGGGAGAGGGATGGAACACTTATATTATATATATGAGGAAGTATCAAAAAGTCTAAAAAACAACATTTACTCTATCTTTAGTTAAAATTAATGTAGTTATTCCTTAAAACCATGTAGATACATTATTTTATCTACAATTTTTATAAACATTAAAGTAAACTTGTTTTAAATACACTTAGTGTAAACATCTAAAATAATTGTAGTCATTTTGATTTTTTGTAGTGTATCATGATTTTCTAGTTTATTTAGCTACAAAATTGTTTTACAATCTTTATTTTGGTTGTTAAAATAGATCTTTCCAAGCCTATATAGTGAAATTATCCATCTTGATCTTTCTTTACAAATCAATTCATTTACCATTAATGATTTCATAGTCATTTTATTTCTTATTTATTACTAATAGATTCATTCTTACATGTTATACTCCTAAGCTTATATACTTTGTGTCATCCTCATTGCTTATTATTTTGCCCATCTACTTTGAAGTATGTTTCATAAGTATTATCATGTGAACTTGTTTTATTAAGATTCCTATATTTCTTTAGATTGAGTACAACACTTACATGATTCTTACTCATATCATATAAATTGGTATCTTTTAGATCATTATTCAAATACATCTACAACTTTCATTATTCACATTTTTTCTATTTATTGTCTCTATATATTTCTCACACTCATCCCTTTTCCAGAGATCAAACACTACCACAAGAGATCCTAAGTGTATTAGGGACATTAATTTACTAGAGTCCTTAAGGACCTCAGAAACAAACTTTAATCATTCTTCCTTTAATATCAAGTTTTATTTCTAAATAAAAAATCATAATCTAAAGGAAACAATTGATTATGTGTTCAATCAAAATTCTTCAAGTGATAGAATAATGCCTGAAAACGTCTTTGGTCATGATAGGATTTCCTCACCCGGTCTCCTGGTCATATTTTTACTCATCTCAACTCCTTTGTTGGAATCATTTTTAGTCTTTTTGATTTTTTCCACTGATTTAAATGAACAACTATAGTTATTGCTTTCCTCCAATAATAAGTAAGTGACTTTGAATTCCTTATCTTACTCTTTTCTTGTAGCCTCACAAGATTGGCATTCCATATATTTTTTTTGACTAGTAGATAGTCAAAAGAATCTACTGAGGAGTTTAAGACAAATAAAAATAAAGGTTTTCATTTTTATTTACTATCCATTTTAATTATTATCATTTTAGTTCTCCATCTTGTTTTCTCTATTTTCTTGATTTCCTTCTTATTTTGGTTTCCTACTTTGTTTCTATAATAAAAAATTTAAAAGTTATCATTCATGATTAAGATTCATTATTTCCATATACAACACCATGCTACTTTTCATGGTTCTTACTTGATTTTTTTAGTTTTGGTACCTCTTAGGTATCTCCTACAAGAGATTACTTGCTTTATTTCATATCATCTGTATTGCACTAGAAATCATAAATCATGTAAGTTTGCGCTTTATACTCCTATAAACCCATGGTTGTACAAAAAGAGTGCCAAATTTTGCGTTAGATTTCAGGATGAGGCATGGGATGTTAGTAATGTTACTAATATAACAAAATGTTGGATGTCCAAAGGCCTTATGGACACCCCACAATTGAAACCCTAATGAATCATTGTGGTCATCATTATCACAAGGTGTATTGAGAGTAGTACTAAAATCCAAAAAAATCGAGTTTCCTTATGTGAGTGCCTCGATACCACAAGATAGTTAAAGACTCCCCCATTCTATACATGTCATGTTAGAAGGAGTTCATAAATTACATACAAACTCATGTCCTAGGGGAAAAATGTTTCTTTTCCTTGCTTACACTATTGAGATTGTTTTCATGTATAGACATTTCTTTGGTTTCTAAGATGTTGATGTTATGAGAAAAAATCAAATCATTTTTGTTAAGATGATTGATATCTCACATAGTAATCCAAAATATATTTATGATCCAACCAAACTTTCAAGTCTCACAACCTGGTCCACATCGTTAGGATGCTAAAAAAATTGAGTCAAACTCTCATTTCCTCACAATGTACACCTCATCATTAGGCTCCCAAAATCCTATTAATACACTTAAATTAAACTTATTATATTAATACATATACCATTTAGTAGGCTGCCAAAATCAATAATCAACTAGTAACTCTCCATGAGATTCCAAGTCCCAACATTTTAATATGCTACCTTGTGTTAGAAGGTTGTTGAATTTGGTACTCAAGATGACCTCTACATTGAAACCCTGCCAATTTCTTCCAAATCTATGAATTCTGAAAGGTTCCCCAAATTTGGTGTAACATACTAAATTTATAGTTCTAAATATGTTTGGAGCTTAATTCATAATTTTTTACAACTTTAACTTATTATTTCATTCCAAGACTAATTAAGGTATTTCAATTAACTTTCTTGTTCGGTGATACAAATTTCTCACCAATTGAATTTTTAATGTCACGATAAGTCCATTCCCCTTGAGTAATATTTACAAATTAATCCTATACTTCATATTTATGAACCACATACACCACATTGGTGCAACTTGAAATTATCATGCTCTATTACTTGGATAAAGCCTTGTAGTCCAATAATACACTTATTTGTTAACTATTGGCTTGGAATTCATTTTAAAATGTTTGCCAAACATATATATATATGTTTGCATTTATACATTAGTGGTTAATGATAGAAAATTTGATTGAACAGGTTAGAGCCATAATATAGAGAATTGGTACTTTAATAAGTTAGCTTAATAAAAGTTACACTCATAGTCAAAATCTCAACCCAACTAGAATTGTTTTTTGGAGTTATAGAATTTGGAAGTGACTAAATTAGTAGTTATTACTAATTAGTAATCAGGTTTTTATGAAGAGAAAGGCTCACTTGTACTCCTTCCGCATGAGTATTGAAATGTCTACAGAAGTAAATTGGAATCATACTAGCCGTTACCTTCTTCTAGTATCACCTCTAAAATTCCAACAGTGACCAGAGCATCAATTCCTCCTCCTCCTATGTATGTCTCACCTTCTCTCCTCATCTCCTAGACTCCCCACAACACTAGTGGTTCCCTCACCTACTTAAGACCTAGATAACTAGTTACCAAGAGGTCTAGTCACACTGAAAAAAAAAACTACTTTTGAACCTCACCTTCCTAACAACCACTCCACCACCTATGAGTGGGAAACCATGCATGCCATCGCTATTTAGGTTTTCATGCCTAGTCATTCTTTGGACCACCTAGACACACACCAATCCTCCATCAGATGATCTACAATACCATATGTCTCACCACCAATCAGGCATTCTATCAATCTGATTTGTATATTTTATATCCTACTCCATCTGATGCTAGTGATCCCCATATCCAATCTACCCCCAACATTGCAAGCAACTTCTAGACCACAGTATTCATTCCCTCTAAGATTTTCAACAACTCTTCTGAGATCCCAGTGATGCAGTACTATTTTAGGGTTTCATTGGATGTCTTCTTGCATTTTAATCACATCTAGACATGTTTTAAGATATTTCCCTTAGTAAATGATTTTATATCGAATGCACTTGCGGATACTAATTTCATATTTTTCAGATACTTGTGCCACTCCATGGATGGACAAGAGAGAAGGAAAATGTTCTAGGGTTTCTTTGGAGGGGTGCAAAGAAGGCCTTACAGGTCCCCAAACCTACCCCTAGTTTCTTAAGTCAGATGAAGTGAAGGTGTCAGTGGATCTCAAAGTTTAAATATCAAAGTGCATGTAAAGCCCCTAACACGTTCATAGTGACACAAAACAACCAAGCCACAAATGCAAGAATCAAAACAAAAATCACATAGTTGACAAAGCTTCAATATCCTTAGCACCATGGCTGTGCTAGTTAACATGATCGTGACAACAAGAATCCAGCACAGTCGTGCATCTAGAATAGTCATGCTAGCCAAAGTCAGAGTACCCATGCCCAAAGGAATGACCAAGTCCCTAGCTCACCCACCATGGTCATTCTACCTAGCCCCTACCACAGCTACATTGCCGAGCTCAACTTTGCTACCAACCTCCATTTTTCCTACTTACAACCTGAAAAATCCAAAAAAATGTGAACAATAATTCGCATTCAGCAAGGACATGTTGAACACAAAACCCTAGCTTTTTCTACACTAATTTTCCCAAACTACCCCTACATAACCTAGTGCTTCCCTATCACCTATATATACCTAGGTAGAAGATGTATCACAACCCATAACATTCATTCCTACCTACCTTGAGCATTCAAGGAGATCCCACCAACTCCCACCTACGTCTACCTCATTTTCACCTTCCTCAACCTCAAAGCCCTATTTTTCTAGGCTTTTCGCCATCTTCCACCGCCATTCCATGCCATCCATCCATCATGAGAGAATAAGGGTGTGATCCAATTTCTAGGAGATGAAGAAGGAGGAGCATTCACTATGCTTCTATGGCCATTCACTCCTCTACACATTATTCTTTCTTCTTTTGTTTTGCTGTGAGTAGCTAAACCCCTTAGGTGGGTTGTTTGGGGCTAAAATGTGAATTTAATGTGACATTTGCAGGAAATAACTTATAAACTATATAATTTGGTTTTATGATTAATTTCTTCCATTTATATCTTATTTTAGTATTTCCTCTTTTGGTTTGTGCTGGAGAACATGGATTGCTTGTTTTTTATGATTCAACACACTTAGAATCTGGGAGAGAATGGCTTGTATGTGTCTATATTAGTAATTGCTCCTAGTCCAACTCGTGGAACCCTATCTATCACCTAACTTCCTACATATAAATCCCTTTTCTTACTTCTATGTGGAAGATCTAAGTAGCTATGTAGGAGTGCTTTGTGCTATTTCTTAGAAGTTTCCTAAAAGCTAGATGGTGAGTGTTGTGAGGTGGAACACCCTCACCTCCACTCTCCATTCCTACCTTTGGATCCCAATTTCCCTAAAGACACTTACTGAAGAAACCTAAACTTTCCAAATCTTGTTTGAGTTTCACCTAAGCCCTATTTCAATTGATCCTCATAAGGTTGGATAGGGTGTGCAAGGATGTAGTTCCCCTTCACATACCTTATATCACCCATGGATAACTAATATAATATGGGTAATTCAATAGCATTTGTCTTGCCATTTGGCTTCACTATATAGAATGAATGAATAGAATGTGCAAGGTATGACCCCTCAATATGGATTCCAATTACATTCCCCCTAACGACCAACACCTCCATAACTTGCTTAAAACCCAAGGTTCCTTTCTTTCTAGTTAGTTCTTGCTTAGTTACTTTCTTCATTTGACTCCTTATCTATATGTTTTGTTCTTGATATCTAGGTTTTGGTAGAGTGAATAGTGCACTTTTGTATTGCTTGTCCCGGTTCTTGCTGGTCTCTAGCTAGTCTTCCTCTAGGTTTCCAATTGGGACTGCTTTGCTAGTGTATTGTTAGAGTTAGACATAGTATCTTGCTTTCTTTAATGTTAATTGCTAGCTAGTATCATGTAGCTCTTGATTTTCTTTTCATAGTCTCAATTCCTCTCTTCTTGTTCGAATACCTTTGTATGCTCATTAGGACTAAATTGTCTAGGGTTAATTTGGGTTTTGGTTCTTGCTCTTTTAATTTCCTAATTGGACCTCTATTTTAACAAACAAACTCCCAATTAAATGCTAGACTCCTCATAAGAAACTTATCTTAATCTAACTTAGATCTAGTGCCCCTCTATCCCTATAGATCGACCCTTATCTTGTCGCTTGCCTATACCATAACATGACCCCATGAGACTGTGGATTAGTGTGTTAGTCTAAGTGAGTGTGTTAGTGTAGGTCGTTATAAATATTAAAAGAGGAAGTTGTGTGTATGTTAGGGTAGACGCACCACCCATCTACTAGAGACAAACCCCTTCTAGTTATCCATCAAGATACCATCTAAACATCCTATTGCACCTAATGAACTAGGCAGCGACATCCAACTCCAGCCCTCTCCTCCTTCCCATTGTTCCTACAACATGCACTGAACTAGAGGAAAGTTCATCCATAGTATCCCAAACGCAGTAGGATATTTGTTAGATCTCTTTACCTAACAAAGTAGTTTCTCTGCCAACCATGTCCATCGACTACGTTGGTACTTGGTTCACCTCTGGCCAATCTAGTAGAGGTTGAACAACCCTATATGACGACACCTCAATCTGTTGTTGGTGTTAGTTTGATCATAAAAAATCAGGAGGAATCAAGCAACAGAGGTCAGTAACCTCTCTTGCAATTTCATTCTTAACAACTTAGTTAATGAGTAAAGAATTAGATAACTTTCATGATTTTGAGGGTCACATAGATGACTAGATTTATAACATGTCAAAACATATTGGCAACTATAGTAATGAATAAGTTGCAGTAAGCATGAAATATGAAATTTTATTAGTTACTAAAAATGTATAATATGAAATGAAAACATAAAATGAGGGTATAATATAATATAATATAACTCGCATATTTTCTTAGTACTTCTATAGTGTATATATTAATGGGTGTGGACTAATAAGTGTTAAATGATGACTTTATAATTTTTTAGTTGTTTATATGAAAGTCAGTAAGCCTATGTGATTATTTTCAAGAATAAATGGAAATAAATGTATATTTATATCTAGTGGGCTATCAAAATACATGTGAATCTAGGAAATCAGACTATGCAGATCAATCTATTTGCATTAAATGAAATATGAGAGAAAGGGTTAGTATGATTCTATAAGTATGAATAATTAATATTTGGACAACTGTACCCATGATGACATGTAAGTTTTACTATAGTATACTCATTCATCTAAATAATGGAGCTAGAATATATTTGTATATGTATAGGGAATTGAGATATGTATAGATGTCTGACTAATATATATTAGTCATACATCTATACATATCTCAATTCTATATATATATATATATATATACATATATATATAGATGTCGAAGTGCTAGGAGCGTCTGCGTGCGGCTAGGGCTTCTGCTCCGTTCAAGCTCGGGGAAGGAGGCTGGCGGTCGGCGTGCGGCTACCTCGCTCCCCCTGGGCTTCCATCTTCAACCTTGTTCCTGCTGGTTCTGTCCTCAGATCTAGTTGGTCGCCGCTTCCTTGCCTTCACACCTTCCCTTCTCCTTGCTGGACGGCGTCCTAGATCTAGATCTGGTTCGTGGTCTCTTGAGTGCGAGGAGGTGTCCCAGAGTGTGGCTTCATTTCCTGGCGTCAGTATCGTTCTTCGGTGCGAGGTAGCTTTGTCTGGTTTTTTGGAACGTTGTTCTCCGTGGGTGTGGGTGTTGTTTCTTCCCCTTCTTGCTTTCTATTTGTGGGTCTGTTTGGTTTGGTTGTAGTCGTAGGTTTGGGGGGTTGTTCTTTGCACTTGCCTTTGTGTTGTTTTTCTTTCGGTCTTCACCTGTCTAGGTTGTTGGTGTCCTGTGTCGTCGTGCCTCGGGTTCCTTCGTGGGAGGACGAGGAGCGGGAGCCCCTTAGTGCTTTAGGCAGAGGAGGAGGAAGCTGGGTTTTATGCTTCGTGCGGGTCTTCCAGTCCCTGCTCGCAGTGGTGGTTGGGAGTGATGGTGGGGTTCCCGACACCCTCTACCCTCTATCCCCCATTGTTGTACCTGCATGAGCCATCCTTCCTTTGTATATGCACAGTTGGGATTTGGCCTCCTTCTCGGGTCTCCTAGTTGGTGCACTCCTAGTGCTCGACGTTTGTCCTGTGCTTGTTTTTCCTTTTGTTTTCTTAGTCGATAGTTGTGTCTCTTGTCCAGTTTGTGGGGTGTTGTGTTTGTGTTGGTTCTTGGTGGTCAAGCTCTTTTTCAGGTGACCATTCATTGTCTTCATGATGGTAATCTCTTCCAATGGCTATGCAAACTCCTATCCCGATGTACTCATAGGCTCTTGTAGATTGATGAATTCCATCCCAGATAGTTGTTTGAGACAACCACTACAAGAGGTGGACGGAGCATAAGTGTACCTTTCGCATCCCAATCTGAGCCTTGCGCTATGTCTTTCTGCAATAGGAGTTGCTGCTTGGTTATTTGTTCTGATATGTCTATCTTGTAGATGCCATATGGCTTACTTTTAATGATATTGAGCTATTTTCAAAGGAATATATATATATATATATATATATATATATATATGTTGGACTAAACCTAAATATTTGTACTATGTCTTATAAGGTAACCATCTTAAACCTAGTTACTAAAATGAATTGCATCATATTGGAGACAAGATAATATTTGAGCACTAATCTTAAGAAATATGATATACTTGAATATGTAGCGTTGATCATATATAACCTACTTAGAATGATGATAATGCAAAAATATGGAAAAACCAAATCCCAAAGAAGTCAAATTGAACTATATTTAATGCCAAGCCAATTAGTAACAATCCTAACTTGTATCTTTGTACTAATCAATTTGAGGAGGCACTCAAATCATAATTTGTGTAAAACTTGGACTCTTGAGGTACTAACTCTCAATCTAAATTATTATGCTATTTCATCCCTCTTGAATTTTATTTTGACAAGTGGTGAACCCATAATTATTGATTAGCCTTATATCTCCTCTGGAAGGTCACCATAAAAAAAATTGACTATTGAATATTGTTGAATGATTGAACTGGAATTGTAAATTGGTACAAAATTTAAATATTTTCTTAGATCTTTGGCTCCTAGATTTGGTGGTCATATTCCCCAAATCTATATAGAGGATATTGGACAATTAGAGATCACCCAATATTGGTTACCCACATAGGAAAATGTGTCTTTCTCTCATAGAGGAGAGGAATGCTAGGCACCTAGTCTTGGAGAAGACAAAATGTTAGATTGAATGTGAAAATGGATAAATTCAAAAATGTTGAATATTTGTATATTTTAATATTTCTAATTATTCTTACTCTTGGGTATATCTAATTTTGCAAACAATAATTTATATATGACATGTTTAATACCCTTGAAAATTTTATCTTGTGAATCCTTGAAATATAAAATATGGACATTAGTCCACCAAATAGAGTCTTAACTAATTTATATCATATCTCCTCCTATTTATTTAAATAGCTCAATAATAAAGATTTAGTACTAGATTTTCTAACCTAACCATTATTTTTGCTCCATGTGTGGATTCATTCTCAATGGGAATTTATAGATAGGTGGTACGAAGAAGACCTAAAAGACACTTGCAATATATGTTCTTTATTGAATAGTAGAGATGCCTCATGTATCAATTTAGTTTTGTAGTCCTTTTGTATAGGTCTCTGTGAACACTCTGATGTCAAGCGTGAATGTATTTACATTTTTTATATGTTTTGATATATTTTGTAAATATATTATTGTATAGGTGGGGTCTTTACAATGCTGTATCAGAGCTATAAAGAGTTGACAGTCATGCATGTCTCGTTGAAAAAGAAGGCTTAGTTAGCAAATAAATAGTAAAAAGCTAAGAACTATTGTCAAAAGTAGTCTTAAATAAAAATGGATGATTAAAGCCCAAATATGTGAGTTAGTAAAGATGAACCATCACCACGTTAGCGAAGATGGTCTGAGATGTCTAAGGAAGTATGAATAGTGAACTTTCTATCATAATTACTCCCAGTCCACTTAGGTGATGTTGGGGTTTCCCCACTTTAGTGCACATACTACCTTTAACGTCAGTTAAAATGGCCTTTTAAAGTTAGTTTCCAAGAAACACCCAAGTGGGAAAAAGTGAAGGTAGAATCCTACAGTGTCAGTTCCAAAACCAACGACACAGAGTTGACCCTGATTGCAATCGAAAAAGAACCGACACCGGTCGGATCCCCAGTTGTTGGTTATTTAAAGAAAATCGTCACCTATCTCAAGACATTGTCATTCGTTATTTATGGAAAAACCTACTGCTAAATCCCTTTCCAAACAAAAAGAAGTTTGGTTCATAGTCGTCAGTTCAAGTTAAAACCAATAGTATAACTACAAATTGTCTTCAGTTATGAGTTCATAAACTGATGCATGGGTTAGGACATAGTCATCAATTTCTTGTAAACAACCGACGACGTATACCATCATTGACGGTTATTATAAACAACTAATGAACAAGTATCATTATTTTAATACCATCTTGTAGGCCTGCTGTTCGGCAGGTCAGTAGGATGTATAACTTGTAGTTCAATTCAAAATTGATGGTTTTTGACATCCTATGATTTCAGCCTAACAAACAGGCCACAAACCTACAATAACAAGTTGATCAAGACTATATATATACATCATGTGATTCACACACATGACAAAACATAGTTAATTTATTCACATGATTCACACACATGTAGAAACTTGTAGTTCCATTCATTCATCTATTTTCACATTCACAAACATGTATAAACATGCAGTTCCATTCATTCATCCATTTTCACATTCACACACATGTAGAAACCTGCAATTCCATTCATTTCATCCATTTTCACATTCAAAAACATGCAAAAGCACATTCATTCATTCATCTTCACATTCACACACATGTATATAGATCAAATTTCATTAAGACAATAAAAAAACAGTTACTTGCAAATGTATATATAAGCACCACATATATATAGATATATTAAACTAAAGTTTAGAAATGTCATTTTTCATCATTAGTACCCCAATCATAATAAAAAATTGCCTCACTTTCAAGGGTTTTTGCCCATTGTTCTCTTATGTTATCTTCTCGTTCTATCATATAGGGTGCATGTACATTTCATAGCTTTTCCCCTATAATGAAATCACTAGTTTTAAACATATGAAAAGAGAATGATGTAAATATATAATTAATAAGTTTTATATTTTCATATTATCTAATGAGACTATATATTGTTATGATGATCAAGACTATATATTACATGTTCTATATTTTTGATGTCTTGTGCATCATATCTGACAATCATGTCCATATACCGCATCACATAGTACACACATGCCCAACCATTGTCTAGTACAACATAGTATAAATTTCAACATATAAAATGTTAATAAATAAAAATAAGAATAGTTCACATAATTAAAATATGCATTGGAGTTAGGAAACTACATTCACATTCTTCCAAACTATCACTTTCTTTTTCTAATCCATGTTTCCTCTAGCATTTTTGAAATCTTTTAAAGTCCTATATGTTAATGTAACACATTGAATTGCATTAGTAAATAATCCTATAATAATAGATTTTAAAAGATATAAATATAAAAAGTTTCTCACGTGTAGAATGACCTCTTCAAATTGTGTCTCGAACGGTCTAATTTGTTCCCCTTAGAATCTAGATAATAAATAGTCATCATCTCGGGGACAACAACTAGTAACTTCCAATTCTTATCTCTAGTAATAAGAAAGTAAAAAAAATATATAACTCAAAATCCACATTGAAATATAATTTTCTTAAGTAAAAAATATAAGCAAACTTACCCAACATTATATGGAGCTTTTATCACACTCTTTTTGTTTTCACCAAAATATTTGAAAGAGAAAGTGCAGTATAAGGTAACTGATGTAGGGTCTTCATTTACAAGACTAATCAAGGATGGAACTAGAAATCCCACATGAGTCATTTCAAAATCTTTACAAAACCTATGTAAGTGGCTGCAATACATGTATTATGTATGCATTAATATATAAGAAAACAAATCACCATATATAAAATGAGGTATATAGATATATAAATAAGATCTCACCATATACATAGTTCTATCATAGATGAATTCAGCAAAGCATAACAAAACAACTCCAAAATATCCTCTATAAATATATTATTATCGTATGATTGGCCTATCACAACCTCCTCCATAGAAATAACAATAGGTGAAGTTTTAGAAAGTTCACCTATCCATATTTCTATAACTCTGCATTGAGTACATATCAAGTCATATAGGTCCTTTGGAAGCCAACTAGGTACTTGAGGAATAGGTGGAGGTGGAGGAGGATGAGCTATAGAGGGTTTCTTCCCTTTGTCCTGCATCTATAATTTCAAATCAATTGTCATGTATATACATATACCAATTAATGCAATGTAAATGTACCATACATAATCAATATAGATGACTCCCGCTTTGGGCCACAAGACCACTCTTCCTTCTGCTTCATCAAGTGTGTCATCATCTAGGTGGCCATATGGCAGTGGATGTTGCGTCCAAGTGCGGAAGACAAGCCTTGGGCTCACACGAACTTCACCATATGGTACTGGAGTGCCATAAATTGTGTGCCCTGGAAGGCGTGGGTAAGCATCGCCCTCTCCAATGATGAATTCATTCAATTTTATACATCATGGCCTTAACCCCTAAAATTTTACATAAAGTATGTTATATATACACATAAACATATCATCTTCAAAAGAATAGCTACTATGTCAGAAAAATACTTACATTAGACTTTCTAGGTGGTGCCACCTCTATAGGATCACTCCCAGCCACCTCTATCGTAAGGGAAGTGCGGCACACCACATGTTTTGTCTGAGTGGCATCCTGAGATGCCTACCACTTGCTTATTGATTCATGGACTTTCTTGTCAATTAACTCATCTACATATACATGGACAAAAGAAAATCTTTTTGATTCCTAAATCCCCTTTGCAATAACATTCTAAAAAAAATATGTTACCTCATCTTTTGAAAATCCCCCCCTTTTTGTACATGTTTGTGTTGCAAAGAATGTTCTTAGGCCCACACTAGAACCTATAGCCCTAACACATCCAGGATGCTCTGGGTTACTAAGAGCAACTATTAATTCATCCCTTATTCCCTCAGGGATGAACGAGCTTTGCTTCCTCTTCTTGTGAAGCTCTCTCTAATCATCTTCAATAGAAATTGGTGAGTAAACATAACAATCATCAATAATAATTGCTCTGAGAGTTGCATTTTACCATTTTTGTAGCCGCCTAGGCAGTTGCGGGGTTGGTTATATCTCCTTTTTTGTTATGGCTCGCAACTATCCACACATCATGGAGATGCAGAGGTGTGGGAGTAGTAGAGGACTCAATAGTCTCAGTAGTAGGAGCAATAGGCTGTTGAATGGAAGACATATATAGTTTTTGGCGAAGGGTTGCATAGGCACCTGGACCCATTGTGTGGTCATGCACATTCAGTGCCCACCTTGCTCTTTGAGCATCACAGATAGCCTTGTTAGTAATACATAGAATTGGTTAGTAACAATCAAGGTCATTTGTAAATAGGTGAATTCATAAGAATGTATATTAATTAAATTGGAAGTGATGCTTAATACCTTGAATTCATAAGTATTTCTCTTGGTAACAAACACCTCCCACTCATTCAAGTCTAGGTAGTTCCATTGATCAAGGGATGACTTCTTCCTCTTATCAACCTCTCATATGTATTGTCCGTTGAGAGTTGTCCAATAGCTCCTTAGGACCCTCGCATAGTGTTGCATCACCTTTTTATGATGTATACTTTTATCCATTTCAAATATACTCTACAAAATTTCATATATTTAATAGAGTATTCTTGAAAATGGAATTCTAAATAGCTTTAAAAATAGAATTGCAAATGGTAATTTCTCACACATAGTTCTCTCCATACTAAGTCTAAGTTCCCTTTAGGTACTATATGCCAAGATTCTGCATTTACACCACAATGGCTACGAGTAAGAACCCCAGGATATGAAATAAACATTCTATAATTCTTTCCAACTAGATCTCCTCCATGATAAAAATCCAGAACAAATTTTGGTCCATTTCTTCTTTGTTGTAGTAATTTGTTCATCATAGTGATGCCCCAAAATTTTCAATTTTTTATGCTGCTCATCAAGTGGCACAAGGTTTTCATGGGTTACATCCTCAATCTAAAAATTGACAAAAAAGTGACACAACCCTCCACCCTCATATAGGATATAACTTATAATGGACATATAGCTAAATATATTGTAAAACTTACATCGTGATGCGGTGCCTCACCCTCATGGTAATCATCATCATGATCATCATACTCATGGTCAACCATCTAAAAAAATGTCCTAAAAAATAAAACATTGTAAAATTCACAAGGATCTAACATTAAAAGAATAAAACATTTTAAAAAATAAGAACATTAAAAAAAATAAACATTTAAAAAAATAAAAACATGAGTCTAATATTGAGATCTTTTATCAATTAACATTCCTTCGGTGTGATCTATGCACACATATTAGTCATCGTTAGATTCAATATTTGATCTTGGAAACCCAACTGAGAATGGACTCGAGTCATCATACTTATCTTAGTACTATTCTTCTTCTATAGGATCTTTAATGAACTATCTTTTACCATGAATAACAACCAAACATTTTTCATTTGCAGGATCATTGATATAAAATACTTGTTTTGCCTATGATTCCAATATAAATGGTTCACCCTTCTTGCCAATCTTTTCAAAATTCACTAATGTGAAACCTAATTCATACACTATAACTCCTTTGGTGTTATCAACCCAATTACTATTAAAGAGTAGAATTCTAAAATCTACGTAGTCAAACTCCCATATGTCTTCAATGACACTGTAATATGACATTTTAGCTTCATGTGGAATCTTATCTTTCACACTAGGAAAAAACAATAAAGACTCTTGAAGGGTGACTCCACTATTTTAGATGACACTCTTATCATCTTGATGCTTTGTGTAATATGCGAATCCATTTATTTCAAACCCTTCATAATACATAACAATCATTTTTGGTTTAAATGCAAGGCATTTGATATTTTTTGCAATATTATTTGGTGTTTGAGATAGTTGATGTAAGACTTTATATTCAAACCACTAATTAAATGTGTTGTTATGCTCTCTAGCAAGCCATATTGAATTGACTTGAGGATATTGTTTCTTGATGAAATTGACTGCCCAATGTGTCGTGCGAATTCATCCCATCGGTACAAAGCCTAAGTGTTAAATTCCTGACTTCTTTACCATATTCAGGGTACAATAAATCAATCGTCTTCCACTGTGGGAAATCAGATGCATGTTGTAGGATTCCATAATTATTTTTCTTAACCTCTACATGCCACCCTAAATTCTTCGCATCTATCAGATTGGCAAACAAGTGTTGAAACCATGGTATTTTAGGTAGATACTGCATCACCTTGGAAGGAGAGCCAGTTTTGGACTTCCCTGAACTCGTCATTTTATAGCTTGAAACCCCACATTTTGGACAATCTTTCAAATCCACATAGTCCTTTTGAAATCATACACAATCGTTCGGGCATGCATGTATCTTCTTAGCCTCCATTTCCATTGGGCATAATATTTTCTTTAACTCATAGGTTGAGCTTGGAAACTCGTTTCCTTCAAGAAGAATTTCTTTCAACAAAGACAACAATGATGTGAACCTTTTTTCATTCCCTCTACTGTTAGCCTACAGATTGTACAATCTCAACACAAAGCTCAACTTCATAAACTTAGTACAACCTATGTATAGAAGTCTCTCAGCATCATGCACAATGTTCCTAAACATGGAAGGTGGATCGGTGTGCTCTACCCCACAAGTGTCCATCATCACATTAACGATGTCTATCAGAATTGGTTCATCCACATATTTGTCATTGGCGGTGATTTCTTATTCAACACAAGCATTACTATTGACATCTTCTGATCTCAAGTTTGAAATCTCACTATGCCAGTACCATACTGTATAGCCTTGTACAATCACGTTGCACATGACATGACTTTTTTTGTCATCAGTGCTGACTTTCAACTTCTTACTATAATGCCTACATGGACAATAGAGCTATCTCCAGGTTGTTTCCTATGTTCCTCCTCAAATCTAATAAACTGGTCAAGACAAGCAATAAACTCAGGGGTGTAGTGATTTGGAATGGAAATCCATGATCTATTAATTCTATATCAAAGAGAAAACAAGCATTACGGTTTAGAGTTTACATATTAAATTAAGGAATTAAAGATTAGGGTTTAGGGTCAAAAAATTAGGGTTTAGGGTTAAAAGATTAGATTTTAGAGTCTTATAATGAATGTGTGTACCACCTATCCCATTCTTGAACACCTAATATCACCAGTAAGTGTATAAAGTATATTAGGTTTTAAAGAAATTTTCAGTAGAATTTCCCCGCAATTCTCTAAGTACACTGATGTACATGGGCAAATGCCCACCAACATATGTACTTAGAGAAAAAATGGGGATGTATTAATGAAACATCTTTAAAACTAAATATACATTATACACTTATATCCTAAGTGCGATTAAGTATTCACAAACAATCCCAAACTGGGGACTATCCAAGATTTACTCCTAATGAGTAAATCTCGGACGGGTTTCTAGGCCACCTAAATACATGTATATATGTTGTCATTCTTATACCTATTATCATAGTTTCATCATTCATATATCTAGGTTTTATGTAACATCATTTAATTTAATTCATCAATCCATTTGGGTAATTAAGTTCATTCATGAATCAATAAACCTAATTAATCAATATTAATCAACTACACTATCTTGAAGAGCAATTATTGAACTAAGTTAAATCAATTACTAACAAGAGAGAAAGAAAGCAATATTAATTAGTTAAAATCATTCATGTATCATTAACCCTAATTAATCAATATTAATCAACTACACATTCTTGACGAGAAATTATTAAACTAAATTAAATTAATTACTAACAATAGAGAAACTAAGTGCAAATATAAATAATTAAGTTCATTCATGCATCATTATCCCTAATTAATCAACTACACATTCTTGATGAGAAATTATTGAACTAAATTAAATCAATCACTAATAACAGAAAAACTAAGTACAAATCTAATTAAATAAGTTCATGCATGCATTATTAACCCTAATAAATCAAAATCTACTTCTGATTAACCACTCATCGCAATGGTGGGGTGGAGCAGGCTACAAAGGTGGTGGCTAAAGGTGGAGGTGGAGGTGGTTGCGCCGGAAGGCTAGAGCAGCAATGGCTGGAATGACAGTACCGACAGACTGGACGATGGCAGAGGTAGAGCGGCGATGATGGCCAACTCAATAGGTGGAGGCAAACCAGCGGCGACGGAGGTAGAGTGGCGGCACGGAGTGGCTAACTCAGCAGTTGGAGGGTGTACATAAGTGATTGCAGCTCTAGCATCCTCTCAAGTGAGAAAAAGTGGTGGCAACAAATGGAGGAAGAGTGGCGGCTAGTGAGGAAGCAGTGGTGGATGGAGGGGAAAATTGCCAAAGATCGAGATACCTAGCTAAACCACGATATTATAGAGAATGAGGAAGAGTCTATTTTGTGTGAGTGTTATTAAGTTACCAATGGTCATTAGTTGTTAAAAAAAACTAACTCCTAATTCTAATAGTCATCGATCACTTGTAAAAACTGACAATTAAGTACAAATCTAAATTAAAAATGTTACACCCGGTTAGGGTTTTAGTCGTCAGTTGCTAGAGATAAAAACTGGCGTCTACTGTTATAGGACCATAGTTATTGGTTTCCCAATACAAACTGACGGCAAAGGAACAAATTGGGGGGGGGAATATTTTCATTGGGACAAGGCGTGAAAACACATAGTCGTCGGTTCCTACTTAAAAATCGACGACAAATGAGGAGATAAAATTTTGTCTCACAAAGGGTGATTAGTTGTTAGTTTTTTGAAAGAGCCGATGGTTAATGAGGGGATACAATTTTTTGTGAGGACATGGCGCGAAACATGTGTCGTCAGTTTAGGAAAAACTGAAGTTGTATTGAAAATTTTAGAGGAAAATATTTTTTCCTAGAAAATTGTATTTCGAGGGTAATTTAAGATGTCGGTTTCTTTGAAAAGAAACCAACATTAAAGTAAAAGTGGTACCTGTGTCTTTTATAAATTGGCAGGATTGAACATATGGTGACGGTTGTCTTATATAACCGACATCATTGTTCTATGGTGTCAGTTTTTTTGAGTAACCAACACCATCAAAGGTGACATTATATGTCATTTATGTACTAGTTTACATATAGACCTGGCTAAAGAAAATCCCAATACTAGGAAAAACTATATATTTTGGAAAAATTCATAAACCCAAATGAATATGCCAAAAAAATAGAATAGGTGAACAACCTAATAGTTCAAAAATTAACATTGAGACTAGAATTCCCAACTTGAATTTTTTAATTCCCTCTGGTAGAGAACAATATCCTTCTTCCCTATTCCATACGTAATGGTACCCTAGTGTCACTTTAGGTTTGATTAAGATCATATTTTAATAGTTGAGTCAAGTAGTTAGTGTGGTGGAGATTGGTAAGAGGTTATTGTTACTTGGTTCTTGCATTGATTTTATCCATTTTTAGTTTTCCTAAAGAACTTTTCCTACAAACAATGTATTTTCTTTATGATATTAAATGTAAAATATTGATTTTAAGGAATTTTTTAATGATTTCTTGAGTTAAGTCACAGTCAAAGAGGTATGAGAAAACAAAATGTAGAAGAGAACCTAGAGTTTGGTTAAAGAAGTGATGGATGAAACATTATGTTGACATGTGTATTTAGACTTCTAGTTGAATCATCTTAAAAGGTGGAGAGTAGTACCTGACCAAACCATGTATGTTCCAATTCAAGGATAAAATCCTCTTTAAGGAGGTGGAGTGTGGTAACATACTATATTTTGAGTTGTAATCCATCATTTTTCCTAACTTGAAATTAGTATTTCATTCCAAGATTTATTTAGTTATTTTTGATCAATTTTCTTATTCTTTATACTAATTTCTTATCAGTTGAATTTCTTATTTCACAATGTATTCATTTCCTATTAATTGAATAATATTAAAAATTCAATCTCGTACATCATATTCACGAATTCTAATACATAATGTGCTATTTGAAATTACAATCCTCTAATACTTGGATAATCCCTTGCAATCCTATAATATACTAATTTGTTAACTAGTGGCTTAGAATTCATTCAAAAATATTGGTCAAAGTTATATATGTAGAAAATCTTAGTGACTAATGATAGAAGTTATAATAGACTAGGTTAGAGCCATAATTTGGGCAGTTAGTATATTTATAAATTTGTTTAATAAGGGTTACACTCATGGGAAAAATCTCTACAAAATTCGAAGTTTTTCATTTAGGAGTAATAAAAATAGGAAGAAAGTGACTAAAACAATAGTTAATAATAATTAGTAATTAGGATTTTATGAATAGAAAGGCCTACTGCCCCTCTTTTCTCATGAGGTATCGAGTGTTTACGGAAGTAAACTAAAATTGCATGAGACATTAACTTCTTTAGATATCACCTCAACAACGCCAATGAAGACTAGAGATCAGTTCTGCCTACTACTCCTTTACCTCACCTTCTCTCCTCATCCTCTAGAATCCATGAAAACCTAGAGGTTCCCTCACCTGCATAAGCCTTGGACAATGGATTGACACAAGGGAAAGGAACCTGCTTACAATACAAACTACTCCCAAACCTCACCTTCATCCTACCACAGTCATTCAGGCTTTCACGCCCATCAATGATTTCCCTCACCATACCGCACACTAGACCTTCATCATATGGTGAACAACACCAAATGTCTTTCCGCCCACCAAACATCCTTATCAATCAGATCTACAAATCTTCCTCATCCTCGTTTTGATGTTGGTAATCACCAACTCCATTCACCACCCTCATTGCAAGAAACTCCTAGACCACTATTGGTGTTGCCTCTAGGATCATTAACAAATCATCCCAGTTACTAGATTCTTGCAACAAACCACTTCTATTTAATTCATTGAGATACCATATGAACAACCTGTCGGTGCCCCACAAACCAAGCAGTGACAACCAACTCTAGCCCAACTCTTCCTTCCCAATGTTTTGGCAACATGAAATGAAATAGCTAAAACCTCCATCCATATGATCCTCAACACAGTCTGTAGGAGCCACATTAGATCTCTTCAGCAAGTAGTGTAGTTTCTCCCCCAGGCATGGTCATTGACCAAGATGCTATCTACTTTGTCTCTAGACAATCGAAAAGAAGATGAACAACCATGTACAACAACTGCTTGATTGTTGTTGGTGTTTGATTGATCATCAATGATTAAGAGGTGTCAACAAATATAGGTCAATAACCTCTTCTACAAATTTGGTTCTTAAGAACTTAGTTAATGAGTAAAAAATCATATAACCATCATGTTTTTCAGGGTAATGTAGATGAACAAATTCATAGAATATAGAAAGACATTTCAAAAGATAGTAATGTATTAGTTGTAATAAGCATGTAATCTGAACTTTAGGTAGGTAATACAAAATTTATTTCTGAAATGAAATCATAATATGAGGGTATAATGACAGTATAATATAACTCAAAAAATTTCTTAGTACTTCCAACGTATGTATCTCTCTATGCGTGGATTAATAAATTTCAAGAAGAATTGGTAATTTTAGTAGTCCTTAATATAAAAATTTGTAAGCCTATGTGATTATTTCATGAATTAATGGACATATATGTATATATATAAAGGCATATCAAAAGACATATGAATCCTAGAAATAATTATATGTCACTTGACCTATTCGATTTAGTGAGATATGAGATAAAAAGTAAATATGATTATGTAAGTATGGAAAATTTATACTTGGATAATTGTACTCACAATGACATGCAAGATTGACTATAGTATCCTAATTTTTCGAAATAAAGGTGCTAGATTTATTTGTATACATATAGGGAATAGATATCTAATTACAAGTCTATGACTACTATATAATAGAGAAACGTCAAATTAAACATAAATGTTTGCACAAGGGGTATCCTTTTTTGAGTTAGAAGGAGACTTAGTCTCCCTCCTCTCAAAAATAGGTGCCAGAGCCCAGATGACCCAAGGGATTGTAAATACAATGCGCAATAGGAGGTTTCAAACTTGGGTCCCCCGGGGGGGATAGGTCGGACCAAACCATCTACGCTACATTGGCCAGGTTGCAAGGGGTATCTTGATAAGTAGTACCTTATGAAGAAAACATCTTACACCCTTGATACTCTATTGATTTGTATTATGTTAGAGACAAGCTAATATTTAAGGAACAAATCTTGAGAAGTATGATTTACTTGAACATGTACCACCTATCATATATAACAAAGTTAGAAAGATGATGATGAAAAAATATGGAATAATATTTAATATGGAAGAAACTAGTCTTAAATATGGAAAATTTAAAAACATGGAATTCCAATCTAGTTAGCAACAATATTTGTCCTAATTTGTATCTTTTTCCGCATCAATTTGTGGAGACACCATTGGGTTTTGAGAAACACTTGGACACTTGATGTAGTAACTCTTTATTTCAATGATTGTGTCATTTCATCCCTTTTGAATTTTATTTTGACAAGTAGTGAACCCCACTTATTTATTAGCATTATCTCTCCTTTTCAAGGTCACCACATCAGACTTGTATATTGTATTGTTTTAATAACTGAAATTGATTTGTAAATTTGCACAAAATTTGGATATTGAATTAGAGACCCTTACATTTGGTGGGTCATGTCCCTCAACCCAATGTAGTCGAGAGAGTTTCATTCTATCATAAAGGGGAGAACACTATGCTCATAGCCCTACATAAGAGAAAATATTAGATTGCATGTGTCAATGGATAAATCCACCATTGTTGAATATTTTGATATTTGAAACTATTGGTATTCTCAAGGACATCTTATTTAGTGAACAATGTTGCATATTTGGTATTTTGAATACTCTATAAAATTCTATCTTGTGGATCCTTAAAATCCTTAAATTATTTTCATTAGTCCACCAAATGGTGCCTTACCTAATTTTTCATGGAATCTCCTCATGTTTAAATAGCTCTACAATAAAAGTATAGTACCATCTTTGTTGACCTAACCCCTATTTTTGGTCCATATGTTGATTCATTCTCTATGATAATTCAAGGATAGGTGGTATGAAGAGGAACTAAAAGATATGTACAAGATATGTCCTTTATTCAAAAATAGATAAGACTCATGTATCTTTTTAATTTTGTAGTCCTTTTGTGTAGGCTCCCGTGAACACATTAATGTACAACATGAATGTACCTATATTTACCAAAAATATATTTTTAAACATTTGTTCATAAATATGGGGTCTTAACAACATGGTATCAAAAATATAAACAGTCAGAACTCGTGCATGTCTCATAGAAAAGTAGGCTTTGTTATAAAAAAAAAGATCATAACTTAGAACAGTTGTCAAAAATAGTCTTAAATAAAAATAGATGGTCATAGCCCATATATATTAGTTGGTGAAGCTGAACCAACACCATGTTAATGGAGATAACCTGAGCTATCTAAGGAAGGATGTATAGGGAAGGTTTTGGAAAAAATAGTCACAATATACATAGGTGGTGGTGGGGTTTGCACACTTTACATACCAGCATGGACAAAGCAAATCCTACTACTGGGGAAAAATATAAATTCTAAAATGATTCATCAACCTACAAAAATTTGTCAAAAAAATGATATAATACGTGAACAACTTAGTAATTGGAAAGTGAACACTGAGACTAGAAGTCCCAAGTCGAATTTTTTAATCCCTATTGATAGAAAAAGATATCCTTCTTCCCTATGCCTTAAGTGAAGATACCATGGTTACTCTTTAGGTTTGATTAAGATCTTATTTTTACAATTGAGTCAAGTAGTTATGTTGTGAATATTGGTAAGAGGTGATTGTGATTTGGTTCTCACATTGATTTTGTCCATTAGTAGTTTTGCATAAAACGTTTTCCCCTAAAAATATTCGATAGGATACTAAATGTGAAAACAAATGAGTTTGTAAAATTTTATCCATGATGTATTTAGCCAAGTCACAAACAAGGAGGTATGAGAAAAAACCTTGAAGAGAACCTTGAGTTTGGTTAAGGATGTGAAGGATGCTACATTGTAGTTTACATGCCTATTTACACTTCTAGTTAAATCCTTTTAAGGGATGGAGAGTAGAACCTGACTACACCATGGATGTGCCAATTTTGAGGACAATATCCTCTTTATGGGGTGTCATGTTGTAACATACTCAATTTTGAGTGTTAAATATATTTTGAGCTATAATTCATCATTTTTCCTAATTTGAACTTATTATTTCATGACAAAACTCATTTGGTTAATTTGATCAATTTTCTTATTTTGTGATACTAATTTCTCACCAATTGAAGTTATTATGTCACAATATGTTCATTTCATCTTGCTTGAATAATATTTACAAATTACTCTCTTACTTCATATTTATTAACTACTTTCACTAAGTTCATTGCAACTTGAAATTATGCTGATGTAGTACTTGAATAAAGCCTTGCAGTCCAATTATTCACTTATATGTAAACTAGTGGCTTGGAATTCATCTAAAATATTGATCAATTATATATATAGAAAATGTAATGATTAGTGAAAAAATCAATAGGCTAGGTTAGAGACATAGTGCGTACAATTATTATTTTTATAAATTAATTTAACAAAAGATACACTCATGATCAAAATCTTAAGACAACTAGATTTTTTGTTTTTAAGTTATAAAAATTGAAGTAAGTGAGTAAATTAGTAATTAGGTATTTATGAAGAGAAAGGCCTGCTCCCCCTCCTTCCTAGACTGGTCATGGCTATATAAGATAGTATACAACAATTCCACCTGCCATTACCTCCTTCTGATATCACCTCTACAACGCCAATGAAGACTAGATATTCAATTCATCCTTCCCCTCGTCTGCCTTGCCTCCTCTCCTCATCTCCCAGAACCCCTCAACCCTAGAGGCACCCTCACCTACATAAGCCCTAGACAACTAGTTTCCACACGGGCAAGGCACACACCTACAACATGAACTACTCTCAAACTTCACCCTCCTTACATCCAGTCTAGAATTTGTGGATAAGAAATCATGCATACCACTTCTTTTCAAATTTCCATGCATGGTCGTGCTTTCCCTCACTCAACTACCAGACCTCCATCAGACAATCTACATCACCAATTTTCTCCCGCCCATCAGACACACTATCAATTAAATCTACAAGTGCTTCCTCCTTCTTGTTGTATTACTGGTAGTCATCAGCTACAGTCTAATACACTCATTTCAAGCAACTCATATACCACCATAGTCATTTCCTCTATGATCTTAAGCAACTCCTCCCATATCCCAACTACTTATTGCAAACCCATTTTAGTTTCTCTATCTAGATATCATCTAAACATCCTGAAGGGCCCCCACAAACTAAGAAGTGGTGGATAACTCTAGCCCCACTCTTCCTTCCCACTACTCTAGCAACATGTAGTGAAATAGATGGAAGATCCAACCATAGGATACCCAACTCAATATGTAGGAGCCACTATAGATTTTTTCAACTAGAAATGTAGTTTCTTCCCCAACCATGGCCATCAACTAGGTTGCTACTAGTTCATCTTCGACTAAGATAGTAGAGGCCCAACAATCTAGTAAAATGACAACTTGATTTGTTGTTGGTGTTTGATTGATGATTTAAGATCAAGAAGCTTCAACCAACACAGGTCAGTAACCTCTCCTACAAATTTTGTTCTTAAGAAAATAATTACTAATGAGAGAATCAAATAATCACCATGGTTCACAGTCTCAATGTTGATGACTTGATTTATGGCATATAGATTGATATTTACAACTATACTAATGTAATTTTTTTAGTAAGAATGCAATCTGAAATTTTGTTAGGTAATAAAAATGTATTCCCTGAAATGCAAACAAAAAATGAGGCTATAATTACAGTATAATCTAACTGTCCATTATCTTAGTACATTCATAATATATATCTCAATGTGTGTGGATCAATAAGGGTTAAATAATGATTTGGTAATTTTGGTAGTCCCTAATATGAAAATTCATAAGACAATGTGATTATTTTCGTGAATCAATAGACATATGTGTATATCTATATTTAAAAATTCTACCAAAATACATATGAATCTAGGAAATCAGTCTATGTTGATCAAGATATTTGAATTAAATGATACATGAGATAAAGAGTAAATATGATTCTATAAGTATGAGTGAATTTATGCTTGGACAATTGAACCCACAATGACATGTGGGTTTGGCTATAGTATCCTCATGCATATGAACAAAGGTTCTGGATTTTATATGTACACATATGTGCAAAGGTTCTAGATTGTATATGTATACATAAATGCAATCTATATTTATGTACATGTGTATGACTAGTATATATAGAGGTGTGTTGGATTAAACCAAAATTTTTCTACTAAGGGTATCTTGATAAATTGTATCTTGTAAAGTAAACATATGAAACCCTAGTTACTAAATTTGATTGTATCATATTTGAGACAAGATAATATTTAAGGAACTAATCTTGAAAAATGTGATATACTTGAATATGTAGCATTGATTAAATATAACCCAGTTATAATGGTGATGGTGTAAAAGAATGGAATAGTAATTAATATGAAAAAACTACTCCTAAATAAGTTAAATTTAACAACATTGAATTTAAAGACTATTAGTAGCAATGTTTTCCAAAATTTTAGATTTTTCTTCATCAATTTGTGGAGTTAGTCTCATCACTATTTTTGCAAGGAATCTTGAGGTACTAACTCTCTATTTCAATTTTTGTAGTATGTTATCCCTTTTTATTTTTTATTTTGACAAGTGGTGAACCTAAACTAATTTATTAGACCTATATCTCCCCTTGAAGGGCACCACAACAAATGTCAATATTGAATTTAATTGAAATATTGAATTGGATTTGTATATTGGTAGACAATTTTAGTATTGTCTTATAGCTTCGGCGCCTAGATTCGAAGGGTCATATCCCCTAACCCTGCAGGATGGACAATGGATAGTTGGACATCCCCCGATACTAGTTACCCCATAAGAAAAGTGTCTTTCTATCATACAGGGAAGAAGACTAGTTACCTAGAACAAGAAAATACAAATTATTAGATTTTATGTTCCAATGGATACATCCTTCAATGTCAAATATTTAGATATTTTAATATTGAAATTATTGGTACATTCTAATACACCTTAATTTGTTAAAAATATTAAAAATTTGGTATTATGAATATTAAAAATTTCTATCTTGTGAATCCTTGGAAACCTTATATTATTGACATAAGTCCATAAAGTAGTCCCTTACCTAAAATTGCATTGAATCTCCTCTTATTTATTTAAATAGCTCAACAATAAAGATTTAGTACAAATTCACTGAACAAACCCTAATTTTTTTATCCATGCGTGGATTCATTCCCTATGGGATTTTTTTGACAAGCGGTTCATAGAAGACCTAGAAGAGACGTGTAGGAGATGTCCTTTTTTGAAGACTAGATAGGCCTCATGTACTTTTTTAATTTTATAGTCATTTTTATAGGAATACGTGAACATTCTAATGTAAAGCATGAATGTACAATATTTACTTGTATGTTCTGATATATTTTGTAAATATTTTATTCTAAAGATTGGGTCTTTACATTTGGCCTCTCCTTTTGAGCCCATTGCATATACCAATCTTAAAAGGACTCTTGGTACCAGTCATACGGCTACCAAAATTTACCCATGTCTAGATTCCTTTCAAGAAAAAATCTACCCAATTATGTCACCTTTATATGAGGAGAGGCTAAAAAGCCACTAACATCCAACCTATTTCCTCCACCTCTCATGATACAGCTAATCTTCAAACTACTCACAACCATGGAGAAAGGATGCAGTAATCCACTCGTAACCACACACAATCCTTCATAGGTGCCTCACCGGTCTAATTGTCAAGGATATGCTGAAAGGAAGCAACTGAAATAAGACACTTTCAAAAACCACAATTCTAAACTCAAATTTGAACCCATCAATCACACATTAATAGCATGTCAAATTCTTTTTTTTTTTAAGCACCATGCTCTATATTACTGAATCAAAGTGTCTGGACGTACAAAACAATTGGGAATACTGTCGTGTCCATAGATGGTGCTCAGCTCACCCGTAAGGCTAATTGAGAAGCCATATGGGCTAAAGCATTCGACTCCCTCTTAACATGAGCAAAAGAAACATAATCAAAGGAAAGAGAAATATCTAAGATATCAGCTACTAGAAGACCCAGATGGTCCCTTCTCTGCCCGCCCGCTCTAAAAGCACTGATCGCCTCCATGAAGTCCGATATAACGAGTATCTTCTCGACCTTCCAATCATCAGCTAATCTCACTGCCGTCTTGATCGCCTCCGCCGCCGCAAGCACTGCTGTCCAGTCTGCCTCTATTCTCTTATCACTGCGTTCACTGTCCCGTCCGATTCCAGTAGTACCCCTCCCAGTCCCAGCTTCCCTGCTCCGCTGACCGCTGCATCACAATACAGGTGTGCTATTCCCTGCTTTTGGTCTCGTGTTGCCGACGCTGCGTTCTCCATAGCCTCCGTTGTGTCACTCTGTGCATTATACCTCTGGTAATCAGTGATAAGTGCAGTGTGCATGCCGATTGCATGCATCGGAGACCGCCCAGAGTTCCCAAATGTTTTATCATTTCTATGCGTCCATATCCCCCATAAGATGGCCACTGCTTGGTTAAGTTCAGCCTCATCTAGCGTGTCTTGCAACTTCAGCATTGCCCCTGCCCCTGTCATATTATATAGTAGTAGACGACCCACCCTTGAAGGAGCACGAGCCCAGGCTTTCGCTGCGGATGAACAATTGAATAGCATATGACTGATCGTCTCCTTCTCTGCCCCGCAGATTGTACCTGATCCCTCCTTTGTGCAATGCCGAGCCCACAGTCTTCCCCTCGTCGCCAGACCCCCTGTGCATAGGCGCCATAGGAAGTGCGACAACTTTGGAGGCCACTGCTTCCTCCATACGAATTGCCAAGCCTAATTCCCTATCTCCGCTGCTCTATTGATTCTGAATTCTTATGTGTCTAAAAGCAACAGCCAGTAAGCTGAGCGTGTTGAGAAGTTACCTTTACGTTCTGACTACCAAAACGGTATATCCTCCTGACTGCGGGTACTGATAGGTGTACTCATAATTTGCTGGTGTATAAGCTCCCGATCCCAACTACCTGTGCTGGTGTCCAACAGTTCGCTAACGTACGTCAGCTCCTATCTTTGGGTGTGCAGGGCAGGTTCCAAAGTTACATGCCGGCCCATTATCCAAACTTGACTCCATATATTGATATTTTTCCCAGTCCCCACCCTCCAATGTACTCCTTCTAGAAGAGTTGGTTTGGCCCCCGATAAGCTTCTCCATGTAAAATTCGGATTGTGATCCCGCGTCGCCTAAAAGGACCGATGTTCTAGAAAAATATATTGCTTTCAAAACTTTATAAGCTAGAGACTTTGCATTCGTCAACAACCTCCATAATTGTCTTGTCAACAGAGCATATCTCTTAATCCCAAGCCACCTACCCTTTTCGGCTTACATAATTGGACCCAACTCAGCCATGAAATTCCTCTCCTCGTTTCATTTGTGCCCCACCAGAATTTAGTAATGCAATTTTGGATCTCATTTAGAAGGGCTCGCCTGTGCTATTGTCTTGATAAGAAATTCCTTCCCTAGTTTGGACAAAAATTTCTCTTTCCACCCCTGCATCTTTCGCCAGATTCTGTCCTTGGTATAGCTGAATATTTGTTTCTTTGATCTACCTATGGCTGCTGGAAGGCCAATGTACCTTGCATGCCTGTCCACCTCTCTAACTTGTAGTAGGTTTTTCATATCACTCTTCTTCTGGAACGACACTCTTTTACTAAAAGCTACTTCCGTCTTGGATAAATTATTTCTTTGTCCTGATTCTTGTTCATACTAGCTAATGATCTTAGCTAATTGCAAGCATTCATCCCTAGTAGCTCTTAAAAAAATATTGTTGTCGTCTGTAAAGAAAAGATGTGATATACGGGGTCCATTCCTGTTGTATTTTATACCATGAATGGAGTTATCCCATAGAGAAAGAGAGATAGATGTAGACAAAATTGATGCACATAAAATAAAAAGATATGGGGAGAGAGGGTTACCTTGGTGAAGTCATTGGGCTGGTATGGTCTTCCTGGACCGGTTACCATTATTGGCGAAAGAGAAATTAACTGAGGAGACACACTCTATGACCTTTGACCTCCACTTCGTACCAAACCCCAATTTTTCTTGAACAAAATCTAAAAAGCTTCATTCTACGCGGTCATAAGCTTTATACATGTCCAACTTTAGCACCACATTTCCTCGAGCACCCTTTGCTTCATATTTCATTTTGTGAAAAATTTCAAAGGCCACCAGAGCATTATCAATAATCATCCTTCCTGGAACAAAGGCACTTTGATTTTCAAAAACCAGATCATCCATGAATGGCTTAAGCCTGTTTTCCATTATTTTGGAGGCAACTTTATAGACCACATTACACAGACTTATTGGTCTATATTCAACTAGCTCCACCGGTTTCTCCACCTTGGGTATAAGAACTACCAAGGTGGAGTTTAACAAACCTATATCCTCTTCTCATTTCCACCACCCCTTAATGTAATTAGCCACATCTCTCCCTTCCACATGCTAGTATTTTTGAAAGAAAATAGATTTAAGCCCATCTGGGCCAGGAGCCTTATTAAGATGCATACATTTGAGTGCACTAAGAATTTCTTCCTTAGTAATCTCCTTCTCCAGAAGCTCATTCATTCTTGTAGACACTTTCTTTGTAAGACCTCTCCCCACCTTTTCAAAGTTCGATGGCGAGCTTGTGCTAAACAGAGCCTCAAAGACAGAAAGAATTTTGTGCTCCAAGTCATCTTTCTCAGTAATAACAACTCCTTGTTCATTTTTGAGCATGTCAATCTGGTTTCTTTTCCTCCTTTGTGATGCTTTATGGTGAAAGTATGAAGTATTTTTATCGCCAACTTTCATCTCCTTCACGCTCGCCCTTGCCCACCAGTATTCATCATCTTTGTGGTGCCAATATTGAAGTTGTTGTGCTAGCTCTTCACATTGCTGAAGAGTGTTGTTATCCAGAGGTTTCTGCTGTTCTTGGCCCAATCTTTGTTCAACATCTTTGATTTTCTTTTTATATCTCCAAAGATATTTTCTGCCTAGATAGTCAATTTTTTCCCACATCCTATTAACTTTTCAATAAGTCCTCCTCTAGTCAGCTTCTTCCAGTAAGCTTTAAGCGTATCTTTGCATCCTTCTTCTTCTGCCCACAGAGGCTCAAAGGAAAAATATCTCTCCCTTGTCTTCTTCGTCTTATTTGTTCTTCTATCTGTGATGGCCACTATAGGTACATTATTCGACTCATACACAGGCAAGTGGATCTCACTCATAAGTTGCCATAGCTTTGTCCAGGCACTTTCTTACTAGAGTCTCCATACTCATGCCCTTCTCCCACGTGAATGGACAGTCAGAAAAGCTGAGATCAAGCAGAGCAGAATCATCTATAGCATCCCTAAAATCCTGCATCCACCTATCCTGCCTAGGGGGTCCCCTATTTTTCCTCATTGGAGACCATCTGATTAAAATCCCCAAAGAAGATCACCAGAAGATCATTGCTTCTTCTAAGTCGCTACATTAGGTTCCATGTCTGGAATTTGTGTTGTTTCTCTGACCACCCGTAAATTTCGATTGCTCTCCACTTTTGCTTACTTTCCCAATCTTGAACAATACTCTCAATGTGATGTTGAGAGTAGCTAACAATTTTCACCATAATATTCTTCCACCATAGCCCTAGACCGCCAGATTTTCCTTGGCTTGAGATACAAACGCCTTCAGTAAAATTGTAGAACCATTTGGCTTCCTCCAACTTTACATCAACAATCTTGGTTTTCAAGATGAAAACCAGGTTGGGACTTTCTCTCCAACACCAAGATTGGAGAGCTTTTTTTGTGTCGAGTTTTTCCATTCCTTGATAGTTCCAGCTTAAGATTTTCATTCTTATTGACGGGCTTGGTCCACGCCAGTGCCTGCTACTTGATGTGATTCAGCCCCTTTGTCTTGTTTCCTAGCACAAATTGTCACTTTAGGACAAAAATATGATTCATATCTCCATCAACTTCCATGTAAATAGTATTATCATCACGGCCTCTCTTCCCGAATCTTCCACCTGGGTCCTCCTCTATTTCACTATCCGTAGGTGCCTCCTCCCTAATCAACTTTTAATCAATCTTGGACTTCTTCTTGGTCATGTTTTGTCTCGATGAACTGTTCCTTGTTCTATCCACCATGGTTCTTACTGCCTTCAGTTTCTACCCTCTGGTTTTTCTGCGTTCGATTATCATACCATTACTAAACCTGAGTGATGTGTGCTCATCACTTGCTTCTTCTTTGCCTCTTGATCTAGACTCCCCTTATCTGAGAGCATGGTTTAATGTCTCAAATATAATATTGACTCTATGAGTCTTATTCTTTTCTCCCATTATGGCCATATCATCTTGGACTGAACACTTGACCTTTACTCCCCTGTTGTTCCCATATTGCACATTTTTCTGTCTGTCCCATTTGTTGCTCTTTAGATATAGCCTCTTGTTCCAGCTAGTTTCCCACTTTGTAGCCTTCCAATTCTCAGTCAGTTGCATAGCTCCCCTCATTCCTTCTAAAATAGTCTTTTTATACACACAACTTCTTCTATTCCTATCAGATTCCAGATCATTACTGTTTCTGCCATCAAAGCTTTTACCTTCCATCGCAGCACTTCCCTCTTTGTCTTTCCAACTGTTCGAAGACTCCTTCAGCCTTGGTCGTGACCCTACATCATTGATGTCTAATCTAAGGTCCCCCCCTCCTTCCCGTTCCACCCTGCTTTCAAACTGTCGTTCTTTTGTCTGCAGTTTGACATGGAAGAAAAGCTTCTTATTCACTGAGTCCTCCCCCAGGAACTCCTCATTAACCGAGACTCTTGGTTTTCTTGGTGACACCCATAGCCATATTCCCCACCCTCTCGGCACTTCTTCATCGTCATCATCATGTGGGCAATCCCTTTCTACATGATCCATATTCCTACACAGATAGTAGTAGTTAGGAAATCTCTCATATTTGATCTCCATGCCCACTACCTCTCCACCTTTATCCTTGAATTTATGCATCCTTCTTAACGTCTTTGTGATATCAATTCCCACTCTGACCCAAACTGACACTTCCCATCCCAATTCCTCCATGTCGATCTCAATCTCTCTGCCAATGCATTTAGCTATGACTATGATTGTCTTCTCAAATTGTTGGCCCAAAGGTATCCTATATAGTCTAGCCCAAAAGATACATTCTTTAAACACGATTCTCCGTGGAATATTTCCATCTTCAACTTCCTTTGTCAAGAGTAGGCGATTGTCGAAGTGCCATGGCCCCCCATCCAGGACTTTATGTTTGTCTTTCTAGTGCATAAATTGAAAAATGAACACTTCTGGATCTATTTTCTTAAACACCACCTTATGCTTCAGAGATCACGCTAGGGTTAAAGTTTGTTGCCCATAAGTTATATGTCCGCTCTGTTAACAACTTTTCCGTAAGGGCCAGTTTGATGTGTTTGTCTCTACTTTAATTGCCTTCATACGGTATCTCAAGCACATCCTCTTCCTTATCTATGATCCTCAGTCTAGTGCACCTCTTGGTAATCTCCTCTGCCATCTTCTGTAACCTAAGTCCACGAAGAAATATTGACCCTTGGACATACAAGAAAAGGAAACCGGTATGAAGTGGTAGGATAGCCCACTGCAGCCAACCCTAATCACCACAGCAGTTAGGGTAGACGTACACGGGGGAGAGTCGGATTCACTAATAGCATGTCAAATTCAAATCAAGCATATCACACAAAAAAACTACTTCCATTATCAATCATTTTAGGACAATGCTAAAAGGCTGCTCAAATCATCCATATGCTAATGTATCTACCTAACCTAGTCTAACATTGAAAGGCTACCCATTTTTACAACAATGCATGTAACATTGTGCTTTCACACAAAATTTTAGTCTAGCTTTGTGACATAAAGACATATGCTTCAGAAGTGATCTATACATCCATGCATTTTGGTTCTGACACCCATGCTACTTCCATACACCTTTGATGTATGACCATGATTACACATCACCTTGACTTAGTCTATGATCCCGATAAACACATGTCATTCTTCAACTGATACTCAATGCTCCAGTCTAATGATTTACACTCATGACCTTCCAATTACACCATAAGTATACTCATCCATACACCTTTAACAAGATATTTAAAAATTTTGTCTACCAAAGCATGCTTTGTTCATTCATTTTAGGCCGAAATAATACTCCATGAAACCAAGAATCAATCTAATCAAATTTTGGTCCACTAATATCCAACTATTTCACCCACATAGGTCCTCATCGATGACCAATAACTACCCCACTAACTCATAAATTTGAGATATCGAACGGTTCTACACTATGATAGAAAATGAGACCACATGGATCATGGAAAATCTCCTTAAATGGCATAATCTCTTTGATTTCCATCTCTACCTCCTTCCAAAAAAGATAATAACTAAGGGCGTACTCAATTACTACATGCTAAAATACATAGAAGTTTATTTCTATGTCCAAGAAAAATAATCATGGGAAAAAAGAATTCATTCTACTTAGTTATCAGTTTACACCCTAGGTTCTAAAATCTAGCAAGACATACAATGATGTATGAAGGACCACCTCACCTCATTAGTTTTTCACTAGTTGTGATGTTTAATCAACGAATAGCCTATGGGAACTGAGGAAGGTCATAGCAGAGATCGATGTTTCGTAGGTCATTTGCTTGGAGGCGAGAATAAGAAGGGTTGTTAGGGAGAGAGTTGAAACTCTATTTCCTACAGGATGGAAGGCGATTACCAATCTTGATCAAAGAGATGGTGGACACATTTCTATCAGTTGGCATATTGATGTTTGGGAGGTGGATCCCATAATGGCCTTTGACGAGGTTGTGACGGTTTCCCACTATAATGACGTTGTAGGGGGTCACTTCATCCTATCTGGTGTTTATGGCAAGCGATTGGAGGGAAACATAACCAGTATGTGGAAGAACCTTGTCGAGACTGCCCAGCAGGAGGTTCCATGGCTATTCATAGGGGATTTCAACATTATTAGAAGGTTAGATGAGAAAGTCGGGGGAAATAAAGTCCCCAAGAGGATACTAGCATCCTTCAACAATGTGGTGGAGGAAATTGGGTTGATTGAGCTGAATAGAATCAGGGGTAGGACCACTTGGTCCAATAAACAAGAGAAGAAAAGAAGAATTGCTAGCTCGACTAATAGAGGTTTGGTGAATGAACCCTAGCTGAGTATATGGCCGACGTTTTTCATTAAGGTGGGTTCTAATCCACTAAGTGACCATGCGTGGATGAAGGTATATCTAGTGGAGAAACCAAAAATCAAGTGACCATTTTGCTTCTTAAACTAGTGGTGTGAATGGCCTGGGTTCAAAGAAATAGTAGAGATGAGCTAGAAAATTGAGGTTGAAGGCAATGATTTGTTCGAAACCTTGAAGAAGATACAGATCACAAAGAAGGTGCTCAAAAAGTGGAGCAAAGAGAAAGTCAACCTTAGAAATATGTTGTTTGTGGCTACACAAGACTACCATAATACCATGAATAGAATGAGGAATGATCCTCTTAATGAGGAACTCATAAATGAATAAAGTAGAGTATAAGACAGATTGTTGAAATTAAAGAAGGCAGAAGAGGTGTACTATTGGCAAAGGAGCAGCATGGAGTGGCTTAAGGATGGGGATCGTAACATAAAACTTTACCACAGGGAAATTAAGAAGAATCAATACATGAGTTGATTGATGAGAAAGGGCAAGTGGTGAATAGTAGGGATGACAATTCCTTAATTGCTATAAACTACTTCAAAGAGCTGTACAACCAGGAGGATTGTAGTAGGTACAATTATGCTGAGTTACTACTAGAGAGAAGGGTGGATGATGCGGCCAACGAAATGATGTGCTCTCAGGTTAGTGAGGAGGAAGTAAAGAAAGAAGTCTTCTCCATTAATTCTAGAAAGGCTCATGGGCCTGATGTATGAATGCTAAATTCTTCCAATACATGTGGTACCTGGTGAAGGCTGATATTTTTAAAGTTGTTAGGTGGATCATGAATGGGCACAATATGGTTCGAGTTGTCAATCATGTGTTTATTAAACTTATACCCAAGAAGAATGAAATCACAAAATATAGGCCTATTTCCTGTTGTAATGTACTATATAAGATTGTGTCTAAAGTTATTACAAGTAAGTTGAAGGGTGTCCTCCCTAACATTATATCCAAAGAATAGACTGTCTTCATCAAAGGAAGGTGAATATGAGATATCACCTTGCTTGCCACGGATTCCTCACTGGGTTCAAGAATAGAAGTAGTTGTGCCAAGGCTTTCTTGAAGGTGGACCTAATGAAGGCCTACGATCATGTTCGATGGGATTCCCTATGGGCCATTATGAATGCGATTGGATTTAGTGAGAGGTGGGTTAACATAATAACACAATGTGTTACCACTACATCATTCTCTATCATCTTGAATGGTGGTCCTGTGGGTTTCTTCACTACATCGAATGGCCTAAGGTTGGGGGACCCTCTGTCCCTGCTCTTGTTTACCATTGTGATGGAGGTTCTAACAAACATGACGAATGATGTTGTCGAGAGAAGAAAAGTAAAACCGTTTAAGATAAAGAATGCTAGATTGCACTTGATGCGATGATTTTGAGTCGCATTTATAGACTTGTTTATTTGTGTTTTTATGCATTTATTAGTCATTTTGGTGGTTAATATTGCATAATCCATCCACTTTGGTCTATGATCCTTCTCTATGTCAAATCTCCCTTATTTCCGTATTTTTGAGCATAAATTATTACAAGAATATGTTTTGTTTCGGCTTATGTGGTTTCGTGTTGTAATTTCAGGAAAAACAAGTATCTGCTGCTGTCGATACTATCGCCAGTGGTCGATACCATTGACACGACCACAGGTTGCCAGCCGCAAGGAGTATCGTAGAGTCGATACTATCGACACAAAAGTCGATGGTATCGAGACACCATCAGGTTGCTGGCGAAAAGAGAGTCGATACTATCGATGCTTATGTTGATACTATCGACTAGTGGAGCTACAGCGAAGGAAAAAGACAAAAGTGACGCCTAAGAGAGTCGATACCATCAACCCTCGTCGATGGTATCGAGTTAGCATCAGTCGCGACAGAGAAAAGAAAAGAAGATCAGTCGATGTCGCGCAAGGTCGATACTATCGACTCGCGTCGATAGTATCAACACCGTCAGATACAAGTTGGTTTCAGATTGATCTAAATCGGATGGCTATGATTATTTGGCGACCTAACTCAGTGATTATACCTAATGACGACGGCCAAGAGCAATCTATCACGTCATTAGCCACTGCACACATCCCGAGAAGGTGTGGAGAGAAGAATGGAGCCCAGAAGCACGCCCCAGCTATTCCGGACGCCGAAGAAGACGTTTTCCACCACCGAAAGGCGGGAGAACGCGTATTATATGCCAAGGAACAATTGGAACTTCTCCGTTCAGGGGTTTCACCACTCAATCACATTTTCCCCCATGTTTCCCTTTTTCTCTACCATGTTTTGCTTTGAGATGAACATGCGGGGCTAATCCCCTTTATCTTTAGGACCGGGAGTAGCCCGGGAAATCATTGTATGACAATTTTATCGTAGTAATTCATTATTTATCTCTTAAATCTGTGCTATAATTTCATTTTCTCAATGATATTGTTATGCTTGATCACCATAATAATAATCTAATGCCCTTAATTACTTTGAAAGAAGAATTAATGGTTGAAAAGAGATGTAATTTACATTAATTGACAAATCCCTTGAACAAGGTGGTGTAAGGTTAATGGTGGATACCGAGAGACCGATTCTAATGCACCTAGTTTAGGGTATAGGTTGCTACGACGGTGGAATCGACCTAGACATAGGTAGTGAATTGTACCACGACAGTGGGCAATTCTAATATCAGACCACTACCCGGATAGAGAGATAAATTTGAGTGACTAAATAGAAATTCATACAATGAAAACCCACAGTGAAACCACAATCCTAAAGATTCCCACTTGAATTGATTAAACTAAACATTTAATCGATTGCTTTGTTTTGTTTTATTTTATCTTCTTTTATTTTTACAACAACTTCCAACTCTTTAACCGGTCTAGCTGATTGCGAGTAGTTAGTAGTAGTCTCCGATAATTCATGTGTCCCTGAGTTTGACTTGGGCCTCACAAAGGCCTATATTACATTTACGCGTACACTTGCGTTTCTACGCACGTAAAAAGCGTGTCAAGTTTTTGGCGCCGTTGTCGGGGACACGACAGTTGTCGGCACTATGAGTGCTGCAAGCGGCCACTCTAGGCCATTTTTTATTATTTTTATTATTTTGAAATCATTTCCAAAAATTTATAGCTTATCTTTCGCATCTTGTAGTCGTCAAGCACGGTACTGAACTTAAATTTTCATTTTGTAGGTACTGTGTGTGGTGAAGACGCGTAGTACCGACTACACACAATAGGCACCAGAGGGACCTGACGACGAGGAAGATTACAATCAAGAACACTTGAAAGAAACAGATTCCGAATCCGAACAGGAAGAAATGGCAGAGGAACAAATAATATGGGAGAAGATCAAGGCTTCTTCTTCATCTTCTTCAAAGGGGCCAATCAAGAAGCAGGTGATCAATATTCCAACTTACAAGATTGATCCTGCGTTAATAAACTTGGTCAACTCGAATGCTTTCCATGGGCTAAAGAACGAAGACCCAGTCACTCATATAAGCCAATTCGTGGAAAACTGTGATATGATAAAAATTGACAGATTTCCACAAGAGACGCTCTACTTGAAGCTATTCCCGAGTTCTCTGGCAGGGAACGCACGAGAGTGGTTGCACAATCTAGATGATGAATATGTGGAATCCTAGAACCACATGGTGGAGGTTTTCTTTGAAAGGTTCTTCCCGCCCAAGAAGACTAATGACATGATCAGGAAGATCCACAACTTCACTCAGAAAGCAGGAGAGACCTACTCGGAGACCTGGGAAAGGTTTCAGATCATGCTAAGGAGGTGCCCACACCACGGGCTTGACAAGGAGACACAGGTCAAGATATTCTATTTTGTTCTCTCTGAGCATGATAGAAGTAACCTCGATTCCACATGCTCAGGATTCTTTTTGAACAACACAGACATGAGGTGTTGGGAGATCCTTAAGAACATGGCTAAGAAGAAATCTTGGGGTGACAGGGACACCGTTGAGAATGTTAGAGTAGAAGGGGAGTCTAAAGCAATCAAGGAGCTGAATGTGAAGATGGATCTTCTCACGAAGAAACTGCTTGCAAAGGAGGAGACTGAATCCGAGGATGAGGCTCAAGTCAAGTTCATGAGGCAGCAGCAAGGATACAGAAATAACGATTACTCATGGAGGAAGGACAAGAAGTTCTCTTGGAAGGATCCGAACAACTTTTTGCAGGATCCCGATGCAAAACCCCAGCCAGTAGCGGAGGACAAGAGCACGGAGTTGCTCAACCAAGTGATAAAGCAAAATCAAGAATTAATGACTACTTTTGGCCAGCAGATAAAGCACCAGGGGAAATTTATGAATCAGTTCGGGCAGACATTGCAGAGCCATGGGGCTCAGATGAGGACAATAGAGACGTCTATGGTGCAATTGGCAGCTGAGATAGCCAATATGAAGAAGTCAGCGCAGCAAGGTTTTCCGGGTAACACAAACATTCCAGGAGGAAACCAACAGGCGAAGGCAATCTTACTAAGGAGTGGCAAAAAGCTTTTAAACCCCAGGGCCGATGAACCAAGCAAATCCCAAGCAGAAACTGAAGGTGAGGCCACTGAGGAGCTGCCAATCCCAGTCACCAGACCAGTTGAGGATATAGCAGCAGATGCTACTGAAAATCCTACTGCAGATGAGGAGGAGACGTAAAAAAGGACACCATATGTGCCACCACATCAAAGGGCACAGGTTGTCCCGGTCCCATATACGAATAGTGCAAAGGCAAGGAAAGTGGATGCCCAGTTTAAAAAGTTTCTAGACAGTTTCAGGAAGCTCTCCGTCAACATCCCATTATTGGAAGCAATTGAGCAAATCCCTTCTTACGACAAATTTCTGAAAGACATCATTACCAAGAAGAGGAAAATCCCAGACACGGAGGTTGTAGTGCTTAAGGAGCAGGTGAGTGCCTTCATCATGGGCACATTACCACCAAAGAGGCAAGATCCGGGTTGCTTCAACATCTCATGTTACATTGGGAAAGTGAAGTTTGGTGAAGCGCTATGTGACTCCGGGGCGAGCATAAACTTGATGCCCCTCTCTACATTCAAGAAGCTGGGATTAAAAGAGTCACGACAGAGCAACATGACGATCCAACTGGCAGACAATTTTGTGGTGAAACCATACAGTATATGTGAAGATGTGTTGGTGAAGGTAGATCATTTTGTATTTCCAGCAGATTTTGTCGTAATGGAAATGCAAGATGAACAAGGCAATGAGCTGCTACTCGGACGACCCTTCCAAGCTACAACTGACATGATACTTGAGATGGGGAGAGATCGTTTGACCTTGGGTATTGCCGATGATCGGTTCGAGATGGTCATGCCTTCTAGCACCACGTCATCTAAAGCCAAGGAGCAGTGCCACATGGTAAAGCATTTTGATCACAATATCTCACTTTGTCTAGGGAAGCCATTTTTAGATATGGCTCATGTAATGACCAAGGTGGAAAAAGGGACATTGGTTGTGGACATCATGGAGCAGACTAAGGTAGTATCCCTTAGCAAGGCTGTAGGTTTTCCGAATGATGAGGAGGAGGACATCCCCCCCTCTACTAAAGATGAGGCCATAGCAAATTCGGTTTTTGACGCTTATCCAGAATTACCACTTGAAGCCTGCTTAGTCAATATCACACATGATTGGATGAGAATCAAGTCACTGAAGGAGTGTGCCAAGATGCTTCAGATGTTGTCGTGCTTCTATGCGAGGTACTATGAAGACTTAGGCGAACTCCCACCACCGCTTCAATCATCCTTAATCAGCCCTCCAGAATTGGAGTTGAAGCCGTTGCCACCACACCTGAAGTACGCATTTCTGGCTGAGGAAGAAAAGCTGCCTGTTATTATATCAGCTTATCTGAGTGCTGAGGAGGAGGACCAGCTCCTTATTGTGTTGAAGAACTACCGAGGAGCATTCGGGTGGTCGGTTGCAGACATCAAGGGGATCTCCCCTACTTTGTGCCAGCACAAAATTCAGCTCGAGGAGGGAGCCAAGATGGTGATTCACCCACAACGTCAATTAAATCCCAGCATGATGGAGGTTGTCAAAAAGGAGGTGATCAA
Organism: Alisma plantago-aquatica; assembly: GCA_963693085.1. Lineage (NCBI taxonomy): Eukaryota > Viridiplantae > Streptophyta > Magnoliopsida > Alismatales > Alismataceae > Alisma > Alisma plantago-aquatica. Next base: position 614,418,142 of record OY856415.1, read on the forward strand.
GCTCCTTTCTACAGGTATCATCTATGCTATTTCTGACTCGACGTGGGTGAGTCCTACGTAGGTAGTCCCTAAAAAGGGGGAAATCACTGTTACCCATAATCTTTTAAATGAACCTGTCACCACTCGCTTGGTAACCGGGTGGCGTGTTTGCATAGATTACCGTCAATTGAATGCCACTACGCTTAAGGATCACTTTCCCCTTCCATTTATTGATCAAATTTAGAGCGTTTATCCAGACGATCACATTTTTGTTTTCTGGATGACTATTCGGGGTACAATCAGATTTCGATAGATCCTAAGGACCAAGAGAAGTCTACCTTCACTTGTCCTTATGGAACGTTTGCATACCTCCGTATGCCTTTTGGGTTATGTAATGCACCGACGACCTTTCAGCGTTGTATGCTCGCCATTTTTTCTGATATGGTAGAATGTTGTCTAGAGGTTTTTATGGATGATTTCTCTATTTATGGTGCATCCTTTGATGAGTGCCTTTACAATCTGGATAAGGTCTTGCAATGTTGTGAGGACACACATTTGGTCCTTAAGAAATGCCACATGATGGTGAGTGAAGGAATAGTGCTAGGACATAAAGTGTCTAGCAAAGGTTTGGAGGTAGACCCGGTAAAAATTGAAGTAATTTCCAAATTGCCCCCACCGAATTCGGTAAAAGGGGTACGGAGTTTCTTAGGTCACGCCGGTTTCTATCGTCGTTTTATAACAGATTTTTCTAAAATCGCCAAACCTTTATCTGAGCTTTTAGAAAAGGATGTTCTTTTTTACTTTAATAAAAAATGTCTACATGCGTTCAACGTGCTTAAGGAAAAATTGATTTCCGCATCGGTTGTGCAAACACCGGATTGGACCAAGCCGTTTGAACTAATGTGTGATGCATCCGATTTCGCGGTTGGGGCTATGTTAGGACAGCGGGTGGACAATAAACCCGTTGTGATTTTTTATGCATCTAAAACTTTGAATGACTCCCAACTCAATTACATGACTACCGAGAAAGAGTTTCTTGCTGTTGTTTTCGCTTTTGAAAAATTTCGGCAATATCTAGTTGGATCGAAAGTCCTGGTATGGACGGACCACGCTGTCATTAAGTATTTGATAGAGAAAAAGGATGCCAAACCTAGATTAATTAGGTGGATCTTGCTTTTACAGGAATTTGATATTGAAATCAAGGATAAGGCGGGCATTGAAAAAGTGGCCGCGGACCATTTGTCTAGGTTGGAGAGGGTAGATGAAAACGATTTACACATACGCATTACCGAGACATTTCCAGATGAATAGCTTTTGAAAGTGAATTCGAAAGACCCGTGGTTTTCTTACATTGTTAACTATCTTTCTTGCAAAATCATCCCGGATGATTGGACTTACCAAGAGAAGTAGAATTTTTTCCATTCTTTACGTTATTATTTCTGGGATGACCCTATCTTGTTGAAGCAGTGCAGGGATGGTGTCTTATGTAGGTGTGTACCAGAGGAGGAATACGACAGTGTTCTTCGTCATTGTCATACATTACCGACGGGCGGCCACCATGCAAGCTCCCGCACTGCAGCCAAAGTACTGGAAAGTGGCCTATACTGGCCTACCTTGTTTAGGGATGCCTATGAGTTTGTGCGGCAATGTGATTCCTGCCAAAGGGCGGGTAACATTTCGAAAAGACAAGAGATGCCCCTTAATGTATTTCAGGAGGTTGAGGTATTTGACTTGTAGGGTATAGATTTTATGGGACCCTTTGTGTCCTCAAATTCTAATTTGTACATTCTTTTGTCTGTTGATTATGTGTCGAAGTGGGTAGAGGCAATACCCACAAGGACTAATGATTCCACTGTAGTGTGCAAGTTTGTCAAGGAATATATTTTCTGTAGGTTTGGCGTACCAAGGATGATCATAAGTGATGGAGGTACAGACTTCCAAAATCAAAAGTTCGCAACGCTGTTGAGAAAGTATGGGGTCAAACACAACATTGGTGCCCCGTACCACCCGCAAACTCAAGGACAAGTGGAGGTCTCCAATTGAGAGATTAAGAAGATTTTGGAGCGTACTGTGGCTTCCACGAGGAAGAATTAGATTACTCTACTACCGGATGCGTTGTGGGCATACAGGACGGTGTTCAAGACACCTATAGGCACTATGCCTTTTAGGTTGGTTTATGGTCGGGCCTGTCACTTACCAGTGGAACTAGAGCATAAAGCGCATTGGGCGCTGAGGAAGCTAAATCTGAGTTATGATGAAGCGGGAAAGAAGAGGTTACTTGAACTCAATGAACTTGACGAGCTGCGAATGAATGCATATGAAAGCTCGCGGATCTACAAGGAGCATACAAAGTTGATTCACGATCGCCATATTCAATTGCGTGTTTTCAAGAAAGGAGACTGTGTCCTATTGTTCAATTCCAGGCTGAAGATGCATCCCGAGAAGTTGAAATCTCAATGGAGTGGACCATTCACAGTAGAGGAGGTGAGGCCACATGGCGCAATCATGGTGCGCAATGGAGAGACCACATTCCTGGTCAATGGACAACGGTTTACATTATATTTTGGTGAAGATTACACAAGGAAAGTGAATGAGGTCAAACTCATTGCACTTCCAGATGCATGAGGAGCTTCATATCATCTAGCCTAAGACGTTAAATAAGGGCGCATGTTGGGAGGCAACCCAGCCATCGGTAGTGTAGTTTAGTTTCTTTCACATTCGTAGTTTGATTTGTTTTGACTTTGTTTTTAGTGTAAAAAAGGTACCGTGATCGTTTGGGTAATGTGCAGGACTGAGGCAGAGTCGATACCATCGACCCTTGTGTCGATGGTATTGACCAGGGTACAGGTTAGCGACTGCAGAAATCGCTCTGCGTCGATACCATCGACGGCCTCGTCGATGGTATCGACACACCAACAGGTTGATCGCAAAGTTGAGGTCGATAGTATCGACATGCAAGTCGATACCATTGAGATCTCTGAAGATTTTCAGAAGAAATCGTCTCATTGAAGTCGATACCATCGACGGGCCTGTCGATGGTATCGACCCAGTTACAGGCAGAAAGCGGCGGCCGGGCCTCACGAGGGTGTTGCCCTAACCAGAGGTCGAGACTATCGACTTGCGTCGATAGTATTGACGCGACACATCACCGATCCGCGAGAGGAGATCAACGGCGATCGTAGCAACTAGAGAGTCGATCTGGGGGATGGGTCGATACCATCGACACCTGTCGATAGTATCGACATGTCAGCGATCCGGACCCCCACATCTAGCCATCGACGACCGTCGATACCGGCGGCAGTATGGATTGTGCTATGTGAGTCGATACCATCGACCCGCGTCGATGGTATCGACGAGCATACAGTAGCGCCGGCCACGGCTATATATGAGAAGGATTGTCGTCAGATGACGTCACAACTCCAGAGCAATTCTTCTCCACCTGTGCCGAGCATATTCCAGAGCAATCCGAGCCTGACAACAAGCATCCAGGAGAACGTTCTTCATCGAGCAGAGATTTTCTTCTCCGACCTGCACTGAGCTCCTTCTTCTCTTTCTTCTTCTTTGACAATGGTGCACACCGTCGGCACATCTTCTTCACGCGCGATACCGATGGAGATCCCGATGTTTGTTCCTCCACTGACTGCATCCCTTCCACATCCGTGGATTGTCCATCCGTCTGCGGAAGTCAAGAAGGTTTATGAGGAACTGATGAAGTGCAAGATCGAGCCGACCCGTTACGTCGAGCGCGACATGGTACGTAATCTGGGTTGGACACAAATATCGCATATGTGCTTAAGGGACAAGAACGACATATGGGCAGGAGGCCCGATGAGATGGAGTTCCATGCCGACGTCCAGCCGTTCTTCAGTGAATGGCCGACATACAAGGAGCTAGTTGCCGAGTTGATGGCGTCGTTGGACATTTGTATCATGCCAAACGACATTATCACCACGGATCGGGAATGGATCAACGGCCGTGTTTCTTTCTGGCTGTACAACATTGAATACACTCTCACCCTCAAGCAGTTCAACTCCATCTATAACTGGAATCACGGGCAAGAGCAGTACCGGCGACCAGATAACAGGACGGACTATGACGCGATCTTTGCTGAGTTAGTAACTATGCCTCCGAGCAAAGCGGTGAGCTACCACAACACGGCGGTGGCGGATTTCGAGCATACGTTCGTGTGGGTTCTTCACCGCATGTTCTGCACCACTCTCTTCGCCCGTGGTGATCTGTCCCTTAGCAAATTCTAGGAGACAGACTTGTTTTTCTTGCATAAACTCCTGAAGCGCCAAGAGTGCAACTGGGAAGCTTTCTTTCTGCAGTGAGTGTTGGCGGTAAAGCGGAGTACGCGGAAGGCTCCAATTCACTTTGGAGGGCTCATCAACCACTGGCCTCCTACCTTGGGTTGAATTTCTCCCAGCTGACTCCTCTCTCCAACAGGAGCAAAGTGAACCTACAACACCTTCACCGCTCCAACCTCATCCTTCTTCGAGATGGCTTGGCATATGCACACTGTCATGTCAACCAAGCATATCAAGAGTGTTCACTTCCCAACCCTGTCTTCCATATTGAGGGTGCGCAACATTTCTGATGGCCAATCATAGCCACTTCTGACTCCGATGAAGACGGCGGCGATGACAACAATAATGACGACGAGGCTGAAGAGGAAGAGGAGGCCTACACTCCTCTTCGGGCATGAGTAGCACCTAGGAAGCGTCCTCGCATGCATCCGGGTGCATCTTCATCTTCGCGGCCTCCGCCACCACCACCGCCCTCGCAGCCAAGCGAGGATGTCTATTCGATGTAAGGAATGTATGCCATGCTACAGGATATACATCAAACGCAGCAGCATCATACAGTAGTGTATACCGGTGTTCAGGAGACGACGAACCGGTTACTTGACAATCAGAGGGCTATCTTTGAGAATGAGCTCCTCCTCCTCGACAACCAACAGCAGATTCATGACAGGTTGCATAGGATGGAGATGCAACAACATCCCTTCTATGATCATTTGTTACGACCCCATCTGAGCTTAATTGGTAAACTAGGGTTTACCTAGACAATTGCAAAGATTAATTAGAATAATCATTCTTGAAATCTAATTAATGACGATAACACAATTAGGATGTTTTAACTATGATAAGAAGTCTAAATGTTCTTTTGTCTTGAGAATTAGGGTTTGAGAAGCATAAACCCTAATCGGTCCAAAATAGGGTTTTGATGATACATGAATACAGAATTTGATAAGTAGAATGTCTCACTAAATGATTTTTAGTATTTTATATGTAACTCTGATTTACTTCAAATTTGTATATGATTTGGATATATAAAATGTGAACAACATTGGTAAATATCAGAATTTTTGAAGAATGTTCTGACCTGTTTATCGGTCGAGTTTCAAAATCGACCGATAATATTTCCAGATTTATACAACAGTGTGGTAATTTAATTTTATCTTTTTATTGGTATATCCAATTGATCTCAAATTTTAACTGTGCTTTAAAAACACAGTTTTAGACACTCTTTTAAATTGGCATAATTTTTGGATGAATTTTGATCTCTACAGTGAGGGTGTCGGTCGAGTTCTGTGCAGGGCAAACTAGACCGAATCTGCTGCAGACTGCAATATAGCAGTGCACTGTTCTATTTTTAATTATTTATTGGTAACTCCAAAAGATCTCAAATTTTAACTGAAGCTTTACTAATCAATTATAAAGAATGTTCTAAATTCCCATAATTGTTGGAGAAGGTTTGATCTCTGAAATAAACGAATTACAGTAACTTTGTTTAACTGAATATTCAGCCAATATAATTAAAGTTGAGTGTTGGGTCAATATGCAATTGACCCAAGCAGCTCAAATTGACTTATATGATCGACCACACACACACACATCTCTCATTCTTCGTCATCCATCCCAGAGAAATGAAAATCTAGAGAGAGAGGGAGAGTTAGGGCTTGAGTGGAGAAAGAGGAGGAATTGCTGACTTAGGGTTTTGCGGTCCGAGGAATGGTGAAATCAAGTAAGTTTGGATCCTTTGCATAGACTTTTATGGTGAATCTTCTCTCTCATGTCAAGATTCCGTCCATGCTCTGATTTGATCCAAGATGATGTCGAAATTCCCTCTTTTCTCACCCTTTCTTCATAATCCCTCATTTTCAAGGTTTCCTAGTTGAATGGAAGAAGAATTGGGAGATTTGCTAGGGATTTGATATGAGTTCGATATCCCCTGAGTTGAGCTGCAGTTTTGAGGTGTTTTCACACCTTAGGGTGAGTGGGTTCTTCCTTTAAACAGTATAATGCACGAAATTTGATTATAGCATCCAAATCCCTAATTGCTTGGTATGTGATTCTAAAACCTGAAATGTCCGTTTAATTTAAGTTGTTGCAATTTGATATGATATGGATTCCTTCTCTATTTGAATGACTCCTTGATGGTAAATTCACATCAGAAACGTATACAACACATCCTAGAAAGAATGTTTTTCAGATTTATACCATATGATGTAATTAGGGTTTAACCTAATTGAGATATCTCTAGAGTTTCAACCTTATTGAAAAGGACTAGTAATCTTATAAGTGGTTAGGATGTACCTCATGGATTACCTTATTTGAATTTTATCCTTGGTGCATGATATCTCAGTGAATAGCATGGAAACCTAAATTTAGTTCAATTTCCATGGTTTCGTACGTATATCGATTGTATATGATTTGTTGAAAACAATCTTTATTTAGTGAATGCTTATATCCTATGAAGTCCTTATGAGAACCATGTGACAAGTGAATGAGGTAAATGAAAAGGTGAATGAGGCGAATGAAACCCTAAGAGTAGGGTATTGGCATGTGATGAATGAATAAGGCAAATGAAACCCTAAGGATAGGGTGTTCAATGAATCATGTTATGGTGACATGAAAGATCTCGATATGAGATGTGGTGATACTTAACTGTTGAATTGTATGTTTCTATTGCATTTAACTTTATATGCTTGTTCTCTCTGAGTTGATATCTACATACTGCAAGGCTTCTTATATTTCAATACATATCTTGTAAATTGCAGGTGATGAGATATGACATGCCCTAGAAAGGGATGTTACTGAGACATGGTATATGTTGAATACATGAGATATGATGTTTTATATGATATGATATGGTAGGCCGTGCGAGCCTTGTGAGAAATGTAAATTGAGTTATGATTTCTGTTTTACATGTATCTATAATATTAATGTTAGACTTAGGTGCCCTAACACCGTAGAACCCCTTCGAGAGATCTGCTTCTTAGGGGTGAAACTCGTGTTGCAACATTAACCGTGTGGAGTCATGGTGGCACGAGGACAGAGATGCAGTGTTAAAAAATAATCCGTGCGGAGTCACGGTGGCACTGGAGAAAATAGGGGTTATTGCAACAAGATCCATGCGGAGTCATGGAGGTAACCCCGTGAGACTCTCCGCCTGTGTACTCAGGTTAGAGGAGGAGTCTAGAGCACTCGGAGTAGTGCATTGAGGCCGGAGAGCCTATGAGTCAGGCTGGAGAGCCTGGGGTCCTGTGGCAGAACAGGGCTGGCGTCAGACTTAGCATTTCCCAGGTGTGTCGCTAAGTCCTGTACGGTGGGATCGTAGATCGCTACGGATCTTTATATGCAGAGTACACTGCATATGATTAGGGCATAAGTTAAAATATGATCATATAGGTTCACAGAGTTCCTTATAAATGAAAGAGTTAAGGAAGACTAGAGCATATTCTTCTAGTAGTTATTCTTTGGATGCAATATTTACGTTCTTTGTTATTTCAATTATATTGTTTTAGAACTGCTCAGTGTAGTATTTATTGTTGTTAAATTTCATATCGTTTACTCAAAGTTATATCTGTAATCACATTAGTGTCTTAGACTATTTCTTTGAAGTACTCATTCACTGAGCGAGTAGGCTCACCCCTCTACTCAAACATTTTAGGGTTAACCGCGTGGACTTGAAGATGGTCAGAGCATCAGTGTAGATTTGCTACAAGAGTTAAGTACAAGATTAGTTGAGTCAGTCGGTCCTTGTCACTCTAGGTCCTCAGTAAGAGATAAGAGAGTGAGTTGTAATTACGATGTGTAATATTATTCCTCTTTTGATATGTATGCTAATTAGCAAGTTTTATGTGCATAAGGTGTGAGAGACATCATGAATGTTTATACATGTATCTTTACTATTGAAGTCTGATTAGTAAAAGAAATGTTCAGATTCCTTTGTTAAGATGTTATGTGGTTCAATGCGGGGAAACAAGAGTTTTAAAGAAAGAAAATAAAAAAAGCAAAAAGTTAAGGGTGTTCTTTGTGTTACATATAAATCCTATCTTATGCCCTAATCTCATGATTTGAGGAAATTGTGAGATCGGGGTGTAACAGCTTGGTATCAGAGCTTAGGGTGAGTTGTCAAGGACCATTAAGTTAGTAAGTTAGAGTCCTATGTGTGGCTGATAGGAGATGTTTGATGTTAGCTTTGGGGATTTGAGTATTTGGATATCCTGGCCCGATATCTGAGTACTTGGATCAACCAGTACAAGCTACTCTGTCTATTCTCTCACGTATACCCTGGCCAGGTATACAGTGGAAGAATGGGCTAGAGAGGAACCCTAGAAATGTTAGGGTTAGAAAATGAGAAAAGAAACAAGAATTAAGAGCATAAATGTAAAAGGAGATAGAACTTACATTTCATAATGTTGTTTTTGTTGGAAATGTATAGAAATGCTCTTATATGTTTGAATTGAAATATTCAGTACTTTGAAATATATATGGGTCTTTCAGAATTGTTGCACACTATGCAGTTGTAGCATTTATTGATTTCATTCTTTGTAACAAGTAGACTAGAATTGACCTTTGAATGAGCTTTTGTTAGTGGGTAAGTTTTCTTCCACACTTCTGAGATGAATAGGAGTTGAGTAATCCTTTGTAGTTCTTGGCTTCAGGACTTCAGGTTTGGCCTGGTCCAGCTGGCAGGATGCGTTACTGGGATCTAATGACTCCTATTAATAGTATAATAAGAATAGACTCTGGATAATTAGACCCACATTAGAGTGAGAATGTACATACAGTAAGATGTTGAAACATATGGGCAAGATCAGAACAACTAAGAATTAGTTGAAACTGATATCTGAGGTTCAATTTTGGGGCCTCATATGAGAAACCCTTAATTGGGAATAAAGGAACATGATATGAAGTTCATAATCAGTTTATTGATTAATATTATATGAACTATACATATGAAATATAGAAAAGATATGTGAAATGTATGTATGATTCAAGATAGCAAGAATCAATCATGAAGAATGAATCATATAATAGAGTATAATGCTTTTATGAACTCTAAAGCAAAGGCTAAGTAGAGAATAGGGTTGAGCATTCAATAGGTCCATAGAAGTAAAGAGTCTTCAAAAGAGTAAAAGTAAAGAGAATTGTATGAACGTGTGATTCATAAGACTAGAACAACAAACTAGTTTCTAAGTGAAGAACATAGGTGCAGTTTAACGAATGAATAAGTCATACAAAGGTAGACTGTATTCAGGAGAGAAAAACTTGATTGAAAGAGAAACTATGTTTGACCCATGCATGATCCACTTGATTTAAAAATGAAGAATATGTAATGTATTCAACATGAGGAAAAAAATAATAGAAGGACTATTAATTTAGAACGTTAACTTCACAATAGTATAAAGATAAAGGAGGAAATATGTGCAACATGGTATACATGACCATACATATGAATAAGAAACATGGTCATAAGAGAAAAAAAATTTAGAATTAAAGATGACGGGTTATAGAGTAGTATATGGTAAGAGGACTATGAAACGTAAGATAGGGTTTGAAATATGATGGAAAAGTTATAAATAAAGAGGTTGTGAGATTCAAGCAAGTGCTAATTAATCAAATATCTCTGTTGATAACTAAGTAAATCTACATACGAGAATGTATTAAGGGAATGTTTGAATACAAGTATTCCAAGTCTTAAAATCATCTTCTCTTTCATATATTCCTTAATGAGAGTAAGGTGGGAATGAAATGATAAGAGAAAATGAATCATATACGGTGCATAACTACCTTGGTGGGGTCATCTAGTGAATGTAATAGTGACATACAATATGATGAAGTGCGATAAGAAATAAAATTCTTGTGTGATAGCAAGAATGATGAATAATCTATTCCTATCTTAAATGCTTCAATATTAATGATGTTTATTGTATATAATCATATGAAAAGGATAGGTAGCAAAAAGTAAAGAAGTAATGAATGAGTAGAGAGATATGGGAAAACACTAGCTTTGTGTAATATGTGAATTTGTTTTTACATGTATGATTTGTTGAAGGCATATTAAGGTATGAAAGTTGGTTCTACATATGATTTCAGGGTATTTGTGTAAGCTATATGTTAAATTAAAGGCGTATGATAGTTGTAATAATTCATACCTGATATGCATCTTACTATTGTGTATTTGTGATATGGTGATACGGTTTGGATGATCTCAGAACACATGGAGAGATACCCTGAACAAGGTAGTGATACTTATTCACTCATATTAATAGAAAGGGATGATAATCAGATTGTCTGGACAAATAACCCTAATGAGGTGTAGCTTGTTATACCTAGCTCTAATATAACTGAGTGATGGTAATTGAGTATGATTAATGCTTGAATGACTGATACAATTGTGGATTGCTTTATTACTGTGGTTGAAACCCTAAAATGATATAATATACGATGGTTACACTTTGAATTGTGTGTGGGCCCATAACCCACAGGTCCCAGGATCGAAACAGGATAGTATGGAATGAGGTGGTAATGCTTCACCTCATGCATCCATGACCCAATGGGGATGCAAAGAGTAGTATTGTGCAATTGATTGTTGAATCTAGCCTTTTAATTCAAGACTATTTTGCTATTTGAATAACACTTTATTAAAGTTTAAAACAGCATGGTGAACTCGCTTTTGTCACTTAAAGGTGATACAGAACAATAGAACTTTCTGAGCCGCATAAGTTGAGATAGTTGTATCAAAGTTGCGCAGTGAAAGCGTGGTGGTTTATCTTTGCATTCTATGTTTGACTGTGGCATAAAGAATTTGCTTGATATCATTGACAACTATTTGAAATATGTTGTGATTTAGTAAAGGATTAAAAGATCTAATGTTGAAAACTACATTCAGGTATGAAATACAAGAATATAATGATATGGAAGGCTTTAGAAGCTTATAATAACCTTGAATGTATCTTTCTTGTAGTTTTATGTTTCGAGGACGAAACATTCTAAGGGGGGGAGAGTTGTTACGACCCCATCTGAGCTTAATTGGTAAACTAGGGTTTACCTAGACAATTGCAAAGATTAATTAGAATAATCATTCTTGAAATCTAATTAATGACGATAACACAATTAGGATGTTTTAACTATGATAAGAAGTCTAAATGTTCTTTTTTCTTGAGAATTAGGGTTTGAGAAGCATAAACCCTAATCGGCCCAAAATAGGGTTTTGATGATACATGAATACAGAATTTGATAAGTAGAATGTCTCACTAAATGATTTTTAGTATTTTATGTGTAACTCTGATTTACTTCAAATTTGGATATGATTTGGATATATAAAATGTGAACAACATTGGTAAATATCAGAATTTTTGAAGAATGTTCTGACCTGTTTATCGGTCGAGTTGCAAAATCGACCGATCATATTTCCAGATTTATACAGTAGTGTGGTAATTGAATTTTATCTTTTTATTGGTATATCCAATTGATCTCAAATTTTAACTGTGCTTGAAAAACGAAGTTTTAGACACTCTGTTAAATTGGAATAATTTTTGGATGAATTTTGATCTCTACAGTGAGGGTGTCGGTCGAGTTCTGTGCAGGGCAAACTCGACCGAATCTGCTGCAGACTGCAATATAGCAGTGCACTGTTCTATTTTTAATTATTTATTAGTAACTCCAAATGATCTCAAATTTTAACTTAAGCTTTATAGATCAATTATAAACAACGTGCTAAATTCCCATAATTGTTGGAGAAGGTTTGATCTCTGAAATAAACGAATTACAGTAACTTTGTTTAACTGAATATTCAGCCAATATAAATAAAGTTGAGTGTTGGGTCAATATGCAATTGACCCAAGCAGCTCAAATTGACTTATATGATCGACCACACACACACACATCTCTCATTCTTCGTCATCCATCCCAGAGAAACGAAAATCTAGAGAGAGAGAGGGAGAGTTAGGGCTTGAGTGGAGAAAGAGGAGGAATTGCTGACCTAGGGTTTTGCGGTCCGAGGAATGGTGAAATCAAGTAAGTTTGGATCCTTTGCATAGACTTTTATGGTGAATCTTCTCTTTCATGTCAAGATTCCGTCCATGCTCTGATTTGATCCAAGATGATGTCGAAATTCCCTCTTTTCTCACCCTTTCTTCATAATCCCTCATTTTCAAGGTTTCCTAGTTGAATGGAAGAAGAATTGGGAGATTTACTAGGGATTTGATATGAGTTCGATATCCCCTGAGTTGAGCTGCAGTTTTGAGGTGTTTTCACACCTTAGGGTGAGTGGGTTCTTCCTTTAAACAGTATAATTCACGAAATTTGATTATAGCATCCAAATCCCTAATTGCTTGGTATGTGATTCTAAAACCTGAAATGTCCGTTTCATTTAAGTTGTTGCAATTTGATATGATATGGATTCCTTCTCTATTTGAATGACTCCTTGATGGTAAATTCACATCAGAAACGTATACAACACATCCTAGAAAGAATGTTTTTTAGATTTATACCATATGATGTAATTAGGGTTTAACCTAATTGAGATATCTCTAGAGTTTCAACCTTATTGAAAAGGACTAGTAATCTTATAAGTGGTTAGGATGTACCTCATGGATTACCTTATTTGAATTTTATCCTTGGTGCATGATATCTCAGTGAATAGCATGGAAACCTAAATTTAGTTCAATTTCCATGGTTTCATACGTATATCGATTGTATATGATTTGTTGAAAACAATCTTTATTTAGTGAATGCTTATATCCTATGAAGTCCTTATGAGAACCATGTGACAAGTGAATGAGGTAAATGAAAAGGTGAATGAGGCGAATGAAACCCTAAGAGTAGGGTATTGGCATGTGATGAATGAATAAGGAAAATGAAACCCTAAGGATAGGGTGTTCAATGAATCATCTTATGGTGACATGAAAGATCTCGATATGAGATGTGGTGATACTTAACTGTTGAATTGTATGTTTCTATTGCATTTAACTTTATATGCTTGTTCTCTCTGAGTTGATATCTACATACTGCAGGGCTTCTTATATTTCAATACATATCTTGTAAATTGCAGGTGCTGAGATATGACATGACCTAGAAAGGGATGTTACTGAGACATGGTATATGTTGAATACATGAGCTATGATGTTTTATATGATATGATATGGCAGGCAGTGTGAGCCTTGTGAGAAATGTAAAATGAGTTATGATTTCTGTTTTACATGTATCTATAATATTAATGTTAGACTTAGGTGCCCTAACACCGTAGAACCCCTTCGAGAGATCTTCTTCTTAGGGGTGAAACACGTGTTGCAACATTAACCGTGCGGAGTCATGGTGGCACGAGGACAGAGAGGCAGTGTTCAACAATAATCCGTGCGGAGTCACGGTGGCACTGGAGAAAATAGGGGTTATTGCAACAAGATCCGTGCGGAGTCATGGAGGTAACCCCGTGAGACTCTCCGCCTGTGTACTCAGGTTAGAGGAGGAGTCTAGAGCACTCGGAGTAGTGCATTGAGGCCGGAGAGCCTATGAGTCAGGCCGGAGAGCCTGGGGTCCTATGGCAGAACAGGGCTGGCGTCAGACTTAGCATTTCCCGGGTGTGTCGCTAAGTCCTGTACGGTGGGATCGTAGATCGCTATGGATCTTTATATGCAGAGTACACTGCATATGATTAGGGCATAAGTTAATATATGATCATATAGGTTCACAGAGTTCCTTATAAATGAAAGAGTTAAGGAAGACTAGAGCGTAGTCTTCTAGTAGTTATTCTTTGGATGCAATATTTACATTCTTTGTTATTTCAATTATATTGTTTTAGAACTGCTCAGTGTAGTATTTATTGTTGTTAAATTTCATATCGTTTACTCAAAGTTATATCTGTAATCACATTAGTGTCTTAGACTATTTCTTTGAAGTACTCATTCACTGAGCGAGTAGGCTCACCCCTCTACTCAAACATTTTAGGGTTAACCGCGTGGACTTGAAGATGGTCAGAGCATCAGTGTAGATTTGCTACAAGAGTTAAGTACAAGATTAGTTGAGTCAGTCGGTCCTTGTCACTCTAGGTCCTCAGTAAGAGATAAGAGAGTGAGTTGTAATTACGATGTGTAATATTATTCCTCTTTTGATATGTATGCTAATTAGCAAGTTTTATGTGCATAAGGTGTGAGAGACATCATGAATGTTTATACATGTATCTTTACTATTGAAGTCTGATTAGTAAAAGAAATGTTCAGATTCCTTTGTTAAGATGTTATGTGGTTCAATGCGGGGAAACAAGAGTTTTAAAGAAAGAAAAGAAAAAAAGCAAAAAGTTAAGGGTGTTCTTTGTGTTACATATAAATCCTATCTTATGCCCTAATCTCATGATTTGAGGAAATTGTGAGATCGGGGTGTAACAGCTTGGTATCAGAGCTTAGGGTGAGTTGTCAAGGACCATTAAGTTAGTAAGTTAGAGTCCTATGTGTGGCAGATAGGAGATGTTTGATGTTAGCTTTGGGGATTTGAGTATTTGGATATCCTGGCCCGATATCTGAGTACTTGGATCAACCAGTACAAGCTACTCTGTCTATTCTCTCACGTATACCCTGGCCAGGTATACAGTGGAAGAATGGGCTAGAGAGGAACCCTAGAAATGTTAGGGTTAGAAAATGAGAAAAGAAACAAGAATTAAGAGCATAAATGTAAAAGGAGATAGAACTTACATTTCATAATGTTGTTTTTGTTGGAAATGTATAGAAATGCTCTTATATGTTTGAATTGAAATATTCAGTACTTTGAAATATATATGGGTCTTTCAGAATTGTTGCACACTATGCAGTTGTAGCATTTATTGATTTCATTCTTTGTAACAAGTATACTAGAATTGACCTGTGAATGAGCTTTTGTTAGTGGGTAAGTTTTCTTCCACACTTCTGAGATGAATAGGAGTTGAGTAATCCTTTGTAGTTCTTGGCTTCAGGACATCAGGTTTGGCCTGGTCCGGCTGGCAGGATGCGTTACTGGGATCTAATGACTCCTATTAATAGTATAATAAGAATAGACTCTGGATAATTAGACCCACATTAGAGTGAGAATGTACATACAGTAAGATGTTGAAACATATGGGCAAGATCTTAACAACTAAGAATTAGTTGAAACTGATATCTGAGGTTCAATTTTGGGGCCTCATATGAGAAACCCTTAATTGGGAATAAAGGAACATGATATGAAGTTCATAATTAGTTTATTGATTAATATTATATGAACTATACATATGAAATATAGAAAAGATATGTGAAATGTATGTATGATTCAAGATAGCAAGAATCAATCATGAAGAATGAATCATATAATAGAGTATAATGCTTTTATGAACTCTAAAGCAAAGGCTAAGTAGAGAATAGGGTTGAGCATTCAATAGGTCCATAGAAGTAAAGAGTCTTCAAAAGAGTAAAAGTAAAGAGAATTGTATGAACGTGTGATTCATAAGACTAGAACAACAAACTAGTTTCTAAGTAAAGAACATAGGTGCAGTTTAACGAATGAATAAGTCATACAAAGGTAGACTGTATTCAGGAGAGAAAAACTTGATCGAAAGAGAAACTATGTTTGACCCATGCATGATCCACTTGATTTAAAAATGAAGAATATGTAATGTATTCAACATGAGGAAAAAACTAATAGAAGGACTATTAATTTAGAACGTTAGCTTCACAATAGTATAAAGATAAAGGAGGAAATATGTGAAACATGGTATACATGACCATACATATGAATAAGAAACATGGTCATAAGAGAAAAAAAATTTAGAATTAAAGATGACGGGTTATAGAGTAGTATATGGTAAGAGGACTATGAAACGTAAGATAGGGTTTGAAATATGATGGAAAAGTTATAAATAAAGAGGTTGTGAGATTCAAGCAAGTGCTAATTAATCAAATATCTCTGTTGATAACTAAGTAAATCTACATACGAGAATGTATTAAGGGAATGTTTGAATACAAGTATTCCAAGTCTTAAAATCATCTTCTCTTTCATATATTCCTTAATGAGAGTAAGGTGGGAATGAAATGATAAGAGAAAATGAATCATATACGGTGCATAACTACCTTGGTGGGGTCATCTAGTGAATGTAATAGTGACATACAATATGATGAAGTGCGATAAGAAATAAAATTCTTGTGTGATAGCAAGAATGATGAATAATCTATTCCTATCTTAAATGCTTCAATGTTAATGATGTTTATTGTATATAATCATATGAAAAGGATAGGTAGCAAAAAGTAAAGAAGTAATGAATGAGTAGAGAGATATGGGAAAACACTAGCTTTGTGTAATATGTGAATTTATTTTTACATGTATGATTTGTTGAAGTCATATTAAGGTATGAAAGTTGGTTCTACATATGATTTCAGGGTATTTGTGTAAGCTATATGTTAAATTAAAGGCGTATGATAGTTGTAGTAATTCATACCTGATATGCATCTTACTATTGTGTATTTGTGATATGGTGATACGGTTTGGATGATGTCAGAACACATGGAGAGATACCCTGAACCAGGTAGTCATACTTATTCACTCATATTAATAGAAAGGGATGATAATCAGATTTTCTGGACAAATAACCCTAATGAGGTGTAGCTTGTTATACCTAGCTCTAATATAACTGAGTGATGGTAATTGAGTATGATTAATGCTTGAATGACTGATACAATTGTGGATTACTTTATTACTGTGGTTGAAACCCTAAAATGATATAATACGATGGTTACACTTTGAATTGTGTGTGGGCCCATAACCCACAGGTCCCAGGATCGAAACAGGATAGTATGGAATGAGGTGGTAATGCTTCACCTCATGCATCCATGACCCAATGGGGATGCAAAGAGTAGTATTGTGCAATTGATTGTTGAATCTAGCCTTTTAATTCAAGACTGTTTTGCTATTTGAATAGCACTTTATTAAAGTTTAAAACAGCATGGTGAACTCGCTTTTGTCACTTAAAGGTGATACAGAACAATAGAACTTTCTGAGCCGCATAAGTTGAGATAGTTGTATCAAAGTTGCGCAGCGAAAGCGTGGTGGTTTATCTTTGCATTCTATGTTTGACTGTGGCATAAATAATTTGCTTGATATCATTGACAACTATTTGAAATATGTTGTGATTTAGTAAAGGATTAAAAGATCTAATGTTGAAAACTACATTCAGGTATGAAATACAAGAATATAATGACATGTAAGGCTTTAGAAGCTTATAATAACCTTGAATGTATCTTTCTTGTAGTTTTATGTTTCGAGGACGAAACATTCTAAGGGGAGGAGAGTTGTTACGACCCCATCTGAGCTTAATTGGTAAACTAGGGTTTACCTAGACAATTGCAAAGATTAATTAGAATAATCATTCTTGAAATCTAATTAATGACGATAACACAATTAGGATGTTTTAACTATGATAAGAAGTATAAATGTTCTTTTGTCTTGAGAATTAGGGTTTGAGAAGCATAAACCCTAATCGGCCCAAAATAGGGTTTTGATGATACATGAATACAGAATTTGATAAGTAGAATGTCTCACTAAATGATTTTTAGTATTTTATGTGTAAATCTTACTTACTTCAAATTTGGATATGATTTGGATATATAAAATGTGAACAACATTGGTAAATATCAGAATTTTTGAAGAATGTTCTGACGTGTTTATCGGTCGAGTTTCAAAATCGACCGATCATATTTCCAGATTTATACAGCAGTGTGGTAATTGAATTTTATCTTTTTATTGGTATATCCAATTGATCTCAAATTTTAACTGTGCTTGAAAAACACAGTTTTAGACACTCTGTTAAATTTTCATAATTTTTGGTTGAATTTTGATCTCTACAGTGAGGGTGTCGGTCGAGTTCTGTGCAGGGCAAACTCGACCGAATCTGCTGCAGACTGCAATATAGCAGTGTAGTGTTCTATTTTTAATTATTTATTGGTAACTCCAAATGATCTCAAATTTTAACTGAAGCTTTATATATCAATTATAAACAACTTTCTAAATTCCCATAATTGTTGGAGAAGGTTTGTTCTCTGAAATAAACGAATTACAGTAACTTTGTTTAACTGAATATTCAGCCAATATAATTAAAGTTGAGTGTTGGGTCAATATGCAATTGGCCCAAGCAGCTCAAATTGACTTATATGATCGACCACACACACACACAACTCTCATTCTTCATCATCCATCCTAGAGAAACGAAAATCTAGAGAGAGAGGGAGAGTTAGGGCTTGAGTTGAGAAAGAGGAGGAATTAAGTTTGGATCCTTTGCATAGACTTTTATGGTGAATCTTCTCTCTCATGTCAAGATTCCATCCATGCTCTGATTTGATCCAAGATGATGTCAAAATTCCCTCTTTTCTCACCGTTTCTTCATAATCCCTCATTTTCAAGGTTTCCTAGTTGAATGGAAGAAGAATTGGGAGATTTGCTAGGGATTTGATATGAGTTCGAGATCCCCTGAGTTGAGCTACAGTTTTGAGGTGTTTTCACACCTTAGGGTGAGTGGGTTCTTCCTTTAAACAGTATAATGCACGAAATTTGATTATAGCATCCAAATCCCTAATTGCTTGGTATGTGATTCTAAAACTTGAAATGTCCGTTTAATTTAAGTTGTTGCAATTTGATATGATATGGATTCCTTCTCTATTTGAATGACTCCTTGATGGTAAATTCACATCAGAAACGTATACAACACATCCTAGAAAGAATGTTTTTCAGATTTATACCATATGATGTAATTAGGGTTTAACCTAATTGAGATATCTCTAGAGTTTCAACCTTATTGAAAAGGACTAGTAATCTTATAAGTGGTTAGGATGTACCTCATGGATTACCTTATTTGAATTTTATCCTTGGTGCATGATATCTCAGTGAATATCATGGAAACCTAAATTTAGTTCAATTTCCATGGTTTCATACGTATATCGATTGTATATGATTTGTTGAAAACAATCTTTATTTAGTGAATGCTTATATCCTATGAAGTCCTTATGAGAACCATGTGACAAGTGAATGAGGTAAATGAAAAGGTGAATGAGGCGAATGAAACCCTAAGAGTAGGGTATTGGCATGTGATGAATGAATAAGGCAAATGAAACCCTAAGGATAGGGTGTTCAATGAATCATGTTATGGTGACATGAAAGATCTCGATATGAGATGTGGTGATACTTAACTGTTGAATTGTATGTTTCTATTGCATTTAACTTTATATGCTTGTTCTCTCTGAGTTGATATCTACATACTGCAGGGCTTCTTATATTTCAATACATATCTTGTAAATTGCAGGTGATGAGATATGACATGCCCTAGAAAGGGATGTTACTGAGACATGGTATATGTTGAATACATGAGCTATGATGTTTTATATGATATGATATGGCAGGCCGTGTGAGCCTTGTGAGAAATGTAAAATGAGTTATGATTTCTGTTTTACATGTATCTATAATATTAATGTTAGACTTAGGTGCCCTAACACCGTAGAACCCCTTCGAGAGATCTGCTTCTTAGGGGTGAAACTCGTGTTGCATCATTAACCGTGCGGAGTCATGGTGGCACGAGGACAGAGAGGCAGTGTTCAACAATAATCCGTGCGGAGTCACGGTGGCACTGGAGAAAATAGGGGTTATTGCAACAAGATCCGTGCGGAGTCATGGAGGTAACCCCGTGAGACTCTCTGCCTGTGAACTCAGGTTAGAGGAGGAGTCTAGAGCACTCGGAGTAGTGCATTGAGGCCGGAGAGCCTATGAGTCAGGCCGGAGAGCCTGGGGTCCTGTGGCAGAACATGGCTGGCGTCAGACTTAGCATTTCACGGGTGTGTCGCTAAGTCTTGTACGGTGGGATCGTAGTTCGCTACGGATCTTTATATGCAGAGTACACTGCATATGATTAGGGCATAAGTTAAAATATGATCATATAGGTTCACAGAGTTCCTTATAAATGAAAGAGTTAAGGAAGACTAGAGCATAGTCTTCTAGTAGTTATTCTTTGGATGCAATATTTACATTCTTTATTATTTCAATTATATTGTTTTAGAACTGCTAAGTGTAGTATTTATTGTTGTTAAATTTCATATCGTTTACTCAAAGTTATATCTGTAATCACATTAGTGTCTTAGACTATTTCTTTGAAGTACTCATTCACTGAGCGAGTAGGCTCACCCCTCTACTCAAACATTTTAGGGTTAACTGCGTGGACTTGAAGATGGTCAGAGCATCAGTGTAGATCTGCTACAAGAGTTAAGTACAAGATTAGTTGAGTCAGTCGGTCCTTGTCACTCTAGGTCCTCAGTAAGAGATAAGAGAGTGAGTTGTAATTATAATGTGTAATATTATTCCTCTTTTGATATGTATGCTAATTAGCAAGTTTTATGTGCATAAGGTGTGAGAGACATCATGAATGTTTATACATTTATCTTTACTATTGAAGTCTGATTAGTAAAAGAAATGTTCAGATTCCTTTGTTAAGATGTTATGTGGTTCAATGCGGGGAAACAAGAGTTTTAAAGAAAGAAAAGAAAAAAAGCAAAAAGTTAAGGGTGTTCTTTGTGTTACATATAAATCCTATCTTATGCCATAATCTCATGATTTGAGGAAATTGTGAGATCGGGGTGTAACATCATTACTGGAGCCAGAACTACTTTGGGGGGTATCCACAACCTCTGCCCATGCCCCAGTATGATCCTAGCTTTCAGGGGCAGTACCCATCTTGGGACCCCACGGCCCCACAGTACCCGCCTCCGCCTGAAGAGTAATCGGTATCTCTGTTCCAACCTTTAAGATTGTTTTGACTATGAGGCCATAGTTGAATTCAAGCTTAGGGGGGTGTTGGAATAGCTCTATCCTTTAATTTTTTTACTTTTTACTTTTTATTGTTTTGTTTATTGTCATTTAGTTTTTGCAATCTTAGTTTGTTTGTAGGATCCACACCCTATCTAGTGTAATTATGGATGTATTAAGTCTTGTGTCATCTCAATTGCTTGTACATGGGAATTAAGGGAAAATTTAAAAAAAATTGAGTATTCACAAGTTTGTGTTGTTCAACTTTGAGCACATAACTTACGAAAATGATTGGTTTTGTCAACTCTAAAATAGAATATCACAACTGTACATTGCTCATGATTCATGAAAAGTGGACGGATTTGGTTGTTTGAGCCTAAACTTACCAAATGATAATGAGACTCTAATTTGAAGTAAGAGAGAGAAACCTCTTAACTACTACACAGGTCAGTAAGGAGGGACATATAATAATTTTCAAAGGTTTAGTCAGTTAGTCTTGTGATCTTTCCACCTCATTGTTTTTCACAATCCACCATAAGAATTGGAAGTGCATTACGGTTTTAATCTTTTTGATTGTATATCATGTAGATAGGTCTTGCATTGCATGAAAAAAAAATATAGAATAGTTATTCATGCACATTACCCTTAGGTTCATGTCATTTAGTTGCATTCATAATTTTTATGCATACATTACATCATGTATCTTATTTATTCTTTAAGGGTGATTAACCTGTTCCATACCTTCATAAATGCTTCAAATATTTGAGCTATGCAGAAAAAGTGAGCCCAACAAATAATTCATTATCATTTATGGATATAAGGGCCTAAAAAATGGAAAAAGAAAGAAAGAAAAAAAAGAAAGTATTGAGAATCAAGTAGAATAAGAGGGAGAAAGGAACATATTCTCACCTGTATTTTAAGATGAGTAAATACATGATGTAGCTCAGTTACATATTCCATCTCATTTTGAGACGGGATGTTAGTGCATGCATCATTCCACCCAATCTTAGGCATTAGGGCATGTTCATGTGCAATTGCATAATTTAGGGCATTTTTTGTTTTATGCATGTTGAAATTGTATAATGCTTCCAGTTCTTCCATGAGCCACCCATTTCATCCACACGTTGCTCGAATTGGTAGGCCACCGTGAATTTCTCCTCACTTATGAATATCAGGAGAGCTGCTTCCATGTAGATGGTAGTTAGGGCGAGCAACGTAGTATAGGAGATCACAAGATGCACTGAGTCTGGACCGGTGAATTTTATTATGTTAACTGCCTTATGTGATAGTGTTCATCAGTTTTGAGGTGGGTATCTTTTATGGATGATTACTATCGCCTTAGGGTAATTATCATTCTGTGGTTAGTGAGGGCCGGAATGTGAATGTTCGGTGGGGATCATATGGTGATGTTTGTTGTGATGATTTGTTCTTTAGTTGACTCTGGCAATTCTATTCTAAGGTTTAGTTGCTCGAGGGCGAGCAATGTTCAAGCTTAGGGGAGTTTGATGTGATGATTTTGAGTCGCATTTATAAACTTGTTTATTTGTGTTTTTATGCATTTATTAGTAATTTTGGTGGTTAATATTGCATAATCCATCCACTTGTGGTCTATGATCCTTCTCTATGTCAAATCTCCCTTATTTCCGTATTTTTGAGCATAAATTATTACAAGAATATGTTTTGTTTCGGCTTATGTGGTTTCATGTTGTAATTTCAGGAAAAACAAGTATTTGCTGTTGTCGATACTATCGACAGTGGTCAATACCATCGACACGACCACAGGTTGCCAGCCGCAAGGAGTATCGTAGAGTCGATACTATCGACACAGAAGTCGATGGTATAGAAACACCATCAGGTTGCTAGCGAAAAGAGAGTCGATACTATCGACGTTTATGTCGATACTATCGACTAGTGGAGCTACAGCGACGGAAAAAGACAATAGCGATGCCTAAGAGAGGTGATACCATCGACCCTCGTCGATGGTATCGAGTTAGCATCAGTCGTGACAAAGAAAAGAAAAGAAGATCAACCGATGCCGCGCAAGGTCGATACTATCGACTCGCGTTGATAGTATCGACACCGTCAGATACAAGTTGATTTCAGAATGATCTAAATCAGACGACTGTGATTATTTGGCGACCTAACTCGGTGATTATACCTAATGACGGCAGCCAAGAGCAATCTATCATGTCATTAGCCGCTGCACACGTCCCGAGAAGGTGTGGAGAGAAGAACAGAGCCCAGAAGCATGCCCCAGCTATTCCGGACGCCGAAGAAGACGTTTTCCACCACCGAAAGGCGGGAGAACACATATTATACGCCAAGGAACAATTGGATCTTCTCTGTTCAGGGGTTTCACCACTCAATCACGTTTTCCCCCATGTTTCCCTTTTTCTCTACCATGTTTTGCTTTGAGATGAACATGCAGGGCTAATTCCCTTTATCTTTAGGACCGGGAGTAGCCCGTGAAATCATTGTATGACAATTTTATCATAGTAATTCATCATTTATCTCTTAAATCTGTGGTATAATTTCATTTTCTCAATTATATTGTTATGCTTGATCACTATAATAATAATCTAATGCCCTTAATTACTTTGAAAGAAGAATTAATGGTTGAAAAGAGACATAATTTACATTAATTGACAAATCCATTGAACAAGGTGGTGTAAGGTTAATTCACGTGGTATAACTTCCAACTCTTTAACCGGTCTAGCTGATTGCGAGTAGTTAGTAGTAGTCTCCGATAATTCACGTGTCCCTGAGTTTGACTCGGGCCTCACAAAGGCCTATATTACATTGACGCGTACACTTGCGTTTCTACGCACGTAAAAAGTGTGTTAGTACTCCACCTTGTCTTTGCAGACGACGTCATGCTTTTCTCAACTGGACACACCAATAGAGTGAGGGAACTCAAAGTAGTGATGATGAAGTTTGGTTACCTAACTGGTTTGTACATCAACACCATAAAATCAAGGATGTGTCTATCTAGATCATGTGATGCCAGGAGAGGGAGGATGCGGAATGCAATATGTATCAAGATTATAAGACTCGCCACC
Source organism: Alisma plantago-aquatica (assembly GCA_963693085.1). Classification (NCBI taxonomy): domain Eukaryota; kingdom Viridiplantae; phylum Streptophyta; class Magnoliopsida; order Alismatales; family Alismataceae; genus Alisma; species Alisma plantago-aquatica. The sequence goes on from OY856415.1 coordinate 614,442,254, forward strand.
CAGTACCTGGGGGCTCCAGTGGCAGGGGGAAAGGGACTCACATTGACTTCTCTCAATGTCTCGATCAACTAAGGTCTAAGATTGTGGGTTGGTCTGCCTACCGCCTATCTATGGCTGGAATTTTGATGCTGACCAGGTCAGTTCTACAAGCGATGGTCAGATTTTGGTGTGAAGTCTGTGACATTCCTATGCCCACAGATGACAACATGATGTAATTAATGGCTGGGTTCATATGGGGTAGAAAAGGGCATGGTGTTTCTTGGTACACTATTGCTAGACCTTTCAGCAAGGAGGACCTTAATATCACTGATCTGAAAAGGTTGGTGTATCAAAGCCAGTGCAAAAGGGTTGACAGATTCTGAAGGGAGAAGGACAATGTGTGGTCTCAAAGGATGACAAAGAGATATGGAGGTCTACAAGAAGGGTATCATGGATGCTCTTCAAGGATATGGAGGAATATGTATAAGCAATGGGTGGAGAATCAAAACTTGTATAGTGTTGATGCACATGGTATTGCTAGACTGGTGATGCCTAGGGTGAAACCATGGATCAACATGTATATTGGGGATGATGTGTCATGGCATGAGTTGTTGTGGAATCCCAGCCATATGCCCAAGTAGAGAATGATTACCTATAGAGTTTTCCTTTCCAAACTCCCTAATATGGACAGACTAAGTAGGTGGGGGATGCAAGTGGATGTGAAGTGATTCTTATACAATAGACAAGACGAGATCCACAACCATATTTTTGGATCGTGCAGGTTCTATAGGAGGATTTGGGTGACGGTTTGTCTCAAAAATGAATGGGGGTAGATTTTTTATGATAACATCACAAGGACTATAACCAAGCTTATGGTCAAACTAAATAGAAGGAACAAAATTGCTGTCGGTGGATTTCGCCTTACAGGTGTTTGCTATTATGTTTGGGAGGAGAGAAACAATAGGAATCATGGGAGGAAAGCTTGCGATGAAGATGGTTATTACCAATATAGCCATTTCTCTCTCCTGAGCTACCAATTGTAGAAAAGTCTTTGCTTCAGGTCTATCAGAGCAAGACAAAAGATATTGGGGATTTTGTAGACAATACCCCCATGTATACATCTTGTTTCTTGTAGGTCCTATTGCTTTTGTACATTCTCCTTTTGGCAATACATTTACCTATTTCGAAAAAAAATTGTAACATATGACACATAAACATAGATGAACCATCTAACCATAATGAAAATACTTTTGATGACTAGGTTTTACTGATGTTAATCAAAATCACACTAGTTTGTAATGTCATAAATAATTTGGGTGACTCTTGCAAAACAACTTGTAGATTTGTTAAATCTAATTCTCTCATTTAAAGTTATAGTTTTACCTCGTGTTATTCATACCACTATTATTCAACTTGCTTGTATGTATGCTTAAAATGATTGGGTGATCTACATGTTCCCTATGATTTCTACTTTCTTTGTCTTGTAATATAGTGAACCTACCTAAAAACATAATCATAGATATTTGCCATGAAACCTTGTACACTTGGATGTATTCTCAAGATAAGAACATAAGGGTGGGTGCACCTACTTGGTTTATAAGCAAGGGCCTACCATATCAAAAAAAGGGTCAACTCCTGGTTTTAGCCTTGAGGTCCCACATGTTGAAATAATGGTTAACACTTGACTTTTATTCTTGTAGTTTCTTACATAGAAACATGTTTCATTATTAGGATTATCTTGAACAACCCTCATGAAACCCATCCTTTATGATGTTGGTCAATTTCCAAATGATGTTTGGTATAATTGAAATCCACTTAAAATATGCTTTTATGTTAATACAAAAGTCTTTAATGTTGTTTCTTTCTTTCGTGTCATATTTTAGCCAATCAAATATGTTACTTAAACATGTGATTTTATCTCTTTTATAGTGTACTTAGCACAGTTGTGCTAACGTGTATCCAATTTATGATTTACAAAACATGTACACAATGAATATATTATCGTGATCATGGTTCCACTATTATATATTCCACTGCCATATCTCTGTTGATATCCTCATGAAATGCAAATGAAATCTATAAAATGTTTTGATATTAATAAGGGACTATGATATCGATGTTTAGATATGAAGTTAGTTGTTTTTTTCTTGTACCCTTGTTTTTTGTTATGGATTGTGATGATGTTGTTGTTTTGTTCATACAAATGTTATGTGAATGTGTTCCATTTTATAGGTGGACACTCGAGTCCGCTTAGCATTGACGTTATCATCCTTTGGAGTGAGGATTTAAGAAATAAATAGTTACATGTGATTTACTCCGTGAAACTACATTTAATTCAAAATAATGTTTTAAAAGGCAGTTGTTCTTCCATTTTATTACTGACTAAGGTTGTAACATTACAAAATTTGAAAGACTAGTTTAAGCCTGATAATGTAGTTTTTCTTAAATAGAAATAGTTGAGGTTCTTAATGAAAAAAGGCCATGAAATGGTATTTCTTATAAGAATTTGGAGTAAGAAAAATAAAATGGGATTCAAAATAGATTTTCTCTTTCATCTATGTATTATGTGTTGGAATAAACTCAATAGTAGTACCCCTTTCCTTTTTTTGTCTCCTACCATTAAAGTTGTTTAAAAGAAATAAAAGATGAAGTAAATAAGAGTAGAATTTGAAAATATACATTATATCGCTTGGGCAAGAAGTTTCCTATTCTTTTAATAGCTTGTTGCATAAAAGGGAAACAACATTATTAAATGTTTCTCTCCCCTACAAGAGAATATTTCCAAAAGGCATAAATGATATGCTTAATAACGTTTGAGGAGGTAATAAGTAGTCATCTCAAAAATTGGCTCAAGATCTCACGAAGGAAAGTCTTTTTGACATTATCTAATCTAATAATGCACTGGAATTAAGTTAATTACAAATATAAAAATTATGATCAAAAGATGTGTAAAACTCAAATTTTATTTAGGAAGGATCTAGACTTCCTTATTTGAGTGTTCTCAAAATTTGGATTTTTTTACACCATGTTTGACCCTCCAAATTAATTAGTCAAGTTTCCATAGAGTTTTGAGTTATTTGTAATGGAAAATATCATTAATGTGAAGTATACAACACATTTTTGGACATTTTGCATGTTATATGCCCCTTTGATTTTCTTTTCGTTTTAGGAATGCATTAACAACAGTTCCTCCATCATCCAATAGTCAGGAGATTTTCTCCTACCTTTGCTCATGTCCCGGGTCTGAGCACAAATTCATTACTTTCCTTTCCTCGATCTGTTCTCTCTCGTTTCTCCATCTTTTCACACATTTTCTTTGTTGTCATGTTCATCTTTCTTCCATACTTAAAATGATCCTTTACTCACCTTCACTTGAGGGTTTACAATGAAACACCCAATCTAGGGCTCCCTCCACTCTCTGCTGAAATCCACAACAGCCAACCCAATATCTCCCATTTCCTAGTTAGGCACCCTAGAGCACATCTAGGCCCAGACTTGTTCTCCTCCACTCACAATTGGATTTCCAATAACCCTGAGCTTCTAATCCTACTCATCCTTACTCTCTGACAGCTTATAGAAATATCCCACTGGTGGTAGAGGCTTAGGTGTAATTGAAGGTCAGGTAAGCATCTTAGAATTTCTAGTTTCCTTTTCCTTTGCCCATTTATCATTTGATAGCCTTAATTGTCATTTCTTATAGCCAAGTTTTTAGACTTCGTCGGTGCTTGCAGCATGGAATTTCAATGTGTCTCCAGTCTTCGCTTTTTATTTCTTGACTTTATAAAACTCTAGGGTATGATTTCCCTCAACTAGTTTCTTGTCTTTGCAATCGTAGTTTTATTTCACATATTCAGACTCCTCCCCTATTTCCAATAGTTTCTACAACATGTTTAGGGATGCAACATTTTATGGCTTAATTACATTTGTACCTTCAAATCCACCTCTATTAGATGCAATAATTTACAGCCTGAGTTTCCTCCTTTTCCTTTTCATCTCGTTCCTTTTTTTGTCCCATGCTTTCCATGGTTTTCTATAGAGTCGAGGCCGCAACTCTGACCACACCTTGACCCTTTGTCGGGGTTGTTCACTTTGTTGTCATGAGATAGAGCTATGCTCCTCTCTACTTATCCAGAGATGGCCACTATCATGAGATCATGTAGGGAGATCACCACTTATGTTGCTCGAGATCCATGGCCTAAAGCAAGAATAAACTCAGTTAGACAATGACCATGGTGCCCACGTCCTTTCAATTGAGGTATTAATAACGCAATGTCTTTTTGGTCCTTTTGACACACGTGACTCAGTGGTTGTGGGTTTTGTTTTGAGCAGGCTTATGCCCCATGGCCTTTTCCAATTGGTCCACTTGGACAAGTCAGACCTGCTAGGTGAATAAATCAGGTGGATAATGTTCTGATGTGGATTTTTCTCAAGTTTGTAGTGGTCATATCTTCCAAAATTCACAATTTTTCAATGGAATCTAAGAAAAATGAGCGAAAATGTGTTTTAGAAAGGGTTTTTCATGAGAAACTCAAACTTTAATTTTTTTAGAGTTTATTTCTATACGAACATACCCTAGTTTGTTAAGGAGTTAGTATTAGCATTTAAGGTGATGAATAAAAAAAAATTGGTATATACAATCTTATGATCATGATATTTAGGGTTCAATAGAACCCAAGAATGTGACTAGGGTTTCTTCAACCTAAGAATCATAGATGGGTTTTCTCTAAGTGAAAGGTAAGTGGTTCATGCCCATGAGTGTTCATATGTATCAAACTCAAAACATTTACATATTTTTAAGATAATACTTTCATGATCCAATGTTCAAGGATTTTGAAGTTAATCCATGCAAGCAAGATGTCACAGAACCATTTGTTACCCTAATTCCACACTCTGAATGGCTACATTGTCAATAGTGAGTGAACCTGGGTGCCCGTCCCTAGAATGGATCACATAACATATGCATGAGTAAAATCACAAACAAGAATAAGGTAAGAGATAACAAGATACTAAATATGGATATATGAGATATGTACCCATTTCTATATTCAAGTAAACCCATTTGTATTTCATTTCTGATCTTAGAGTTTTGAGTGCAGCGGATCTTCATTTTTCAACTACAAATTTGACAAACACAATATATTAGTGCTAAAGCATTAAGTACACTATTAAAAGGTATGCAAATAGTTTAAGAGTAGTATAAAAGTTTCTTGTGTAGGAACATCATATAATCAAGAAAGTAGAAACAAGGAACAAAACACTTAACAAAATTCTTTATACAAAGTGTTTTTTAAGTGTATTTCCATTAATTTATACTCAACAACATAATATGGCCATTGACCAGCTTCACATTAGAAGGGTATTTAAGGTTGCTCAAGATTAGATAACCCTTTTATGGACATGGTCCACCTTATCGTGACATCTCATGTAAGGCACCCAACCTTGTGCCCTTACCCTGAGAATATAGGAAGGTACACAAGGTTTGTATAATGGACAATCTCTGTTATGTTTAAGGTTTGGTCAACATATTTCAAGAAAAATGAATGTACTAATCATCAGGAACAAGCAGCTCAAACAAGTAATTATCTAGCCATTCATTGATATGAGCATACATACAAATAAGAAAAAACATAGTAGGGTCAAGAAATTAAGTGTACCTTGATTAGAGAAAAAGATTAACAATTTCATTTAGAAAACCATATAAAATCAAGCTTGACTAGATTTGGCAATTAAGTCATCATAGAGATCATGACATTACAAATGAGTATAATTGCATTAATACCAGTAAGATTAGGTAGCATTATTCATAATCATGGTGGTTGGATGTCTCACCTAGATCTAGATATCATATCTTCAACATAGGTTTCCACATTTCAACTAGTCATGCGAGTTAATTATCAAGTTACACTATACATCATGGATTTATTTAGAACTTAGGGTGACACATCAAAACTAAAATTAGGGGTCAAGATAAGGATTGTAGATCGTTAAATAGGTCAATCATAAAATTTGAGCAAGCTTAGTCAACATGAGCATCAACATAGCTAAACTAGTCATTATCATGCAAGATTGTTATCATTAGAGTATGTATGGAGTCTACTTGAGTTATGTGTCATTCTAATCATCAAGAGGCTGATCTCAAAGTGTAAAATAGCATGGATGATTATTTGAGTAAGATTCATGTGAGATTAGAAACTTAGTTACCGACATGCATACTAGATCACATTTCAACTCAAGACTACGCATGTAGTCACATTAGGGAACATGAGTGATTCATAAAGAACTTTGGAGTATAAGGCATGATAAGTTACTGATTTCATGGCCATATAAACATAATTGAGTAGCTTTGGGTCAATAAAAACATAAAGTTTAACATTCATCACAAATGTGCACATAAGGCAATATTAGGACACATTAAGAATAAAAAGATCATCATTAGTGTCCATGAAGGGTCAAGATAGAAAAGGATAGTATTTGAGGATGAAATCTACTTATTTAGAACAATCATAGGTGTTTGGAGAACACTTGAACAAGTTATAACATAAAAGAATGAATCTTTTGTACATATGTCCATTTGGGGTCATTTAGGAAATTTTAGACCAGTTTAGGGATCAAGGACAAAAAAGTTCGAATCTTAGTTCAACATGCATCAAAATTTAATGATTTAGGTCAAGCATGAGGATATAATAACATACAATTAAGGTTAGTCATAAAAAGAGTATCATGTAGCATAACAACCTTTTTTAAGTCATTTTATCAACATAAGGTCATTTTAGAGTACAAAAGCTAGCAAGGTTTTAATATTGATATAAGAGGGTGTTCAAATTACCGATATAAGGTTAACATCAAAGTTGGAGACACAACATATCAAGGTAATGCATCCAATAGCATAAAATATCATAAAAGTACCTCAAAAGCATGTATTTTGGAATATCAATGGAGGAGCAAGCAAATCTCGGGCCTGGAAGTCTTTTTAAATAAAATATCACGTTTTTTTATCAAAAAGACATATTCAAAGTCTATGTTTCGATCTAGGATGAGAAAGATACAATTTTTCAAAGAAATACCTTGATCCAGTAGATCTTGGCCAATAGATTTTAATCGAATGGTGAGGACAAGGCTAGTAGAAGCTTCACTGCTGGGCTCCTGGGGCCTTGGCATTTGGCTCTTGACTCCTGGACCAAAGGCACATATCTAGACTTAGTGAGGTAGAACAAAAGTTGATTGGGACCATCTAATAAATGGTCCTCATAGCTCCCTCCACCTTCTATCCAACAACGTCTGTTGCACTCGCGGTCTGTCCCTCGTGACATTTGTGTGTGGTACCCACAGTGGCGTGATATGTCGGGGAAGGGGGATGGATGTATAGGAAGGATTCCCAGACACTGAAAATGTGTTGGCTACAATCATTGGAGCATGGAGATGACTAAGGAATACGAAACTTGGTGCAAGGATAAGGGGAAAGGCGGCGCCTAACTAGGCCATCCATGGTGGCATCCATCGACAAAGGAAGGAGAAGAAGAAGGCAAATCGGAGCTAGGGTTCATGAAAGAGGGGAAAAAAGGGGGTAAATGAACAAAAATAAGAAAGGAAAGCATAGGGATCATCAATTTAGGTAATGGGGACTTGTATCTCCAGATTGGCCAAGGAAAAGTATAGTTGCAGGTTGTTGTACATTATATGACACAAGGTAGAAGACGACCTAGGGTTGTTGGATTTGGGTCCATCATGGACCACGAGTCAATCTGATGGCTAATAGTAGGGATCTGAGTTTAAAAAATTGAGCGATCTCATTGGTGGAGAGCATATTCCATGGATTGTTGGGCTATTTAAGTTGTTTTGAAAGTGTGTTTCTTTGACAACCTTATAAAATTCATAACTTTCAAACCGTAACTCCGATTGACATGAAAGTTTGGCCGTTAGTTTGAAAATTTCTTCTAATCCTTCTATTCAAAGTTTGTATCCATAAATATAATGTAGAGGGCACTCAAGTTTGGCAAAAATACTTTCAAAAGTGAAATTATACATTCAACTATAGTTAGTAAAGCATGATGTGGCATTAATTGAGTTCCATTTCGTCAATTGAGTAAAAAGTGATTCCAAATCATATAATTGGGTATGAGGGAGGTTGTTAAGAATAATAGAGTGTCAAATGAGTCAATATGTGCATAAATTTAATGAAAGTGGAAATCCAGGTTATCACGTCCTCCCCACCTTAAAGGAATTTTGTCCCCCAAAATTAAACCAATCCATCCCTTGAGATTTAAGATTTCATATTCAATATTGTAATCACTTGGTATTTTCTCAACCTCAACAATATTTCACAACTGAGATATCAAGTATCTAGATCAAAGTACAGTTACATCGATCATCGAACTGGCAAGATAATCATATGAGTCACAAATCGGGAGAAACCATCCTATAGATCGCAAATTTGGAGAGATCACATTTTTAGTTCAAATGAATAAGACTATTTGAATCAAGAGTCAAGAATGACTTTTATTCCCAGCAATTAGTGTCTTAGATTCTACATTGGCCAAGGTGAGGTTATACATCCATGATTTAGAATTTATATGTCCACAACTTGAGACATATATCATAATTTCATGCTCAGAATTAATGGAAGGTCCCACCCTAGTCCGCATGGAGCTCACCCTTTAGTCATAAATCAAACGAATCAACATAGTCACTTTCAAATTTGAGGTTTGGGAACATGAAAGTTTCCAGTCATATATCAAAGGTGATCTCAAGATCCAAATAGGGTGATCATAGGAGTCAGGTCAAAATCAAGATCAATGATCAAGAGTCAAGACTTCATACATCAATATCAAGAGTCTAGTTTGGACTTCAAAGTCATAAGTCCAAACATTTCGAAGCTAGGTTTTAGATTACTATTTAGACCTTAGGGGTTATCATTCATCCATACACATAAATCGACAAACTATCAATCAACATGTCGAGCAACATTCAAGATATGAACAACATTTCGATATACAAATGTCGAGTTCATTATCATGGTATTCAAGGTTGATGAATGATCTAGACCTAGGTCTTTCTAGGAATTTAACCACTAACTATGGTCACTAACATCATATCTGAGATCATCAATGAATCTCATAATTAGGATCGAGTATGAGAGTCATCATAGAGTTGACCTATTAGAGGCTTAGGTCAAGAAATCACAATCGGGGGAAGGGGTTACCTTTCCTAACTCTAAATAATCCATAAGGTAAAAATTTACAGTTAGTCAAAATAGAGATGTGACCTAGGTTAGGGGAATTACAAGTCAATGACTACCCTAATCTAGCACATTAATCTACATTAATCATGAGTCATTAAGCATATCCAAATAGGGCGAGTATGGACTATACAATTGTATGTCTCAAGATCATGAGTCAAACATCAAGATAATATTAAAGAAATCATATTTCAAGATTTTGCAATATCAAGGTCATAATAGTAGAAATCATGTTTCAAGATTTTGCACTATTGAGGTTGCAATTGTGTTCCCTTCCTTACATGGTCAAGGTAAGGGTATATTTTAGAAATGTAGAAGTCAAATTGGGCACTCCAAGAGTAGAGCATAATAGCAAAAGAGTTTGATAAATTTCCATCGTATAATTATAAATTGGGATCACCAAGAGGCATAGAAATCAATAGGGAAGATGCATCTTGTATCAAATTCTTTCATCATGATTTTGAGAGTCCAAGGGCTTAGTCATTCCAAGGCATAATCGTCATGTATATCAAATAGGGAAACATTTTGCTTAATATTGTTTAAGGTTTAGTCAATAATAGGGCATCATGGATTCAATCAAATAGGGACCTCATCAAAATGAGGTATAATGTACAAATTCTCATGATCTCATATTATCAAAATCTATTATCATTTTACCTCAAACATAGAAAGCATGTTGTCTAGATTTGGTAAAGTTGAGTTTATATCATCTTAGGGGTCATACATGAGTACTTTTCATTTGTTATAATTGAGTTTTAAATTAAAGTTAGATCACGACATCATCATCACTTTACTCATATTTTACCTATTCATTCAAATTTTAGTTTTCCCCATGCATAAGCTACCCAAAATTGAGAAATCATGTGATTGATAGCCGTGAGTAGAATAATCACATGAGGAGATGAGAAGCTCCCTAATCATCTAATGGGTGTCTTAGGGTTGTCCTTGATAAGAGATGAGATTCTAGAAGACTCTCTAAGGTATGCAGAATTGGGTTATTAATCATGCATATCGGATGTGTGATTGTTCTAACACCATTTGTCACAAAAGTGTTTGTTACACTGATTTCACACTCCTAACGGCTACATAGCCACTGGCGAGTGGACCTAGGTGCAATCCCCATAATGGATCACATAACATATGCATGAATAAAACCACAAATAAGAAGAAGGTAAGAGATAACAAGATACTAAACATGGAGATATGAGATATATAACAATTTCTATATTCAAGTAAACCCATTTTGTATTTCATTTCTGAACTTAGACTGTTGAGAGAATCATATCTTCATTTGGCAACTACAAATTTGATAAACACAATATGTTAATGCTAAATAATTGAGTATGCTATGAAAAGGCATGTAAATAGTTTAAGAGTAGTATAAAGGTTTCTTGGCTAGAAACATCATATAAGAAAGAAATAGAAACAAGTCCTAAAACACTTAATGACATTCTTTAAACAAAGTGTGTTTTAAGTGTATTTCCATTATAATCAACAACATAATATGGCCATTCACCAGCTTCCCATTGGTAGGGTCTGATAACGGTGCTAAACATTAGATAACCCTCTTATCGACATGGTCCACGTTATCTTAACAACTTAAGTAAGGTGCCCAACCGTGTGCCCTTACCCTGAGAATACAGACATGTATACGATGTTTGTATAATGGACAAGCTCAATTATGTTCAAGGTTTGTTAAATGTAATTCAAGCAAGACAAACATACTAATCATAGGGAACAAGTGTCTCAAACAAGTAATTATCTAGCCAACCATTCATATGAGCATACATACAAACAAGACAAAACATAGCAGGCTCAAGAGATTAGTTGTACCTAAATTAGAGCACAAGATTAACCATTTCGTATGGAAAATCATATATAATCAAGCTTGACTAGATCTTAGAAATTAAGTCATCATAGAGATCCTAACATTACAAATGAGTATAATTGCATTCATATCAGCAAGATTAGGTCTCATTATTCATAATCATGGTGGTTGTATGTGTCACCTAGATCTAGGTATCATATCTTCAACATAGGTTTCCACATTTCAACTAGTCATGCGAGTTCATTCTCAAGTTGCAATATACATCTAGATTTATCTAGAACATAGGGTAACACATCACAACTAAGATTAGGGGTCAAGATAAGGATTGTAGATCATTGAAAAGGGCTACTATAAAATTTGAGCAAGCTTAGTCAAAATGACTATCGACATAGCTAAACAAGTCATTATCATTCAAGATTGTCATCATTACAGTATATATGGAGTCTACTTGAGTTATGTGTCATTCCAATAATAAAGATATTAATATCAAAGTGTAAATTAGCATGGATGTTTATTTTAGTAAGATTCATGTGAGACTAGAAACTTAGTTACCAACATGCATACTAGATCACATTTCAACTCAAGATTAGCCATGTAGTCACATTAGGGAACATGAATGATTCATAAAGAACTTTGGAGTATAAGGCATGATAAATTACTAATTTCATGGTGACATAAACATCTTGAGTATCTTTTGGTCAATAAAAGCATAAATTTTAACATTCATCATAAATGTGTACGTAAGGCAATATTCAGACACATTAAGAATAACAAGATCATCATTAGTGTCCAAGAAGGGTCACGATGGAAAAGGATAGCATTTGAGGGTGAAATCTACTAATTTATAATAATCGTAGGCATTTGGAGCACACTTGAACAAGTTATAAAATAAAAGAATGAATCTTTTGTGCATAGGTCCATTTGGAGTCATTTAGGCAACTTTTGATCAGTTTAGGGATTAAGGACACATAAAGTTTGAATATTAGTTCAACTTGCATCAAAAGTTATTAATTTAGGTCAAGCATGAGGATTAGAAGCATATACAATTAAGTTTAGGCATAAAAGGAGTAACATGTAGCATAAAAGCTCTTTTTAGGTCATTTTGTCAACATAAGGTCATTTTAGAGTACAAAAGCTAGCAAAGTTCTAATGTTGACGTAAGATGGTGTTCAAATTACTGATATAAGGTTAACATCAAAGTTTGAGACACAACATATCATGGTAATGCATCCAATAGCATACAACATCATAAAAGGACCTCAAAAGCATGTATTTTGGATTTTTAGTGGAGGAGCAAGAAAATTAAGGGCCTGAAAGTATTTTTAATGAAAATATCACATTTTTATGATCAAACAGACATATTGGAAGACTATGTTTGGATCTAGGATGAGAAAGATACAATTTTTCAAAGAAATACCTTGATCTAATAGATCTAGGCCACTAGATTTTAATTGAATGGTGAGGAGGAGGCTAGGGGATGCTTCACTGATTGGGTCTTGGGGCCTTGGCCATTGTGCGTGTTTATCCTTGGTGAAGCAAACTAGAAGTTTATTGGGACCATCCAATCAAGGGTCAACGTCGCTTCCTCCTTCTTGGATCCAACAATGCATGTTGCGCTCGCGGATCTGTTCCTCGTGACATCTGCGTCTGATACCCACATCACCATGGTACTATGGGAAAGAAGGGATCCCCAGCCCCCGAAAATGTGTTGGCCACCATTGTTTGATCATGGAAATGATGAAGGAATAAGAAATGTGGTGCAAGGAGAAGGGGAAAGGCGGCGCCTAATTAGGCTGTCCATGGTGGCAGCCATGGGCAAAGGAAGGAGAAGAAGAATGCAAAATGCTACTAGGGTTCGCGAAAGAGGCAAAAAGAAGAGGAAAATGAACAAAAATAAGAAACGAAAGCAATGGTATCGTCAACTTAAGTGATGGGAACTCGTATCTCCATATTGGCAAAGACAAATGGGAGTTGGTAGGCTGATGTACCTTGTCTGACACAAGGTAGAAGATGACTGAGGGCCATTGGATTTGGGACCATCGTTGACAAAGAGTCGATCTGATGGCTGAGAGTAGGCATCAAGATTTCAAAAATTGAGCTATCTCATTGGTCAAGAGCATATGCCACAGATTTCTAAGGTGTTTAAGTTGTCTAAAATTGTGTTCTTTGACAACCTTGTAAAATTCATAACTTCCAAATCGTAACTCCGATTGACATGAAATTTTTGTTGTTATTTTGAAAATTTCTTCTATTCCTTATGTTAAAGTTTCAATCAAGAACAATAATGTAGAGGTTTTGGAATAAAAAAATACTTTTAAAAGTGAAATTATGCATTCAACTATAGTCAATAAAGCATGATGTGCCATTTATTGCGTTCCATTTTGTCAATTGAGTAAAAAGTGATTCCAAATCATAAAATTGGGTTTTATGAGGTTGTTAAACATAATAAGAGTGTTTAATGAGTCAATATGTTCATAAATTTAATGATAGTGGAAGGTTATCACACAAGATTCCTATACTTTTATGATTATGAAATTTCATATGCTCAATATCTCAGCTAGAGATATGTCATGGGATGACTAAAGTTCATGAATTATGTTTATATGAAGAAAGGATGTATTCCAATCATATTTTTAAATAACATTTCATATGAATACTCAAGACTACAAGGTAATAAATGCGATTAAAATTTCCATACTTCCATGGTCACATGATATAACCATGTATTAAGATTTTAAGTATAAACAAGCTATTAAGTGTCCATATATATATGATCTAAGAACTAATAATTTATTTAGATTTCTTAGAATAATTAAGATGTAAGATTTAAGAAAATTATCATAATATAAGTTTTGAACAACTTAAGACATGATCAAGTTTTTTAGATGAAGAATCTATTGAGATTAAAAAGTATAGCCAATTGAGTTAATATTATTATAAGATTATGATGCATTAAGTTATGATTAAGTTGCAAGATAAATCTTTGTAAGGTTCATGTTTTAATATTTAAGGGTTAATTTTTAAGCTCATATGAATTCATTAAGATTCATGGTAAGATCATATTTAATTTGTAAGTCATCTTGTCAGAAATCATGTTTTTAGATATTTATACTTAAGTTACTTTCGAATATTTTACCTAAGTTACTTACATATACTTAGTATTGCTATATTCACTCCATATCCTTTTTCCTAATACTTTAGACTCATTTTTTAGGTATCTAGTATAAAAATTTAATAAAGTTGTTCTATCAAATCATAGTTTTAGAATAAGGTTTATCTAGATAATAAGAATATAATATTTAGATACAAACTTAGATTTACTCATTATGTGAGTAGTCAGATATTGGATAAGGGTTCTAGACCCAATCTCAATTATGTAGTAATTGAGATTCATATTCGTATTAGGATGTAGATTCAATTCAGACTTTAAGAGTAGAGATTCAGATTCATAATGTTATACATGTTTAGTACTCACTATTCAGTTTTAGCATAAGATAGGTTAATATTTAGAATTTAGTAATTATAGAATTAATATAATTAATTATGAACCTTAACATAATGCATTATATGGTAAGTCCTCATTAAGTTAGTGATGGGATGATTCAGAGGCATCTATTGCCAATTCAGAGGAGTGTTTACTCCAATTCAGATGTACTTCAGTACCAATTCAAGGCGTTGCCACATCAATTAAGAGACACCTCGGTGTCATTCAGAGGCATGTACTGCCAATTCAGATGTACTTTAGTACCAATTCATGGCATAGATACGCCAATTCTGGAGGACTTATTGTATAGTGGTGTACACAGTTAGATATAAATCATAAATAAAAGATACCCTAATTTAGAGCATGTCCATAATCTCATCAATACATATGATGAGAGAGAAACAGATAAGATAACTATGACCCAGACACCTTGGTGCAAATCATAAGACCTAAGTACCAGAGTACAAGTCTCCAAATAAATATAAAGTTGAAAGGTAAGAATTAAGTTGAATAAATAAGAGACAGTATGTTTTAGATTGTACTTAGAGCTTAATTTTAGTGTCATATATATAATGTCCAAGAATATTCTATAGAATTTTATTTCTTCAGTAATGTATATTCTATAATACTCATGACACTTACTGTAACAATTTTTTTTCTCAATGCATGGGTGAGGAGGCGATGCCTGAATGGTTTGGTGTAATTGAAGACCAAAAGAACAAGTAAAGGACTAGGAGATTTTTCAAGTATAGCCTGGTGGGATGCCATTATCTAAGTCAATTTATAGTTTTAGATATCTTTTATTATGCTTAGTTATGTTATTAAATAGATTAGATTTCAAGAAGAACAAGTTGTAGTTTTATTTTGTCAAGAACTATGTATGAATCATTTTTAAATCAAACCATGGTGTTTTCATTTACTTTAATTGCAAGGATCAACATATTGTGACACCCCCTTGAGTAAGAATGCTCTTATCAGTGATGTTTATATGTTGTGAAAAGTGGGGTGTTATATTATGGTATCAGAGCAATTTGATAAATGGCCACTAGGCATATATTATTCTCATAGTCACCCTATAATGAAGATATGAGATTAGGGTTTAGAAATGGATTCTCAAAGAAGGATACCATGACCTAGATGACTAAATTTTTCACCTTAGAATAAATAGATATGTTAGAGATATATGGCTACCTAGTTTATATCTCAAGTATCAACCTAACCGTAGCTAATGAGATAGCCTCTCCATTCTCATTGGTTATGGCCAGCCAATTGAGAATTGAGAAGGGATGTCATAAGCATTAGAGTTTTGATGCATTTATCCTTTCTTACTAGTTCATGTGATATGGGACACATGTATTAGTAGGTTAGTGAGAGGTAGTACTACAAGATTCTATATCTTTGAGTATGTGCCTGATCACCACATATCTAGAAATGTAGGAGTAACCTAAGACCTAAGATTAGTTAACCATCTTCACCTAATGTTAGAAAGTCATGACAAGGTTGAGGTAAATTCCCTAAGTATAGTGATAAGTTTGGTTTCATAAACCCTAAGTATGAGTCTAAATAATACTAAGTGACGGTTAATCAATGTCGACATAAAACTTTTATGAATTTTAAATGACATATGTACATATCTCTTCTAATGCAAAAGTTTAAACATAAATGAAGAGGCAAGAAAACCCCCAAGGTGGGTAGTATCCAAAAGAAAATTTTGAGGACAAAACATATCTTAAGATGGGTAGAATTGTAACATCCCAAAATTTAAAAGTCTAATTTAAGCATGAAAATTTATTTATTTTTAAATAGGAATTGTTGAGAGTCTTAATGCAAAAATACCAGGAATGGTAATTCTTATAAGAAATTGAATTAAGAAAAATAAATTGGGACTCAAAATAGATTTTCTCTTTCATCTATGCATTATTTATTGCAAAAATTCAATAGTATCCCCCATTTCCTTTTTCTCTCTCCTACCATTAAGGATGTTCATAAGAAATCAAAGAGGAAGGAAAAGGAGTGGAATTCAAAAATATACATAAGACAACTTGGGCAAGAAGTTTCCAATTCTTTTAATAGCTTCTTTCATAAAAGGGAAACCACAGTTTACCTCTTTCTCTCCCCATACAAAACAACTTTTGAGGAGGCATAAGTATTTATCTCAAAATTTGGCTCAAGATCTCACAATGGAAAGTCTTTTTCACATTATTGAATATGATAATGCGTTGGAATTAATTTAATACAAATATAGAAATTATGAGAAAAATATGTGTTGAACTTGAATTTGATTGACTAGGAAGGATCTAGACTTCCTTATTATAGTGTTTTCAAATTTTGGGTTCGTTTGGTCCATGTTTGACCCTCCAAATTAATGAGGCAAGTTTACATAAAAGTATGAGTTAAGTTTAATGGAAAATTGATTAATGTGACGTATACAACAAAGTTTTGGACATTTTACATGTCATATGCCCCTTTGATTTTCTTTTCCTTTTTTGCACGCATCAACAACAATTCATCCTTTATCCAACAGTCAGGAGATTTTCTCCTACCTCCACTCAAGTCATGGGTCTGAGTACAAATTCATTACATTCCTTTCCTTAATTTGTTCTCTCTTGTTTCTCCATCTTTTCACATATTTTATTCAACATCACGTTCATCTCTCTTCCCCACTTAAAATGAGACTTCACTCTCCTTCTTTTAAGATCTTATGATGAAATGCCAAAATTAAGGCTTCCTCCCCTCTCTGCCAAAATCCAATGTAACCAGCCCATTATCTCCCATTGCCTTGTTAGGTACCCTAGAGAACCAATAGGCCCAGACCCATTCTCCTCCACCCTTAATTAGATCTCCAATAACCTCGAGCTCTTGGTCCTACTCATCGTTGCTCTCTGACAACCTGGATCTATAGCCCACCGGTGATAGAGCCTTAGGAGTAACTAAAGATTGGGTAAGCATCTAGGAACTTCTAGTTTCCTTTTCCTTTTTCCCATTTCTGTTGCGATAACCTTAGTTTTCTGGTCCTATAGATAAGTTTTTAGACTTCACTAGTGCTTTCCTCCATGGCGTTTCAATGTGTCTTTGACCTTAGTTTTTCATATCCTGACTTCATGTGACTCTAGGGAATGATTTCCCTCACCTAGTTTCTTGTCTCCACAACTTTAGTTTCTTTTCCCGTATTCAGATTCCTCTGCCTGAATCTAGCCATCTTTTTAACGTGTTCAAGGATGAGAATTTTCTGGCTTCATCAAGTTTGTTCCTTTGATTAGCATCAGCCAGACATAATAATTCACAACATTAGTTTCCTCCTTTCCTTTTTGTCTAGTTCCTCTTGTTGTTCCATGCTTTCCATAGTTTTCTAATGAGTCGAGGTTGCTGCTCTGGCCACATCTGGATCCTTTGTTGAGGGTCATTTTCGTTTTTTCCATAAGACAGAGTTAATGCTCCTCTCCAACTCTCCTGAGAGGGCCACTTCATTAGATTGCACAGGGGATCACTAATATTGCTGCTCAAGATCTATGGCATGAATAAAAAACAAACCCGATCAAGTAATGACCATAGTACACACGTTGATTCAATTGAGGTATTAACATTGCCTAGTCTTTTTGGCCCTTTTAATGCACGTGACTTAGTGACCGTGTGTTTTGTTTTGAGTAGGCATGTTCCATGTGGCCTTTTTGATTGGGACACTTCGACGACAAGACCTACTGTGTTGGGTCAATGGGCTCTAGAGGGGGGTGAATAGACTTCAAAATTCTCACAAGACAAATTAGACCACCAAATTATGTAAAGAGTAAAAGCTTAGACAAGAAGCAATTTGATGTATTAATCTAACATGCATAGAAAGGATGAGTAAGAAGGATAAGCAAGCACTTGGACATGTGGTTTAGAGTGGTTCCATGTCCTAAACTTAGGAGCAATGTCAGTCCACTACCTAGAGTGGGTTGGTCTCTAGGATTTACAATCTTGGTACTCTTATATTCCACAATAAGATTACAAGACACAACAACCACACATCCAAGGGCTTAGTACCTCAAGCAAAGATCTTCAACCTATAGAAGGAGCTTATACACTTGAACCATGGAGTCCTCAGCCATCAACATCGACTTACGCACTCCTTCCTTCAAGTCTTCTGCCTTCAAGGGATTACCTGTCTTCCTTGAGCATCGCCTTGACTATCTCCTTCACTTGGATATCTTGAGCACCTATCTCCTTCACTTGGAGATATGGAGCACCTTGCTTTCTTCAACCTTGAAGAACAACACCTCCTTGTCCTTCACTTGGAGAAGATCTTCAACTTTATCTTCAATGGGAATTGAGGTACGAAGATGGAGGAGGAGAGCTTTACATCAATACAACGAGTATCTCTCCTACAAAAGAACCTATAGCACTCATTCTCACAAATTTGACTTGAAGGTAGAGAGAAAAAGGGGCTCAAAGGGTTAGAACACTCTCAACTATGTTAGAACCAAGTTTGCAATTAATGAGCAGCCTTGGAATGAACTCCAAGAGGTCCTATTTATAGTTGAGGGTGCCCCTTTAAGTTGTGGGACACTTAAATACAAAAATAGCCATTTTTTTTATCAAAGCAACGACTCTATTTTTGCTCAAAACACACACCAACGGTAACATCACTTTTTATGCAAAATTCCATACAGTGCAATTGGTCGAGTTTCAATAAAGTTAACTCGACCGATCAAGTAAAAGACAAAACGATATGCAAACTGTCGGTCGAGTTTGTCCTGGGAAAACTCGACCAATCATTGAAGATCATTTTGGTCAGGCACTCGATCGGTCAAGTTCTGTGAAAACACAACTCAACCGATGCTATATCCAGAAAACTAACCAAGATGGATCGGCTGAGTTTGTCCTGGGGAAAACTAGATCGATCAACAACCTATTGTCAATCTTTGGAAAATGCATCTAAAGTTATTTAACTTTGGTGTTTTATGTCCCAATCATTTTTCTCATATATGTTACAAGTCAATTCATCATTACAAGTGATTACAAAAATGTTCTAAGGTCATTTACATAGATTTCCACAAATACACACTTGTAGCTCTTTGACTTGAACTTGAGCCATTCTAGGGCTTTTGATTTTGGATCCTTTTCATGTACCTAATACCTGAAATCAATCTTTAATATACATATTAGATACATATGAGTGGAATGGTTAAGTCATTATCAAAACATGGAAAATGTATAACCTCAAGGTCAACATTCTCCCCCTTTTTGATAATGACAAACCATTCCTCAAACATATTGAAAAAAGATGTAGAAGTTATACCTTTGCCTTGTGAATTTGGGGGATTCATGATACGGACAATGTGAAATGCTCCCCCTCAATCAATGCTTCCTCTAACCTGCATGATTAGTCTATCTATACATAGAAATGACAATCTACATGTAGGATGTAGTCCTTTGCAAGTTCACATGATGAACAATGAATGAACAAGAAAAGGATCCCACAAGCTAAAAGCAGTAGTATAAGAATGAATACCAATATGACTGAGTTTCAAGACTTGAAATATCTCTCCTCCTTTTGACATTATCAAAAAGTAAGGGGAGTAGAATAGCATAAACTCAGGTCTTCTCCAAAACACAAGCAATCACATATGTAGAAAGAAAAACCAATCACATAGCATATATCACACAAAGACAGAAGATAACATACAATCTAAGTTGTAAGAAAAATATGGAAGAAGATGGCACCAAAACATACAATAGATCAGAGTAAAAAGCCATAGTGCACATCAGATATATAAAAACTCATAGATATGTTCACATGAGAGCAACTACAAGCATAAGACGATGAAAACAAAGATAAAATAATACCACTCAGATATGTGTGCCAAGGTGTTTCTTATACAAAATAGTCTAGAAAGATGTATATGATAAGCATGCTAGACTACAAACTAAGAAACAACCTAAACATCTAAGCTATCTATATCTACGGTATGATTATCATCTCCAAGCATGTAGTCCTCATCTTTGTCAGAAGGTGGAGCAGCAGTGCCATCATCATCAGAGTCAGCACCATCACCATCCCTATCATCTGAAGTGTCCTCACCATCACCATCATCATCAGCCTCAACATCGTCAGCCTGGTCCAGCATCTCCTCATCAGTTGGAGGTCTAAAAGAGTGACCGGGCCGACGAGTATTTTGCTCAACCCAAGACATACTAAGAGCGTGAAGCTCATTGGCCTGTGGGAAGGATGGAGCAGAGTCTCCAAGGTTGGCAAGCAGTGGCCATGGGGCCAATAGGAAATGGTAGATAGACGGGAGCGGAGCTACCAGTAGCAAAAGGTGGCGGAGGTGGAGGAGCAGCAGCAGAAGGCTCGGGAGCGGGGTAGGAATGATTATATGCATAGGAAGCATAATCACTATGGGGGTAGGTCTGGTAGGTGGGATAAGGGTGAGCACAAGATAGGTTCATGGTAGACATGATGGAGCACATATCCTAATGTAGATGGTCCAAAACTTGTTTGTGGCAAAGCGTTCAAAACATACATCATTAAATAAGCACAAGCGATCACGAACATTGGATTATTGAAATCACTAAAAATTTAAACCTTTTGCAAAGAGATCCAAACACAGGAAAACTCTTTGATCAAGAACCAATGTATTTCATTCACATCCTGGTTCATAAGTACATAACATGTACCATCTCTATTCGAGAATTACATACAACGGTTGCTTTGTCAAACTATACGTAAGCAACATAAACCTCGAGGCGTTCAAGCCAAAATCTCGGATTGATGATAAAAGAACTATCTACTGACTCCGAGGACCTGAGATTATAGATACGGCACATAGGACTTTCTATACAAAACTTGACAGCCAGTGCCTCCACCTGAGATATCACTGTTGTCCCTGTTGTTGTTGCTGCTCTTCCCTTGCTATCGGGTTCCTGCCTCTTCTTCTGCGTTTACCTAAAAACTTGGATCCCACGGGGGTGAGACAATTGAAAATTGTCCCAGCGAGAGATATAACTCTCCTCTAGAAACATTATTATTGCAGTTTAATGATATCAAATTGGGTAGAGGATAAGCAGTTTAAAGCATTCTCATCTTTTAAAGCATTGCAACTATTTATGATAGAACAATACATCATCTATTCTCTTAATAAGGAATAGGAAGAACATGTATATCATTTATCCATCATATTATACCATCATGTCAAACTTCTCTTGTGACACTCATTATCTTGATATGTCACCCATGAGACATTCTTGTTTCAATCTGTTGGCCTTAGCCAATCTGCTAAACAGATATGGGATTATATCTACCATGTACTCATATATCATTAATACAGGCATTGGGTTATTACCAATCCTGTGTCATCATTACAAGCATTGGGTTATTACCAATCCTGTGTCATCATTATAGGCATTGAGCCTCTGCCAGGTATTGGACTCTTCCAAACCTGATTACACCGCCAAGAATTGGACACTACCAATCCTGATTTCACAGGAAGGCATTGGACTTTAACCAACCCTGATTACACATCCAAGCATTGGACTCTAACCAATTCTGATTACACAGCCAGGCATTGGACTTTAACCAACCCTGATTACACAACCAGGCACTGGACTTTAACCAATCCTGATTACACAGCCAGGCATTGGGCTTTAACCAATCCTGATTACACAACCAGGCATTAGACTTTAACCAATCCTGATTACACAACCAGACATTTTACTTTAACCAACCCTGATTACACAGCCATGCATTGGACTTTAACCGGCCCTGATTATACAGTCAGGCATCGGACTTTAACCAATCCTTATTACACAACCTGGCATTGGACTTTAACCAATCCTGATTACACAACCAGGCATTGGACTTTAACCAATCTTGATTACATAGATCATGGGATATAAATTCCTTTAACTCGTCATTGATCATCACATCCTTCTCTAGAATCTGAACCCTGAGGTTAGCCTTCATAGCTTTTCACATTCTTTATTGAATACAATTGTTCCTTTTATTAAGTTTATTAAAACATTATAATTTCTTACAATAAACTTTTATAATCATCTTGGTACCTCTAACTATGCCACATTTGTTCTCATTGCTCATAAGGCCCATAAAGCATCTTGTCACCTCTCACTAGGCAACATTTAACCATATGGCTTACAAGGCCATTAAACATCTCATCACCTATCACTAGGCAACATCTAATCATATGGCTCGCAAGGCCATTACACATCTTGTCACCTCTCACTAGGCAACAATAATATATTACCTCATGTAATACAATAGTAACACCACTATTCCCTCAATAGGGTTAGGGCTTACTATTCACGTCACATTAGTGTTTCTCATGTCCCATTACCCAATTTAGGGCTAGGGTTTCCCATCTCACATTAATTAGTATTTCATATTTATCAAATAAACCTTAATATATTGCTCCACATCTCTAGGAGCATCCATTAACATCTCGAGTATTCAATCATGTTTATTACTCTTAACATTTATCATTAAATGATTATCAATACAAGGTATGAGTTCATTTCTCATTCTTATCATGGTATGATTACATCATACCCATTGGTTTGGCTTAATCCCATTCTCAAGGTTTATTAGCCTGTACTTATCCAAGTATATCAAACTCATTACATTTCATTGTAACAATTTACATAACACACTTCATGTGTTTCTCGTCCAAGTATATCGGATTTGAGGTGCATCAAGGTATTTCAACCCTAAAATTCTAAAAGTGGTATCTATCATATCTTGATGTATCACTTTCCTCATCACTTACAACTTACTTGAGTTATCAACTTATCTTGGATTAAGGTATTTTCCCATCTTAATACTTTCATCCACTAACCTACCACTTTTACCATGAAGTGCATAGGTCACACACAAGAATGGTCCAACTATCTTCAATGATATGGACTCATTTTAGGTTAAGGCATTGCTTACTATAAGGTTGCCTATGATTAACCATTTGAGATATTTCACCTTTATAAGGCATTACCCATTATTTATCATTAGGGTTCTCTCATACCATTAACCAATAATTAGGGTTATGGCTTATCGTCATATTGCCTAATATTATGGCTTCATGTATTAAAACTCAAAATTAGAGTTTCACATACCTTCACCCTACATTAGGGCTCCTCATCATACCATTGCATAGGGTTTCACATGGCATCACCCTCAATTAGGGTTTCACATGGCATCACCCTCAATTAGGGTTTCACATGGCATCACACTGAATTAGGGTTTCACATGGCATCACCCTCAATTAGGGTTTAAATTCAATTATCCACAATTAGGGTTTGCTATTCATCCTAATTAGGGTTTCCATTCAATTACCCATAATTAGGGTTTACTATTTATCCCAATTAGGGTTTCATTTTCCATTACCCATAATTAGGGTTTCTTATATCATCACCCTTAATTAGGGTTACATCATTACCCTAGATTAGGGTTTCACTCAGGATTGCCCTAATTTTAGTTTTATGGCTTATTAACCAGCTCGATTAGGGTTTCATGATCTCTTTACTAAGGATCATACCCTAATAACATATTATTCATGATTAATACTCATGTATGAATTCCTTTCTATCATCCTCTCAACTTGATTAGGTTACATCAACCTTTCAATCAAATATATATAACTATGGTTGACATAGTGTATTGAGACATTGCTTTCATAAGATTTTAGGGTTAACCATTCTAAATGTACTGATCATCTAGGTACTTTAGGGTTTCAACCTTTGTACCTATCATTGATAATCATTATTATCAACCATTGGATCAATGGATCAATCATCACCTTAAATATCCAAACGATTTGATCACTTTAGACCTCCATTCGGTTTTGGCATTTCAACACCAAATGGTTTTGAAACTTTTTGATTCCAAACGGTCCGGAGACCATTTGACACGAAACGGTTTCAAGACCATTTGGACTCGAATGGTCTCAAGACCATTTGGCCAAACCAGCTTGAAAATGGATTGTGTCAATTGAGGTATTCTTCAACCAAATTGAATAGGGTTTGCTTGTTGGATTGAGCACCAATTGAACTTATCAAATGTTCTTTTCAATCTAACTCCATTGGATCTTCATCCATCAATCAAAATCCACCATTGACCTCCAAATGATCCTGAGACCGTTTGATCCCAAATGGTTTCAAGACCATTTGGACTCAAATGGTCTCAAGACCGTTTGGTCCAACATCTTGAAACCGAAAGGATGAATAATTAGGGATTCTTCAACAAATCAATTCAGGGTTATAATTGGTGGATTGTCCATTCATAGAATCAATCAATTGGATCTGTTGGATCATCATCCAACATGTTGTACCCCTGATCAACACTTCCATTCAGTCAACCATGTCCAAACGGTTTGGAACCCCAACCTCCAAATGGTTTGCAAACTGTTTGGTCTCCAAACGGTTTGGTGAAACCGATTGGACCAAAATTCATGAAACCATTTGCAACTAAATTATGTTCAGATATGTGCTTATTATAAGGACCCTGACCTTCGTTGAGGGTTTATCCTATTTTCTTTGCTTAACCCTGGTGCTTAGTTGCCTGTTAATCACCCTTAGTGGTGATTAGGGTTTGTTTGTGCTTGTTGTGTGTTGGAGGTGCTACTTGCAATCAACCCAATTCTAGGGTTGTTGAGAAAGTTTGTCACCTTGATAGGTGTTTTTCTGTCTCTTTGCTTCCTCTAGTGTTGAGAGGAAGGGTTGGGCTCGTTGCTTGAGTTGCCTTGGGCTTGGATGAGCCTTGGTGGGCCTTGTTGTGCCTTGCTTGACCTTGTTGACCTTGTGTCGGCCTTAGGTGTGTCGCCCAGGGAGGTGTGTCGGGCATGGTGTTGGGGTGTATCATCCATGGACCCCCCATTGACCCTTTGACCTCGTTTGTGTCACCACTAGTGGACACTTGGTGCTTGATGCTTGCATGTGGCAATGACCTTGGACATGTGTTTAAGGCAAGATAGAGTGGTGGCATTGCCCATGGACAAGTGTCCCTAGGTGGGCGACACCTTGCCTTGTCTTACCTTGGTTTCTCCTCCATCCTCTGCTATATATATGTTCTCTTTCTCTTACTAATGATCCCTTTAGTTCCTTAGTTTCCCCTCCCCTTTGGTTGCACGACACCACTTCCTTTGCAATGCTTGGTAGTCGATCCTTATCTTGGAGTCTTCTTCTTCTTCCTCTTGAGGTGGTTGAATGTGTAGCTTGGTGCTAGGAGCTTGGAGCTTGCTTAAGGCGGGTTACATAACTCCTAACTCTAACCATAGTACCATCTTCTATATTTTCTTGTGATCATAATCGGCCATGTATGTTTCTAGAGGAGTTTCTTACTTAGTTGCACCTTTAATCTTGTTGTTATGGTTGAGGTTTGTACCTTTGTACCCTAGTTGGCCGAACCATGTTTTAGGGTTTCCTTGTTGAGCAACACTCCTTTCCCTCCTTGGTCTAGAGAAGTGAGCTTGAGCTCTAGTAATATGAGCAATACCCCTCTCTCATTTAAGTTGAGAGGTGAGCTTGTGTTCTAGTTGCTTGAGCAACACCCTCCTCTCACCATGGATCTGAGAGGTGAGCTTTTTGGTAGATGTAGACCTATGTTAAGGTTGATCCTTATGGTTGCCCGAGTTGTGATAGAGGTTATGCAAGACCCCTCTCTCTTGGTTGTTGAGAGGTGAGTCGATCTTCTTGATCAATTAGGGTTTGGTGCCCTTGTGCTTGAGGTTGATGACGATCTTGCTGGATTGTATCTTGCACGATATGACTTTGGGATGGTGCTTCCCGATACCCTCTCTTGGACTAGAGTTCTGGGTCGATATGATGAGGTTGTGTTGGGCAATACACCTTGGTCTTTGCCTTGTGTGTTGACCGATAGGATGAGGCTAGCTTGGTTGGACAATAGGCTCTCCCTTGGTGCCCTTGTATCAAAGATGGAGGTGTACTCCAATGGGCGTTATGGGGTTGGTCTGGGTGCCATGGATCTAGCCGATATGGTAGTTGTTGCCCGTTATAACCCTAACCCTACACACATGGATGAACGATACACATGCACCATACACATGGATGCACGATACACATGGATGCACGACACATATGGTTGCATGATACACCTTGAGGTGGTAGCCCGACATCCTTGCTTTAGGATTGGCTGAAATGTGGCTAGAATTTTTGGGCGATATGAGGGAAGTTACCCTACCTGATACCACCTCTAGTGAGGGTGCCCTACCCGTCACACTTCTTGTGAGGGTAGTGGGTACTTCTAGTAAGGGTCATGTTGCACCCGGAAACCCATCTGCTAGATCTTTATCATGCAATCATATCCTTATTGATAAGGAATTACGGATTATGGTTTGTGAACCTTTTGGCATGTTTGATAGTAGTAAGGTAATTGATATAGTAGAACACACATATGTGAGCATGACATATCTGAAACCCTAATGACATGATACTATATATGTTTATGATCGCTTTGAATCCTATATATATATATATATATATATATATATATATATATATATATATATATATATATATATATATATATATATATATATATATATGATGAGTAATGTTAAGCTTGGTAGCACATGAGCTGCTTCACATGATGATGTGACCCATGTCTATGGTCACAGGTTTGTGGCCTGAATGATAAATCATATAATCATCAATGTTGCCCTATGTTTGATAACAGGATCCTTCTGTTAATCCATGATAGTTTTAGTTATCTCTATGATTGTGTATACTAACCATGCATGTGTTTCATGTGGATTCATAGCTAGGTAAAGGGCTATGAGGTATATATGTTTGAATGACATTGCATTGATGGTCACTCTTGTTGATGAGATAACATGCATCACCTGTATAATGTGTTTAGGTCTGAGGACCTAAGTTTGGCTAAAGTTCCTGGTTGAGGTGTTATCCTCTGATGATGAGATATGGGATGGTTATCCCCAGTGATGAGAATGCCTTATGAGAAAGTGGTTTCTTGTGATGAGGGATTTTGTGATGGTGGTAACAATAATGTAGCTTAATGTTATGTATGTGTTACAACCTGGTTGCCTCAAAAATCCACTTAAAATATACTAACTAATTACAGTGGAACATATTATGTAGTTTGCCCTGGCCATAGATCCATCATCGTCAGTAGCTGGTGATGGTGAAATAGGTTCTCCCGTAGGTTAACTTGAAAGCACATATTATTGAATATGTGTGGTTTCTCCTTACTGAAAATGAGGAGGTTAGAGTGCAGCTTCAGTTGTAGACTCAAGATGTGTGTAAGAGCATGGTGAACAGGCCCATGGCTTAGTATGATAGAGCATGAATGCGTTCATGGCTGAGGGAGCACGGTGAACTGGCCCGTGGCTCAGATATACTAGTGGTGAGACCTGTACCAAGGTGGGCTACAAAAAGGGTAGCCTGCGTGAGCTGACCCTGTGGCTGAGGCCACTTAAGCATGAGACTGCGGTCCTGCTTTGGATTCTCATGCACTGACCACAAGGTGGGAGGTCGTGGAGTCTGGCTCTTCCATTGACCTTGTATGGCATCGGCTTTGGTTTTGCAACCGTAGGTTGGATTTGAGCGGTACGACTTACTTCCTCAGGGCATAATAACACATAATCCAACCGAATAGTATTTATTTCTTAAGGCAAAACACAGAACATTGATTGATGCCTTGCTTGTGTAGTTGATCTTGTTATACCCTACAGTTACTTATATGTTCCTTATGTTATGTGGTAAGTGTTATCTTGTCAATCATGTTCCATAAAGAAATACTTTGTTATATGCCTTCCGTACATCCCGGTAAGCTCGATGGTAATAACAACCTTACTCTATAGACTACTCTTATTCTACATTTTATCAGTTATCTCCTGTTATTGCTTTAATATTTCTAAGGTTTTATGGTTTCAGCAGGGAGTTATGTTTCTCACTGGGACTATGTGTCTCACCTCATTGGTTTACAACCTTTTTAGGTGTTCGTGCTAGACGTGGTGGTGGTCGTGGGGTTGCGGCCGAGCAACAAGACGAGTAGTAGAAGGCAAGAGATGGATATGTTGTTGTTTTGGTTGTTTTGTAGTAGAGTCTTAGAGTCATCCCTGTACTCTCAAGTCCTCGGAGGCATTTTGACATTGTTTTACGATGTATAGCTAATGAAGCTTTGTATATCCTACTACTGGTCGGACGTGGCTCATTATGTATATATAAACAGATGATGAACTCATGTGATGACGAGACAACTGATCTGTTAAGCTGTGAACACGTATCTAGACTTGTAGATGTTTATATAACATGTCTTCTTGTAGGATGAGGATCTGAATGTAATAGTTTCTTGGTTTATCTGCTTCCTAAAATAGTTTTAATTACCATGTGTTTTTGGTAAGAGGTGGTTTATGGTGTTTTTCGCATGTTTTCACGTGGCACCTCATTGTCTGTGTGATAGCGGGATGTGTCGCCACAAGCTTGGTATCAGAGCTCTAGGTTCGTTGAGTCTATAGGGATTTAGGACTAGGTTGTGTCTATTCTTGTGAGCTTTCCAGATTTTCTTACAATCATCTTCTGCCCTCAGCAGAAGAAAAAGCCAAGATGTCTAGAAACCATGAAGAACATACTGCCGAGAGCAGTGAGGTTGCATCAGTTGATGGAGCTGAAGGGAAGGCACATAGAGATCGGGTGCCTGAGGTTCCCCAACTTGACCCAACCATTCTTGAAAACTCTGCCTACCAACAACTTATGGGGCAGATGATGGCTACGATGAATCTCATGGTAGAGAGATTGCCAGTGCCTCCACCGAGAGCACATGCTCCCCATGGTGAAACATCTGGTATTGGGAAGACCTTTGAGTGGCTTCATCGAGTCGGAGCTTCGGACTATGTTGGGACGGCTGATCTAGCAGATGGAGATTTGTGGCTGACAGGTCTTGAGAAGGCCTTCCGGATCCTCGACATCCCTAAAGCAGAAAAAGTCAAGCACGTTGTCTACCTTCTGAAGGGTAGTACTGGCCACTGGTGGGCCATCGAGGAGGAGAAGTGACCCAGTGAGGTGATCGGTTGGGAGGTTTTCCGGCGTGAGTTCGTCAGAAGATACTTTATGAAGACGTATCTGGATGAAAAGATCAACCAGTTTGAACGCCTGTGCCAAGGAACGATGAACATCACTGAGTATGAAGCCAAGTTCATGGATCTGTTAAGTTTTTGTCCTCACATGGTAGTGACAGATGACGAGCGGATCAAACATTTTGAGAAAGGCCTGAGTGCGGAACTGACAACACCTGCTTCTGCATTGGAGAACCGAGAGCAGTTTGCCATGTTTGTGGAATCTGTTTGGAGGATTGAACGGTCAGTTAGGGATAAGAGAGAGGCCATGATCAAGAAGAGGTCTGCTCAGTTCCAGAGACAGAGGTTCAATGGCTTCAAGAAGCCGAGATTTTCAGCACCTTCTGGGTTAGGAGGTTCCAGTGCACTGTCACAGTGGTCTCCGATTAAGGGAAGAGGATATGGTTCTTCACCATCAAAGGCACATAGTACAACTTCTGTACCAGTGATAGGGTTGTCTAGGCCACAACAGCGAGAGCAGTCATGCCATCTTTGTGGTCAAATCGGGCATTGGAAGTCAAATTGCCCAAGTAAAGATGTTGAAGGGACGCAGCATCTGAGGCAGAATCAATAAGAGGCAGATAGACAACAACCCAGTAGTAGCAGAGGGTGAGGACGCGGTCAAGCATCATAAGTGGGATCGTCTGCTCAAGGAAGCAGAGGACGTGGACATCAATCATTTACTCGATTCTATGCTATGAGTCAGCCGGAGGCGATAGTCAACCCACCAGTGGTGACAGGTCAGATGGAGTTATTTCATTCTGATTTGTCTTCTTCTTGCTTTATATATGTTCTGGTTGACCCTGGTGCTACGCACTCTTTTATTGCACGTTCTATGCTTGATCACTGTCTGTTACTTATTAGCTGTAAGAAAGATAGCTTGTTGTTAGAGACCCCTCTTGATGGTTCCTCGATACTTCGAGAGGAGTGCCCATGTTGTGTCTTATCTTTTTCGGGACACAGTATACAAGTGGATCTTATACCACTTGATATGCATGGATTCGATGTGATCCTTGGGATGGATACCTTAGAGAAGTATAAGTTTGTGTTGGATTGTGGGTCCAAGCAGGTAGTGTTTGATGTTTGTGGAGAGAAGTGGATCTTCCAAGGAGATAGGAAGATTCTTCCTATGTGTCTAGTATCAGCAATGGTGGCAGAAACGTTTCTACATCAAGGATGTAAGGCGTTCTTAGCTCACGTTGTGGATACCAAGGCAAAGGGTCCTAGACTTGAGGAGGTGACGGTTGTCCGAGAGTTTGCAGATGTGTTCCCTGATGAGTTCCCCGGTGTTCTTCCACCTCGAGAAATTGATTTTGAGATCAATTTGGTTCCAGGAACACAGCCAGTTGCACAAACACCATACAGGATGGCTCCAGTAGAGATGGCAGAGCTAAAGAAGTAGTTATAAGAGTTGTTGGAGAAAGGTTTCATTTGACCGAGTAGGTCGCCTTGGGGTGCTCCAATGTTGTTCATTAAGAAGAAGGATGGATCGATGTGTCTATGTATAGATTACCGGCAGTTGAACAAGGTCACGATCAAGAACAAGTACCCATTGTCGAGGATAGATGATATGTTCAATCAGTTGTGTGGTGCTATAGTGTTTTCAAAGATCGATCTACAGTCTGGATATCATCAGTTGAGGATTAAGGAGGATGACATACCAAAGTCAGCTTTTAGGATGAGGTATGGTCACTTTGAGTTTGTGGTTATGCCGTTTCGGCTAACCAATGCGCCTGCTTCTTTCATGGATTTGATGAACAGGGTGTTCTTTTCGTTTCTAGATTAGTTTGTTGTAGTCTTTATAGATGACATCTTGATCTACAGTCAGGACAGTTAGAAGCATGAATATCATCTTCGACAAGCGTTGAATCTCCTTCGCCAACATCAATTGTATGCCATGTGTAGTAAGTGTGAGTTCTAGTTGAAAGAAGTAACTTTCTTGGGTCATGTGATATCTTCAGAAGGAGTTAAAGTGGACCCGAAGAAGGTGGAGTCACTTGCAGAATGGGAGCAGCCAAAGACGCCGACTGAAGTTCGTAGTTTTCTGGGTTTAGCAGGATACTACCGGAGGTTTATAAAGGACTTCAGTGTGATCGCATTGCCAATGACAAAGTTAACTAGGAAGTATGTACCTTTTTTATGGAATGATCGTTGTCAGCAAGCTTTGCAAAGTTTCAAGGAGAAGCTGGCAAGTGCTCCAGTGCTATTGTTGCCCGAGCCTGGGAAGGGCTATGTTGTTTTCTATGATGCTTCCAAGAAGGGCTTAGGATGTGTACTGATGCAGGAAGACCATGTGGTTTCTTTTGCTTCTCGATAGCTTAAGAAACACGAGGAGAACTATCCGACTCATGATTTGGAGTTGGCAGCGGTGTATCATGTGTTAAAGATTTAGAGACACTATCTTTATGGGGAAGTGTGTCAGATCATTACAGATCATAAGAATTTGAAGTATACCTTCTCGCAGAATGAGCTAAACATGCGACAGCGTCATTGGATGGATCTAATCAATGATTATGACTGCACCATCGAGTGTCACCCTGGTAAGGCGAATGTGGTAGTTGATGCCCTTAGCCGAAAGTCTTCTTCTCTTCCTACAAAGAAGGCACAGTTGGGTTCCTTGGTATGCCATAGATGGGATATGTTTGTTTCCTTGTGGAAGATGAATGTATAGATGGAAGTTTCCTTGTTAGCAGGACTTTTGGCATAGATGCAAGTCAAGGCTATGCTAAGACAGCAAATCAAAGATGCACAAAAAACAGATGATACAGTGTAGTTTATCAAGTCAGAGCTCAGCAGAGAAAGGCATGATGGGTTCCATGATTCTGAAGATGGACTAGTTTGCTATCATGACATAATGGTGGTCCCCAATGCTGATGATCTGAGGAAGCTAGTGCTCGAGGAAGCAAACACATTGATGTATGTTATGCATCCAGGAGTCACCAAGATGTATCACAATCTGAAGGACATGTATTGGTGGTCTGGCTTGAAGAGAGATGTAGCCGAGTTTGTGGCTAGGTGTGCAGTATGCTAGCAAGTCAAGGTTGAGCATCAAAATTCGGTAGGTACGTTGCAACCTATGTCAATACCGCAGTGGAAATGGGATCACATAACCATGGATTTCGTAGTTGGTCTGCCCAGGACAGCTAGGAATAATGATTCCATTTGGGTGATAGTGGACAGATTGACAAAGTCTGCCCATTTCATACATGTGAAGACAACATATACAGTCGAGAAGCTCGCTCAAGTATATGTAGATGAGATAGTACGCTTACACGGCGTACCAGCAATGATAGTTTCTGAGAGAGGTCCTAAGTTTATGAGTCATTTCTGGGAACAGTTGCAAAAAGCTTTGGGAACGCAGTTGAGGTTCAACACCGCTTTCCACCCACAGACAGATGGACAATCTGAAAGGAGTATTCAAACTATGGAGGATCTTCTTCGGGCTTGTGTTTTGCAGTTCCTAGGCAATTGGGATGTACATCTCACTTTGATAGAGTTCGCCTACAACAATAGTTACCAACAGAGCATTGACATGGCTCCTTATGAGGCCCTATATGGTAGGAAGTGCAGATCTCCTCTATGTTGGTATGAATCTGGTGAGTATCAACTTTTGGGTCCTGAGTTAGTATAGAAGACAACAGAAAAGATCAAAGTGATACAGCAATAGCTGAAAGCGGCGCAGGACAGACAGAAGTCTTATGCAGATAATCGCTGACAACCTTTAAAGTTCCAAGTAGGAGACAAAGTGTACCTCAAGGTCTCACCTTGGAAAGGCATGCTAAGGTTTGGCCGGAAAGGTAAGCTAGCACCCAGGTATATGGGACCATTCCCGGTAATAGCACGTGTTGGCAAGGTAGCTTACAAGTTAGAGTTGCCGCCAAAGTTGCACAGGTTACATCCAGTGTTCCACGTCAGCATGCTAAAGAAAAGTCACCCAGATACAGGGACAGTGATACAGCTAGTCGAGGTTGAGCTTGATGAAGATGTGACCTACGAGGAAGGTCCTGTGATGATCCTTCACAGAAGAGTAAAGAAGCTGAAGAGGAAGGACCTAGTTCTGGTAAAGGTTCTTTGGAATCATCGTGGCATTGAGGAACCCACGTGGGAGCTTGAGGAAGAGATGAGGAGGAAGTATCCCTCGTTTTTCTCTTCGGATTTTGAGGATGAAATCCCTTTGTAGAGGGTTATAGCTTGTAAGGACCCTGACCTCCATTTAGGGTTTATCCTATTTTCTTTTCTTAATCCTGGTGCTTAGTTGCCTGCTAATCACCCTTAGTGGTGATTAGGGTTTGTTTGTTCTTGTTGTGTGTTGGAGGTGCTACTTGCAATCAACCCAAGTCTAGGTTTTTTGAGAAAGTTTGTCACCTTAAGAGGTGTTCTTCTCTCTCTTTGCTTCCTCTAGTGTTGAGAGGAAGGGTTGGGCTTGTTTCTTGAGTTGCCTTGGGCTTGGATGAGCCTTGGTGGGCCTTGTTGTGCCTTGCTTGACCTTATTGGACCTTATGTTGGCCATAGGTGTGTCGCCCAGGGAGGTG
This sequence comes from Alisma plantago-aquatica, assembly GCA_963693085.1. Lineage (NCBI taxonomy): Eukaryota > Viridiplantae > Streptophyta > Magnoliopsida > Alismatales > Alismataceae > Alisma > Alisma plantago-aquatica. The sequence continues at coordinate 614,476,386 of OY856415.1, forward strand.
TGTCGGGCATGGTGTTGGGGTGTATCGTCCATGGACCCCCCTTTGACCCTTTGACCTCATTTGTGTCACCACTAGTGGACATTTGGTGCTTGATGCTTGCATGTGGCAATGGCCTTGGACATGTGTTTAAGGCAAGATAGAGTGATGGCATTGCCCATGGACAAGTGTCCCTAGGTGGGCGACACCTTGCCTTGTCTTACCTTGGTTTCTCCTCCATCCTCTCCTATATATGTGTTCTCTTTCTCTTGATAAGGATCCCTTTAGTTCCTTAGTTTCCCCTCCCCTTTGGTTGCACGACACCTCTTCCTTTGCAAAGCTTGGTGGCCGATCCTTATCTTGGAGTCTTCTTCTTCTTCCTCTTGAGGTGGCCGAAGGTGTAGCTTGGTGCTAGGAGCTTGGAGCTTGCTTAAGGAGGGTTACATAACTCCTAACCCTAACCATAGTACCTTCTTCTATGTTTTCTTGTGATCATAATCGGCCATGTATGTTGCTACATGAGTTTCTTGCTTAGTTGCACCTTTAATCTTGTTTTTATGGTTGAGGTTTGTACCTTTGTACCCTAGTTGGCCGAACCATGTTTTAGGGTTTCCTTGTTGAGAAACACTCCTTTCCCTCCTTGGTCTAGAGAAGTGAGCTTGAGCTCTAGTAATATGAGCAATACCCCTCTCTCGTTTAAGTTGAGAGGTGAGCTTGTGTTCTAGTTGCTTGAGCAACACCCTCCTCTCACCATGGATCCGAGAGGTGAGCTTTTTGGTAGATGTAGACCTATGTTAAGGTTGATCCTTATGGTCGCTCGAGTTGTGATAGAGGTTGTGCAAGACCCCTCTCTCTTGGTTGTTGAGAGGTGAGCCGATCTTCTTGATCAATTAGGGTTTGGTGCCCTTGTGCTTGAGGTTGATGATGATCTTGTTGGGTTGTATCTTGCATGATATGACTTTGGGATGGTGCTGCAGGATACCCTCTCTTGGACTAGAGTTCTGGGTCGATATGATGAGGTTGTGTTGGGTGATACACCTTGGTCTTTTCCTTGTGTGTTGACCGATAGGATGAGGCTAGCTTGGTTGGACAATAGGCTCTCCCTTGGTGCGCTTGTATTGAAGATGGAGGTGTACTCCAATGGGCGTTATGGGGTTGGTCTGGGCGCCATGCCTCTAGCCGATATGGTAGATGTTGCCCGTTATAACCCTAACCCTACACACATGGATGCACGATACACATGGATGCATGATACACATGGATGCACAATACACATGGATGCACAATACACATGGATGCACGACACATATGGTTGCATGATACACCTTGAGGTGGTAGCCCGACATCCTTGCTTTAGGCTTGGCCAACATGTGGTTAGAATGCTTCGGCGATATGAGGGAAGTTACCCTACCCGATACCACCTCTAGTGAGGGTGCCCTTCCCGTCACACTTCTTGTGAGGGTAGTGGGTACTTCTAGTAAGGGTCATGTTCCACCCAGAAACCCATATGCTAGATCTTTATCATGCAATCGTATCCTTGTTGATAAGGAATTACAGATTATGGTTTGTGAACCTTTTGACATGTTTGATAGTAGTAAGGTAATTGATATAGTAGAACGCACATATGTGAGCATGACATATCTAAAACCCTAATGACATGATACTATATATTTTTACGATCACTTTGAATCCTGTATATATATATGATGATGAGTAATGTTAAGCTTGGTAGCACATGAGCTGCTTCACATGATGATGTGACCCATGTCTATGGTCACATGTTTGAGGCCTGAATGATAAAGTGTATAATCATCAATGTTTCCCTATGTTTGATAACAAGATCCTTCTGTTAATCCATGATAGTTTCAGTTATCTCTATGATTATGTATACTAACCACGCAGGTGTTTCATACGGATGCATATCCAGGTAAAGGGCTATGAGGTATATATGTTTGAAAGACACTGCATTGATGTTCACTCTTGTTGATGAGATAACATGCATCACCTGTATAATGTGTTCAGGTCTGAGGACCTGAGTTTGGCTAAAGTGCTTGGTTGAGGTGTTAGCCTCTGATGATGAGATCTGGGATTGTTATCCCCAGTGATGAGAATGCCTTATGAGATAGTGTTTTCTTGTGATGAGGGATTTTGTGATGGTGGTAACAATAATGTAGCTTAATGTTATGTATGTGTTACAACCTGGTTTCCTCAACAATCCACTTAAAATATACTAACTAATTATAGTGGAACATATTATGTAGTTTGCCCTGGCCATAGATCCATCATCGTCAGTAGCTGGTGATGGTGAAACAGGTTCTCCTGCGGGTTAACCTGGAAGCACATATTATTGAATATGTGTGGTTTCTCCTAGCTGAAAATGAGGAGGTTAGAGTGCAGCTTCGGTTGTAGACTCAAGATGTGTGTAAGAGCATGGTGAACAGGCCCATGGCTCAGTGTGATAGAGCATGAATGTGTTCATGGCTCAGGGAGAACGGTGAACTGGCCCGTGGCTCAGATATACTAGCGCCGCGACCTATACCAAGGCGGGCTAGAGAAAGGGTAGCCTGCGGGAGCTGACCCTGTGGCTGAGGCCACTTAAGCATGAGATTGCAGTCCTGCTTTGGATTCTCGTGCACTGACCACGAGATGGGAGGTCGTGGAGTCTGGCTCTTCCATTGACCTTGTATGGCACCAGCTTGGGTTTCGCAACTGAAGGTTGGATTTGAGCGGTATAGCTCACTTCCTCAGGGCATAATAGCACGCAATCCAGCCGAATAGTATTTATTGCTTAAGGAAAAACACGGAATATTGATTGAGGCCTTGCTTGTGTAGTTGATCTTGTTATACCCTACAGTTACTTATACGTTCCTTATGTTATGTGGTAAGATCTTATAAATCTTATCTTGTCAATCATGTTCCATAAAGAAATACTTGGTTATATGCCTTCCGTACATCCTGGTAAGCTTGATGGTAATAACAACCTTGCTCTATAGACTGCTCTTATTCTATGTTTTATCAATTATCTGTTGTTATTGCTTTAATCTTTCTAAGGTTTTATGGTTTCGACAGGGAGTTATGTTTCTCGTTGGGACTGTGTGTCTCACCCTATTGGTTTACAACCTTTTTAGGTGTTCGTGCTAGATGTGGTGGTGGTCGTGGGGTTGCGGTCGAGCAGTAAGACGAGCAGTAGAAGGCAAGAGATGGATATGTTGTTGTTTTGGTTGTTTTGTAGTAGAGTCTTTGAGTCATCCCTGTACTCTCAGGTCCTCGGAGGCATTTTGATGTTGTTTTATGATGTATAACTGATGAAGCTTTGTATATCTTGTTGCTGGCCGGAGGTGGCCCGTTATGTATATATAACAGGTGATGAACGCATGTGATGACGAGACAGCTGATCTGTTAAGTTGTGAACATGTATCTAGACTTGTATTTGTTTATATAACCTGTCTTCTTGCAGGATGAGGGTCTGAATGTAATAGTTTCTTGGTTTATCCTCTTCCCAAAATCAGTTTTAATTACCCTGTGTTTTTGGTAAGAGGTGGTTTATGGTATTTTCCACACGTTTTCGCGTGGCACCTCATTGTTTGTGTGATAGCAGGATGTGTCACCACACTTATGATGATGTCATACTCATCAAGCCTTAGACCTTCGAAATCTACTACCATTCCCATGGTAGTTCCATCAATTATTCAAAGGAAATTCAAGAAGAGTAATTTGAACAAAAAGGATTGAGGAATTGAATTCAATAACAATGAATAAGGGTTCAAGTTATAAAACTCACCTTAAATGAAGCTTCAAAGCTCCAACTTCACATTCCTAATGGTGAAATAAGCTTTCTCACTCCACAAGGTTTGTTCCTCAAGCTTTTGAATGAAATGGATTGGCTAAAAGGAAGATTGATGGAAGAAAAGAAGAAATTCATCATTTATTTTCGATTTCCACCATGAAATCATGGTTGAAAGTGATCAAGAAGCTTACCTATAGGTTGGAACCCGTCCTCCTATTTCTCCTTAGTCCCCTTGAGCTCGTCCAAGGCAAGAAAGAAAGAAAATCCGAAAAAAGTTCTTTGGTTGAGTTGGAAATGAGGTATATATAAAGGAATTTCTAGGAGAGAGAAAGTAGTAAGTAATTCATTTAATTTCTCAAATTGATGCCACATCGCCCCCTCAAATCCTTGCCCACGAAGCTATACTCTTTCCCTTTGCAAACCTCTTCATTATCCATGAATTTAAAGGAAAAGAAATTAAGCACCTTAACCCTTATAATAATAATATCCCATAATTAGTGGATATTACTTTTTCTTTATTTAATCTGAGTGGGTTATCCACTTTCTTGAGATATTTTCATGCCTTTTCAAGGCACAAGATCGTCCAACCTTTTGAAAAATCATCCCTCACCCTTTGGTTGAAGGGCTCTTCAATTATTATATTTATTTTTTTGCATTAAATTGAAGTAAAATTCCAATTATGCTTAAATCTTGATTATTTTAATATCAAGATTCTCTCTCTTCCAAAATGTTTCAAATGAGGCGACCCTCTCATTTTATTTTCTATATATGATGCCAAGAATCATGAGGGACCCTCTTGAAGTGGTATCTTGCATATTGAACCCTAGGTTTTGGGTAAATTGCACATTACACCAAAACTAGGTTTTAATGCATAAACATTGCTCAACTAGCTCTTTCTTGGTGCTCAGACTTGTGAAAGCCATACCAATGCATCATACTCATTCGTATGATTCTTCATCATATGAGGAACATTTTATCATGCAACATTTGCAAATTAACCCCTCAACTTGGGTAAATTGCACTTTAGTCCAAAACAAGTAAAACATTGTTTCAACGTTATTCAAAAAGGATTGAAATTGAGATATAAGTCCCTCTTGAGCCTTAATTACTTTTCAAGAGATAAGAGCAAACATATAATCAACCTTATTAAGCAAAAAATCTAAGGTTAACGCTTAACCCAAGTAAGGGATGTTACAAATTATAAACCCCTAACAAGGATTTCGTCCTCAAAATCCCAGGTAAAGGGAGACAAATATTATTCATTCACTATATTATCAGGTCTCCACATAACATCTTAATGTCATAGAGATGCCATAGAACTTTTATCAATACAAAGCCCTTCCATACAAGGTTATTATAGAACTTGTCACACAAGAAACATATTCTACTGTTTCTTTTCATTATTGACTGTAGAGTCAACTCTGTGTCAGGTAACACTTTTCTTATTTAGATAGAGGTTATTTGTTAATTTAATTTGAAAAACTTTTCTTGCAATAATTTTACAATTATTCCTTCAAATAGTTCATTCTCATCAATGTTATGTTTATGCAAAGCATAAACCCCTAACATATGATGTCCATACTACATTAGGTAACTGGACGGATTCCACAGTTAACCATTCCAGGTAACCATCATAAAATAGCCTGATATTTCTCAGATACCAGAATCCCTTACCTTGGTATCTAACACATGTGTTGATAACACATCACATCCTCATCTTCCTTTGGTCATTGTATAAATTTTCAACTGTTCATGAGTCATTTACTCTTGTTTCATTCTAGGTTCCTAGCTATTAGCATAGGAATTATAAAGATGATTATATATCATTATCTCTCAGCATCATCATTATCACCATGAATACTAGATATGGGTATTCAAACCTTCAGTTCATCACTGAACATTGTTATCTCTTATCAGATAATTGTTACCTCTAGGTCTGAGGACCAGGGTATACATTATATTAAATATCTTCTTTTTGTTTGTAAGTTGATTTATAATTAAACCGAATTCCTCTGTATATCAATTAAAATGTGGTAGAAATATCCATGCCACATCTCCTTCTTGATTAGGCTTCTTTGGATTGTTTCAGACTGATTACTTGATCAGAGTAATCAGAAAGATAACAATCTTGGTATGTCATACTTACCTTGCTTTCAATAATGAATACTTGGCCAGGGTATTCAAGAACTTAAATTAGGTAGTATGCATTTATTTTATTTTATGTTTTCATCTCTTTAAATTTGATATACTTAATATCTCATATTTTCTCTGAGTTCCTTTTTCATCTCTTCCCTTCCTTAATGAAGAAAGAGAAATTTCAAAACATATAAAAGAATATTAAACTGAACACAAGTTTTCATCCTACTTATCTCTTCCTCATATCCTCAAAGGATTATACAGATGAACTAAACAACACTACCTTTCTTATTGTAGAGAGTAGATGATATTTGAAAATAGAAAGTTTTATCTTGACATGTCTACCTCTCACATGTTATCTAGTGTCTTGTATGTTGGGTCACCTCATCACTTTCTATTTGGACATTGCCACCTCAGATGTCCTCTTTGTCCACATCTATAGCAAGCTCAGAGCCTTTTAGGTGACTGCTGCTTGGGTGCACTACATTGTGGTTGAGTCGGAACTACTGAAATCTTTGTTTGTTTAGTACCACCAATTCCTTGTTCCTGTGTCTGTTTAGACTTCCTTTTAAGGTCTGTCTCATGTTTTTTTATCATAGACCCTTCTATCCTTCGAATTGACTCCACAAATGTGGCAAACCTCTCTCTACTTTCTAGGGCAGATGCCAGAATAGACATTGCAGCATTCAGTCCCTTCTCAAAATGTCAAATCTTTTCTTCCTCAGTAGCAGCCATTTGAGGACAAAATTGCAAAAGTTCCATAAACTTGACCTCATATTCATTTATTGACATGGCACCCTGTCAAAATTTCTCAAACTGTGAGATATTTTCATCTAAGTATGTCCTTGGAAAACACTTATTAATGAATTCTCAAAAAAATTCCTCCCAATTAACCTCTTCGTCATTCCTTTTTATTTCTTCTATAGCCCACCAATATCCAACACTACCCTTCAAAAGGTATACAACATGTTTAACTTTGTCAGCCTCTGGAATACTAAGGATCTTAAAAGCTTTTTCTAACTCAGTGAGCCATAAATCTGCATCTGCTGGGTCAGATGTACCAGCATATTCTATGGCTCCAACATGACGTAGTCATTCAAAAGTCTTACCGGACCCATATCCCTCATTGGGAGTTGGTGTCTTGGGTGGTGGTACCGACATTCGGTCTGTTATATGCATCACTGCAGTCATGAATTTCACAAAAAGAGTAGAAAAATATGGGTTTCTCATCATGACCTCATCAACAGGGGGATTCTCAGGCACTATTTCTTCTCTTGCATGATCCCTTGCACCTCCTACTGGTGCAGCAACATTGCTTTCAGCAGTTTGATCCTCGTGTTCTCTAGACATCTTTAGGCTATCTTCCTTCTTCTGCATAAGCAGAACTCACTATGAGATATACTAGAGGACACTAGAACAGACTCAACATCTTAGTCCTATGTCTCTGTAGACTCAGCGAACCTAGAGCTCTGATACCACTAAATTGTGGCGAAGCATTCAAAACATACATCATTAACTAAGAGGAAGCGATCACTAACATCAGATTACTAAAAATCACTAAAAATTTAAACCTTTTGCAAAGAGATCCAAACACAGGAAAACACTTTGATCAAGAACCAATGTATTTCATTCCAATCCTGGTTCACAAGTACATAACATGTACCATCTCTTTTCGAGAGTTACATACAATGGTTGCTTTGTCAAACTATACATAAGCAACATAAACCTCAAGGTGTTCAAGCCAAAATCTCAGATTGATGATAAAAGCACTAACTACTAACTCCGAGGACCTGAGAGTACAGAGATGACACATAGGACTTTCTATACAAAACTTGACAGCCAGTGCCTCCACCTGAAATATCACTATTGTCCCTATTGTTGCTGCTGCTCTTCCCTTGCTATAGGGTTCCTGCCTGTTCTTCTGTGTTTACCTAAAAATTTGGATCCCACGGGGGTGAGACAATTGAAAATTGTCCCAGTGAGAGATATAACTCGCCGCCAGAAACATCATTATTGTAGTTTAATGATATAAAAGTGGGCAGAGGATAAGAAGTTTAATTCATTCTCATCTTTTAAAACATTGCAACTATTTATGATAGAACAATAGATCATCTATTCTCTTAATAAGGAATAGGAAGAACATGTATATCATTTATCCATCATATTATACCATCATGTCAAACTTCTCTTGTAACACTCATTATCTTGATATGTCACCCATGAGACATTCTTGTTTCAATTTGTTTGCCTTAGCCAATCTGTTAAACATATATGGGATTATATCTACCATGTACTCATATATCATTAATATAGGCATTGGGTTATTACCAATCTTGTGTCATCATTACAGGCATTGGGTTATTACCAATCATGTGTCATCATTACAGGCATTGACCCTCTTCCAGGTATTGGACTCTTCCAAACCTGATTACACTGCCAAGCATTGGACACTACCAATCCTAATTTCACATCCAGGCATTGGACTTTAACCAACCTTGATTACACAACCAGGCATTGGACTCTAACCAATCCTGATTACACAGCCAGGCATTGGACTTTAACCAACCCTGATTACACAGCCAGACATTGGACTTTAACTAATCCTGATTACGCAGCCAGACATTGGACTTTAACCAATCCTGATTATATAGCCAGGCATTGGACTTTAACCATTCCTTATTACACAGCCAGGCATTGGACTTTAACCAATCTTGATTACACAGTTAGGCATTGGACTTTAACCAATCCTGATTACACAGATCATGGGATATAAATTCCTTTAACTCATCATTGATCATCACATCCTTCTCTAGGCTCTGAACCCTGAGGTTAGCCTTTGTATCTTTTCACATTCTTTATTGAATACAATTGTTCCTTTTATTAAGTTTATTAAAACATTATCATTTCTTTCAATAAATTTTTATAATCATCTTGGTACCTCTCACTATGCCACATTTGTTTTCATGGCTCATAAGGCCCATAAAGCATCTTGTCACCTCTCACTAGGAAACATTTAACCATATGGCTTACAAGGCCATTAAACATCTCGTCACCTATCACAAGGCAACATCTAATCATATGGCTCACAAGGCCAATACACATCTTATCACCTCTCACTAGACAACAATAATATATTACCTCATGTAATACAATAGTAACACCACTATTCCCTCAATAGGGTTAGGGCTTACTATTCACATCACATTAGGGTTTCTCATGTCCCATTACCCAATTTATGGTTAGGGTTTCCCATCTCACATTAATTAGGATTTCATATTTACCAAATCAACCTTAATGTATTGCTCCACATCTCTAGGAGCATCCATTAACATCTCGAGTATTCAATCATGTTTATTACTCTTAACATTTATCATTAAATGATTATCAATACAAGGTATGAGTTCATTTCTCATCCTTATCATGGTATCATTATATCATACTCATTAGTTTGGCTTAATCCCATTCTCAAGGTACATTATCCTATACTTATCAAAGTATATCAAACTCATTACATTTCATTGTAACAATTTACATAACACACTTCATGTGTTTCTTGTCCAAGTATATCGGATTTGAGGTGCATCAAGGTATTTCAACCCTGGAATGCTAAAAGTGGTATCTATCATATCTTGATGTATCACTTTCCTCATCACTTCCAATTTACTTGAGTTATCAATTTATCTTGGATTAAGGTATTTTTCCATCTTAATACTTTTATCCACTAACCTATCACTTTTACCATGAAGTGCATAGTTCACACACAAGAATGGTCCAACTATCTTCAATGATATGGACTCATTTCAGGTTAAGGCATTGCTTACTATAAGGTTGCCTATGATCAACCATTTGAGATATTTCCCCTTTATAAGGCATTACCCACTATTTTATCATTAGGGTTCTCTCATACCATTACCCAGTAATTAGGATATGGTTTATCATCATATTTCCCAAGATTAGGGCTTCATGTATTATAACTCAAAATTAGAGTTTCACATACCTTCACCCTGTATTAGGGCTCCTCATCATACCATTGCATAGGGTTTCACATGGCATCACCCTCAATTAAGGTTTCACATGGCATCGCCCTCAATTAGGGTTTCACATGGCATCACCCTCAATTAGGGTTTCACATGGCATTACCCTCAATTAGGGTTTCACATGGCATCACCCTCAAATAGGGTTTAAATTCAATTATCCACAATTAGGGTTTGCTATTCATCCTAATTAGGGTTTCCATTCAATTACCCATAATTAAGGTTTACTATTTATCCCAATTAGGGTTTCATCTTCCATTACCCATAATTTGGGTTTCTTATATCATCCACCTTAATTAGGGTTACATCATCACCCTAGATTAGGGTTTCACTCAGGATTGCCCTAATTTTAGGATTATGGCTTATTAACCCACTCGATTAGGGTTTCATGATCTCTTTACTAAGGATCATACTATTATCACATATTCTTCATGATTAATACTCATGTATGGATTCCTTTCTATTATCATCTCAACTTGATTAGGTTACATCAACCTTTCAATCAAATATATATAACTATGGTTGACATAGTGTATTGAGACATTGTTTAATAAGCTTTTAGGGTTAACCATTCTAAAGGTACTGATCATCTAGGTACTTTAGGGTTTCAACCTTTGTACCTATCATTAATAATCATTATTATCAACCATTGGATCAATGGATCAATCATCACCTTAAATCTCTAAACGATTTGATCACTTTAGACCTCCATTTAGTTTTGGCATTTCAACACCAAATGGTTTTGAAACCGTTTGATTCCAAACGGTCCTGAGACCATTTGACCCCAAACGGTTTCGAGACCATTTGGACTCAAATGGTATCAAGACCATTTGTCCAAACCAGCTTGAAAACCGATTGGGTTAATTGAGGTATTCTTCAACCAAATTGAATAGGGTTTGCTTGTTGGATTGACCACTAATTGAACTTATCGAATGTTCAATTCAATCTAACTCCATTGGATCTTCATCCATCAATCAAAATCCACCATTGACCTCCAAACGATCGTGAGACCGTTTGATCCCAAACGGTTTCAAGATCGTTTGGACTTAAACGGTCTCAAGCCCGTTTGGTCCAACATCTTGAAACCGAAAGGATGACTAATCAGGGATTCTTCAACAAATCGATTCAAGGTTGTAATTGGTGGATTGTCCATTCATTGGATAAATCAATTGGATACATTTGATCTTCATCCAACATGTTCTACCCCTGGTCAATGCTTCCATTTGGTCAACCATGTCCAAACGGTTTGGAACCCCAATCTCCAAACGGTTTGCAAATCGTTTGGTGAAACCGATTGGACCAAAATTCATGAAATTGTTTGCAACTAAATTATGTTGAGATATGTTCTTATGATGATGTCATCATCATCAAGCCTTATACCTTCAAAATCTACTTCCATTCCCAGGGTAGTTCCATCAATTATTCAAAGGAAATTCAAGAAGAGTAATTTGAACAAAAAGGATTGAGGAATTGAAGTCAATAACAATGAATAAGGGTTCAAGTTATAAAACCCGCCTTCAATAAAGCTTCAAAGCTACAACTTCACGTTCCTAATGGTGAAAGAAGCTTTATCACTCCACAAGATTCGTTCCTCAAGCTTTTGAGTGAAATGGATTGGCTAGAAAGGAAGATTGATGAAAGAAAAGAAGAAATCCATCATTTATTTTCGATTTCCATCATGAAATCATGGTTGAAAGTGATCAAGAAGCTTACCTACAGGTTGTAACTCGTCCTCCTATTGCTCCTTAGTCTCCTTGAGCTAGTCCAAGGCAAGCGAGAAAGAAAATCCGAAAAAAGATCATCGGTTGAGTGGGAAATGAGGTATAAAGGAATTTCTAGGAGAGAGAGAAAGTAGTAATTAATTCCTTTAATTTCTCAAATTGATGCCACATCTCCCCCTCAACTACTTTCCCACAAAGCTATCCTATTTCACTTTGCAAACCTATTCATTATCCATGAATTTAAAGGAAAAGAAATTAAGCACCTTAACCCTTATAATAATAATATCCAAAAATTATTGGATATTACTTTTTCTTTATTTAATGTGAGTGGGTTATCCACTTGCTTGAGATATTTTCGTGCCTTTGCAAGGAACAAACTCGTCAAACTTTTTCAAAATCATCCCTCACCTTTTGGTTGAAGGGCTCTTCAATTATTATATTAATTTTTTTGCATTAAATTGAAGTAAAGTTCCAATTATGCTTAAATCTTGATTATTTTAATATCAAGATTCTATCTCTTCCAAAATGTTTCAAATGAGGCGCCCCTCTCATTTTCTTTTCTCTATATGATGCCAAGAATCATGAGGGACCCTCTTGAAGTGGTATCTTGCATATTGAACCCTAGGTTTTGGGTAAATTGCACATTACACCAAAACTAGGTTTTAATGCATAAACATTGCTCAACTAGCTCTTTCTTGGTGCTCAGACTTGTGAAAGCCATACCACTGCATCATACTCATTCCTATGATGATTCATAATATGAGGAACATTTTATCATGCAAAATTTGCAAATTAACCCCTCAACTTGGGTAAATTGCACTTTAGTTCAAAACAAGTAAAACATTGTTTCAACATTATTCAAAAAGGATTGAAATTGAGATATAAGTCCCTCTTGAGCCTTAATTACTTTTCAAGAGATAAGAGCAAAAATATAATCAACCTTATTAAGCAAAACATATAGGGTTAAGGCTTAACCCAGGTCAGGGATGTTACACTGTTGGTTGTGTGCTTGTTGGTGCATCATATATCCCAAAAGGGTTTCATTTGATACACGAAATGAAACACGACTAGGTCTGGGAGGAGGCTACGGTGGTGGAGCTTGGGTGGAGGAGGTTGGGGCTGTAGAAGCTGAGGGATAAGCACTGGGGGTGGAGGAGAACAAAGGAACAGACTGTTGAAGTATGGTCTCACTGATGCAAACACCCTTTCTAGCGAACGGGTAGTAGAAGTCAGAAAAGAGGGATTTGTAAGTGGCGAACATGAAATAGCCACAAATTAAAGTCTGGTAGGGAGGGTGTCTGCCTTTTGTGTTCTTACTAGTGTCAAAGCAGTTCATATGGTGTAGAATATATTTGTCCCACTTGACACCAATGTTCTCTAATAGGTAATACATAATGACAACAATGTTCTCTGCAATGTCTGTTTGGTTTTTCTTTGGATGGACATTACAATTGATCACTAAAGCCAATATGTGCTTCCTATGGTCAAGGGAGGAGGAAGGTAGGGTGGACCTCTTATTATAAGGAATGTCAGGTTTCTACAAGTAATAATGAAGATCAGGTAAGGTCAATTCATTTTGCTTGTAGAAACCTTTTGGGTCCAGAAGATCGAAAAACTCTCTATAATCCTTGTGCCAAGTGTCGTTTTCCTTGTCTCCGGAAAGAAAGACATTTAAGGTGTCCTCAGAGATTTGTAAATGGCGACCCGCAATCATCGATGTGAGGATCACTTGAGTATTTGGCAGGGGGATAAGCGAGTCGTAGTTCCAACACAAATTCATGTAGAACTCGTGAATTGACTTAGTACTGGACACTGAGTTGTTAAAGTAATCACATTCGACGGCTAGGGCAGAAGATGATGGGCAGCTAGCAACTTAGCTACTTGGTCAATAATTTCTTGACGTCTAGGAGAGGGCTCGATTAATGCGTGAAAAGGAAAAGGGCTTTGAGGAAGAAGTTCCTTGTACCGATTTACATCCTCTATCGATATAAATGATGTATCGTCAAATGGAATCAAGCGATTAGAGGACGAAGAAGCAGGTGCATTGCTCGGAGCATGTCGTTTCCTTCTTTGGGAGGCCATGGAGGCAAAATAGATGAAGAAAATCTAAAAATAAGCAAAACAAACCGTAAAAGTCGAATAGGAACCACCAAGGATCGCCCGGGAAGGTCTAGGTTGAGCTACCTCGGTCAAGAAATTGTTGGGAATGGGAGGTTTAGGGCTAGGGTTGAGAGCTCAGGGCTTGAGGGTGATGGATCGGTTGGCAATTTTCTTATTGAGAGGGAAAATAGTCAGTTGATCATAACTTAAATTTGGCTCAGCCCGCTGATCGGTTGAGTTATGTGAGTGTGAAACTCGACTGAATGGTTCTCTAAAGAACAACTCTCAGCTCCTGATCAGTCGAGTTTGTCCTGGGGGAAACTCGACCGAAGGTCAACCTGACCTAAAATATTCATTCTTAATTTCTAGCCATATTCATGCCAATTAAATTCATTTTTAAATTCTATTATTTATAATTAACATACTTAGGCACATGTAGCTCATCATTGGGTACTATTTTGCGATAAAACATGAAATTAGAAAAAAAAACCAAATCCAAGTAAAAACTAAGCATGTTAGCAAGTAAGTTAGGCACATCTTAATCATATATAGGTATACAAGGTGAGGAATGACATGAGGAAATAGATAGGATAGAGATAACTAGCTAGATCACATAGTGACATCATCCAAAGCAATAATGAGTAGTTTAGATCGAATAAAATTAAATTGATCTCTAGCTAGAGGTTTAGTGAAAATGTCCACCTACTGATTTTCCGTGTCCACATGCGTGATATAAATATCCTTCTTGGCAATGTGATCACAAAGAAAGTGATGGCAAACCTCTATATTTTTAGCTCTACTATGCAATATAGGATTATAAGAGAGATTGATTGCACTCGTATTATCACAATAGATAGGAGAAGTATCAAAATGTATGTTAAAGTCTTGGAGCATTTGCTTCATCCATAGGACCTGGGTACAACAACTCTCAACTGCAATGTATTCAGCCTCGATAGTTGATAATGTAATAGTGCTCTATTTCTTAGAAAACCAAGACACCAAGCATGGTCCTAGAAGGAAGTAAGTGCCACTTGTGCACTTTCTATCAACCAAACAACCTACGTAATATGCATCACTATATGCCATAAGAGTAAAGTCCCTTGACTAGGGATACCATAGTCCAAAATTTTGAGTTTTGGCTAAGTACCTCAAAATCCTCTTAACGACAATAAGATGTGATTTCCTAGGTCTAATTAGAAAGCGAGCACACAAGCCAACATGAAACATAATATCAGGTCTAGAAGCAGTTAAATAAAGTAAACTTCCAATCATACCTCTATAGAGCTTCTCATATACCTTCTCACCTTCTTCATCTCTAATAGGTTTGGCAGTGTTGGACATGGGAGTATCCATCGACTTCATGTTCTCCATCCCAAAGCATTTGAGTAGTTCATATGTGTACTTGCCTTGGTTGATGAAGTTTCCTGCTTTTGTTTGCTTGATTTGAAAGTCGAGGAAGAAGGTCAACTCACCCATCATGCTCATCTCGAACTCACTCTGCATAAGAGAACTAAACTC
Source organism: Alisma plantago-aquatica (assembly GCA_963693085.1). Classification (NCBI taxonomy): domain Eukaryota; kingdom Viridiplantae; phylum Streptophyta; class Magnoliopsida; order Alismatales; family Alismataceae; genus Alisma; species Alisma plantago-aquatica. The sequence goes on from OY856415.1 coordinate 614,491,658, forward strand.
TATGCAAAGATCAAGATCTGTCCCACCAAAAATGATATCATCAACATAAATTTGAATAATAAAAAAATTGTTAGAAGTGTGCTTTAGAAACAAGGTAGAATCAACTTTGCTCATGACATACCCATTATCTAACAAAAAGTTCTTTAATTTCTCATACCAAGCTCGAGGTGCTTGTTTGAGACCATAGAGAGCTTTTTTCAACAAATAAACATGATTGGGTAGCTTGTCATTTTCAAAGCCCGGAGGTTGAGCAACAAATACTTTTTCCTCGATTGTACCATTCAAAAATGCACTTTTAACATCCATTTGATATAGCAAGAAAATTTGTAACTAGCAAAGGCAAGTAGCATTCTAATAGATTCAAGTCTAGCAACAAGAGCATATGTTTCATCAAAGTCAATACCTTCATGTTGGTTGTAACCTTGTGCTACTAACCTTGCTTTGTTCCTTACCACTTTTCCTTGCTCATCTAGCTTGTTGCGGTAGACCCACTTGGTGCCAATGATCTTTCTATTATCACTTGGTCTTGGCACTAGAGTCCACACACGATTCTTCTCGAATTGCTCCAGCTCTTCTTGCATGGCAAGGATCTACTCATCATCATCAAGGGCTTCTTTGATATTCTTTGGCTCTAGTTGTGAGATGAAGGCATTGTCTGCTTGTTCTTTGTTGTATGCAGCTCGTGTCTTCACTCTTTATAATGGGTTGCAAATTATTAGCTCCTTGGGATGGTTCTTCGCAAAGTGGGGAGTAGGATCTTTCTTTTCTTCTTCATCTGCTTCTATCACCTGCTTACCTTTGTTGTCGATGTTGAGGTCTTTCAAGATAGGAATTAAGTCATCTGCAACATCATTATCAACAACATACTTTTCAACAACAGGGTTAGTTTCAATAAACTTAACATTAATAGATTCTTCAATTTTAGACAATTCAATGTTGAAGACTTTATAAGCCCTGCTTGTAGTGCTATAGCCTAGGAAGAAAGCCTTATAAGATTTTGAATTAAACTTGTCAAGAGAATCCTTCATGTTCAAAACAAAACAAGGATATCCAAAAACATGAAAGAAATCAATGGATGGTTTTCTACCACGCCAAAGCTCATAGGGGGTTTTCTTCAAAGAAGGATGTGTAAAAACTCAGTTCTGCACAAAATAGGCGGTACTAACGGCTTCGGCCCAAAACTTCTTAGGAATGTCATATTCAAGAAGCATTGTCCTCTCCATCTCTTATAGTGACATGTTCTTCCTCTCTACGACCCCATTTTGTTGAGGGATGTGAGGAGAAGAGAAATTATGTGAGTAACCAGATTTTTCACAAAAACATTCAAAAAGATCATTTTCAAAATCTCCCCCAAGGTCACTGCGGATAGAAACAATCCGACAAGAAGCTTCATTTTCAACCCATTTGCAAAATCTTGAGAAAACATCAAGAGTATCACTTTTTGAAATGAAAAATAAGGTCCAAGTATATCGAGAAAAATCATCGACAATAACAAGACAATACTTGGAACCGCAAAGCGTTTGCGTTCTCATTGGTCTGAATAGATCAATATGAAGAAGCTCAAGAACTCTTTTGGTACCCATGACTCCTTTGGATTTGAAGGAAGATTTGGTTTGTTTCCCTTGTGTACAAGGTTGGAATTCCTCATCCTTTTCAAAATCCAATTTGGTAAGTCCTCGAACCAAATCCTTTTTGCTCAACTTCTTCATTTGATGCACATTCAAATGACCCAAATGATGAAGCCAAAGAGAAATATCATTTTTATCCACTACCAAGCATCTATCAAGAATGGGCTTAAGAGCATCACGAATAATAACATAAAGATTACCATTTCTAGTTCTCTTATATATATGACATTGTAAGAGAGGGAATCTAGAAGCAAACATTCTAAGGATGTAAACAACACAAGATATCCATTATCACATAGTTGACTTACACTAATCAAATTGTGATGTAGGCCATCAACAAGCAAAACATTCTTAATACATAGCTCATTGCCTACATCACCCTCACCTATGACCTTACCCTTCTTGTTGTCCTAGAAAGTTACGGATCCTCCTTTCTTTTTCACAAACTTGTTGAAATGGTTGATTTCTCCAGTCATGTCCATAGAGAAGCCACTATCAACAATCCATCTTTTTTTAACCTACAAGAATGAAGGATGTCAGAACCCAACTCAAACTTTGGGATCTGTGGTTAGCTTAGGGACCCATTTCATCTTTGGGTTGGTCCCCTTGGGCTTGTAAGGACAATAAGTAGAGTAATGGTCATCACATTTACAATGAACACATACCATAGGGTTCTTAGAGTCAGAAGTTTCTCCATGAAAAATAGGAGGTTCCACACTCTTCTTCTTACCCTTGTTCTTATCCTTCTTCTTACCTTTGGGAGCAGTCCCATCATATCCCAAACCACTAGTACCAATTTGTTTGGTAGAGTGTTCTAGGACATCATTGAGGGATTTCTTTCCCGAGAGAAACTTTTTCAAAGAAGATCTTAACTTGGCATTATCATCACTAAGGTTAATGACAGTAGTAGAAAGACTAGAAAGATCATCTCTAACATGCAATAGATCGAACTCTAAACAGAGGACTTTCGTATGAAAGGAATCTCGTTCTAAAGCTATGCTAGCAACTTCATTACTTTGCAAAATAGGTCTAGAAGATAAATCATTAACTTGAGCAAGTAACTTGGCATTTTCAAATTTAAGCAACAAAATTTCCTTTTGATAAACATGAATCTCTTACTTCCTAGCATCATCAATGTGAGTTAGTTCTACATTTTTAGTTTTAAGAGCATCTAACTCATCTTGGCACTTTTAGTTTTCTTCCTTAAGATTTGCAATAGTCTTAATATAGACCCCATTCTCAACCTCTACTCCATTATGTTGAATCTCAAGGTCAAGAAATTGCCCTTGCAAAGAATCTATGCTATCAAGGAGCAATTTTTCATTGTTATCAAGAATCTCAATTTTAGCATAAAGATCATCTACTATCTTGCCTAATCTTTTCCTTTTAGATTTGCATTTAGAAAAAGAAGACTGACAGTCATTAATCATATCTATAAGAGTTTCCTTAGATAACTCATGCAAATTGACTTCACTTACCTCACTTACCTCACATACATCTTCACTTGTAGAGGTCATGAGTGCAAGGTGGCATTCTCCATCTTCGGAGCTTGTAGATCTTGAGGAGGACTCCTCCCAAGCTACATGATCTGCATCTTTGGATCTTCTTTCTTTCTTTTCTTTCCTCTTGTACTTGCCTTCTTTGTTGTACTCCTTGTCTTTCTTGTAGATTCTCTTGTGATGACTCTTCTTGGCCTTTGAGCTGTCACTCTTGAAATGGCCTTTTTGGCTACACTCATAGCATCTCAAAGTTGATGAAGAAGGCTTCCCCTTGTAGTGTTTGCCCTTGGAGTAATTTTCTTCATGCTCATTTGGGCCTTCATCTTCACTTGAGGAGGGGGTAGGAGACTTTAGAGCTAGTTTTTGCTTCTGCATCATCTCTTCTCTTTGTGCTTTAAAGGTTGTGTCCTTTATCTTCTTGGACTCCTTCTCTTCTCTTTTCTCTTCCTCTTCTTGCTTATCAAGCCTAGGTTCATGGGCTTGAAGGTTGCCAACCAACTCCTCGGTTGACAACTCACTTATCTTGTACACCTCTTCAATGGATGTAACCTTGGGCTCCCATCTCTTAGGAAGAGATCTCAAGATCTTGGAGTTGATAGTGCCTTTGTCTAACACACTCCCAAGGGCTACCAATCCATTGATGATCACATTGAGCCTAGTGTACATATCAGCCACTCTCTCATTCTTACCCATGTTGAAGTTCTCAAGTAGCCCACAACACATGTAGATCTTGGCTTCCTTTACTTGCTTTGTACCTTCATAGGTGACACATAGTTTGTTCCAAATTTCATGTGTGGTGTCCCAAGAAGATATCTGGTTGATCTCGGATGGAGTGAGGGTTGTGTAGATGATGCTCACTGCTCTTGCATTGGGTTGGGCTTGCTTCATTTGAGCTTCAGTCCAAGTGGAGATCTCCCCCTTTAGTTCTTCATACTTGAGGTGCACCACCTTCCACATCTCGTAGCTCACACCTTGAAGGTAGAACTGCATTCTTCTCTTCCAATATAGGAAGTTGGTGTCGTTGAAGACAAGAGGTTGCATGGAGAATTTCCCTTCTAGGTTGAGGGATCCAAGTGTCAAATTCCCCATCTCCTACTTGTAGAAGTAGCTTGGAGAAGACCTGCTCTAAAACCACTTGTTGGATCAATGGGCTCTAGAGGGAGGCGGTGAATAGATCTTCACAATTCTCACAAGACAAATTAGACCACAAATTATGTAAAGAGTAAAACCTTAGACAAGCAACAATTTGATGCCTTAATCTAACATGCATAGAAAGGATGAGAGACAAGGATAAGCAAGCACTTGGATAGGTGGTTTAGAGTGGTTCCATGTCCTAAACTTAGGAGCAATGTCAGTCCACTACCTAGAGTGGGTTAGTCTCTATGATTTGCAATCTTGGTACTCTTATATTCTACAATAAGATTACAAGACACAACAACCACACATCCAAGGGCTTAGTACCTCAAGCAAAGATCTTCAACCTATAGAAGGAGCTTACCCGCTTGAACCATGGAGTCTGCAACCATCAACATGGACTTACCCACTACTTCCTTCAAGTCTTATGCCTTCAAGGGATTACCTATCTTCCTTGAGTGTCTCCTTGACTATCTCCTTCATTTGGAGATCTTGAGTACCTATCTCCTTCACTTGGAGATCTGGAGCACCTTGCTTTCTTCAACCTTGAAGAACAACACCTCCTTCTCCTTCACTAGGAGAAGATCTTCAACTTTATCTTCAATGGGAATTGAGGTAGGAAGATGGAGGAGGAGATCTTTACATCAATATAGGGAGTAGCTCTCTTACACAAGAACCTATATCACTCATTCTCACAAATTTCACTTGAAGGTAGAGAGAGAAAGGGACTCAAAGGGTTAGAACACTCTCAACTATGTTAGAACCAAGTTTGCAATGAATGAGCAGCCTTGGAATGAACTCCAAGAGGTCCTATTTATAGTTGAGGGTGCCCCTTTAAGTTGTGAGACACTTAGATATGAAAATAGTTATTTTTTGTTCAAAGCAACGACTCCATTTTCGCTCAAAACACACACCAACAGTCACATCACTTTTTCTGCAAAATTTTGTACAGTGCAATCGGTCAAGTTTCAATAAAGTTAACTCGACCGATCAAGTAAAAGACAAAACTGATATTGAAACTGTCGGTCAAGTTTGTCCTAGGGAAACTCGACCGATCACTGAAAATTGTTTTGGTCAGGCACTCGATCGGTCAAGTTTTGTGAAAACACAACTCGACCGATGCTATCTCTGGAAAACTGACCAAGATGGATCGGCTGAGTTTGTCCTGGGGAAAACTCGACCTATCGACAAACTATTGTCAATCTTTGGAAAATACATCTAAGTGATTTAACTTTGGCATTTTATGTCCCAATCATTTTTCTCATCTAAGTTACAAGTCAATTCATCATTACAAGTGATTACAAAAATGTTCTAAGGTCATTTACATAGATTTCAACAAATACACACTTGTAGCTCTTTGACTTGAACTTGAGCCATTCTAGGGCTTTTGATTTTGTATCCTTTTCATGTACCTAATACCTTAAAGCAATCTTTAATACACATATTAGATACATATGAGTGGAATGGTTAAGTCATTATTAAAACATGGAAAATGTATAACCTCAAGGTCAACATACTGGACATATAACTCAGGTGGATAATGTTCTGATGTGGATTTTTCTCAAATTCCTATTAGGTAGATCTTCTAAAACTCATAGTAATTCATCAGATGCTTAGAAAAATGAGCAAAAATATGTTTTGAAAAGGGTTTTCATGAGGAACTCGAATATTAAGGTTTCATAGTCTGTTTCCATTTGAACAAACCATAATTTTCTAAGGAGTTAGTATTCGGGTTTAAGGTGATGAATAAAATACAAATTCATATATCCAATCTTATGCATAAGGTATTTAGGGTTCAATATCTCCCAACAATGTGACCACTATTTCTTCAACCTAAGAAGAGAAAATAGGTTTTCTCTAAGTGAAAGGTAAGTGGTTCATTCCCATGAGTGTTCATATGTATCAAAATCAACAAATTTACATATTTCATAGATAAAACTTTCATGATCCAAAGTTAAGACATGCAAGTAAGATTTCCCATACTTTTATGATTATGAAATTTCATATGCTCAATATCTCAGGTAGAGATATGTCATGGGATGATTAAAGTTCATGATTTAAGTTTATAAGAAGAATATAATGATATCTTCCTATCATATTTCTTAGCAATGTTCTATATGAATACTTAAGACTACAAGGAAATTCAAGTAAGGGTGACATGCTTCCATGGTCATGTGATATAAACATGTATTACGATTTTAGGTGCAAACATGCTATTAGGATTTCTTATATATATATATATATATATATATATATATATATATATATATATATATATATATATATATATATATATACATATATATATATATATATATATATATATATGTATATATATAGGGCGTTCATTGAATACCCGCACGGGTAGCCTAGATTTTTGCTACCTTTCAGTCCCGAATGTAACCATATGGAAGACAAAGTAACGAGAAGGACCAAAAAGTAACTATGTTGATAACAAAGTAAGTAAATGACTAAAAAAGTAAAACTGGGTAGAATACATAGGAAATATATATGTAATTGTATTTTGAAATATGATGTTACAAATGGAACTATCTATGCATGAAAAGTAACAGTTTGCAAGGTAAAGTAACCCTGTACATGTTGAAAGTAAGAAACTTGAAAAAAAAGTAACAAAATAGGGTCGGTTAGCTACCCGCGCGGGTATTAAAGATGAGCCCATATATATATATATATATATATATATATATATATATATATATATATATATATATATATATATATATATATATATATATATATATATATGTATGTATGTATATATATAACCATGTATTAATATTTCAAGTTGAAACATGCTATTAAGAGTCCTTATATATTAGACTTAAGAACTAAGAATTTATTTCAATTTATTCGAATGATTAAGATCTCAAAGTTAAGTAAATTATCATAATATAACTTTTGAACAACTTAATACATGATCAAGTTTTATAGATGTAGAATCTATTAAGATCAATGTGTATTGCAAATTGAGTTCTTGATATTATTATAAGATTATGATGCATTAAGTCATGATTAAGTTGCAAGATAAGATTTTATAAGGTTCTTATTTTAAGATTTAAGGTTTAATATTTAAGCTCATATGAATTCATTAAGAATCATTGTAAGATCAAATTTTGTGGAATTTTATAGAGATCCAATCATCTTGTTAGAAATAATATTTTTAAATATTATATACATAAGTAACTTTCATATACTTTACCTAAGTTACTTTCTTATACTTAGTATTGCTATATTTAGTTCATATCCTTTTTCCTAAGACTTTAGACTCATTTTTCAAGTATCTAGTATAAAAAATTAATAAAGTTATTCTATCAAATTAGAGTTTCAAATTAAGGTTTATCTAGATAATAAGAATATCATATTTAGATTCAGACTTAGATTTATTCATTATGTGAGTAGTTAGATACTGGCTAAGGGTTTTATACCCAATCTCAGTTATGTAGTGATTGAGATTCGCATTCATATTTAAATGTAGATTCAATTCAGAATATAAGAGCATGATTCAGATTTAGAATTCAGTACATGTTATATACTCAATATGATATCCATTTTGAGAAAAAAGTCAAATCTAACAATTACATAATATATGTATTATTCTTCATATATGAAGGTAGTATATTACCCATATATTATAATATTAAAATAACTGTATTGTATAGATTTCTCATTATAAATATGTTTTATATATGATATTTTAAAAACATGAAACTATACACTTTCATTTCAAAGATTGATAGTTGTCAATTCTAGATGTTATTTAATCAGATCGGTTTATGATGTTACATTATTGTATCATTCATATTATTAATTGAGTATTATATTATATTTTTTTCAAATACGATAATACCTAAATTTAACTAAATCCATATGCAAGCCTATTAAAAGTACTTATATAAATAGTTATTTTATGCCTATGTTTGGGACATGGATGGTGGCAAAGGGAAAAGTATCACTATGAGTTGGCACCATGTGTTTTCAAATATAGCATGTTAGGAATGAGAAGGTTTTTCTCTGAAATGTATCCCACTTGACCTATAAATATATGTATAAATTCTGGAGAAAGGGTAGGGCACATGTTTCTCTTTTTATATGTGATTCCTCGACTAGATGGGACTAAAATTGGATCCTAACTAAATTCTTGTTTTCTTTTGATAATGGATACAAAAATGAAACTAATCCCGCAAATCCGCAACAAAATGTAAAACTAGATTCAACAGTATATTAATATGTTTCTTTTGTTTAGTTTTGTCCATGCTCTTGCTTGAAATGAAACAAAACAAGTTCTTGTTTCGAGCTTTATATCCTAGCTTAGTATGTATTAGCTTCACATTTCTCACATGGAGGTGAGATAAGATTCTTATTAAGATGCACTTCTTAATTGGCTGAATTGGTAGATCTAGTAGGTTTGTTAATCGTATGTCACTAGTTAAACCCCTAGCTTAATTTTGGAAAGGACACAGCACTGATCTAATTTCATATCCACAAAACATGATATTACTTTAGAGAAAAATAAAGGTTACAATAGAAAAATGATTCTTATTAGGATCAGACCAAGTTTACACATAAGCTTTTATCCATATTCAGACTATGTCAATGCCAATCCTAGAATGAGCCCCCCATGTATTTCATAATCCCACATCCTATCCTAAAAATAGGGATATCCTTGTGTTTATGTGATGACCCCTCCCCAGTTATCCACCATTAAAAGCGGGTCAAAAGGACAAGGACCATAATATGATTTTTCTACTATCTAAACTATAAGAAATAACAAATAATATCATTTCATAACTTGTTTTATAGAAAAACATTCTAATTTCCCCTCAAAGGAGTTCACATAACCTTCCAATATGAAGATACGACATGAGAGTAAACATTATTACTACAAGGAAGAAGATATCATGAATTACTATCTAAATAATCCTCCTTATCCCATTCACTTTTTAATCTTCAATGTATTCATCTTAATCTCCGATTCTTCATATACTTTTGTAAGCCATATACCTAAACCACCAAAAAATAAATATAAAATTAGTGTATTTCTATATTGCGTAAGCCTAGGCATACTAAAGTGTGCATATACATATACTAACATATATCTCTCATCAATCAAATAATTACACATGAATTTTTATTTTCTTCTGAATATTCTGACATATGCTTGTCATACCACCTTAGGTATATGTTACGACCCCACCTCCCGATAACCCCCAATTAAGGGAGACCAAGAGGTTGAGCCGCATCCATTAACCCCGGATCAAAGGTTCGACATATAACCACAAACAATTATCAAATTCTAACAGACTATACTGAAAATGGTAATAAAATTTTTCTTTACATACCTTTTGAAAACTTGGATCATTAAACTTCTATCCACACCGATACTAATCTATCTAATCCTCCTTTATACTTTAACTCTCTTTTAGTATCACATGTGCCACTTTACTGTTTGTTCTTTTCATTGTACCTAAAACGCCGACAAACAAAACGTCGGTCAGCCGAAGCTGGTATGTGGGGGAGAAGCAGATAATTGTTCAACTAAGTTAACAACATAATCATTCAATTAATGATTTAACAAACATGATTACGTTTTAAACCATATAACTCAATCCATACATATTCACAACTCTGGGCTGTCCCTGCAGTGGACATGGATATCACCTCTCTTTTAGGTATAAAGTCGCATGGCACTATCCGAGGATAGCCCAATCTCTAACTCTTTATGACTTGATGGTCCTACCTCCATGGTAGCCATGTACTAAGTCAACCATTGACCTGATGGACCTACCCAATGGGTATCCATGTACTAGGTCATCCATAGACCTGATGGACCTACCCAATAGGTAGCCATGTACTAGGTCTTCTCTAACCTGATGACCTACCATAGGTAGCCATGTACTAGGTTAGCTATTTTTCCACAGAGAGAACCAGGATCTGAGTTTATAGGTATACACGTTAAGTGATAGTCATAGCCACATTATATTTGCAATATGAACATCCAAGCAGTTTAGTTGCATCCAAGCGATAAAACGTTCGGAAAACGTCGGGAAACCTAAACGGTTAACCATAAGTAACCACATACCTGATCCATAGTAACTTGATGTCCATGCATAATCATTCAACACAATTAACAAGCAATCAACAATATCCTGAAAATAATGTATAACATCCAAGTGTCATTGTTTTATTCAAAACGTCCTTAAGATCAACTTGGATTCCTCCTTATGATCTCTAGGCCAACTTTAGGGTTTTATTAGGGTTTTAGCCTTCATTATGCATTTATCACTTTTAATGCTCTTTTAGTTCACAAACCCTAATTTCTGCATCATATGCACAATTGCATGTCAATTAAGTCTAATATGTTTCTTTCATACTAAAATTATTACCTTTATCCTTTTAGGTCATATCAACATTAAGGCTAATTATCACATTGAGTTTCTATCAATTTGACAAATCGTATTTCATTGTAGTTCAATTCACATATATGAACCTTATTTATCACTATTTCCACTTTATACACTAGGGAACACTAATTATCCAAATAATTCACATTAAAGATCTTTGGTACAAAAAAACAACATAACATTGTCTTATTCATGGATTTGCACAATTAAATCATTAAAAGGAATATCTTCCTAAATTAGGGTTTCTAAGACCATTAATGCAAACTTAGATATATGAAACCCTAATTTAAGCCAATTATGTGCAATTATGATCCTTTTATTATCAACTTGTTAATATTTGTTCTAAAAATTCAGAGAACATCACTATATTCAACTATCATCTATTTCAAGGGTTTTTCACTAATTAAACCAGTAATTATGATAACTTTATGTACTTTTCCAATTTCAAGCATATGAACTCTAAACTAACTAATTATATGCCAAGTCCATCCTTTTTCTTCCAAAAATCCATTTTTATCATTAACAGGCTAATATCAACTTTAATCACTAATTAAACCTTACAAATCATTTTAATCATACCAACATAGGGTTCTTTAAACGATTAGCACACTAAAGTTGATATTTTCCATTATCTTTCGAATTGCATAAGGAATCAGGCTTCAATCACAATTTATTTGGGTTCCTCTCGTTCTGAGGATCAAAATTCATATATAACTTGTATTTATCCGAGCTATGAATCGCAAGATATGATTTTAGCAAGAAAATTACCTTCTGGCCAATCAGATGGCTCCACGTCATCCCTTTTCAAAGCAACGTGGTTTGCTTGGAAACATAACGGATTGACCGTTATGCCCCCCACTTAAGTTCCTTCTTGTTTAACCCGCGGAGGGGTATTTTCGTCCAAACTCCACTTGATCATCTTCATCCTCCAGCAGCTGCGACGCAGACGCCCTAGGCGTCCTTCTGCAGCCCGTGCGCGGCCTCTCACCCTCTCCATGGGGCGAGATGGCTGCCGCCAACTTCTCCTTTGTCTTCGCCGCCATCTGCCGCCCTTGGGGCGCCATTTAGACCCTGTCCAGAGCGGCTGGTTGGGCTGGGGAAGAGCCGCAACTAGCTGTTGCGTTGCAGCCGTGCGGTTGTTTCTGCAGGTGATCGTGGGCGGTAGGATGGTGGAAATGGATGGCCGATCGTCTGGGGTTGGTCGTGGATGCCCCCTTCTTCAAACCAAACCATAAACACACCCCTTGATGCCCTAGAACAGTCGTATACCCTCTTGGTTAGGGTTTAGGCGGAAAGAAGAAGAAACGAAAAGGTAGCATTACGTGGAATACCCCTGGATCTCGAAGCAAGGGTTCCACCCTTCATATAGGGGTGCATGTGAAGCCCTAACGCGTGCCTCATGAGGATTCAAGTCCCAACTTGATAGGAAATACATTTTTCCTTGGTTATGAAGCAACTACCTTTCTCTCTCTCTTCATTATACTTTTCTAATATCCTTCCTTATTTGGATTCTTTAGGAATTCGAAATCCCTTTTATTTACTTGCCCTTTATTCCAAAGGCACGAATTATCTTTTCCTTTAATAGTAAAATGCTTTCTTTTTATCAATCTCACAAATTCATTAATAATTTATCTCATTATCTTTTGATTTTGCAAATCTGCTATTTTCTCTTTCCACTTTGCAATTATCTCATTATTTTGGGTTCCTTGGACCTCACTAAAACCCAAGGCACACATTCCCACATTGGGAAACGTTGGTTTGCCTTTATCTTCTTTTTTTTTTTTTTTTGGTGAACCGAGCTCTTCCATTGCTATTTATAAAATTTTTTGTAAGCTGTACAGATATATACACTCTCTAAACAAAGAACAAGAGAGAGTGGAACTAGGAAGGTAGAGGAAAACAAAAAAATGGCAGACTAAACAGCCGACCACCTCCCTCAGAAGGACATAAAACAAAACCAAGGACAGCAAACTGGTCCAGGGCCATGACTCCAGAATCAACTCGCCAAAATGCATCGAACATCATCCAGAATGCTCAACCATACACTGTGGGCACTTCTTTCACGATTTCTGTGCACTCTATCGTTCCTTTCCTTCCACAGCCAGTGAAAAATGCAGCTGCAAATCACCACATACTTCTTACCATGATTAGAACAAAGGTCGTTTAAGTCTTCTGGAATCTGAAAAGAGAACTCCAAGCAGACAAAGCTCCAAACAGCTCTAGTGTAATGGCAAGTAAAGAAAACATGGGAGACCTCCTCTTCAGCAGCCTTGCATAAAAAACATCTCGACGCCAGACAAATGCCCAAGCTTTTGATATAACTAGAAGTAAGGACTCTTCCATGACCAATCTTCCAACCCAACAATTGATACCTCTTGGGACCACTAAAACTCCACAGCCATTGAAAGAAAGGAATAGGGATAATGGCACTAGCAGAATTTAGGTTCTCAATGATCAATTTTAGATTCACGTCAGAATTCCCATTAAAAGAAATACTGTCATTAAGGCCATTAGGCGGAGGCATAGACATTAAGATATTGTAAAGCCTGATATGCAGCCTAGACTCATCAAAAAACCAATCACCATCATTAATAAGACTACTAACAGTAGCTCTACTAGTAAGACCCAGCTGGATGAAACTCTGCTTCCCAAGCAACTCCACCATGAATCTAGCTTTTGGGAGCCATGGATCATGCCACACATAAGTATCTAAACCATTGCCAATTGTGAAGCTAATAAAACCTCTGAGCACATCACGTTCCATCAAAACCTTTTTGAACATCCAGGAAACAGCATCATTAACCGGAAAGGACCAGAAGGAATGCCTCTTCAGATATCTCTCGTGAATCCATTTTATCCAAACACCATCTTTCTTTTTTGCAATATTCCACCCATGAAGAATAACAGCAGCTTTGACAACATGCCTGATGTTTTTAATACCCAAACCACCAATGGCCTTGGGTTTAACCAAAGAACTCCACTTGACAAGATGAACAGAAGATTTAGAGTCCGTTTTACCCCAAATGAAATCACGACAAAGCTTGTCAATGTCCTCACAGACAGAAGCAGGTAGAGGGAACAAGGCCGCCCAAAAATGGTACATGGCAGTAAGAGTAGATTGAACTAATTCAATCCTACCAGCCATAGAAAGATGTGAAGCTTTCCAGTTATCAAGTCTCCTTTTTATCCTATCCACTAAAGGACCACAATGAATCTTAGTAAGTCTGCCAATGAAAAGAGGAACTCCAAGGTACCTGACAGGAAGAGTACCTTCATTAATACCCAAAACACTGCCAATACTGTTCTTATCCACACCACAGCTATAAATCACCACACTTTTCTCGACATTGATCTTCAAACCAGTGGATCTATAAAGCTTATCAAGGACCCTTTTAATGGCAACCGCACTCTGGACATCCGCTTCAGCAAAAACCATTAGATCATCAGCAAAGATTAAATGAGAAATCGCTAAAGAATCAGAGGCCCTTAGCGGCTTCAGATTACCCTTCTTCACTTCATCATCAAAGAAAAGAGAGACCACCTGCATGATAAGAACAAAAATATAGGGGGCAATGGGATCACCCTGCCTAACACCATTACTGGGCTTGAAGGACTTAGTGGCTTCTCCATTGACTAAGACTTCATAAGACATAGTACCAAGGATTTCTTTAAACCAAACAGTCCAGCAGTGAGGAAAATTCATAACACGAAAGATGTAGAAGAGAGAATCCCAAGAGACAGAGTCGTATGCTTTAGAAATATCAAACTTGATACACATTTTTGGCTTACAACCTTTCCTGTTAAAATCATGAATCAACTCATTGGACAGAAGGACAGCATCTTTAATGCTCCTACCATGAACGAAAGCACACTGATTGTCACTGATAATAGAGGACAACACTCTTTGCAATCTATTTGTTAAAAGCTTAGAGATAAGCTTATAAAAAACATTGCAAAGAGCTATGGGTCTAAGATTCTTGAGCTCATTAGAATCTTTCACTTTAGGGATGAGAACAATGAAAGTACGATTAGCCTCTTTAAGCAGCCTCCCTGTGTTAAAAAAACTAAAACACAGCCTCAACCACCTCAGAACAAATGATGCTCCAACACTCCTTATAAAACTTGCCGTTAAAACCATCAGGACCAGGGCATTTATCAGAATTGAGACTTTTGACAACATCAATGATTTCCTTGATAGTGAAATGCCTATCCAAGACAAGATTATCCACATCACTTAGCTTCGGGAAAGGAAGGTCATCCAGAATATCCAGAGCAGCAACATGAGAGTTATTAAACAACCCATAATAATAATCCTCAATATGCTGCTTGATAACAGCAACATCAGAACAAAGCATACCATCAATATATAAGGCCTTAATATGATTGAAATTTCTTCTAACTTTAATGGAAGTGTAAAAGAATTTTGAATTGGAATCCCCTTCTTTCAGCCACATGATTCTAGATTTTTGTCTAAGCAGAGATTCTTCCTGCAGATTAGCAGCAATAGCTTCTTTCCTCCTGAGACAGACATCTTCTTGAAGAGCAACATTATAAGGATCCAGATCCAGGGCTAAATGAGCTTCAGCAGCAAGGAATTCTTTCTTCCTGGCTTTATCATGAAGATTTCCCACATAAGATTTATTCCACTCAGAGAGAGCCATACGAAGCTTCCTAAAATTAGAATAAACTTTGAAGATAGGGAAACCTGAAACATCTTTGCTCCAAATTCTCTTGACACAATCAAAAAAATCAGGGCTAGAGCACCAAGCATTAATAAATCTAAACGGAACTTTGATTTTAACTCTCTCTCCAATGTCAAGAGTCAAAATCTTGTGGTCACTGACAGTATTAGAATGAAGGATACCTTTATACTCATCAAACTCAGACAGGAATTTATCATTGTAAAGAATACGATCAATGTAAGAAGTGACAAAACCTTTTCCACTTTGATGATTGTCCCAAGAAAAAAGAAAACCATTAAGTCTAAGCTCGAAAAGATTACAACTCAACATGCAGTTGTTAAAATCTTCCATGGATTTAGCAGAAGGAGGATCTAAGCCCATCTTCTCATCAACTTTCCTCACAGCATTGAAATCTCCAATGATAATCCAGGGATCATCCAGGTTCTGAGAAATCGTATAAATCTCATTCCAAAGCTTGACTCTCTCACTATCTGGGTTATGCCCATAAACAGCAGTAACATAGAACATCTTGTCAGCACAGTAGGCTTTCAAGTGAACAGACTGATCAGTCTCCCGGATTTTATTCACAGCAACAGCATCCTCTTTCCACAAGACCACAACTCTCCCCAAAGCGTGGGAAGAATGATTAGAAATCCACCTGAATTCTGGAAAGAACTTGGACATAATCTTACTAATCTTTGATTCCCTAACTTTTGTTTCATTCAAAACACCAATGTTAGGCCTGAACTCCCTAATTTTATTTTGAACTGCCAGAGCTTTTAAATTTAAACCTCTGACATTCCACGAGAGAATGTTAATGGAGCTATCCATTTGACACCTTTGAGACCAGTACTTCACTGGTTTGGGACAAATCTGAACCAGTTTCAACTCTAACATCCATCTTCAAGCTAGTAAAAGCATTTTGAGTAATCGGCATAGCCTCCTTATTAGTATTTGGGACCTTCCTCCCCTTTGCTTTTCCTTTCTTCCTCCTGTACCCCTTCTGAATCTCAAAACCATCATCTTCTACTTGTTCAGCCATAGGTGGAGTGGACAGATCGACAACCGATCTAGTAACTAATCTATCAGTTTCAGAGGAATCAGAATTAGAGTTAGGCAGGAAATCTTCAAACGTGTCACTAGGCATATGGAACTCTTCGTCTTCTCCAGGGGCAGTAACCTGGTCACTACCAACAGCAGAAGCTTGAGACAATGAATTCATAATGGGACCTGGTGCTGCAACAGGACCACTCGAGGAAACTTGTGCAATCTGCTCTTCAACAGAGGGCGAAGGACTCACATTCAGAGTTGTTTTTGGAGCGGACATAATCTCAACCACCTGACCAGCATCAGAGGTTTTCTTCTGCACCCAGACCAATTTCTTCTTTTGAGTGTGAGCTTCTCCGGCACAATCACTATGTCCAAACAACTTGCATACAGGACATACATTAGGCCTCCACTCATATTCAAACTTGATTAGATGGGAATCACCTTTGTCGCTCTCCACTTCCAACACATCTGGGAAGGACGAATCTGCTGCCATTAAAACCTGAAGCCTAGCAAACTCCAGATTTCTCAACTCAAAAGTTGCTTTGTCAACCCGCAGCGGATTGCCGAGGAACGATCCAATCCTTGAAAACATCTTCATATCCCAGAGCTCTAATGGTAGATTGTGAACACGAATCCAAATAGGCATGTCGGACAGCTTGAACCTACGTAGAACATCCCCTGGCTTCCATTTCAACAGAACCATAGGTTTATTTCTGACGAAGTACAAGCCCCCATCAAGAACATTATCTAGATCCGCCTCTTCAGAAAATCTAATCAAGAAGAATCCCTGACCATGGTTCAAAACTTCAATCGTGCCCTTCAGAATCCAAATCTGCGATAGGTACTTCTCAAGAGTTGGGAGATACGGCTTGAATCCAACAATGTAGCCTGCAAGACACTTCTGCCATCGTTCAGCATTCTTCACCGCCTCCTCCTCCGGATAAATGAGCTTCTGGTTCTGGACCACAATCTCCATCTTCTCAAGCGATGTGTCGTACACTTTTGGTTTCATCAACTCCGCCCAGGACTTAGTCGCATTACCATCAGGTTTAGCATTAAGAGGTGAGGAGGATTCATCCAAAAGTATTCCAGTAGAAGGGCGCTCACTTCTCCGAAGAGGAGAAGCAGGCCGTCCTCCCGGATCACCATTGTCGCGCCGCCATCCTCCGTCGCCAGAGCCGGAACCAGAAGCCGCCATCCTCCCGGAAACTAAGTTCTTCATATGTAAGGATGGTACTGTTGTGGATGCCAAATTATGTTCTTCATATATAAGTTCTTTTAAAAGCCAATTTCTCATACTATATCTATTTCTTATTAAAATACCTCCTTTTTGAGGATTTCCCTTTATTTCTCTTTTATTTTCCTCATTGGTATTCTTTTTATCGTTAGGAAGCCTTGTAACACGAAATTTCATAAAGGGTAACTCAATTATATATCCTTTCACTTAATTTCCACATTTTCTCATTGTTTTCAATTTCTTTCTTAATAAAGAAATACATAATTAATCTTTTCTTTTTCTTATTTCTTTTCTTTGCAACTTTAGACTCCTTGGAACCCAAGGAATCCAAGAGGTACGAAATCCTCTTTGGATTTACCTTCTAGAGGTTTCCACATATTTCTTTTCTTAAAATTCAATTATCCTTTTACTAATTGAATTTCCTTTGTTATTTTCCTTTTTATTGGGCCCAATAGCCAATAAAGCCCACAAATCAAACAACAAGGCTATTTTAAACAAAATCCCATTATTCTCAATCAAATATATGATTATTTGTTCAAACATCTTTAATATGAGAAATTATATTTCTCACCACTTGATCCCAAAAATCGGGGTTATAACAGTATAAATATATTATTATCTATCATTGAACTTATATGATTCACACCTTGGTAAGTCACATCTTAGTTTTTAAATATGAGATTTTCTTTATATGATACGCATAGGCATTGTATAGTGCACTAAATACATAAAATCCAAGAAGTTTAATCTTGGAATGAATATTCGAGGAATCATATGGAATCCTTAGAAGACAATATCAACAAACACTCATAATTTAATCACATGCCTTTAATGAAGAACACATGTTGTTATACTTCAAGTACTTCAAGTATGAAATCCAACCAATCATAGTGTGGACCTAAGAAACTGATCAATAACTATTCATAAACCTAAATTGTTGCCATTATATCCATATTATACTAATAAGGAATGATTGGGTTTCTGGGTAGGGGTTTGTGGTCAAATTTAGGATTGGATTGGGGTTTTGCGTAACCAACTCTAATTTTCATATATGCACTTCTAATGACTTTTGGACCCTAAACATTCATCAATGAAACCCTAGATGTAAAATCATCAAAAGATTCCATTATAATTCCATTACATAAGATTTTATCACAATGTATATGAATTTGAGGAAATCAATGATTTGATTACAAAACTAGGGTTTACATGTAATAAGCACCTTCCATGCATGTATGAATACCTGCATTTTGAACTATGGTTAAATTAGTCATTGTCTATGTTATATTTGTATTCGACATAATTTTTTGATTAAATTGATATATAATATCCTTATATCATTATTTACAAATTATTTTATACGATTAATGTAAACTAAGGGCCAATCAAAGGGTGTCATGCCAACAAATTTGAGTGGATAATTCGACGTGGATGGATTATTAAGCACCAGGGCAAAAGACCAAGCTACCCCTATGTTGTAACTTGGATTTGTCACAGGGTGAAGAGAAAGATGACAACTCATAGTAGGGATTCATCTTTCCTTTGTGTGGTTTAGACCCGTCAGCCATGGCAGGCAATTAGCCAATTGACTTTGGTCCCTTTGAGTAGTGACCTAAAACAAGATGATCATTGGATTACATGGGCCTTACCTAATTCAACAAACCCCTAAAATTTGAGGGTGGTCATTGAAAATGGCATGTCTGCTATCAAGATCTATTGCGTGGAGAAGGATATGAAGGTAAGGAGTATACCATATGTGAATTTGCTTATGAAGATAGAGTAGATCAAAGAGACGGTTGTGGAGAATTATGAGCCTTTTCTCAGGTCTAGCGTAGCTTGAGACGCTGCTTCAATATCAAGCTTTGGAGTTTCATCTTTCAAAGTCAGGGACTTGTAGTTGTTTCCATGTGAGATAGTAAAGATTAGTTTTGTCCTTGCAGTGCTCCAGGCAAGGTGAATTGTTCATAGACACCCTTGAGTCAAGGGGACAAGGTCAAGTCACCAAAGTTGGAGGGTGGAGTCTGCTAGGTTGTTGTAGTGTATCGCGGGGACAATTGGGTGGTGAGGGATCATGAGGGAGTCATGAGGATTCTTCATGTGGTCTATCTATGTGTGGGATGCAAAGGAGACACAAAGGTGCTCAACCCTAGCCTGATGGTTTATCAGGAGTTTAGGCATTATCTTGTTTCTTAAAGATAATTGTTGCGGTTGGGTTCCACTCAACCTCCTGGATCCATTGATGTTGTTATCAGGTGAGAATGAGGGTTAGAAAAGAAGAAAGAGAGATTAGAGCAGACATGAGTATGTTCTTGCGGGACTTTGCCAGAGTCCGAGTGGAGAAGGAAGCTTCTCTGTTTGGGGTCTCGCGTCGATCTGGAGTCTGAATATGGATGGAGAGCTTTTCTATAATTTACTTCTCTATTATTTTAGATAAATTTCCAATTCAGGAAAATAAGTATATAGGATAGGTTATAGCTCCCTTAATACCAATGGATTATCTTCATATATCTCGTATCCTCTTTTAGGCAATATATTATATCTAAACTAATTGGTTAATCATTCTAAACGTGCCAATCATACAAATACTATATTACTACTCAAATAATTACTTAGGTTATTAGAATTACTTAGAATATTTTGAACTTTCTTCCAAAATTTAATATTTTGATTTTCCACTAACTAAAAACATAATGGATATTTCATATGATCATGAAATACTTAATTCCTCATTTTGTATCTGAAAGACCTACTTCTATGCACTAAGTAGCCCAATTGGGTTTATTGGTTTCTAGGGCTCACGGTCATACATTGGCTTCTAGGGCTCCAACTGGGCTTTATTAGTTTCTAGGTCTCACGATCATGAAATATTTTTTTAACTAAAAGCTCCAATTCAAATCGCATTTTTTATCTTTTACACATTGAAAACGCCTAATTAGAGGCTTTTTTTACCAAAATAGGCTATATTGAGAATTATTTTCTTGGAGATGCTATAATCGCAAATACTTTATACAAACAAACGGTGCTATTTTGGTTTTTTTCCTTGTATATACGTAATGTTCAAGATCCATGTATATCTAACACTACCTAATACTTTTCTGGCATAAAAAATCATATCGTGCAATCTGAGAGTAGAAGGCAGGATGAGAGCAGATGCCATTTGCGTGCGCGCATGCACCAAGCCGGACCAAACGACTTTGGTAATTAGGAAAACACATCACGGGAGGCAACTTGATTACAATGCTGAAAGGAAGTAGCGAAGCGTGCCCTTGATTGTCACGGAGTTGAAGGAGAGCACGTCGGAGCTCCAGATTCTGAAACTGGATATGTCGGCTAATACGTATGTTGACCTGATCTACGTGAGCGGTGCTAATACATGTCGGCTAATACGTATGTTGCCTGGTGAACACCGGGGATGGGACGCCGTTCATCTCCGCCTTGGAGCTCAGACCACTGCCTATCCTGGTTTACCCGCAGGCCAATGCGACTCAGGCTCTCGGGCTGGTTCGGAGTATAACTTCGGAGCCAAAAAGGGGCTAAGGTACCCGGCCGACCAGTACGACAGGATCTGGAATGTTAACATTTTGGAAGGGTGGCCGCTTCTCACGACGCCCTTTCAACACCCCAAGGCACCTGCAAGATTTCGTCACAAGTCCTTAGTACGGCCGTCTCCGCAGAGTCGACATTGAATATTTCCTACCCAATGCTGACGATGGCACAAACACTCCACATATTCCTTCACTTCGCCGAGCTGAAGATCTTGAGATTCACCGATTCCAGGTTGTTCGACATATACGTAAACACAAGCTGTTGGCGGAGAGCTGGAGGCCGCAGTACCTCATGAGGAGTACGGCGTACACCTACACCCCGGTACTGAAGGACAAACCCCTGAATTTCGCGCTCGTGCAAACCGGCGATTCAACTCTGCCTCCCATCATCAATGCTGCGGAAGTGTGGTGTGAGACATCACAACAGGATGGTATGGATCTCTCTATTCAAACTGTGTCAGTGTCATCTTATTGCTCTCCTTTTTTCTTGGCGTATGATCTGTTGTTGTGAGTGTTTTCTTGCTTAATGTTTCTTTCAATCCCAGTCGATGCAATAATAGCCATCAAGGCAGCGTACAAGGTGCAGAAGAACTGGGAAGGAAATCCATGCTCTCCATCGTCATTTATGTGGGAGGGTTTGAATTGCAGCTCTGACGGGTCAAACAGGCTGAAAATCATTTCACTGTAAGTTTTCTCATGATTTAGGGTTCAAATGGGGATTACCGCACCAATGGTTAAATTAATGTACAAACTGCAAATCAAAACAGTGGAAAAGTTAATGGTTTCACTGAAGCTTGGATATATATATATATGCAGAAGTCTTACGTCTTCTGGTTTGACTGGTAGTGAAATATCTGATGCTATAGGCAATCTGACACAGCTGCAGACATTGTATGTACACTAAATATATTCGTTCTTCATTTAATTGCTTGATCAAATAAGTCAACTTGATAAAGAAACCGAAGCACGCCCACCACAATGTTCAGTTCTAGGAAATAGTATTTTGACATTTGAAAGGCACCGACAATTTCTGTTCCTGATTTTGTACTGGTACTTTGTACTGACTGAAGCTGACGCAAAGTTCCCTTTTATTTGTTGACCTTAGAGATCTATCACGAAATTGTTTGACTGGAACAATACCAAATTTTTTGGCAGACCTTACCAAGCTGACGTTCCTGTAAGTGTAGATAGAGTCATGTCAATAATATCTATATAACGAAAATGGGGATAACAAATGAAAGCAGTACCTTTTCTTACGGATAGATGAAGCAAATAACTTAATTACTGTTCAACATAACCTTCAATTGCAGCGACCTAACTAGCAACAAAATTGAAGAGTCAGTTCCTCAAGCTCTTCTGGACCGATCTACAGCGGGGTCATTGACGCTCAAGTATGGCTCTCAATGGCATATTCTTCACTTTAAACTAGGCTCAATTTTTCCTAAAATACGCCCCTCATTATCTTACACCATGCAACAGAGTAGGGAACAATTCAGACTCCTGTAATGTAACAACAGCTTCTGAGAACCAGAAAAAAAGTAAAACCAAAATTCTCTCTATTATAGCAGCTTCAATCAGTTCCATTCTCCTGTTAGCACTTGTTGGAGCAGTTTTATCCTTTGGAGGAAGAAGAAGCACGCAGGTGACTATTTCAAAGTGTAGTTGAAGGCCACAATCTACTTCGAGATGCTATATTCTTTATACTTTAATATTTTCTGACCAAATTATATTATCATCCTCTAGGGTTACCGAAAAATAAAAATAATGCAAATAATCCTACGGATCAAAAGCATTACAAAGTCAATCCCATCGGAATGGAATCATTAGGCACGGAGAACAAACAATTCTCATATGCTGATGTGGAGATGATTACTAAAAATTTTCAGAAAGAAATAGGCCGGGGAGGCTTTGGACCTGTTTATTATGGAGTACTAGAGAATAACGTTGAGGTTGCGGTTAAACTCCTTTCTAATTCATCTTCCCAAGGACCTAAAGAATTTCAAAATGAGGTATGTTTCTGAAAGCATTTAAGCGTTCATCACAAATGTGAAAACATAAAACCTTTGTTATCATATGTTCATAAATCAAGTTAAAATATAACTAGCTTACGGGAGGGATAATAAAGACCAGTCTTTGTAGTTCCCCCTTATAAACGTTTGCTAATTTGATTTTCATAAAATGATAATGGTTTCAATAATTTATCAAATGCCTTGTGATGATATTCAAAATGAATTAGGAGTGGTCTTAGATTGTTGGTAGCACTTGGGTAGAAAGGATAAATTGACCGATTTGTAATCATGGTATAGAAACAGCAAATAGAACAGCTGGTATAGTGGTAAGCATGTTAACTGATACACAAATCTTTTTTTTTGGGGGTGTGGGGGTCAATGATATACAAAACTAATCTCACTTAGGATTCAAACTTGTTAATCTAAGTTAGTTTATAGGAGAAAAGTTTAATCATGGTCTTGATGGTTGTATGGTGTAGGCTCTTCTTCTCACAAGAATCCACCGCAGAAATTTGGTTTCCTTTGTTGGTTATTGCAATGAAAACATCAATAACTTGGCATTAATTTATGAGTACATGGAAGAAGGGAGCCTGCAAGACCATCTTCAAGGTATAATAAGAAGCTAATCTTATAATGATTATGCCTTGTGACTAATCAATTTTCTATACTTCTACAAATATTGAGATGCATATATATTTTACAATTATAGGTAGGAGTACAAAATCTAACATGTCATTGAATTGGATAACTCGACTACGCATAAAAATTGAAGTTGCACAAGGTTAAATTATATTGAAACATATATGATATTCCATCACAAACATCTTCGATGTTTCTTTAACTCATAATCTTCAAAATATGGATAATCTAATCATTATATAGTTGCCACTATTGTATTATTATTATAGGTTTGGAATATCTACATAATGGATGCAAGCCTGCCACAGGTCATAGAGATGTGACAACAAACAACATCCTCCTTAGCAAAAACCTTGAGGCTAAGATCGCAGACTTTGGCTTATCAAAGAATTTTGAAAAAGAATCCTACTCTCATGTTTCAACACTTGTTATGGGTACTCCAGGCTATCTTGATCAAAACTAGGTTTTCTAGTACTTTCATTTTACAATTTTGTTGAAGATAAACAATAAGAATAAGCAAGTCTTGTTTTCACAGAATGGATTAGTTATGAATATCATGTAATAGGCATCACAGTGAATTTTATGAAACTAAGGTGATACTCAACTGATAATGAAAGATTGTATATGTTGTGAAATTTAAAAATTATGATTATTTTGATATCTTAATAGTAAATAATCTGGAACATTATCTTAATTCTTCAACAAATATATAATTCTAATATGAAAATACCAAATCTTACAATGTAGATTACAATGCCCTATAAAAGATAGTGCCATTCATATAGTACCATATTGTAGAAACCATGATCGTTTTTGTTTTTGCAACCAAGAACAATATTTTTCCTTGGTGTACACATTTGTTGAGGTAAAATATCCAAAGAATTTGTGAGTAACATTATGAAGCGTTCCTCACAAGTTATTATATTCATATCATATGAGGCGATTAAAATGCACTACAACATTTTCATCAAAATCAAGGAGAACCCTAAAAAATGTATTTTCAATCAAATGATATCGGAGTAAGACAAATATCGAATGTGAAAACTCATGTAGTTAATGAAACAATATTTTCTAAATATTCTATTATAGATTTCCCTAAAGGTTTAAATTCCAAATACGAAACTGAGAAGGATATACACAACTTATTATCATACTTTAGATAATTTTGAGATTCAATGATATTACTTATTTACTAGCAACCATCAAAAATGTTTTGAGAGAATGTTTATGTTTTTTTTATATATTCATTATGTATACCATGTACAGAGCAACTTATATCCAAGTTATGAGCATGGATACTGTGTTATCAAACATTGGCAAATAATGGACTTCTCTGATTATTTGTGTACTATTATTTAGATATTAGATATATGAACTAAGAAAGGGTACCTATGTCAGACTATCATCCAAACTTAATAATGTTGAACAAATTATTTGACATTTCCACAATTATTTAGTTTATATCCTTTAGTTACCTCAGTTTAATCAGACTCTTTTAGTTCCGATAGACATACCAAACATATGCATAAATGATTTATGTTCCTCAATTCACATGATTATGAAAACCTTGACTTTATATATTGGTTTCATAAGATAACTACCTTGAACTTGGATCGTTACTATTGAATGCAGATATTATTTGACAAACAAGTTGACAGAGAAAAGTGACGTTTATAGTTTTGAAATTGTGTTGTTGGAGCTGATAACAGGACTTCCAACAATCATTACAGATAAAGGCAATATTAATATAGTTCAATGGGTGTGAAAGAATCTTGAACAAGGGGATATAAGAGAAATAGTAGACAAGAGGCTTCAAGGTGATTACTCCATGGATTCTATTTGGAAATTAGTTGAAATTGCATTAGCATGCACTCTACCAATTTCCGCACAAAGAATTAACATGAGTGAGGTGTTGAGCCTACTAAAGTATTGTGTACAACTGGAGACAAAGGAGGAACAATGCATAACAACAAGCCAAATTTTAACAAATGGCTTTCATAAAAGTGCATTAGTTGAATTTCTGGGTATAGATGTTACTTCAATACTAGTACCATCAGCACGATATATATAAGCACATCAATATGTGATATTGATGCATATCTTTGATTGTTCTCATTTTTAATATCTTTCATGTACATATTTGTATATGAATGATGTATGCTATTTTCTTTTTTGTGTGTGAAATTTAATTTATTGTTTTGGAAATGAGTATTGATTATTATTTTTATTTTAATAACAAACAACATTGAGTCAAATATTTGAATGCAATAACACATGTTCATAATTTAAGGAACTTTTTGTTTATGAGCATTTACTTTGCATACTATGATATGACATTTTGAGAATATTTATGGTTGGTGCACTACTCCATGTTTGTCATTAATTAACAATTGATAAAAAACTTTCAAGACTATGCACTCTATATACTGATGGCATTACATACAAGTTTATGGTGAGTGCACTACTCCATATTTGTCAATGATTAAAAATTTCATATAAAATTTGATTGTATAGATACATGATTATACTTGAAATCATTTGGGAAATATAGAGTGTATGAATTTAATTCTTTTCATTTGTAAGATTAACGTTCTCTTTAAAATAAGTTTTATATTATTACAAGAGACATGGCTAATTTGGTTCACAAGTATATGGGATAATCATTGACAAGGTCGTCTCCCAACAAAACTTTCCGTGTTGCTACCGAGACTTATCATATCCAACAATGTATGTTGTTATTCTTTAATGTTTGATTTGCATCAAATTTATAGATAATTATGGAAATAACAAAATTGTAAGATAACTATATGGTTTCAAACAAGTTGAGAGATCGTAGAAATTTAGTTTCACGTACCAAATGATATTCTTACTAAACAAGGAAAACTAATATGTTTAAGTGCTTAAGTTTTCCATTACTCCTATAGGTAATAACATATATGTCCTGATTCATGATTAGGCAGTCTAATGTATAGACTGTGGAATTCCATCATAATATCTAGAAATCCTTACCAACATAATGCAATTGCAATTTTCAATTAGACTATGTGGTATTGTATGAGATCTTCCTACACTAGGTACATTGTTCCAACAGGAAAAAAGACCATCAAATGCATATGAAGGTTGGTCAAGAAACATACACTTGAACCTAAAATGTATTGGGAGAAACTCCCTGTGTATACTAAACATATCACTACGACATCATTGTCCGAAAAGATTATAGGTAGAAACTAGAAAGTTAATCCATGATATAATGTGGTAAATGAACAATAAATGGTTTATAAGAGGGGATAAAGATAGATATGAATTGGATGTCTAGCGATATGCCTTTATGTCATTGGATTTTTCTTGAAGACTCCTATAAAATTGGTTTTAGAGGAAGTGAAATTCTCTTTTAAAGAAACTAATGTACCACCATTGGTAAAGAAACTCTTTTCTCTTGAACCTCAAGAATAAGATGGCATATTGACGGATAACACGTCCATGAGACATTAGCATAGGTGAAAATTTCCCTACAATTACTACTACACATAACATAAGGATAGCATATTATGGTTTTCTAATGACTGCATTGAGTCCACATCACATATATATTTCTGGTGATCCCATGCACATTATAAAAGAACTAAAATTATGTGCATAAAACACACTTCATAGAATTTATTCACAAATTGTAATTCAAATTTGATTTTGTTGCAGTAATAGCCATGCCATATCATATGTTATATGGACTCAAGTCTGTAGGTCCATACAGAGCAATTTGTATGGAAGTTGTTGGTATGTATGCCTAGAGATCCAATCATATGATGATTGTAATGTCATATCTTATAAATGATTTGATCAACAATAAATACAATCTTCCATTTATTCTATTTTGTTCAGTTATGAGATACTGATGTTACATAATAAATGTCTAACAAGTGATGTTACTTGATGACGTATGTCTTCAGATTGAAGACTTGAACAATGAGATCATATAGATGCTAAGAGTATATACATTTTTATTATGTCCCTAGTCGGGTGTTATTATGGAAGCTGATAGACAACAATAACACATAAGAGTAGAGTGTCTATTGGTTGATGACAAAAATCTCATCAAATCATGATATGTGATATCAAACCAATATATAGAGAACATTGTATCAGACAGACGTTCCTTGAGAGTGATGCATGGAAACCATGTTTGGTAGTTAGAATCATCTCTCATAGTGATTGTGGTGATTGTGGTTCTTAGACCTAAAATTACAACACTCATCACATGGCATTTAATGTACATTAAAATCACCCAATGTGACATTCAATAAGGATTGCCATAAAGGTGGTGCTCAAATACATAGTGAGACATGGGGAATGATTGTGAGTCATGTAGATGAGATTTGTCCCTCCTATAGGAGTTTGATATCCTGGCCAATTGATAAGTGAGACTGAGAAATGCATGGTCATGCTTGTGTGAGTCGATATGTGATATTGAGATCACATATTAGACAGTATGCTCTACTACCAAGGAACATAGATTGAACATTGATGAGGATGATGATTTCATGCCTCAAGTTCAATATAAATATTAGTGGCAAAGGAAATGCATGATCAGTGTAACACTAATCATGGCTTATAGGTGAAGTTTTTCTCTAACTTTCTAATTACATGGGTAGCAATGATGTCTTTCTAGATACCAATCATTGCTTGTGATGTCATAAATTAGTTATGGACATTCACTACCAAGGCAACTTGGAAGTTATCAGATCACACGCATAGGATACACTTGGAATACGAGTTTACTCATGAATATGGTTTAAACTTGATTACTAAAGTGTTAGGTATTCAATTTAAAAAATATTTTTAATGAGAACTCAGAAAATACAGGTGTAGTAAGTGAACCAAGCGGTTCAGGTTATGAACCAACTTTTTAGTTGATCAATGAGATTGGATCCATAATTGATGTTGACGCCGTGTTGTCCATTAATCAAATATTCAAAGAGAATACAATTATGAATAGGAAACATAGTGAATCAATCGATTCATGGGGGTGAACATATCAACTCACATGTGAATTGATCAGTTCAGTAGTGAACCACCATGTTAATGATTTCCAAGTTTTGGAAAATTTATGGAATTTTATCTCTATGACTCCCAATTGATCTAGAAGTCGTGACCCTGACCATGCTATTATTACAAGGGTAGTTGAGTCTTTCGAGAGACACAAAAATAAGCCCTAACAATTATTGTCTTCTCACAGTTGTGGTAATGTGAGAACACAAGCAAGTCCTTCCTGACAAAGGGAGGGATAGCAATGGAGAGACAACAAGGGAGAGCAAGTCGACGCTAGCATGCTGAATTGAAGGGACAACTCCTTCTTATCTATCTTAAAAGAACAACAACATTTCTCGATGGTCTGCATAGACTACTATAGAGGAAAGGAGGCCTCTGCCACCTGCTAGGAGGACCTTGACAACTGTCGTCCATGGTGATCAACTAGGAAGCTGATGTCGATAGCTGTCTAGGTGCAACTTGAAGAAAGAAACACGTCACAGAAAGAGATAGTCACTATACTTGCTCCAGGACCAAGCAACCCTCATTTCATGTTCATATTTGTTGAAGCGGTCTACTATCCTAGGGGAATATGACAGTAAAATTTTTGTTTCCACTGTGATGACTGATGCCATATTTCCCTAAAGTGGTAACATAGCCATATCTATTTACCATATTTTAGGATTTAATCGATATGATCATATTTTGTTCTTATCAATATATTTATTACACGCATTGTACATACTTAAATAATTAATTTGCATATCCAATTAAATATCGTATATGACCCTATACATATTATATATATTATGATATATGCAATTTATGTGTGTCACTATAGAAATAGTTTTGAAGGTGGATGTTAGCATGGTTATGGCCAGTAACCCTAGATCTTACTGTCTAGTTGGATGTTAGTGATTCTTATTTTATATCTTGGTTTATATACCGAGCCTCTCTCTCCATTTCCATATGTAGAAGTATTAATGCTTTCCTTTCTATGCTCCCCTCGAATATAACTTGAAGTTTCCCTATTACATTATAATAATTTAAATAGCATTCCTCACAAGTTATTATATTCAAATCATATGAGGCGATTACAATGCACTACAACATTTTCATCAAAATCAAGGCAAACCCTAAAAAATGTATTTTCAATCAAATGATATCGGAGTAAGACAAATATTGAATATGAAAACTCATGTAGTTAATGAAATAGTATTTTCTAAATATTCTATTATAGATATTCCTAAAGGTTTAAATTCCAAGTACGAACCTGAGATGGATATACACAACTTATTATCATACTTCATATAATTTTGAGATTCAATGATATTACTTATTTACTAGCAACCATCAAAAATGTTTTGAGAGAATGTTTATGTTTTTTTTATATATTCATTGTGTATACCAAGTACAGAGAAACTTATATCCAAGTTATGAACATGGATACTGCGTTATCAAACATTGGCAAATAATGGACTTCTCTGATTTTTTGTGTACTATTATTTAGACATTAGATATATGAGCTAAGAAAGGGTACCTCTGTCAGACTATCATCCAAACATAATAATGTTGAACAAATTATTTGACATTTCGACAATAATTTAGTTTATATCCTTTAGTTACCTCAGTTTAATCAGACTCTTTTAGTTCAGATAGACATACCGAACATATGCATAAATGATTCATGTTCCTCAATTCACATGATTATGAAAACCTTGAGTATATATTGGTTTCATAAGATAACTACAATGAACTTGTATCGTTACTATTGAATGCAGATATTATTTGACAAACAAGTTGACAGAGAAAAGTGACGTTTATAGTTTTGGAATTGTGTTATTGGAGCTGATAACAGGACTTCCAGCAACATTACAGATAAAGGCAATATTAATATAGTTCAATGGGTGCGAAAGAATCTTGAACAAGGGGATATAAGAGAAATAGTAGACAGGAGGCTTCAAGGTAATTACACCATGGATTCTATTTGGAAATTAGTTGAAATTGCATTAGCATGCACTCTACCAATTTCCACACAAAGAATTAACATGAGTGAGGTGTTGAGCCTACTAAAGGATTGTGTACAACTGGAGATAAAGAAGGAACAAAGCATAACAACAAGCCAAATTTTAACAAATAGCTTTCTTAAAAGTGCATTAGTTGAATTTCTGGGAATAGATGTTACTTCAATACTAGTACCATCAGCACGATAGATATAAGCACATCAATATGTGATATTGATGCATATCTTTGATTGTTCACATTTTTAATATCTTTCATGTACATATTTGTATATGAATGATGTATGCTATTTTCTTTTTATGTGTGAAATTTAATTTATTGTTTTGGAAATAAGTATTGATTATTATTTTTATTTTAATAACAAATAACACTGAGTCAAATTTTTGAATGGAATAACACATGTTCATAATTTAATGAACTTTTTGTTTATGAACATTTACTTTTCATACTATGATATGACATTTTGAGAATATTTATGGTTGGTGCACTACTCAATGTTTGTCATTAATTAAAAATTGTGAAAAACTTTCAAGACTGTGCACTCTATATACTGATGGCATTACATACAAGTTTATGGTGGGTGCACTACTCCATATTTGTCAATGATTAAAAATTTCATATAAAATTTGATTGTATAGATACATGATTATACTTGAAATCATTTGGGAAATATAGAGTGTATGAATTTAATTCTTTTCATTTGTAAGATTAACGTTCTCTTTAAAATAAGTTTTATACTATTACAAGAGACATGGCTAATTTGGTTCACAAGTATATGGGATAATCATTGACAAGGTCGTCTCCCAACAAAACATTCTGTGTTGCTCTCGAGACTTATCATATCCAACAATGTATGTTGTTATTCTTTAATGTTTGATTTGCATCAAATTAATAGATAATTATGGAAATAACAAAATTGTATGGTAACTATATGGTATCAAACAAGTTGAGAGATCGTAGAAATTTAGTTTCGCGTACCAAATCATATTCTTACTAAACAAGGAAAACTAATATGTTTAAATGCTTAAGTTTTCCATTACTCCTATAGGTAATAACATATATTTTCTGATTCATGATTAGGCAATCTAATGTATACATTGTGGAATTCCATCATAATGTCTAGAAATCCTTACCAACATAATGCAATTGCAATTTTCAATTAGACTATGTGGTATTTTATGAGATCTTCCTACACTAGGTACATTGATCCAACAGGCAAAAAGACCATGAAATGCATATGAAGGTTGGTCAAGAAACATAGACTTGAACCTAAAATGTATTGGGAGCAACTCCCTGTGTATACTAAACATATCACTACAACATCATTGTCCGGAAAGATTAAAGGTAGAAACTAGAAATATAATCCATGATATAAAGTGGTAAATGAACAATAAATGGTTTATAAGAGGGGATACAGATAGATATGTATTGGATGTCTAGCGATATGCCTTTATGTCATTGGATTTTGCTTGAAGAATCCTACAAAATTGGTTTTAGAGGAAGTGAAATTCTCTTTTAAAGAAACTAATGTACCACCATTGGTAAAGAAACTCTTTTATCTTGAACCTCAAGAATAAGACGGCATATTGAGGGATAACACATCCATGATACATTAGCATAGGTGAAATTTTCCCTACAATTACCACTACACATAACATAATGATAGCATATTATGGTTTTCTAATGACTGCATTGAGTCCACATAACGTATATATTTCCGGTGATCCCATGCACATTATAAAAGAACTAAAATATGTGCATAAAACACACTTCATAGAATATATTCACAAATTGTAATTCAAATTTGATTTTGTTAGCAGTAATAGCCATGCCATATCATATGTTATATGGACTCAAGTCTGTAGGTCCATACAGAGCAGTTTGTATGGAATTTGTTGGTATGTATGCCTAGAGAGCCAATCATATGATGATTGTAATGTCATATCTTATAAATGATTTGATCAACAATAAATACAATCTTCCATTTATTCTTTTTTGTTCAGTTATGAGATATTGATGTTACATAATAAATGTCTAACAAGTGATGTTACTTGATGATGTATATCTTCATATGGAAGACTTGAACAATGAGATCATACAGATGCTAAGAGTATATACATTCTTAATATGTCCCTAGTCGGGTGTTATTATGGAAGCTGATAGAAAACAATAACACATAAGAGTAGAGTGTCTATTGGTTGATGACAAAAATCTCATCAAATCATGATATGTGATATCAAACCAAACACATAGATATAGAGAACATTGTATCAGACAGACGTTCCTTGAGAGTGATGCATGGAAACTATGTTTGGTAGTCAGAATCATCTCTCATAGTGATTGTGATGATTGTGGTTCTTAGACCTAAAATCATGACACTCATCACATGCCATTCGATGTACTTTAAAATCATCCAATGTGACATTGAATAAGGATTGCCATAAAGGTAGTGCTCGAATACATTGTAAGACATGGGGAATGATTCTAAGTGATTTAGACGAGATTTGTCCCTCCTATAGGAGTTTGACATCCTGGCCAATTGATAAGTGAGACTGAGAAATGCATGGTCTTGCTTGTGCGCGTCTATATGTGATATTGAGATCAGATATCAGACAATATGCTCTACTACCAAGGAACATAGATTGAACATTGATGAGGATGACGATTTCATGCCTCTAGTTCAATATAAATATTAGTGGCAAAGGAACTACATGATCAGTGTAACACTAATCATGTCATATAGGTGAAGTTTTTTCCAACTTCCTAATTACATGGGTAGCAATGATGTCTTGCTAGATACCAATTATTGCTTATGATGTCATAAATTAGTTATAGACATTCACTACCAAGGCAACTTGGAAGCTATCAGATCAAACACATAGGATACACTTGGAATAGGAGTTTACTCATGAATATGGCTTAAACTTGATTAATAAAGTGCTAGGTATTCAATTTAAAAAATATTTTTAATGAGAACTCAGAAAATACAAGTGCACTACTAAGTGAACCAAGCGGTTCAGGTTATGAACCAACTTTTTAGTTGATCAATGAGATTGGATCCATAATTGATGTTGACGTAGTGTTGTCCATTAATCAAATATTCAAAGAGAATACAATTATGAATAGGAAACATAGTGAATCAATCGATTCAAGGGGTGAACAAATCAACTCACATGTGAATTGGTCAGTTCAGTAGTGAACCACGATGTTAATGATTTCCAAGTTCTGGAAAATTTATGGAATTTTGTCTCTATGACTCCCAATTGATCAAGAAGTCCTGACCCTAACCATGCTATAAATACAAGGATAGTTGAGTCTTTCGAGAGACACAAAAATAATCCCTAACAATTATTGTCTTCTCACAGTTGTGGTAATGTGAGAACCCAAGCAAGTCCTTCTTGAAAAAGGGAGTGATTGAAATGGAGAGACAACAAGGGAGAGCAAGTCGACACTAGCATGCTGACTCAAAGGGACAACTCCTTCTTATCTATCTTAAAAGAACAACAACAGTTCCCGATGGTCTGCATATACTACTATCGAGGAAAGGAGGCCTCTGCCACCTACTAGGAGGACTTTGTCAACTGTCGTCCATGGTGATCAACTAGGAAGTTGATGTCAACAGCTGTCTAGGTGCAACTTGAAGAAAGAAGCACGTCACAGAAGGAGATAGTCACTAGACTTGCTCCAGGACAAAGAAACCCTCATTTCATGTTCATATTTGTTGAAGCGATCTACTATCATAGGGGAATATGACAGTAAAATTTTTTTTCCACTATCATGTCCGATGCCATATTTCCCTAAAGTGGTAACATAGCCATATCTATTTACTATATTTTAGGATTTAATCGATATGATCATATTTTTTTCTTATCATTTATTTATTACACGCGTTGTAGATACTTAAATAATTAATTTGCATATCCAATTAAATATTGTATATGACCCTATACATATTGTATATGTTATGATATATGCAATTTATGTGTGTCACCATAGAATTAGTTTTGAAGGTGGATGTTAGCATGGTTATGGCCAGTAACCCTAGATCTTACTGTCTAGTTGGATGTTAGTGATTCTTATTTTATATCTTGGTTTATATATGACGCAATTTTTATCGTGCGTATAAACGCAGTGAACGCGTCGAGTAGTACATGCCTTTGTGAGGCCCGAGTCGAACTCAGGGATACGTGCAATCGTCGGGGACTCCTACTAACTACTCGTGATCAGCTAAGCTGATTAACAATTTGAGAGTTGTTGTTAAAAATAAAAGAAAAATAAAAACAAAACAAAAGAAGCAATCGATTAAATGTTGGTTTAATCAATTCAAATGGGTATCTTTAGGATTGCGGTTTCACCGCGAGTTTTCATTGTATTAGATTTTATATAATGCCTCAATTTTATCTCTCTATCCGGGTAGTGGCCTGAAAATAGCATTGCCCACTGTCGTGGTGCAATTCACTACCTAAGTCTAGGTCGGTTCCACCGTCGTAGTAACCTATACCCTAAACTAGGTGCATTATGAACGATCTCTCAGTATCCACCATTAATTTTACACCACCTTGTTCAAGGGATTTGTCGATTAATGTGAATTCCGTCTCTTTTCAGTCATTAATCCTTCTTTCAAAGTGATTAAGGGCATTAGGTTATTATTATGGTGATCAAGCATAACAATATATTGAGAAAACGAAATCATACCATGGATTTAGGGGATAAAATATGAATTACTATTATAAAATCGTCATACAATGAATCCCCGGGCTACTCCCGGTCCTAAAGATAAAGTAGATTAGCCACGCATGTTCATCTCAAGACAAAGCATGGTAGAGAAAAGGGGAAACAAGAGAAAAATGAAATTGAGTGGTGAAACCCCTGAACGGAGAAGGTCCAATCGATCCTTGGCGTAGAATCCGTGTTCTGCCACCTCTCGATGGTGGAATTCGTCTTCTTCAGCGTCCGGATCGGTTGGGGCGTGCTCTCGTGCTCTGTTCTTCTCTCCTTGCTCTTCAGGATGTTTGCAACAACTAATGACATGATCCCCCGGTTGGTGGCGCCGTCATTAGGTTTAATTTCCCAGTTAAGTCACCAAATAATCACCACCGTCCGATTAAGATCATTCTGAATCAAACTCATATCTGACGGTGTCGATACCATCGACGCGGGTCAATGGTATCGACCATGCACTGATCGGCTGGCTTTCTTTCCTTTTCTTCCGTCGCGACTAATACCGACTCGATACCATCGACTCGGGTCGATGGTATCGACATGCGTAGGCGTCGGTTTTATCTTTAAGCATCGCTGTAGCTCCACTAGTCGATAGTATCGACTCTTGTGCTGATAGTTTCGACTCACTTTCTTCCAGCAACCTGATGGTAGCTCGATACCATCGACATCCTTGTCAATAGTATCGACTTTGTTCTGGTTCTTGCGACTGACAACCTGTGGTCCAGTCGATGGTATCGACCGCCGTCGATGGTATTGACGGCAGCAGATACTTGTTTTTCCCTAAAATTCAAACACGAAACCACATAAGTTCACACAACTAATAATATTCTGACAATTAATGCTCAAAACCATAAAATAAAGGGGATTTGACATAAAATAGTAGCAAAGACCAAAGTGGATGAATTATGCAACATTAACCATAAAAATGACTAATAAAAGCATAAAACACATATCAAACAGGTCTATAAATGCGACTCAAAATCATCACATCAAACTCCCCTAAGCTTGAACATTGCTCGCCCTCGAGCAACTAAACCTTAGAATAGAATTGCCAGAGTCAACTAAAGAACAAAACATCACAACAGACATCTCATATGACTCCCACCGGACATTCACATACCGACCCTCGCTAACCACAGAATGATAATTACCCTGAAGGCGACAGTGATCATCCATAAAAGATATTGACCTCAAAACTGATGAACACCATCACATAAGGCAGTTAACATAATAAAATTCGCCGGTCCAGACTTAGTGCATATTGAGATCTTCTAAACTACGTTGCTCACCCTAACTACCATCTACATGGAAGCAGTTCTCCTGATATTCATTAGTGAGGAGAAATTCATGGTGGCCTACCAATCCGAGCAACGGGTGGATGAAATGGGTGGCTCATGGAAGAAGTGGAAGTATCATACGATTGTAACATGCATAAAACAAAAATGCCCTTAATGATGCAAATGCACATGAGAAATGCCCTAATGCTTAAGATTAGGTGGATAGATGCATGCACTAACCATCCGTCTCAAAATGAGATGGATATCTAATTAAGTTACATCATGTACTCACTTATCTTGCAATACAGGTGAGATTATGTTCCTTTCTCCTTCTTATTCTTGTTGCTTCTGAAAAACCTTTTTTTTTTCAGTTTCAGATTTTTTTTTTCATTACACCCCTTATATCCATGATTGACAATGAGTACTTATTGGGCTTATATTTTCTGCATAGCTCAAATATTTGCACTATTTGGAAGGTATGGAACAAATTAATTCACCATTAAAGAATAAATGAGGTACATGACATACTTTATGCATAAAAGTTATGAATGCAACTACATGACATGCACCTAAGGGTAATGTGCATGTATAACTGTTCTAATATTTCTCATTTTTTTATATATGCAAACATGTGAAGGTGGCTGCAATGCAAGTCCTGTCTACATGCCATGCAATCAAAAGAGTTAAAACCGTACTTTACTTCCAAATCTTGGTGGACTGGGAAAAGCAATGGGGTGGAAATATCACAAGACTAGTTGACTGAACCTTTGAAAAATATTATATGTCCCTCCTTACTGACCTGTGTAGTAGTTAAAAGGTCTTTTCTCTCTTACTTCCAACTAAAGTCTCATTATCACTTGGTCAGCTCAGGCTCAAAAAACCATTTCCATCCACTTTCATGAATCATTAGGAATGTACAATTGTGATTTTCATTTTTAAAGTTTACAAAACCAATCATTTTCTAAGTTAGGCGATCAGGGCTGAACAACACTCGAGCTTGCGAAACACTAAAAAAAAAATTTAGTTTCCCTTAATTTCCCATGCACATGCAACTGAGATGAATCAACTTAAAGACATCCACGATTACACTAGATAGATTGTGGATCCTACAACAAACTAAGATTGCAGAAAACAAATGATAGGAAACAAAAGCAATAAAACTAAAACAGAGAAAATAAAAGATAGAACTGTTCCAATTACCCCCCAAGCTTGAATTCAACTATGGCCTCATAGTCAAAAACAAACTCAAAGGTTGGAACAGTGATACCGGTTTACTCCTGTGGTGGTGGAGGCGGGTATTGCGGCGTCGTGGGGTCCCAAGATGGGTACTGCCCCTAAAAAGAAGGATCATACTGGGGCATGGGTGGAGGCTGTGGATACCCCCCGAAATAGTTTTGGCTCCAGTAATGATCATAAAACGGCTGCTGCTGCATCTCCATCCTGTTCATCCGATCATGCATGAATTGTTGATTGTCGAGGATGAGATGCTCATTTTCAAAGATAGCGTGCTGATTGTCCAGAAGCCAGTTCGTAGTGTCATGAATACCGGCATAAGTCTCAGTATGATGTTGTTGCGTCTGTTGTATATTTTGCATCATAGCATACATACCCTTCATGGAATAGGCATCCTCGCTTGACTGCGAAGGCGGTGGTGGTGGCGGCGTAGGCTGTGATGATGAAGATGCACCTGGATGCATCCGAGGACGCTTTCGTGGTGCCACTCGTGCTCGAAGAGGTGTAAATGCCTCCTCTTCCTCCTCAGCCTCGTCGTCATTTCCGTCGTTGCCACCGTCGTTGTCGCCTTCTTCATCGAAGTCGGCGATGGCTATGATTGGCCACCAGAAGTGTTGTGCCCCTTCGATATCGAAGACCGGATCAGGCAATGAGCACTCCTGATAGGCGTGGTTGACGTGGCAATGCGCATATGCCAAACCATCTCGAAGAAGTAGGAGATTGGACCGATGCAAATGTTGCAAGTTCACCTTGCTCCTAGTAGATAGAGGAGTGAGCGACTGTAAATTCAAGCCGAGGTATGAAGCCAGCTTGGTGATGAGCCCGCCGAAATGAATCGGCGCTTTCCTCATACTCCTCTTCACCGCCAATACTCTCTGCAGAAAGAAGGCACCCCAATTTTACTCTTGACGCTTCAGGAGCTTATACAAGAAGAAAAGATCCGGCTCCTGGAATTTGCTAAGGGATAGATCACCCCTAGCAAACAGCTTCGAACAGAGCATCCGGTGCAGTATTCGGACGAAAGGGTGCTCGAAATCAGCTACCACAGCATTATGGTAGCTAACGGACTTCCCCGATGGCACCGTAACCAGCACGGCAAAGATCGCGTCGTAGTCGGTGCGGTTGTCCGGCCGCCGGTAGTCGTTTGGTGAATGATGCCAATTGAAAATCGCATTGAACTTCCGGAGTGTGATGGTGTAGTCGATGTTGAACAGTCGGAATGACACCCGACCCTTTATCCACTCACGGTCAGTGGCAACAACGTCGTTGGGCACGACGCAGACGTCCAGCGATGCCACAAACTCTGCCACCAACTCCTTGTACGTAGGCCACTCACCAAAGAATGGCTTCCCATCTGCATGGAATTCTAGCTCGTCGGGTCTTTGGGTTGTGTGGCGCGCCTGTCCGTTAAGAACGTAGGACAAGTTGGCCTGGAACCCCAAGTCACGGATCAAGTGCCGTTCGACATAACGGGTTGGCTCTATCTTCCTCTTTAAGATCTCTGCGTAGATCTTCTTCACCTCCACGGATGGATGAATCATCTGCGTCTGTGAAACCGACGTGGGAGGAGGTGGCACGAACTACAGGATATCCGCTGGGTTCGCACGTGAAGATGACGTGCGAGCTCCATGCACCATGTTTGCGACGAGAAATGGGGATCAGAAAGAGAGCTCGGTGAAGATTGGAGAGTTTAATCTCCACTCGATGAAGACCTTCACTCGGTGCTGCTCGTCGTGGGGGGTAGGACAGCTCTGGAACTCACTCGGCACAAGTTGAGGAAGATTGCACTGAAGGTGTGATGTCATCTGATGTCAATCCTCCTCTTAAATAGATGTTTTCGGCGCCACTGTTGACCCATCGATACCATCGACGTGAGTCGATGGTATCGACACTTATCGATGCTATCCGCCCCCTCGCTGCTATCAACGGTCGTCGATGGCTGGATCTTGAAACCCGGATCGCTGACGTGTCGATACCATCGACATGGGTCGATGGCATCGACGCTGCACCCGGATCGACCGTCTTAATGCCACGATCGCCATTGATTTGTTCACGCGGATTGGTGACGTGGATGGTCGATACCATCGACGCGAGTCGATAGTATCGACTTTTCTGATTAGGGTAAATCCTCGCGAGACCGGCCGCCACCTTTTTCACTTGAAGGTGTCGATACCGTCAACCCACCCGTCGATGGTATCGACTTTCCTGAGTCGATTTCTTCTGTAAATCTTCAGAGATCTCAATGGTATCGACTGGAATGTTGATACCATCGACCTTGTCTTGGCGAGAAACCTATTGGTGGGTCGATACTATCGACGAGGCCTTCGATAGTATCGACGCAGTGCGATTTTGGTAACCGCCAACCTGTACCACGGTCGATACCATCGACCAGTGTGTTGATGGTATCGACTCTGCCTCAGCCTACACAAGAACCAAACCGATCACGGTATCTTTTTTATACTAAAAACTAAGTAAAAACAAATTAAACTACGAATGTAAATGAACTAAACTAAGGTACCAATGGTTGGGTTGCCTCCCAACAAGCGCCCTTATTTAACGTCTTAGGCTAGATGACTTTTGGGAACCTCATGCATCCGAAAGTGAAATGAGTTTTACCTCATTCACCTTCCTCTTGTAATTTTCTCCAAAATACAACTTTAACCTTTGTCCATTCACCAAAAATGTGGTCTCACCATCACGCACCAAGATTGCGCCATGTGGTTTTACCTCTTCTACCACGAACGACCCACTCCACCGGGATTTGAGCTTCCCGGGATGCAACTTCAATCGTGAATTGAACAGCAATACACTATCTCCCAAGAAACTCCTTACTCCTTTAACAGAATTGGGTGGGGGTAACTTGGAAATAACTTCAATTTTTATGGGATCCACCTCTAAACCTTTGATAGACACCTTGTGTCCTAGCACTATCCCCTCAGTCACCATCATGTGACATTTTTCCCAGTTGAGGACCAAATGTGTGTCCTCGCAGCGCTGTAAAACTTATCCAGATTATAGAGACATTCATCAAACGATGCACCATACACCGAAAAGTCATCCATAAACACCTCAAGACAGCGTTCTACCATGTCAGAAAAAATAGCGAGCATACAACGCTGGAAAGTCACAGGTGCATTGCATAAACCAAAACTCATTCGGCGATATGCACAAGTACCATAGGGACAAGTGAAAGTAGATTTCTCTTGGTCCAAAGGATCAATTGAAATCTGGTTGTACCCCGAGTACCCGTCAAGAAAACAGAAGTGCGATCGGCCGGTAAGACGCTCTAGAATTTGATCGATAAAAGGTAAAGGAAAGTGATCCTTTAGCGTGACGGCATTCAGACGGCGGTAATCAATACAAACTCGCCACCCGGTTACCAATCGAGTGGTGACAGGTTCATTTAAAATACTTCGGGTGACAGTAATTCCCCCCCTTTTAGGGACTACCTGTGTGGGACTCACCCATGTCGAGTCTGATATTGTGTAAATGATACCTGCAGCAAGAATTTGAATAACCTTCTTCTTCACAACCTCCATCATGCTTGGATTGAAACGTCGTTGAGGTTGGATCACGGGCTTGGCTCCCTCCTCGAGCCGGATCTTATGTTGACACAATGTAGGGGAAATCCCCTTGATATCTGCGACAGACCACCCAAAAGCTCCCCGGTGGTTCTTCAGCACTATCAACAATTGTTCCTCCTCATCCGTACTCAAATAAGAAGAAATGATCACATGTAACTTGTCTTCCTCAGCTAGAAAGACATATTTGAGATGCGGTGGCAGCGGCTTTAGTTCTAACTCCGGCGGGCTAATCAGAGATGATTGAAGCGGCGGGGGAAGTTCACCTAAGTCTTCATAATGCCTCGCATAGAAGCATGGAAGCATCTGAAGCATTTTGGCGCACTCCTTGAGTGATTTGCTCTGCATCCAATCATGTGTAATATTCACCAAGAAAGCCTCCAATGGTAGTTTAGGATATGCATCAAAAACAGAAATTGCAATAACATCATCTTCCGTAGAAGGCGGATTGTCCTCATCCTCATCATTAGGGAACCCTACAGCTTTACACAGAGATACTACCTTGGTCTGTTCCATGATGTCAACAGCTAAAGTTCCATTTTTCACTTTGCTCATCACAGGAGCCATGTCCAGAATTGGCTTCCCAAGACAGAGTGAAATATTATTATCCATATGTTTTACCACACGGCATTGTTCCTTTTCTTTAGACGACACAGCACTAGAGGGCATGACCAACTCAAATTGGTCATCGGCTATACCCATAGTCAAACGACCTCTCCCCATCTCTAAAATCATGTCGGCTGTCGCTTGGAAAGGATGTCCAAGTAATAGTTTGTTGCCATGCTCATCCTGCATCTCCATGACTACAAAATCTGCTGGAAAAACAAATCTGTCCACTTTCACTAACACATCTTCACAGATTCCATATGGCTTTACCGCCGAGTTGTCTGCCAATTGAATAGTCATGTTGCTTGGCCGTGACACCTTCAATCCTAGCTTTTTGAAAGTAGAAAGGAGCATCAAATTGATGCTTGCCCCTGAGTCACATAATGCTTCACCAAATTTGACTTTTCCAATATAACAAGAAATGTTAAAACAGCCCGGATCTTGCCTCTTTGGCGGCAAAGTGCCCATGATGA
Source organism: Alisma plantago-aquatica (assembly GCA_963693085.1). NCBI lineage: Eukaryota > Viridiplantae > Streptophyta > Magnoliopsida > Alismatales > Alismataceae > Alisma > Alisma plantago-aquatica. The sequence goes on from OY856415.1 coordinate 614,534,442, forward strand.
AGGCACTCACTTTCTCTTTGAGCACGACAACTTCCGTGTCCGGAATTTTCCTCTTTTTAGTAATGATGTCTTTTAGAAATTTCCCGTAAGACGGGATTTTCTCAATGGCTTCCAGTAAAGGGATATTGACTGAAAGCTTCCTGAAATTGTCTAAAAACTTCTTAAATTGCGCATCTACCTTCCTTGCCTTGGCACTGTTTGGATATTGGACCGGGACCGCTTGTGCCCTTTGATGCGGTGGCACATAGGGTGTCTTTTTCTGAGGTCCTTCCTCCTCTACAATCGGGTCTTCAGTAGAATCCACAACTGTTACATTGACTGGATCTGTGACCGGTGCGGGCTGCTCCGCATTGGCGTCACCTTCTACTTCAACTTGTGGTGTGCTTGTCTCCTCAGCCCTTGGATTTAATAATTTCTTGCCGCTTCTCAGCAAGATGGCCTTTGCCTGCTGGTTTCCCCTGGAACATTGGTATTTCCCGAAAAACCTTGATGTGCCGGTTTCTTCAAACTGGCTATCTCTGCTGCCATCTGTGCCATAGATGTCTCAATGGTCCTCATTTGCACCCCATGGCTCTGTAGTGTCTGCCCGAATTGGTTCATTAACTCCCCTTATTGCTTTAGCTGCTGGCCAAAAGTAGCCATGAGTTCTTGGTTCTGCTTTATAACTTGATTGAGCAGCTCTGTGCTCTTGTCCTCCACAGATGGCTGGGGTTTAGCATCTAGATCCTGCAAAAAGTTATTAGGATCCTTCCAGGAAAACTTCTTGTCTTTTCTCCATGAATAGTCGTTGTTCCTGTAACCTGGCTGCTGCCTCATAAATTTCACTTGAGCCTCGTCCTCGGACTCATTATCCTCCTTTGCAAGCAATTTCTTTGCGAGAAGATCCATCTTCTCATTCAGTTCTTTTATTGCCTTAGATTTTCCTACTGCTCGGACCTGCTCCACGACACCTCTTTCGCCCCATGATTGTTTCCTAGCCATGTTCTTTAATATCTCCCAACACCTGGTGTCCGTGTTGTTCAAAAAGAATCCTGACCTAGCTGAATCAAGGTTGCTCCTATCGTGCTCGGAGAGAGAAAAATAGAAGATCTTTACCTGAGTTTCTTTATCCAGCTCGTGATTCGGGCACCATCTCAGCATCACCTGAAACCTCTCCCAGGTCTCAGAATATGTCTCACCTACCTGTTGGGTAAAGTTATGGATCTTCCTGATCATGTCGTTGGTCTTCTCAGGAGGAAAGAACCTCTCAAAGAAAACCTCCACCATATGGTCCCAGGACTCCACAAACTCATCATCTAAATTATGTAGCCATTCTCGCACGGCTCCTGCCAATGAACTCGAGAAAAGCTTAAGATAAAGTGCATCCTGTGGAAACCTGTCGATTTTAACCATGTCACAGTTTTCAACAAACTGACTTATGTGCGCGACGGGGTCCTCATTCTTGAGCCCATGAAAAGCATTGGACTTCACCAGATTTATCAAAGCTGGATCAATCTTATAGGTAGGAATGTTGATTGCTTGCTTCTTTATAGGCCATTTTGACGCGGATGCAGAAGAAGCCTTGATCTTCTCCTAGATTGTCTATGGCTCGTCCATCTCTTCTTGTTCAGGTTCTGACTCTGTTTCTTCTAACTGGTCTTGATTGTGGCTTTCCTCGTCTTCTGGTCCCGGTAGCGGAACCTCTGGTGCGCGACTTGCGTAGTCAGTACTACGCATCTGCACCATGCACAGTACCTGAAAATAGAAAGATTAAATTTAGTACAGTGCTTGACGATTGCAAATATTTAGAAAATAGATTATGAATTTTTGAAATGATATGGTAAAAAAAACTAAAAAGGTGGCCTAGAGTGGCCGCTCACAGCACTCGAAGTGCCAACAAAATGCCGTATCCCCGGCAACGGCGCCAAAAACTTGACGCAATTTTTACCGTGCTTATAAACGCAAGTGAACGCGTCGAGTAGTACGGCCTTTGTGAGGCTCGAGTCGAACTCAGGGATACGTGCAATCGTCGGGGACTCCTACTAACTAGTCGTGATCAGCTAAGCCGATTAACAAGTTGAGAGTTGTTGTTAAAAATAAAAGAAAAATAAAAACAAAACAAAAGAAGCAATCGATTAAATGTTGGTTTAATCAATTCAAAAGGGTATCTTTAGGATTGCGGTTTCACCGCGAGTTTTCATTGTATTAGATTTTATATAATGCCTCAATTTTATCTCTCTATCTGGGTAGTGGCCTGAAAATAGCATTGCCCACTGTCGTGGTGCAATTCACTACCTAAGTCTAGGTCGGTTCCACCGTCGTAGTAACCTATACCCTAAACTAGGTGCATTATGAACGATCTCTCAGTATCCACCATTAATTTTACACCACCTTGTTCAAGGGATTTGTCGATTAATGTGAATTCGGTCTCTTTTCAGCCGTTAATCCTTCTTTCAAAGTTATTAAGGGCATTAGGTTATTATTATGGTGATCAAGCATAACAATATATTGAGAAAACGAAATCATACCACGGATTTAGGGGATAAAATATGAATTACTATTATAAAATCATCATACAATGAATCCCCGGGCTACTCCCGGTCCTAAAGATAAAGGGGATTAGCCCCGCATGTTCATCTCAAGACAAAGCATGGTAGAGAAAAGGGGAAACATGAGAAAAACGAAATTGAGTGGTGAAACCCCTGAACAGAGAAGGTCCAATCGATGCTTGGCGTGGAATCTGTGTTCTGCCGCCTCTCGGTGGTGGAATTCGTCTTCTTCAGCGTCCGGATCGGCTGGGGCGTGCTCTCGTGCTCCGTTCTTCTCTCCTTGCTCTCCGGGATGTGTGCAGCAACTAATGACGTGATCCCCCAGTTGGTGGCGCCGTCATTAGGTTTAATTCCCCAGTTAAGTCGCCAAATAATCACCACCGTCCGATTAAGATCATTTTGAATCAAACTCATATCTGACGGTGTCGATACCATCGACGTGGGTCGATGGTATCGACCATGCACTGATCGGCTGGCTTTCTTTCCTTTTCTTCTGTCGCGACTAATACCGACTCGATACCATCGACTCGGGTCGATGGTATCGACATGCGTAGGCGTCGGTTTTATCTTTAAGCATCGCTGTAGCTCCACTAGTCGATAGTATCGACTCTTGTGTCGATAGTATCGACTCACTTTCTTCCAGCAACCTGATGGTAGCTCGATACCATCGACATCCCTGTCGATAGTATCGACTCTGTTTTGGTTCTTGCGGCTGACAACCTGTGGTCCGGTCGATGGTATCGACCGTCGTCGATGGTATCGACGGCAACAGATACTTGTTTTCCCTGAAATTCAAACACGAAACCACATAAGTTCACACAACTAATAATATTCTGACAATTAATGCTCAAAACGATAAAATAAATGGGATTTGACATAAAATAGTAGCAAAGACCAAAGTGGATGAATTATGCAACATTAACCATAAAAATGACTAATAAAAGCATAAAACACATATCAAACAGGTCTATAAATGTGACTCAAAATCATCGCATCAATATATCAAGAATCTCTCTCCATTTCCATATGTAGAAGTATTAATGCTTTCCTTCCTATGCTCCCTTGAAATATAACTTGAAGTTTCCCCATTACATTATAATAATTTAAATAGCATTCCTCACAAGTTATTATATTCAAATCATATGAGGTGAATACAATGCACTACAACATTTTCATCAAAATCAAGGAGAACCCTAAAAATGTATTTTCAATCAAATGATATCGGAGTAAGACAAATATCGAATGTGAAAACTCATGTAGTTAATGAAACAATATTTTCTAAATATTCTATTTTAGATCTCCCTAAAGGTTTAAATTTCAAGTACGAACCTGAGAAGGATATACACAACTTATTATCATACTTCATATAATTTTGAGATTCAATGATATTACTTATTTACTAGCAAACATCAAAAATGTTTTGAGAGAATGTTTATGTTTTTTTATATATTCATTGTGTATGCCATGTACCGAGCAACTTATATCCAAGTTATGAGCATGGATACTGCATTATCAAACATTGGCAAATAATGGACTTCTATGATTTTTTGTGTACTATTATTTAGACATTAGATATATGAGCTAAGAAAAGGTACCTATGTCAGACTATCATCCAAACTTAATAATGTTGAACAAATTATTTGACATTTCCACAATTCTTTAGTTTATATCCTTTAGTTACCTCAGTTTAATCAGACTCTTTTAGTTCAGATAGACATACCGAACATATGCATAAATGGTTTATGTTCCTCAGTTCACATGATTATGAAAACCTTGACTTTATATATTGGTTTCATTAGATAACTACATTGAACTTGGATCGTTACTATTGAATGCAGATATTATTTGACAATCAAGTTGACAGAGAAAAGTGACGTTTATAGTTTTGGAATTGTGTTGTTGGAGCTGATAACAGGACTTCCAGCAATCATTACAGATAAAGGCAATATTAATATAGTTCAATGGGTGCGAAAGAATCTTGAACAAGGGGACATAAGAGAAATAGTAGACAAGAGGCTTCAAGGTGATTACACCATTGGTTCTATTTGGAAATTAGTTGAAATTGCATTAGCATGCACTCTACCAATTTCTGCACAAAGAATTAAAATGAGTGAGGTGTTGAGCCTACTAAAGGATTGTGTACAAATAGAGACAAAGAAGTAACAAAGCATAACAACAAGCCAAATTTTAACAAATAGCTTTCATAAAAGTGCATTAGTTGAATTTCTGGGTATAGATGTTACTTCAATACTAGTACCATCAGCACGATAGATATAAGCACATCAATATGTGATATTGATGTATATCTTTGATTGTTCTCATTTTTAATATCTTTCATGTACATATTTGTATATGAATGATGTATGCTTTTTTCTTTTTGTGTGTGAAATTTAATTTATTATTTTGGAAATGAGTATTGATTATTATTTTTATTTTAATAACAAACAACATTGAGTCAAATATTTGAATGGAATAACGCATGTTCATAATATAAGGAACTTTTTGTTTATGAACATTCACTTTGCATACTATGATATGACATTTTGAGAATATCTATGGATGGTGCACTACTCCTTGTTTGTCATTAATTAACAATTGATAAAACAACTTTCAAGACTATGCACTCTATATACTGATGGCATTACATACAAGTTTATGGTGGGTGCACTACTCCATATTTGTCAATGATTAAAAATTTCATATAAAATTTGATTGTATAGATACATGATCATACTTGTAATCATTTGGGAAATATAGAGTGTATGAATTTAATTCTTTTCATTTGTAAGATTAACATTCTCTTTAAAATAAGTTTTATATTATTAAAAGAGACATGGCTAATTTGGTTCACAAGTATATGGGATAATCATTGACAAAGTCGTCTCCCAACAAAACTTTATGTGTTGCTCCCGAGACTTATCATATCCAACAATGTATGTTGTTATTCTTTAACTGTTGATTTGCATCAAATTAATAGATAATTATGGAAATAACAAATTGTATGGTAACTATATGGTATCAAACAAGTTGAGAGATCGTAGAAATTTAGTTTCACGTACCAAATCATATTCTTACCAAACAAGGAAAGCTAATATGTTTAAATGCTTAAGTTTTCCATTACTCCTATAGGTAATAACATATATGTCCTGATTCATGATTAGGCAATCTAATGTATAGATTGTGGAATTCCATCATAATGTCTAAAAATCCTTACCAACATAATGCGATTGCAATTTTCAATTAGACTATGTGGTATTGTATGAGATCTTCCTACACTTGGTACATTGTTCCAACAGGCAAAAAGACCATGAAATGCATATGAAGGTTGGTCAAGAAACATACACTTGAACCTAAAATGTATTGGGAGCAACTTCCTATGTATACTAAACATATCACCCATCCCTCCTCCTCCTACGGTAGCCTGAGAAGGAACTTGGTAGGCATCTACCTCCACAATCACAAAACAGTACAGCCCACGGAAGGAGGCAAAGCCCCAACAAGAAAGAGAGGGAAAACCTCTCTTCTACCAGATCTAGAGGAAGAAGCTAAGGCGATCGGTAGCTCCACCCTTAACGTCCCTGATCAATGAAAGCCCTGGTTTGGAACACACAGGGTATATGTGACAAAGATACCCAGATCCATGTAAATCACCTTGCTCAAAATTATAACATTCAAGTTGTCTGTCTCCTGGAGCCCAGATGCAGCGGCAACAGATCTCTGGGCATCATCAAGAAATTAGGCTTTCCCCACTCCCATAGGGTGGACACTGTAGGCTATTCCAGTGGCATTTGGGTCCTCTGGAGGCAAGGACCGGTCATCAACATTCTCCTTTCTCATAAGCAATTCATTCACTATAACATTGATGGCGTGCTCTATACCTTTGTGTATGCTAGCACAACTAGGAGGGGCAGACAATTCCTATGGAACAAGCTGCAGGACATTACCCCCACTACCAGTCTTGCATGGATTGTCGTTGGGGATTTTAATGTTGTCATGTTCCCATCTGAGAAATTCAGAAGCTCTACCTTCGACAGCGGCAACAGCAGGGACTTTGTTGAAGCTACCGAGGTGTGTGTAATATATGACCTAGGGGCAAGCGGCGCCCGCACCACTTTCAGGATGGGGTTTCTTCATGAGCGTCTTGATAGAGCCCTTGGCATTCAGATGTGGATCGACCAAGCCAACCCCAGTTTGGAGCAAGTGCTGGAGAGAATGCATTCTAACCATGTGCCACTCATGATGATTGACTCCATGCCCACACGACAAAAGCTTGCCCGACAGCACTGCACCTCGGCGCGCTGGGACACTATTCCTTCTTTCCCAGGGTTCCTACGCCAAAACTGGACCAGTGCGGCGCCGTTGGGAGAAGCGACATCCATTTTCTTGGCCAAAGCATGCGATTGGGATCTCTCAAACAAAAAGGTTGAACGAAGGGACAAAGACCGCATCTCCAACAAGATAAAGTGGAACCAACTTCAGCTGGCCCTCTCCTTCGACCCGAGGATTTCCCAAGATACCATCACCTTGCGATCACATCTAGACCAGCTTCTTCACAGGGAGGAGGCAGAGTGGCAACAAAAGGGGCATTGCAACTGGGTTTAGATTGGGGGACAATAACACGCGTTATTTTCACTCTATTACCAAAGCACGGAGATTGAAGAACAAAATCACCAGAATTAAAGATGCATCTAGAACATGGATTGAAGATGAGCAAGCTATGAAAACTCATGTTCTTTCTTTTTTCTCTAACATATACCAAGACCCTGATGTAGGATCTAGGCTTGTTCAGTGCTAGGCATATTCCGACACCTTCTTGCCTCTCACGGAGCCCCAGCAACACGCTATGGAGAAGGCTCCAGACTGCAAAGAAATCTAGCACGTGCTGAGATCCATGCCTCCCCTCAAGGCACCAGGCCTAGATGGGGTGGACACATCATTCTTATTGAACTACTGGAATTCTCTTTATCATCATCTATGTGCGTTCATTAGAGGCCCGTTTTTGGGTGATGTCCTACCCCTAGAGGCAGCAAATTCACAGCTTATTCTCATCCTCAAGGCCCGCCACCCAGAAATGTGCTCGCATCTCAGACCCATCTCACTCAACAACGTCTACACCAAGCTACTCTTGAAAGTGATTGCTCTATGCCTCAAGCCATATTTACGTGATTTGATATTGTCATTCCAGTCAAGATTTGTTCTTGGGAGGCGCATTGGGGACAACATAGCCTTGGTTCAAGAGGTCATCCACTCCATGGAATCTCGCACTAGTCACAAGCACCTCTTCGCCTTGAAGTTGGACTTAGTCAAGGATTTCAAGAAGCTCAGTTGGCCGTTCATTGAATATATGCTTGCCAGGACTACTATACCTCGTAATATCATACACATCATCCTCTAGATAATCATAATGGGCACCATGTCGGTTTAATGGCATGGGGATTCGATTGGAACCTTCACTCCTTCTTGCGGAGTAAAACAAGGAGACCCACTGTCGCCATATATCTTTGTTCTTTGCTTGGATCGCTTTAGCCAGATGATCAAAACTAAAGTCACAATGGGCAATTGGAAACTGGCTATCATCTCTAGAGAGAAGTTGGCCTTCACTCATGCAAGTTTCGCCGATGACATCATTCTTTTTGGCAATCTTCCATGGAGCAAGCAGCCAGTACTAGGCGTTGCCTTCAGAAGTTTGGAGAAGCCTCTGGTCTCATTCTATCTACCGCAAAGTCATCTATCTTCTACTCCTTCAATACTCCTCTCCCCATTAGGAGATGTATCAGCAGAAGGCTTGCAATCCAAGAAACTTCATATTTGGGATGCCACCTTGGAGTGCCCATAATCCATCTCTGGAAAGGAAAGGAACACTTATGTGACAGAGTGAGTTTTTATATATATATTATTTAGTTCCTCTCTCTCTTACAATTTTAATTATTCCAATTATACCCTCAATCATCTCTCTCACTAAATTTATTAAATGGATTATCAATTTCACTTAAAGACCATCCATAATATTGCATAAAGTCAAAAATATAAGCATTATGACATTTAGTCAATTGACTTAGTCAACAATCGAATTTGGACTCCAATTTTGTAGCTTAGCTTCCTAATGACATCATTAAGCTACTCCAAAAGTTTTATTACAATTGGGTCAACCAATTGGGAGATATGGCCAATTGGAATTAGATGTATATTCCATGTATTATGGACCTAGGACCTATGTTCTGATTTGTTTTTGGTTAAATGAATGTCACGCGGCCCTCTAGCTGCTTGGGCGCGGACCACTTATCTAGAGCTCACCCCAGTCATCTGATGAGAGGGACACAGATCCACTCAGGGATCCAAGGGCACAGACCTTATCTTCTACCTTCCGCCTTCTACAGTTTGGACCCCAACGGTGCGCTGAGCACAAGGATACCTCGCGCGCCCAGCTCCCACAACGATCGCACGAGATTGTTGGAGGAGCGATTATACTCCCAAAATCGAAGCTAACGAACCCTCACTTGACGCCCCTCACGCTCAGATCTGGGAAAACGAACTTCTGTTTCCTCGCCCTGCTCTTGACGGCGGCTATAGATTTTAGGGCTTTACTGCCCTAACCCTCAAGTGCCTATATAATGCCTCTAACAGCTCCGCTTGACCTCTCTTAGACCCTCGCAAAGCCCAATTCAAGGCACCTAACTTCCACGCACTTCTGACAAGTCAACCTACGATCCATCACTGCACCGCCTTGGCGACACCACCACCGACCTTGTCCCACGTTTTACTCCCCGCCATCACTTCACCTCAGTCCAGAGGTGCTTCCCGGCCACCTCCAACCTCCTGCAACGCCTTGTTATCCTCTACCAACATCTCGCCGGTGACTTCTCCTGGCCACGGTGGTTCTGAGCTTTCGGGGGGAGCCACAACACCCAAAGGCTCGGGATTAAGCTCGGGCCATCACCGCGAACCCCTTAAGGTCTTTTTCTGCCGCCGAGGATGGGCCTTTTCCACACTTAGCCAGCATCAGAGCTGCTCCAGGGTGTTGCTCGCGCGCCAGTGAAGAAGAAAGGGAGCAACTGGGTGCTGAGTAGTCAACGACCATGTGGTGTCAGCAAGATTGAGGTGGACCAATCCCCACTCAGCTGTTAGCAAGGGACCCACGATCCAACAAAGAGGGGTGTGCCTTCACAGACCAATCCTGGTCTGCCAAGTAAGCCTCCTAACCATTTAATTTTGCAAAAAGAGCCTTATCTTAGAAAAATCCTAGAAATTTCTAGAAAAGTCGGAATGTATCGAACTTATATGTTTTTTTCATCACAAAAATGAGATCTATCTAAGTAAAGTATAAATAGGACCTGGATCTGAGCCCTTTTCGAAAATATAGCCCACAAGTCCTAATGACCCCCTTAATATTTATATATTATGTAATAATGGTCATAACTGATTTCCAATCTGCTTTGGGAATAGATTAAACCCTAATTAGGGTTCTAATCATCATGTCACTCGAAATCTTATCTGAGAGGGATAGTTGATTCAATAAGGGAGAAAAACCCTAATTTCCAGATTCCACTCTTCTTAATATACACCTTATACAATTTTATGTCAACTAATTAATTGCCTTTGATGATTATTATTAACCCTGACCTTAGAACCCAACTATGACCCCTCAAATCACATGTATCCTAAATATGATATCCCAAATAACCTAACCCTAATTATAATAGTAATTAATGTTGATTGATGAGAAACCATGGTGACTTTAGGGTTTTACTATATTTCAAGGTGATCTACTATCTTTCTCCTAATCTAAGACGTGTGGAATCCAGATCTGAGAACTAAAGGTACGTAGATATAATTATATGACTAGTTTTTGCTGGATGTTAAGCATATGTAATTGTTTGCATGAAATTGATATACATTGATGGATGTGGATATATGATTAATTGATGATTTACCGCCTTGAACATGAAAGAACATAATTGAATATAAGTGAAATGTAGTTACTAGTGGTGCTCATTAATCTCCCTATTAGAGAGGGAAAGTATTAATGTTGACTAGCACCTCCCTAATGGTACAAGGTACGCAGGGAAATCCCTAATGGTACAAGGTACGCATGGATAGGGCCCAATATTTATGTTTGTGCTAAGTCCACCATAGTAATGAATTTTCATTCTAAATAAGGATAATAACTTGGGATTTCCTGATTTTCTGCCTCTAAATAATGTTTTCATTCTTTTCTCCAAATTCAAGTATTTTATATGCCAGCATAGTATAGCTTTTACTCCACGTACCAACTTTGTTGATGTATTTGTTTCTCGTATTTTCTAGGTGCAAGGAACAATTGATGATCAAAGTACAATGCATATTCAAAGTACCTAAAGGCACAAATAATAAGCCTGGAGGATTTATTAGATAGACCTATTCCTCTTATCTCTTTCTTGCTAGATGTTAGTTTATTTCTTTCCCTAGCTTATGTTGAGGATGATTGAGATCCTATGTAATAATCATATTTTCTTTCTCATAGACTTATTCTTCTTCTTTCTCAAGTATTAATATGTATGACTTTATCTTTCATTATTGAATGAAGTGTTGTGTGGCTATTTACTATGATGTGAACATGCATGATCTTGGCTTATCTCTGATTTTAGTTGTCTATCTTGATTTCTATTATTTTCCCTTTTGACATTTATAGATATGAGTGCACGCATATCTGTATATGTCACTAAGGAAAGTATGTAGAAATCGGGGTCGTCACAACTTCCAACACCTTATAGGGAACTTCCATCAACAAATGAAATCATGGAAAAACAATTATCTATCCTTTGCTGGCCGGGTAACGCTTGCCAAGTCTATCCTTCTCTCTAAGGCATGCTACACAATGCAATCTATCAAAATACCCCTGTCTATCTGTGACAAAATCGACCAGATTACCCAGAACTTCATATGGCAAGGCAGTGCCTCAAGAGGACTCAACTTGGTTGCATGGAATGTTCTTACTACACCAAAATACAGAGGTAGATTGGGTATTAAGGAAGTTGCGACGTTCAACAAGGCTCTTCTCATGAAGTTGGCATTGACCTACATTCAACATTCACCAGTGTCCCCCTGGGTAGCGCTAATGAAGGCCAAATATAATCAGAACGGGCGGCTGAGCAACACGAGTTCTCATGCTTGGAGGAGTATCAAGTCATTAATCCACCTGGTGATGAACAATGTTAGGAAGGTGGCCATCTCTGGTGAATCCACTTTTGTCTGGTACGACGCATGGATAGGAGAAGGAAGTTTCCCAGAGGTGAAAGCCCATCTTCTCATCCCTAAGGAATTGCAGGACCTCAAAGTTGCTTCTCTCATCCTAGACTCCGGCTCTTGGGATGGAAGCTTCCTCGACTACTGGTTCAGCAAGGATACGACAGATGCTATTAAGGAAATGCCCATCCCCGACCACCGTATAGGGCATGATGCCTATGTCTGGAATCTCACAAACGATGGCACCTTCTCCACCAGTTCGACATTCAAACTTCTAATGAATACACCAACGAAAAACTACAAATCATTTGCTGCTATATGGAAGTTGTCGCTTCCTCACCATCTGAAATTCCATCTCTGGCTCATCTATAGAGGTTGTTTTCTCACCAATGATATGTATTTACGGAGGAAAATGGAAGAGGACCCCTCGTGTTCACGTTGCCATGCAACCTTTGAGGATTGCCTTCATGTTTTGCGAGACTGTGTCACGGCGAAAGCGGTCTGGCTGGGTATTGACCCATCACTTAGTCTAGACTTCTTCTCAACTTCTTCACCGAACCAATGGATTGACTTAAACCTTGGAAAATCCAATCGTATATAGGGATGGGAAACCACCTTCCCAGTGGCTTGCTGGTACATATGGAAGAACCATAACTCCCTCATTTTTTAGAACAAAGAGATCCCACCCAACGTTCTAGAAACTATGTGCCAAGCTGAAGCAACATCAATAGAGGAAGCGATGAGCCAAGACAACGCCAAAGGACTTAAGAGCGTGCAGCCAGCTGAGGAACTCCTAACGCTCCATGCGACATCAACCATCATTCACGTGGACACAGCCATAGCGGCGCACACCTCCACCAAAGTGATATGCGTTGTCGCTCGAAACATGAAAGGTAGTTGGCTTATAGGCAGCGGCTCCTTGTCCAAAGGCTGCACCTCCCAAGACGATGAACTCCAGGAAATTTGAGCTGGCGCCTTGCTAGTTCATCAATCTCAACTCACTAATGTCAAGATTATTACAGACTTCAAGATGGCTGCCCTTTGGATAGCCAATAACGGACCAATCTCGATCAAATTCTTTCTGATGGTTAGAGAAATTCAAGGACTCCTGTCGCTACATCAAGAACTCAAAGTTGTCTACCGTACAAGAAAGCAAAACAAGATCTACGACCAGCTCGCCAAGATGTTCCTCAAATAGCCAGAAAGACATCGGGTGTGGCACCTATGTCCAGAACCAGATATGGGAACTTACCTGGATGATATCAATGTTTTCCCTCAATATTATTCAATCTCTTGTGTTAGCTCTATGTAATAAGTGGTAGCTGATATCTTCCAAAAAAGAGGACAGTTTTAATTCATGTTAAGGCAAAGAAGGCATTCTGCTTGAGACAAACTCACTGACTCAGAAGTCAAACGATTGACTGGAGGACCGAGGAAACCATACAATAGGAGGAGACAATCGATCAGCTGGTGACCCAACTAATCGAATGGAGTAGGCTATATGTCATTTGAACTGAAGACTAGTGGAACATTCTGAAGCACCAACCGACCAACCAGGCTGATCGGTTCAAGAGTTGAATCGACTAACCCAGACTGGTTACAACACATGTCTTTATCATTAACAAGTTGAAACATATGATGTGGACCTTAGGTGGTAGTATTTTCTTGTGTCTCCAAGGAATTATGATAGTTTAGCCATAACCATCACTCGTGTTTTATAATTGCATGTTTCAGTTGTGGATATAGTATGTATATGATATATATGTATGTGGTGGTTGGATATGTATATGTATTTATATGAATATATATAAATACATATACATATAAGTATGTGGTGTTTGGATATTGATGCACTTATTATTTGTCATTTTTACATGCTATTTTATATTGACTTTTGTGCACATTTTTTCATAATCATATTAATTTGTGCATGATTTACTCTCATTATCCTTTGATACTTATTTGCATCAAATAAATGTAATTTTACTACTCCTTAAGGATTTATTATATTTCAAGAGATAATATTCTAATTTTGTGAATTGGAGGAATTTTTACAGGAATCTACATAGCTCGGTACTACCGACTTTGCAATCGGTGGTACCGAAACATGCTCAGTTTGGAAAAGAAAGAAATTGAGAAGACAAAATTGTAGTGACTCTGTATGTCAATACTACCGACAACATCACAATGCTTTAATCAAGATTAATCATAGAAACCGAGTCATGTCGACAGCTAGGTTAGTAGTACCAACAACTTGACAGGTGGCCGCAATAATTAAGGAGTTAGTGGTACCAACACCTAGTCAGTAGTACCAACTATGAATATTTCTCACCTATTTTCTCTTTCCTTTGCTATAAAATTATTATTTTGGATTCCTTGGACATAAAGGAACCTTAAAGGCACAAAATACTATCTTGGGGAAAATATTCCTTTATTTATTTCTCGTATTTCTTTATCCCTTCCTTACTTATTAGATAAATTCCTTTTTCTTTTATTTTTCTTTTGTTTATAATATCTTTTGAGGATTTCTCTCTGTATCTCTTTTTATTTTCCTTATTGGAATTCCTTTTGACATTAGGAATCATTTGGATACGGAAATCCACTAAGGATAACTCAATTATACCTCTTTCCACTTATTTTCCACATTTTATCCTTGTTTTCAATTTCTTTCTTAATAAAGAAATATTTAATTGTTCTTTTTTTCTTATTGCTTTCTCTTTGCAATCTTTGGACTCATTGGAACCAAGGAATCCAAGAGGCACAAAATCCAACTTTGGATTATATTCTTTTTCCTTCTAGAGGTTTCTACATCTTTCTTTTCTTCATTTTCTTATTTACTCAAATAATGGAGTTTCTTTTGTCTTTTCCTTGTTATTGGGCCCAATAGCCAATAAAGCCCACAAAACAATCAACAAGGCTATTGTAAACGAAACTCATTTATTCAAAACAAATTATATCATTAGAGAAATTACATTTCTCACCAAATGAAACCAAAAGTTAGAGTTGTAACATCCTTCCCCTCTTATAGGAATTTTGCCCTCAAAATTCCATCAGGCACACAAACAAACAGGATAAGCCTTTCTTATGTCCATCAGGGCTCCCTATGTGGCTTCACCCTTTCCATGGTTCTTCCCAAGAACCTTCATCATCTCATATTCTTCCATTTGAGTTCTTTCTTACCTTAGTATATCGTACCCTCATAGGTGACTCGGGACGTTTCAGCCTCTCAAAAGTTGAATATGTTCAGGGCTCAACACATGGCTTGGGTACCTCACATAGTGCTCTATATCGAACTCATGGAACACATTATTCATCGTGTTATCTTGAGGGGTAAGGCTAAACACAACCATCTTCACCAATCCATCTTAAATGGACCATGCAGCCGGGATTCAACTCTCTTAGCTATAACTTAGAGGGGTCAGATTTTCACGTCACATACTCTCCCACAGTGAACTGCATGTCAGTCTGCTTTGCATCAACTCATGACTCAGGTCACCTCTGGGCTCTCTTTCATCCATTGCACAATCAAAGCGACTTTGTCTGCACACACTATGGTTCTTTTCTGACTTTTGCGAGGTCCCTTCACCACATCATCTTAATGAAGTGGTGACCGAAACAACCTCCCTTACAGAGCTTCTTTCCATCCTGATACTGGCTATGGTGGTTATCATAACATCTTACAGAGGATAAGAATTGTCTCTATGTATCACCCTGAATGAGCACACGTGCTCTCTTCAGACCCTCTAGTCTGGATTATACTAACCATTAGTTAGGGGTGATAAACTGTACTAACATCGAGTTCTTCATACACCTACTTCCAACTCATGGAAGTGATTCATTAGATTAAACCCAAGAACTCACATCATGAAGTAGTTAAACCTTCTCTCTCCCATATGTGGTTCAACCAGATCTATCCCTTGACAGTATTCTTTCTCTCTCATGTCGTCTAGGTAAGGCGATCTACCATAACCCAAATTGCATCTTGACCTTATCTGGTCCATGGGAAACTTACTACACATCCATAGTGATGAACTCCCATTCTCTCTCGGGGACTCTTCATCCTCCATATCAACTCATTGGGTTACTGGTGTTCATCCTTCACCTCATGTTATGGATGGCAACAAGCCACATACAACTTCATCTTAAGCATCCAAAGTACTACTGCCACTTACTATTTTTGTAGTACCACAGTGTATGGTGATCTTAAAATCATGATCTCCGATATGTCATGATTCCTCAAGATTGATTCCTTGGAAACCCTAAACCACTCCAGTCGGGGTTTAATCACCTTCTTTTCCAAAGAAGTGCATCTGAGGTTCTACAACCATCCTTTTATTTCATCAAGACCTAGGCTGGCTAACCAAACAACTACTAACTTGTTCAACCAATTTCGTTAGTGTTAGCCAAACATATCTCCTTTTTCAAACTTAGGGTTAGCTAAACAACCTCCTCTAGCCGCTAGCTAAACTAGGCAGTTGCATCTCAACCAGAGCATCCATTACCAGTTCACATCCTTAGGTGTTAGGTAATGTTGAGGACATACACCTCTGTGTATTCCACTTAT
This sequence comes from Alisma plantago-aquatica, assembly GCA_963693085.1. Lineage (NCBI taxonomy): Eukaryota > Viridiplantae > Streptophyta > Magnoliopsida > Alismatales > Alismataceae > Alisma > Alisma plantago-aquatica. Next base: position 614,550,756 of record OY856415.1, read on the forward strand.
TGTCTCATCTCAAACTCTAAGTCTATCTTCATCAAGAAACTCTGAGCTCATCCTCTTAGTTTTTGAACTCAACCTTATATAATTCATAGATCATGATAAAACATCCTTATAAGGTCACTACCTTATCTCTCTATCAACATATCATTCACTCCACCAGGGTATGTTATCATCTCTATCCTCATACCTCATAGCAACGTTCCAACTCGCATCATCTTTATCCTTGGTGTATGGCACACGTACTATCCTATCTCTCACTCCCATCATAAGAGGAAATAAGTATTTGGATGTAGTCCAAATACTAAGTTCTTCCTATTCCAAGAGTAGAGATGGTACATCCCACCTTGCCAGTACAAATTTAAATCTAAGTTGAAATGTGCCACATATGTCTCTACATCACAAACATCATGATATCAAAGTACCTTCCATGGTAAACTGGTCTTGAACCTACTTGGGTCCACACACAATGCGTGGTCATCTCCTCTAGGTCTATAGGGTGCCGACACTTTTGGGGTCATCCCTCTCCCTTTATGCATCCAGAGAGTGCCCTACTCATATGCCCTTTGGGTCCCATGAGTTCATGAAGGTGATCAATCTCCTAACTCATGGCCCTCAGACAATAATGGTTGTTTCCTCCCGACCATATGGTCATGTGCAGCTAGGGAATTAGGTAACTCCCACTTCCATCAGTCTTATGCCTACCTGACCCTAGGATAGACTTAGGATTCTATTATAGTTCATGTCCAACTTAGAACCTTACCCAAGTCTCCATCATCTCTCTTTGCATTCATCAGCTATCTTTCATCCCTTCATAGGGGTCATGGTAACCTACCTACCTTGGTCAGGTCCCATCCCGATTACCTCCATGGTAACACATCCACATGCACATAGAGATGGTTATCTATGGGTCTACAGGTTCATTCTCATACCATGCACTTTTTACTTAGCTTCTCAAGATCCTATGAGACCTCTTTAGGTTACCTTAAACCAACAAAATTGGTATACACCCTACAAAAGGGTCCCTCTCCCAGGATGGGAGGAAACTATACCTTGATAAAAAAAGTCACAAACGTCCTTAGGTCTAGGGTTTACATCCACATGAGCATGCTTAACCCTAACAAGCTACTAAGGCATAAGCAAACCATCTACTAAACCATGTTAGGTCACACTTGTTTTCATCCTCAACATTGGATCAAAAACATACCTCCCCTTGTCATCAACTTAACTGTGAGGGGTTCATCAAACATACCTTATCTTAAGGGGTTTCCCTTTCTCCTAAACATGAGGAGTACCATGCTTGAAACTATAGAAACTCAAAACTCATCATGAGCATTAGGTACATCTCTTCCCTTCTTAGGCCTAGGAACCCTAGGTTCACCTTTGGGTGTCCAACTGCATGCTCAATCTCTTAACCACGAATCAAGCATGTCCAAGGTATGTCATGTACTCCCATGATCCTTTTATTTGAGCAGTACCTGAGAGTTGAGTCCTCCACAATGGCAACCAACAAGGTACAAGGCCCCACAACTTGCTACTTAATCCTTTTCAGGGTATAAGGCACTCTTTGTCTCATCTCGGCATGTCTATACTATAGGCACATAGGTTCCAAAAGCATCATCCTCAACTCCCCACTGTTTCTCATGTCTCAGAATCTAAGCTTTCAACCTTCTTGCTTGAGTCCTACTTTCTCTCTCTAGAGCTAACTCCACATCCAGCCTTACTACTAGAGGTCCTCTCTCCATGAAGGATCAAGCTCACAAGCATACCTCTACATGGATGTAGCTTATGTTCAAACTTATGTTTGCTCAAGATTATCCATAGCCCTTTATGCTTATCTCATACTCTATCCATCATACTCTCCTGGCTAGGGTTTTGTCCTACTGCTCGCACCACTGATGTACTTTTGGATGCATTCTATGCCCTACTTGCATAAGCCCATAGGGTTTCTTTAGGTCCCTCACTAACCTCATCATTGAAGGAGCTATCCTTCACTCTAACATGCACGACCCTTTCCAGGGTTGGGTCGTCCAAGGTACTAGGTTATCCAACCTCTCATGGCTCATGACATCCACAAGCATGTCCACCTAAACACCCAGTCAACCATGACATCTAACTCATCATGTCATCTCTCTCTCTCTGACCACCACTTAGGGTTAGGGTTAACATCATCCTCAGAGGAGGTTCCAGGTCTCTAACTATAATGGAGGTCTCTACCTCCAAGACTAACTCTCTCACTACTGATCCTCCTGACAAGAAGGTCTAGCCTCAGGTTCCTCCTGAGGGCAATGACAACTCATGTCATATGACCTAAGCATGTATCTATTCTTTATTTTATGCTTAATCTATTAAGCTTATGTCCATTACATCTTATTTGCATGCTTTTCATTAATTTGATGGAGGATCCCTTAAACCTTATCTACCTTACCCATACCTCAAGAGGGTGAGGAAAAGAGAGAAAACCCTAATCCTTAAGGTCCTTAATAGCATTTGAGTTGATAAGGGATGAACAAGATGAGAGAGTCCTAAAGGTATCTTATTTTGAGTCAAATCCTGAGACATTGGCCAGGCAGTCACACTAACCCGAGAGTCCTTGTATTCCGACTAGCGGTACAGAGGAAAATATTGCCAGCCCCCAGACGTGATCCTTTTCTAGACACCTTTGTCTTTCGGAAAATCCTCTAATAACTCGGGTTCTACGGAGTTTGTAAAATTTAATAATTATTAGAGATTAAATGAGAAACCTATGCTCTGATACCAATTGGAACGACCATGTCTCCTGGTAACCCCCACTCAAGGGAGACCAAGAGATCAGAGTCATTAGCCCAATAAACCGGATCAAAGGTTCGAAAAATAATCAATAATAATTATGAAATTCTACTAACTAGACTGAAATTTTGTAGAAAAAAATTAAAACTTTGCATACCTTTTAAAAACTTTGGAAATCTATCTATCCACATCTTGAATTACTCTATCTAATCCTCCTTGCACTTTATTTCTGGGTTTCACAATGTGTCACTTTACTATTTTTTCTTTTAAGGATTACACCTAAAACGCCAACAAACAAAACGTCAGTCAGCATATCGAAATATGCCAGTATGTGAAGGCAACCAAAATCTCACAATTATGTCTAACAATTTAAATATCACAATCAAGATATTTAGCAAGCCAATTTACATTTTCCATGTGGCATTCCCCACTGCTTTTTCCCTAACCTTGGAATTCCCCCTTTAGGGTTTCTTTTTTGCCATTGACTTAAGGCCACCTTCTCAATCCTGAGCTTGTTGCATGTTAGTCACCAATTATGGTGCCCATTAGTCATGCAACATAGACCACCTTCTCAATCCCGAGCTTGGTGTCTGTGGGTCACCACTTATGGTGCCCATTGGTCTTCCCTCCTGGGCTTGACCTCATTGCATCATCCATCATGGTGGCATGTAGGTGCGGGAATACACATTTATATTAAGTTTTGATCCTCGAGAAACTAAGGCGGTTATTCATAATTAACCACATACCTGATTTGTAGATTCAACAAGCTAATAACAATTCTAAGCAAGCAAGTAATCCAAGAAGTAGTTCAGCAATCACAGAATTCCTAAAAAGAATACGTAACATATTTACTACACTTTATGAAGAATATATCTATTTAATTGACTTGGATTCACTTTCTAGGGTTTCTAATTCGAATTGGGGTTTTATTAGGGTTCTTTTTTATCTTTTTACAACTTTCCTCATTTATATCCACAAAATCCTAGAACAGTACTTCTAAGTGCAAAACCCTAATTACTCACATACTCTCATTAGAGCCTTTTTATCATCTTTCGTTCCTTCCGGATTAACAAATCATAGTTCATTATGATATAATTCACCTATGAACTCCATTTATCATTAATTCCAACTTTATCCATTAGAAAAAACCCTAATTATAATATTAAGGGTATTTATCCATGATTAGGAACTTTTTATATTCAAAATATCTTAGAACCATCATTTAACAACATATTATCACATTTTTCGAATTAAATATGATCTTATTCTCTTTTACCCTAAATTAGGGTTTCTAAATGCTTAATTATTCTCATATGAGGTAAAAACCCTAAATCATGCAAGAAACATCTAGATCTGATTCAAGTTCATCATTAACTATTCAACAGGTTGTAATTTTCATTAGATTAACACACTTTTGTAAATAGGAATAGATTCATGTTCTCAAACCAATTTTTTTGTGTTCCTCATATTTTTCTAAGCAACTCTCATATTTTAACTTTATTCATCTGAGCTTCCTAGCAGAAGTTATGATTTTCGCAAGATAAAAATACCTTCGACCAATCGGAGAGCGCCACATGCACTTTAATTCCCTTTTCTTGCAACCCTTGCTCGCGGATCACCCTTCAGATCCATCTAACTAGATACCCAGTCTAAGTTCCCCTTTCTTCTTCCTCGCGGACACCTGTGTGAACAGAGGGAGATGTCGCTCGCAGGCCTTGGTCAACTAGGCAGTTGACTTCCGCCTACGATCCCCCAAAACCATCAGTGATGGCTCCATCAGCTCTGCCACCCCTGCCCGAACTCACTCTGATCCTTGCCACCATCCTTGGTGCCATGTTTTGGCAGCCCCTGCACTTCTCGTCATCCTGCAGTAAGACAATGGAAGCCGCAACCACCAGAGGAGCGCGAACCCAAATTGGAAGAGGGGAGAACACTGCTTGAATTCGAGCAACTTTGCCAATTCAAGACCAGAAGAAAAGATCGCCTTATATAGGCTGGGCGAGGGGGGTCAAAGGTTGTTAGATTCCATATCCCAAACAATTTGGGAACTTTCCTGAATCCCCACGGAAACAGAGAAAACTGGGGTTGTTTGTGCACGGATTTGCCTCCCCAACTCGATGGGAGAGTCTATCTTCATTCAAACTGATCACAGTGAGAAAGAATCGGAGAGGGAAAGTAGTCCCTACTGTACTCGGTTTCGTAATCTGGAACAAAAGAAGCTACCGTTGGATCTGGATCCAACGGCTAGCAAGCCTCGTATAAGAACATCAATTGTTACATTTAATGTTATCCCCTACACTTTAGGAAACTTGTAAATTCATATCTCTCAAATCGTTTGTCCAATTAATCCCAAATTTTGAGGTAAACTTAATAACGATTTAATATACCCCTATGACAAAATTGGGATCATTATCTAAAATAAAACATGTGTTTTCTTTAGGTGCAAGATATTTCTCAATTATGAATATTTCTCACCTATTTTCTCTTTCCTTTGCTATAAAATTATTATCTTGGATTCCTTGGACATAAAGGAACCTTAAAGGCATGGAATCCTATCTTGGGGAAAAATATTTCTTTGTTTATTTCTCTTATTTATTTATCCCTTCCTTACTTATTAGATAAATTCATTTTTCTTCTATTTTTCTTTTTCTTATAATATCTTTTGAGGATTTCTCTCTGTATCTCTTTTTATTTTCCTTATTGGAATTCCTTTTAACATTAGGAATCATTTAGATATGGAAATCCACTAAGGATAACTCAATTATACCTCTTTCCACTTATTTTCAACATTTTAGCCTTGTTTTCAATTTCTTTCTTAATAAAGAAATATTTAATTGTTCATTTCTTTTCTTATTGCTTTCTCTTTGCAATCTTTGGACTCCTTGGAACCCAAAGAACTCAATAGGCACGAAATCCAACTTTGTATTATATTCTTTTGCCTTCTAGAGGTTTCTACATCTTTCTTTTCTTCATTTTCTTATTTACTCAAATAATGGAGTTTCTTTTGTCTTTTCCTGTTATTGGGCCCAATAGCCAATAAAGCCCACAAAACAATCAACAAGGCTATTTGTAAATGAAACTCATTCATTCAAAACAAATTATAGCATTATTTGTTCCAATATTTTTAATATAAGAAATTACATTTCTCACCAAATGAACCCAAAAGTTGGGGTTGTAACAATGACTTTAAGAATTGTGCCTCAAGGCACCAAAATCATATACCATCTACAAACTCATCTACTATGGCTGGCCATGCTAAAAACTCATGCATGTTGCAATGTGCACGGTCACCTTATCTTGTAGAACTAATTATAAGGAAGTCAATTGCCTTCATATAGGTAAATTATAGACTAAACTTGGTTTATTTGAGGCATTGTTTAATTATTGTGGGTGTGGGACTAAAGTTAAAACCATCGGTACATGACTAATCTAGCTACAATTTCTAAAAACATGTTATGCATATAATCTTTACATTGTATTGATTTACTTGAATGTATTAAGTCACACTTTATACATGAATTTTTTATTGGGTTATACATATTTCTAATAGTTTGAATAGTGTTCAATCCTAGAGATAGGTCAATGAGGCTCGACCCCATGCAAAATTTTCACGGTGCCGTGTTGACCATGAGGAACATTCCACTAAGTTATTTTTGTAATCAACAGACTATAAAGGTATTACCTAATAACTAAACCAAACTAGATAGGTAGCATATCAATTCACACTCTAGAAGTCAAGTGTTTACATGTTGGCAATAGCATTTCACTTGTCTCTCAGTCTCTCTATTTTTATCCAAAATTCTAATAAATAAATATATTGTTATTCACAAGGACATTTGCTAGAAAAGTCTCAGAACAATGACTTCTTCAGTAAGATCATTACTATATATCAAAGTTGGATTTGTTTGCTTTGGGGATATAATATGATGTTGGCCATGTATATGTACTTATCTAGTGAGTATAGGAAACAAGTAGTAATATGATCATATAAATGTTATGAGTTCTTCCTGCAACCAACTTAAAACTTGTAACATGTTTCCAATTGCGTTGGGAGCCTGAATGACCATGTAGGATGCTTCTCTAATAAAGGTAGTGAAACAATATCTAGTTCAAAATGAACATAATGGGTCTGGCAGAAAATCAAAAGTGGTCTACCCTACAAGTCTAAATTATGCCAAAGTATGACATGTAACTTACGCAAGTATATTTTTTCAAACTTGTGATTTTTTATTTTTTTTTCTATAGCTGGAAAGGTATTATATATGAGAAATTAGTTTTGAAATAGAACCAGCCATCAATTTACAACATAATGCATCATGTTATAATCCTATATTCATATTCCATGAATCAGATTAAATTATAGATCAAAATTATATGGTAATTAAGTGCAATATAAAACCACAATAAGTTATATGGATGCTTTTACCCTTTTTCGTCTTGTACAACTAATCAAAATCATAGTGGAACCCCCCTCTACCTGAACACACACAAAATTCTACCTTTGTAGCCAAATGAAGTAAACTAGAAGCTTCATGGCAAGATATTCAATGATGGAAAGTTGTCTTAGCCTTATTAAAAGAGAAAATACAGTAAGAGGAATTTCAATTCTAAGATACGGAAAGGAAAACATCTTAGCCTAGTTATCCAACACACACTAAGGGGAAGAATAGGCAACTATTGCTACATTGAGTGTGCTAAAAATCCCATAAAGATCAATAATAGGGAGGTTTACCTTGATATTGTACATATGGGTGTCAGATCGGTACATCTCCAAACAAATGGCTACACTTCTGGTTGAGAATGTCAAAAATACCACCCAACTCCTGCTTGGAAGCTTAGATTGCAACCAGACAGACAAGCTACAAAAGCCTAGACTTAGTAGTTAATTGAGGCACACACCCCCTCCTAGAAATAGGAATAATTTTCCCACGACCTCGATAGCTTCGACACACAGAACAACATCATACATGAGAACGTGAAGCCTAAATTTTGTAATATGTAGCCTCACAAAGTCTTCTAACTGTAGTCCATAGTTCATATTGTACCTATCATGGGCAAAACAATACAAGTGATTTTAGATTTCATAAAAAAGATTGCAAAGATCTAGATTTATTATTTCCTTGAAATCCTCATTTATACTTTTTGTTTATGTATGAGATAGATGAGATATTATAGAAAAGATAAACCACAAATTGACTTGGAAATTGGCATATGTCCTATTGCATGTTCAGTCACTCAGTCACATCTTCACCTAGATGGAAGTCATCTCCTTGAATAACTTGAAGGTTAATTTCCACCAACAAGAAGAAATGACAAGTAACCTACAAATTCATTGTTCTTTCAACAAGTCTCTACTACAAACAATGTGTATACATGATTGCCCTTGAGCTAGAGAAATTCGTGAATCACTTATTGAGACATTTCAACATCATCTTGTTATTCACTTTTTATTGTCAGAAGCAGTATGAAGAGAACTAAGGAGGTGTAGGAAACTCTTCTATGTAACTGCAACTTGCTTTTTGTGGGCGTAATTTCACTTTTTAAAAAAGAACATTTGCATATTGGATTGGATTCCCTATTGTTCAGTAATTATGTCGATGTCAACTAGGTATGCCCTTATAACCTCTTCCAATCTATTGACCAAATTAATATTGAACCTTCTTCCTACATACAATTCAAACTTATATCTAGCATTTCCCCTTCTCCCCCTCTCGTCAACCAACTAGCCATGTTGGGCATGACACAATGCAACTTCACTTATTTTTCATGGGAGCATGTTCTAGTTAACAACTCATTTCCAGTAGGTATATTGAGTACTAATAGAGTTTGATCAATCATACTATAGTTTCCACCTCGAGTGCTAACACTAGGAAATAAGATATCTTCTTGGACCTCATACTATAGTTTCACCTCAATTGATGTCACCGGGAAATAAGATATCTTCCTAGACCCCCTACATCATACATTGATGTCGTATGATGTCCCTGCAATCTTGAAACAATACACAGTATATGTTATTCCATCTAGCAAATGATCTATGGTAGTAAAGGACCACCAAACAGAAAAGTTAAATAAACATGTAATCTACAAAGATAATGGAATAACTCCATATGGTCTTGAAGAAGTTCAATATTGTAATGTGGATTGTCAGATTGATCATCACTATTTCTTATCATTCAAAACAAGTTCAGTTTAGAAAAATATAATCAAATAGAAGAAAGAAATTTAACAAACATCATGTGAAATGATACAGGAAGGTAGTGGTTGAATTGGCAATGGCAAAAAATTTAAACAAAAAGTATATCCCAAACTCAAGGAAGTTTTGTCACAATACAACATAATGATCACTATCATGGATATACATAAGTATATATAATAAGTAGAGTTTTAGATTTATTAGTTACTTACAGGTTGTTGTGCAGCAGTGCAGATATATTACGCGTCAACTTTTTACAAGATGATTTGAAACTAAAAAGTAATTTTAAACATAACCTCAAAAATAAATTTCATACTTCACCAACTGATACATGGAGAAGGATGAACAAAAATTTACAACATATATGTTCTAGATCTTAAAGTTTTGGACGTTGTCATCAAACAAATTAAGTGTGCCATTCAAAATACCATGTATTTATAGCAAGTATTGCACCAATATACTTGTTGTCCCATTAACATCAGTAGAGAAGATGTATGACACAAATAGGAGCATAATACATTCTGTCACATAAAAAGAAATGCAACCTAACTCATTGTTTTGTGTATATGATCTAAATAGAAGCATGAAACATAAATATTTTTCAAATTTTATAGCATATTCATTTACCAATTGTGTCTTGAATATAATGGATTTATCTCAAATATTACAAGGATGGGCAATAGAAAGAACATGATCATTAGTAATAGCCTAAAACTGGAAGAGAGTGAAACAAAAAGAAACATGATGCATGAAGGGTGGAACAGAAAGCACATGATTATTTGGTTGTACAGGCTAGAATTCTGAAGATTGTACACTCAAAAATCTGCAAGATTACCAAAACAAAATTGTGATCACTACCTAATATTATAATGGGTGAAGCTTTACTATCTAAAACTTTAACCGTGCCAAAATGGTAGTAAAGAAGAACTCACATACTTGAAGGTTTCTCTTATTCCAATTTTGGGTATGTCTATGAAATGCACACCTTGTCTACCAGTATGAAAACATTTTATAAGAGGTAAACTCTAATAAAGGCATTAGGTTTCGAAGGGGATTGGAAGACTGCCTAGGCACCACTCAATGATAAGCATTGGGGCTATTCATTAGGTCATTGTTTTTCAAAGAATTTATTGCAAGATTTTGGTCTTCGTGAGGAAAAATGACCTTATCTTGGCTAAAAAGGTTCACTATGCAGGCATTAGGACCTATGACACAAGAACCTGGTTGGGATTTTCCTCTTAAGTCAACTCAAATAAGATATAAAACAAGACAACAACTGATACAATAAAAGCCTACAAATCTCACATCCACAACTTAATCTTCAATACATTGCCTCTAAGATTCTATCCTAGTACATATGCATTATTTTTTACTTAAGTTTATTTGATAACCTCCTTTAGAATGCACAACCATGGCCATAACTCCAATGTTTGTTTCTTTCATGTCTTGTTTTAGGTACTCTTCTCCTCATCTTCCTTAGATTCCTCTTCCTTAGAAGAGATACTTTTATCTACTCCAAATCAAAAGGAAAAGTATGCTTATCATATATGTTCTATGGTTTCTCTACAAAATTTACGTAAGAAGGAGACTGAATAAACCAACCCATTAATCCATGTCCATACCCATGGAACTAAAATTCATTCACTAAAGTAGTTGACTACTGCTTCAAAATGTTGACTCAATTTCAGTTTTCTTATTATCTAGTAATGTATTTGGCATAACTATAGATTGAATTTTATAGTAAAACCATAAGTAATAAACACCACTCTACAAAAAAGGAGGTGGTGGTGTAAGAGATAAGCATATACCAATATTATTAAGTATATAATTAAACCATTCAATGTGTGTGAACAAAACCCTATTCTCGACTATAAATGGTGAATTTAGACCTAGTTTTCTAATATTTATGGGGTACCTTGTTGTCATGTTGAATCAACTACTAACATGTAGTCAAAGATCAACAAATAAAGTTGCAAAAATTTTAATTTGTTGCAGAACAAACACATTGATAACAATGTAACAAAAGGAGTTGCCCACATGACACAATAGAGATGTCAATTGAAAGAGAAACGGAAGGAATTTTGTGTTATGATGTAGCAGCATAAGAAGGCTTAGTAGAGGACTGAACTCTACAATTGTTCATACACTACCAATGAGGAGGAATCCAACGTTCCTGTTTAACTTCCACATATGCCATCCCTTTTTTTGCTTTAGTTAGTTAAGTGGGTTATCAAGTATTCAGAGTCACCTAAGAAGGAGCCATAGGAAACATTGCATGACCACATTGACCCAGGAGAACTTTAATGTGAAAGGAAATGTTGTAGAGGTTGCTAAAGGTAAAGATCATAAGGGTCACTAGAGGTGACTAGCGACCCATCTACAATGAGGAGCGGGTGTCAGATTGCATAATCAATGATTGAGAATGGAAGAGAGGATGATGACACTTAAGGTAGGGATGGAAATCTTATCTACCCTTCTCTCACACTTAAGAGAGCATATGTAGTAAGTCAATTCCTAATACTATATGACTAGTTGTTGAAGGAGAGGAAAACTTACCAGATCATGAGATTTTCAAGTCTCCTACATTTTTAATTGCACATGTTGGAAGGTGGAAACGCCAAAAAGATGCACAAGGTTACAAAATATAGAGTTAGAAGATAGCCTGCAAATGATTGCAAAACTTTATGTTGTAAGACCAAGAACAAACATTTGTATAAGGTTTCTTTCTGGAACAGCCTCTAGAAACATGTAAATGATTGTTGGCATCCATCATTTTGCTCATATATAGAAATATAGCATGCATAATTTTTTTGTTGATACCAATTTGCCAAAAATCTAACTGCTAAATAAAGGTAATAAAATTAATTCCTTATTATCGATTCCAGGCTAGTTTGACTCTTCCATGCTTCTCGAGTTTAAATCATCTCTATTTTCATTCTTTTTTTAAATACATGGTGCCAAATGTTCTCCAGTTCTTCCATTCTTACAAGCTTAATTAAGTAATCGCAGGCACCATGCTTGTTCCATTCCACACCGACATGTGTGCTCCCATTAATGGATGCTAGAGAAGTAGAACCTGTGGCATTGTTGTTGGGAAGAACTGCTGAAGAGGAGGTTTTTTGTGCAGCTTCGAGTGGGTGGAGATGTAGAACTTTCTATTTCCCTTTGTTGGAGGAGCCCCTGTAGGAAATGCATCTCAACGGTACCCTTAGTAGGAGGAGGAATGGAGCCCTAGGAGGAGAACACCTACCTGCGATGCCCTTGCATGGTGGAGCTACTGAAGAGGAGAAGAAGCTCATACATGATAGATCTATGGGAGGGGAGGGCACTGAGAAGGAGTGAATTTTGCATCACAGTTGGTGGGGGGAGAACACAAGTTGTGGGGAGATTGGAGGATATTGGGTGAAATATGGGTGGGTGGAATGAGAAAATTATAATTTGATGAACCAACACACGAAAGATGATTAGCGGGAGGAGTAAATATTTGTTTGAGATTGTTTCAAGGAGAGTGAAGGTAATTAAGTGTATTAGATTAGCTACATTTATTTTTTTACACTACATTTATGAGAGAAAAATGTAATTATGTGCAACCGAATAAATTTGCTATATTTTGTTACTAACACTTTCACATTTTATAGTTAAAAGTAGTTTTAGCTGCATATAAAATATATGTAATTAAAAAAAATAGCTAAATCTATCTTTTTTTGTAGTGGAAATCAGTTAGCAAATTGACTTTGGTCCCATTGAGCAGTGGCTAAAGCAAGATGATCATTGGATTACATGAGCCTTACCTAATTCAACAAACCCCTAAATTGTGAGGGTGGTCATTGAAAATGGCAAGGTCCATTATCAAGATCCATTGTGTGGAGAAGGAGATCAAGGTGAGGACTATACCGTATGTGAATTTGCTTGTGACGATAGAGTAGATCAGAGAGACGGTTGTGGAGAATCATGGGCCTTTTCTAAGGTCTGTCGTAGCTTGAGATGTTGCCTCAATCTCAAGCTTTGGTGTTTTATCTTTCAAAGTCAGGGACTTGTAGTTGTTTCCATGTGAGATAGTAAAGATTAGGTTCGTCCTTCCGGTGCTCCAGGCCAGGTGAATTGTTCGACGCCTTGAGTCAAGGGGACAAGGTCAAGTCACCAAAGTCGGAGGGTGGAGTCTGCTAGGTTGTTGTAGTGTATCACTGGGGAAATTGGGTGGTCAGGGATCATGAGGGAGTCGTGAGGTTTTTCATGTGGTCTATATAGGCGTGGAATGTAGAGGAGACACAAAGGTGCTCAACCCTAGCCTAATGGTTTATCAGGAGTTTAGGCGTTATCTCGTTTCTTAAAAAATAATGGCTACGATTGGGTTCCTCTCAACCTCCAGGATCCATTGATGTTGTTATCAAGTGACAATGAGGGTTAGAAAAGAAGAAAGAGAAATCAGGGTAGACATGGATATGTTCTTGCGGGACTTTGCCAAAGTCCGAGTGGAGAAGGAAACTTCTTTGTTTGGGGTCTCGCATCGATCAGGAGTTAGGATCTGGGTGGAGAGCTTTTCTATAATTTAGTTCTCTCTTATTTTAGATAAATTCCCAATTCAGGAAAATAAGTATATAGGATAGGTTATAGCCCCCTCAATACCAATGGATTATCTTCATATTTGTCGTATTGTCTTTTAGGCAATATATTATATCTAAACTAATTGGTTAATCACTTAAACGTGTCATTCATATAAATACTATATAACTACTTAAATAATTACTTAGGTTATCAGAATTACTTAGAATATTTTGAATTTTCTTCCAAAATCTAATATTTTGATTTTCCACTAACTAAAATTATAATGGATATTTAATATAATCATGAAACACTTAATTCCTCATTTTGTATATGAAAGACCTACTTCTAAACACTAAGTAGTCCAACTGGGCTCTATTGGTTTCTAGGGCTCAAGGCCATACATTGGCTTTCCATTATTATATACTTAATCATGAAATTAAGACTTGATATATCATAATGTCTCTATATAAGTATTATTTTAATATATTTTATCACTGTTTCTTTATTTACTAGAATCGAAGACTTAATCTAATTCTAGGGCTCAAATTAATCAACCAAAGTCATAGTTTTTCGATAATTACTCAATGTTGAATCTCAAGTCATATTATTGAATTCGATTACAATTTACTTCTATGTATCAACTTGTATTTAATTATTCACATATATCGGACAATTTTCTACGTCCCCAAATTTCATATGAAAGGAAGCCTTTTGTTATTAGCTGACCCTCCAGTATATATTTTCTTGGTATCACCTCAATTTTTGAAAGCATACGTCTTTGTATTGTTTCATGGAACAATAGTTGCATATTTTTCTCCTTATTTTGTCTATTGTAAATAGGAAAAAAACTCAAAATAACACAATTTTTGATAAATATTTCTGAGTATAGCACCTCTATGAATATAACTCCCGATACAACCTACTTTTATGAAAAAATGTCATTTGATTTGGCATTTTCCAAGTCAAGAAGGTGAAAACCCCATTCACTTTAGAGCTTTTAGTTGAAAAATAAAAAAAAGGAGAAAAACACCAAATGGATTGGCGTTTTCACCCCAAAGTTAGAGGGGGAAAAGCGCCAATTCATTCGGCATTTTTCTCCCTCATTATTTTTTTAACTAAAAGCTCCAATTCAAATGGTGCATTTTTTCACCAAAATGGGCTACATTGGAAATTATTTTCTTGGAAGTGCTATATTGGCAAATATTTTTTACAAACTGTGCTATTTTGATTTTTTTTCTTCCTTGTAGATATATGTAATGTTCATGATCCATGTATAACGAACACTATCTAATACTTTTCTGGCATAAAAATCGTATCGTGCAATCTGAGTAGAAGGCAGGATGAGAGCAGATGCCATTTGCGTGCGCGCATGAACCAAGCCGGACCAAACGACTTTGCTAATTAGCAAAACACATGACGGCAGGCAACTTGATTACAATGCTGGAAGGAAGTAGCGAAAGCGTGCCCTTGATTGTCACGGAGTTGAAGGGGAGCACGTCGGAGCTTCAGATTCCGAAACCGGATACGCCAACTTCAGACACCGGCCGTACGTCGTGATTGCTACCTTTACCCATCGCCCACTATAATAAGAGTTAAGCTACCCACACCCGACAGCCCCACCCGGTTGCCCACTCGAATCTCGGGAAAATGCACCAACAGTTTTTATTGTCCAACAATTAACTCCATGCAACCGGCTTTTATTGTCCAACAATTAACTCCATGCAGACAGTTTTTATTGTCCAGCAATTAACGTCAATTAACTCCATGCAGCCCATTTTTATTGTCCAGCAATTAACTCTCTCCACTTCTTTTTCTTGTCACTCCTCCTTTCGGCTCTATTTCAACCCACCAACATTTGCATGTTAGTACAGTACGTCTGTTCCCAGTTCTCATCAAACTTGCTACTTCGGTCGTACATTATATCATGTAAAGGTTGCGATGGTCAGAGAGTTGAAGTACAAGTACAGTACTTGCCAAGCACTGTTTTATGAGTATTTGCCCAGCAGTGTTTTACAATTCAATAATAAGTACAATACTTAATTATTATTCTCATATCAGTAACAAACATATTCATTTCCGCCAAGTACAACATTCACTCTCCCTCCCTATTCATTTCCGTCAAGTACAATACTCACTTGTTAATTTTAACTCATTTACTCAAGCATAAGTACAATACCTACCAATTTTAATCCATAAGTACAGTACCTATGGAATCCAATAACAACATTTTTTTCCTGGACATAATTTTTTTATAAAAGTACAATGCACATCTGGTCCATAATCAACTATAAAATGCATCCATAAGTATTGTACCCAATACTTAATTTCCAACTGAGTTTGTCAAACATACATATTAAATTCACTTGTGAATGTATATGTATTTATTGTAGGTACAGTACTTATGTAATCTGCAATGGGGAGAAATATGCACTTAATAGAACTTTTTGAAAAAAAGAAGAGAATCATAAATGAAAAAAAACCAAGTGGTTTTCGTAAGCTACAGTAGATTGATATCTACAATTTGTATGACTGTTGTATGGAATGGACAGAATAATATCAGTACCTTGCATGTATTTTATATACTTTTACCTGAATAATATTATCAAAAGTCGTTATACTTTGTATGTTGGGACACATTAAAAATTAGGTACTCTCGAGTTCTAGGTAGCGGTGCCAGAGGTTATGGCTAGATTTTTCTATAATAAGTATCTGTCCCTTTCGGAGTTCCATTTATCGACAGAGGGAACTGAAAAGGAAGCAAGGGGACGCAGAAAATGGAAAGACACTATCTCCTCTTGTTGGCAGTCCTGACAGTGGCGTCCACGGCAGCTCAAATCGCTGGCGAAGGTACATTCTCTCGATACTCCTTGATTTTCGTAGTTACGTTTTTCTCTTAACTTCCTGAATGACTGCCACCTGTCATCGATCTGTGCTGACACAAGACTTCCTCAACATCGACTGCGGGAAAGCCGAAGGCTACAAGTATAACGACAGCGTGACGGGTCTCTTTTACACGTCCGACCACCAGTACGTCTCCACCGGAGAGATCCACACGGTGTCCAGCCTCGAGTCAGCCTATAGTGACCAAGCTGGCGATCTGCGGAGCTTTCCCAATGGCACACGCAACTGTTATACCCTCCCCATGAAACCCGGCAGCAAGTACCTTCTTCGTGCCAGGTTCATGTACGGTAACTACGACAATATGAACAAGCTGCCACGGTTCGCGCTCCACGCGGGTGTTAACTACTGGCACTTGGTCACCCTAAGGGACATGTCGATCAATCTGTTCGTTGACCTGGTCTTCGTCAGCAATGCTAGGGAATCCATGGACCTGTGCCTGGTGAACACCGGGGATGGGACACCTTTCATCTCCGCCTTGGAGCTCAGACCACTGCCTATCCAGGTTTACCCACAAGCCAATGCGACTCAGGCTCTCATGCTGTTTGGGAGGTATAACTTCGGTGCCCAAATGTTGCTAAGGTACCCGGACGACCAGTACGACAGGATCTGGAATATTTACACCCCGGAAGGGTGGACGACTCACAGCACGAGCTCTCAAGTTCAACCCGATGGCACCTGCAAGATTTCTTCACGAGTCCTTAGTACGGCCGTCTCCACGAAGTCCACATTGAATATCTCCTACCCAATGCTGACGCTGGCAGAAACGTTTCACATATTCCTTCACTTCGCCGAGCTAGAGACCTTGAGATCCAACGACTCCAGGTTGTTCGACATATTCGTAAACAACGAACCGTTGGTGGTGAGCTTCACGCCGCCGTATCTCATTGAGAGTAAAGCGTACACCCACACCCCGGTACTGAAGGACAAACCCCTGAATTTCGCGCTCGTGCAAACCGGTGATTCAACTCTGCCTCCCATCATCAATGCTGCGGAAGTGTACATGGCCAGGGACATGACTGGTGCTGAGACATCACAACAGGATGGTATGGATCTCTGTATTCAAACTGTGTCAGTGTTATCTTATTGCTCTCCTTTTTTCTTGGCGTATGATCTCTTGTTGTTAGCGTTTTCTTACTAAATGTTTCTTTCAATCCCAGTCGACGCAATAATGGCCATCAAGGCAGCATATAAGGTGCAGAAGAACTGGGAAGGAGATCCATGCTCTCCCTCGTCATTTATGTGGGAGGGTTTGAATTGCAGCTCTGACGGGTCAAACAGACTGAAAATCATTTCACTGTAAGTTTTCTCATGATTTAGGGTTCGAATGGGGATTACCTCACCAATGGTTTAATTAATGTACTAACTGCAAATCAAAACAGTGGAAAAGTGAATGGTTTCACTGAAGCTTGGATATATATATATGTGCAGAAGCCTTATTTCTTCTGGTTTGACTGGTGAAATATCTGATGCTATAGGCAATCTGACACAGCTGCAGACATTGTATGTACACTGAATATATTCCTTCTTCATTTAATTGCTTGATCAAATAAGCCAACTTGATAAACAAACCGAAGCACACCCACCACAATGTTCAGTTCTAGGAAATAGTATTTTGACATTTGAAAGGCACCAACAATCTGTTCCTGATTTTTGTACTAGTACTAACTTTGTACTGACTGAAGCTGACGCAAAAGTTCCCTTTTATTTGTTGACCTTAGAGATCTATCACGAAATTGTTTGACTGGAACAATACCAAATTTTTTGGCAGACCTTACCAAGCTGACGTTCCTGTAAGTGTAGAAAGAGTCATGTCAATAATATCTATATAACGAAAATGGGGATAACATATGAAAGCAGTACCTTTTCTTACGAATAGATGAAGCAATAACTTAATTACTGTTCAACATAACCTTCAATTGCAGCGACCTAACTGGCAACAAAATTGAAGGGTCAGTTCCTCAAGCCCTTCTGGACCGATCTACAGCGGGGTCATTGACGCTCAAGTATGGCTCTCAATGGCATATTCTTCATTTTAAACTAGGCTCAATTTTTCCTAAAATACGCCCCTCATTATCTTACACCATGCAACAGAGTAGGGAACAATTCAGACTCTTGTAATGTAACAACAGCTTCTGAGAACCAGAAAAAAAGTAAAACCAAAATTCTCCCTATTATAGCAGCTTCAATCAGTTCCATTCTCCTGTTAGCACTTGTTGGAGCAGTTTTTATCCTTTGGAGGAAGAAGAAGCACGCAGGTGACTATTTCAAAGTGTAGTTGAAGGCCACAATCTACTTCGAGATGCTATATTCTTTATACTTTAATATTTTCTGACCAAATTATATTATCATCCTCTAGGGTTACCGAAAAATAAAAATAATGCAAATAATCCTACGGCTCAAAAGCATTACAAAGTCAGTCCCATCGGAATGGAATCATTAGGCACGGAGAACAAACAATTCTCATATGCTGATGTGGAGATGATTACTAAAAATTTTCGGAAAGAAATAGGCCGGGGAGGCTTTGGACCTGTTTATTATGGAGTACTAGAGAATAACGTTGAGGTTGCGGTTAAACTCCTTTCTAATTCATCTTCCCAAGGACCTAAGGAATTTCAAAATGAGGTATGTTTCTGAAAGCATTTAAGCGTTCATCACAAATGTGAAAACATAAAACCTTTGTTATCATATGTTCATAAATCAAGTTAAAATATAACTAGCTTACGGGAGGGATAATAAAGACCAGTCTTTGTAGTTCCCCCTTATAAACGTTTGCTAATTTGATTCAAACTTGTTAATCTAAGTTAGTTTATAGGCGAAAAGTTTAATCATGATCTTGATGGTTGTATGGTGTAGGCTCTTCTTCTCACAAGAATCCACCACAGAAATTTGGTTTCCTTTGTTGGTTATTGCAATGAAAACATCAATAACTTGGCATTAATTTATGAGTACATGGAAGAAGGGAGCCTGCAAGACCATCTTCAAGGTATAATAAGAAGCTAATCTTATAATGATTATGCCTTGTGACTAGTCAATTTTCTATACTTCTACAAATATTGAGATGCATGTATATTTTACAATTATAGGTAGGAATACAAAATCTAACATGTCATTGAATTGGATAACTCGACTACGCATAGCAATTGAAGCTGCACAAGGTTGAATTATATTGAAACATATATGATATTCCATCGCAAACATCCTCGATGTTTCTTTAACTCATAATCTTCAAAATGTGGATAATCTAATCATTATATAGTTGCCACTATTGTATTGTTATTATAGGTTTGGAATATCTACATAATGGATGCAAGCCTGCCACAGTTCATAGAGATGTGACAACAAACAACATCCTCCTTAGCAAAAACCTTGAGGCTAAGATCGCAGACTTTGGCTTATCAAAGAATTTTGAAAAAGAATCCTACTCTCATGTTTCAACACTTGTTATGGGTACTCCAGGCTATCTTGATCCAGAGTAGGTTTTCTAGTACTTTCATTTTACAATTTTGTTGAAGATAAACAATAAGAATAAGCAAGTCTTGTTTTCACAAAATGGATTAGTTATGAATATCATGTAATAGGCATCACAGTGAATTTTATGAAACTAAGGTGATACTCAACTGATAACGAAAGATTATATATGTTGTGAAATTTAAAAATATGATTATTTTGATATCTTAATAGTAAATAATCTGGAACATTATCTTAATTCTTCAACAAATATATAATTCTAATATGAAAATACCAAATCTTACAATGTAGATTACAATGTCATATAAAAGATAGTGCCATTCATATAGTACCACATTGTAGAAACCATGATCGTTTTTGTTTTTGCAACCAAGAACAATATTTTTCCTTGGTGTACACATTTGTTGAGGTAAAATATCTAAAGAATTTGTGAGTAACATTATGAAGCATTCTTTACAAGTTATTATATTCAAATCATATGAGGCGATTACAATGCACTACAACATTTTCATCAAAATCAAGGAGAACCCTAAAAAATGTATTTTCAATCAAATGATATCGGAGTAAGACAAATATCGAATGTGAAAACTCATGTAGTTAATGAAACAATATTTTCTAAATATTCTATTATAGATTTCCCTAAAGGTTTAAATTCCAAATACGAACCTGAGAATGATATACACAACTTATTATCATACTTTAGATAATTTTGAGATTCAATGATATTACTTATTTACTAGCAACCATCAAAAATGTTTTGAGAGAATGTTTATGTTTTTTTATATATTCATTATGTATACCATGTACAGAGCAACTTATATCCAAGTTATGAGCATGGATACTGCGTTATCAAACATTGGCAAATAATGGACTTCTCTGATTTTTTGTGTACTATTATTTAGATATTAGATATATGAGCTAATAAAGGGTACCTATGTCAGACTATCATCCAAACTTAATAATGTTGAACAAATTATTTGACATTTCCACAATACTTTAGTTTATATCCTTTAGTTACCTCAGTTTAATCAGACTCTTTTAGTTCAGATAGACATACCAAACATATGCATAAATGATTTATGTTCCTCAATTCACATGATTATGAAAACCTTGACTTTATATATTGGTTTCATAAGATAACTACATTGAACTTGGATCATTACTATTGAATGCAGATATTATTTGACAAACAAGTTGACAGAGAAAAGTGACGTTTATAGTTTTGGAATTGTGTTGATGGAGCTGATAACAGGACTTCCAGCAATCATTACAGATAAAGGCAATATTAATATAGTTCAATGGGTGCGAAAGAATCTTGAACAAGGGGATATAAGAAAAATAGTAGACAAGAGGCTTCAAGGTGATTACTCCATGGATTCTATTTGGAAATTAGTTGAAATTGCATTAGCATGCACTCTACAAATTTCCGCACAAAGAATTACCATGAGTGAGGTGTTGAGCCTACTAAAGGATTGTGTACAACTGGAGACAAAGAAGGAACAAAGCATAACAACAAGCCAAATTTTAACAAATAGCTTTCATAAAAGTGCATTAGTTGAATTTCTGGGTATAGATGTTACTTCAATACTAGTACCATCAGCACGATAGATATAAGCACATCAATATGTGATATTGATGCATATCTTTGATTGTTCTCATTTTTAATATCTTTTATGTACATATTTGTATATGAATGATGTATGCTATTTTCTTTTTGTGTGTGAAATTTAATTTATTGTTTTGGAAATGAGTATTGATTATTATTTTATTTTAATAACAAACAACATTGAGTCAAATATTTGAATGGAATAACGCATGTTCATAATTTAAGGAACTTTGTGTTTATAAACATTTACTTTGCATACTATGATATGACATTTTGAGAATATTTATGGTTGGTGCACTACTCCATGTTTGTCATTAATTAACAATTGTGAAAAACTTTCAAGACTGTGCACTCTATATACTGATGGCATTACATACAAGTTTATGGTGGGTGCACTACTCCATATTTGTCAATGATTAAAAATTTCATATAAAATTTGATTGTATAGATACATGATTATACTTGAAATCATTTGGGAAATATAGAGTGTATGAATTTAATTCTTTTCATTTGTAAAATTAACGTTCTCTTTAAAATAAGTTTTATATTATTACAAGAGACATGGCTAATTTGGTTCACAAGTATATGGGATAATCATTGACAAGGTCGTCTCCCAACAAAACTTTCCGTGTTTCTCCCGAGACTTATCATATCCAAAAATGTATGTTGTTATTCTTTAATGTTTGATTTGCATCAAATTAATAGATAATTATGGAAATAACAAAATTGTAAGATAACTATATGGTATCAAACAAGTTGAGAGATCGTAGAAATTTAGTTTCACGTACCAAATCATATTCTTACTAAACAAGGAAAACTAATATCTTTATATGATTAAGTTTTCCATTACTACTATAGGTAATAACATATATGTCCTGATTCATGATTAGGCATTCTACACTAGGTACATTGTTCCAACAGGAAAAAAGGCCATGAAATGCATATGAAGGTTGGTCAAGAAACATACACTTGAACCTAAAATGTATTGGGAGCAACTCCCTGTGTATACTAAACATATCACTACGACATCATTGTCCGGAAAGATTATAGGTAGAAACTAGAAAGATAATCCATGATATAAAGTGGTAAATGAACAATAAATGGTTTATAAGAGGGGATAAAGATAGATATGAATTGGATGTCTAGCGATATGCCTTTATGTCATTGGATTTTGCTTGAAGACTCCTACAAAATTGGTTTTAGAGGAAGTGAAATTCTCTTTTAAAGAAACTAATGTACCACCATTGGTAAAGAAACTGTTTTCTCTTGAACCTCAAGAATAAGATGGCATATTGACAGATAACACGTCCATGAGACATTAGCATAGGTGAAATTTTCCCTACAATTACCACTACACATAACATAAGGATAGCATATTATGGTTTGCTAATGACTGCATTGAGTCCACATCACATATATATTTCTCGTGATCCCATGCACATTATAAAAGAACTAAAATTATGTGCATAAAACACACTTCATAGAATTTATTCACAAATTGTAATTAAAATTTGATTTTGTTAGTAGTAATAGCCATGCCATATCATATGTTATATGGACTCAAGTCTGTTGGTCCATACAGAGCAGTTTGTATGGAAGTTGTTGGTATGTATGCCTAGAGAGCCAATCATATGATGATTATAATGTCATATCTTATAAATTATTTGATCAACAATAAATACAATCTTCGATTTATTCTGTATTGTTCAGTTATGAGATACTGATGTTACATAATAAATGTCTAACAAGTGATGTTACTTGATGACGTATGTCTTCAGATTGAAGACTTGAACAATGAGATCATACAGATGCTAAGAGTATATACATTCTTATTATGTCCCTAGTCGGGTGTTATTATGGAAGCTGATAGACAATAATAATACATAAGAGTAGAGTGTCTATTGGTTGATGACAAAAATCTCATCAAATCATGATATGTGATATCAAACCAAACACATAGATATAGAGAACATTGTATCAGACAGACGTGCCTTAAGAGTGATGCATGGAAACCATGTTTGGTAGTTAGAATCATCTCTCATAGTGATTGTGGTGATTGTGGTTCTTAGACCTAAAATCACGACACTCATCACATGTCATTTGATGTACATTAAAATCATCTAATGTGACATTGAATAAGGATTGCCATAAAGGTGGTGCTCGAATACATTGTGAGACATGGGGAATGACTGTGAGTGATGTAGATGAGATTTGTCCCTCCTATAGGAGTTTTATATCCTGGCCAATTGATAAGTGAGATTGAGAAATGCATGGTCGTGCTTGTGTGAGTCGATATGTGATATTGAGATCACATATCAGACAGTATACTCTACTATCAAGGAACATAGATTGAACATTGATGAGGATGACGATTTCATGCCTCAAGTTCAATATAAATATTAGTGGCAAAGGAACTACATGATCAGTGTAACACTAATCATGGCTTATAGGTGAAGTTTTTCTCTAACTTTCTGATTACATGGGTAGCAATGATGTCTTGCTAGATACCAATCATTGCTTTTGATGTCATAAATTAGTTATAGACATTCACTACCAAGGCAACTTGGAAGTTATTAGATCACACACATAGGATACACTTGGAATAGGAATTTACTCATGAATATGGTTTAAACTTGATTACTAAAGTGTTAGGTATTCAATTTAAAAAATATTTTTAATGAGAACTCAGAAAATATAGGTGCAGTAAGTGAACCAAGCAGTTCAAGTTATGAACCAACTTTTTAGTTGATCAATGAGATTGGATCCATAATTGATGTTGGCGTCGTATTGTCCATTAATCAAATATTCAAAAAGAATACAATTATGAATAGGAAACATAGTGAATCAATCGATTCAAGGGGTGAACAGATCAACTCACATGTGAATTGATCAATTCAGTAGTGAACCACCATGTTAATGATTTCCAAGTTTTGGAAAATTTATGGAATTTTGTCTCTATGACTCCCAATTGATCTAGAAGTCGTGACCCTGACCATGCTATAAATACAAGGGTAGTTGAGTCTTTTGAGAGACACAAAAATAAGCCCTAACAATTATTGTCTTCTCACAGTTGTGGTAATGTGAGAACCCAAGCAAGTCCTTCCTGACAAAGGGAGGGATAGCAATGGAGAGACAACAAGGGAGAGCAAGTCGACACTAGCATGCTGAATCAAAGGGACAACTCCTTCTTATCTATCTTACAAGAACAACAACAGTTCCCGATGGTCTGCATAGACTACTATAGAGGAAAGGAGGCCTCTTCCACCTGCTAGGAGGACCTTGTCAACTGTCGTCCATGGTGATCAACTAGGAAGCTGATGTCGACAGCTGTCTAGGTGCAACTTGAAGAAAGAAGCATGTCACAGAAGGAGATAGTCACTATACTTGCTCTAGGACCAAGCAACCCTCATTTCATGTTCATATTTGTTGAAGCGATCTACTATCATAGGGGAATATGACAGTAAAATTTTTGTTTCCACTATCATGTTTGATGCCATATTTCCCTAAAGTGGTAACATAGCCATATCTATTTACTATATTTTAGGATTTAATCGAGATGATCATATTTTGTTCTTATCATTTATTTATTACACGCGTTGTAGATACTTAAATAATTAATTTTCATATCCAATTAAATATCGTATATGACCTTATACATATTATATATGTTATGATATATGCAATTTATGTGTGTCACCATAGAATTAGTTTCGAAGGTGGATGTTAGCATGGTTATGGCCAGTAACCCTAGATCTTAGTGTCTAGTTGGATGTTTGTGATTCTTATTTTATATCTTGGTTTATATATCAAGCCTCTCTCTCCATTTCCATATGTAGAAGTATTAATGCTTTCCTTTCTGTGATCCCCTCGAATATAACTTGAAGTTTACCTATTACATTATAATAATTTAAATAGCATTCCTCACAAGTTATTATATTCAAATCATATGAGGAAATTACAATGCACTACAACATTTTCATCAAAATCAAGGAGAACCCTAAAAAAATTATTTTCAATCAAATGATATCGGAGTAAGACAAATATCAAATGTGAAAACTCATGTAGTTAATGAAATAGTATTTTCTAAATATTCTATTATAGATATCCCTAAAGGTTTAAATTCCAAGTACGAACCTGAGATGGATATACACAACTTATTATCATACTTTAGATAATTTTGAGATTCAATGATATTACTTATTTACTAGAAACCATCAAAAATGTTTTGAGAGAATGTTTATGTTTTTTTATATATATTCATTGTGTATACCAAGTACAGAGTAACTTATATCCAAGTTATGAGCATGGATACTGTGTTATCAAACATTGGCAAATAATGGACTTCTATGATTTTTTGTGTACTATTATTTAGACATTAGATATATGAGCTAAGAAAGGGTACTTATGTCAGACTATCATCCAAACTTAATAATGTTGAACAAATTATTTGACATTTCCACAATACTTTAGTTTATATCCTTTAGTTACCTCAGTTTAATCAGACACTTTTAGTTCAGATAGATATACCGAACATATGCATAAATGATTTATGTTCCTCAATTCTCATGATTATGAAAACCTTGACTATATATTGGTTTAATGAGATAACTACATTGAACATGGATCATTACTATTGAATGCAGATATTATTTGACAAACAAGTTGACAGAGAAAAGTGATGTTTATAGTTTTGGAATTGTGTTGTTGGAGCTAATAACAGGACTTCCAACAATCATTATAGATAAAGGCAATATTAATATAGTTCAATGGGTGCGAAAGAATCTTGAACAAGGGGATATAAGAGAAATAGTAGACAGGAGGCTTCAAGGTGATTACGCCATGGATTCTATTTGGAAATTAGTTGAAATTGCATTAGCATGCACTCTACCAATTTCTGCACAAAGAATTAACATGAGTGAGGTGTTGAGCCTACTAAAGGATTGTGTACAACTGGAGATAATGAAGGAACAAAGCATAACAACAAGCCAAATTTTAACAAATAGCTTTCATAAAATTGCATTAGTTGAATTTATGGGTATAGATGTCACTTCAATACTAGTACCATCAGCATGATAGATATAAGCACATCAATATGTGATATTGATGCATATCTTTGATTGTTGTCATTTTTAATATCTTTCATGTACATATTTGTATATGAATGATGTATGCTATTTTCTTTTTGTGTGTGAATTAATTTATTGTTTTGGAAATAAGTATTGATTATTATTTTTATTTTAATAACAAATAACATTGAGTCAAATATTTGAATGGATTAACGCATGTTCATAATTTAAGGAACTTTTTTTATGAAAATTTACTTTGCATACTATGATATGACATTTTGAGAATATTTATGGTTGGTGCACTACTCCAGGTTTGTCATTAATTAACAATTGTGGAAAACTTTCAAGACTGTGCACTCTATATACTAATGGCATTACATACAAGTTTATGGTGGGTGCACTACTCCATATTTGTCAATGATTAAATATTTCATATAAAATTTGATTGTATAGATACATGATTATACTTGAAATCATTTGGGAAATATAGAGTGTATGAATTTAATTCTTTTCATTTGTAAGATTAACGTTCTCTTTAAAATAAGTTTTATATTATTACAAGAGACATGGCTAATTTGGTTCACAAGTGTATGGGATAATCATTGACAAGGTCGTCTCCCAACAAAACTTTCTGTGTTTCTCTCGAGACTTATCATATCCAACAATGTATGTTGTTATTCTTTAATGTTTGATTTGCATCAAATTAATAGATAATTATGGAAATAATAAAATTTTATGGTAACTATATGGTATCAAACAAGTTGAGAGATCGTAGAAATTTAGTTTCACGTACCAAATCATATTCTTACTAAACATGGAAAACTAATATGTTTAAATGCTTAAGGTTTGGAATATCTACATAATGGATGCAAGCCTACCATAGTTCATAGAGATGTGAAAACAAACAACATCCTCCTTAGTAAAAACCTTGAGGTTAAGATCGCAGACTTTGGCTTGTCAAAGAATTTTGAAAAAGAAGCCTACACTCATGTTTCAACACTTGTTATGGGTACTCCAGGCTATCTTGATCTGGAGTAAGTTTTCTAATACTTTCATTTTACAATTTCGTTGAAGACAAACAATAAGAATGAGCAAGTCTTGTTTTCACAGAATGGATTAGTCATGAATATCATGTAATAGGCATCATAGTGAATTTTATGAAACTAAGGTGATACTCAACTGATACAAAAGATTGTATATGTTGTGAAATTTAAAAATTATTATTATTTTGATATCTTAATATTAAATAACCTGAACATTATCTTAATTCTTCAACAAAGATACAATTCTTATATGAAAATACCAAATCTTACAATATATATTACAATGTCCTATACAAGATAGTGCCATTCATATAGTACCACATTGTAGAAACCATGATCATTTTTATTTTTGCAACCAAGAACAATATTTTTCCTTGGTGTACACATTTGTTGAGGTAAAATATCCGGAGAATTTGTGAGTAACATTATGAATCATTCCTCATAAGTTATTATATTCAAATCATATGAGGCGATTACAATGCACTATAACATTTTCATCAAAATCAAGGAGAACCCTAAAAAATGTATTTTCAATCAAATGATACCGGAGTAAGACAAATATGGAATGTGAAAACTCATGTAGTTAATGAAACATTATTTTCTAAATATTCTATTATATATATCCCTAAAGGTTTAAATTCCAAGTACAAACCTGAGAAGGATATACACAACTTATTATCATACTTCAAATAGTTTTGAGATTCAATTATATTACTTATTTACTAGCAACCATCAAAAATGTTTTGAGAGAATGTTTATGTTTTTTTTTATATATTCATTATGTATACCATGTACAGATCAACTTATATCCTAGTTATGAGCATGGATATTATGTTATCAAACATTGGCAAATAATGGACTTCTCTGATTTTTTTGTGTATTATTATTTAGACATTAGATATATGAGCTAAGAAAGGGTACCTATGTCACACTAGCATCCAAACTTAATAATGTTGAACAAATTATTTGACATTTCCACAATACTTTAGTTTATATCCTTTAGTTACCTCAGTTTAATAAGACTCTTTTAGTTTAGATAGACATACCGAACATAGGCATAAATTATTTATGTTCCGCAATTCACATGATTATGAAAACATTGACTTTATATATTGGTTTCATAAGATAACTACATTGAAATTGGATCGTTACTATTGAATGCATATATTATTTGACAAAAAAGTTGACAGAGAAAAGTGACGTTTATAGTTTTGGAATTGTGTTGTTGGAGCTGATAACAGGACTTCCAACAATCATTACAGATAAAGACAATATTAATATAGTTCAATGGGTGCAAAAGAATCTTGAACAAGGGGATATAAGAGAAATAGTAGACACGAGGCTTCAAGGTGATTATGCCATGGATTCTATTTGGAAATTAGTTGAAATTACATTAGTATGCACTCCACCAATTTCCACATAAAGAATTAACACGAGTGAGGTGTTCAGCCTACTAAAGGATTGTGTACAACTGGAGACAAAGAAGGAAAAAAGCCTAACAACAAGCCAAGTTTCAACAAATATCTTTCATAAAAGTGCATCAGTTGAATTTTTGGGTATAGATGTGACTCCAATACTAGTACCATCAGCACAATAGATATAAACAGACACTACGAAAAAAAGATGATTTAGCTACAATTATTCTAACTACATGTATTTTATTTATATCTAAAGCTACTTCTCGTTACAACTTATAAAAATGTAAGTAAAAGTTTTATAGCTAATTGTAATAGCTACAAAAGTTGCTACATATATAAATTGAGTACAAACTAATACTCTTCCAAACTCATCTCCCCAATAACCAAAATGCTTAAAAATTCAAATTTTTTTACGCACACTACTCCTTCCCACCCACCCCTATTGGCGTGATTTTGTGCACAATGCCCCCGTCATCCCGATAGCGACCCCTTTCATCCTCCCTTTCCATCGTGCCCTCCACCTCACTCTCTTCTCCTCCCCTGCTACAACACCCTATCTGATCACTCTTTCTCCCTCTCATCGTCTTCTCCTCCCCTGCAACAACGCCATATCTGATCGCCGTTCCTCCCTCTCATCATCTTCTCCTCTCCTACTACAAAATGCTATCTGATTGCCCTTCCTCCCTCTCATCATATTCTCCTCTCCACACCCTTATCTATCGTGATATTTTTTCACCCAACCTCATTGACCGCCAAACAGGAGGCGCTAGAAGATTTCAGTCATGTGAGGAAACAAAAAGATGGTGGCGAGGAGCAAGATTGAAGCACAACTACTGAGGTACACTCTAGAAAAATCAGCTACATTTTCTATATAGTTCCAGCCCTCCCCCAATTCCCGTCTTTGTGTATCTCATACCTCCCATACCATATAGAAGATGTAAATCAAAAGCATCTTTTCCCCCTTCTGGACCACCCATTGTGTTGTATTTTGTTGAGAGCACGAGAAAGAACTGCAAATGGTGCCTTGCTGGAAATCAACACCAAAGGTGTGAGAAAGGATTGTGCATAGGCTGACTGCATACTCTGGCGAGATATCCTAGATTATCTACAGCAATGATATGTGGTTCTCATTTTGGTTTTCAAGAGATGACCGTTTCTGAATGGTATGAATTTGAGCCTTTTTAGTTTTGAATGTGCCCCTGCCTACTAAATCGAGTTGTTTATTCTGCTACTTGAATCTTATACTACTAGTGTTATTCCCAGGTACATTTGAAATTGATAGTATTCAATTTTAGTTTCAAGTGATATACTCGATTCATTATCCCCTAGGATTAGCTTTATCCTTTGACTATTTCTTTCATAGTTCCAATGTAAGATTCAAATCATAGTTGTTTGCATATATTCATTTAGTTTATCACTGCAAGTAAACTCTACTTTTCTGATTATAACTTACTCTCAAATTCCTTTCTAGTTTTGTTGATGAACATGCTTGTAATTCAGCTTTTGGATGCATTTTTGCATACAACATTCTTGTACTAGATGTTATTATTAGCACTACAACCTTCCATCAACTTTATGCACCCTTCCTATTGGATCAATTGTGCTTCTTGATGCATGATAGCAGAGTAACAATATATTTATTCACACTTCTATTTCTCCCAATAGTTTCTAACAATGTGTTGCATTAGAAAAAATCCAACAGATTTCACATTGTATCTACATGCAAGATGCTAGTTCACATGTTACACAAACGATGTATTTCACATCCCACTTCAGTTTTGATTTGTTGTTCAGAATGGTTGTTGATGGATTATAAGTAGTTTTGAATAAATGTGAAATAAAAGATGCCTTTTTTATGTGGGCCAAGTGTTAGTTACTGATACATTATAACTTCTGTAATATTTCTGTTTCTCCCTATAGTTGCTAACAACTAGTTATTCAATGGTGTATCCATATTTGGGGTTTTACTTTATCATCATTACAATGCTCGATGTAAGATTCCATTTTTAGCTCTATCATTACCCTTCCTATTAGTATTATTACCATGCTTAGTGGTCAAGGTACAATACTTCATCTAAAGGCACACTTCACATGTATATATTGGCATAGTTCTTGGGTTTTCTAGATGCCCATGGTTACTGCCCATTTCCAGTAGGTCATGTTCTTGGCTGTTTGAATGGGTTTTGTTATATTTTTTGTCTTGTGGAATCTGCATGCATTCAAGATTCAAAAACATAACATAATGCTATATTTTTTTATGATTCTATGAAAGGTGATAGTTTTCGCCTAATTAACAAGAAACTTTCATGGAATTCATTGCTTGTCTCTCTATATGGAATCATGTTTGTTTAAAAATAAAATAGATATGTGTCCTCTTGATAAGAATTTGTCAAATAACTATCTCAAATATTTGTACCAATTTTGTCAATTCTATTCACATTATTTTAGATAATGCATGTATAAGGAAAAGGTAATACTTCCATCAACTGTAATAGTAATTTAAAACATGATACAAATCATCACCAGTCAGCATGGACATAACCTAAGATAGAGATGATCTTTTTTACTATAGTAAACCTGAACCACCCTCTTGATTGAACCTTGATGTCTTCTTCTAGAAAAGGTTCAAGTTGTCTACTTGAATGGCTACAGGGTTCCTACCTATACTACAAAGCAGTTATAGGACTGACTGAGCTAATTGTCCTGGAAGGGTGCCTTTGGCTCAGATATAGGGAGTGGGGGGGTCATCAATAGTATTTTGTTGCATGACTTGGTATATGAAGACCATGGCCTTCCAAGTTCCAACTCCATGTGGAGTTTCTATGCAAATAGATGTGGCATGAAAACCACCATCACCAACTGTTACAACAGCAAGCATCTGGGAAATAGACTCCTACATCACATGAATCGTATGATAGTAGATTAATGGTACCTGATTGTTGAATGTGGTTGATCCCACCAAAAACATGTAAACCAGTAATCTAGATGGAAATTATAAAATGATAGTAGGTTTCTCTTTGGAATCTATCATTTTTTATGTTTGATAATATATTTGTGTGAGATGGTTTTAGTATCTGATCTTTAGTTCTACAAATGGATCACCTCTACTAGATTTCTTCTCAATTACATATTTCATTTTATGCTTTATTCATTATTATAGTACCCCTTCTACTATATTTGGCATGGAATTCATAAGAATTTGATTATCTTAAGATAGTCTTTTTCTATTCACATGTTGGTTGAACCTATAGGTGATTAGCATCCTTTATTCCTTGAATATGTTCTATTATGAGATGGTTTGGCATCTGATTTGAAAATAAGGAAATGCACCGACTCTAGCATGACATAATTGAACATTATAAAATTATGCACCCACTCAAGGTTTAGGCACCCATAGTCCCTAATTGGTTAAATAGTTAAACTAAGCCAAGTGTATAAATTATTTGTCACTGATACTCTTAACTGAGTATCTCCAATTGCAAAATCGGTAAATAAAATTAGGGAAATCTAGATCATTTTGAATTTCTCAAAGATTATAAAAAATTGATTCATTGCCTCATTTATGCCAAAATAAAGAATCACAACCAGTAGTTGTCACCTACATTGTCTCAAGTACATCGAGGCATTGAAATTCTAATCTCATGTGAAAGCACTTATCCTCTATTCTCTCTATAAGAAGAGACCAACTTATATTAAGAACATGTATAATCTAGATACGTTTTCCCGTTAGCTAATGTAGGTATAAGGAACTAGTAGTAGTTAGTTGTAAGATAGATTACAATGTAGTGATTCTAGAAGAAGTGTCACTCATGCATGTAACCCATTCAAAATATTAGTTGTTGGGAAGACAAGGATCTCATGACCAATCTTGGAGGATCAAAACTTAATCATGTAACACTTGAAAGTTGTTGACTGCATGACATTTATTAACCATGGGTAGAGTATTGTTCTAGCATTCCGTTCAGCCTGAGACTAGAACAAGCTTTTGATTGGTACAAAAATGTGGGGTCAGAGCCCCAAGCATATTGTGGAGATTAATACAGAAAGAATTTTGCATTTACTGATGTAACATTATGCATCAAACACAAATACTATTCACCTATCATCATGGTTATTATTCCTTCCACCGTGCAAGTTACTGATGTGGAGAGCTCCCAAACACTGATGAATTATTACAGGAGGTTGTTCTGCATCTGGTGTGCATAGTAGGTTGATGATTGTTGAATTGAGTCAGATTTGCACATCATATGTGTACTCAACAGCTTTTTCATGGGGGGGGGGGACAATTGGCTTGGATGCATTGAAGGTGTCTTGGCCATTCAGGGTGACATAGAAGAACATGTAGTGGGATTCAAGCTTTGTAGGGTCCTCTGGACAGTTAAAATACAAGTTAGAAGTAGACGGGCTTCAGTGTTGAAAGCAAGTAGGGGATGGCGATGGCTATGTTCGATTATGTCTATGCAACATCGATTTTAGTTTTATTACAACAATTATAACCATTCATGTGATCTAGGAAAAGGAGTAATATGAGATAAAGCTGATTTGCTCCCAGAAATATGAGCTCAAGGATCTTTTTAAGAAGATCAATGAAGATTTTGACATAGCCCATATTTGCATATAGAAGAGTTCCAGTACACAAGAAGTTCAAAAAGTCAATGTGTTGTTGGGATCCCAAAAGGTACTACACATAGACAAGGAGGATTAAATGAACAATACATGATTTGTCTCTTTCTAGGATTTGACTCTTTGATGTCATGGAATCTATTCCTATTTGATGTTTATATAATGATAGAAAGCTTCTGTAACATGTAATACAATTTGGTCGGGCATTCCCACTTAGAGTGGTATGTAGACTACATGTAATGAATTTCCCAATAGTGTTCTAGTTAGCTTGTTAGAAGAAAGCGTCAGTGTTGTCTGACCTTCCTGCTTTCATGGTTGACATTTTAATGCAACTAGTGGTCGTACTAAAGGCTTAGTCAGTATGCAATTTCGAATACAATTTTGGCTCAATATAAGTGCTACCTTATTTGTGTAGATTATTCTCAAAATTGTATACTAATTTGTGTATATTCATAGCAATGGCCAACAATTCCTTTGACCACATCTTCAACAAAGGAATTTCTTAATCATCAGCACAAGGGCTAACATTTTATACAGGGGTTACCACCATTTCCCTACCAGCCATACCCTTGCTGACATAGCTGTTGGCTTCCCCCACTAGCTAGATTCATTTCAAGGGTAAGGAAGCAACCAAAATATTTCCTAATTCTACCATTGAATGTTATATTTAAGTACCCTTCAAATCTAGAATCATCATATTTCTTTGCAATTACTCTAGGCCCACAAAATTCTTGGTCAACATTACATATGTTGATCTCTTCGTGGGTCTGCTTTTTATTGTCAATAATATCCATTTCCTTTGGATCATAAAGTAAGATTTCATCCGAAATTGGTCCTTTAGAATGAATATCTTGATGTGTTATATTACTTCTTCTCGCAAGACAATAAATTTCAAATATTTATGCTCCAACAGTAGATCAAAAGCAAAGATATGCCCATCTTAGACAAAATATTGAGAAGTCATGCTTTAATAGATTTATATAAATTTCTTTGTTCCTATTCAATGCTAATAACAAGCATTTTCCAGTTGCACATCAAAATCACAGATTTTGTGCTAAATCTCCATTGCTAAACCACAAGGCACTGAATCAGAAAACGAGCTTGTGTTCTTGGTTGATGATCATCCAGTGATGCTCTAATCATCTAGAATGTAGATATGCTTGTTGTATTTAAGTAATGTGCTCAATAAGGTTGCTACTAATTACTTGTTGGACATGTGTGTTACTTTTTTTATCCAAAAAATGATCATTTGACAAGAGAATATGCAAAAGGTGCTAGAAAAACTACATTCTCTTTCGGGTCTTTGATTGTAATTAGTCTAGTGACGTTTATATTTTGTAATGTAGATATACATGTCATAACTTGGTTGAAACTGCTCATTTTTGTTCTGTTTTCCTTGTAGGTATGGATTTACAAATGTTTGGAAAATATTTACAGATCTTTTGACTATTATCTTTATACAAAACCGGTTCATATTTCTACTTCCATCTAATCTATCCTTTTGACTATTTTTCTCTTATTGTGCAGAAACAAAAACACGTAGGAGTCAGACATGCATGTGAAGATAGGTGAGGCATCACCCTATAGGTTACTATGTCTTTCGTTGGTATCTTTTGGATCAGGTTCTAAGCTCCTTACTAGGTTGGGTGCCTCTTCTCTGTTTCTCTATTGTAAGAACTATTATTGAACCAACATATTTTATTACACTGCTATTAATGAGTTTAACCTTTTTACTGCTCTCATGTACTCAAATACTTTCAGTTCATTTCTCTATATATTCTAGAATATTTTACATATGGTGGGAATAGAATCATGTTTCTTTATGATGGTTCTAGTACTGACCTATATTGTGGAACCAATATAGCAACATCTATGCAACATCTGACTCCTAATTCATTGATATTCTGTAGAGAACAAAAGATAGTTCAACTAACAAATGTAATATAAGATAGGAGGACTCACTAGGGTTGTTTCCATGAAGTCTGGAAGGCTCAACACAAGTGACACGTGCAATCGCCATCACGTGTCTGACTCGGTCTTGGCCACCCAAAAGAATAATATACTACTCCATTGGGCATTTAGGAAGGGGTATATGATATCATGGTATAGCCTATTGTATCTATTTTTTCTTCTTCATCCATCAATGTATCCTCTTCTTTGTTGTGGATTCTAAGTTGCTGCAAATAACTTACAGGTCATTGGTATGGTGGTGTTGGATATGTCACTTGGTGGATTTCTTAGTGAACTAGAAAACATGAAGCAACAACTCCACTAGCATTCCCCTTCCAAGCACTGCAACAATAGCTAAGGATGAATGGTTTAGCGAGAGACTAACATTTAGTCCACAATTGAATGTCTCATTCAGTATAAACACTATGTGTCTAATATTCATTCTCATCCTGACCACTCAGTTTGATATCCATTCTCAACAGGTTTGGTTCTTATATTTCTACCTTGAGATCTTCTATTCATTTCTAAGAGACATGAACCTCTCTTCCATGTAATGCTCAAATACTTCAAAACCACGAATGGGACTAAGAGGTAGATGTTTGTTGGTTCTAAGACTCTAGTGCACGATGTTTAGGCTCCTTGTAGCATTCCAATTGGATTAACTTATATGAAGGGCTTTATAATTGGTCTCCCAATTGCTAATATTATGATCAGTGATGTAGGGGCTTGGTGATTTTCTAGAGAAAACCACATAATTGCTGAGTTGAAGATGCTAATATTCTCATTTCATTCAGAATTATTCAACCATCTTAACATATTGGGAATTCTGTCATATATATTGCGCATAATCATGTCTTTGGTGTCATTATGCTGCTATTTAGTTCTAGAATGGGTGCATTGAAAGAGCATATGATTCTGGCTTTCATCATTATCACTGCAAACTGGATGGCTACCATCTTCTCTTATGTCTTCTTTTTAAGTTGGCATATGTGGCCTATGTTCTATGATATATATCTGACTCCATGTAGTTTGGATGGTATGTATTAGTATCTTCTACATATTACAATGCTTTAGGATCTCTATACTGAGATGATGATTCATTCTCATAGAGTACTAATTAACATTTACTCCTCCTTTTGGTTCAAAGCTAATGGCATGTGCTGTATTTTTGCAGTTGTTGTTCAATTATAGACATACCAGATGCAGTTGATGTCTAGGTTGTTTGTCTCCTGTGCTTCTATGGATGATATTCTAACTCCTTCTTTATGACAGAGTGTTCTACTGTCTTAAATTTTTTTAACCCATTAAAATAACACAGTGAGGCTCGTCTAGCTGGGGTTTCTAATTGGCTTCTTTCTTGTTATAAGCATGAGTCAATATGTTTTGCATTCTTAGGCTATCCAAAATTTCTAGCTTGCTTGTCTTTTGTTTTCTATAAGGACATTCTAGCTGAATGGTCCTCATGAGGTATCTAGCTAATCTTTTTCCTATAGTTCCCTATTGCAGGCTTATGGTGCTTGGTTTTTCTCTTTGAGATGAACTTATTAATTGTCCAAGCTGATACATGATAATATGTTGGGAGTGTTCTACAATTTTGTAACTTATTGAACATTCGATAAGGCAGTAAGAGTTGGTAGACTGGGGTATGTACTTTCCTTGTATATGATGATGTTTCTTCGTGACTTTGCACATTGCTAAAATCACCAAATTTTGAATGAGTTCATTCATTTTGCTTTGTTTATGACCCTATTTTCTTTAGGGATGTAGTTGTTCTAGTGATGAATAACAACATAGGTGATGAACAAGATTTGGCTTATAATAGGTGGTTGGTGAGTATGCATATCTTTTGGCAAGTATGTGTATCCAGTATAGATGACTTCCTCTTAATGTTTGGTCTCTAACTACTCATGTCTACTAATTTGAACTAATTGCAGTAGAAGAATCTATGTGGGCTAGAGCAATGAGAGATGCAAGGAGCAAAGGTTCAGGTGGTTTTTGTCATCCTAATTCTCACCTAAATACGTTTAGCGTCAAGTTGAACTCATGCATCATTATAGCTTATTTCCCATGTTGAGCAGTTAAGTCCAATGACAATAAAACTAGTGTTAAGTGATCACTGAATCCAAGAAAGGATAGCTTCTCTCATGCAATTAGTGTTGCCCTATTATCAAGATGATAGTAGGAATATTTCTTTTTTTTAATTGAAATTCCATGTAATATGACTTCTTCACCCAAGAGTTCATCTGAACCCTTTACTCTACTTGCCTTTGTCCCTCTCTATTTTATATTGCTTATGTTGAGGATCCTTATGTTTCTGTAGAAGGTTTTGGGTTGATGTGTACATCTAAATAGTCAGAAGCAAACTAGGTGGGTTTTGTGAGTAGCACGACCGTGGTAGGTCACCACGGCCATGGTAGGTAGGGTAGACCACGACCGTGGTAGATGGGTATGGTCTTGGGTTTATTCCATCAAAGTTAACCGGGTTTTGGTCGATTTTGGGCTGAAATTTGCATGACCGTGGTGATCAGCACGGCCGTGGTGGTGTCAGGGTACCACGTCCGTGGTGGCTAGCACAACCGTGGTGGGCTGGGTGAAGTTGGTCGTGGTGATGTTGCACGGTCATTCTGCTCTACTGTAGCACAGACGTTTTGTGGTGCACGGCCGTGGTGGCTGTCACTGGCATGGTCGTTCTATTTTGCACAGCCATGCTACTCTCTGCTTGACTTAGAGGTTGTTCTGTTGATTTGTAAGTGACCTAGCACGGCCGTTTTGTGATACCACGGTCGTGCTGGGTCCTGGATCAACATGTTGACTCAGTTCTTTGGATTTTCTTGGACATCTTTGCTTCAAATGATCTTTAGCCACTAGGGGTAGGTTGAGGGAGCCTCATACTTCACTTTGGGTCTCTCCAAGGGTAGAGGAACCCTAGGATCACTCCTTCTCTCTCTCTTCCATCAAGTGTGGTCACAAATTTAGCTTTTACTAGCAATCAATAATGGATTTTTTTATTGTAACTGTGAGTTGTGCCATAGTTGCATTGTGCCAACACTTAACTTGCCCACATTCATCTCTGTTGGCTAGAGTTTTTACACTGTCATTGCTGAAACACTGCCTATTCATTACTTTTCAGGTCCTCTTTAATGTAGCAATGGTTGGTTGCACAGTCTCTTCATTGAAGAGAGTACATTATTCTTTGCTATGCTCTTCATGAATAAAGGGGGTTGTTGTTGGGATTGAAGAGACTAGTCATTCATTATAGTATATCTACACGCAATGTTGAGTAGATGACTTAAATTCCAGCATAGTTCTCTCTGGTTATAACTCTGTATAGTTTATAGCTGAATTAATACATAATACCAAACTATTTGATTGTTGAATTGAAGCTTATTTTGTATCTTTCAGTGTTCTTTGCTCAAAGGACAATATGATGCCTTGTATGCTTTGAAGTTGTTGTTGATTCTTTGTGAATATCAAAGGCTTATAGAGAAACTTCTACAACAAAGGGAGGCGGCCAGAAAAGGATAATACAAATGGTGGAATAAATATAAAAGAAAAATCAAGATACAAGAAGATGTGCATGATCACGTGGCATATAGAGTCTGCAGTGGATAGATGTAGTCAAAAGAACATATTGTATACATGTGTCTTTTTCCCATGCATATTGTAAAATAGGGACTAGGTTAATGTCCTCCCCATGTGTACTCATTGTTCAAATATAAATAAAAGTATCATTGTTGACATTGTAAGCATAACTCAATCTTGATTAACATTCATCTGTTTTCTTATTGAAAACCCCTCTATATTGGCAAGCAACTGACTGGATACATAATGTCTCTCACTACATATGTATGTATAGTACATGGTGTCTTTCACTACACACTAGCTATAATTACATGTGTAGAAAGTGCTAATTTTCACTATACATGAACTACAAATATAATTGTAACCAATGCCATCTCTCCCTACATATTATAGGTACAAATTGAATTGTAGTCATACATTTGGCTACAATGGAAACTACATTTTTATGTGTAAGGACATTTTTACCTACAATTAGGGTTACATATGAATTTGTAGCCAGAGGCATAACTAACTACAAGTTTGAAAAAGGTAGCCTAAACAATTAGCTACACGGGTATTAGCTATATATTATAAATGTAAGGATAATTGTAGCCAAAGCTTTTGGCTACAAATTTTGGGGTTTTCGCTATAATTTTTTGTAGTTAAAGACCATATTTTTCATAGTGACACATCAATATGTGATATTGATGCATAGCTTTGATTGTTCTCATTTTTAATATATTTCATGTACACATTTGTATATGAAAGATGTATGCTATTTTCTTTTTGTGTGTGAAATTTAATGTATTATTTTGGAAATGAGTATTGATTGTATTTTTATTTTAATAACAAACAACATTGAGTCAAATATTTGAATGGAATAACGCATGTTCATAATATAAGGAACTTTTTGTTTATGAACATTTACTTTGCATACTATGATATGACATTTTGAGAATATTTATGGTTGGTGCACTACTCCATGTTTGTCATTAATTAACAATTGATAAAAAACTTTTAAGACTATGCACTATATATACTGTGAGATGGCATTACATAAAAGTTTATGGTGGGTGCACTACATATTTGTCAATGATTAAAAATTTCATATAAAATTTGATTATATAGATACATGATTATACTTGAAATCATTTGGGAAATATAGAGTGTATGAATTTAATTCTTTTCATTTGTAAGATTAACATTCTCTTTAAAATAAGTTTTATATTATTACAAGAGACATGGCTAATTTGGCTCACAAGTATATGGGATAATCATTGAGAAGGTCGTCTCCCAACAAAACTTTCCGTGTTGCTCCCGATGCTTATCATATCCAACAATGTATGTTGTTATTCTTTAACGTTTGATTTGCCTCAAATTAATAGATAATTATGGAAATAACAAAATTGTATGGTAACTATATGGTATCAAACAAGTTGAGATATCGTAGAAATTTAGTTTCACGTACCAAATCATATTCTAACTAAACAAGGAAAACTAATATGTTTAAATGCTTAAGTTTTCCATTACTCCTATAGGTAATAACATATATGCCCTGATTCATGATTAGTAAATCTAATGTATAGATTGTGGAATTCGATCATAATGTCTAGAAATCCTTACCAACATAATGCAATTGCAATTTTCAATTAGACTATGTGGTATTGTGTGAGATCTTCCTACACTAGGTACATTGTTCCAACATGAAAAAAAACCAAGAAATGGATATGAAGATTGGTCAAGAAAGATACACACTGAAAAAACATGTTCACCATGATATAGATAAAACTTGTATTGAACCTAAAATGTATTGGGAGCAACTCCTTGTATATACTAAACATATCACTACGACATCATTGTCCGGAAATATTGAAGGTAGAAACTAGAAAGATAATCCATGATATAAAGTGGCAAATGAACAATAAAAGGTTTATAAGAGGGGTTAAACACATATACATATTGGACGTATAGCGATATGCCTTTATGTCATTGGAGTTTGCATGAAGACTTCTACAAAATTGGTTTTAGAGGAAGTGAAATTCTCTTTTAAAGAAACAAATGTACCACCATTGGTAAAGAAACTCTTTTCTCTTGAACCTCAAGAATAAGATGGGATATTCAGGGATAACACATCCATGAGACATTAGCATAGGTGAAATTTTCCTTACAATTACCACTACACATAACATAAGGATAGCATATTATGGTTTGCTAATGACTCCATTGAGTCCACGTCACATATATATTTCTGGTGATCCCATGCACATTCTAAAAGAACTAAAATTATGTGCATAAAACACACTTCATAGAATTTATTCACAAATTGTAATTCAAAAATAGATTTTGTTAGTAGTAATAGCCATGCCATATCATATGTTATATGGACTCAAGTACGTAGGTCCATACAGAGAAGTGTGGTATAGAAGTTGTTGGTATGTATGCCTAGAGAGCCAATCATATGATGATTGTAATGTCATATCTTGTAAATAATTTGATTAACAATAAAGACGATCTTCCATTTATTCTATTTTATTCAGTTATAAGATAATGATGTTACATAATAAATGTCTTCAGATTGAAGACTTGAACAATGAGATCATATAGATGCTAAGAGTATATACATTCTTATTATGTCCCTAGTCGGGTGTTATTATGCAAGCTGATAGACAAAAATAACACATAAGAGTATAGTGTCTATTGATTGATGACAAAAATCTCATCAAATCATGATATGTGATATCAAGCCAAACACATAGATATAGAGAACATTGTATCAGACAGACGTGTCTTGAGAGTGATGCATGGAAACCATGTTTGGCATAGTGATTGTGGTTCTTAGACTTGAAATCACAACACTCATCACATGTCATTCAATGTACTTATAAATCATCCAATGTGACATTGAATAAGTATTTCCATAAAGGTGGTGCTCGAATACATTGTGAGACATGGGGAATGACTGTGAGTGATGTAGATGAGATTTGTCCCTCCTACAGGAGTTTGATATCTTGGCCACTTGATAAGTGAGTCTGAGAAATGCATGGCCATTCTTGTGTGAGTTGATATGTGATATTGAGCTCACATGTCAGACAATATGCTCTACTACCAAGGAACATGGATTGAACATTGACGAGGATGATGATTTCATGCCTCGAGTCCAATCTAAATATTAGTGGTAAAGGAACTACATGATCAGTGTAACACTAATCATGGCTTACAGGTGAAGTTTTTCTCCAACTTTCTAATTACATGGGTAGCAATGATGTCTTTCTAGATACCAATCATTGCTTGTGATGTCATAAATTAGTTATAGACATTCACTACCAAGGTAACTTGGAAGTTATCAGATCACACACATAGGATACACTTGGAATAGGATTTTACTCACAAATATGGTTTAAATTTGATTACTAAAGTGTTAGGTATTCAATTTAAAAAATATTTTCAATGAGAACTCAGAAAATACAGGTGCAGTAAGTGAACCAAGCGGTTCAGGTTATGAACCAACTATTTAGTTGATCAATGAGATTGGATCCATGACTGATGTTGGCGTCATGTTGTCCATTAATCAAATATTCAAAGAGAATACAATTATGAATAGGAAACATAGTGAACAGATCAATTCAAGGGGTGAATAGATCAACTCACATGTGAATTGATCAGTTCAGTAGTAAACCACCATTTTAATGATTTCCAAGTTCAAGAAAATTTATGGAATTCTGTCTATATGACTCCCGATTGATCTGGAAATCCTGACCCAGACCATGCTATAAATACAGGGGTAGTTGAGTCTTTCGAGAGACACAAAAATAAGCCCTAACAATTATTGTCTTCTCACAGTTGTGGTAATGTGAAAACCCAAGCAAGTCCTTCCTGTCAAAGGGAGGGATAGCAAGGGAGAGATAATAAGGGAGAGCTGACTCGAAGGGACAACTCCTTCTTGTCTATCTCAAAGAACAACAATAGTTCTTGATGGTCTGCATGGACTACTATAGAGGAAAGAAGGCCTTTGCCACCTACTAGGAGGACCTTGTCAGGTGTCCTCCATGGTGTTCAATTAGGAAGCTGATGTTGATAGCCGTCTGGGTGCAACTTAAAGAAAGAAGCACATCACAACAAGAGATAGTCACTAGACTTGCTCCAGGACCAAGCGACCCTCATTTCATGTTCATATTTTTTGAAGCGATCTACTATCTTAGGGGAATATGATAGTAAAAAATTTGTTTCCACTGCCATATTTCCCTAAAGTGGTACCAGAGCCATGTCTATTTACTATATTTTAGGATTTAATCGATATGATCATATTTTGTTCTTATCATTTATTTATTATATGCATTGTAAATACTTAAATAATTAATGTGCATATCCAATTAATTATCATATATGACCCTATACATATTATATATGTTATGATATATGCAATTTATGTGTGTCACCATAGAATTAGTTTTGAAGGTGGATGTTAGCATGGTTATGGCCAGTAACCCTAGATCTTAGTGTCTAGTTGGATGTTAGTGATTCTTATTTTATATCTTAGTTTATATATCGAGCCTCTCTCTCCATTTCCATATGTAGAAGTATTAATGTTTTCCTTCCAATGCTCCCCTCGGATGTAACTTGAAGTTTCCCTATTACATTATAATAATTTAAATAGGATTCAAATAGTTTTAATTCATGTTAACCCCTCGAATGTAACTTGAAGTTTCCCTATTACATTATAATAATTTAAATAGGATTCAAATAGTTTTAATTCATGTTAAGGCAAAGAAGGCATTCTGCTTGAGACAAACTGACTGACTCAGAAGTCAAATCGATTGACTAGAGGACCGAGGAGGACATATAATAGGAGGAGATGACCGATCAGCTGGTGACCCAACCAATTGAATGGAGTAGTCTAGATGTCATTTGAACCTAAGACTAGTGGAACGTTCCGAAACACCAACTGACCAACCAGGCCGATCGATTCAAGAGTTGAATCGACCGACCCAGACTGGTTACAACACATGTATTTATCATTAACAAGTTGTGACATATGATGTGGACCTTAGGTGGTAGTATTTTCTTGTGTCTCTAAGGAATTATGATAGTTTAGCCATAATCATCACTCGTATTTTATAATTGCAAGTTTCAATTATGGATATAGTATGTATATGATACATATAAGTATGTGGTGGTTGGATATGTATATGTATTTATATGAATATATATAAATACATATACATATAAGAATGTGGTGTTTGGATATTGATGCACTTATTATTTGTCATTTTCACATGCTATTTTATATTGACTTTTGTGCACTATCTATTCATAATCATATTAATTTGTGTATGATTTACTCTCATTAGCCTGTGATACTTATTTGCATCAAATAAATGTAATTTTACTATTTCTGAAGGATTTATTATATTTCAAGAGATAATATTCAAATTTTGTAAATTTCAGGAATTTTTACAAGAATCTACACAGCTCGGTACTATCGACTTTGCCATCAGTGTACAAAAACATGCTCAGTTTGGAAAAGAAAGAAATCGAGAAGACAAAATAGTAGCGACTCGGTATGTCGATACTACTGACATCATCACAACGCTTTGATCAAGATTAATCGGAGAAATCCAGTCCTGTCAACAGCCAGGTCAATATACCAATAACTTGCTAGGTGGTCGCAATAATTAAGGAGTCGGTGGTACCGACACCTAGTCAGTAGTACCAA
Organism: Alisma plantago-aquatica; assembly: GCA_963693085.1. Classification (NCBI taxonomy): domain Eukaryota; kingdom Viridiplantae; phylum Streptophyta; class Magnoliopsida; order Alismatales; family Alismataceae; genus Alisma; species Alisma plantago-aquatica. Next base: position 614,595,609 of record OY856415.1, read on the forward strand.
CCTGTAGGGATCAGGAAGATCTATAGATGGAGTTTAATCTAACTGTTGAGGGATTATTTTTCCCTAAGTCACTTATATGACTTAGGGGGAATTTGGCCAACCCTATATATCGCATTCTTTTGCATTGGACGGTAGCCAGGAGCAAGGAGAGGAAAAAGACAAGATGAAGATCATGTTCTGGAAGATCTGGGCACTTTCAGTGGACTGATTTGTATTCAGAAGGTAGCAAATCAGTACGTGCGTAAGAAAAGATCTTTTAGACCGTCAACTTCAGGGGTTCTTTTATTACATTAATGTTATCCAAGTTTTTCTTCTCCTCTCCTACTTTTTTACCATGAAAACCATGCAGGGCTAAACTCCTCATTCCTTAGGACCCGAGAGTAGCCCAATGATGCATTGTATTTGACTTTTAAGTAGTAATATATCAATTTCTCTAAATTTTTGGTCTTATTTCTATGTAATTGTTATGAACTACCCATGCTTGATCACCATAGGTAGTTAGTTAGACCTTAATTTCTTTGAAAAAGGAAATTAACGGTTGAAAAATAATAGAAATATACCTTTTATATCTCCCTTTGAGAAAGGTGGATTACGAAGTGAAGAGATTACCCAGAGGTTTTTTTAAAGCACCTAATTAATAACACAATCGATACGAGAGTGGGAATGGTATTAGGTTAGGTAGTGGATTACACCACGAGAGTAGATAGTTCTTGATACAAGCTCTTAGTCCAGGGTTTGGAGATATAATAATTATTATTGGCATAATTGTTGATTGCAATGCTAACCAAGGTGAAACCAAAATCCCAAGGAATTCCCTCAAATTGCGATTAATCACCAATAATTCTAGATTTAATTTCTACATTCTTAGTTAATAAAACCATTCAATCAAAGTGTTTTTCAGCCTAGCTGATTGTAATAGAGTTAGTAGAAGTTTCTCAATTTATGTTTCCCTGTGTTAAACATCCGGGTCTCATTGGCCTATATTACTCGGATAGCTTACACTTGTGTTTTAGGGCATGTAGAAAATACCTATCAAGTTTATGTTGTCATTGTCAGGGAAATGGCAAACTGGGCACTACGAGTGTTGTATTCGGCCACTCTAGGCCACACTTATTTTTTTTGTCTTTTCAAGCAGATTTTTAAATAGCATTTTCTTCAATCATTAGTATTTGTTCTCACATTAATCATAATAATTTTAGGTACTAGTGCATGGTGCATACTAGAGCTCATGACTACAGTGAGTCATCTCCATAGGGCTTTAGTCAAACAGAGCTCCTGTGCCAAGGAAGGGAGTTCTCTAACTCAGGGGGAAGACTAATTCCAACTCCTCCTCTGACTCCACCGCTGGCCACTCAAACAACACCTCTAGAGGAACCAGAAGAACATCCAAAATGGTAGAAGAGCAGACAATTTGGGAGAAGATCAGGGCATCTTCCTCAACAGCTCATCTTGGGCCAATTAAGTGACAAGCAATAAATGTGGGCATCTACAAGATCGATACATGGCTGGTGGCGTGAGTCATGCAACAAGCCATCCATGGCCACAATACTAAATATCCAAAGATGCACTTTAGAAATTTCATTAAAAGTTGTGACATGGTGAAGATAGATCGAGGACCATCGACTGTGATCTACTTAAAGTTTTTTCCGTCGTCACTGGAAGATGGTGCCAAGTCTTGGTTTTATAGCTTGGAAGATGAGTCTATTAAAATGTGGGATCAAATGATTGAAGCCTTCTTGGAGATCTATTTCCCTCCTCAAAAGACAAACAATTTCACCAAAAATATCTACTACTTCAAACAACAAGTAGAGGAGTCATATTCTGAGGCATGGTAGAGGTTCCAGAACAATTTGAGAAAGGTTCCACACCATGGCATTGAATTGTTAGGCTAGGAAATGATATTTTATTATCAGTTGCAACAAGAGGAAAGGACCACGCTAGACAGTGTAGGGACAAGATTCTTCCTCAACAATAATCCATCAAAATGTCACGAGATCCTTAAAAACATGGTGAAGAACCAATCATGGGGATAAGAACACGAGTGTCTAAAAACTAGAAGAAGTGTTGGAGAGTCCAAGGTAATTTCTACTTAGAATGAGAAATTGGATTTGATCGCCAAGAAGTTATGTTCCAAGGATGGAAGTTCTTCAGGAGGAGAAGAAGAGGAGTGTTTGTTTGCACGTCAACAAAACTACAGGGGAGGAAATGACTACTCATGGATAAAGGATCCAAAATTTTCATGGAGGGATCCTAACAACTTCCAGAAAGATCCTTCTCAAGCTCAACAAGGCAAGCCACAAAGGGTGTTTTGCAATAGCAATACCAACAAGATAGGGGACCTAGTAAGATAGACCACATAGAGGACCTGATGGGTAAGCTTGTTAGCCTGAATGAAGTGCTCATTGTCCAGACTCAAAGGGAACTACCAAATGAAGGGGCACGAATTTGCAGCATGGAGACGTATATTTCTCATATTGCGATAGAGGTTGTGTCCTTGAAGAAACTGACTCAACAGGGGTTCCCAAGAAACACCAACATACTTACTGACAATCAACATGTAAAAGCAGTGATGTTGTACAGTGGGAAGAAATTGTTGAATGAACAAAAAATAGTTCCTGAGGCTAAGTATGTAGGGGGTGAAAAAGGCTCGTCGGTGATTACTATTGCAGTTGATTCAGTTGAGCTAGAGACTATAGTAGAGGACAAGACAATTGAAGCTGAAAATCATGAACCAGAGGAAAACAAGGAAAGGAGTGTACATTCCACCTTATCATAAGATATTGGTGATTCCAGCACCCTTCCAAAACATCTTAAAGGCAAAGAAAATTGATAAGCAATTTTAGAAGTTCCTCGAAAACTTTAGGAAGCTTCATGTCAATATCCTACTCCTTGATGCAAGTGAGCAGATTCCTTCCTACGATAATTTTTTGAAGGAGTTGAATAATAAGAATAGGAGGATAGATGATTCTGAGGTGGTAGTTCTGAAGGAGAAAGTTAGTGCATTTATTCTGGGAACATGGCCACCAAAAAGGCAGGATCCAGGTTGTTTCATGATTTATCAGGAGGATAAAATTTGGAGAAGCTTTATGTCATTCAGGTGCAGACATCAATCTCATGCCCTTGACCACTTTCAAGAAGCTAGGTCTTAAGGAGTCCAGGGAGAGAAGTATGACCATAGAGCTGGCATACAACTCAGTGGTGAGACCTTACGGTACTTGCAAGGATGTTCTAGTCAAGGTAGACATGTTCGTATTTCCAGCAGACTTTGTTGTCATGGAGATGCAAGATGGTCAGGGCAAAGAACTATTACACAAGAGGTTGTTCAAAGCCACAACTAATATGATTTTGGAAATGGGTAGAGGAAGACTGACATTGGGAAACAACAAAGACCATTATGAAATATTGATGCTCGAGGCCACACAGACTGCCGAGGGGAAACCACAACGTCACATGCTACAATAGGTCCAAGAAAAAGCATAATTAGTTATGGGGAATCTATTTCTTTATTTGTATCATGTGATGACACAGGTCCACAAAGGCAAACTGGCAGTGGACATCTTGGAGAACACTAAAGAAATCTCTTTGGCAAAGGCAGTTCAGTATCCTAATGAGGAAGAAGAGGAACATTGCCCAACACAGTTGTAAAGGTAGTTTTTTCCGCTCTTATGAAATCATATCCACAATTGCCATTAGAGGTTTTCCTTATGAATATGATGGATGATTGTGTTTGATCTCATTCTTTGGAGGAATGTGTTTTATTTTTCAAGGTGCTACCATGTTATTACACTAGGAACTTCGAGGATCTAGGACCACCTCCTCCACCTTTGGCCCCATCTTTGTTGAGTCCCCCATATCTATAGCTAAAGCCATTGATGATGCATTTTAAGTATAATTTATTGGCAGCAAAAGAGAAGCTCCCACTCATCATCCTGACTTCATTAAACATCCAAGAAGAGGAGCAGCTACATGTGGTTTTGAAAAACCATCGGGCAACACTCAAATGGTCTGAAGTAGACATAAAGAGGATCTCCCCTAGTTTCTTCCAGCACAAGATCCGATTGGAGGAAGGAGCCAAGTCGATTGTGCAACCACAATGGAGAACTAACCCCATCATGACTGAGGTAGTAAAAAGGAGGTAGTGAAACTTTTATCTACAAGTATTATATATGCTATCTTTGATTCGACTTGGGTTAGTCCAACCCAAGCGGTTCCTACGAAAGGGGTAATAACAATCACAACTAAGTCAAAGGATGATTAATTTCGACTAGGTTGGTGACTGGGTGGCTTGTTTGTATTGATTATCGATGTCTATATTCTGCCACTTTGAAGGGTCATTTCCCGCTCCCCTTTTATCGATCGAATTCTTGAGTGGCTCACCGACCACTGTCACATTTTATTTATCGACAATTATTCGGGATACAATCAAATTTCTATTGACCCACAACCTCAAGAGAAGTCTACGATTCACTTTTCCTTATGGTAATTTTATGTATCATTGAATGTTGTTCGGTCTTTGTAACGCACCAGCTACATTTCAGCAATGCATGCTCGCCATTTTTTTGATATGGTAGAGCGATGTCTGGAGGTATTAATGAATGGTTTTTCAGTTTATGAGGAATCATTTAAGGTTTCTCTTTCCAATCTTGATAAAGTGATACAAAGATGTGAGGAAACTCACCTAGTTTTGAACTGGGAAAATGTCATATGATGGTGAGTGACAAAATTTTTTTTGGGAAACAAGGTGTCTAGTAAAGGAATGGAGGTTGATCCAGTTAAGATAGAAGTCATTTCCAAGATACCTCCACCATCATTGGTGAAGGGAGTATGAGGCTTTTTAAGACATGCCAGGTTTTACCGAAAATTTATAAAATATTTTTTCAAAATTGCAAAACCCACTCTCTGAATCGTTAGAAAAGGATGTTGATTTTAATTTTGACGAGCGATGTTTGAAGGCATTTGAGGTGTTGAAGGAGAAGATAGTCTCCGCACCAGTTGTCTAGGCTTCGGGTTGGAGCCAATCTTTTGAGTTGATGTGTGACACATCAGATTATGCTGTGGGGGCTATTCTAGGCCAATGCCAAAATAAGGTTCCTGCGGTTATCTACTATGCGTCTAAAATTGTTAATGATGCCAGCTGATTTACACAACTACAGAAAAATAGTTATGTGCAGTTGTTTTCGCTTGTGGTAAGTTCTGCCAATATTTTATAGGGGTAAAGGTTATAGTTTGGACTGATCATGCAACTATTAATTTTTTGTTGTAGAAAAAGGATGCTAAGCCTAGTTTGATTAGATGGATATTGGTTTTGTAGGAATTTGATATTGAAATCAAAGACAAAAAAGGTACCGAAAATGTGGTGGTTGATCACCTATCTAGGCTTGAGAGGATGGATTAAAAGGATTTAGATAAACCCATAGTGGAAGATTTCCCTAATGACCAACTCTTTGCTATGACCAACAAAGATCCATGGTTTGTAGACATTGCAAATTACTTGGATTATGGAGAGTTGTCAAAAGGTCAGGAATATTAGGAGAAGAAGAAATTCTTCCACTCCTTGAGTATTGCATCAGGGATGATCCTACTTTGCTTAAACAATGTAGGGATGGTATATTAAGAAAATGTGTGCCAGAGCGTGAATTTGAGAGCATATTGGCACATTGTCATTCATTACCTACTGGGGGTCATCATGCTAGTTCTAAGACTGTGGACAAGGGTTTAGAATGTGGTTTCTATTGACCTACACATTTTAAGGATGCATATAACTTTATTCTTCATTGTGATGTGTGTCAACGTGCATGTAACATTTCAAAAAGATATGAGATGTGCTTGAATGTTTTTCAGGAAGTCGATATGTTTGATTTATGGGGCATTGATTTCATGCACCCTTTCGTATCTTTGAATTTGAACTTATACATTTTACTTGTCATTGATTACATGTCTAAGTGGGTGGAAGCAATTCCAACCCACACTAATGATGCTCAAGTGGTATGTCGTTTTGTGAAGGATCATATCTTTTGTAGGTTTGGGGTGCCCAGGTTGATCATTAGTGATGGTGGATCTCATTTCACCAATAAGAAATTTGGGGCACTTTTGAGTAAGTATGAAGTGAATCATAGGGTAGTTACTCCATACCATCCCCAAATCCAAGGGCAAGTTGAGGTGTCTAATAGAGAGATTGAGAAAATCTTAGAAATGAGTCTACATGCTGAGTTGGATATTGCAAGGATCTTGGAATAGAAAATGTCACTACTAATTCATATAATGTACTTATAGCAATTCGAAGTCTACTTGAGCCATCAACTTGGTTGTTTCTAGAAATGGTTTCCCTAAAATTAAAGAAATGTCAAAAATTGTGTGCTTCATGCTGCAAAAACCTACATTGCCTCCAATACTATTATCTTGTTCTAGAAACTAGATGATCATATTTTATGCCTAGCGTGAGGCGTCCACTCCCCATATCTACTAAGACATGTGATTGAAATGAATGGGACAATAGTAGATGTGATTCATTTTCTCCTAGAATCTCTACCACTATAAAATTTGTAGGATAATGAAATTCTCTACTCTATAATAACACATCTTCACAATGATTAGTCATTCCACTATTGATCTATGTAAAAATAGAATTATCATGTTGGTTCTTCATAGATCTTAAAACCATTTTCTTGAATATTTATAGGTGCATAAGTTTGATGCTTGCTCCATAATCAAAAAGGAAATCTTCAAATGGCATATCTCCTATAGATCAAGGAATGTTAGAATATAATGGATCACATTGTTTTCGGGGTATATTTCTTTAATTAAATGCACAAAATTCCTCATGCACTAAAAAAAGATTAATTACCAATTAACCTCCTCTTCTTATTGATGATATTTTTTTAGAAATTTTCTGTAGGTGGTTTTCCATTTATGGATTCTAAAAGTGGGATGTTAATATGTAGGTTGTGCAACATGTTAAGAAACCTCTTGAACTACTGATTAACCTTCTTCGTCTTGCATATTTTATAAAGGAACATGTACTATTATGTTTCTCTTGTGTGGGGGTACATATATCTCTCTAGGTTCATTGTACTCTCCCAAGCTTGGTGCAGGCACTATAACCTAGGGTGTTTCTCTATTCCTAATTGATTTACTAAAGGGTTGTTCTCCTCTATTGGTGAACTAAGAGTAGGAGTCTTGACAATCCCCTTGTGGTGAATTTCTGACTTTTACTATATTTGTACTCTTCATCACTATTTCCTTGGCATACTACAGATTGGGTGGTTAGGTGTTTCCTGTAAATCCTTGCCTTTTTGGCTTCTTTACTTTGACGATGCCTGAAGCTAAGAATGCATTTGTTGTTCTAATTTATAGATTTGTGACCTTGGGTTCTACATTTCCCTATGTGATGTATCAAAGTACAAGTAGTTCTTATCCATGTACTTTCTAAACATGTCCTCCATCTTGTCAAAACTTCTGGGATCATCATCATCCTAGAAGTTGCCTTGATTGTGTTTTTGTTTGTACAGAGGTTAACCTTGTTGATGTTGTTTTTGATGATGTTGTTGAAGGTCTTGTAGAATGTTTTTTGGATCCTTCACTGAGAAATTTGGATTTTTTATCCATTGTGCAATATGATTCCTTTTGATGTCCCATGTACACTTCTTCTTCTTCCTCAAAGTGTTGATCAGATGATTACATCCCCTTATATTTGATGTTATGATGTATCCTATACCAAAAATCACAAACCACTACATATGTGTAGTCATTATGGAGATACCCTAATTGACTTGTCAATGCACTAAGTTGAGATTTTACTTTGATGACATATTTTAGTATGAAGACACTCTTTGTTGTGCCTCATTTTTAAATTCTCCTCCTAAAGACAAGCCCTTTTCCTATTTCTAATATATATTGTATCTATTTGCGTATCTCTTTTATAAGAAATTGCACCCTACAAAATTGAGACCATACATTCCAGTTCAAGTGATAACTATGGTTAAAAACATTCCTTATAAAAAAGGTGAATTTCATGGTGTGGAAACTTCCACATTTTCCTCATGCCTCAAAGTAAGATTCCTCATAGATTTGTTTGAAGTTGTGGATATTTTGTTACAATCTTTGTTGTCATTTGATATGGAAAGTAGCATTGTAGAAACTTGTCAATTATCTTGTCCGATGAATCTATAGAATTTGGTGCCAAACTATTTTATTAAGATTTTTCCTTGTTTGTTAGAGAAAATTGGAAACGCCTCAAATACATCATTGTGGTGAGTACTCTATTGGTTTTCAATTTATCACAACACTTCAAAAATGTACAAACATGTTGCACATTGTCACTATAGACATGTGCATGGATAGAATATGACTTTCAAAGCATCATTAAGCTTTGATCAATCTTAAAAACTTCCTATATATGATACTCATCTTTGAATATGTCCAAGTTGTGCACTAGTAGATGAGTCATTGACGTTGTCCCCAGTAGTGAGTTTGGGCTCAACATTGACATTTTTTCTCCCATTTCTATTTGTTATGGTTTTTCAAACTATGGTATACTACCACAAGTGGTGGTAAATTCAAATTTCTTATCGGCATTGTATATGGCCTAGTCCAGAGAGACATGGTTTAAATTTATTCATGCTAGTTGTTTGTGTATGTGCCATGTACTAGTACCTAAAGAAAAATACTAAAATATATGAATGACAATATTATGCTTTATATGTATGATTATTGAACTAAAATGACATAGAGTGACTTGTCATAGTTTTAAAATGCTAATTTTCTTTTCACAACTCCTCATAAATGACACTAAGAACGTAACATATATTTACAATGAGTTTGAAAGCAAGTGTACAATCAAATAGTTACCATGAGAAAGTGTCCATTGTAAATTGTTGTAGAACCACCAATCAAATAAGTCAATTAAAAATGTTGGTTTTAGATATGAGAATAAGAAAATTTTAAATTTAGTGAAGAACTAAAATGGATTAACATACAAAGATTGCATACCGAGAATGTCGAATCACAACAATAATTCACTATTGTCAACTGAGTAGAACATACTATATCATGATATTTCTTAATTTGATGTATGTGCATGTAAACACTACACCCTTATGTAAATGTTTCACCCTACACTGATTTGGAAAACCTTACTTTTGTAGCATTCAAACCCAACTAAGCACATTCAAAATCAGTCTACAATATGAAAAAATTGCAAGAATAACCCAACTTGTATGCTCCTATGACTTCTGTTCATGAATAGAATCTGATTAAAATGCATTTTCCAACCATGAACCCAACATAACACATCAGAGGTGGTGATCAATCAAATCCAATAAAAATAGCTCTTCCATTCATGAAACTAAAATAAATATTTAGAGCATAAATCAATGCTAAGAAATTGATAGTATGTTCATGTCAACTACTATCAGATTATATAGAAAGATATTTATTTTCTCATTAAATTTTTTTTACCAAATTGTTTTTACCATTTTCTCATTAATTTGAAATGAACCAAAAAATAAAGAATAACATGGCTAGAGTTTATGATTATATAGTGAATAAGGAGAGATAACTTGGTGTAGAATATGAAGTGAGAGTATTTCAGTGTCTTTGATCCTATTATCCTCCTCTAGATGCTCTATAGGAACTAAGGTAGTCTCTTTTCACCTCTCCTTTTCTGCTAGACATCATGAAATATCAAATATTGTGATATCGTTGTAAAATGGTTTACTCAGATCTTAAGTTATTCTTACACCTCATCTTGTGACAGTCATTGAATTGTAACTAAATATTTTGGGCAAATATGGGCCACAAAATGTCTTATTGTTTGTCATCACAGTAATGTATCTATAGGTTAGGAATTGGGTTTTCAACATAATATGACCCGACATCTATAGCATAGAATTGGTTACTATTTTATCAACTAGTCCTTGCTTGCATGTCTGCATTGTTGGCCATCACGTTGATAACATTGATAGGGAAGTTGACACATCAATGCTGGGAATTTTTCATACTACATTGATAGTTTTTATGTCGATTGAATCAACATTTTATTGAGACATTGAATATTTCTTAGTGAAGTGTAAGAAAAGGTTTATTTCACCTGCAACTAAAATTAATATATAAGTATTCACTCAAACATAGTCAAATGATTGCATTATTACTTCTAAAAAATATAATTGATGAGTTAACAAATATTCTCAATTTATAATTATGTGCTTAGAATGACTGACAATAATGTTGAAAATAGCGATGAAACTACATAAAAACTTAAAAGATCATAATGATAATTGTGTGTTCTTAAAGTATCTAAAAATAGTGTTAGGATCAAGATGAATGCATATTCATTGTAATTTTAGTCACATTTTTAGCCTAGTTTTACATTTAGATTTCACATGTTTCTTTTGATTTAGGTTACATTTACATCATGCTTTCATGGTAGTTTAAAACTTTGATCTCTAAAGCCATCTTAGGATGGTGGTCCCGAAGTAATTATCTATCAAGATTAGAGTTATCATTGATATGGTGCCCTCATCAACCCTCTCAAAATTTCCATCGACCCAAAATATGGGCCCGACACCACTCACCAATTCCCCAAAGGACTCACATCAGTTTGTATCCTATTTTTCTTGCACTCTCATCAATTAGTGTTGTGTCAATAATCCCAATGGGTTCAATGAGCCCCCTACCCTATGAGATCTCTACCATGTTGTTCTATGTCTCCATAGACCAATCATGCCCTAATGCCTATCAAGACTCATCCCAATGGGGTCCTACCTGATGAAGCCTCCCCATTAATGAAATTATTCCTGATGACTTCCCACCTGATGGAGCCACAACCTCATGGGATCAATGCATGGAAGGGTTTCATCAGTTGTGAGTCCCTGAACCGACAATATTTTTGCACACATTTCACCTCATGGTAACACAAATTGATGTGGATTCTAAGTGTTATTGTGTCATCTCTTATTCACACTGCCTTCAAAAGCATTCGTGTTTATCTTTGTAGTGAATGTAGGCAGTTGGGGGCATTCCAAACCTAAATCTAGGCCTATAAATATCAACCCTTGTATCCATGGTAGGGCACATATTCATGATGTATCCATGATGCCAAACTCGATCCTCGACATCCATTTCCAGTATTGGTCTATCCAACCCATCGATCGACAATGCCCTTCCATCATAAATGTAAAGTACCATCATCAATCCACCTATTCCATGCTCAAAAGAATAATACTAGAAAACCAATAAGGAATATTGACATCCTCATGTCCACCCCTAAAAAATGTCAAAGGGTACCTTGTTTATACATTGTTTTCTCTCATCTCTAAGGACAAAGACAAGTGAACCCACAATGTTCATGCTATACTTCTTTTTACTATGATCCCTTTCTTCTATTGTCGATCTAATTGTTTTTCTAGTGAGCAAGTAGTCCCTTCACTAGGGTATAGGGAGTAGCCATGCCACCCATTATTGTTCCTTCTACTGAATATGTACTTGTATGAATCATGCTATATTTTGAATCACATGTTTATTACCTTGGTTTATTATGTGTTTTCCTTAAATATTTGCATATCTATCATGTCTTATACTTAGAGAATTTTGAATCATAGTCATGGGATATCATTTATTTCATTTTTAACCCTTGCTTTGAATAACATATAGGTGTTTCTTGAGGCAATTGGTATGTGATAACCTAGACCTTTCTGTCTCCTCACATATGTGTGATGCACTTTACCTTCACTCTTTTCTCAATCTTGAATTGAATTTCATGATTGAATGTGTTTTGATGCTTGATTGATTTTTCTTCTGTACATGTGTCTTGTGGTGACACTCAATTTTCTTTTAGACCTAAGTTTATAATCCCTAACATGTCATCATCTTGAAAAGTTATTTGAACCAAATCAATGTCATCAACTTACTCTCTAATGTAATTCACATTGTGGGTCTTTTCGTTATCTTTCTAACCACACAAAAATTTCCTTACTCAGACCATCATAGATCAAGTTATGATCTTTGAAATTTGGTCAAATTAAATGTTATGTTATCAAATTTATGTGTTCTTTACCCCAATTGGGCCCAATACAGGATGCATCCTAGCTAAGGTGGCGCCCCCATTGACTTGGAAACGTATACAATCCATCCTTTGTTTGTGTTTTGAAAAATGTCAACCCTTAGATCTTATCCCATAGATTTTTCTCCTCTGATCAAACAATTGATAACTCAACTTCAACCTCCATATATGACACCAGTTGAGGTGGGGCTTCCACCACCTAACTACACCTTTCTTTACCCAATCACCTTTTTTCCTACCCCTTTTTGTAAAATTGACACGCACATTGACTTCCCCTTTGGTGTTGCCACCCTTGTTAAACACTAAACTTTGAGCTCAGATGCAAAAGATATGGCCATTTTGGTGTGGGATACATACCAATCACTGCAGAAATAACTACTTGCCAATCAACTGGTTGGAAAGCCAATCGTCTGGTTCACCTACTATAGAATCTGGGGGTATTTACTACCCACTTGTTGCAATTTATGTTGATTGGTTGGCTTCCCAAGTTATTATTGTCTGTTCTAAAATACTATATGATTTCATCACTCTTATAGTCAGAGTTTGGGAGAGAGGATACATTATCTTTGGTAAATTATTGTTCCTTTGAGGAGGGATAATACTTTTATCTTGAATTTGCATCAATCCTACAAATAAAACATCATAATATATTAAATACCAAATAAATCACATAAACTACTAAAATCCTAAAACAAGTGAAATATGGAGTGAAATGAATATAAACATGTAAAATTAAATGTATAAATGAATCTAAAATTCCCTTAAAAACATGATGAATATGCAATCATCAAATCATAGATAGATTTCATCCTATGTGGAATGTAAACTGACACTATTTTTTAGCAACAATGTGTGGACTCGTCTTCTTGTTGGATCTCAACTCCGAAGGCATTCATGGATGTCTTTTAGTGACTAATAATGGTTGGGGGAGTTCCAAATCCTATCTATTGGCCTATAAATACCAACACTTTCATATATAGTAGGGAAACATCTTCACTACACCATCAAGATGTCGATATCCATCCTCTAAATCCTCTTCTAGTTCTCATAAACTGACCTTGTTGACTAATGATGCCCTTCTACTATTAATGACTTCTACCACATCGATGCACATGCTCCTCCCTAATAGGAATATTTCTAGACCATGAAGAAGGAAAATCAACATACTCAACTCCACCCTCAAATAACGTCAAGGGTACCTTGCAATTGTATTATTTGTTCACGTCTTCAAGCGCAAAGACTAGAAATATGACACCACATCTAGTCCACCATTTTCTACCATGATGATCAATTTTTCCCTTTTTTCTATTTTTGATCTTGTCACTACTACAATGAGAAATTAGTCCCCTATCTAGGGTGCAAGGAGTAGCCTCGATACCGATTTATGGCCTTTTTACTACATCTTTACTTATATGAACCATGCTCTTTTTTGAATCAAATGGTATCTCTTTTCTTATGTGTTTGGATGACATATCTACATGTATTGAATCTTGTATGTAAACAACATGGAACCCAAGATCCATGATATCATTTGTTTCATTTTAACCCTTGATTAGAACTTTGAATAGTTGTTTCTATACGTGTGATACATGACATCTGGGTAAAACAACTATGAGCTTAGAGTAATATCTATCTCACTATCATTCCCTTATAAGAGGATTGGATTTACCCAACCACTCTCTTTCTCTCTCTCTCTCTCTATGTATATATATATATATATATATATATATATATATATATAGATATATATATATATATATATATATATATATATATATATATCTGTGTGTGTGTATTCATGCTTATTTATGTGCAATGAGAGAGTAAAAATATGCAGCAAAGTTGAAACCCATCTGCCCTAGTGTTTCCATAATTTTATTAATATATTTTTTTAAGACTTTTAAATTATATAATAAAATCAACTACTAATCACCTTTTTTGCTAAATACTAGATCTTGTTCGGTTATTTTGATCAGTTAACTCTTCAATATGTTGTATTTTTGGGTTTGATCTTAAATTACACTATGATAAGACCAGTTAGTCAATGGGTGGGATCGTATTAGGATTGAGTTAGGTAAAAATTAGGATATATATATCCTAATGAGTTTTAGGGTACAAAAATATATGTGTTGTGTCACCAAGAAAATATTAACCTCATTAACAGTGAAACTAAGAAATTTGCAACATACCGCTTGTGACGACCGCTATCAAACCGACAGCCAAATCACACAGTAATTATGTGAAATAACCATTAGCAGCGGATTATCGAAAATCACTAAAAATTAAAACAATTTTGCATAGAGATCCTTTGTCAGGAAACTCTTAAGGGAAGAACCAAAAAAATATATACATCATGGTTCAAATTGTACATATATTTTACCATTTCATCTCGAGGATATCATATACATGTTGCTTTGCCCAAACATATACATAAACAACACAAAACCTCGAGGCATACAAGCCAAAATCTCATATCATTTATAAAACCATTACGTACTAACTCCCAAGGACCTGAGAGTATAGAGATGACACATAGGACTTCTATCTACAAGACAAAACAGACATCACACTCAACCTGAGCTATCACTTCTACCCCTATTGTTGTTGTCCACCCTTTGTAGTACGGTCTCTACCTACTTGTCCACGTCCACCTAAAAATATTAGGTCCAACGGGGTGAGACAAATGTCCCAGCGAGAGATATAACTCTACATCAACAATATTATTATCACAGATAAATAGTATAAAACTGACCAGAGGATCTTATATATTAATAATCAAGATTAATCATTGTTTATATGTTTATAAGAAGAACAGAACAATATCATCTTTTAAAACAATGCAACTATCTATGATAGAGCAATAAATCATCTATTCATTTTATAAGGAATATGAAGAACACATATAACATCTATCCATTTAAAATGTAAAAGTAGTGCAACTTCATCCAATGTTTCCTTATTCAATCCTTGAGCAAATATGCTACACGACTGACTACATATTTACAATCACACTTATTCCCTGAGGAGATGAGGTATACCGCTCATGCTCCAACCGACCATGGCTACGTAAAGCATCAGTACCATACAAGGTCAAAGGAAGAGTCGGCTTCCAAGACCTCACCTATCTCGATCAGTACGAGACCACTGGCACTGACATCATGTGTCAAACTACAATTAGCTTGCCAGGGTATAGTGGCATCTTCGCTATAGAGTTACATCCGCAACATGCACTCTCTTCAGGGAGATCACACAACAACCCCGGAATATTAATATTGAGCCATGGCATATAGCCATACTCTTATGATGATGAGGGAGCACACACATCCCTATTTGGACATAAGGATATTTTTTCCCATTACCCCCAAATATTCAAAAATATACTCTCCAAGTTAAACTCGTTTCACCATTCAACAAATTCTAACACTGAATGGATCTATGGCCAGGGCAACTACATGATAAGGTTCCACTTGATTATATAGGTTCATTACAGTATCTTTTAGCATCAACCAAGTTACAAGTATGAATTATAACATATGCTACAAAGAAAGGTGTAATACATTTATCAAGTACTTTCATAATCTTTAGAACACATTGAATGCATAACACTTAGAATCTCAGTCTCTTATCACATTACTGGGGATTCTCATCCCTTAACATTATCACCATCCTGATTGCTAGATCTGGTTATTCAAACCCTTAGTTCATCACTGAACATTGTCACCTCTTATCAGGTAACTATTACCTCTAGGTCCTCAGACCTAGGTATACATTATACTTGTTGCACAAGTATTTCACATGGCTCACAAGGCCCATTTAATCTGTATCATATAAAACATCATAGCTCATACCTAGCTATGATCATCATCTTATGATACATGCATGGTTAGTATTTCATGATAAAAACAATATCAAGTACATATCATCACCAAGCAATACAAGAGAAATACAACCTTCCCATTATTAGGGTTAGGGTTTCCCTTTTTAGTCGATTAGGGTTTCAAGTTCATATTATCAAGAATCAAAACCCTAATTCATAGATCCACACATATTAGGAGCATACATTGATATCATAAGTACTCAATCATACTTGCTTATTCTCATCATTTATCATTAAATGATTATCACACAAAGTATGAGTTTCTCTCTCATCCTCACTAGGATATTGATTACATCATACTTTATTAAGTTGGCTCAACCCTTTTACCAAGGTACATTGGCCTAAACTTATCAAAATGCATTAAACACTTTACATTATGTATCATTTGACATACACACTTCATGTATTACTCAATCAAGTGTATCGGATTTGAGGTGCCTCCACCATATCGGGCTAGAGGTGTATGCTTACTACCATATCATCCAAGAGGTGTGTGCTTACCACCATATCATCCAAGAGGTGTGTGCTTACCACCATATAGTCCAAGAGGTGTGCGCTTACCACCATATTGTCCAAGAGGTGTGTGCCTACCACCATATCATCCAAGAGGTGTGTGCTTACCACCATATTGTTCTAGAGGTGTGTGCTTATCACCATATCATCCAAGAGGTGTGTGCTTATTACCATATCATCCAAGAGGTGTGTGCTTCTCACCGTATCGTCCAAGAGGTGTGTGCTTATCACCATAATGTTTGAGATGTGTGTTCTTACCACCATATTGTCCAAGAGGTGTGCGCTTACCACCATATCATCCAAGATGTGTGCGCTTACCACCATATCGTCCAAGAGGTGTGTGCTTACCACCATATCATCCAAGAGGTGTGTTCTTATCACCATATCATCTAAGAGGTGTGTGCTTACCACCATATCATCCAAGAGGTGTGTGCTTATCATCATATCATCTAAGAGGTGTGTGCTTATCACCATATCATCTAAGAGGTGTGTGCTTATCACCATATCATCCAAGAGATGTGTGCTTATCACCATATCATTTTAGAGGTGTGTGTTGTGTATCACTTTTATCGGGTTACTCAAGTGTAGGGTTTTGTATATTGGGTTAGACCCTTATGATCATACCTTTTCAAACCTTCAAAGTATCAACCTACCATGTGTTGAGTGATTGCCATGACAAATGGTTATTACTTTTTCAACCAACCCAAAAGTACAAAATGATAGGGGTGTGGGGTTCCAAGGTATAAGGAATTTCATATCACCATATTGGGTTTCATTACCATATCGGATTAGAGGTGCTTCAACTCGATATCAATTTGTGCCATGATGATGTCATCATCATAAAGCTCTAGACTTTCATCCCTTACTGTTCTAGTTCATGGACAACAGTCCTATGCAACTATTAGAACTCATAGAATCATCAATCATTCAAGAAAAATCAAAATTGAAAGTAGATCAACAAGTATAGAAAGATTGAAGGTGAATAATAACATGATTGGGTTCAAGTTATATAACCCACCTAGAGAACAATTTAAAAGCTCCAAGATACAAAGCTTCACGTTCCAAAGGTTGAAGATGAACTTATCAAAGATCCAAGACTTGTTCAGAACTCCTCTATATGCAAAGAATCACCATAGATAAGAACTTGGTGAAGAAGAAAAGAAAGGAAGAATCACAACCCGAGATTCATGCTTCAACCAAGGTTGAAGATGACCATGGCTTCACCTTAAGCTTAAGGCTCGAGCTCCTCCTTGATACTCAACTACTATGCACAAAATGTAAGACAAAGAGAGTTGTAGGATTCAAAAAGTTTTACTAGTAGGTGAAAAGAGTGGTATATATAATTGAGGCTCATGAGAGAGAGAGTATAAGAGGTGACAACACCTTATACTACTAGGTCACACATGTCCATGCATGGGTTGACACGTGTTCATGCATGCACACATATTTATCTAGACATGCAAAAATCTTAGGGATAATATAGGGATAAGATTTTGACCATTTGTTATCTTGTTGAACAAGATACTTCAACCCAACATCACTTTATTCACAAACCGATACAACTTTTCCATGGAAAGTTGTAAACCGATATCCATCACCTTCTTGAGGTTCTTAACTCATAATGGACTTTTCCAAGAGTTGAAAAAATGATATGGGACCTTCTCTATGGCTTATTGGCCAATAGACACTCCCATATAAGTTCTACAACTAAATACAACTCATTTTAGGGTTTCAACTATACAACTCTTCTTGGTCTTTTCATCACCAAGAATACCATCACTCAAATATGATTCAAACAAGGTGCCTCTTTCTTTATCTCTCCACTAGATGATGATAAGAGAGAGTACGAACACTCTAGAGGTGGTAATTTGCATATCAACCCTACATTTTGGGTAAATTGTGCACCAAAATTGATACACAAGGCACAAGCATTATTCAAACAAGCTCCAACTTAGAACTTAGGCTTTCCACAAAGACAACCCTTAGCATCATTCTATCTCTTATGATGCTAAATCACCTAAGGCCCGTTCAAAATGTGACCTATTGCAATATAACCCCTCATCTTGGGTAAATTGCAATTTACACCCAAACTATCATATAATGAATAAATAGTTTGCAAATAAGCTCAAACTTGAAAATTAAAATTTCCTTGAGTCTGAATTAATTTTCAAAAGATTAAAACAAGTTTATAAATAACTTACTTAAGCAAAATTTCCAGGTTTATGGCATAACCCAGGTCAGGGATGTTACACCGCTCTTGCCCTGGAAGAGTAAGTCACATATAAAAATCATGAAAGCAAAAGCACCAAAGAGAAACTTCACCTAGACCAAACACATGTATATTAGATATCAAATGATACATAAGTTGTGCTAGCTATCTTATTTGATGGTTGAGACTACCAACTTGATGTTCTTAAAAAGATACTCTTGACCAAAGGTATGATGTAAATTTTCCATGTTATGGGTTCAATAGGACCAAGGTGCATCCCCTAGTAAATATTCAAAATGTTAAAGGGTCTCAACATCATCCTAATCCAATTTCCCTCGCCCAGTCAGTAAACAAACTCATCTAAGATCAAGGGCACCATGATCTCACAATGCCAACCTAACATAGTAATGCATGCAAACAACACCAACAAATCTTCAAATAAATCTTTGATGAAAAGAATCAATATTTAGGCCTACAATTTCGAACGATGTGACTCACTTCAAAATGACTCCTAGAGTGGACCCAAGTTGAAAATCACCCATACTTAAATACCACTAAGCATCTTTATGCTTCTTCATTCCCATTAGATCCTCCAGCTAAGGGATCCAACCCAACTACATTTAGGAACTAAAGTATATACTAACTATCCCCACACCTCTCATTACAAATGTATCTTATAATTTATCAAGTCCCTATATTTTCAAAATTATTTATAGAAACCTTTCAGAAGTCATAAAAATACCAAAAATTTGAAAATTTTGAGTAAATACCCATTAGACTTGCAAAATGTGTAGAACTGGTTTTGAATCTCTACATATGGGAGCTATAGTTTAAGCTTCATCCTTCACAAAAAATCTCATAAACACATCATGTCAAGTGATTTAGACATATCATGAGTAGTATTAGTGACAATCAGTCTTCTTTATCTTAATTTCCCGAGGAAAGATTCCCATTGGGTTCTAAATCCTAGGCCCCGGTCCAATTTTCTTTCTCAATGATCAACATGACCAACCATCACAACCAAGATTGATGCCTTGATCTTATCAAATTTTACATTCAAAATATTATAAAAATTGACCCTCTATTTTACACCAACATTCAGAAACCAACATTCAAGCTCTTATACTTGATATGTGAACTACAATTCTTGATCATGAAGTATTCTACATCTTTGAACTAAGCCATAATCCAAGAGGGAATTGAACTCCTAAAACCATATCCAAAATGAACATGTATTCTTTCTCCATATCATTGATCCTGGATCATAACCTTAAATTTGAATCGTCACCTTCACCATCATGAGATCTTACCATTTTCATCTGAACCATGACCTAAGAGTGGGCCTCTTTCTTTGCTAAGGACTAGAACCTAAACTATACCTTTAGCCTTGGTTTGGACCAAGACCTCAAAATTGTAGTATTCTAGTCTTGACCATGACCAAAAGATGAAATCCATTTCATTAATATGAACCATGACATCAAACTACACTCTATTTTTGTTGTAGACCATGAGTGAATCTAGACTATAGTTATGCCGTCTTTATTTTTCTTCCATATCAACAATAAGTTAAAGTTACTTTGTATAGCCTAGTTACGCTGATTTTCTATCTATCATGTTGGGAAAATATATTGACTCACCACATTTCACACGATCCATCCAACTCTCTATTTTACCAAGTTCACAATAATTAGGGAGACCTTAATTAAATATTCTATCCAGGAAAACAACGCGTGCAAATATCGATGTCTTTTAATTCTGTCCATTAGATTATGATTAAATGATTTGAATGAGTTCCAATTCTAGATCTTACCTCAAGTTGTGTGAGATTACGAGAACGGTGGAAACGATAGTGAAAGTACTCGAATAATCATGAACATGTCCCTTGACGCTGTTAATAATGATGCTTCGGAATCCTCTTCTTTTATCAAACCAAATTTCTTGGTAGCCTGAGGATATGCTACCTATTTTACTCTATACTAGGCATATTTCGTGTGTTGTACAAATTCAAGAATATAATTACTTTAGAGTTACTTCATTTAGTTAATGAAATATTCCTAATATTTAGAGTGAGAAGAAATTACTCTGCGAGTAAGGTATGAAAATAAATCAGTTGAAACATTTATTTTTGTTGATGTTATAGTAAAAATAGTATTAAGGAAGAAAAGGAAAAGAACTCAAAAGAAAAACAAAGAATATAAGTAATAATAATCGCTTACCGAGAATAATAACGGTGCCGTGTAGATCTTTTCAAGGTCACGTTAGAGCGGAGTTCAGATCTGCTGTCCCGGATGTGCTGTCCCAACGTGTCTCATTTGATCTCGGTCATACACACCTCACTAATTTTTTTTAGGGGTTGGTTTTTAGGTGAATCAATGGCAAAGATTTACTGGGACACACTCAGAACAGCGGAGGCGGTACAGCAGATTTGAAGGCGTTAGAGCGACCATGTCTTTTACCACCTACGAGTTTGGTTGTGCCTTACTCCAAACCCAAGCAACCACAAAAGATGGATTTGTGCGGAATCTGGTATGCGTCAACTTCCATGCGATGATAAATACACATTATCAGAATCACACAATATCTCATTAGTAAATAAAAATTAAAAAGTAAAAGCTACATACAATTCTTTCTACGACGTGGTCATCGACCAATGTGTAATTAAAATAAATAAATTTACATTCAACTCCTACAATTTTTTAAATAATATTATTAACGAGGAATACACAAGGATCAATTCTTAATTTACAAAGCTAAATGAAAAGCTACATCTAAACCCTTGTATAGTTTGGTGTAATCGCCTTATTAAAATAAAAGGTCCATTCCTATCTAAATGAATAAAAAATTCGCATGTATTAAAAAGTTATTTTTAATTAAAAATATTAAATAATTTACATATAATATTTCTCATACTCTTTTAAAAAAAACATAAATTAGAATAAAAATTCTTATGAATTGATAAAATAGAAGAAAAATTACAGAAAAAATCTCTACATACTTTCTTATAAAGTATATAGATAAGATCTACGAGCTTTCTTATATTAGATAGACGAGCTTAGCAAAAAAGGACCATTGTATAACTATGACAAAAGTCTCGTAATTCGTTATCCGGTTATCTCCCACCCGACTTCTTTTTTCATACTATCCTACCACTTCTTAATAACTACATCATGCACGTTGAGCAACCAGCATTTCAAATTAGTTTCACGCGTCGATTTTGTTGCCCTTGGATGAGTGACTTACACTCATCCAAATGGGCTCAAAATTTGTATGTAGCCTAGTTATAGTATGACGGTGAAGATCAACGGTTTACATTTTGCAAAAAATAGTCTTGATATGCAAACACACTTGAGTGTATTCGTACAATCCGTACACTCGATTGTATTCTAGCCTGACTATATATATATATATATATATATATATATATATATATATATATATATATATATATGCGCCCGAGACAAGTGGTGAAAGATGACATAGCCTCAAGGCCACGACATAGGCATTAATTCCTAATGACCGTTGACATGTTCTCCCTTCTTTCTTTCTCCAATTAATCTTGGAGTAGTAAAGTCCAAGCTACAACCAACGATAGGGCACATAGCTTGCAAGTGGCAAAATTAATAAACAGGACGTTCACACAACTCCAGTTGTTCCGTACTGTCAAGAAGGAGAGAAACATGAAGATTTCTTTTGGCTGGTATGACCGTGACAGGGGCGGAATCAGAATTTCACAACTGGGGGTTGAATTGCAATTAATGGCTATTATTTGGAATGGAGGGAGCTGAATGTAACGTACAGAATCTTTTTATGTCAAAAAGTCACAATAGGGATTCAAACCCGAGGCTACTTACCATATACCTCCTTCCTTTACCACTCCACCAACAGGTTTATGCTTCTTTCACTACCGCAAACATTGTATATATACTAGTTCTCTAACATTAAGCTTTTGATTTTTGGGGGAGGGAGGGGGGCTACAGCCCTAGCACCGGTAGCCCCCCTAGCTACGCCCCTGGGCCGTGATGAAATACAGACAGAAACAGGACGCTCACACCCCCTGTTGTTCCATACTTAGGGCCCGTTTGTTTGGGCTGTGTTTCAGATCATTCAGTTCCAACTAGCTAGTTTTTTACAAGCTGTAGAAATTCTGAGAAAACTAACTGCGCCCTGAATGGGCGTTGTCCACTTTCCATTTTTCTGCAACTGCTAGCAATACATGCAGGTTCTCATACAAACAATCCTCAGGCGGTGATCTACTGCTGTGATGTCTGCAAATTATTGTATGTCTACGCACAAAGTAATCTGGTTACTGCATCAAATCAAATAGACACGTCAGAGTTACATTAAACCAAACGAAATAGTTATCGTTTAAATTCATGACTTTTGTTTTCGTGTTTCGAAAGTGAACTTTGGGCTTTGGTTTTACTTCCAACCAAACGTACCCTATACTAGATTTTCAAGAATCCTGCTATGTCATCCTGTATTTTCAAAATAGTGTATTGTCAAAATCCCGCAAATACAAATTTTATGTTTAGTTTTCAGATTTGTGAAATACATGATTTAACTTTTGGCAAAAAAACCTAAATGGCACATTTCCCATTTTTTATTCCCTAAATGGCACGTTCTTGAACTCTTATTGCCCAAAATGGCACATTTGCAGACCAATGCGTCCCCTGTTGGGACGCATTGCTCTCTCGAGGGCAATGCGTCCCGAAGCCGGACGTATTGCTTTTAAAAAAAATTGTTATTTTTTTTAATTATGATACCATGTACACCATGTATATTATATATACACATATATATTAAATTGCTAAATTAATATAATCTAAATTAATTTATATACAATTAGCCATATATTTAAAACAATATCTGAAGATAATAAAATAATAACATAATATTATATTTATCAAAACATAATATTTATAAATGTAGATAAAAATATTCAAAATTAATAGATATAATACTAAACTTATATAATAAAGTTTAAATTATAAAAATAAAGAAAATATATACATGTATTTATTTGTAAACTTAGAAGAAAAAAACTAATATAGCAATAAAAATAAGAAAATACTAATATAGAAAAATTATATATATATATATATATATATATATATATATATAATATGATACATAATATCAAAAATATACATATATATACATCATATATATATATATATACATAATATATATACATAATATATATACATAATATATATATATATATATATATATATATATATATATATATATATATATATATATATACAAATACATATATATATACATAATATATATATATATATATATATATATATATATAATATGTATATATATGTATAGGTATATATGTATATATATAATATTATGTATATATATTATGTATATCTAATATATATATAAATATATATATATATATATATTATATATCATATATATATTTATATATGTATATATATATATATATATATCTATATATATATTATACATATATGTATATGTATAATATATATATATATGTATATGTATATATATACATAATATATATAAATATGTATAATATATATATATATATATATATATATATATATATATATATATATATATATATATATATATATATACATATATATACATACATACATAAATATAAATATATATATATATATATATATATATGTGATATATACATATATATACATACATAAATATATATATATATATATATATATATATGATATATATATTATGTATATATTATGTATATCTTATATATATACATAATATATATATATATATATATATATATATATATATAAACATATAAACATTTACATATATATACATAGGGTAGCGATCCAGTGAGAAACATCCTACGGTGAGAGCATGAGAGGCATTTGAATAACTACAAATTAGTAACTATTTTTTAAAATCCAACCGTATAGATGGAAAAAGCATCATTTTATTTAACTTGTCACAAAAAATCATTGCAATCAGACATTGTTTACATGTCCCTATGTACAATATACACTTTTTACATCCAACGATCAGCCTGAAATTCAATATAGAGCGTCGAAAAATATTTGGTTGTTGTAAATGATCTACAAATTGGAAGGTGATAAAATTTTATAGGAAGGTATATATTAAGGTATACTTGTAATCTGTATGGTTGGAATATGGAAAATTGATCTATGTGGAGAGTTATTCAAATGCCTCTCATGCTCTCACCAGATATGTTTCTCACTGGATCATTGCCCTATATACATATATACATATACATATATATACATATATAAATATATACATATATATATATGTATATATATATGTATATATATACATATATATATATGTATATATATATGTATATATATATGTATATATATACATATATATATATATATATATATGTATATATATATATGTATATATATATATATATATATATATATATAGACACACACACACATATATATACACATATAGATATGTATATATATATTATTTTGCTATATAATTATTTTCTTAGTTTTGATATTAGTATTTTTTATTTTTATTGCTATATTAGTTTTTTCTTCTAAGTTTACAAATAAATACATGTATATATTTTCTTTATTTTTATAATTTTAAACTTTATTATATAATTTTGGTATTATATCTATTAATTTTGAATATTTTTATCTACATTTATAAATATTATGTTTTAATAAATATAATATTCAGTTATTTTTTATTATCTTCATATATTATTTTAAATATATGGCTAATTGTATATAAGTTAATTTAGATTATATTAATTTAGCAATTTAACATATATATGTATATATAATATACATGGTATACATGGTATCATAATTAAAAAAAATTAAAAAAAAAATTAAAAAAGCAATGCGTCCGGGACGCATTGCCCTCCTGTGGGGGCAATGCGTCCCAACCAGGGATGCATTGCCTCCCGAGAGAGCAATGCGTCCCAGCAGGGGACGCAGTGACCTGCAAATGTGCCATTTTGGGCAATAAGTTCAAGAATGTGCCATTTAGGGAATAAAAAATGGGAAATGTGCCATTTAGGTTTTTTTGCCTTAACTTTTTTCAGGTCTACGGGCCAGCCACATCTGGATTTTGGCGTCCGAGAGAATTTTGATGGAAACTAAAATGCGGGATTAGTATTATGTTCGGAAATCCCGAGATCAATGCCGTTTTTGGAATCCTGTAAATCAAATATAAATTTTTCTAGAAATGAATGTCAAAATACAATCCAATACAGCAAAATTTAGGAAAGCAAACATGCCTATAGTTTCAAGGAGCTGAGCTGAGAGCTGAAACCATTGCAAGTTAATGATTAGCTATTCTTTTTTGTGTTCCAACTACTACGGGAGGACATAGGGAAGGAGAAGGAAAGGGACCGCAAGAAACGGGTAGGCATGGATCGATATGAGCAATGTCGCCGGAGGCTAGTCCTCAGCTGGATAGCACTCCTGTCAGCGGCGGCGGCTCTGGTTCACGGCCAATCAGGTGCAATCTCTCCTCCTGCTTCTCTGTTACAGTTTCTCTGAATATTGTGCATTCTGTTCCTGAACTTCCATCTCTCAGACTTCCTCAACATCGACTGCGCAAGGTTACGCTTACAATGACACCCGCACGGGACTCTTCTACACATCGGATCACCAGTACGTCACAACGGGCGAGATCCACAAGGTTTCCAGCCTGTACCAGTCCCAGCCGGCCTACTTCACACAGTCCTAAGACCTCCGGAGCTTCCCGGCCGGCATACGCAACTGCTACACACTCCCCGTCACACCGGACGGCAAGTATCCTACGTGCCTCACTCATGTTTGGCAACTACGACGGCAAAGACCAGCTACCACAGTTCGCGGTCTACGCCGGCGTCAACTACTGGTACTTCGTCACGGTAATTACTACTAAAAATAGGTTACTACTAAAAAATAGGTGTAAAAAAACCAAAATGTAAGTTTCACCATTAATAATGGCAAGTTCTTCATCTTAATTCTTAAAATGGCACATTTGTAAGGTAATACGTCTCCACTGGAGACGTATTGCTTTATGCGAGGGCAATACCATACATTGCTCCGCGGCAGAGCAATACATCCCGGCTCAGGATGCATTGCCATGTGGTGGGGTCAATACACCTTGGAGCGGGACGTATTGCTGTGCGAGAGAGCAATGCGTCTCCGAGCCGAACGCATTGGTCTCACCGCAGAGCAATGCGTCCAGAGTCGGGACATATTGCCCTGTTGTAGGACCAATATGCCCGGCTCGGAGACGCATTGCTCTCTCGCATAGCAATATATAACATCCCTGACATTGGTTATGTCATAATCCTAGAAGTTATTTACTTAAGTTATTTATAATCTTATTTTAATCTTTTGAAAAGTAATTAAGACTCAAGGAGATTTAATTTTAAAGTTTGAGCTTATTTACAAAATGTTTGTGCATTATATGATAGTTTGAGTGTAAATTACAATTTACCCAAGATGAGGGGTTATATTGCAATATGTCACATTTTTAATGTGCCTCAAGTACTTTAGCATCATAAGAGAGAGATTTATGCTAAGGGGTGGCTTGTGGAAAGCCTAAGTTCCAAGTTGGAGCTTGTTTGAATAATTTTGTGCCTTGTGTACCAATTTTGGTGCAAATTGCAGTTTACCCAAAATGTAGGGTTGATATGCAAATTACTACCTCTAGAGTGTCCCTACTCTCTCTTAGCATCATATAGAGGAGAGATAAAGAAAGAGGCACCATGTTTGAACCATATTTGAGTGATGATATTCTTGGTGATGGAAAGACCAAGAAGAGTTGTATATTTGAAACCCTAAAATGAGTTGTATTGAGTTGTAGAGCTTATATGGGAGTGTCTATCGATCAAGAACCATAGAGGATGTCCCGTATCATTTTTTAAACTCTTGGGAAAGGCCATGATGAGTTAAGCACCTCAATCAGGTGATGGATATCGGATTACAACTTTCCTTTGAAAAGTTGAATTGGTTTGTGAATAAAGTGATGTTGGGTTGAAATATCTTGTTCAACAAGATAACAAATGGATGAAATCTTATCCCTATATTATCCCCAAGAGTTTTTCCTGTCAAGATAAATATGTGTGCATGCATGGACACATGTCAACCCATGCATGGACATGTGTCACTTGGTAGTATAAGGTGATGACACCTCTTATACACTCTCTCTCGTGAGCCTCAATTAAATATACCACTCCTTTCACCTACTAGTAAAACTTTTGGAATCCTACAACTCTTTTTCTCTTATATATCGTGCATAGTAGTTGAGGACCAAGGAGGATCTTGAGCCTTAACCTTAAGGTAAATCCATGGTCATCTTCAACCTTGCTTGAAGTATGAATCTCGAGTTGTGATTCTTCCTTTCTTTTCTTCTTCACCAAGTTCTTATCTATGGTGATTCTTTGCATATAGAGGAGTTGTGAACAAATCTTGGACCTTTGATAAGTTCATCTTCAACCTTGGGAAAGTGAAGCTTTGGAACTTGGAACTTTGAAGTTGTTCTTAAGGCGGGTTATATAATTCAAATCCAATCATGTTATTATTCACCTTCAATCTTGATATACTTGTTGATCTACTTTCAATTTCAAATTTTCTTGTACGATTGATGATTCCATGAGTTCTAATAGTAGCATAGGACTGTTGTCCATGAACAAGAGCAGTAAGGGATGAAATTTTAGAGCTTGATGATGATGACATCATCATGGCACAAACTGATACCGGGTTGAGGCACCTCTAACCCGATATGGTAACGAAACTCAATATGGTGATATGAAATCCGTTATACCTTGGAACCCCACATCCCTATCATGTTGTACATTTGGGTTGGTTGAAAAAGGACTAACCAGTTGTCTAGATTGTCACTCAATACATGGTAGGTTGATACTTTGAAGGTTTGAAAAGGTATGAGCTTAAGGGTCTAACCCGATATGCAAAACCCTACACTTGAGTAACCCGATATAAGTGACACACACAAACCTCTTGGACAATATGGTGGTAAGTACACACCTCTAGAACAATATGGTGATAAGAACACACCTCTTGGACTATATGGTGATAAACACATACCTCTTGGACGATATGGTGGTAAGCACACACCTCTTGGATGATATGGTGGTAAGCACACACCTCTTGGACGATCTGGTGTTAAGCACACACCTCTTGGACGATATGGTGGTAAGCACACACCTCTTGGACGATATGGTGATAAGCACACACCTCTAGAATGATAATGTCATAAGTACACACCTCTTGGAAGATATGATGGTAAGTACACAACTCTTGGACGATATGGTGGTAAGCACACTCCTCTTGGACAATATGGTGGTAAGCACACACCTCTTGGACGATATGGTGGTAAGAACACACCTGTTGGACGATATGGAAGTAAGCATATACCTCTATCCCAATATGGTGGAAGCACCTCAAAACCAATATAGAGGTAAGCACCTCAAATCTGATATACGTGATTGAGTAACACATGAAGTGTGTTATGTCAAATGATACATTAAGATGTAAAGAGTTTAATGCATTTTGATAAGTGTAGGTTAATGTACCTTGAGAAAAGGGTTGAGACAACTTAATAAAGTATGATGTAATCAATATCCTAGTGAGGATGAGAGAGAAACTCATATTTTGTGTGATAATCATTTAATGATAAATGATGAGAGTAAAGAAGTATGATTGAATACTTATGATATCAATATATGCTCCTAATATATGTGGAGCTATGAATTAGGGTTTTGATTCTTGATAATATGAATTTGAAACCCTAATCGGTTAAAAAGGGAAACCCTAACACTAATAATGGGAAGGTTGTATTTCTCTTATATTGCATGGTGATGATATGTACTTGATATTAATTTTATCATGACATACTAACCATGCAGGTATCATGAGATGATGAGCATAGCGAGGTATGAGCTATGATGTTTCATCTGATACAGATTAAATGGGCCTTCTGAGCCATGAGAAATACTTGCGCAACAAGTATAATATATACCTGGGTCTGAGGACCTAGAGGTAATAGTTACCTGATAAGAGGTGACAATGTTCAGTGATGAACTAAGGGTTTGAATACCCAGATCTAGCAATCATGATGATGATAATGCTAAGGGATGAGAATCCCCAATAATGTGATAAGGGGCTGAGATCCCGAGTGTTTTGCATTCAATGTGTTCCAAAGATTATGAAAGTACTTGATAAATGTATTGTTGGATCTTAGATGGGTGATTGGATGCTCTAGGGGGGGGGTGAATAGAACTGAATGCACTTAAACAAAATTCATTAGACCTTCAAGATATATCACAAGATAAGGTTGTTAAAAGGTAATTTGAGTGCAACTAAAATATGCATAGAAAGGATGAGAGAGATTGATAAAACACAAGTAGACAAGCTATTTAGAGTGGTTCCAAACTTCAAACTAGAAGTGAGTCAGTCCACTTACCTAGAGAGGTCAACCTCTAGGATTTCTTAACCTTGCACCTTCATTATATTCATTATAAGAGATACAATACATGACCACCAAAGGACTTACCTATCCAATACAAAGAGTCTTCAACCTTACTAAGGGCTTACCCACTTTGTAAGAGTCTTCAGCCTTCTTCCAAGGACTTACCTACTCTTGCACAAGTCTTTAGCCTTCAAGGGATTACCCACTCTTCTTGGATCTTCAGCCTTTGACTTCACCTTCACTCAGAGAAGCTTCACCAAGGACTTACCCACTTGACCAAGGAGTCTTCTACCTTCACCAAGGGCTTACCCACTCTTGCTCCAAGTCTTCACCCTTGATCTTCACCAAGGGACGCCTTCCCTTGTTCTTCTTCACCTCTCTTAGCCAAGAGAGAGAACCTTCATCTTCATGGTTGAAAAGAGAGATGGGGAGGTGGTGGAAGTGAGAGCCTCACAAGATATACATGTAGGACTAGCTCTCTTATAGATTTCCTAATCACTCTAATGAATGTAGCAAGTGATTAAGATTAGAGAGAGAGAGGAGGATGTAGGAAGCACTCAACTATAGAATAGGAACCTCACATAGAGTTTTGCATTGAATGCTCAACCTTGTAATGAAGCCCAAGGGGTCCTATTTATAGCTTGGGATACCTCTTAGCCTTTGGGAACGCTTAAGAATGAAAACTAGTCATTTTGTGGCTTGCAACGGATATATTTTCACTTGTTGCAACCCCACAACAGCTAGAAATACTTTTCTACACTTTTCCATACAGTGCAATCGGTCAAGTTTCTATAAAGGTAACTCAGCCGATCCCACTAAAAGATGACCAATTTAGGCCATCAGTCAAGTTTGTCCTGGGGTAACTCGACCGATTCACTTAAATTAGTTTTGGTCAGTAGAGGGATTGGTTGAGTTCTGTGAAGTGTAAACTCGACCGATCAAAAGTCATTTTTAAGATCCAATCAGGATCGGTCGAGTTTGCAACTCGACCGATGAACAACTTGATGTGAATTTTGGAAAATGGCTTTTGAGTGCTTAAATATTTGATCTAAGTGCTCCTAATTTTTTTCTAAGATTAATTACAAGTCATACAATCATTACAAGTGATTTACAACATGATTCTAATAGATTTACATCATATTACAAAAACGTGCACTTGTATTGACTTTGAGTTGTCTTTTATCCAAGTTGAGATGCGCAAGTTAGGGCATATGGAGTGTGTTTATACCTAATCTAAAATCACTCAAGTAGAGACATTATTCACAATTAATTGAAATGGTTTAGTCATCATCAAAGCAATGGTTTAGTCAATTTAGACATTGAGTCAACATTCTCCCCCTTTTTGAAGATGACAAACCATTCCATAAATGTATTGAAAGAATTTAAGTAATGTCATACCTTTGGAGAAACCTAGGGGTTTCAATAGAATGGAGTTCATATGCTCCCCCTCAATTGATGATAGTGGAGTTCTCATACTCCCCCTCAAGTGATGTTATTTCTCCTTCATGGTTAGCTTTCATAACATTTATAGAATATTATGTCTTCTACTCATATATGTTCTACACATATGTGTCTTCTCCCATTTACCTTCTCCCCTTTACATGGGCATGCTTATCCTCTTCATGTAAGACATGTCTTCTCCCTGTTTTGTCAAAAGAAGATATACCTTTCTCCCCCTTTGTCATTTCAAAAAGTGGGGGTATGAAGAAATAAGAAACACCACTTGTTAAGAGAAAGGAGATAACAAAAAGTTATATAATGAGAGTAGAAGAGCACGAATAGGGGCTTGTCCAAGCATAGAAAGAAAAATAAGTTAAAGCATGCACCTGAACAACCCAAAATGATAGATAAAGTGCTGCAGAAAAACAATAAGTCACAATGTTGACCCTCAAGATGACAGAATTTGCCCAAAAAGTATTAGGGCTCATGGAGTAGCAATTTGTTTTGCTCAGAAGGCCGTTTCTGCATTAAAAACACTAGTCTTTCACCAAAAATTGAAACTGGAGCAAAAGATGTATGAAATCCAAAAAATGCTCCAATTTCTACATATAATGTAGCCCTATGTACCCTACATCACAATGTTATGCAAGAAACTCAAGATATTATATATGTAATTCAAGGAACAAGCTTGATCATGTATGAGACAAGATGCAAGCATAGCATATAGTGAAATACCACTAGATGAGCAAATATACCAATTATAAACAAGGTTAGAACTACATATATGTGAAATACTAGTAGATGTTATCATAGGTTAGGACTACTAGTAGGATCTAGTAGGATCTAGATCATAGCAAGAGATACCAAAAGATACACAAAATAAAGCAAGCTATGAGTAGATGTAGAGATATATCCAAACAAAGAGATATGCAATTTTAGAAGCATGAAAGGATATAACTCACTATCAAGTATGCATCATTACCAAAAGATGATCACCACTAAGAACCTCAAGGTTGTATCACAACAAGATATATAGATGTAGCAAGTTTGAGAACAATGAAAGCAATTTAAGACACAACCAAGAGATACAAAGAGATCGTCATCAAAACCTACAAAACAACTCAGAGCAAGTAATTGTAAGATATAGATATACCAATTTAGAACAATTAGAAAGATAGAGTTGTAAGAAATATAGGAAATTTAAAGCATGGCAATATGAATATATAAAGGTACCAAAAGGGAGTGCCAAAGAATAAAGCAATTGGTTGAGAAAATCTAGTTGAGAGGGAAATTCTCATCCAATAAGCCAAATGTATATTCTATGCACAGAGTTGTCGGTTGAGTTCTGTGTATTGACAACTCGACTGATGACAGTTGTTGGCAACACCCATTGGTGCCTATCGGTCGAGTTTCAAATAGGACAAACTCGAGTGACAAAGCTACTATCAAAAAGCACATATATATCATAAAAACATATTTAAAGGCATGCTAAAAATACAAACTGTATCCAAATATGTGTAAGCAAGTTAGTAATGCACTATAAAAGCATCAGGAACAGGTTTTGAGCAAGAGTATGAAGAGAAACACAAAATACCACTTTTGACTCAAAAACCATATGTATAGTGCACACTATCTTGACAAACACAAGTTAGGATCAGTTATAAGAAAGAAAAACATTACCTTTGTTCTTACCATTGCTTTTCCACTTGTTTTCACCTCATACACATCTCACCTTTCTTCGTTCATGTGGATTGAGAAGTCAATTTGCAATTCAATAGCTCAAGTCAACCCATTTGTACGTACCTACAAGAAGAAAGATGAAATGGTCCCCAATCATGTTTTTGGGTCTGGAGGGGTTAGCTTATAAACCCAAGTCCTATTTCTCTTGGGTGCTTTCCTAAAGGGACAACAAGTAGAATAATGACCAATTTCATTGCAATAGTTGCATGTGCCCATAGTCTTAGAACTAGAGGATTCTCCATGGAATATTGAAGGTCCTTTACCTTTATTGTTCCTTTGACTACTATCATATCCTAAACCATGTCTACCAATTTGTTTAGTAGTATGGTGTAGGATGTCATTAAGACTCTTTTTACCAACTAAGAATCTTTGTAAAGAAGATCTCAAATTATGATTGTCATGCATAACAGAAGTAATAGTCGAATGATTGATATTATCTCTAGCATGCAAAAGATCATTTTCTAAGCAAAGAGCTTTAGTTAAATAAGAATATCTACCAATATGAAGAGAAGAAACATTATTCTTTCTACTAGTAGAACTAGAACAAGATTCAAGCACATTGATTTTAGCAAGCAAGGAGGCATTTTTTGTTTCAAGCAAAGCAATCTTAGAAAGATAAACACCATTTTCAGATTCTAATCCTTGCAAAACAAAATCTTTGTCCTTGTTTTCAGATTTAAGAACATCAATATCATGCATGAGAGAATCAACAATTAAAGTATGCTCTTCATTTGAACTATTCATAAGAGGTTGAGCTTCTAGAAATCTAATCTTATCAAGCAAACTAGAATTTTCAAGTTTAAGAGAGTCTACATGGCTAAGACAAGCATTTTTGTCATCAAGCAAGCAAGAATTAGCATGTTCAAGATCATCTAATTCTACATGCATATTATCAACAATTCTAGCAAGCTTTTTCCTTTTCTTTTTAGAAGACTTAAGAGAGGCACGAGTAGCATTAATGATAACAATTAAAGGTTCTTTATCTAAAGAGTTTAGATTTACCTCATTTGAGTCTTTTATTGTAGAAGCCATAAGAGCAAAATGACATTCTCCTTCTTCACTAGAGCTTGAGCTAGATCCTCAACTTGAGTCTTCACTTGAGCTTGAGTTGGAAGAGTCACTTGAGCTTGAGTGCCAATTCTCCTTCATCTTGTACTTCTCTTCTCTTTTCTTGTGATGATGGGTCTTCTTTCCTTGTAGACAGTCTATCTTGAAGTGACCCTTCTTTCCACACTTGAGGCACCAGATGGAGGAGGAATTCTTTCCTTTGTAGAATCTACCCTTGGAGTACATGGCATCTTTTTCAACATGAGAGGATGGAGTGGCTTGTTCCATAATAGCTTCAATTTGAGCCTTTATTTCAGACTTCTTCATTCTCTTTATCTATTTCTCCTCGTATCTTTCAACTTCTTCTCTTTTGTCAAGTGTGACTTCATGGGCTTGTAGATTTCTAATGAGTTGTTCAATAGGAATATCCTTAAGAGACCTTGCTTCTTCAATTGAAGTCACCTTGGATTCCCACCTCTTCAGAAGAGTTCTAAGGATCTTTAGGTTGATCTCTCCTTTAGACACAGGATGGCCTAGAACCACAAGACCATTCACAATGGTGTTGAGCCTATGATACATATGAGCTATCTTCTCCTCCTTTCCCATCATGAAGTTCTCAAACAGCCCGTTGAGCATGTAGACTTTGCTTTCCTTCACTTGAGTTGTCCCCTCATAAGTGATGCATAGCTTTCTCCATACCTCATAGGTTGTTTCACATGTAAAAATCCAGTTGAAATCAGTGAGGGTCATGGAGGTATAGAGGATGTGCATGGCTCTAGCATTCAAGGTTGCTTTCTTCAAGGTAACCTCATCTCATTCTTCAATCTTTATCTTTGGTAGCTTGTATGGGTTGTTAACCATTTGCCACATCTCAAGACTTGATCCTTGGATGTATAATTGAAGCCTTCTTCTCCAATAGAGGAAATTTCTTCCATCAAATATTGGAATGTTGATCAAGTATCTCCCTCCTTGGTAGTCACCCATCTTCTCCTACTTGTTGAAGTATCCTTGGAGAAGCCCGCTCTGATTCCAATTATTGGATCCTAAATGGGTGATTGGATGCTCTAGAGGGGGGTGAATAGAGTTGAATGCACTTAAACAAAACTCATTAGGCCTTCAATATATATCACAAGATAAGGTTGCTAAAAGGTAATTTGAGTGCAACTAAAACATGCATAGCAAGGATGAGAGAGATTGAGCAAACATAAGTAGACAAGCTATTTAGAGTGGTTCCACACTTCAAATTAGAAGTGAGTCAGTCCACTTACCTAGAGAGGTCAACCTCTAGGATTTCTTAATCTTAAACCTTCATTATATTCAATATAAGAGATACAATACATCACCACCAAAGGACTTACCTATTCAATAAAAAGAGTCGTCAACCTTACCAAGGACTTACCCATTTTGCAAGAGTCTTCCGCCTTCTTCCAAGGACTTACCTACTCTTGCACAAGTCTTCAGCCTTCAAGGGATTACCCACTCTTCTTGGATCTTTAGCCTTTGACTTCACCTTCACTTGGAGAAGCTTCCACCAAGGACTTACCCACTTGAGCAAGGAGTCTTTTGCCTTCACCAAGGGCTTACCCACTCTTGATCCAAGTCTTCACCCTTGATCTTCACCAAGGGACACCTTCCCTTTTTCTTCTTCACCTCTCTTAGATAAGAGAGAGAACCTTCATCTTCATGGTTGAAAAGAGAGATGGGGAGGTGGTGGAAGTGAGAGCCTCATAAGATATACATGTAGGACTAGATCTCTTACAAATTTCCTACTCACTCTAATGAATGTAGCAAGTGATTAAGCTTAGTGAGAGCGAGGAGGTTGTTGGAAGCACTCAACTATAGAATAGGAACCTCACATAGAGTATTGCATTGAACGCTCAACCTTGGAATGAAGCCCAAGGGGTCCTATTTATAGCTGGGGATGCCTCTTAGCCTTTGGGAACACTTAAGAATGAAAACTATCCGTTTTGTCACTTATATCAGATATATTTTCACTTGTTGCAACTCCACAACGGCTAGAAACACTTTTCTGCATTTTTTCGTACAGTGCAATCGGTCGAGTTTCTATAAAGGTAACTCGACCGATCCCACTAAAAGACAAGACTAATTTAGGCCATCGGTCGAGTTTGTCCTGGGGTAACTCGACCGATTCACTTAAATTAGTTTTGGTCAGTAGAGGTATCAGTTGAGTTCTGTGAAGTGTAAACTCAACCGATCAAAAGTCATTTTTAAGATCCAATCAGGATCGGTCGAGTTTGCAACTCGACCGATGAACAACCTGACGTGAATTTTGGAAAATGGCTTTTGAGTGCTTAAATATTCAATCTAAGTGATCCTGATTTTGTTCTAAGCTTAATTATAAGTCATACAATCATTACAAGTGATTTACAACATGATTCTAATGGATTTACATCATATTACAAAAATGTGCACTTGTATTGACTTTGACTTGTCTTTTCTCCAAGTTGAGATGCACAAGTTAGGGCATATGGAGTGTGTCTATACCTAATCTAAAATCACTCAAGTAGATACATTAGACTCAATTAATTGGAATGGTTTAGTCATCATCAAAACAAGGGTTTAGTCAATTTAGACCTTGAGTCAACATGTATTACATCTTACTTTGTAGCATCTGTTATAATTCATGCTTGTAACTTGGTTGATGCTAAAAGATATTGTAATGCACCAAATTAATCAAGTGGAACCTTATCATGTAGTTTCCCTAGCCATAGATCCATTCAGTATTAGAATTTATTGAATGGTGAAACGAGTTTAACTCAGAGAATATATTTTTGAATATATGGGGGTAATGGGGGAAAATATCCTTACGTTCAAATAGGGATTGTTGTGTGATCTCCCTCATCTTCATAAGAGTATGGCTATATGCCATGACTCAATATTAATATATTGGGGTTGTTGTGTGATCTCTTTGAAGAGAGTGCATGTTGCAGCTGTAACTCTATAACGAAGATGCCACTATTCCCTGGAAAGTTAATTGCAGTTTGACATCTGATGTCACTACTAGTGGTCTCGTACTGACTGAGATGGGTGATGTGACCTCCCTCTATCACACAGACAATGAAATGCCATGCGAAAATGTGCGGAATGGTTATAAACATTGTATTACCAAAACCACAGGTTAATTAAAAACGATTGCAGAAAGCAGATGAGAAAGGAACTATTACATCTAGATCCACATCCTGCAAGGAAACATGTTATATAAATATACATAAACTTGATACATGTACACATCTCATAGGATCTAGCTGTCCCGTAAGCACAAGAGTTCACCACTTGTTTAAATACAGAACCGGCCACATCAAGCCAACAGTAGGATAATCAAGATACATCAACTATACATCGTGAAACCTCGTCAAAATGCTTCCAAGGACTTGAGAGTACAGGGATGACTCTAAGACTCTACTACAAAACACCCAACAAAGCAGCAGTAGATCCAACCTTGCTTTCTACTATTCTTCTTGCTGCTCAGTCGCAACCTCACAACCACCACCACGTCTAGCTCGATCACCTAAAAAGGTTTTAAACCAATGGGGTGAGACACACAGTCTCCGCGAGAAACATAACCCCCGCCAAAACTATAAAACCTCAAAGGAGAGATAGAATAGATAAAATAGGTAACTGATATAAGCAGATCGTATATGAGCATCATACTGAGCAGAGCTAACTTACTATAACTCCTTACCGAAATATTTAGGAAGCATATGCACAGATAATAACATGGAACATGATTGACAAGACAAGTCTAATAATATATGAGGAACACATAATTAACTTTCAAGATATAACCAGGGAAACTATACAAACAAGGCCTCAACCAATGTTCTGTGTTTTTCCCTAAGCAATATATACTATACGGCTGGATTACCATTTATTATGCCCTGAGGAAGTGAGTCATACCACTCGAATCCAAACCAACCACCGCTAGGTCACAATCGATTTCCATACAAGGTCGATGGGAGAGCCGGATTCCACGACCTCACTTCCCTTGTGGTCAGTACACAAGAACCAACAAGAAAGACCACAGTCTCATGCTTATGTGGCCTCAGCCACACAAGGTAAGGCTACCCTATGCTTATCCCACCTTGGTACAGGTATCAGCACTAGAAAACCGAGCCGCGGTCCTGTTCACCGTGCTCCATCATCACTGAGCCATGGGTCTGTTCACCATGCTCTATCACATATCCTGAGCAATGGGCCTGTTCACCATGCTCTAACCACACTGAGCCACGGGCCTGAAACCGTGCTCTAAACATGCACTACTACTTAGGGCATAGGTGCACCCCAAATATTCAACAATATGTGTTCCAGGTTAAACCTTAGGAGAACCTATTCCACTATCACCAAACTCCTGACGATGATGGATCTATGGCTAGGGCAAACTTCATCAAAAGTTCCTCTGTAATTAATTATTGCATTTTAAGTGGATTGCAAGATTCAACCAAGTTATGTAACATGCAACTATAACAATAATGAATAAACATAAAACACATTATCTTATGTTACATTGTCACTAAGGCCTTCAGTGCCATCAACATCATCCTGATCCATCATAAGGATCCAACATCACATGTTACCACTTGGCCTCTTGCCAATCATCTAGATCCATCTCAAGGATCAACATCACAGGGACTCAATCCCATCATCAAGGCACACATTGCCATCCCATGGGTAACACCCATCATATATTATTGGGTTCATCATAACCCTTGATGTTCAACATCATATCGTCGCAATGCCATCACTATGGCTATTACCTGATTTCATATCCATACACATGAATCCTGCATGGTTAGCATAATCATAGAGAAACAATGGTACTTGTACAAGGAACATTTATAACCATTTACTTTATTATGAGAGTCAACCATGAAAGATAGATGAGTGTATCAAAGCATAGCAAGCATTACGGTTACCAACTGAACACAAGGTACAACCCCCACTAAAGGTGTATCGGGTAAGGAACAACCCTCACCAAAGGTGAAGCGTCTCTCACCAAAGAGTGTAACACCCAACACTACATCGGTTAAGCACGCAATGCTTCACCACCTGTTGTATCGTCCAGCACCCTTCTAGGGCTATAGCCATATCGGCCAACCACTATCACTTAGGTGTCGGGCAGCACCACAAGAAGATATCGGGAAACACCTCCTCAAGACGCCATATCGGGCAACCA
Source organism: Alisma plantago-aquatica (assembly GCA_963693085.1). Taxonomy (NCBI): domain Eukaryota; kingdom Viridiplantae; phylum Streptophyta; class Magnoliopsida; order Alismatales; family Alismataceae; genus Alisma; species Alisma plantago-aquatica. Next base: position 614,635,165 of record OY856415.1, read on the forward strand.
ACTAGGAACCAACCTGTAACGCCCAAGCGTGCAACCTCATATTGGGCGGGCAACTCTACATCGTGCAACCTGCATCGTGCAACGCCCAACGACAGGCAACGCACCTACCGGAGTAATGGGCAACACTACCCAAAAGGATGCCGTGCACAGCAGCAGAGCCATTTTGCCAAGTGCAGCACCCAACACCTGACACAACCTCCCAACATCCAACACAACCCCATATCGTCCAAGGGAACAACTCTAACGTCCAAGCTAGGGCCATATCAGTCAAGGACATATCGCCCAATAGCTAGGGTGAGGATCCATATCGGCCAAGAACCACATGACCTATCGAGCAAGGTACCAACATGCCCCATAACGCCCAACACAGACCATCTAACACCCAAGGCACATCCCTATCAGCCAAATCATATCGCCCAAACTCAACCCTAGAAAAGGGATATCGGGCAAGGGTCCAAAGGTCGTGACGGGTTGGTCATCTTCAACCTCAAGACTTCCACCAAGAAACTCTAATAGGGCAAGAGAGTTGGCTCACCTCTCAACAACCAAGTGAGAGGGGTTTTGCACAACTTCGATCACATATTGGGCAGCAAGGTCGGTCATCCCATACCAACCAACTTTCCAACCCCAACTAGGTCAAGACCAACCAAAGGCTCACCTCTCAAGTCTGTGGTAAGAGAGGGGTATTTCCCAAGCAACTAGAGCATAGACTCACCTCTCAACTACTAAGGAAGAGAGGGGTTTTGCCTATACCACCAGAGCTCAAGCTCACCTCTCAAAACCAAAGGGAGAGAAAGGGATTTTGCCCCAAGAACACACCACATGCACCATGGATTTAGGAGAACCCTAGGCTCACCTCTCAACAACTAAGAGAGAGGGGTTTTGCCCAAAGAACCCAAATCCAACGGTTCGTCCAACAACGTCCAAGAACACATCTAAGCATATAACCATGTCATCATCAATAACATTACTAACAAGGTATGCATGGTCGATCAAGATGACATGTAAACAAGCAATATATAAAGAAGGTAGTATAGCTAGGGTTAGGAGTTATGTAACTCACCTCAAGCTCTAAAGCTCCAAGCTTGTAGCACCACCTCAGTAGGATGTATCGACCACCACCAAGGAAGAAGAAAGCAGCAGCAGCAGCTATATCAGCCACCTCCTCTCCTTCCTTCTTCTCATTCTCAGCCAGCAAGGGAGAGCAAACGGCTAAGGGGCAAAGAGATCCCAAGCAAGAGAAAAGAGAGAGATATATAGAAGAGGGTAAGGGGTAGGAACAAGCAAGGTGTCATCCTCCCTAAGAACACTTGTCCATAGCCTTTGCCACCTTGCTAGCAACAAGCACCAAGTGTCCATAAGGGGTGACACAAACGATGCTAGGTGGAGGGGTGTGTGTCACCCAACATGGCAACCCCTCACACCCACCATCACCCTCTGGTCGATACACCTCCCTTGTCCGACACACCATGGCAAGAACAAGGAACCAAGCTCTCCTTTGCCCGACACACTCGAGCAAGGAGGAAGGCCTTCAAGCCCAACAACAAGCCCAAGCTTAAACAAGCTCAAATGAGGCCCAAAACAACTCAATCAAGGTGCCCAACCCATCCTCTCAACCCTAGAGGATGCAAGGAGAGAGAAAGATATCTCTCAAGGTGACAAACTTGCACACCAACCCTAGAACTTGGGTAATTTGCAAGTTGCACCTCAACATCTCAATAGAGCACAAACAAACCCTAATCACAACTCAGGTGATTAGCCAAGCCTCTAAACATAGGATTTAGGCAAAGAAAATAGGGCCAGCCCAAAATGGAGGTCAGGGTCCTTACAGGCGAGGTCTTGGAAGCTGACTCTTCCTTGAACCTTGTTTGGTACTGATGCTTTTCGTAGCCATGGTCGGTTGGAGCATGAGCGGTATACCTCATCTCCTCAGGGCATAAGTGTGATTGTAAATATGTAATCATTTATGTAGCATATTTAATTAAGTATTGAATATAGAAACATTGGTTGGTGTTACACTACTTTTATACTTTTTAAATTGATAGATGTTATATGTATTCTTCACATTCCTTAAAAAGTGAATAGATGATTTATTGCTCTATCATAGATAGCTGCATTGCTTTAAAAGATGATATTACTCTGTTCTGCTTATAAACAATTATTAATCCTGATTATTAATATATATGATCCTCTACTTAGTTTCATATTGTTTAACTGTGATAATAATATTGTTGGCAGAGAGTTATATCTCTCGTTGGGACTTTTGTCTCACCCCGTTGGTCCCAACATTTTTAGGTGGACGCAGACAAGGAGGTAGAGACCGTATTGTAGAGGGAGGAAAACAACAACAGGGACAACAGTAACAACTCAGGATGCACTACTACAGAAATAGCATTCAGTGTCGCTTTTCTGGGTGTCGGTTATTTAGGAAAATCGATGCATATAATATTAGACGTCGGTTATTTATGCAAACCGACATCTATATTCAAAGACCAGCCAGACACGGGTACCACTTTGTATTCAGCGTCGGCTGGTTATAACAGACCAATGCCTAAAATTGCCCGCGAAATCCAATTTTCGAGCGAAAACATTTTAGGTCACCTGCAGCGTCATTTTTTTAACAATTCACCGACGCCTATTTAAAATGAAAATTTGCGTGAAATGTCCCACTTTCAGTGTCGGTTATCCTTCGATAACCGACGTTGATAATGGTTCACACCAAATAATTTAGGGTAAAGGTTATCTAGTTGGGCGTCAGTGTTTTACTATCAACTGACGCTAAATCATAATAGGCGTCGGTTTTGTAGATAACCGACACCGTTGACCAACTTAATAAACCCGATCACCCGGCTCTTCCCCCTTTCTTCCTGTTTCATCACGATATTGCTGTGCTGCTGCTCACCGCCGCTATTATTGGTGCTTCTCCGCTCGTCGCCGCCACTACTGCTGGTGCGCTGCTACTGCTGGTGCACCTCTACTCGCCGCCGCCGCCGCTGCTGGTGTGTCGCGCACTGCTCTGCTCATTCCCGGTGCCACTGTTGTTCACCGCCCGCCGCTCTGCTCTCTCTTCTTCCACCACCACTGCTGCCGCCGCTCACCGCCGTGCTTTCCACGCTAGCTCCATGTAGCCCTACCGCTTTGGTTGCTTCTCCCTAGCTATTTACCAACAGCAAGCACGACCATGGCTGTGTTGGCCTACCACGGCCGTGATGGACAGCACGACCGTGGTAGGCCAACACAACCACAACCGTGCTTGCTGTTGGTAAGGATATGAACAAATTTTTATGTAATGCTTTATGTAAATCCTAGGATATGAACAATTGATGAAACCCTAACATCAATTGTGATGAAACCCTAACATTAATTGTGATGAAACCCTAACATGTACATATATATTATTGTGTTTGTTGGCCTAGAAACCCGTCCAAGATTTACTCATTAGGAGTAAATCTTGGATAGTCCCTGGTTTGGGATTGTTCTTGAACACCTAATCTCACTTAGGATGTAAGTGTATAATGTGTATTGGGTTTTCGAGAAAATTTCGGTAGCATTTCCCCGTTTGTTCTCTAAGTACATATGTACTTAGAGAACAGCGGGGAAATGCTGCCGAAATTTTCTTGAAAACCTAATACACATTATACACTTACTAGTGATATTAGGTGTTCAAGGATGGGATAGGTGGTACACATTTATTATATATAAGAATGACATCACATGTGTTTGTTGGCCTAGAAAGTGAACAATCATTGTTCTTTATATTACTTGTACATTGGTATAAATTAGAATGAACAATCACTAAATTATATACTGTTTGTACCTAAATCTTGGATAGGATGTAAGTGTATACCCTAATCTTGTCCTAATATATACTTGTTTTCTCTTTGATCATAGAATGGATAGATCATGGATGTCCATTCGCAATCGCTGCGCCCCAGAGTTTATATCTAGTCTTGATCAGTTTATTAGATTTGCCGAGGAACATAGGAAAAAACCTACAGATAGGTTCTACTGTTCATGTAGGCATTGCGGTAACAACTTGAAAGTCAACACTGGTGAGGAAATCAAAAGTCATGTCATGTGCAACGGGATTGTACAAGGCTATACAGAATGGAACTGGCATGGAGAGATTTCAAACTCGAAACCAGTAGATGTCGATAGCAGTGCTTGGGTGGAAGAAGAAATTGCCTCCGATGACGTAGATGTGAACGAACCAGTTCCAGTAGACATCGTTGATGCGATGTTGGATAGTTGTAGGGTAGAGCACACCGATCCACCTCCTATCTTTAGAAACATTGTGCATGATGCCGAGATACTATTATACACAGGCTGTGCTAAGTTTACGAAGCTTAGCGCTGTGTTGAGATTGTATAAGTTGAAAGCTAACAATAGATGGAGCGACAAAAGCTTCACTTCATTGTTGACTTTGTTGAAAGAAATGCTTCCTGAAGGAAACGAGCTGCCAATCTCAACATACCGGGTAAAGAAAATGTTGTGCCCAATGGGAATGGAGGCCAAGAAGATACACACATGCCCGAATGATTGTGTATTATTTCAAAAGGACTATGTAGATTTGAAAGATTGTCCAAAATGTGGTGCGTCACGGTATAAATTGATGACTTCGGGGGAGTCCAAAACTGGTTCTCCTGCCAAGGTGTTGTGGTATCTACCTATAATATCACGGTTTCAACGCTTGTTTGCAAATCTGAAAGATGCAAAGAATTTGAGGTGGCATGCAGATGTTAAGAAAAATAATGATGGGATCCTACGACATGCGTCTGATTCCCCACAGTGGAAGAAGATTGATCTATTGTACCCCAAATTTGGTGAAGAAGATAGGAATCTAAGACTTGGGATTTGTACAGATGGGATGAATCTGTACGGGACATTGATTAGCCAACATAGCACTTGACCAGTCATGCTTGTTATATACAATCTTCCTCCCTGGCTGTGTATGAAAAATAAGTACGTTATGCTATCGTTGTTGATATCGGGCCCTAAACAACCCCGAAATGATATCGATGTTTATCTTGAACCTCTGATTGATGACTTAAAGAAACTTTGGGCTGAAGGTGTGATGACCTATGATGCTTCAGGAAGAGAGACATTTCGTTTGCACGCTATGTTGTTTTGCACTATTAATGACTTTCCAGCATATGGGAATTTGTCTGGATATAGTGTCAAAGGAGCTAAATCATGTCCTATATGTGAAGAAAACACTGATTCAATAAGACGAAAACATGGCGGCAAGACTGTATATCTTGGTCATCGAAGGTTTCTTTCAAAATTCTATCTGTATCGTAGGAAGCGCAAAGCATTCAATGGATGGAATGATGAATGGAGTGCACCTAAACCTATACCAGGGGATGTTGTTTATGAAAGAGTAAAAGACATTGTCAATGAATTTGGTAAGAAATCACAATGTAGTATGGCCAGACGGAGTGACAATTCTTCATTCAAGAAGAAGTCAATATTTTGGGATCTTCCTTATTGGAGTTCTTTGACAGTCAGGCATTGTATCGATGTAATGCACGTTGAGAAAAATGTCTGTGATAGCATCATTGGTACTCTGTTAAATATACCAGGTAAGACTAAAGATGGGATAAAATCCAGACTGGACCTACGTGAAATGGGAATAAGGTCAGAATTAACAGAATTACGTGAAATGGGTAATAAAAGAACATACTTACCTCCCGCTTGTTACACGTTGTCTAGAAAGGAGAAGAAAGTGTTGGATCCTAGATGGGTGATTAGATTCTCTAGAGGGGGGGGGGTGAATAGAGCTGAAAGCACTTAAACAAAATTCATTAAACCTTCAAAATATATGACAAGATAAGGTTGCTAAATAGGTAATTTGAGTGCAACTAAATCATGCATAGCAAGGATAAGAGAGATTGAACATGCACCAATTAGACAAGCTATTTAGAGTGGTTCCACACTTCAAACTAGAAGTGTGTCAGTCCACTTGCCTAGAGAGGTCAACCTCTAGGACTTCAAACAATTGCACTCTTATATTCATTAATAAGACATACAACACATGACCCACAAAGGACTTACCTATCCAATACAAAGAGTCTTCAACCTTACCAAGGACTTACCCACTTTGCAAGAGTCTTCGGCCTTCTCCAAGGACTTACCCACTCTAGCACAAGTCTTCAGCCTTGTAGGAATTACCCACTCTTCTTGGATCTTCCGCCTTTGACTTCACCTTCACTCGGAGAAGCTTTCCACCAAGGACTTACCCACTTGAGCTTGAGTCTTCTGCCTTCTCCAAGGGCTTACCCACTCTAGCTCCAAGTCTTCGGCCTTGATCTTCACCAAGGGACTCCTTCCCTTGTTCTTCTTCACCTCTCTTGGAAAAGAGAGAGAACCTTCATCTTCAAGATAGGAAATGAGAGATGGGAAGGTGGTGGAAGTGAGAGCTTCACAAGATATACAAATGGGACTAGCTCTCTTACAGATTTCCTACTCACTCTAATGGATGTAGCAAGTGATTAAGCTTAGAGAGAGAGGAGGTTGTAGGAAGCACTCAACTATAGAATAGGAACCTCACAAAGAGTTTGCAATGAATGCTCAACCTTGGAATGAAGCCCAAGGGGTCCTATTTATATCTGGGGATGCCTCTTAGCTTTTGGGAACACTTGTGAACGAAAACTAGCCGTTTTTTGGCTTGCAACAGATCTATTTTCACTTGTTGCAACTCCACAACGGCTAGAATCACTTTTCTCCACTTTTTCGTACAGTCTGATCGGCCGAGTTTATATAAAGGTAACTCGGCCGAACCACTAAAAGACAAGGCTGAAAGCTAGACTGTCGGCCGAGTTCCTTTGGAGAAACTCGGCCGATCGGTCGACTTTCATCTTGGACCGATCAGTGGATCGGCCGAGTTTCCTAGCTAGAAACTCGACCGAACGGGAATCGGCTGAGTTTGTAACTCGGCCGATTGCAACAAAAATTCCAGAATATATGGATCGGCCGAGTTTGGAATTCGGCCGACAAAATCCCTGTTATGGGTATTTTGGAATTTTCGTATAACCGTACAAATGATGGATTTTTGTGTCCCAATAATTTTTCTAAGCTTAATTACAAGTCATACAATCATTACAAGTGATTACAAAGCAATTCTAAGGTCATTTACATAGAGATCCCAAATTGCACACTTGTAGCTATTTTGACTTGTCTTTTCTCCAATTTGATATGCGCAAGTTAGGGCATTTGGAGTGTGTCTAAACCTAATCTGAAATCACTCAATGTAGAAGCATTAGACACCAATATGTGGAATGGTTAGTCATCATCAAAACAAGGGTTTAGTCAATTTAGACGTGAGTCAACATTGACCTAATTGACCTTGAGTCAACAGAAAGCTTTTTGTGAATGCTTGGTAAATGTTAAGGTGCCACATGGTTACTCATCCAACATTCGTAGATTGGTATCAATGAAAGATCTGAAGTTGATAGGTCTTAAATCTCATGATTATCACACTCTAATGCAACAAATATTGCTCATGGCAATTCGATCTATATTTTCGAAGCATGTAAGGTTTGCAATCACCATACTTTGTTTCTTTTTCAACAGTCTATGCAACAAAGTTATTGACCCTGATACTCTTGATAATTTGCAAAGAGAAGTGGTTGTTACCCTATGTCAGCTTGAGATGTATTTCCCTCCTTCGTTCTTTGATATCATGGTACATATTGTTGTCCACTTGACTAGAGAAGTGAAAATGTTGGGACCCGTTTTCTTGCATTGGATGTATCCCTTTGAACGATACATGAGCGTTTTTAAAGGTGATGTTCGAAACTGTTATCGGCCTGAAGGGAGTATTATTGAAGGTTATGTGGCGAGAGAGGTTATGGATTTTTGCAATGACTTTCTGAGTGGTAATAACACTCATGTTAATGACAAGAATATTGAGGAGGGAAAAGGAATTTTGGGATCACGGGTGAAAGTAATCAGCCGTGAGTAGTTGGAACAAGCTCACTTGTATATTTTACACAACATGGATGAAGTGAGTGTTTATATCGAGGAACATACCAATTTCATCAAGAGACAACATCCTCGAGCAAGTTCAATGTGGCTTGCTAGAGAGCATAATAAGACTTTTACTAAGTGGTTTGAAGATAAAGTCTTACATCAACTATCTCAAACACCAAATGATATTAAAGAAACTATCAAATGCCACACCTTTAAACCAAAACCAAATGTTATGTCTTATGAAGGGTTTGACATTAATGGGTTCACATATTAGACAAAGAGCCAAGATGATAAGAGTGTCATCCAAAACAGTGGGGTCACTCTTCAAGCGTCGACTATGTATTTTGCAAGTGCAAAGGATAAGAGTCCACGTGAAGCTAAAATGTCATATTACGGTGTCATTGAAGACATATGGGAGTTTGGCTACATAGATTTCAGAATTCCTCTCTTTAAATGTAATTGGGTTGATAACACCAAAGGAGTTATAGTGGATGAATTGGGTTTCACTTTGGTGAACTTTGAAAAGATTGGCGAGAAGAGTGAACCATTCATATTGGCATCACAGGCGAAACAAATATTCTATATCGATGATCCTGCAAATGATAAATGGTCGGTTGTTCTTCATGGTAAAAGACAGTTCATTGAAGATCATATAGATGAAGAAGAGTACTATGATAAGTATGATGACTCCAGTCCATTCTCAGTTGGGTTGCCAACTCCACAAAATATTGAAGCTAATGATGACTTATATGTGTGCAAAGATCACAATGAAGGATTGTTAATTGATAAAAGATCACAAATTTAGAGGCATGTATGTTTATAAAAGATCACATTATCTTCTAGTTAATACAAATGCTAAATGTTTGCCTTTTTCTAGTTAATACAAATGTTAAATGTTTGCCTTTTTCTAGTTAATACAAATGCTAAATGTTTGGCTTTTTCTAGTTAATACAAATGCTAAATGTTTTCCTTTTTAATGACATTTTCAGATGGCTAACCATGATGAGCATGATGTCCATGATGAGCATGAAGTCAATGATGAGCATGCTGTCCATGACGAGCATGGCGAGGATACCAATGTAAGTTCTAAAAACATATCATGTATTTCTATAAAATTCATTATCTTCTAGTTATGTCATATATCCCATATTTCTATATTGCGCTAATTCAGTGTGTTTATTTTTGTCAAATTTTAGGTTGATGATGCACATGTACCCACTGAAGCACTAGAGCAACTTGATGCGCAACACCAAACACTTAACAAGAAAAGGGGCATCACTCTATTGAAGAAGTTAATAGTGCTAAGTGGTAGTGGATCCAAATTGGTTGTGGAGTTTGATAATGGAGGAAATGCAATTGGAGTGAACCGCAATAATTTTGTAAACTATCTTGGGTGTGTCACTCGAAGCCATTGTGGTGTTAAGTATGATAATTGGCATAAAGTTCCTCAGGGGAAGAAAGACTTGATATGGAAGGATTTATGCGTGAGTTATTATTATTTGCAATTCTATTTTGTAGATTACAAATTATATTATTTGCAATTCTATTTTTGGATACTCGTTAATAAGAATTCTATTTTACAGAATATGTTTGCATTGGATGAGAAGCTGCATCGTAAAAGCGTGATTCAACGTGCTGGAAAGATGCTTAGGAACTATAGGACAAATCTCAACAGAGAATACATAAAAGATGGTGACAAGAAGAAGAAGTCAGCCCTTGAACAGTGGAACTTCTTGGACAAAGAAGATTGGGACAAATTTGTTGCTTCAAGAAAATCTGAAGAATTCAAGGTATTAGGCGTCACTCCCAATTTAATTAATATACGTTGTATTCACCTATTCAAGATTAACATTTAGTGCTACTAACCAAATCATTAATATGCATACTAACTAGGCCCTCAGTGACGCGCAAAAAGCAAGGCATGCACTGAATGTGCATGACCACACTATGGGTCCAAAGGGCTATGGAAGCGTTTGCCAAAGACTATAGGCGGAGTCTGCTGCTACTCAGGAGTCTGCGACACCCATGCCTCGCCATGATATCTGGATAGCAGGGAGGCAAAACAAGAAGGGTGAAATAAAGAAGCCCGTAACTGCTGAGGCGGCTGCGAAAATGGTAAAATACAACTCTTAGAGCAATCGTTTGAATATTGATTATTTGTGGTGTTAACTTACCAATTTCTATTGATGGTGATTAGCGGGAGCTGTACGAGCAGAGGAAACAAGTCATGTTCATCCCTCAGGGCACAAGGGATGAATTGACAGTTGCTCTGGGTAACCTAGAGCATCCTGGACGTGTTAGGGGTGCAGGCGCACGTGTGGGCATCAAAGCATTCTTTGGGCCATCCCAGCGCAAACCCAGAGTGGGACTTTCACAAGAAGAGGTAACCTATTCATTTTTTATAATGTTACTGCAAAAGGGAATTCAATAATAAGAAGCTAATATTTCTTTTATCCATGTATAGGAGAATAAGAGAGTCGAGGATATAGTTTCTAAGAAGGTCAATGATATAGTTGCTGAGAAGGTCAAGGAAGAAATAGTGCGGTGGCAGTCATCTCAGGCTTCCAATCAGCCTATGGTGACCCACTCTTCTCCTAATGCAAAGACTGCGAGTAATCCTAGAGACCCATTCCCTAACACGTCTGCTGTAAGTATTGTTTATGACATTGTAGCTAGTCTTTTCAAGATAATATGTTTTCAAGATGATATGTATATATGTATAACATTCTTTACGTAAATTTGTAGGCATTGAAGTCATGCCGCTTAAGAATGCAAGACTATGTTGTTGTAGAGGCGCAGGATTACCAGTCCCTTCCTGGGGCAACGTTTCATGGGACTCCAATGCCGCAGGGCTACGTTCATGTGAGCCCGATATGTGTATTACCCGATTGGAGGGAAGCTGCATTGCCATATGCCCACCCATATATTGATACACTTGGTGAGGTAGAAGGCGGGGTGATATTGTGACCCAAAGTAGATGTCATCTACACTACTGAAATTGTAAGATAAATTTACATTACTTTAGATTGTTAATGTGTATATATGAGGTCAACTGATCCGAAATTATATATACAGGTTAAAAAGAAGATACCCGGAGCACCTAGGCCTCCACCTCCACTTCCTGCATTACCAAGTTGGGTTCCAACTGACCTAAAATACCCGTTAGGTCCTTCTTGTAGGGGAATGGCATGTTGGCTACGGGCACATAATATACATTGCCCTATAATTGTTTCTTTAGAAGTAGATTTAGCAGGTCAATCATACGATAGCTCTTTATTTATACAAGATATTATTGAGCTATTTATGTATGATTGGCTGAATACATCAATGATAGAGATATGGATAAGGTGAGATCTTGTTTATACATCCATATACCTTGTGTAAGATCTGGTGATCTGGTTTCTTATATATTAATGCATACGTAATACATGTTTTGCAGCTACTTAGTCGAAGATCAATGCAAACAATTTGCATTTGATCATGTGGGTTTTTTTATTCCATCATTGATTAGTATGGTAGCTAAAGACCCTGATAGTGTTCAACAATATTGTATAGATGCTTTTACAATTTTTGGTCAACAAAAGAAGACGCTAATAATAGCTCCATTCAATGTCAAGTAAGTTTACTTTATTTATAATTTGGACTTAAGAAAATTCCATTTTTATTGTGCATTTTGAGTTATTAATTTTTAACTTTTTTACCTCTAGTGGTAGACATTGGGAGTTACTAGTTATTGTCCCCGGGACATTCACTATTTATTATCTAGATCCTGCGGGAAGTACATTGAACACTACAATTGGACACATTGAGAATGCCATTATTCTGGTGAGAAATATTTCATTTTTATATCTGTTAACATCTGTTATTACATTACTATTTAATTATGCAATTTACTGTGTTACATTAACATGTAGGGGTTTAGATGCATTCAAAAATGCTGGAGGAAATGTCCCAAGGAGAAAGAACCAGCCAATAATTTGGGAGAACATAAAAGTAAGTTCCCGACTCCAATGTATATATTATTTATGTGAACTGTGCTTAGTTTTATTTTTTAATATTTTGTATGTTTCAATTTATAGTGCGCTACACAAGACAACGGCTGGGCATGCACATACTATGTGATGTGATTTATGCAGATGATTATCCGACATGCCGCATTGGATATTAATTCCATACATGAGGTATTATATATGGTCTCATTAGTTAGTATGAAATACATCAATCTTATTTTTATATTATTACTTATATATATACATCATTCTCTTTGCAGATGTTTAAAACTGACCACACTATAGGTAAACGCTTAAAAAATGTACATGCTCCATATACGATGGAAGCATTAAATGAAGTAAGAGAAGAATGGGAAAAAGCCATACAAGCAGTGGCGATTGTAAGATATAATTGGGATGTTGATAGCGATGTTGAATGATATTTTGTAAATGAATATTTCTGAATGTTTATACATGTCTTAATGTTTCTACATGTATTTGAATGTTTCTACATGTGTGAATGTGAGAATTGAATTGATGTCTGAATGTATCGACTTGTGTGAAAAAATATTTGTTGATTTTGTAGGTTTGTGGCCTATTTGTAGGCTGATATCAATGGATGTCGTAAACCTACAGTTCAGAAAACTGAACTGCAGGTTCTCATCCTGCTGACCATCCATAGCAGGCCTGCAAACTGATAAGAAAAAAAAAATTAAAGTATAGGTGTCGGTTATTTATAGAACATCGTCATCAAAGGCCTACAGCGTCGGTTATTAGATAAAAACCGACGCCTAATATGACAAACAACCCGACTGTGCAGGAAAGCACGACCGTGTTGGAAAAGGCGTCACTTATTCGTATAAAACCGACGCCTATAGTACTAAACATGGCCGTGCAGCGAAGCACGGCCGTGTCGTCTGGGAGTATGGCGTCGGTTGTTCAGTTGTTAACCGACGCAGAAAGTGTCCTAGGTGGTGCCCTTTTTTGTGGCGCGAACCCTATAGACGTCGACCAATTATAGATAACCGACGCCTTTAGGTCATATAGGCGTCGGTTAGAAAACTGACGCCGAAGAGTTCGACCTTTAGCGGCGCCCACATAGGCGTCGCTTGAAAACCGTCGCCAAAGGGGGTTAAACAACCGACGCCAAAGGCGTATTCTGTAGTAGTGATGAGTGTGTTGTCTGTCATGTCTTGTAGATAGAAGTCCTATGTGTCGTCTCTGTACTCTCAGGTCCTTGGAATTTAGTACGTAATGGTTTTATAAATGATCTGAGATTTTGGTTTGTATGCCTCGAGGTTTTATGTTTCTTGTGTATATAGTTTGGGAAAAGCAACTAGTATATGATATCCTCAAGATGAGATAGTACAATGTATGTACAATGTGAACCATGATGTGTATGTTGTTTTGGTTCTTCCCTTAAGAGTTTCCTGGCAATGGATCTCTTTGCAAAATGGTTTTAATTTTTAGTGATTTTTATTAATCCGCTGCTACTGGTTATTCCACATCATTACTGTGTGATTTGGATGTCGGTTTGATAGTGATCATTACAAGTTTTGGTATCAGAGCCTAAGGTTCACTGAGTCTACAAAGACATAGGATTAAGGTTGTTGAGTTTAATATAGTGTCCTCCAATTTATCTTATAGTGACTTCTGCTCATATAAGAGAAGAAGTAAAGCTGAAAGATTGTTGGAGCACACGAAGAACATTCTACTGAGAGTAGTGTTGTTGCACCAGGAGGAGGTGTAAGGGAACATGCTAGAGAGGAATCAGTGCTTGAGAATCCCCATCTTGATCAAGCCATGCTAGAAAACCCAACCTTTCATACTCTTTTCAGACAGTTCATGACCACAATAACGCATATGGAAGACTGGATGCTAGCACCAGCACCTAGGGGCCAGTTCCCAATGAGGGACATGGGTCTGGTAAGACGTTTGAGCGGTTACATCAGGCAGGAGCCACTGAATATGCTAGTACAGCTGACCTAGAAGACATAGATTTATGGCTCATTGAGCTAGATAAAGCCTTTGGAATCCTTCGCATCCCAAAAACTGATAAAGTCAGGCATGTTGTGTACCTTTTAAAAGGAAGTGCTGGCCATTGGTAGGCCATTGAAGAAGGGAAAAGACCGGGTTTTGAGGTCAGATGGGAGGAGTTCTGACTTGAGTTTGTCAGTAGATACTTTCACATGACTTATCTGGATGATAAAATCTCACATTTTGAGTGTATTAAACAAGGAACGATGAAGATTAGTGAGTATGAAGCTAAGTTCATGGAGCTTTTATAGTTTTGTCCAGACTTTTTTTGAGGAGTGGCGGGAAGTCCAATGATTGGGACTCCCCGACATCTATTCATTAGCTAAATCATTAATTACAAAAGGCATGAAGTTCAAAGGGAAATTCTGCGAGTAAGAAAACCTATCTACTTGGCCCCTACGAGCAGCATTTGCTACCTCGTGCGCGACCATGTTACATCTACGTCTAACATAATTAAAGCTACAGAAAGAAAAGAAGTGCTTCAGCTGGAGAATGTCGTCCACAACGGAGCCAATGTAGTCCTTTCTTGGGCTGCAACTGTTGCATGCGTGGATGATAACCTTTGCGTCAGATTCCAATTCGATCCTGCTCATGCCCTTTTCTCGTGCCCATACTAGTGCTTCCCTAATCGCAATTGCTTCTGTCAATGCAACGTCGTCCCCCGTCTGCACCTTTACTCCCAGCATCCCCACGACCACCCCCCTTTATCTCTAGCTACAGCAGCAACTCCCGCCTTCCCTTCCTCCCCACATGATCCGTCCACATTAACTTTAACATTCTCCTATGCCGGCCTCCTCCACCCATTCCCAGCTTCCGCATGGGCGCTCCCACTCTCTAGGTCACTGCGCTGCTACTGTTGGCTTCCCATTCCCGCCCGCACGCCATGCAAGCATGGCCCTTCCTCCCCATCTGCCCGGTTCTTTACCATCGCCTTATAGCTATGTAGAAGGTACCCCATGTTCGGAGCACCCTCCTGGAAAGTCCTCATGCAGCGACCCCTCCAGATGGCCGCCATAGCAGCCACGAGTAGGTCCCTCTCACCGGTGGTCGTGTCCTGAAGAGCTGCCTCCATGATCGATTGGATATCTCGATCCTTCCACGCCTCCACCCATTGTCGGGTCTCCCTTGAGGTTTGGTCCCAAAGATCTGTCGCATTCGGGCACCTAAACAGCATGTGAGGTATAGTCTCTTTTTCGGACATACAAAGACTACACGTTCCGTCTTCAATACAGTGCCTGTCAAAAAGCCGTCCCCTCGTAGCCAGCCCTCCGGTACATGCTCTCCATAGGAAATGTGCCGTTTTTGGACTCCATCCATCCTGCCAAACTCTCTTCCAAATACCCTCTCCAACCCGGTCATTATAGCTCCGTGCCTCCTCCACTCCAAGCAGCCCCATCCAGTATGCAGACCTCACTGTAAACTCCCCGATTTTGGACGGCCACCACATCAAAGTATCAGTGGGCTTCCTAATGCTAATTGGGATTGCACTGATCTTTTTTGCAATACTGTCCGGGAAGCAGTCCCTCACCTTGCTCTCGTCCCATCTCCTCCCATCTTCCGTCATGAGCTCCTTGACTTTATAGAAATCCGGACTGCCCTCGTGCTTGAACCGTCTCAGCGTGTCCACTTCCTTAGGAACCCATCTATCCTCCCATATGTCTATGTCACTCCCGTCCCCCACCCTCCACTGAGTCCCTTCCTTCAACACTGCCTTTGCCCCCCAAAGACTCCTCCAAACATGACTTGGATCATACCCCCTTCTCGCCTCCCAAAACGACGTCCTTGGGTAATATCTCACCTTTAGCACCTTGGTAACTAGCGCTCCCGGGTGACTCACCAGCCTCCATGCTTGTCTGGCAAGAAGGGCTTGATTAAAGGTATTTAAGTCCCTAAAACCCAGCCCTCCCTGCCTCTTTGGTTTACAAAGCCTCTCCCAACTCATCTATGAGAGCTTCCTCTCCTTCTCCTTTGCACCCCACCAGAATCTAGCCACCATCCGCTGAATCTCCTCCATAGTTCCTACGGGCAACTGGAAAACGCTCATGACATAGGTAGGTATTGCTTGTGCCACCGCTTTGATGAGGACCTCCCTTCCTGCCTTGGACAATAGCTTTTCGGACCAGCCTTGAAGTTTCCGCCATATTCTATCTTTGATGAAGCTGAACACCTGCTTTTTCGACCTGCCCACCATTGTGGGGAGGCCAAGGTAGCATGCATGACGGTCCACAACCCGTACTCCCAAGAGAGCACGCAGCTCCTCCCTTCTTGTGCCTCGTACCCCCTTGCTGAAAACAACCTCTGTCTTTTGAAAATTTATTTGTTGTCCGGATGCCTGTTCATATTGGCTGATAATTTCAGCTATCTTCAGGCATTCTGCATTGGTTGCTCTCGAAAAAAGAATACTATCATCTGCGAAGAAAAGATGTGAGATACTGGGTGCTCCCCTACACGGCTTAATGCCATGTATATGGGAGTCTCGGACGGCAGTGCTTAACAAAGAAGAAAATGCTTCAGCACATAAAATAAAAAGATACGGGGAAAGAGGGTCACCCTGGCGAAGTCCTCGAGCAGGCCTCATACTCTTGGTCCTATCCCCGTTGACGGCAAACATATGCTGGACAGAGCTGATACAATCCCGGATCTTGTGTCTCCACTTCCCTCCAAACCCCATCTTCTCCATCACAGTGTCAAGGAAACTCCATTCAACCCGATCATATGCTTTGGACATATCTAGCTTTAACGCAAAACTGCCTTTCTTTTTTCCCTTGTCCCTCTTCATGCTGTGAAAAACCTCGTAGGCGATAATAGCATTATCAGTAATCATTCTCCCCGGCACGAAAGCACTTTGGTTCTCGGAAACCAAACTATTCATGAGCGGCTTTAATCTATTTGTCAGCACCTTGGAAGCAATCTTATACATCACATTGCATAAGCTGATTGGCATGTACTCGCCCACTGTTTTTGGCTGCTCGGTCTTCGGGATCAGCACCACAAGAGTTTCATTCACCGCCGCCCAGTCCTGCTCTCCCTTCCACCACCCCTTAATATAATTTGCTACATCCTTCCCTACCACACCCCAAAATTTCTGGTAGAACATTGCCTTCATGCCATCCGGTCCTGGAGCTTTATTTGGATGCATCTGGTCCAGCGCCGTCTTGATTTCCTCATCCGTAATATCTCTCTCTAACTCCTCAACTTGTTCACCTGAGATAGCTCGTCGGACTCCTTTAGTGGCCTCCTCAAAACCCGACGGATGACTAGACGTAAAAAGCTGAGTAAAGTAGTTGACGATGATGTTGTTAATTTCTTCTTCTTTCTGTCTCACCTGTCCCTGCTCATCCTCAAGCTCCTCAATCCAATTCCTTCTTCTCCTATTTGTAGCTTTTTGGTGGAAGTAGGCAGTGTTTCTATCTCCTTCTTTTAGTTCTTTTACTCTCGCCCTTGCAGCCCAATATTCTTCATTTCTTTGCAGCCAATATTGCAGCTCTATAGATTTTTCCTCCGCCTCCATCAGATGTGTATGGTCCGGGGGACAAGCCTGAAGTCTTCTTAGATCATCCTCCAGTTCTTTGATTTTCTTCTGTCGTTTCCCGAACTTTTCCGCAGCCCATTCCTTCAAACGTCCTTTACAGGACAGCATCTTCGTATGCAAATCAGCCTCCCTGCCTTGTTCCCAAACTTCCTTGACTATTGTAGCGCATTCCCCTTCATTCACCCACATGGGTTCAAATCTAAACTGTCCTCTTCCCCTCCTCTTCTTGCTACCCTTGTTGTCCGCTTTTAGAATAATCGGTGCATGATCTAACTCGTGGATGGGGAAGTGGATAACCTTGCAGAATTTAAACAAATCTCGCCATTCAAGCTCCGGCAGGAATCTGTCCAACCTCTCCTTCACAAGTGTTCTTTCCGTCAGCCCCCTTTTCCATGTGAACATGTTCCCCTCAAAACCCACATCAATCAAGTTGCATTCATCAATGATATCCCTGAAGTTCTGAATAAACTTTTCATCCTTTGGCGGGGCCCCTTCTTTTTCAGTGTTCGAAACGATCTCATTGAAGTCCCCGAAGAAGATGACCGGCTCATTTGCCTCATTTTTCAGCCTTCTCATCAGATCCCAAGTTTTAATCTTGCTTTGCTGGTCCGCCCACCCGTAGACTCCAATGGCCCTCCATGTACAGTCAGTAGCCCCGTCCTTTATCAAAGCCGACACATGCCTGCTAGAGTAACTCAGGATTTCCAGCTCTATATCTTTCCACCAGAAACCAATCCCTCCCGCTCGTCCAGTACGAGAGATGCACATCCCATCCGTGAAACCACAGCTTCTTTTGACGTCCTCGAGTTGCTTGTCCATCAGCATAGTTTCCATGACGAAAACTATATTTGGGCGCTCCCTCCAGACCCATGCCCGGAGAGCTCTGCCTGTGTCAGGGTCGCCCAGGCCCTGACAATTCCAGCTAAAGATTTTCATTGTCCTTCGCGGGACTGGACATCCCCAGTCTCCGCTACTTGGGCTGTACCACCCTCTACCATTCCTGCCATGGCCGCTTCAACTGTCCTCTGTCTTTTTTCGCCTGTAGTCTGTGGTGCCTGTTCATCCAAATCCATATCGCAAATTTCCCCACTCCTGACCCTCTTCCCAGCTGCGCTCTCCCACACCACCTCATCCTCAGGTATACCCAACCGAGCCCCTCGACTCATTTTGTAAACCCATGGTTGACGTTTCTTCTTCCCTTGGCCCTGCTTTGGTCCCTGCTTTTTCTTTGTTCCCGCTTCCATTCGTCTTTGTGCTCTCGTGATGGCCCTGTTTCCATGTTTGTGTAGGTGCTGGACGTCCTCTATTCCTTGTGCAAAACTTAGATCAATGCCTGCGCCATGTCCTTCGCCCCCCTGCAGTCCTTGAGAATCAACTATCTTCGCATTCCTATCCTGCTCTTCCTGATCCCCATAACCATCAGGGACATCTTTGTTACTTTGCGATACGATCCTGCATGGGCTTCCACCTTCCTCGAAACCCCCTTGCTCCCCTACCTGCTCCAGCAGCTCCCCCACCCGCAGCCTCTCCACATGCCTTCTCCCAGAGTTCCTCACCGCTATGAGTTCCTCCCTTGTCATTTTTTTGATGATCTCGGTCTTCTTCTGCCCCTGCGGTGCCGTCCCCCCACCACCTGACTCCCGGATACCCTTCTCCATCCTGGTGAAGCAACATCCCACGCTTCCGTCCCCGCCGAGACCTTCACCCGATAGAACCCCCACGTTGCCCGCCACCGCACCCCTTTGCGATCCCTCTCCCTCGCTTTCCCCCCACCACAGCTCACTGCCCGCTCGCCCCCCTCCCTCCCCTCCTCTTCTTCCCGCCCTAGCACCCATCCCTTCCGCCACGCTCCCGCTGTCACCTGACTCCTCCGTCTTCCTCCCGTCCTCCGCCGAACTCGCCCTAAACATAAGAGCCTTCTTTACCCCTCCAGAGCCACCCTTCCCGCGGTCCTCTTGCCGTCGTTGCTTCCATGGGGAAGCTCGCAACCAGTTGCCCCACTGATTCTGATGCTCCACCTCGTCTTTGAAAAATTGACAGTCTTTGTCTATGTGACCAAGGCGCCCGCACACGAAGCACAGGTTCGACAGGCGCTCATACTTGACTTCCACTTCCACAATCTTCCCACTCGCAACCCTGATTTTCAGCGATCGCTTGAGGGGCTTGGTAACGTCCAGAGCGACCCGGACTCGTAGCGACGAATCCCAACACCAACTATCTCTGTCCGTCTCCAGAACATCTCCGATGCGTGCCGCGATCGCCCTTATTGTGGCGTCCGCTCGGTACCCTAAAGGGACTCCGTAGAACCGGACCCAGAAGGGTGACGAGTCAATTTGAATCCTCCCCGGCTGTTCCTCCTTGTCGATCTCCTTGAATAATAGCAGCCGACCGTCAAAGTTCCACGGTGCGCCCTCTACCACTCGTTTCCTGTCCGACCAATGCGTGAATTGCATAACGAAAGCTCCGCCCTCCAGCTGCTTGAAGTCCACCGTTTCTCGCAGACTCCATGCCTGCGCCATAGTCCGCTCCATCGCCCGAAAGTTATACGATCTATCTGTCAATAGCCTTCCCACCAAGGCCAACGCTGTGTGATCCTCCGCCTCCTCTCCGCTCCCGGACGCCTGTACGTCAATCGGTTCCTCCTCTTCCTCCGTCAGCCGAAGACCCGCGTACCGTTCTGCCAGCTCCGCCGCCATCTGGGGACGGGACCAAGAGACGACCCGCTCGCTTGAACCTGCAAGAGCAAACCCTAAACTAAGGGAGGGAGACGTTCACGCCCGCTAGCCCTAATCGCCAGAGCGACGAGGACGCAGGGGAACGGAGGGAGCAATTAGTTTTGTCCAGACATGTCTACTACAGAGGAGGAGAGGATTCAACATTTTGAGAAGGGTCTGAACGCTGAGTTATCCACAACTGTAGCTGATCTAGAGAATAGAGAGAGGTTTTCCACCTTTGTGGAGTCAATTAAGTGGATAGAGAGGTCTGTGACTGAGAAATATGGGCTAAAAATAGAAAAGGACATGCCCATTTATAGGGTTTGCTACACCAGTAGCACCACATATGTAACGACAGTCGCCAAACTGACAAACAAATCGTTACTAATTAAGCGGAATAAACATAAATAGTGGATTAACAAAAATCACTATAATTCAAAACCATTTTTCAAGGAGATCCTTGTATAGAAAACTTTTACTGAAAGATTGAAAACTCATACATATCATGATTGACATTGTACAACATTGTTTCATCTCATCTCAAGGACAACATATAACAATTGCTCTATCAAAACACATACTGGAGCAACATAAAACCTCGAGGCATTCAAGCCAAAATCTCATATTTTTCGTTAAACCAGTACGAACCAACTCCAAGGACCTGAGAGTACAGAGACAACACATAGGACTCATACCTACAAGACGAGACAGACATTACACTCAACCTGAGCTGTCACTGCTGCCTCAGTTGTAGTTCTTCCTCTGCAAAAAGGTCTTCACCTCCTCGTGCACGTCCACCTAAAAATTTGGATCCCATGGGGGTGAGACAATTGTAAATTGCCCCAGTGAGAGATATAACTCTCTGCCAACAATATTATTATCACAGTTTAAATGGTATAAAACGTAGCAGAAGATAAGCAGTTTAGAATATTCTCATATTTTAAAGCATTGCAACTATCTGTGATAGAGCAGTAAGTCATTTATTCTCTTTATAAGGAATGGGAAGAACATGTATATCATTTACTCATCATACTATATCAACATCTCAAGCTTATCCAATGAAACTCATTATCATGGTATGTCATCCATGAATCATTCTCATTTCTATTTATTGGCCTCAGCCAATCTACTAACCAGATATTTAATTGTACCAATCATGTGAGTATACATCATCATATTATATTCAGGCATTGGACTATGCCAATCCTGTGCAACTATTTCAGGCATTGGACTATGCCAATCCTGTGCAAACATCACTGAATACATATCTCTTTGAATAAGATATATCAACAAAATCACCACTTTATTCACAACTCATCACAACTTTGCTAAGGAAGTTGTAACCCGACACACCTCACCTCCTTGAGGTTCTTTGCATGATATGGACTTTTCCAAGAGTCCAAAAAACGATATGGGACACCTCCTTGGGCTCCATGGTCGATAGGCACTCATATATAAGCTTTTCAACTTGATACAACTCAAGTTAAGCTTTCAAATTCAACCCTTTTCTTGGTCATTTCTTCACCAAGATTACCATCATTCATAATGGAATCAAGTATGGTGTATCCTCCTTTATATCTCTTCTAAATGATGCTAGGAGGGAGTAGGAACACTCTAGATGTGGTAATTTTCACATTAATCCCACATTTTGGGTAAATTGCAATTTGTACCAAAATTGGTGCACAATGCTCCAACATTGTTCAAACAAGTTCAAACTTGGAATTTAGGCATTGCACAAGCCACCACTTAACATAATTCTCTGTCTTATGATTGTAAAACAAATGTGGTACATTCAACATGTGACATTTTGCATTATAACCCCTCAACTTGGGTAAATTGCACTTTGGTCCAAAACAAAGGAAAATTGCTCAAACAACATTCAATCGGGACCAAACTTGAAACATGAGTGTGTCACATGATAACAAAACACCTTAGAGGATTATATTAAAGTTATAAGCAACTTTATTAGTAAAAAAAATAGGGTTACCTCATAACCTAGGTCAGGGTCGTTACAACAGAGGTTCAATTCACAGACGTAGTGGACATCAACCAAGGGTAGAGGTTGTAGTTTTCTACCAAGTGGAACCCATAGTATGAAATCAATGTCAGTCATAGGACCATCTAGACCACAACAGGATAGAAACTACTTCAAGTGTGGGCAGACAAGACATATGATAAGGGATTGTCCAGTTAGAGACATGGAGGTAACCCAACTACCAAGGCAGAGTCAACAAGGCTCTCAGAGGCAACAATTCAGTAGTGGAACACAAGGACATGGACAAGCATCCCAATCAGGATCATCTGCACCAAACATCAGAGCACAGAGTCGGCAATAGGAAATTATGAGATTCTATGCTATGAATCAGCCGGAGGCAGTGGTCAATCCACAAGTCGTGACAGGTCAGATGGAATTGTTTCATTCTGATATGTCTTCATCATGCTTTGTATCTATTTTGACTGATCTGGGTGCTACGCATTCGTTTATCACTCGAGAAGTGATTCATGACTGCAATATGAATGTTGTCATAGAGAAGACAATTTGTTATTAGAAACTCCATTAGTTAGATCTACAATGTTATAGGAGGAATGTTCTCCCTATGTTCTTTCATTTTCAGAACACATCATTCAGGTGGATCTTATACCACTTGAGATAAATGGGTTTGATGTAATTCTTGGGATGGATACCCTAGAAAAGTATAAGGTTGTCTTGGATTGTGGTTTCAAGCAAGCTATGCTCGCATACTGTAATGAGACATGTGTCTTTCAGGGGGACGGAAAGATTCTTCCAACCTATCTAGTGTCAGCAATAGAAGCTGAGAGACTGATGCGACAAGGATGTGAAGCATTCTTAGAACATGTGGTAGATACCAAAGTAGAAAGTCCTACTCTTTCTTAAGTTCCTATTGTTAGGGAATTCAAGGATGTGTTTCCTAAAGAATTTCTAGATATTTGTCCACCTCGAGAGATTGATTTCGAGATTAATCAAATCTCGGGTACGCAACCCATAGCCCAAATACCTTATAGGATGGCCCCTGTTGAGATGGAAGAACTCAAGAAATAGTTATAGGAGTTGCTTGAGAAAGGTTTCATTCGATCGAGTACTTCACCATGGGGTGCTCCAGTTCTTTTTGTTAAAAACAAGGATGGGTCTATGAGATTATGCATAGACTATAGACAGCTTGACAAGGTGACTATAATGAAAAAATATCCTCTGCCAAGGATAGATGATCTGTTTGACCAGTTGTGTGGTACAACAGTGTTCTCTAAGATATATCTAAGCTCAGGATAACATTAGTTATGTATCAAGGAGAGTGACATACCTAAGTCAGCCTTTATGACAAGGTACGATCATTATGAGTACTGATGCACCGGCTGCATTCATGGAGCTGATGAATGGAATCTTCCAGCCATTCCTTGATTAGTTCATAGTGGTCTTCATAGACGACATCCTGATATATAGTAGAGATGGTCAACAACATGAACAACACCTTTGTCAAGCTTTGACTTGTTGAGACAACACAAGCTATATGCTAAGTTTAGCAAGTGTGAGTTCTAGATGTCAGAAGTGTCTTTTCTAGGACATGTTATTTGTGCTTCAGGTATTCATGTTGATCCTAAGAAAGTGGATTCTATTTTAGAGTGGGAACATCCCAAGACACCAATTGAGATTTGTAGTTTCCTAGGTCTGGCATGTTACTACAGAAGGTTTATTGAAGACTTCAATTCTGTAGCATTACCCCTAACTAGGTTGACCAGGAAGGAAGTTCCTTTTGTCTGGAATGACAAGTGTTAGTGTTCTTTCCAGTTGTTGAAAGAAAGGTTGACTACTGCACCTGTGTTGGTTTTACCTGAGTAGGGAAAGGGATACATTATTTTCTGTGATGCCTCCAAGAACGCTCTAGGATGTGTGCCAATGCGGAATGATCATGTAGTTTCTTTTGCTTCATGATAGCTTAAGAAACACGAGGGGAATTATCTGATGCATGATCAAGAGTTAGCTGTAGTGGTCCATGCATTGAAGATTTGGAGCATTATCTTTATGGAGAAACGTGTTAGATTTTCATAGACCATAAAAACTTAAAGTACATCTTCTCACAGCATGAGTTGAATGTGAGACAATGCCGTCAGATGGAATTAATAAAGGACTACAATTGTACAATTGATTATCATCCAGGAAAAGCTAATGTAGTGGCAGATGCACTAAGTAGAAAATCTTCATCTCCACCCATAGATATAGCATAGTTGAATTCTTTAATGTGCTTTAAACGGGACATGTTTGTCTCTTTGAGACAAATAAATGTATGGTTAAAAGTATCTTTGTTAGATAGATTGCTAGTCGAGATGCATGTGAAACCTACTCTGAGATAACAGATTAAAGAGGCACAATAGGCTGATATTGTGATTCAACAGATCAGGTCAGAGTATGGTAGTGAGAAACTGGACAATTTCCATGAGTCAAAGGATGAGGTCGTCTGTTACCATGGTAGGATGGTAGTACCTGATGCCAATGACTTAAGAAAGATAGTTATAGAGGAAGCTCATTCATCGATGTATGCAATGCATCCAGGGAGTACTATAATGTATCATACCTTAAAAGATATGTATTGGTGGCCTGGTTTGAAGAAGGATGTAGCTGAGTTTGTTATGCGGTATCCACTGTGCTAGCAAGTTAAAGAAGAACATCAGAAGCCTGTAGGAAAATTGCAACCCTTACCTACGCCACAGTGGAAAAGGGGATCACGTGACAATAGACTTTATGGATGGTCTACCCAGAATACCCAAAAGTCATGATTCCATTTGGGTGATAGTTGATAGGTTGACTAAGTCAGCACATTTTCTTCCTGTTAAAACAACCTATACTGCTAAAAAACTTGTACAGATCTACATAGATGAGATAGTGCGGTTACACAGAGTTCCATCCACAATTGTGTCTGATAGAGATCCCCAGTTTACAAATCATTTTTTGGAATGACTACATAAAGCATTGGGTACGCAGTTAAAGTTTAGCACAATTTTTCACCCTCAGATAGATGGACAATCTGAAAGGACTATACAGACTTTGGAGGACTTGCTTAGGGAATGTGTTCTTTAGTTTGTAGGAAGTTAGGACTTGAGCTTAATAGAGTTTGCCTACAACAATAGTTATCAGACTAGTATTGATATGGCACCATATGAAGCATTATATGGTAGACATTGTAGATCTCTATTATGCTGGTACGAGATAGGAGAATACTAACTTTTGAGTCCTCAATTAGTATAACAGACAACTGAAAAGATTAAAATACAACAATAGTTGAAGACTGTACAGGATATATAGAAGTCATATGATGATAAATGCCATAGACCTTTAGAATTCCAAGTTGGAGATAGGGTGTATCTCAATGTCTCTCCTTGGAAAGGTGTTCTCAGATTTGGGAAAAAGGGTAAGTTAGCTCATAGATTTATGGGACCTTACCCAGTGATAACACAGATTGGAAAGGTAGCCTATAGGTTGGAGTTGTCATCTGAGCTACATAGACTACATCCAGTGTTTCATATATCTATGCTGAGAAAGTGACATCCTGATACAGAGTTGGTGTTGCAACCTGTAGAGTTAGAATTGAATGAAAATATATCCTATGTGGAAGGTCCAATGATGATTCTTAATAGAAGAATTAAGAAGTTGAAAAAGAAAGACATAGTTCTTGTGAAAGTTCTTTGGCATCGCCGTGGCATTGAAGAAGCCACATGGGAGCTGGAGGAAGAAATGAGGAGGGAGTATGCCTGATTTTTAGGGACTAAATCCTTGTTAGGGGTTGATAATTGTAACATCCCTGACCTGGGTTATGCCATAATGCTGAAACTTTTGTTTAAGTAAGTTATTTATAAACTTGTTTTAATCTTTTTAAAAGTAATTAAGACTCAAGGAGAGTTTAATTTTCAAGTTTGAGCTTATTTGCAAACTGTTTATGCATTATATGATAGTTGGGGTGCAAATTACAATTTACCCAAGATGATGGGTTATATTGCAATATGTCAAATTTTGAATGTGCCTCAAGTGCTTTATCATCATAAGAGAGAGAATGATGCTAAGGGGTGGCTTGTGGGAAGCGTAAGTTCTAAGTTCGAGCTTGTTTGAATAATGCTTGTGCCTTGTGTACCAATTTTGGTGCCAATTGCAATTTACCCATAATGTCACGTTCATATGCAAATTACCACCACTAGAGTGTCCATACTCTCTCTTAGCATCATCTAGAGGAGAGAAAAAGAAAGAAGCACCATCTTTGAATCATATTTGAGTGATGGTATTCTTGGTGATGAAAAGACCAAGAAGAGTTGTATAGTTTTTTTTGTGGAAATTTTAGGTAAATATATTTCCAACCCTACAAGAGGGACAAAATTACAAGCTATAGCTTATATCTTACATGATAATGTGAAAAAAGGAATTGGTTATAGTTCCCAATTCCTAATTACAATAGGAGAGATATTGACCAATTTATCTTTATGCATATTGTAGAGAAATTTAATTTCTCTTTCAATATTATTGAAGAGCAATAGATAGTCTTTGCTTTGAGACCCATGTTTCCTATTGTTCCTTTCTTGCCACGTGATTTGGACACATCCAGTGATCATCCATAAGATCATAGTTTCTAGAGCTCTTCCTCCTCTTCTTGAGTTTGTGACCTTACGGCAGTCATATAGGTTATAGGGCAATCTAACATTGAGCTTGAGTTGAGCCAGTCCCCAGATGTATCTACAATAAGAGCAGCTACCAAAGAGATGATCAAAACTTTCATTCGACGATAGGCATAGGCAGCAGGTTTCATTAGCATTAGGATGCCAAGCTTTAATACGATCCATGGTAGGCATTAGGTTTTTAATAGCTATAAAACAAGTTAAGCTCCACCTTGGCCGATGAGACTTGATCCAAAGATTCTTGAAAGCATTATCAAAGGTATTTTTTTGAAGACAACTCTCCCAAATGAGCTCATCTTCAACATTGGTGAACTGTGTCCATAACTTAACCATTCTTCTCCAAGTAGTGGAATAACCCCATGTTTGAGAAGGATTAACATCAAGGCTGGGCCGGTATCTACTCCTCATCCAGATGCTCCAGATCGAGTCACTATGCAGTAGTTTTTTGATTCTCCTGAGTGTGTGGAAATCATCCAGTTCATTTAAGTTCTTAAGATTGAGACCACCCTCATTCCTTAGAAAAGAGATCTTGGACCATGAACCAGCATGAACCGGATTGCACCAAATAAAATCATTCATCATGATCTCCATTCTATGTAGAGAAGCAAATGAGACCTCACCTTGGTGAAGCCAGTAGTTAATTAACCCCATAGCTTAGTGGTTGATGAGGACTAATATTCCTTCCATAGATATCTTTGAACCTGGCCATCTAGCAATCATATCCCTTAGTTTGTCTAGGAAACCATGGAAGTGTCTACATCTTAGATTGCCACCAGCTAAGGGGAAGCTGATGCATGGGTTTTAAGTCACTTTTATAGGCTTATTTTATATCTGTTTTATGCATGTATTTGTCATTTTCTTGATTATATTTGCATAATTCACTATAGTTGGCCTTTAAACTCTTTTGGCATCAAATTATACTTCTTTTATCATATTTATATGATTTTATATAATCCATGGACTTATACACATGTTTTGGCACTTTTTCAGGCACTTTTGCATTGTCCGGAGTCGATACTATCGACCCCCAGGTTGATAGTATCAACATTTCATCAAAAAGCAACCCCAAAACGTGATCTTGGAAGGAATAACCTGTGCCATGGTCGATACCATCGACCTAGTGTCGATACTATCGACAGCGTCGGGATCTGGCGATTTTCAGCACTAAAACGGATCGTTTTAATCCGACGGTTGAGCTTTTTCAGAGCCGTAAAGTGGTCCTATGACCTAAGAAGAGCACGGACGGCCCGAGGGGGAGAAGAGATTGTGTTGCACAACATCCAAGAAGGAGAGAGAGAGATAGGAGACGAGAGACGAAGGCTGTCAACCGAGCGATCCGGGCACCTCCGACGGGCGATTTTGCTGCCGGAAGACTGTAAAACGCACGTTTCTCGAGGAGGATCTCCAGGAACACCTTTGTATCAGGGGTTACACGAGTTTGCTCCATGTTTCCCATGTTTTTCTTCTCTACTCCTCTGTCTTTCATTGAGATGACCATGCGGGGCTAATCCCTTTCGTCTTTAGGACCGGGAGTAGCCCGGGAATTCATTGTATGACAGTTTTATAATAGTGAATCATATTTTATCTCTTAAATCCGTGGTATAGTTTCTTTTTCTCAATATATTGTTATGCTTGATCACCATAATAATAAACTAATTCCCTTAATCACTTTGAAAAAAGGATTAACGGTTGAAAAGAGACGAAATCTACATTAGTCGATAAATCCCTTGAACAAGGCGGTGTAAAATTAATGGTGGAAACCGAGAGATCGTTCATAATGCACCTAGCTTAGGGTATAGGTTACTACGACGGTGGAACCGACCTAAGAATAGGTAGTGAATTGTACCACGACAGTGGGTAATTCTGTTTTCAGGCCACTACCCGGATAAAGAGATAAAATTGAGTAGCTATATAGAATTTAATACAATGAAAACCCGCGGTGAAACCGCAATCCTAAAGATACCTTTTGAATTGATTAAACTAACATTTAATCGATTGCTTCTTTTGTTTTGTTTTTATTTTTCTTTTAGTTTTAACAACAATTCTCAACTTGTTAATCGGCTTAGCTGATCGCGACTAGTTAGTAGGAGTCACCAACAATTCCGAGTATCCATGTGTTCGACTCGGGCCTCACAAAGGCCTGTATTACTTCGATGCGTATACTTGCGTTTTTAGCGCGTAGTAAAATACACGTCAAGTTTTTGGCGCCGTTGCCGGGGATCACGGCGAATTATTGGCACTTTGAGTGCTAAGAGCGGCCATTCTAGGCCACATTTTTTTATTTATTTTAAAACAATTTCAAAAAATTCCTTTATTTCTCTATAATTGTGTTGACTCGTTCAAAGCATTGTACTGAACCCCTATTTCCATTTTTCAGGTACTTTGCATGATGCACACACGTAGTCGAGACTACGTGAATCACACACCTGAGGTTCCATCTGCGGGACCAGAGGATGAGGACTACTACGAGCAGGAGCACCACAGTGATATAAATTCTGAATCTGAGCAAGAACAAGAAGAAGTAATGGCTGAAGCACAAACAATATGGGAGAAGATCAAGGCGTCTTCTTCCTCGGCATCAAAGGGGCCTATAAAGAAATAGGGGCTAAACATTCCAACCTACAAGATCGATCCAACACTGATTAACCTGGTTAAATCCAACGCATTTCACGGACTGAAAAATGAAGATCTAGTGGCACACATTAGTCAGTTTGTGGAGAATTGTGATATGGTAAAGATCGATAGATTTCCACAGGATGTGCTCTACTTGAAGCTCTTCCCGAGTTCACTAGTGGGAATTGCGTGCGAATGGCTGCATAACTTAGATGATGAATATGTGGAGTCTTGGGACCACATGGTTGAGGTCTTCTTCGAGAGGTTCTTTCCGCCCGAAAGGACCAATGACATGATAAGAAAGATCCACAACTTCACTCAACAAGCAGGCGAGACTTATTCTGAGATCTGGGAGAGATTTCAGATCATGCTCAGGCGATGCCCGCATCATGGGCTGGATAAGGAGACCCAAGTGAAGATCTTCTATTTTGCTCTCTCCGAGCATGATATAAGCAACCTTGATTCAGCTGGTTCCGGATTCTTCTTGAATAACACAGACACTCGATGTTGGGAGATCTTGAGGAATATGGCAAAGAAGCAATCCTGGGGCGACAGAGACGCCGTAGAGCATGTTTAGGATGTGGGGGAGTCAAAGGCCATCAAAGAGTTAAATGATAAATTAGACCTTCTTGCTAAGAAATTGCTTGCCAAAGAAGATGCAGAAGCCGATGAAGAAGCTCAGGTCAAATTCATGCAACAACAGGGCTATAGAAATAATGATTATGCTTGGAGGAAGGATAGGAAGTTCTCATGGAAGGATCCTAACAATTTCCTACAAGATCCAGATGCAAAGCCACAACCGAGAGTTGAAGATAAAAGCACCGAGTTGCTTAGTCAAATGGTGTAGCAGAATCAGGAGATGATGGCTATGTTTGGTAAACAATTGCAATCTCAAGGTGATATTCTAACCAAGTTTGGACAGATGCTGCAAAGCCATGGAGCATAAATGCGGGCATTAGAAACCACCGTGGCACAGATTTCTAGTGAAGTGGTGGCCATCAAGCACGTCAATCAACAGAAACTGGCCGAGAATGCAAATGTGGCCCAAGCACACCATCAGGTCAAGTATATGTCTGTGGTAAGCAATGAGGAGGAATCTCAGGTGCAAGAAGCTAAAGAAGAAAGAAAAATGACTTTTAATACACATGCGTCACCGGCGATACCGTATCCACGCACTTACTATGGACTGCCGGGCAGAAACCCGTTCTTCAGAAAATCACAGCGAGTTATGAATATTGCATCTCCATCTAGGCAGGAAGAACAACTGAAGGCTGTTTGTGCACGTGTGGAAACATCTAATGCGAGAGAGGAACCACAACAAGCTATTGCTGTTGATGATGTCTCGCCCAAGCCCACGTCAGAGGGAGTGATTGAAGCAAGCTTAGGGGAGTTGGCCCCGAAAAGCTCATATGTGCCACCTCACAGGCGTGTGAGTGCAGCAGTTGTGTCAAGTCCAGGAAATCCAGGGCCAAAGAAAGAGCATCATCATTTTGGGAAATTCTTGGAAATATTCCGAAAACTCCACATCAATATTCCATTAGTGGAGATGATCGAGAAGGTTCCCGCCTATGGGAGGTTCATCAAAGAAATCATCAATAAGAAGAGGCGGATAAAAGACGATGATATTTGTCGGATGAATGAGACAGTGAGTTCTATGATTCACGGGAGTTCGCCAAAGAAGAGAAAAGACCCAGGAGGTTTCTACATTCCATGCTCGATAGGTGATCAGCATTTTCCTAAAGTGCAATGTGATTCAGGCGCCAGCATAAATCTCATGCCTCTGGCGACATTTCAGAAACTTGGGTTAAAAGAAATCAAGAAGTCGGCCGCGACAATTGAATTGGCGGATGGGTCCATTGTAAGGCCATATGGAGTGTGCGAGGATGTACTCGTCAAGGTAGATAGGTTCATCTTCCTGGTAGATTTTGTTGTCATGGACATGACACAGCTCCAAAGTTGCGAGATGCTATTGGGAAGGCCGTTCCAAGCTACGGCTGATGTCATCGTTGCCATTGGGAGAGGTACATTGACCTTGGGGATTGGATAGGATCAAGTTCAATTCAAATTGCCACATGACTCATTGGAGACATCTCTTGACAACCCAGGTTAAAGGTATCTTTATGTCAAGCCT
This sequence comes from Alisma plantago-aquatica, assembly GCA_963693085.1. NCBI lineage: Eukaryota > Viridiplantae > Streptophyta > Magnoliopsida > Alismatales > Alismataceae > Alisma > Alisma plantago-aquatica. The sequence goes on from OY856415.1 coordinate 614,666,827, forward strand.
AGGACATTAAACAAGGGCGCTTGTTGGGAGGCAACCCAACTTTAGGTTCAATTTTATGTTTGGTTATGTTCTTTTATGTTTATGTACTTAGTTTTTTCTTAGGTTTTGATAATTTTTGTAAAAATGGTACCCTAACTCGTGTTTTGAAGTGTGCAGAATGTTAAGGTCGATACTATCGACACCCATGTCGATAGTATCGAGTTTGGAGAAGTAAACGCTGAAGAAAAGTCGATACCATCGACCCTAGGGTCGATAGTATCGAGATTCCTGAAGATTTACAGAAAAATTGGTGCCAGTAAAGTCGATACCATCGACCCTAGGGTCGATGGTATTGACACTTTTGAGTTCCCAGGATTTTAGATGCGTCGATTCAACAAAATCGCAGAGTCTGGGTCGATACCATCGACCTTGGTCGATGGTATCGACACCTGCAGGACAGCTACATAAAACAAGCCTTAAAAGGTATCGAAACGAGATTTTTTCGAACCGTTTTTTGCAGAGGAAAGATGGATGAAGCAAGTCACGTCTTAGAACCACTAAGACACAAAAATGGGCCACATAAAGGAGGGAGATAGCAAGCATCACTTGGTCTACTTGAGCATCTGACCATCCTTCTTCACCACACTTCAAAGCGAATGGTACCGTTGTTCCACCTCTTAAGTGAGAATGTTGACTATGAGGCCATAGTCATATTCAAGCTTGGGGGGGTGTTGGAACAACCCTCTATCTTAGTTTTTACTTACTTATTCATGTTGATTTTATTTTTGAATTATTAGTTGTTTTTATTTCTAGGTTTACCGCTTTTGTAGGATCCACATCTATCTAGTGTAATCTGTGGAGTAATAAATGCATGGTTTCAATTGGGAGTTTTACTCTTGGGTTTTGGGCACATGAAAATATGAGCATATTAAAAACTTTTTGATCTTATTCTTGTGAGTAATTGAGCTGCATAACTGAGGAAGTGCTTGGGTGAGTCAGCTTCAGGACACGGGGACATGAATGACCATCTTTATTGTCCAAGGAAAAGTGATTGAGAAGGATGTTTGAGCCCAAAACCGACCAAACGCTAACGTGACCTTAGACTAAAGTTTAAGAGATAAATCCTTCAGTTACCCTGTACACAGGTCTTTAGAGAGGGACATATGATATTTTCAAAAGGTTCTGTCAATTAGTCTTGTGATCTGATCCACCGCAATTTCATTCACACTCCACCATAAGAAATGGGAGCACATTACTGTCTTTCACTCTTTGATTGCATACCATGTAGATAGGTCTTGCATTACAACCATTTTCACATTTTTTGCATGAGAATGAAAAAAAAAGATAGAGTAGTTATACATGCACATTATCCTTAGGTGCATGTCATAGTAGTTGCATAACTGTCATTATGTAGTTGCATTTACATCTTTTGAGCATATTGTACACCATGTATCTTATGTTACTCTGAAAACATTAAAGGTGATGAACTTGTTCCATACCCTCCAAATAGAATGCTTCAGATGCACAAGTATGTAACAAGAAGTGAGCCCGACATATAATTCATTGTCATCTATGAAAATAAGGGCTTGAAAAAAAAATTGAAAAAAAAAGAGAAGAAAAAAAATTGAGAAGTAAGTAGGAATGAGAGGGAGAAAGGAACATGTTCTCACTTACATACTAAGAAGAATAAGCACATGGTGTAGTTTTCTTAGATATTCCATCTCACCTTGAGACGGAATGATAGTGCATGCATCATTCCACCAAAAATGTAACATTAGGACATTTTCACTTACATTTTGCATCATGATAGGTCATTAATTTTTGTATTGCATGATTGACTATTATGTGCTTCCATCTCTTCCACAACCACCTATCCCATTCACCCATTGCTCTAATCAGTAGGCCACCCATGATATTCTCCCCATTCATTAATATCAAGAGATCTGCTTCCATTTAGATGGTAGTTAGGAAATGAGCAACGTAGATAGGAGATCACAAGATGCATCAAGTATGGACCAGATGAGTTTATCATATTAACTGCTTTAATTGATAATGTTTCATTGATTGGGGGATAGACATCTTTTACATAGGTCTTTGGTCGCCTGGATGGCAGTTAGTGTTCAGTGGTCAATGAGGGCCGGTTTGTGGAAAGAAAGTGGGGATGATGTAGATTCATTTCATGTATTTATGTCCTGTTGCTGACTTATCTCAACCAGATCCAAAGTTTTGTTGCTCGAGGACGAGCAAGGTTTAAGCTTAGGGGAGTTTGATGCATGGGTTTTAAGTCACTTTTATAGGCTTATTTTATATCTGTTTTATGCATGTATTTGTCATTTTCTTGATTATATTTGCATAATTCACTATAGTTGGCCTTAAACTCTTTTTGCATCAAATTATACTTCTTTTATCATATTTATATGATTTTATATAATCCCTGGACTTATACACATGTTTTGGCACTTTTTCAGTCACTTTTGCATTGTCCGGAGTCGATACTATCGACCCCCAGGTCGATAGTATCGACATTTCATCAAAAAGCAACCCCAAAACGTGATCTTGGAAGGAATAACCTGTGCCATGGTCGATACCATCGACCTAGTGTCGATACTATCGACAGTGTCGGGATCTGGCGATTTTCAGCACTAAAACGGATCGTTTTAATCCGACGGTTGAGCTTTTTCGGAGCCGTAAAGTGGTCCTATGACCTAAGAAGAGCACGGACGGCCCGAGGGGGAGAAGAGATTGTGTTGCACAACATCCAAGAAGGAGAGACAGAGATAGGAGACAAGAGACGAAGGCTGTCAACCGAGCGATCCGGGCACCTCCGACGGGCGATTTTGCTGCCGGAAGACTGCAAAACGCACGTTTCTCGAGGAGGATCTCCAGGAACACCTTTGTATCAGGGGTTACACGAGTTTGCTCCATGTTTCCCATGTTTTTCTTCTCTACTCCTCTGTCTTTCATTGAGATGACCATGCGGGGCTAATCCCCTTCGTCTTTAGGATCGGGAGTAGCCCGGGAATTCATTGTATGACAGTTTTATATTAGTAAATCATATTTTATCTCTTAAATCCGTGGTATAGTTTCTTTTTCTCAATATATTGTTATGCTTGATCACCATAATAATAAACTAATTCCCTTAATCACTTTGAAAGAAGGATTAACGGTTGAAAAGAGACGAAATCTACATTAGTCGATAAATCCCTTGAATAAGGCGGTGTAAAATTAATGGTGGAAACTGAGAGATCGTTCATAATGCACCTAGCTTAGGGTATAGGTTACTACGACGGTGGAACCGACCTAAGCATAGGTAGTGAATTGTACCACGACAGTGGGTAATTCTGTTTTCAGGCCACTACCCGGATAAAGAGATAAAATTGAGTAGCTATATAGAATTTAATACAATGAAAACCCGCGGTGAAACCGCAATCCTAAAGATACCTTTTGAATTGATTAAACTAACATTTAATCGATTGCTTCTTTTGTTTTGTTTTTATTTTTCTTTTAGTTTTAACAACAACTCTCAACTTGTTAATCGGCTTAGATGATCGCGACTAGTTAGTAGGAGTCACCAACAATTCCGAGTATCCCTGTGTTCGACTCGGGCCTCACAAAGGCCTGTATTACTTCGACGCGTATACTTGCGTTTTTAGCGCGTAGTAAAATACACGTCAGAAGCCGAGATACTTGGTGGGCCACTCACCCTTCTGAATACCAAGGATGGAGATTAACCTCTCTTTATCTCTACAAGATTTCGACATGTATAAGTGTGTCTTATTTGGATTATACTTCATGCTTGAGGTCTTTCCAAAGTCCAAAAGGAGTTGCTTCAAGTTCTTCAGGCTATGAGCATGACCTTGAGTGAAGATTAGGACATCATCGACAAACAATAGATGCATGGCTCATGACTCTGGTGCATCTGACAGTAAATGATTTGAGTAGTCCCAGTTGGTGTGCATTGTCTATCTTTCTACTCAGCCCTTGCATAGCAATAGAAAATAGCAAGGGGGACAATGGATCTCCTTGGTGAAGTCCATTGGATTTTCTGAATAGGCCAACCGAGCTACCATTCAATAACAGAGAAAATGATGGTGTTTGAACGTATTGCTGGATCATGGAAATCCATTTGTCATTGAAGCTCAAACCTTGAAGAGCATCTTACAGATAAGACCATCGAATAGTATCAAATGCCTTAGTGATGTCGAGTTTGATGCAGGTTGAAGGAGAACTCTTCTTGTGGTTGAAATTTAAGGTGAACTCCGAAGCTAACATGGAGCAGTCCTCTATGCTTCTGCCATTCACAAGCGCACCTTGGTTAATGGAAATGATTCTTGGTAGAACTAGAGTAAGCCTTTTGGTAATTATCTTGGTGTAATTGTGAATAACATAGAGCAGCATGAAATGGGGCAAAAATCAACAGGTGAAGTGACCATATCCTTCTTAGGAATGAGGGCAACAAAGACATGATTGACTTTCCAGACCATGTTACCACCACTGAAGAACCATTGAATATCTTTTGTTAAGTCTGAGATGATGAGGTTCCAATTAGATCTATAGAGAAACCCATTTAAACCATCCGGTCTTGGACTTTTGTTTGGTCCAATGTCCCAGACTTCCTCCTTGACATCATGAATGTCAGGTATTTTACAAAGAGCTTCATTATCTTCATCAGTGATCATCTTTGTCCATTCACAATCTAGAAAAGCATTGCCAATAGAAGAAGAAGAGGTATTGGGTTAGTTGTACAGACCTTCAAAGAACTGAAGAGCTTCATTGGTGATTTCATGTTCATCATTTAGAGAGTTACCTGCATCATTAAATAGCTCAGTTATAGTATTAATAGCATCTCTTCTTTTGACCGTAGAGTGGTATAGCTTGGTGTTTCTATCACCATTAGCTATCCAGCCTAAGCGGCTGCGCTGCCAGAAGTATTTTTCTTCAGCATTGGATAGAAGCTCGAGTCTATCATGAGTAACCTTATCTGCATGAATGAGCTTAGTATCGAGAGGATTCCTCCTAAGCGTTTTTGAAATGTCATCCATTACCATGATTTCATTAGCAATAAGGTTCTTAAGATTGACGAATTCCTTCGACCATCTCTTGAGTTTAGTTTTGACAAGTTTTAGTTTATGGGCAAAACTGAAAAGAGGATTACCAACAACCTGCTTGGACCATGTTACATTGATTAGATCTCGACATACAGGCCAATCCATCTAGAAAATTTAGGAACCAAAAAGGCCTTTTCTTCATCACCAGCTTTTTAAGATCAATTTTAATGGTAGAATGGTTAGAGAAAGCACATGTTCTAATCTTCATCTTGGTACTAGGGAACTTACTCAACCATGCCTCATTGACGAGAGCACAATCAAGTTTACAAGCAATGTGTTTGGCCGCCTCTTGTTTATTATGCCAAGTGTAGATCTCATTTCCCACAGATGGAAGTTCAACTAGGTTACAATTGTCAATGGCAGTGTTAAACATACTGAGAACATGAGCAGGGACTTCGCTGCCACTAGCTTTTTCTTCTCATTTACAAATATTGTTGAAGTTGCCTATCATTAACCAAGGGTCAGTGATATTAGGGCTGATTGTCTCAAGTGTACTCCACAGAGGAAGATGGTCATGTGGAAGATAGAAGAGTTGTATAGTTGAAACTCTAAAATGAGTTGTATTTAGTTGTAGAGCTTATACTGGAGTTCCTATTGACCAAGAAGCCATAGAAGAGGTCCCATATCATTTTTTCAACTCTTGGCAAAGTCCATTATGTAATCACCTCAAGAAGGTGATGCATATCGGTTTACAACTTTCCTTGGAAAAGTTGTATCGATTTGTGAATAAAGTGATGTTGGGTTGAAATATCTTGTTCAACAAGATACCTAATGGCCAAAATATTATCCCTAGATTATCCCCAAGAGTTTTTCATTTCAAGATAAATATGTTTGCATGAATGGAAACGTGTCAACCCATGCATGGACATGTGTCACCTAGTAGTATAAGGTAATGACACCTCTCATACACTCTCTGTCATGAGCCTCAATTATATTTACCACTCCTTTCACCTACTAGTGAAACTTTTCGAATCCTACAACTCTCTTTCTCTTAGATATCATGCGCAGTAGTTGAGGATAAAGGAGGAGCTCGAGCCTTAATATTAAGGTGAAGCCATGGTCATCTTCAACCTTAGTTGAAGCATGAATCTTGGGTTGTGATTCTTCCTTTCTTTTCTTCTTCACCAAGTTCTTATCTATGGTAATTCTTTGCATATAGAGGAGTTGTGAACAAGTTTTGGTTCTTTGATAAGTTCATCTTCAACCTTGGGAATGTGAAGCTTTAGAGCTTGGAGCTTTGAAGTTATTCTTGAGGAGGATTATATAACTTTAACCCAATCATGTTTTTATTCACCTTCAATCTTGCTATACTTGTTGATCTACTTTCATTTTCTATTTTTCTTGAATGATTGATGATTCTATGAGTTCTAATAGTTGCATAGGATTGTTGTCCATGAACTATAATAGTAAGGGATGAATGTATAGAGCTTGATGATAATGAAATCATCATGGAACAAACCGATATAGGGTTGAAGCACCTCTAACCTGATATGGTAATGAAACCCAATATGGTGATATGAAATCTGTTATACCTTGGAATTCCTCACCCCTATCATTTTATACATTTGGGTTGGTTGAAAAAGGACTAACCAGTTGTCTAGGTTGTCACTCAAGACATGGTAGGTTGATACTTTGAAGGTTTTAAAAGGTATGAGCATAACGGTCTAACCCGATATGCAAAACCCTACATTTGGGTAACCCTATATAAGTGACACACAGATACACCTCTAGAATGATATGGTGGTAAGCACACACCTCTAGGATGATATGGCGGTAAGAACACACCTCTTGGATGATATGGCGATAAGCACACACCTCTTCGATGATATGATGGTAAGCACACCAATCTTGGATGATATGGTGGTAAGAACACACCTCTTAGATGATATGGTGGTAAGCACACACCTCTTGGACGATATGGTGGTAAGTACACACCTCTTGGACAATATGGTGGTAAGCACAAACATCTTGGATGATATGGTGATAGGCACACACCTTTAGAATGATATGGTGATAAGTACACCACTAGCCCAATATGGTAGAAGCACCTCAAAACTAATATGGAGGTAAGCACCTCAAATCTGATATACTTGATTATGTAACACATAAAGTGTGTTATGTCAAATGATACATTAAGATGTATAGATTTTAATGCATTTTGATAAGTGTATGCCAATGTACCTTGAGAAAAGGGTTGAGTACCCTTAATAAAGTATGATGATATTAATATCATAGGTGAGCATGGGAATCAGGAACGAAGAGATCGCAGAGAGAATTAGATTATGTGACCGCGAATAGAAAGAGGGATAAAAATTTGCTAACTATTTGTAATTAGCTAGTGATCTGCTTTTAATTTGGCAATTACAAATTGCCACTAATTAGATATATAAATGCCATTAATATTTAATCTTTTTTAAAAACTCTATAATAGGTGGTTTACAGGCATTTTAATTAAAAATGCCTATAAATTGGATTTATAGTGGCCTTTTTTATAAAAGCCACTAGAATAAACGCCACTAATGGGCATTTTTGCTATAGTGAAACATGGAAGAGGTCTATTAACTGGTGAATACATACTAAACTATATGTTTTTTCTTTACAATTATAGTTAACCTTTTATAGATATCCATTTGATACTTCTTCTCAGTTGATATATAGACAACTTCTACAAGCGGGTGGGGGAGGAAATCAGTATAAACCTGAACTAGAATATACAAAACAATCAATATTTCAAGAGAGTACAAAAAGGATAAGTTAATTACCTCAATAATGCTATAGAGATCAGAGATTAATTCAACTATGTGAAGACAATATATTAATATCATTTGTAGAGCCCATCAGAGGAGAAGACATGGACATTGTCGTCAACACCTGCACTTAAACAAAACATAGACACATCTTTGGTTAAGAATAGTAGAATGTGTGGGAGCTGTGATCAACAATATAACTGGAATGTTGCTAGTCTGGGAACAACATACACTCATAAAATATTGAAAACTACATTTTAAGAGAAGAGAGAAACTTCCTTACCAAGATCATCCCCGTTATCAAGGAAGTAGTGTCCCCCATCCTTCCCTCTCTTTCCACATGAACTATGTATACACATGCATAAGTTCCTAGTAAAAGTCCTCCCAATATGGTGCCAATCAATAGATAAATTCATGAATAGTCAAAGGTGAAAACAAATTCAACCACTATATACTGGAAAACCTCCCAAGCATCCTTGGTTGATGAATTAAAACCCTTTTTTATTATTGAGGAAACCATTCCTGTAGCCAAATCACAAACTTTGTGCCCCCCGATAGAGTAAAATCCTCGAGCCCTGGCACCCGACCCATCCAGGAACCAATTTGCACAATTGGCCAACCTACACGACTAGTACCATTTTTGAGAAATAGCTCTCAGTGGGAACTAAACTAGGGACCCTTCACCAGGGTTTACTAAGCTCATTACATGTCGTTCAGTGTCCAAGTTAGGATTTTTTTATATGTTTCTGTAGCTTGGTCTCCGACTAATAATTGCTAGCTACTCTTTATTTTCCATCTTCTTAATCATTTAGGTATGGACAAGTAGTGATCAACTACGATCTGCCAAAAATGTCCAGAGTATATTGCTAGATGAAGGCCATAGATAAAGGACATTTTTGAACATCATGCATATATTAACATTGACCATCTACATTCATGTTGTCTTTCACAATTTAGAATTTAGAGATACACTTAAACAGTCGATATATTATGACTTTAGAAGAGTCTTTATTACTGAATGGCAGACCTATAAATTAAACAAAAGTTATGAGAAGGCCAAGCACTATTCAGCAAATCATAATGGTCCTAGTTGTACTTTATATACATCTACGAGTACCATCGATTAAAAAATTAACTAATGGAATTAAGGAAAACATAATGAAATGATTCGGTATTGAAATCCATTTCAAAACCATATTACTATCATACAAGTACTAACAAGATTACATACAATGGAAATGATAGAACTGAATTCATAGGCTAAGTAATAATAATCTTCTAGACACTTGATGTGTTGTTTCCATACTTCAAAACATTTAAGAGGTTAAACCCCAAAAAAGAACCGATGCAAGTAAGACCTCCTCTAGAAGTTCCTACATGTTAATGATGGCAATGATGTTTATGTGCTCAATGAGTAACTGCTTCTCTGCCCCCACATGCAAAATTTAGAAACTAAAGTGATGCTTGCATACAGTAACTCCAAATATATACTTATTAAAAATTATTCTTTTTTTCATACAGACTTTGACTTCAATACCAAGAAATCTTGGATGTCTCACAAGTACTTTCAAGTTTTGAATTGGTTAGATGCATCAAACATCTTTGCATCTTCCACATACAATCCATCTTAAACAATCTACATCGTGGTTCCTACAAAGATGAAAAATAATAGAATGAAGAAAATGGATTTTTGTTGCAGGCGTACTTTTTCTTATGAATACATTAACTTGAGGCTGGTAGGAGGATGTAATTAAACAAAGAAGAAGAAACTATATTATGGAATATGTTTTAGTTTTAGCATATGACGTCTGTGAATGCAAACTATGCAGCCATTTACTGTTTCCACTTTCATTAATCTAAAAATGCATCCATCTATATGTGTATCAAAACATTAATTCTAATAGTAAACGGTACAAACATTGTCCCACCAAGCTGGCTAAAATGTACAATAAGGAATTTTATTTTGCAGATATAATCTATTCAGGACAAAGTAGAACATATAGGAAACATAAATGTGATCTTACAAAGACAGTAAAAGATAAGTAACATTAAAATTAAAAAGGTAACTGTGCAAAATCATAAACATCAAACAAGGATAGTTTAGTCAGAACTCACCAATAAGGCCAGGACTGCAAAGTGCTAAATTCTTTGAACATGAGGATGATCGCCTATTTATTGTCAAATATGTGATGGAAAAGAGATCTCTCTAAGGAAGCCGCACAAAACAATCCCACTTGTCAATGGTTGCTTTTAATCCAGATTGAGGAACACCCCTAAACATAATCATAAATACATGGATTTGTTATGTAGTTGTTCCCAGAGCATTTGAATCTCGCTGCTGACAGAATGACTCACACCTTTGTTGATACAACAAATGTACTAGTATTAATTGATGTCTGGAAGATCCATAGGAAAGGATTGTGTTAGTGTTTAGATGGTTAGTGTAACATCCCCGGATTTTCACCTTCTCAAAACCCCATGGAGATGAGAAGACAAAATCTGAAAATGTTAAGCAATTGTATCAAAGTGCGTTGCGGAAGCAATATACACATACATGAACGTTCAATATAACAAACACCATAACACAATCTCAGCATTCAACATGTACATTATAACAACATGAATTACAATTGCATATTATAAGAGAATTTTACACAAGTCTAAACATGTATGCTAACAGGATCTACACAATAGGTACAACCTAGACAACTGCTCACTTCCCGTCTTTTATTCCACACTAGCTCTGAACCTAAAACATACGTGAAACAACGAATCAACACACAAGGTGTTGTGCACGTGCGTAGAAAGATACATACTAATATGCATGCATAATTAAAGTAATTTGAGAAATAAAGAGTATAAGAAAACATTTTATAGCGATAATCAGGTAAACACATATTTTAGATGTCTTTTGATGTGTTTGTACTACTAAGTGGTGTCACACTTCATTTTTCCCCGCCCCTTGGGCTATGGGGACCGAGTGTCGACCTTATATTTAGAGGAGAGAGAGATGTCACACTTCATTTTTCCCCGCCCCTTGGACTATGGGGACCGAGTGCCGACCTTATATTTAGAGGAAGAGAGAGAGGATTGAGGGAGAGAGAGAGCATATATCCACTCAGTAGCTACAAACCATCTATATTCTTTTATGTTCTTTAATGTTTTGCAGAGCATATACTACTAATACACATCCAAGAATTTATATGCAAACACAAGCATACAAAGTGCATCATATCATTATGCATTCATGAAAACTAGTCTTATACTTAATAAAACCCACGTACCTGAGTTCAGAGATTCCTATTTATATATTCTGGATCATCTACTTCTCTGGTCATCACCTGATTAATAACAATTAATCGTCATTAATACATGGTTCATAATATTACTGATATTTTAGGTCCAAATTAGGGTTTAGGTCAAATCTAAGGTTCAAACTGACCTAAGTTTGTCTCTGATATTTTTCTACTGACTAGGGTGTCATTTTAGAGGTCTGGTCCAATTTTTGTAATTTTCTGATGACTGATCTATTTTCTAGAGTTAATATGAGGTTAAAAGCATCTAATTCCATTCTAATATCAAAAGATCTAGTATTTGGACATTTCATTAATATCAAATGTTGTATTTAGTATCCAAACAATATTAGTGTTCAAGAGTAATATTTCCAGGTTTTATGGCCACTATATGCTAATTATACTATTTAAATAATCTTAAAAGAAGCATCATCTTATAAATGGAAAATCACAATAATATTGCTTCAAAGGTCTGATTTAGGGGTCCTATAAGGAAGTAGACATTTTTCTGAGTCTGGGGGAATTTTTGGGGCATTTATTGACCAAGGGGGTCTATTTTTAATGAATATTGCAAGACCTGAGCACTTTCTGAGTTTTAGGAAAAAGATTTACCTTTTTGGGCCAGTTACATATTGCCACATCACCCCACAAGGGGCGTAGCTCCTTCTCTGACCTGGGTGGTCTTCCTGGTCTGGCTTGGAGTCGGTTGGTCTGGGATCTGAATCGGTCTGCCTGGTTGACTAGAAGACGGGCCCGATCCACTCCCCTTTCTTTACTCACCCTTGCACGAAGATGCCTGCATGCATTTTCTGTTCCGATCTGGAAAAAGCTCCACCGCCTAGGATGGTTCTGGTGAGCTCTCCATCAAGATCCAAGCTTCCTTTGTGGAGGATAAGTATCCCTATGGGTCCGCTGAAGAAAGAATCTCTACTCCGGTGATGACTGACGGTGAGATGTGGTTCAAGTTCCCATCTGTCCCCTACGCCGGCCGCCGCCATGAGAGGGACGACCAGAATGAGGCTTCGGCTCCCCAGATGCATTTGTTCTCCTAGCTCGGCACAAGGAGCTCAGGTGTTGATCACAAAAAATGGAGGATCTCAGGGATCTCAGGGTGGCGCAGGCTCTCGGACATGGCCGGGGATCTGACTTAGGTTAGTTGGCCGACTTCCCCACACATATGAAGTGCCCTGTTTGCTATGTAAAATAGAGCTTTTCTCACCATGCCCTTTGGCGTCATCGTGGTGGCTCTCCAGCCAAGCTATGAGTTCCAATGAGGAGCAGTGTGGGATCCAAACCTCCTTGCGAGGCTTTGAGGGGTCTAAGATGCTCCATGGTGGCGGGTAGATCACAGCTGCTCGCAATCACAGCCGGGAAGACCCTACAGCTCCAACACGATGTGGTTGATAGTCTATTGTTGAGGCAGGTTAGACGTGGTGTGGAAGATCAGTGGTAGGGGAAGGAGAAGGTAGGTGGATTGCAGGCAGTGAAGCCAACAAATCCATGCCTTTATGTTTCTGTGGAGTCCTTCGCACATGGGTAGACTATGGTGGTGGGCAGAACAAGCTGTTGGTATGTATGCCCTGAGATCCAATCATGGGATGATTGGTGGGATACATTAAGATTGATTTGATAAACATTAGTCATGATATAGAGATATCAAACCAAACACATAGGTACTTGTTAGAGAACAAGGTACCGGACAGACCCACCGTGAGTTTGACACATGGAACCATGAGATGGTAGTCACAGTCAGTACTCACAGTGATGGTGGTGAGTGTGATTCTTAGACCTGAAATCACTGCACTCAACACATTTCGTTGGACACACTTTGACATCATCAAACGCAGTCCTGAAACATGGGTTGTTATAAAGGTGATGATTGGGTGGCTTTGACACATGGGGCTTTTGAGGGGTGAGTGATAGATATGGGATTTTTCCCTCCTGAGGGAGTTTGATATCCATGGCCACTTGATGAGTAGGATTGAGAAAGGCATGCACGCATGTGTGAATCAGTATATGATACTGATGTCATACATATCTCTTCTAGTCTACTCTGAGATCAAGGAAGTGAATGAACGTTGATAGGATGACTGTTCCATGCCTCGAGTTCATTCGGGATATCAGTGACAAAGGAATTATACATTCGCTGTAACACCATTCACAGATTGTAGGATGAAAGTTGTTCTCCAACTTTCTACTTTCACTTGGGTAGCACTGATGTGTGACTAGGCACCGCTCTTTGCTTGTGAAGTCATAAGTGTTATGGACTTTCACTGCCAACATGAAATGGACCTGCAGGGTCACACACATAGGATTTAACCTGGAAGAGGAGTTTTGTCCATAAAGCAATGTTTGGATTGATTACTAAAGGAGTTTAGTAGTTCAATTAAACACTCAATCAGTCGTCAATATCGTATGGTTCAAGGTGTTGGACGCATTGATTGGAGTATCAGATTGATTGGAATCGCAATTGACTGATTTTGCCCAACCTGTGCTCCCAACCGATCGTTTCATGTGATGAACCGGTCGGCTGAGGTTGCTGAACCGGTCGGCTGGAGTGTCCAGGCCGATCGGCTCATGCCCAGGTTGAAACGACCGGTTCAAGGGTTGAACCGATCGGCTCACCTGGTGCAACCGACCAGTTGGGAAAAGTCATGTCGGCAAGAATTTTCCTTTGGTTTCAAATTGCCCAATTCGATTGGGAATAATATTGGTATTCGATACCAATTGGGAAAAAAACAAGGAAAGTCTTTTTGAGCTGGATTAGGACCATGAACCGATCGGTTCAGGGCACCAACCGATCGGTTGGAGTGCCCCAAACGATCGGCTCAGGTCCAACCGATCGGCTCAGTGGCCGAACCGATCGGTTCAGTTGTGAACCGATCATTTCAAGTTGCGAACCGGTTGCTTTTTGTGGAAAATTCTCGAACCCTGCTACTCTTGCTTTAGTCCCACATTGCCCGGGATGGAGAACCCTGTCCCATGACTCTCCTATATATATAGGGGTATTGGGGGCTTCTCAAAGTACAGCTCAGTGCAACCAGTTGCTCTGCAAGTTGTCGTTCTCTCTGGTTTTGGTAACCGTGAGAGAGCCCGAGCAAGTGCTTCCCGCAAAAGGGAGGTGCAGCAAGGGAAGGACAACTGCAGTTGCAACAGGAGGCAGGAGAGCGTGTTGGCGACTAGTACGTCAACAGGAGGGTGTGACTCCTTCCACTTCCTTGTGGGACAAGGAGAGTGGAGTTCCAGGTGGTCCGTGTGGACTACTAAAGAGGCGGGAGGACACTGCCGCTTAGGAGGACAACTGTCATCCGACAGTCCGGTTCGAGTAGGAGTTGTCAGTCCCGGTGCGACCAGGAGCTGCACAGACACCGTCGAAGTCCGGAGTTGAAGACCGCGCATTGCGCGAGGTATTGTCGCCGAGCAAGCCTCGGGACAAGGTATGATTCAGCAAACCATCCTTTCCCATTATATAGACGTTGACGCGTTTCCTCGGTATGGGTTGGGGAGATTTTTTTTGTTTCCGCTGCCTTCTTTGTCTCCCTAAAACCCAACAGTGGTATCAGAGCCACGTCAACTGCTCTATATTTTAGGAATATCGATATGATCGATTTTGGTTTGTCGCCTTTATTTATTGCATACGATGCGAATAATATCGGCTTTATGCATGTCCAATCCTAAATCCACAAATCCCAAATTACATATATGATATGTATTATTAATGCACTCGATACGCATCGCCCTTAAACGAGTTTTGTGGTGGATGTGTGTAGCGTGATTATGGCCTATAAACCCCTATCTGTGATTGGTTGTGTGTGGTTGCTTGCATCTCGGTCTGCGCACCGATCTTCCCTCTCTTATTCCTAATGTAACTCGAAATAATTCGAGATTCTTTCCTACCTTTGCTCCCCCCAAATGTAACTCGGGGTTTCCCTTTTTAAAGCAATGTAATAAATAGAATAAGATTTTATTTCCTGTTATGTCATAGACCGGCGGACATCAAGACGACAGCTGAAACGATCGGTTCAAGGCGTGAACCGATCGGTTGACGTTCCAGACGGTCGGTTCAAGGAGTGAACTGATTGGTTGATGACCGGTTCGAGGAGCGAGACGAGCAGATGGCGGACATGACGAGATGCACGACGACCAGGCGAACTGATCGGTTGGAGGAGCCAACCGATCGGCTGGTGGCACCCAGACGACCGGCTGGAGAGTACAGATCATTCATGTGATGAGTTTATCAACTCGGATGGCAAGGCACAGATGTTCATCTTGTACAGGTTGCATGTGATGTAGATCTAGATGACTGTGATTCCTCTTGGCTCGAGGAATCACATTAGGATGGCCATAATCATCGCTTTTATCGTTTTGTGCATGTTTTCTGTGGGATATAGCATGTATATGATACGTACTATGTATTGTGGTGATTGGATATGTATATGTATATAAAACCAAATCCCTCATTAAAATATTAAGTCTTACATGCCTTCCATTAGCGACACACATGAAAAGATCGATCGACCAAGCGTAGGTTACGCCAAAGCGTGGTGCGCCGTCTATCTTGTGGAAGTGTGAAGGGTAGACATGTAGGTTCTGTCAAAGCAGGGTGCATGTTTACCGTGTCGGCTTTTGGGTTAGACTTAACTGGTGATTCTTAGAGCGTCTAGGCCCAGAGGCAAGGAATGTTCATGGCAAGGTGTTGTGCATGTTCATTCAACAAGAGTTGCATATGATGCAATTGGCAAGAGTTGCCTACCTGAGAGATCTAAGTTGTGGGCGATCAGCCAAAGCTGACTCATGACTTAGAGGATTTCAGGATCTTGCCCACTAGAAGGTTGTACGCTGCAATCTTCCGAATTGATGGTGAGGGCTATCAATTTGAAGTAAAATAGTGGGAGCGATAATTAATTAAAGGCCTAATTATATCGTCAAACTTTCAAATCAATCAAATAAGTCAAAATGAGTTTTGGACGAAAATTGCATATTTTTCCCTTTGTAGTTCAAATGGCAACAAACAACAACAACTTTTCTTTGCGATCGGTCCTTGACAAGGACAAGCTAAATGGGACAAACTTCCACGACTGGTATCGGACATTGAGAATTGTTCTCACTCAAGAGCGTAAGCTCTATGTCCTGGATACTCCAATTCCAGAGGAACCCGCTCCTAATGCACCAAGGACAGAAAGGGATGCTTACAAGAAGCATTCTGATGATGCCATTGATGCAAGGTGCTTGATGCTATGTTCAATGAACCATGAGTTGCAAAGGCAACATGAGAACATGGGTGTCATAGAGATGATTCTGCATCTCAGGAACATGTATGAAGATCAGGCACGGAAAGAGAGGTACAATGTTTCTAGGGCGTTGTTCAAGTGCGTCATGACAGAAGGAGATCCAGTTGGTCCTCACACACTCAAGATGATTGGATATGTGGAGAACCTACAGAGACTGGGATTTCCACTGAGCCAAGAGTTGGCTACTGACGTGATACTGCAATCGTTGCCAAAATCTTACAGTCAGTTTGTGATGAACTACAACATGAACAACTTTGATTGGCCACTGTCAGAGTTGTTGGGCATGTTGAGGACAGCCGAGTTACAGATGAAGAAGGACAAGCCTAAGTCCGTGATGGTGATCACGAGCAAGAAAGGCAAGTCCAAGCGCAAGGCCAAGGGCAAAGCTAAGAAAGGTTCTGAAGCTAGCCAGGAGTCCAAGCCATCTTCAGCTCTCAAGGCCAAGGGAGGCGTGACCAAGAAAGGAAATTGCCACCATTGTCAAAAGCCAAGACATTGGAAAAGGAATTGTCCTCTCTACCTGGAAGAACAAAAGAAGAAGGAGGCGACTGAAACCTCTACTTAAAGGTTTCATGAAAGTAAACTTGTAACACTTTTGAGATATATGATATCAAGATGTAAAGTGTAAAGCATTCTTACTTGGGGCAAGTGTTGCCTTTATAGATAGGAATACTTTAGTTTATTTTCAGCCAATAAGGCATGTAATACAGTTATGAACTGCTATTTCATACTTGCCAATAGATAGAAACACTTTATTTTTTGCATATTGTATGACAATGATAGCAATTAATAAAGAGATGTTTCAATTTATAAAGATGTGATCTTTGTGGCAATGCCTTATTTATCTTGTGATATTTGATATGCATAAGATAAGACGATACCTAAAAGTTATAGATAACTCAAACAATTTAATTAGCATTAATCATGAGAAATTCATTTCTAGTTTCCATGTGATGGATAAAACTAGACTCTTTTGGTTAGAGCACCAGTAAGGGACATGAATATCTTGGACATGATTAATCAATCTTCACTAAAGTAGTGGAAGAGTGATTATCCTATTAGGTATAATACATGTGATGTATTTACATACCTATTGGAATAAATGCTAATACTTCAAATGGTGAAATACCAATATGAATGTCTTGAAATGTTCAAGATTATCATAAATGAAGTACAAATTTGGTAAAGTATTAATTCTTGATGAGATCAATGAATGAAATACTTGGACCAAATGTTTGAGATCCTTATGAGTGATTATGATAGTGTATCATAGTGAACTCATGATTAAGGCATGGTGATGTCTGAATCAAGAAGGAATCATACTCTAAGGAGTTAGAGAATGATTATCAAATAACTGAATTCTTCTTAATAAAAGAATACCCCATACTAATAAAAGAAATTAAGAATCACAAGGGTTGTGAGTTCTTATATCTTTAACAGATACACCTCAATTATCTATGTGATGAGTTGTTCATGTGATGAGTCAACTATCAAGATGAATATGAGGAACCGAATCTTGAGTTATGGTTTATGACCTTTACATCCTAAATGACATCCATGTGAACCATAAGGTATGACCTTGATGGTAGCACTCATTGGATTATATCCATAAGTGCAAATGAGTCTTAAGTGTTAAGACACATGGATAACATTTTGAGAAGGATGATGCTTGTTGATTGCAACTTAATGACTAAGACATTTGGCATATGGATACTAAAACCGCATTCTTATGAGGAATAAAACCAGGATGTGTACGTGACACAACCTATAAGGTTTATGAATCCACTAATGCAAATGAAGTCTATAAGTTACAAT
Source organism: Alisma plantago-aquatica (assembly GCA_963693085.1). NCBI lineage: Eukaryota > Viridiplantae > Streptophyta > Magnoliopsida > Alismatales > Alismataceae > Alisma > Alisma plantago-aquatica. The sequence continues at coordinate 614,685,060 of OY856415.1, forward strand.
GGACTAATCAATGTGATTGATTGAGTACAACCAACTCAAAATTGGATCTTTATTTTGATAATATAGTCAAAGGGTTTGACTGATATGTCAAAGATAAAGAAGTGATCTGTGATTTAGTGGGAGCGTATTCACATTCCACATATTGATGTAAAATGGAATTGTTCTAGAATGGAAATCCAAAAGTGGAAATTATCTTTAAGGAAGATAGAGATGTTTCCTATGTGATAGGAATAGAGATCTATAGAGATAGTTCTCGAAAATCTCTTGACCTAAAAGAGAAAGCATACATTGGCAATCTGTACTGAAGTGTTCAGTATGCACAGATTCAGTGGGAGAAAACTTGTCCATGTTACATGGATATTAGTATCCCAAGGCCAAGTGTCCAATTCTTATGAAGAATGGGAACACTAAGAATAGATATGGATCTATCATGTATGTAATCATCCCATTATCTTGCATGTATGACATGGAAAGAATAAAATGCATTCATCATCTTGTATGTAGGACATGGCAATATGATGTGCTCATCCTGATAACTCGTATGTGTGACATGACGAGTGGATGTCTGTCTGCTTCCAGTAAGTGTTACTGGAATACCATGAGAACTTGATAAGTACTTGTGAAGCACTAGTTCTATGGAGAAGAGTTTGATGTAAAGAGTTACATTGATGCGAACTTCCGAAAGGACAGAAAATTAATCGCAATATATATACATGAGATGTATAAAAGTGAATGTTTGTTGATAATTGGAAGTGTTCCAATAAAGCCATTTAAAAGGAAAATGCCGAGTATCTATGTGTTAGTGAACAACAGTGGATATTATATGGATCTGAAAGTTCATGAGATGAACTTATATTCCACTCATTGATGACAAGTCTGGAATCCTTGATCATGCAATGTGGCTAAAGGTTAGCAAATGGAATACAAGATCGCATATTACGGCAACTCCATCTCATACGTGTGACGTACAACGAAGAGATGAGAGACATGCAATTTATACAGACTTTGGCAAGGTGTTGCCATTACTCACTATGTTGGCACTACAGAACAGTAACATGTGGGACATGTTTGAAAATCACTATGAATATGATTCATGGGTGATTGGCTCACAGTGCAAGTGGGAGTTTGTTGGTATGTATGCCCTGAGAGACAATCATGGGATGATTGGTGGGATACATTAAGATTGATTTGATAAACATAAAAGGCGAGCTTCCAATTCTTTCTGGTTCAGTCATATGAGATAGTGATAGAAAAGATTGAATGTCTAGAGAATGACAATACTCAATGACGTATGCCTTCAGGTTCATGACCTGAACGATGAGATCATACGGATGCTAAGAGTTTGTACATTCTTGTTATGTCCCTAGTCGTATGTCATTGTGGAAGGTATATAGACAGCAATGACACACAAGACTAGATTGTGGTGTTGGTTGATGACAGAATCTCATTAGTCATGATATAGAGATATCAAACCAAACACATAGGTACTTGTTAGAGAACAAGGTACCAGACAGACCCACCGTGAGTTTGACACATGGAACCATGAGATGGTAGTCACAGTCAGTACTCACAGTGATGGTGGTGAGTGTGATTCTTAGACCTGAAATCACTGCACTCAACACATGTCGTTGGGCACACTTTGACATCATCAAACGCAGTCCTGAAACATGGTTTGTTATAAAGGTGATGATTGGGTGGCTTTGACACATGGGGCTTTTGAGGGGTGAGTGATAGATATGGGATTTGTCCCTCCTGAGGGAGTTTAATATCCATGGCCACTTGATGAGTAGGATTGAGAAAGGCGTGCACGCATGTGTGAATCAATATATGATACTGATGTCATACATATCTCTTCCAGTCTACTCTGAGATCAAGGAAGTGAATGAACGTTGACAGGATGACTGTTCCATGCCTCGAGTTCATTCGGGATATCAGTGACAAAGGAATTATACATTCGCTGTAACACCATTCACGGATTGTAGGATGAAAGTTGTTCTCCAACTTTCTACTTTCACTTGGGTAGCACTGATGTGTGACTAGGCACCACTCTTTGCTTGTGAAGTCATAAGTGTTATGGACTTTCACTGCCAACATGAAATGGACATGCAGGGTCACACACATAGGATTTAACCTGGAAGAGGAGTTTTGTCCACAAAGCAATGTTTGGATTGATTATTAAAGGAGTTTAGTAGTTCAATTAAACACTCAATCAGTCGATAGCTCAATATCATATGGTTCAAGGTGTTGGACGCATTGATTGGAGTATTAGATTGATTGAAATCGCAATTGACTGATTTTGCCCAACATGTGCTCCCAAACGATCAGTTCATTTGATGAACCGGTCGGCTGAGGTTGCTGAACCGGTCGGCTGGAGTGTCCAGGACGATCGGCTCATGCCCAGGTTGAAACGACCGGTTCAAGGGTTGAACCGATCGGCTCAACTGGTGCAACCGACCAGTTGGGAAAAGTCATGTCGGCAAGAATTTTCCTTTGGTTTCAAATTGCCCAATTCGATTGGGAATAATATTGGTATTCGATACCAATTGGGAAAGAAACAAGGAAAGTCTTTTTGAGCCGGATTAGGACCATGAACCGATCAGTTCAGGGCACCAACCGATCAGTTGGAGTGCCCCAAACGATCGGCTCAGGTCCAACCGATCGGCTCAATGGCCGAACCGATCGGTTCAGTTGTGAACCGATCATTTCAAGTTGTGAACCGGTTGCTTTTTGTGGAAAATTCTCGAACCCTTCTACTCCTACTTTAGTCCCGCATTTCCTGGGATGGAGAACCCTGTCCCATGACTCTCCTATATATAGGGGTATTGGGGGCTTCTCAAAGTACAGCTCAGTGCAACCAGTTGCTCTGCAAGTTGTCGTTCTCTCTAGTTTTGGTAACCGTGAGAGAGCCCGAGCAAGTGCTTCCCGCAAAAGGGAGGTGCAGCAAGGGAAGGACAACTGCAGTTGCAACAGGAGGCAGGAGAGCGTATTGGCGACTAGTACGTCAACAGGAGGGTGCGACTCCTTCCACTTCCTTGTGGGACAAGGAGAGTGGAGTTCCAGGTGGTCCGTGTGGACTACTACAGAGGCGGGAGGACACTGCCGCTTAGGAGGACAACTGTCATCTGACAGTCCGGTTCGAGTAGGAGTTGTCAGTCCCGGTGCGACCAGGAGCTGCACAGACACCGTCGAAGTCCGGAGTTGAAGACCGCGCATTGCGCGAGGTATTGTCGCCGAGCAAGCCTCGGGACAAGGTATGATTCAGCAAACCATCCTTTCCTATTATATAGACGTTGACGCGTTTCCTCGGTATGGGTTGGGGAGATTTTTTTTGTTTCCGCTGCCTTCTTTGTCTCCCCTAAAACCCAACACAAGCTGGGATCCTCCCTGAGCTCGTCATCTTCCTCTATCTAGACACAACCTATGGAGGAGAACACCTGGAAGAAGGCAGTTTGTTCTCTCTACGATGTGGGTCTCCAGTGCAAAGTGAAGTTCAATCTGCTTCGAGTGTTGTATAGGTCATGGGTTTACCAACGAATCCACTTAGACCGCTCCACCTTCATCGGATCTTGGGGACGCCTCAGCTGCGTTCTGTTCCTCCATATGCGGAGGTTAGAGATGACTTGGTCCTGGGTCTGTGTGGAGAATTAGGAAATGCATTACAAATGAATGGGATGTGTGACGCATATAATAACCTGCCATTTCGGACTTTGTTCGAGTGGTATACAGCCAAGTCTCAAGATACTCATTTAATTATAAAGATTCAAGTATCCTAAAATTTGGATAAATTTGCATAGGAACCTCAATATCTCTTTATAGAAACATCTAAACATCCTAAAATTTTAGATATAGGCTCATGGTATCCTAATATAGATTCTACCAAAATTTTGAGACACAAGACCCAATTTTTGATTGTTGAGACAATTTCTTCGATCAACCTTATAAATACATTTATAAACCTTGACATCATAAACATCCAAATTGGCTAGAAGGTACCCATCATAATATAACCCAAATAGCATCATCATGAATCATATCTCTAATCACAAGTTTAGGTAAATTGAATTCAAATATTGAATAAATCACTTCATTCTAAGATTGGTCATCTTATGAATAACAATGAACCTCAAGTGTTATCCTTGGTTATTAGACCCTAAAATCACGGTTATTACAGTTAGGATAGAGGCCAACGATGTCATTCATGACAACTTCTAGGGCTAGAGTGGAATTTGAGAGGTATTGTGAAGTCTGAGATGATTCACACTCTCCCACAATGTGATTGAGAATGGGATGGATAGAGTAACCACTTGGCTCTCCTAGATCAACAGCCATGAACTGGATATCTTGTGCACAGCTGCGTGCAGCAACACAAGACCGCAAGGATGTTGCCCACTAAATCTCGAGCAACGGCCAGCCGCCATGACTTTCCTCAAGCATTGAATTGTTGAAACCTAAACATAAGCGTGATTTTTGAGAAAAAAAAGGGACCCTAACTTTTCTACATCCAAAGGAGATAAAATATAGATTTGTTAAATTTTACCAGTTTATAATTGGCATTTATAAATTGCCACAATTAATTGGTACAAATGCCTGTATTTGTGGATTTCTAAGGTAATTTTTATAATAGGGTATATTGCGGCATTTTATTGAAAAATTCTTATGAAAGTGAATGTGTATAGGCATTTGAAACAAATGCCACCATATTAAATGCCACTAATGTGTATTTTTGCTATAGTGATAGCCAATAAGGCCTTCAAAGCAACTAATAACGCTATTGTAAATGAAATTCATTCATTCAAATCAAATCACACCATTGTTTCTTCATATATCTATATTAAGAGAAATTGCATTTATCACCAAAAGAACCCAAAATTGGGGTTGTAACATCCTTCCCCTTTTATAGGAATTTTGCTCTCAAAATTCCACAAAGCATACAAACAAACAGGATAAGACTTTCTCATTTCCATCATGGCTCCCATGTGACTTCACCCTCTCCATGGTGCTTCCCAAGAACCTTCATCATCTTATATTCTTACATCTAAGTTCTCTCTCACCTTGTTATCTTGTACCCTTGTAGGTGACTCAGGACATTTCAACCTCTCTTGAAGCCTAATAGGTTCATGGCTCAACACATGGCTTGGGTACCTCACATAGTGCTCTAGATTGGAATGGAACACATCATACATTACGTTATCCTGAGGGGTAAGGATAAACATAAGCATCTCCACCAATCCATCTCAAATGGACCAATGTATCGAGCAATCATATTTCTCAGCTATAACTCAGAGGGGTCAGTTTTCATAGCACATATTCTCCCACAGTTAACTGCATGTCAGTCTGCTTTGCATCAGCTCACGACTCATGTGACCCCTAGCCTTTCTCAGCCATCGCATGATCAAAGCAACTTCATCTGCACACATTGTGGTCTCTCTGGACTTCACAAGGTCCTTTCACCGACGTCATCTGAATGAAGTGGTGACCGACACAACCTCCCTTACATAGCTTCTTACATCCCGATATTAGCTATGGTGGCTATCATCATAAGCAAACTCTCTTAGGCAGGAACTGCTCCCATGTATCACCCGAATGAGCACACACACTCTCATCAGACCCTCTAGTATGGATCATACTCTCTTGACTGTCTATTAGTCAGGGGTGATAAGCTGTGTTGAACCTCAAGTTGACATCGAGTTCTTCATGTACCTACTTCCACCGCATGGAAGTGATATTGAGGTCACGCTCTAGATATTGAACTCGACCACAGTGTAGAGGAACTATCTCTTCCTCATATATAGTTCAACCAGATCTGTCACACTGACAGTACTCTCTCTTTCTCTTAGATTAGGTCATCTAGGTAAGGCGATCTACCATAACCTATATTGCATCATGACCTCTCTTGGTTCAGGGGAGACCCACCATAGTCTATGGTGATTTGCTCCCATTACCTTTCGGGGACTCTTCATTATCTATAGTAACTCACTCGGTACTGGTGTTTGACCTTCACCTCCTGGCATGCATAGAGACAAGCCACATGCAATTCTTTATACTTCTTCATCTCAGGTCTTCAAGCACTACTGCAAACTTTAATCATCTTAATAGTACCAAATGCAGGGTGTACTTATCATCACAAGCTCCTTCATGTCATAATTCTTGAAGGTTGTCTCCTCAGAAACCCTAGAACATTTTATTCATGGGTTCCATCACCTTCTTTTCCTGAGAAATGTATATGAGGTTCTTCAACCATTCTCTTATCGCATCAAGCCCGAAGCTATCTAACCAAGAACCCACCACTAACTCAACCAGCAGATCACATTGTATCTGAGTGTTATCCAAACATGTCTCACAAACTTAGGGTTCACCTAGCCACCTCTTCTAGTCTCTCTACTGGCTAAACTAGACAGCTGTGTCTCGACAAAGAGAATCCATTACCACCCTACATCCTTATGTGCTAGGTAACTGTGAAGAAATAAACCTTCATATATTCCACTTATCATCCTCATCTCAGATTTAGGTCTAACCGAGTCAAGAAAATGTTGAGCTCATCATCTTGGTTATCGACTCAAACTTATATAACTCATTAATTCCATATAGCTCTTGATAGGACCGTCCTCTTATGATGACTACCTTAGTTCTCTTCATGCTTGCAAACCATCCATTCCAGGTACTTTCCAAAAGGTATGATACTTTATACTCAAACATCATAGCAATGTCTCAACTCGCACTATCTTTATCCTTAGTGTATGACATGCGTATTGCCCTGTCTCTCACCCCCATAATGAGAGGAAATAAGCATTTGGTTGCAGTCCAAATACAAAGTTCATCCCATTCTAAGAGTAGAGATGGTGCATCATACATTGCCAATACACTTTTCCAATCCAAGTTGAAACATACATCACATGTCTCCACAACATGAACATCTTGATTATGGGTCTACACCCATGGGAAGACTTTTCCCATCACCTATGTATCTTAGCATATCTCTTTTATGAGAAATACTTAGTCGTTACCTCAAGGTCTCTAGGGTGTCGACACTTTTGGAGTGATCTGACCCTTATGCATCTAGGGAGTGCCTATCACCTTTACCCCTTAGGCCCCATGAACTCCTGAAGGTGGCCAACCTCCTAACCCATGGTCCTTGGACAAAGGTAGTTGTTACCTCCCGACCGTATGGTCTCATGCATCCAGGGAACATACAACTCCTACTTCCATCGGTCTTATCCCTTCATGACCTTAGTATTGACTTAGGATTCCATCATAGCACATCTCATTCTTGAATCTTTACCCAAAACTTCATCATCTCTCTAGGCACTCATGGTCAAACTTACATCCTTTCATAGGGATCATGGTGACCTACCTAACTTGGTCAGGCCCCATAAGGTTACCTCTATGGCAACATATCTGCATGCCCCTTAGAGGTGGTCACACAAGGGTCTATAGATTTGTGTTCACACCATGTGCTCTCCACTTAGCTCATTGAGATCCTATGAGAGACCTCTTTAGGTTACTTCAAACCTACACAAAAGTTGATACTTACCCTACAGAAGGGTCCCTCCCCAGGATGGAAGAAAACTATCTCTTGAGAGCAACAAAGGTCACAAACATCCTTACGTCTAGGGTTCACATCAATGTGAGCATGCTTAGCCCTATCAAGCTACTATGGCACGTAGCTAAAAAGAAGACCACCTACTAAACCATGCTAGGTCTCCTTGGTAGGTCATACTTGTTCCTATTCCTCAACATCGGACCAAGATCATACATACATATGTCACCCACCAATATGTGAGGGGTTCATCAAACATATACCTTAGCCCAAGGGGTTTCCTCTTCCTCTAAACATGAGGGGTTCCATGCTCGAACCTATAGAAACTCAAACCTAGTCATGAGCATTGGGTGCACCAGGTACTACTACTTCCCCTCTTAGGTCTAGGAACTCTAGGTTCACTTTTATGCATCAGCTGTCTAACTACATGCTCAACTTTTCATCCATGAACCAAATAGGTACCGGGTATAGCATGCACTTCCTACTATTCTTCCACCTGAGCAACACCTGAGAATCCTACACCAGGACAACCAACTAGGTGTGAGACCTCACAACTTGATACTATACCTCATCAGGGTCTAAGGAACTCTCCTTCCTATACCTAGAAGGCAAGGTAGGCGCCTACAACATCTGTACATCGGTACCAGAAACCTCATCCTTCTTTTAGGGTCTGGTTTCTCTAAAAGAATCCATGATAGCACAAGCCTCCAAGGATCATGCACGAGGCAACCACGACCATCCACTTAGGTCGTCCATTCTAGGTCATACCATACCCAACATCTCATGGTTTCTTATATCTCGGATTCTAACCTTCCAACCTTATTGCTTGGGTTTTTCTCTCTCTCTCTAGAGCTAACCCTACAACCAACCTTACCACTGGAGGTTATCTCTCTAAGAAAGTGGATCAAGCTCTCATGCATACACCTACATGGGTGAACGTATGATCCAAACATATGTCCAATCAAGATTATCCAAAGTTCTACATGCTTATCTCATAAGCTATCCAGCATGTCCTTCTGGTCCAGGTCTCAACCTAGCCCTTCTTGTCTAGGTCCCAACCTACTGCCAACACTACTTCCTCACTCTCCTACATGGGTACATTCTCTTCTATGCTTGTATATGACCATAAGGGTTTCTATATGGTCACCACTATCCTCTACAATGAAGGAGTTATCCTTCACCCTAACAGGCATGACCCTTCCAAAGTTGGGTTGCCAAAAGGCACTAGGTCAAACTTAGCTCATGCTTCTCATGAATACACAAAACCTATATGTATGTCAACCCACGTACATACCTACATGGTCAATTTGATAACTAACTCATCATGTTATCTCTCTCTAACAACCACTTAGGGTTAGGGTTAGCATCATCCTCAATGGATGTGCCAGGTCTCTACCTCTTCCTAGAGGCCTCTCCCTCCAAGACTAACCCTCTCCTCATCCTCCTATGACAAGATCTAACCTCAAAACTCTCTTGAGGGCACGACAACACATGTCATGCAACCTAAGCATGTAACTAATCTTTAGTTTACACTTAAACTATTAAACTTTTATCCATGATATCTTATTTACATGCTTTTCATTGATTTGGGGGAGGATTCCTTAATCCTTTTCATACTTACCTTGACCTCAAGAGGGTGAGAAAGAGAGAGAAAAACCCTAAACCTTAGAATCTTAATTGAATTAGGGTTGAGAAGGGACGAAATAGATGAGAGAGTCCTAAAGGTATCTTATTTTGAGTCAACACCTCAGACTTTGTCCAGGCAGTCACACCGCATCCGGGAGTCCTCGTAACTAACTAGCAGAGCGGAGGAAAATATTACCAGCCCCCGGACCGTGATCCTTTTCTAGACACCTCTATCTTTCAAAAAATACTCTAATAACTCCATTGGTTCTACAAAGTTTGTAAAATTTAATAATTATTAAGGATTAAATGAGGAACCAATGCTCTGATACCAAATGTAATGACCCCACCTCTCAGTAACCCCCAGTTAAGGGAGACCAAAAGGTCAGAGCCGTTATCCCAATTTTCCAGAACAATGGTTCGACAATAATCAATAATAATTACTAAATTCTACCAAAACTATACTGAAAAGCTGGAATAAAATAAAGCTTTGCATACCTTTTCAAAAACTTGGATTTCTAAACTTCCATCCACAACTAGATTCTATTCCAACTAATCCTCTTTGTACTTGAATTCTTATATTCACAATGTATCACTTTACTATTTATCCTTTTCAATGTTGTACCTAAATCACCGACAAACAAAACGTCAGTCAGTATAACGAATTATACTGGTATGTGGGGGAAACACAAATTATGTATTTAGTTTTAACAACATATCGCAAAGCAATTGTGATTTAACAAACAAACTTTACACTTTAAACATAACTACTCAATCCATACATACCCTAGCCTCTGCGCTATCCCTGTAGTAGACCTGGATACTACCTCTAATATGGTAGATCTCAATTAACCCCCATGATCCTACCTAAACAGGTAGATCAATACCTAGGGTTGAAGAGTTGCATGGAACTACCCATAGGTAGCCCAATCCCTAACTCATAATATGCTACAGAGTCGAATGGAACTACCCATAGATAGCCCAATCACTGACTCATGATAACCTGATGGTCCTACCTAACAGGTAGACCATGTACTAGGTCATCCTTATAATTAGAAAAGCCACAGAGGAGGACCAGGATCTGAGCTCGTCATGTACACTTATTTATAGTGATAGTCGTAGTACCTTTATATTTGCATGAAATAAAAGTCATACAAGCTGTTATAATCAGGCAACCGATAAAACATCTGGGAATTGCCATGAAACTAAAGAAATTTAATCATAAGAGAAACCACATATCTGTACTGCTGATTTTTGAGATAGAATCAACCAAGTAGGGAAATCCAATCAAGTAAGCAAGTACAAGAATCTTGAAATAAACATACAATTTCCTTTTATCAACATTTATCCAAGCCCGTCTTGCTTCTTAGGATTTTTATTCCGATTTAGGGTTTCTACCTCTTTTTAAGGTTTCTCTTGCAATTAGGGTTTTTCCTCCACTTTTAGTATCATAAACCCTAATTATACAAAACTACACAAAAACCCTAAATTTCTCATCTTTTTTCTCCTAGCAAGTTTAGGATCATTATTTAATAACAGATTTCCACAATTCAAATTAAACATGGTTTTCTCTTCTTTTTTCCCTAAATTAGGGTTTCTAAATGTATCATCCTTCATACTTAGTTTAAAACCCTAAATCTTGCAATTACCCATCTAAATCATATTAACGCTTAACATTATTATTAAACAGGTTAATATTACTCGAATTAACCTACTAAGCCTCATAAATTTATCCATTACACTCAATTAGGGTTTCTAACCAAATTTTAATACATTATTCATCAAATTAATATAATTTTGCAAAACAAGAAGGAATTAGGTTACCAAAATTTTTTAATCCTTTTCCTTGTATTTTTTTGATCAACTTTCATATATAAAGTTTATTCATCTGAGTTTTCTAGCAATTTCTATGAATTTTGCAAGGAAAAGCTTTTTTCTAGAATTTCGATTAGAGAGGAAGATTTACCAAAACAAATGACGGCCGTTTGAACGGTAGTCCAGTGATCCACTATTTAAATCCAACGTGCCTCATTGCATGCGACTAACTTAGTCAATCCTTCCTTGGTTCGTTGGATCGACGTGTGGGACCATGATGGATCGTAATCCAATGGTTGATGCTACTCATCCTCCTGCTTTCTTTCGTGCGAACCTGTAGTGGTGCCGCGGCGGAGCTCTCATCAGAGCGAGGGCAATTCGACGACATAGAGGGGGTAGGGGCTCATGAGGTATCTGTTCGAGGTTGTTGTGAGATGAGGAATCGAGAGGGGGTCCTTATATAGGATTAGGGAGGGTCTTCTTAGGGTTTCTCAACCCTGCCGCCACCCTCACCTTCGGGTGTTTTGGGCATTTCTTCTAGACGCCTCCAGAGCTCGACAAAGTAGGGTCGAGGAGGTTCAGGATTCCCTCCCGGACTCAACCAAGCAATTTCCAAGTTGGCACATGTAATGGATTGTAAGAAATTCAAAGGGAAAGATCCCTCAGATCATGGCCTGTGTCTGAGTTCCATTAGAACTGGACGATGAGCGACTCTCGTTGGATCAAGATCCAACGACCCCTATTTCCTACGCTCAACCAAAAAGGAAATCAAAATTCTATTTTTAGGATAATTCCTCATTATTTAGGATAACTTGGAAAAAATCATAACTCCCAATCCATGGCTTTGTTTTATCCCAAATTTTGGGGAATTCTTATTAATGACTTAATCTATCATCATGCCAAATTTGTTCTTATTATCTAAAGAAAATGGGTCCTTTTCTTTTGTTGCAAGTTATCAGTCAATTATATATATATATATATATATATATATATATATATATATATATATATATATATATATATATATATATATATATATATATATATATATATCACATATTTTATCTTTCCTTTGTCGTTAAATTATCATCTTGGATTCCTTTGACCTCAAGGAACCTTGATGGCTCAAAATCCCATCTTGGGAATATTCCCTAGCCTTCTATAGGCTTCTACCTTTTTCTCTTCTCCCTCTTCATATATATTCTTTTATTAACTGAATTTCTTTTTCTCATTTATTTTCTTTTTCTCGTTATTGGGCCCAATAGCCAATTAGGCCCTCAAAGCAACTAATCAGGCTATTGTAAACGAAATTCATTCATTCAAATCAAATCACACCATTATTTCTTCATATATCTATATTAAGATAAATTGCATTTCTCACCAAAAGAATCCCAATTTGGGGTTGTAACATCTAACCTATAGGTGAGGGGAGAATAACACATTCCTAGTCACCTACATAATAATATGGGGAGAATACAATCATTCCCCTAGGGCGATTATATACATGCCCTCTGTGGGTGGTTGTACATAAATACTGCTACTTTAAAATTAAATAGAACATATAACTACATGCTAGCAAAAGAGTTATGGAAAGAGTAATCAATTGATTTAAATAACATGGCAGTGGGGTATAAGACCCAAATGAGATAATACTACAACTGATTTTGAGGCATAAACAAATTAGGTTTTAAGAATAATGGATTAGGTCAAATTAAGCCTCATTAGGGAACATAGGTAAAGGTATAATAAAATTTCCCAACTGAAGGTGTAGATTCACATACCTCATTCCTTCAAACCCTAGAACTCACTTTCAGATCCCTAATCAAGATCAGAGTCCACTTTCCCCTATTACATAATCACATACATGTATTAATGATAAGTTCATTCATTAAAAGGTCAAAACCCTAAAGTTACAACCCTTTTTCCACAAACCATTAAATATGACCCTGAAATTATCACCATTGTCTTAGTTAGGGTTTTCTGGTCAAAATAACATATAGATTTGTATATTTTCGATATATCGACTTTTAGGCTATTTTTCTTGATTTTTAAGTAATTTAAACCATCCTCAAAAACTCATACTCGACAAATTCAAAAATAGGCATTGAAATCATTTTTATTAGATAGAAAATCTTTTTCTAAGTCCAGAACATATTTTCTTTTTATTTTTGGACAATCGAATCAAAAGTTATGGATTACTAAAATTTGACCAACCATAAAATGACACATATGCAAACCATGCGAGAGAGGGACCGGACCCGCCTGCTGACTTGGCCCAACAAGGGGCAGCCAAGTCACGTGGTCAAAGCCTAGCTTTGACTCACAGTCAAGGAAACAAAACAATGAGGAAAAGATGCTTATGCCCCTGGAGAAAAACAAAAATAAATGAAGAAGCGATGGGCAGAGGAGAAAGCAGCGAGGGGGTTTGTCTCCTCCCCGATCACGCTCACACCATGTCCATCCTCAGGAGCAGGACGACGAGTAGAAGCGAAGCTACATCGACCTCTCGATTAGGGAACAAGCCCAACACATCTGTAGAACCAGCCCGAACTCAAAGAGCCACTGCTCGAGTTGAGCAAGTAACGGTGGAGGTGAGACATCCCCCAAGCAAACTGCAAATCACAAAACAGAGCAAACCGGAAACTATAAGGGAAAGGCAGTGAAAAAGGAAGGAAACCAACAATCTACTTACATGTAAGGATCTACATACATGAGATGAGATCAAAGGAGGTCTTACCGACATCAGGGAGCGACCGAGAAGGGTCGATGCATGATGATGGTCGGCGGTGGAACCGAGGTGAGTTCTAGGGGGAACCATCCCGGTGAACTCTAGGGTCAACTAGGCATAGAAGGACCTCAAGTAGGTCATGGAGATCCTCTCTTTTCCATAAATTTGAGGGACATCATGGAGAGCCCCAGACGGAAGCCGCATCAAATCAAATAGGTACTCAGTGTCACGGTGGCAATACCAACTCCCTAGAACCAAATTGGTGAAGAGGAGGGGCATAGGAGGTGTGGAGGAAGGTTTTGATTCCATCCAGCAGCAATGGAAGGTGATAATGAGTAGTCTGTAACCTGGTCGTCATGCATCCATTGAGGTAGATTTAAGGCTTCCTTATATAGCCCACACCAGAGATCAAGTTAGGGCTAGATGCAGAGAGGAGACACTCGCAAGGACAAGGGAGAAAGAATCTCGAAAAACCAAGCACTGTGGTGAGAGAAAATTGGGAGAGGAATTCGGGCTACTGTGCAGATGGTTTCTCTTTTGTGCATGAGGTAGATGATGATTAGGGAGACACCCGATCGACATCCAATGGATGCAAGCCACACGATAAATAAATTAGATTTCCAATTGAAATCGAATATAGTGAGACATTAAATTCATTTCTATTTTCTCTCTCCTCAAATAAGGGCTTAAACGGTTTCCAAAAATAACCAAAATTTACAATCTGACTGATTCTGATGCGTAGAATCCAAATATGGAATTAGTTTTACCTTTTGGGGACTTTTAATAAGTTAAATAATTCAAATGTCATTTTCTCTTTGTTCTTCATTAGTGGTGATAAGATGCCTCAAATTTCGTGAAACTTCATCCATAAGTCTCTCTAAGTGACTAGAACACAATTTTGTCATTAATTTCACAAGTTGAAATTATTTATTTATTTATTTAATTTATAGAAGATTCTACACACTTTCTCTCTCCTATTTTTACTCATTATCCAAACATTATCCAAATTAGTTGCATATTTGCCCAAAGGCTTATTTTTATGTTTAGATTATGAATTTGGAGTTCGTTTTCCAATTTGAGGGCATTAGATATTTTATTTATCTTTCTTGGCTTATTTCGCATTATCCTATAATAAAGGCTTTTATATATTTATTTATTATCCAAATTAGATGATACTTGGTCATTAAGTATCTTAAGGAAACAAATTTAATTATCAAATTATCGCATGGCTTCATATTTATGATTTTTGAAATGGCATATTCCTTATTATCCTTCTTTATTCAATATATTCCCTATTTTCTCCATTTATGACATTTATCATCCCCTTTATGCACATTTCGAGATTTCCTTTATTTTTCATATCCAAAAAGATAATAGAAAGTCCTAGCACGAATTTATTTATTCTTTTTATCACTTGAGTGGACATTTTACATATTACACCCATTACTAAGATTTTATTGAAGCATTTTTGCATAAACCCCAATATTGAGAGAGAAGGTGAAAAAATGATCATTAGGCCATTAATACTCCACAAATTAAACAGAATGGCCAAAGAGGATAGAAATGAGAGGAAAAGATGGAAAAGAGGACCAAAAGGCAAAATGCCCATAATTCAGTATGTTACATAAAAGTTGTGCTAAACTTTAACTGCGTACCCAAGGCTTTATGTAGTCATTCCCAAAAACAACTTGTAAACTGGGGACCTCTATCAGACACAATTGTGGTTGGAACTCCGTGTAACCACACTATCTCATCTATGTAGATCTGTGTAAGTTTTTTCAGCAGAATAGGTTGTTTTAACAAGAAGAAAATGTGTTGACTTAGTCAACCTATCAACTATCACCCAAATGGAATCATAACTTTTGGCTATTCTGGGTAAACTAACCACAAAGTCCATTGTCACGTGATCCCATTTCCACTACGGTATAGGTAAGGGTTGCCATGTTCCTATAGGCTTTTGGTGTTCTACTTTAACTTGCTGACACATTGGACACTGCATAACAAACTCAGCTACATCCTTCTTCAAACCGGGCCACCAATACATATCTGTTAAGTTATGATATATTTAGTACTCCTTGGATGCATTGCATACTTATATGAATGAGCTTCCTCCATAACTATCTTTCTTAAGTCATTGGCATCAGGTACTACCATCCTACCATGGTAATAGACTACCTCATCCTCTGACTCATGGAAACTGTCTCATTTCTCACTACCATACTCTAGTCTGATCTGCTGAATCAGAGTATCAACCTGTTGTGCCTCTTTAATTTGTTGTCTCAGAGTAGGTTTCACATGCATCTCGGCCAAAAATCCAGCTAACAAGGATACTTTTAACTATACATTTATTTGTCTCAAAGAGACAAACATGTCCCATTTAAAGCACATCAAAGAATTCAACTGTGCTTTATATATGAGTGGAGATGAAGATTTTCTACTTAGTGCATCTGCCACTACATTAGCTTTTCTTGGATGATAATCAATTGTACAATCATAGTCCTTGATTTATTCCATCCAGTGGCGTTGTCTCATGTACAACTCATGTTGTGAGAAGATGTACTTTAAGTTTTTATGGTCTGTGAAAATCTGACACATTTCTCCATAAAGATAATGCCTCCAAATCTTCAACATGTGGACCACTACAACTAACTCTAGATCATGCGTTGGATAATTCTCCTTGTGTTTCTTAAGCTGTCGAGAAGCAAAAGAAGCTACATGATCACTCTCCAATAGCACACATCCTAGACCATTCTTGGAGGCATCCTTTCCCTGCTCAGGTAAAACCAACACAGGTGCACTATTCAACCTTTCTTTCAACAACTGGAAAGAATGTTGACACTTTTCATTCTAGAGAAAAGGAACCTCCTTTTGGTCAACCTAGTTACGGGCAGTGTTCAGAAAAGCGCTATTCGGTGTACGGGCGGACGGGGCACTGAATAGAGTATATGCGGTATGCGGGAGTATATGCGGGAGTATATGCGGTTTTGGATTTTTTTAATAAATTAATATATTTATGTATATTTATATATCAGTCATATAGAATTATATATCACATTGAACAATTACATACAAGGACAACATAGAATGATTAATTAGAAGAAAGGGAGAAGCAATATCATATAAATATTTAATTTGAAACAATAAAAATATCATATAAATTTCATTTCTTCAATTCCATATATGTGTGTTTGGAAAAGCGGTGATTAAGCGGCCGCATAAGCGGGTAATCGGCCGCATAATCGGTCCTGGACCAATTATTGGTCCGCTTTGGCATATGCGGTGCGGTCCCCTGTCCGAACCGCTTAAGCGGCCGCATATGCGGCCGCACGGACCGATTTCCTGAACACTGGTTACGGGTAATGCTACAGAACTAAAGTCTTTAATAAACCTTCTGTAGTAACCTGCCAGACCTAGGAAACTACAAATCCAGTTGGTGTCTTGGGTTGTTCCCACTCTACAACAAACACCACTTTCTTAGGATCAACATGAATACCTGAAGATGATATAACATGTCCTAGAAAAGACACTTTTGAAAACCAAAACTCACACTTGCTAAACTTAGCATATAGATTGTTTTGTCTCAACAAAGTCAAAGCTTGACAAAGGTGTTGTTCATGTTGTTGACCATCCCTACTGTATATCAGGATGTCATCTATGAAGACCATTATGAACTGATCAAGAAATGGCTGGAAGATTCTATTCATCAGCTCCATGAATGTAGTTGGTGCATTAGTTAGTCCAAATGACATAACTACAAACTCATAATGATTGTACCTTGTCCTAAAGGCTGACTTAGGTATGCCACTCTTCTTGATAAGTAACTGATCATATCCTGACCTTAGATCTATATTAGAGAACATTGTTGCACTACGTAACTGGTCAAACAGATCATCTATCCTTGGTAGAGGATATTTGTTCTTTATAGTCACCTTGTTAAGTTGTCTATAGTCTATGCATAATCTCATAGACCCATCCTTCTTTTTAACAAAAAGAACTAGAGCACCTCATGGCGAAGTACTCAGTTGAATGAAACCTTTCTCAAGAAACTAACTGTTTCTTGAGTTCTGTCATCTCAGCAGGGGCCATCCTATAAGGTGTTTGGTCTATGGGTTGTGTACATGGGATTAGATTAATCTCGAAATCAATCTCTCGAGGTGGAGGAATATGTGGAAATTCTTCAGGAAACACATCCTTGAATTCCTTGACAACAGGAACTGAAGGAAGACTAGGACTTTATTCTTTGGTATCTACTACATGTGCCAAGAATGCTTCACATCCTTGTCGCATCAGTCTCTCAACTATCATTACTGATACTAGACATGTTGGAAGAATCTTTCTGTCCCCCTGAAAGACCCATGTATAATTACTGTCTAGGAGCATAACTTTCTTGGAACCACAACCCAAGACAACCTTATACTTTTCTAGGGTATCCATACTAAGAATTACATCAAACCCATGCATCTCAAGTTATATAAGATCCACCTAAATGTTATATTCTAAAAAAGAAAGAACACAGGGAGAACATACCTCCCACAACACTACAAATCTGACTAATAGAGTTTCTAATAACAGATTATCTGTTCTACGACTGATAGTCATATTACAGTCGTGAATCACTTCTCGAGTGATAAAGAAATGTGTAGCACCTAGATCAATCAAAACAGATATGAAGTAGGTTGAAGACATATCTAAATGAAACAATTCCATCTAACCTGTCACGACTCATGGATTGACCACTGCCTATGGTTGATTCATTGGATAGAATCTCATTGTTGCTTATTGCCAACTTCATGCTCTGTTGTTTGGTGCAGATGATCCTACTTGGGATGCATGTCCATGCCCTCGTGTGCCATTGTTGAACTGTTGCTTCTCAGAGCCTTGTTGAATCTGCCTCAGTAGTTGGGTTACCTCCATGTCTCTAATTGGATAATCCCTTATCATATGTCATGTCTTCCCATAATTGAAGTAGTTTCTATCCTACTGTGGTCTAGATGGTCCTGTTACTGACATTGATGTCGTACTATGGGCTCCACTTGGCAGAAAACTACAGCCTCTACCCTTGTTTGACATCCATTGTGTTTGTGCATTGAACCTCTATAGTACTAATGGTGCAAGAAACCTTGGTGTCTTGAAACTTCTAGACCTCTATCCCTGGAACTGGGCAAGTCCTTTCCTACTATTAACCTCATGTTTCTTAGTCACAGACCTCTCTATCTTCCTAACTGACTCCACAAATGTGTCAAACCTCTCTCTATTCTCTAGAGCAGCTATAGTTGTGGATAACTCAGCGTTCAGACCCTTCTCAAAATGCCAAATTCTCTCCTCCTCTGCAGTA
This sequence comes from Alisma plantago-aquatica, assembly GCA_963693085.1. Lineage (NCBI taxonomy): Eukaryota > Viridiplantae > Streptophyta > Magnoliopsida > Alismatales > Alismataceae > Alisma > Alisma plantago-aquatica. The sequence continues at coordinate 614,704,098 of OY856415.1, forward strand.
TCCATGTGTGGACAATATCATAGAAGCTCCATGAACTTAGCTTCATACTCACTAATATTCATCGTTCCTTGTTTAATCTGCTCAAACTGTGATATTTTCTCATCCAGATAAGTCTTGGGAAAGTATCTACTGACAAACTCACATTGGAACTCCTCCCATACGACCTCAATACCCGATCTTTTCCCTTATTCAATGGCCCACCAATGGCCAGTACTTCCTTTTAAAAGGTACACAACATGCCTAACTTTATCAATTTATAGGATGTTAAGGATTCTAAAGGCTTTTTCTAGCTCAATGAGCCATAAATCTACATATGTTGGGTCAACTATACCAGCATATTCGGTGGCTCCTACTCAGCATAACTGCTCAAAGGTCTTACCAAACCCATGTCCCTCATTGGGAACAGGTGCCCTAGGTGATGGTGTTGGCATCTGATCTCCCATATGCATTAATGGGGTCATGAACTGCCTGAAAAGAGCATAAAAGGTTGGGTTTTCTAGCATGGCTTGATCAAGATGGGGATTCTCTGGCAATAATTCCTCTCTAGCTTGTTCCCTTACACCTCCTCCTGATGTAGCAATACTTCTCAGTAGCATGTTCTTCGTGTGCTCCAACCATCTTTTCAGCTTTCCTTCTTCTCTTATATGAGCAGAAGTCACTATAAGATAAACTGAAGGATACTAGAACAGAATCAACAGCCTTAATCCTATGTCTCTGTATACTCAGTGAACCTTAGGCTCTGATACCAAAAACTTGTGACGACCATTGTCAAACCGATAGCCAAATCACACAGTAATTACATGGAATAACCATTAGCCGCGGATTAATGAAAATCCCTAAAAATTAAAACCATATTGCAAAGAGATCCATTGCCAGGAAACTCTTAAAGAAAGAACCAAAGCAATATATATACATCATGGTTCACATTGTACATACAGTGTACCATCTCATCTCGAGGATATCATATACCAACTTCTTAACCCAGACATATACAAAGACAACATAAAACCTCAAGGCATACAAGTCAAAATCTCAGATCGTTTATAAAACCATTACATACTAACTCCCAAGGACCTGATAGTACAAGGATGACACATAGGACTTCTATCTACAAGACACGACAGATAGTACACTCAACCTGAGTTGTTACTGCTGTCCCTATTGTTGTTGTCCTCCCTCTGCAGTATGGTCTCTACCTCCTTTTCTGCATCTTTCTAAAAATGTTGGGACCAATGGGGTGAGACAAAAGTCCCACCGAGAGATATAACTCTCTTCCAATAATATTATTATCACAGATAAATAGTATTAAATTGAGCAGGGGATCTTTTAAATTAATAATCAAGATTGATCACTGTTTATAAGTAGAACAGAGCAATATCATCTTTTAAAACAATGCAACTATTTATGATAGAGCAATAAATCATCTATTCACTTTATAAGGAATATAAAGAACACATATAACATCTATCCATTTAAGATGTATAAAAGTAGTGTAACATCAACCAATGTTTCCATATTCAATCCTTAATCAAATATGCTACACTACTAATTACATATTTACAATCACACTTATGCCCTGAGGAGATGAGGTACACCGCTCATGCTTCAACTGACCACGACTACGTAAAGCATACAAGGTGAAAGGAAGGTCTGGCTTCTAAGATCTCACCCATCTCGGTTAGTACGAGACCACTAGCAGTGACATCATGTGTCAAACTGCAATTAGCTTGCTAAGGTATAGTGGCATCTTCCTTATAGACTTACAGCCGCAGCATGCACTCTCTTAATGGAGATCACACAACAACCCCGTTATATAATATTAAGTCATGGCATATAGCCATACTCTTATGATGATGAGGGAGATCACACATCAATCCCTATTTGGACGTAAGGATATTTTTCCCATTACCCCCACATATTCAAAAATATGCTCTCCGAGTTAAACTCATTTCACCATTCATCAAATTCTAACACTGACTGGATCTATGCCCAGGGGAAATACATGATAAGGTTCCACTTGATTAATTAGGTGCATTACAGTATCTTTCAGCATCAACCAAGTTACAAGCATGAATTATAACAGATGCTACAAAGAAAGATGTAATACATTTCTCAAGTACTTTCATAATCTTTGGAACACATTGAATGCATAACACTCGAGATCTTAGTCCTGTATCACATCAATGGGGATTCCCGTCCCTTCACATTATCATCATCATGATTGCTAGATTTGGGTATTTAAACCCTTAGTTCATCACTAAACATTATCACCTCTTATCAGGTAACTATTACCTCTAGGTCCTCAGACCCAGGTATACATTATACTTGTTGTACAAGTATTTCACATGGATCACAAGGCCCATTTTATCTGTATCATATGAAACATCATAGCTCATACCTGGCTATGCTCATCATCTCATGATACCTGCATGGTTAGTATTTCATGATAAAAACAATATCAAGTACATATCATCACCATGCAATACAAGAGAAATACAACCATCCCATTATTATGGTTAGGGTTTCCCTTTTTAGCTGATTAGGGTTTCAAGTTCATATTATCAAGAATCAAAATCCTAATTCATAGATCCACACATATTAGGAGCATACATTGATATCATAAGTATTCAATCATACTTGTTTATTCTCATCATTTATCATTAAATGATTATCACACAAAGCATGAGTTTCTCTCTCATCCTCACTAGGATATTTATTACATCATACTTGATTAAGTTGGCTCAACCATTTTCTCAAGGTACATTGGCCTACACTTATCAAAATGCATTAAAATCTTTACATCTTAATGTATCATTTGACATAACACACTTCATGTGTTATTCAATCAAGTATATCGGATTTGAGGTCCTTACCTCCATATTGGTTTTGAGGTGCTTCCACCATATCGGGCTAGAGGTGTATGCTTACCACCAGATAGTCCAAGAGGTGTGTTCTTATCACCATATCGTCCAAGAGGTGTGTACTTATCACCATATCATCTAAGAGGTGTGTGCTTACCACCATATCGCCCAAGAGGTGTGTTCTTACCAACATATCATCCAAGAGGTGTGTGCTTATCGCCATATTGTTCAAGAGGTGTGTGCTTATCACCATATCATCCAAGAGGTGTGTGCTTATCACCATATCATTCTAGAGGTGTTTGCTTATCACCAAATAATTCTAGAAGTGTTTGCTTATCACCAAATCATTCTAGAGGTGTGTGCTTATCACCATATCATCCAAGAGGTGTGTTCTTACCACCATATCATCCAAGAGGTGTGTTCTTACCACCATATTGTCCAAGAGGTGTGTGTGTATATCACTTATATTGGGTTACTCAAGTGTAGGGTTTTCCATACCCTTATTCTCATACCTTTTCAAACCTTCAAAGTACCAACCTACCATGTGTTGAGTTACAGCCTAGACAACTGGTTAGTTTTTTTTCAACCAACCCAAATGTACAAAATGAGAGGGGTCTGCGGTTCTAAGGTATAACAGATTTCATATCACCATATTGGGTTTCATTACTATATTGGGTTAGAGGTGCTTCAACCCGATATGGGCTTGTGCCATGATGATTTCATCATCATCAAGCTCTAGACTTTCGTCCCTTACTGTTCTAGTTCATGGACAACAGTCCTATGAAACTATTAGAACTCATACATTCATAAATTATTCAAGAAAAATCGAAATTGAAAGTAGATCAACAAGTATAGCAAGATTGAAGGTAAATAATAACATGATTGGGTTCAAGTTATATAACCTGCCTCAAGAACAACTTTAAAGCTCCAAGATCCAAAGCTTCACGTTCCCAAGGTTGAAGATGAACTTATCAAAGATCAACGACTTATTCACAACTCCTCTATATGCAAAGAATCACCATAGATAAGAACTTGGTGAAGAAGAAAAGGAAGGAAGAATCACAACCCGAGATTCATTCTTCAACCAAGGTTAAAGATGACCATGGATTCACCTTAATCTTAAGGCTCAAGCTTCTCCTTGCTCCTCAACTACTATGCATGATATATAAGAGAAAGAGAGTTTTAGTATTGAAAACGTTTCACTAGTAGGTGAAAGGAGTGGTATATAGAATTGAGGCTCATGATAGAGAGTGAATAATAGGTGATACATGTCCATTCATGGGTTGACATGTGTCCATGCATGCAAACATATTTATCTTGACATGCAAAACTCTTGGGGATAATCTAGGGATAATATTTCATCCATTAGTTATCTTATTGAACAAGATATTTCAACCCAACATCTCTTTATTCACAAACCAATTCAACTTTTCCAAAGGAAGTTGTAAACCGATGTCCATCACCTTATTGAGGTGATTAACTCATCATGGCCTTTTCCAAGAGTTGAAAAAATGGTATGGGACTTCCTCTATGGCTTCTTGGCCGATAGGCACTCCCATATAATCTCTACAACTCAATACAACTCATTTTAGGGTTTCAACTATACAACTCTTTTTGGTCTTTTCATCACCAAGAATACCATCACTCAAATATGATTAAAAAATGGTGCCTCTTTCTTTATATCTCCTATAGATGATGATAAGAGAGAGTAAGGATGCTATAGAGGTGATAATTTGCATATCAACCCTACATTTTGGGTAAATCGCAATTGGCACCAAAATTGGTACACAAGGCACAAGCATTATTCAAACAAGATCCAACTTGGAACTTAGGATTTCCACAAGACACCCCTTAGCATCATTCTCTCTCTTATTATTCTATATAACTTGAGTCACGTTCAAAATGTGACATATTGCAATATTACCCCTCATCTTGGGTAAATTACAATTTACACCTAAACTATCATATAATGCACAAACAATTTGCAAATAAGCTCAAACTTGAAAATTAAACTCTCCTTGAGTCTTAATTACTTTCAAAAAGATTAAAACAAGTTTATAAATAACTTAAGAAAAAATTCTAGGGTTATGGAATAACCCAAGTTAGGGGTGTTACATAACTGGTGGTAGGAGTGGAGTGTATGGAACAGAAGAAGAACCTACTCCATAGTAGGATTCTGGTGGAGGTGGGGTGATGTATGAAGAAAATGAATGAACTCCTGAAAAGTATGGCCTTGTCAGTCCCCATCCCATGAACTGAGAAGTAAGAGTGAGCTCAAGAGTAGTGTGAATGGCCTCATACTGAGTAGTGCATGTATGTGGAGTAGAAGTAGGAGTGGGTGTGGGTTAAGGACCACCGATATGAGTAGGAGTGGGTATGGGATCATTAGGGCAAGCATAGTCAGGAAGACTCACAAAGTAGCTCCCCTGGATGTTGTAGATATCATCTCTGATCTGTGCAGGGGCCTACTATAAAGTTGCACAGATCCACACATGTGATTCTACCTATTCAAAGAAATTATGTACAAATAATAAAGACCAATTACATATATTACAAATAATAAAGATCAATAATAACAATTTGTAAAAGAAATAATAACGATACTCACAAATTGTTGTTGTCGATAATTGGTTCGGTAGTATGTGGTCGAAGGATGAGCTAGAGGGGGTACTACATACTGTGGATGATACCATGCATAGTGCAACTGTGGACTGAAGACTGTGTCTTCTAGTGGAGGGGGAACTAAGCTCTCATGTCTGTTGTTCCACAGTTGCACCTCCTCTCTATAGTGATGCAACCAATCCTCAGCAGCATGACCCATCCCATCTATCCTACTAAGGTGTGGCAAGGTAAGAATAGGTTGTACTTGAACAAAGCTGAATTGTCTAAGTATTCTATCTGGGAGGTGCCACTCTACTACTATGTAGCACACTAGAGGCACTCAGGACAACCAAACATCATGACCCTCTCAACACAATGTTGGAAGTCTCTCTAGAATATCCTCATGTAAGGAGTTCAATGTATCTGTTATTTTAAAAAAATACAACATGTCTCACATAAAAAGGAGTAAACTTCATAAAAAATACAACATATATCATACAACATGTTAGTAGAAGTAACTTATACCTAAGATGGCAAAATCTAGTCAAATGAAGAATCATAAAACTAGACTGATCCTCTCATAGTATCACTCCTTTGAAGAAAAGTATGCCACCTATTAAATAAACTGACAATCTAAATTTAGATAAACATTACAAAATATTCGTACAAATGTATTAAGAAGTTGTGTAAATTTATACATGTAACCCAAGGGAACATCTTCTGCCCACTCCCCCCAGTTCATAACAAGTGAACTTGGGCGTCCAATTCCTAACCTCTCCCAACACCACATCTACAATAGACATACACAACCAAACAAGTGGGCAGTTTTCTTGGAATGGGTGGTAACCTTGTCCAACTCCCTATACAAGTAATCTAGAGTTACATCACCCCAAGATAGAGTGTTACAACTTGTAAAGTCAGCCACAAGTGGTAGGTATCATACATGAACTCTGTCCCTGGTACTATCTGGAATAAGATAACTACCTAAAAAGTATAGGAGATAAGCTCTAGTATACCTTATCCTCATTTGTCTTTGTTGTTCTTCATCTCCCAAGGTGAAATCCATCCCACTAAAGATCTCATGCAGCCACCCAAGATGAATATGCCCCTTAGACATACCATCTGGTCCCGCTCCAAAGAAACTCTCACAAAGTTGAGGCCATGAAGAAAACTACCTCTCATTTGTACCTAAAGGATATGCAGCTATAACCAGTGGGACATCAATCCTAAGACCTAAAATAACTACAACATCTTGTAGTGTGACACTCATCTCAAAACATGGAAACCTAAAAGTGTTGCTAGACTTTTCCCACTAGTTAACTAGGGTAGTGATTAAATTGGGATCAAGGTGTATAGGTTGTAACTTATGAACAAGCCCAAAACCAGCAAAAGAAATATTTTGCAAAACACCCATGTCAGTAATAGGCCAAAGTAACAACATAAAGTGGTGTTGGGAGAGTCAGAATAATACTTCTCTAGGAGCCATATCTATGAAAAATGCAAATATTACATTAAATGAAAAGTGTAAGCATTAGATTAAATTAAAAGTGCAATATTTGTTTAAATGAAAAGTGCAAGAAAAAGATTAAATGAAAAGTGCAAGCATTGCATGACTTTAACAAATTTAAATGTAAACATTACATGATTTGAACAAATTGAAATGCAAATATTACATGACTTGAAAAAATTGAAACAAGAACATTACAAGACTTGAACAAACTGAAATAAGAACATTACATGAATTGAACAAACTGAAATAATAACATTACATGACTTCACATTACATTAGGACAAGTGTGTCTATTATGGCCCCTTCTGCCACACTTATGACAATGATATGTATATTGATCAACATCCATAGTTGAAGGCCTTCTATTTTTCTTTGGTCTTCAGTGTGTCTTCATTTCCTAGGTGGTAATAAGGGATAAATACCTCTGCTTTCATCAAATAGACCAATACCTCTTGTCGGAAATACCATGAAATTCAGTTTTGTATGCGTTCAAATAATAATCATTTATCAAATATGGGCTCACAAGTACGTCACAATTGTAATTGACAGTTCTCGTAGCTACCCAAACATGACAACACGGAAAATGCCATTGTTGTGGAAAACTACTGCATTCATTGGCACCATTTAGACACACTTGGACTTGAAATTTATATCCTTCCATGTCATCAACAAGCCATTCATCGTTGTTCATGTGACATGATATTCTAATTTTTTCTACATCCTTTTGTACATTAGAAAACTTGTTATGAAGCCTCAGGGGCCATTTTTGTCTTGAAATCTAACAACCATATGCTTCATTATGCCTCTCCAACCACATTGTAATAGAGCGATAATATGTTCCAACAATTAGTGCACGTATTGGTAAACCCCTAATGTAATGCCCCTAAACTTGCTTAATGAGTTGAATAAGCTTAATTATCATAATTAAATGCTTATAACCCTAATATAACCATATTATATTCTTTTAAATCATAATACAAGCTTAAGTTTCAAATTTGGTCCAATTTGGACATTGCTTGAGCAAGTTATGCAATTTTATGCTCATTTTGGACTTTTCTGCAATTTTCCCAATTGAGAGGTTTTCTATGAAATTTATCACTTGAATTTTGTTCCTTTGATATTCTCTCATCATTCTTGATCTTGTTGAGTAATGGGGCACCTATTTAAACCTTGGTTTGAAGGTGTTTCTCCAAGGGTATTTTAGGGTTTACCCCTTCATGGATGAGCTACCTTTAGTAGCTATCAACTAATGAATTATTTGATTGGCTGGGAAATTCAACAAAGGAAATCTAAGAAGGTCTATACATATGGTGGGGGAGATTCTTGTGTGTGTGCTTGTATATTCTTAATAAATTTAGGCCATGGACACTTGGATAGATACTAGAACTTCAACTTTTTTGTCTTTATCTTAGAGTTTCATATACTTATCCCCAAGCACCAAAACCAGCCATTTTCTCTCCACAACTTCCCTCCTTCTCCCAAACTCATTCTCCCTCTATTCTTCTGTGAATTTTTCTGTCCAATGAAGAAGAAAGTGGGGATCTTCTTGGAAAAAGGATCTAGGGTTGCAATTGACTTCATTTAGGGGTTCCTAATGCTCCTTCCTAGTGATATTAACCTAAAAGTGTAAGAATTACCTTATTTCCTCCATTGATTTCTTTTCTATTCTTCCTCCTATATCTCTCCAGGTTGGAACCCTGCTGTTCCATGGTAGAAATTGCTCTAAAGCTCTAAAATCCTACCTTTCTTGCTCCTATGCTTAGGGTTTGCTCATTTGATGAAGAAAGGTGCTAGATGGAGGAGTTCATAGCTTATGATTGGATTTTCTACCCTACCTGCTCGAGTTTTATTCTGTTTGGGATTTCATCTTCTCATTAGAGACAAGTTTTATAACTTGCTCCACGTTTATTGCTTACCATAATCTTTCTAGCTCATGTTCTTGCTTGAGAATGATGATCCATGCACCAAAAAGCTATGCTTGACATGGATTTCGATTTTTATAATGTTCCCTATTCTTATTTCAGTTCTAGATGAACCTGTGATCATGTATTCCTAAGGTATAATATGACTTGTATCAGGTTGGTTTGGCAACTTATGGTGTTAAGCATCTATCAACCAATGATCAATTTTAGGGTTTAAAGCTGATTTCTTCTATAAATCCATGACCCGATGATGGTACCATTGCAACAACCCTATGGTGTTGTCTTCATGACAAATGATGGTCGAGATAAAATGTGTGATATAATGGTGACAACGTATGGTCACCCCCTTAGGTCAGGTTTTGGATCAATTAGAAGTTTAATGATCAACCATTAAGTACCCTACTGATGTTATCAATCAATGATGACATTAGCTTAATATTTGATGATGATTAATGCATATAATATTAATCAAACAACCTATGGTCATTTAATGGTCACTAATGATGGTGTATCAGGTCTCTACAACCTATGTTGAGTTAAGAATTGTAGTTGTAGCATCAATCAAGCCTTAGACCAATGTTTTCTTGGGTCATTTGATGCAATGGTCAGACCTATACTGTAATTGATGGTTTTAACATATGAACTTGACCCAATGGTCAAGATCTACTGTTTATTCCACTGATAAAGTGGAATTATGGATAATGTAATATGTTGGTCCTAATAATGTGATTTAGATGGTTTCCTTTATATGATCAACTTAAGGAGCTTACTTGTTGACAAGGGATGGCTTGTTTTTAATGAATAGGTGATTATGGGTTTTACCCTACTCTCAATGGAACTTTTTGTGTTGTTAATCAAGGGATTTCTAGGGTTGAATGGTGACTCTTTCTAGAGAACAAATCAAGGAATTCATAGGTGGTTTATCCAAGGTGTTTACTTATGTAAACATCAATGGTCTTACCTCTTAAACATCCAATGGTTCTGGGTGACATTGTGGTATGGTGATATGGGTTGAATGATGATGGAACAAATGGAGGGTTACCCTTAAAAAGGTAGTCTTACATATTTACTCATATGAATACAAAGGATTATAACCATTTTTTGTGGATATGCAACCCTAATGAGGTATAGCTTGTTATACCTAGCTTTAATATAACTAAATGATGGTAATTGGGTATGAATAGACCTTGAATGACTAATGCAATCATGGGGTACTCTCTTATTGTTGTTGAAACCCTTGTATGCTATAACCCTATGGTTACATCTTGATTTATGTGTGGGTTCATACTTGAGAATAGTATGGAATGTGTCGGTGATGTGTCACCTTATGCATCCATGATCCAATGGGGATGTCATGAGTTAGGGTTTGGGTATTAGTGTTGATTAATAACATTGATATAATTTATCATGTTGAACCTAGCTCTAATGCAAATAGATAAAGATGAGTATTCATGTTTAACATTCTTATATTATGGAATGATGCTGGAATAACCTCCTTAATATGATCATAATATTAATATGTTAATTGGTGGTTATCATAGTTGCATGGTTGATACTTTCTTATGCTAAACATGTGAATTATGAATATGATGAGGGTTAATCATATCTAAATTTCTTGCATGTTGATGTAAAAAGGAATGTTCTTAACATTAATATAACCCTGCTATGATTTTTTATGAATATCTCCTAGCTCATTAATGCAATATTGTGTTGATTCAGTGTATTATATGTAAGTGATGTTGTTGAGCCTTGTTATAAGGCATGCAAAGATAATGATGATCTTGCAAGGAATAATATGATGGTCTTAATGACCTTTGGGCATGGTTGAGCCCTGAATGAGGTGTAATACTCATATGTTGATAAGGGCTGATACCCTATGATATTGTGAAAAGGATTTATATCTTGTGATAGTATGATGACTAGTGTGGTCTCACGAATGGCAAGTGAATAGTACCATGTGATGATGATATGAGAAATTATGTTTCAAACATTTTATATCTTTTCAAAGTTGTGATATTTATATGCTTTCTAGAAGTGAATTAGGGTTTGTATGTCCACTTGTTTGATGCAGCCTTAATTCACCTAATTGACATAACTAATCAAGTACAACGCTAATTATGTAGTGTCATGTGTCGTAGAACCATCTTCAGTGTCAGAACTTGCTGGATGGTGAAATGAGTATTCTTAAGGGAAACTCGGAGCACATATTGTTGAGTATGTGGGGGTGGCAGGTTGAGGATATATCCTTGTCATCCATAATGCAGATTTTGGAGGTTGGCTATGGTCATGCCTCATACATCTGATGTGATTGAGAACGGATGTGGTTGTGTCTCGGTGATTAAAACATGATGTGATTAGAGGACAACTGCGGTTTTACCTCAGTGATTGGGTTTGTGTACCCTGGTTTCTAGTACCATGACCTATACCAAGGGCAGACTAGTGGTTAGCAACTTGACTATATGTCATTGTGATGGCAGCTTTGACTGATATGTCACTGCCTTTTTACTCGTACTAACTGAGGGGATGAGATCTTAGGATACGAACACTCCTAGATCTTATACGGAACTAAATAGCCCTTCGCAAGGGTCAGTTGGACTTTGAATGTTACGATTCAAATTCCCCAAGGAATAATAAAAGATGTGATACATCCATGTAGCATATTTGTTTAGGGTTATACACGACGTTTCACATTGGATGATAACCCTTGTTTGTTATCTTTACATAAAGATGATGCTTAATGCAATTAATAGATAGTAGATATACTTATGTTGTGGATATGCTTAAGATTGTAGATGCGTGCATACAGTAGTCATGCTTATGTTGATAACTATAATGCTATTGTTGATTATAATCATGATGCTAGCTATCTCATGTTGTTAGCTATGTTTAGCATGCTAGCCATGCTGGTAACTAGATATGCATCTACTACTAATCATACTTATCCAGATAGTTGTTCTTATGTTGTTAGCTCTTCTTATGATGGTGATATGTTCAACCAATTAGACATGCTCATTTTGTTAGCTATGCTATTATACTAGACTTGCTCATGATGCTAGACATACATATTCTATTGAATTGCTTATATTGTCAATAAGATAAAGGATGATAGTCCGGCTAATGATGATAGTTATTATCTATTCTTTTATGTATTTTGTTAATCATCAGTACTGCTAATCTTATTTGGTATATCTAATTAAATTGCTTAACTATTTAATTACTTAAAAATGTTGTACTCAATAAACATTGTTGGAGGTTATATCTCTTGCTGGGACATGGGTCTCACCCTTGTGGTTCGCCACTTTTTTTAGGTAATTAGAAGTGACAAAAACAAACATGTGGCAGCAAATAGGAGCCATAGTAATGAATCTTTAAGAAAGTTGATTAGATGTTTAGTATGTCCTAGAGTCATCCATGTACTCTCAGGTCTGGGTAGGAAAAGTTTGTATATGGTGTTTCAAATGAATCAAAATTTTGTTAGCATGTTAATGTTTGTTGTGTGGCATATAAAAATATTGTTCTTCTGTGTATATATGTTGTAGCTAAGATGATAGAACAATTTGTATCAAATTCTTGTCCTAGTATGAATCTAAGAAAGATGTTGGGCTCTTATGCAAATGTTTCTGAGCATGTGTTGACGTTGAAATCAGTTTTAATTTACCTAAATTTCTGGGTATGTGCTTAATTAGTGATTGATTGTGTTTTATGTTTTGAGTAATCTCTTTTAGTGTAACGGATTCTCACAAGTTGGTATCAGAGTTTTAGGTTCACTGAGTCTATATGGACACTAGGACTTAGGACTAGGATGATGTCAAAATTAGGAATATGATATAAAATATGGTGCATACTGCCTAATCTCAATACTTGGATGCCCTGGCCAGGTATTCAATTATTGAAGAACGGTAAGTATAGAAACTCTTAGATTGTTATCTTTCTAATTACTCTGATCAAGTAGTCATTTTGTGACAATCTAAAGAGCATGAAGAATAAGAAATCATGGTGTGAATATCTCAATCCTACCTTAAAGAAGATGAGAATTGAATCATTATCTGTCAAAACTTGAATGTTTGGTAACTATAAGAGAAAGATATAACACCATGAAATATAAATCTGAATACAAATAAGGAAGAGAGGAGTTCTTAATTATGTGATTCAAGAATATAATAAAGTAAAAGATAGATAAGTCTATGCTTATAAAGTGAATCAAGGCATGAAATTCACATAAGATGGAAAGAACTCCTATAACAAGTACAAAATGAAAAGATAAATGAGAACAATGACAAAGGAATAAGGTGGAACCTGAGTTAATCTCATACCAGCCTATGTGTGTAAGAAAGTGTTAATGTAAATAAGCATGACGTTTGAAAGAAATTAAGGCAGATGATCCATGTTTAATGAAGAAAATGTGGAATATGATGATTTACATGTTGATAAGTGGTTGAAAAAGATAATAAAATAAGAGAACATACCCAAGTGTGATAAATAGTCATTAAGGAAATTGTAATGAGATATGTTAATCATAATGATTCCTTTGATAATGGAAAGGAACCTGAAATGAAAAAGGTAAAATGATACATAGGAAGTTGTAACCTGCATAATGAAAATATAATTGGTTACCTTTTTGCTAGTGACCCTTGAACAATACTGCTATGATGTGTGAAGTGTGTTTCCGTTTGCGTCCTTCCTTTCTAAGGCACAACTTTCAAGTGGATCATTGCCACTTGGTATGTGTGGATTCATTGTAAACATGAGGGTGGATAGCTTATTATAGCATAAGGTTGTTTGGGCTATGGTTCCTAGATCATAAAGTTTGTGATGATTTTGCTTTTGAGCCTTCCAATAATTAGGAAGACTCCTCTTATATGTCTTGATATTTGTTATTTTGGTAAAAGTAGATGATATAAGTATGTGAGTTCCTTATAGCACATGAGGTGGATACCAAGGTAATGAATCCTAGTATCCAAGATGTGTCAATAGTATGAGAAATATGTGAAGGTTGGAGATGTTTATTAGATGAACATTCCAAGTATTCCTCTCCCATAGAGAGAGAGAGTTGATGTTGATCCTATAATGTTGTGTATGGTTCAATGATAGATGGGCAAGACCGCTATCAAGGATAGATGGTTTGTTGGTAAATAGATATGTGATATTGTGTTCCTTTAAGATAAACCTATGATCAAATATCAATGCATAAGAGTTAGATTGGATGACACAATTCACATGACCATGATGAGTTTAGAGTTATGTCCTTTAGACTAACCAATGTACAAATAGAATTTATGAATAGGACGAACAGAGTGTTCCAATCATGTCATACAAGTTACATCAAACTTTGAATGATGACATGTCAAAGTATTTCAAATATGGTCAAAAATATGATCAATATTTCTTCAAAAATATTAGGGTTGTCGAAGCAACAATAGCTATGAGAAAAATTGAACAAGAGTGAGACGGGGTTGATTAAATTTCTTTATGGGATCATGATATGTCTTCTAAGTAAGGTTGTGTAAATCCCAGTAAGGTGAAGATAGTGTTGTTGTTTCACCCCTAACAAGGTTGACTAGGAATGATGTTTCCTTGTATGGAATGACAGGTGCCAACGTCAGCATTTCTTTTGATGTTGAAAAAGAACTTGCAAGTGTTTCATTGTTAGTGTATCTAGAAGAAAAAAAAGGATGGATACATCACCTTTTTTTATGCTTCAAGGAATGCTATGGGACACACGCCATGATTGGTAAAAAGATAGAAAGTATGAATTTTGAGTAATGTGTTGATAAAATAGATATAATTTTAGGATGATGGATAGAATTTAAAGTTGAACATTACTACTAGAGTTGTCCAGATGACAACAAGTTTCTACATTCCATATTGAGAATGTCTTCTTAGATGGGGGTTTTTGTGCTGACCCAAGATGAGGTATGTATGAATGATGTGACATCACCATGATATTTAAGTAACCATGTGAATGTAATAGGATGAGGTGCAAAGGAAGTACCCATCTTTGTTTACCTTAGATTTCGGGGGCGAAATCCCTATTAGGGGTTTATAGTTGTAAGGCCCCTAAACTTGCTTAATGAGTTGAATAAGCTTAATTACCATAATTGAATGCCTAGAACCCTAATATAACCTTGTTATATGATTTTAAATAATAATACAAGCTTAAGTTTCAAATTTGGTCCAATTTGGACACTGTTTGAGCAAGTTATGCAATTTTATGCACATTTTGGACTTTTCTATAATTTACCCAATTGAGAGGTTTTCCTTGCAATTTATCACTTGCATTATGTTCCTTGGATATTATATCATCCTTCTTGAGCTTTTTGAGCCATGGGGCACCTTTGTAAACCTTGGTTTGAAGGTGTTTTCTCAAAGGGTATTTTAGGGTTTACCCCTTCATGGATGAGCTACCTTTAGTAGCTATCAACTAACGAATTATTTGATTGGCTGGGAAATTCGACAAGGGAAATCTAAGAAGGTCTATACATATTGGTGAGGTAGCTTCTTGTCAGTGTGCTTGTATATTCTTAATAAATTAAGGCCATGGACACTTGGATAGATACTAGAACTTCAACTCTTTCCTTTTCTTTATCTTAAAGTTGTATATACTTATCCCCAAGCACCAAAAAGAGCCATTTTCTCTCCACCACTTCCCTCCTTCTCCAACCTTATTCTCCCTCTATGCTTATGTGAATTTTTATATCCAAGGAAGAAGAAAGTGGGGATCTTCTTAGAAAAAGGATCTAGGGTTGCAATTGACTTCATTTAGTGGTTCCTAAAGCTCCTTCCTAGTGATCTTGACCTAAAAGTGTAATTATTACCTTATTTCCTCAGTTTTTTTCTTTTTTATTCTTCCTCCTATATATCTCCAAGTCGGAATCCTACTGTTCCATAGTAGAAATTGCTCTAAACCTCTAGAACCCTACCTTTCTTGCTCCTTATGCTTAGGGTTTGCTCATTTGAGGAAGAAAGGTACTAGATGGACGAGTTCATAGCTAATGATTGGATTTTCTACCCTAACTTCTTGAGTTTTCTTCTGTTTGTAATTTCATCTTCTCATTAGAGGCAATTTTTATAACTTGCTCCACATTTATTGCTTACCATAAGCTTTCTAGCTCATGTTCTTGCTTGAAAATGATGATCCATGCACCAAAAAGCTATGCTTGACTTGGGTTTCAACTTTTATAACGATCATTGTTCTGATTTCAGTTGTATATGAACATGTGATCATGTGTACATTATTCCTAAGGTATAATATGACTTGGATCAGGTTGGTTTGGCAACTTATGGTGCTAAGCACCTATCAACCAATGGTCAATTTTAGGGTTTAAAGTTGAGTTCTTCTATAAACCCATGACCCGATGATGGTACCATTACAATAACCCTATGGTGTTGTCTTCATGACAACTGATGGTCGAGATCAAAGGTGTTAGATGATGCTGACAACCTATGGTCACCTCCTTAGGTCAGGTTTTGGATCAATTAGAGGTTTAATGATCAACCATTAAGTACCCTACTGATGTTATCAATCAATGATGACATTAGCTTAATATTTGATGATGATTAATGCATATAATATTAATCAAACAACCTATGGTCATTTAATGGTCACTAATGATGGTGGATCATATCTCTACAACCTATGTTGAGTTAAGCATTGTAGTTGTAGCATCAATTAAGTCTTAGACCAATGGTTTCTTGGTTCACTTGATGCAATGGTCGAACCTATACTGTAATTGATGATTTTAACATATGAACTTGACCCAATGGTCAAGATCTACTGTTTCTTCCTCCGATAAAGTGGAATTATGGCTAATGTAATATGTTGGTCCTAATAATGTGATTTATATGGTTTCCTTTATATGATCAACTTAAGGAGCTTACTTGTTGACAATTGATGGCTTGTTTTAAATGAATACTTGATTGTGGGTTTCACCCTACTCTCAATGGAACTTTTTGTGTTGTTAATAAAGGGATGTCTAGGGTTGAATGGTGACTCTTTCTAGAGCACAAATGAAGGACTTCATGGGTGGTTTATCCAAGATGTTTACTTATGTAAACAACCAACGGTCTTACCTTTGAAACATCTAATGGTTCTGGGTGACATTGTGGTATGGTGATATGGGTTGAATGATGATGGAACAAATGGAGGGTTACCCTTAACAAGGTAGTCTTACCTATTCATTCATATGAATAGAAGGGATGATAACCATATTGTGTGGATATGTAACCCTAATGAGGTATAGCTTGTTATACCTAGCTTTAATATAACTAAATGATGGTAATTGGGTATGAATAGTCCTTGAATGACTAATGCAATCTTGGGGTACTCTCTTATTGTTGTTGAAACCCTAGTATGCTATAACCCGATGGTTACTGTAGCATCCAACTCACAAAAACATGATTAACTAAATGTGGAAGCATTCACTAAGCAGCGGATTACCGAAAATCACTAGAAATTAAAACCCTTTTACCAAGAGGTCCATCAAAGGAAAACTTTCTCACATAGAACCAAAGTAACACATTTATATTCTGGTTTAAATGTACATGTCCTATATCATCTCTTTCTGAAAATTAAAAGCATCAACTACTCTTGTTAAACTAAACACAAGCATTATAAAATTTCGAGGCACTGAGACAAAATCTCGAAAACACTAACTACTACTCCGAGGACCTGAGAGTACAAAGACGACACATAGGACTCTATATACATCTATACAAGACTTATCAGCCAGTGTCTCCACCTAAGAATTCACTGCTGTTCCTATTGCTGTTGTTGCTGTCCTTCTCTTACTGAAGGATTCCTGCCTCATCGTCCGCTTCCACATAAAAATATGTTTCCCACGTGGGTGAGATAATTGTAAATTGCCCCAGCGAGAGTTATAACTTATCCTCTAGAAACATTATTATTGTAGTTTAATAAGAATAAAATGAACAGAGGAATCATAATTGTTTGACAGCAGTTACTTCATTGTCCAATAGATTAGAACATTATTCTTATCTACAACATTGCATCTATAACTTGATAAGGCATCCTGTCACTTATCCAATTAAGGAATATAAAGAACATGTATAACATTTGATCATTGTAGGGTTATAACTGCAGCATATACTCTCTTTAGGCTTAGATCACATAGCTAATACCTGGCATTGTCTTTGTGGAGTTATGGCTTGTAGATATACTTTTTTCACAAAGTATTGGGATCTTAACCCCTCAGCTCATCAAGTACAATTCCATTTCTTAACAAGTTCATCATCATGATTATAGAATATGGGTATTTGAACTCTTAACTCATCATAGAGTACTTGTTACCACTTATTAGATAACTTAATACCTTCGAGTCATCTGACCAAGGACATTATAATTCATGCTACACAAAGCATTGCACATAGTTCACAAAGCTCATATCACCTCTTATTACCCCTTAATAGGCAATAAGGCATATTATGGCTTATAAAGCCCATAAACAGTTTCAATATACAGAGCATCATAGTCCATACCTAGCTATGCTCATCATCTCAATATTTCTACATGATTAATACTCATGATAACTATCATATATCAGTACCATGCAATACAAGGGATTTCTTATTAGATTTATAGCTCATCAATATGTATTTGAACTTCACATAAGATTACTCTGTGTTAAAACTTCACATATCATCATCCTTTATTAGGGTTTCACATAGCATTACCCTATTTTAGGATTTCACATAGCATGACCCTATTTTAGAGTTTCACATAACATTACCCTATTTTAGGGTTTCACATAGCATTACTCTATATTAGGGTTTCACATAACATTACCCTATTTTAGGGTTTCATATAGCATTACCATGTATTAGGGTTTCACATAAATAACCATATAGGTTCTCAAGATCATTTTATTAATGATCAAGTTCTATTTCATTGCTTCACATAGCTAGGAATCAATATTGATAACATAAGTATTCATTCATACTTATTTATTCTCATCATTCATCATTAAATAAATTATCAACACACAGTATGAGTTTCTCTCTCATCTTTACCAGAATATGATTACATCATAGTTTATAGGTTTGGATTAGCCTTTTTATAAAGCATGTTATCTTACATTCAACAAGGTGCATTACATCTCAATGTAACAATTGACATGACACATCTCATGTGTTACTCGTCCAATTATATTAGACTTAAAAAACATCAAGGTATATCAGTATTGGGGTGATGGATGTGATATCTATCATATCTTGATGTATCGCTTCCCTTAACACCTTCATCTTACTTGAGTTCATCCACTTAGCTTATATTAGGATATTCCCCTTCCTAATATTTTATGTACCAGTTCATCACATTCATCATGTAATGTATTGGTCATAATCCATCTGTT
The DNA here is from genome assembly GCA_963693085.1 of Alisma plantago-aquatica. Lineage (NCBI taxonomy): Eukaryota > Viridiplantae > Streptophyta > Magnoliopsida > Alismatales > Alismataceae > Alisma > Alisma plantago-aquatica. Next base: position 614,723,359 of record OY856415.1, read on the forward strand.
TAGAATATACAACCATTGCCAATGATATGGACTCATCCTTGAATTAGGAATGATTATTGTAAGGATATCCATTATCAACCTATCTAGTTATTACATTTGTCAATACATTAATCACTATTCCATTATTAAGAATAGGATTCTCCATATTTATAATTTGAGGATTCACATAGCATTTTCCATATATTATATGGATTTCACATAGTATTGTTCTTCATTAGAGATTCACATAATCATCCTTCTATACCAGGGTTTCACCTAGTATTATGTGAAATTAAGATTTCGCAATACATCACCCAGTGATAGGGCTTCACATAGCATTAGTAGAACTACCCTATATTAGGGTTTCATGCACCTTTACCCCATTTTATGGATTAAGGTTTACCATTAACATCCAAGTAGGGTTTCACATACCTCATTACCCAAATTAGGGTTTCTTGCATTATTACACTAAGTTAGGGTTACATCATCACCCTAGATTATGGTTTCACCCAGCTTTGCCCCAAATTAGGGTTTCACATGGCCTTGCCCTAAATTAGGGTCAAGGTACATCAATCTTTTCAATGAGGATTTTCATGATCTCATCATTATGGATCAAACCCTGATTACATATTTATTCATAATAAGAGAATTAGAGCTTATTATGTAAGCAATCATCTCTCCCATTCTCTCTCCCTCTCATCCTCTCTAGAATGTTAAATACTCCAAGATTGGTATAGGTAAACTCTTCAATTAAGTACACATAGTTAGGGTTAACCTTCATAATCATCATTGATCCACATCATTAATAACCAAGTAGCTATTTGACCTTTGATCATATTAGGTGTCCAAATGGTTTAACCAATTTGAACCTCAAAGGTCTTGGTCACTTAGACCTCAAATGGTTTTGGTTACTTAGACCTCAAATGGTTTTGGTCACTTAGACCTCAAACGGTCTTGACCAAAAATAGTTCAATCGGTTTGAAACCGTTTGGCAAATCTAGTACTTGAAATCGTTTAGATCAAACATATTGAAACTGAATGACTTGGGTCTCCAAACGGTTTGAGACCGTTTGGACTCAAACGGTCTTGAGACCGTTTGGACTCAAACGGCCTTGAGACTGTTTGGTCCAAACCCTCTCAAAACCGAATGGACCAAAAAGGGTCTTCAACACTTAAACAATTCAAAGTTCCAATCCATGGACCAACTATCAATTGGGCCACCAATTTATTCTTCAATTGAACCACTGAATCACCCTTCAATTGGACCTTCAATTAGGGTTTTGAACCCAACTGAACTAGGGTTGATAATCAAGAAACCATCACTTAGGGTTTTGAAACCAAGAATCCATCAATGGTTAAGATTGTGGAGCTAATTCAATTGAAATTAGTGAACCATCATCATTACATGATATGACCTGACCTCAAATGGTCCTGAATGACCCCCAAATGGTCTTGAGGTCGTTTGGATGATCTCCAAACGGTCTTGAGACCATTTTCCTCAAATTACCATTGAAATCTATGACATTCACTTAGGGTTTGCATCATTGAATCAATCATCACTTGAGCTATAGATTGTAATTCAATTTGATATATTTGGGTCTTCAAATACTCAACCATACTCAACCCTAGACCTCCAAATGGTCTTGGTTGACCTCCAAACGGTATTGAGACCATTTGGGTGATTCCCAAATGGTTTTGAAACCGTTTGGGTCAATCAACCCAAAACATCAACTTAATCAATTGCAAAATCAGCACTTAACCGATTAGGGTTTCTATTTGAAGGATTGTCCATATGTTGAATTAATCAATTGGAGCCATTGGATCATCATCCAACACATACTACGGTTCAGACCTCAAATGGTCAACCCATCCAAATGGTCAACTCCTCTAAACGGTTTGGGGTTCAAGTCTCCAAACGGTTTGGAAACTGTTTGGTCTCCAAACGGTTTGGTGAAACCGTTTGGACCATTTTGTTGAAACCGTTTGCAAGAGATATTTCGGGAGGTGTGTGCTTATGATGATTTCATCATCATCAAGATCCAAACCCACGAATTTTGTTGTTATTTCAATGGTGGTTTCATCAATCAACCAGATTAAATTTTGAAAATGAAGGAAACATCAACAATTGATAAGGAATTGAATGCAATAACAATATTAAGGGTTCAAGTTATAAAACTCACCTCCAATTGAGCTCCAAATATTCAAGCTCACGTCAAAAATTGTGGATGCAACTCCTTTCACTATTCCAAGGCTCGTCCTCAAGCTTTGAGTGAAAAGGAATGGTTAGAATTGAAGAGGGGATCAAGATATGACGAATTCATGCATTGATTTTCGATTTTCACCATGGATTCAAGGTGAAAGGAGGTCAAGAAGCTTACCAACAGGTTGTAGGTCATCCTCCTGATCCTCCAAAGCTCCTTTGGTCGTTTTCCAAGAAAGGGAAAGAAGTGGAAACGGAAAAGCCTTTGTTTTGGCTTGTAAAGGGTCTTTTTATAAGAAAATTAATGAGAGAGAAAATGCTTTATAAAAATCATTCAATTCCAAAATTAGTGCCACCTCTTCCCCCTCAACTCCTTGGCCACGAATCCATATTATTTTCCTTCCAAAACTTCTTCATTATCCAAGAATTAAAGGAAAAGAAATTAAGCACCTTAAATCATTTTATAATAATATCCATAAGTGAGTGGATATTTCTTTTTCTTATAATAATGTGAGTGAGTTATCCACTTCCTTTGGATATTTTCGTGGCCTAGAAAAGGCACAAAGGTGTTCAAACTTGAAAAAAATCAACCATCTGGTTTTTGGTTGAAGGCCCTTCAATTATTTTATTTATTTTTTCATTAAATGGAAGTAAAGTTCCAATTATTCTTAAATCTTGATTATTTTAATATCAAGATTCTCTCTCCTCCAAAATGATTCTAATGAGGCACCCCTCTCATTTTATTGCCTCAACATGATGCCAAGATACATTAGGGACCTTATGGAATTGGTAATTTTCATATTGAACACTGGGTTTAGGGTAAATTGCACATTACACCAAAACTAGGTTTTAATGCACAAGCATGGCTTTATCAGCTCTTTCTTGGTACTCGGGCTACCACAAGACATACCTCTACATCATATTCATTCTCATGATGCTTAAAAACATGAGAAACATCTTATCATGTAAAATTTGCAATTTAACCCCTCAACTTGGGTAATTTGCATTTAAGTCCAAAACAAGCAAAACAATGTTTCAACATTATTCAAAAAGGACTAAAATTGAAATATAATTCCCTCTTGAGCCATAATTACTTTCCACAAAATAACATTAAGCATATAATTATCTTTCTTAATCAAAACACCTAGGGTTAAAGCATAACCCAGGTCAGGGATGTTACAATTACATCTTGATTTATGTGTGGGTTCATACTTGAGAATAGTATGGAATGTGATGGTGATGCTTCACCTTATGCATCCATGATCCAATGAGGATATCGTGAGGGTTTGGGTATAAGTACTTATTAGTAACATTAATATAATTTATCATGTTGAACCTAACTCTAATGCAAAATAGATAAAGATGAGTATTCATGTTTAGCATTATTATATGATGGAATGATGGTGGAATAACCTCCTTAATATGATCATAACATTAATATGTTAATTGTTGGTTATCATAACCGTATGGTTTACACTTTCTCATGCTAAACATGTGCATTATGAATATTATGAGGGTTAATCATATCTAGATTCCTTACATGTTGATGTAATAAAGGAATGTTCTTAACATTAATATAACCCTACTATGATTGTTTATGAATATCTACTAGTTCATTAATGCAATATTGTGTTGATCCAGTGTATTATATGTAAGTGATGTTGTTCAGCCTTGTTATAAGGCATACAAAGATAATGATGATCTTATAGGGAATAATATGATGGTCTTAATGACCTTTGGGCATCGTTGATCCCTGAATGTGGTATAATCCTCTTATGTTGATAAGGGTTGATACCATGTGATATTGTGAAAAGGATTTATATCGTGTGATAGTATGATGACTAGTGTGGTCTAATCAATCGCAAGTGAATATTACCATGTGACGATGTGATGAGAAATTATATTTCACATGTTTTATGTCTTTTCAAAGTTGTGATATTTTTATGCTTGCTAGAAGTGAATTAGGGTTTGTATGTCTACTTGTTTGATGTAGCCTTAATTCACCTAATTGGCATAACTAATCAAGTGCAACTCTAATCATGTAGTTCCCTATGCCATAGAACCATATTCAGTGTCAGAACTTGCTAGATGGTGAAACAAGTATTCCTGAGGGAAACTCGGAGCACATACTATTGAGTATGTAGGGGTGGAAGGTTGAGGATATATCCTTATCACCCACAATGTAGATTGTGGAGGTTGGCTATGGTCATGCCTCATACATATGATGTAATTGAGAACGGTTGCGGTCGTGTCTCAGTTTATAACATGATGTGATTAGAGGATAACTATGGTTGTACCTCAGTAATTGGGTTCGTATACCCATGTTTCTAGTATCATGAATTGTACCAAGGGTGGACTAGTTGTAACATCCCTGACCTGGGTTATACTTAACCCTAGGTGTTTTGATTAATGATGATTATATGCTTAATATTATCTTGTGAAAAGTAATTAGGGCTCATGAGAAACTTATGTTTCAATTTTGGTCCTATTTGAACAATGTTGAAGCAATGTTTGCTTATTTTGCACTAAAGTGCAAATTACCCAAGTTGAGGGGTTAAATTGCAAATGTTGCATGATAAGATGTTCCTCATATGTTGAAGCATCATGAGAATGAATATTATGTAGAGGTATGGCTTGTGGTAGCCTGAGTACCAAGGAAAAGCTGATAAAGCAATGTTTGTGCATTAAAACCTAGTTTTGGTGTAAAGTGCAATTTACCCAAAACCTAGGGTTCAATATGCAAATTACCACTTCAATAAGGTCCCTAATGTTTCTTGGCACCATGTAGAGAAAATAAAATGAGAGGGGCGCCTCATTTGAATTAAGTTGGAGGAGAGAGAATCTTGATATTAAAATAATCAAGATTTAATCCTAATTGAAACCCTAATTCGATTTAGGGCAAAAATAAATGTATTAATTAAAGGGACTTCAACCAAAATTAAAATGTTTGGATTCAGATGTGCGTGGACATGCTTGAGACTTGCAAGGACCACGAAAATATCCAAGGGAATGGATAACTCACTCACAATTTTATAAGAAAAAGCAATATCCACTCACATATGGATATTAATATTATATGATTTAAGGTGCTTAATTTGCTTTTCTTTAAATCATGGATAATTGAGAGGAATAATAGGAAAACAAGATATCTTCGTGGCCAAGGAGTTGAGGGGGAAGAGGCGGCACCATTTTTGGGATTAAATGAATTTTTATAAGGCACTTTCTCTCTCCTTGAATTTCTTATAAAAAGACCATTTACAAGCCAAATGAAAGGATTTTTCGTTTGCACTTCTTCTCCTTGCTTGGAAACCGACCAAGGGAGCTAGGGAGGACCTGGAGGACGACCCCCAACCTGTTGGTAAGGTTCTTAATCCATTTCACCTTGATTCCATGGTGAAAATCGAAAATAAATTATGGATTTCCTCTTATTTCGATCTCCTCTTCAACCCTAGCCAATCTTTTCAATCAAAAGCTTGAGGACCAGCCTAAGGGGAGTTGCAAGAGGTTCATCCACCATTTTTGTCATGAGCTTGGAGATTTGGAGCCCAATTGGAGGCGGGTTTTATAACTTGAAACCCTAACTTTGTTATTGTATTCAATTCCGCATAAAATAATGATCATTTCTCTAGTTACAATTATTGATTTGGTTGATTGATGCAAATTCTATGGAAATCACAGCAGGTTTCGTGGGTCTAGAGATTGATGATGATGACATCATCATAATCACAAACCTCTCCAAATATCTAGACCAAACGGTTTCAATCAAATGTCCAAACGGTTTGTGTTTTGGGAGAAAACGGTTTCAAACTGTTTAGTAGCAAACAGTTTCACCAAACCGCATGTGACCAAAAAGTTTCAGACCGTTTGGTGATGTTGACCAGGGTTGACCATTTGGGGACTTGTTCATAATGATCTAGGTTAATGACCCATCAATTATTATTGATTAACTCCAATCGGTTCATGAGTTGAAGGTCCATCAATCACCTAAACCTTAATCGGGTTGAGTGTTGATTTCATAAGTTATTGAGTTTGAAACTTGGGTTGATTGACCCAAACGGTTTCAAAACCGTTTGGGAATCACCCAAACGGTCTTAAGACCATTTGGAGGTCAACCAAGACCGTTTGGAGGTCTAGGGTTGAGTATGGTTAGGTATTTGAAGACTCAAACACATGGTATAAACCCTAATCGGCTAAGTGATGATTTTGCAATTGAATGAGTTGATGCTTTGGGTTGATTGACCCAAACGGTTTCAAAACCATTTGGGGATCACCCAAATGGTCTCAGGACCATTTTGGGGTCACCCAAGACCGTTTGGAGGTCTATGGTTAAGTTTGGTCAAGTGTTTGAAGTTCCAAAGATACCAAATTGAAATACAATTAAGTGTTGATTTGGTGACCAATCCCAGGATCCAAACCTTAATTGAATGACATGGTTGATGATGATATGATGGGAAAACGGTCTCAAGACCATTTGTAGGTCATCCAAACGATCCCAAGACCGTTTGGGGGTCAGCCAAGACCGTTTGGAGGTCTAGGGTTGACTATGATTAGGTGTTTGAAGATCTAAAGGTACTAAGTTGAAGTGCAATCAAATGCTGATTTGGTGATCAATCCAATGATCCAAACTTTGATTGATTGACTTGGATTTTGATGTTGACAAGGGAAAACGGTCTCAAGACCGTTTGGAGGTCATCCAAATGACCTCAAGACCATTTGGGGTCAGGATATGTTCAATTTGGATGATGGGCCAATAGTTTTAAAGCAACTAGACTCACATTGGTTAATGTTGAAGGATCATCAATTCCAAACCCTAATCCAATTGATTCAAACCCTAATTGATGATCAATTGAAGGTTAATTGAGGGTCAAATCAGTTGAAGGATGACCTAATTAACTCAATTGAAGTATTGTGATGGGTCCAATTGAAGATTGGTTACATGAATTCAATGACTGAAGGAATCAACATTGAGAACCCCAAATTGACTTGATAGGTTGAGACCATCTTTGGTCCATGCGGTTTTGAGGAGGTTTGGACGAAACGGTCTCAATACCATTTGGGACCAAACGATCTCAAACTGGTTGAGTCCATGCGGTTTCAAAAAGGTACTTTAGCAAACGGTTTCAAGTACTTGCTTTAGCAAATGGTCTCAAGCACCACCTTTACCAAACAGTTTCAAACCGTTTGAACTTTGAAAGACCAAGACCATTTGGGGCAAAATTAGTCATAATGTAATTCATGACTCAATTGGTTAATCCACTTAGACACCCATTGTAATTGAAGATTCAATTGGTCAATTCAATTGGATACCTTATGTAATGGAGGTCCAATGTAATTGAATCTCTTGAGAATTAAGATGATGAATGATTCATTGATCCAATGATGATTAGTAATGATAATAAATGAAGGTACAAAGGGTGAAACCCTAATAGTACCTAAGTGATTAGTGTCAATTAAGGGATAAACCCTAATTGCCTATAAGAACAATGACTTATTTCATTATGTTAATCATAATTGTATATACTTGATTGAAGGGTTGATGTAACCTAATCAAGCTGAGAGGATGATGGAAAGGAAGTCTTATATGAGTATTGATCATGTGATGAATAGGGTATGATCCTTAATAAAGAGATCTTGAAACCCTAATCAAGAAGGTTGTTGAGCCCTAACCCTAATTTAGAGCAATATCAGATGTAACCCAAATCCAGGGTAATGTTGTGGCTCTAAACCAAGATAATAAAATGTGAATCCCTAATTGAGGTTGATTCCATGTGATTCCCTAATTGAGGTTTATTCAATGTGAATCCCTAATTGAGGTTGATAACATGAGAAACCCTAATTGAGGATGATGCCATGAGAAATCCCTAGTTGGGATGAATAGTAAACATTAAGTATAGACAATGAGATGTGAAAGCCCAATGTAGGGTGATGTTATATGCAATCCTAACTCTAATGAAGTATGATAGTATGTGGAATCCCAAAGCCTTAATAAAGGGTAAAGGCATGTGAAATCCTAATTGAAGTTATAATACATGAATCCTTAATCTTGGAAAACATGATGACAACCCAGAACCCTAATAATAAAATAGTGGGTAAAACCTTATAAGAGTGAAATATCATAAATGGTTGATTATAGGCAAGCTTATTATAAGCAATGCCTTAACCTGAGATGAGTTCATATCATTAAAGATAATTGGACCATTCATATGTGTAACCTATGCACTTCATGGTAAGAGTGATAGGTTTGTGGATGAAAGGATTAAGATGGGAAATACCTTAATCCAAGATAAGATGATAACTCAAGAAAGTTGGAAGTAATGAGGTAAGTGAAACATCAAGATATGAAAGAATTCACAGTTAGCATCTCAAAGTTGATATACTTTGATAACTATGAAATCCTAATGTGAGATGGGAAACCTTAACCCAAAATTGGGTAATGGGACTTAAGAAATCATAATATGATATGAATAGTAAGCCATACCCTATTGAGGGAATAGAGGTGTTAATACTGTATTACATGAAGTAATATCTTATGTTGCCTAGTGAGTGGTGACAAGATGCTTTATGGGCCATATGAGTTATGAGGATGGTTGTTGCCTAGTGAGAGGTAACAAAATGTTTTAAAGGTTATCCAAGATTGATATAGATCAATACCTGGAATAAATCACAGGATTGAGATAGTTTAATACCTGGAATAGAGGCACAAAATTAGCATAGTCTAGTACCTGGAATAACAATTGTACAGGATTGGTTAAATCCCAATACCTAGAATAATGTCACAGGATTGACTTGGTTCAATACCTAGAATGATAACACAAGATTGGTCAAATCCCAATACCTGGAATGATAACACAGGATTGGTCAAATCCCAATACCTGGAATAATAACACAGGATTGGCTAACTCCCAATACCTGGAATAATAACACATGATTGGCTAACTCCCAATACCTGGAATAATAACACAAGATTGGCTAACTCCCAATACCTGGAATGCACAGGATTGGCTAACTCCCAATACCTGGAATAATAACACAGGATTTGCTAACTCCCAATACCTGGAATAATAACATAGGATTGGCTCACTCCCAATACCTGGAATGCACAGGATTGGCTAACTCCCAATACCTGGAATAATAACGCAGGATTGGCTAACTCCCAATACCTGGAATGCACAGGATTGGCTAACTCCCAATACCTGGAATAATAACACAGGATTGGCTAACTCCCAATACCTGGAATGAACAGGATTGGCTAACTCCCAATACCTGGAATAATAACACAGGATTAGCTAACTCCCAATTCCTGGAATAATAACACAGGATTGGTAATATCCCAATACCTGGAATAGTTGCACAGGATTGACATAGATCAATACCTGGAATAGTTACACAAGATTGACATAGATCAATACCTGGAATAGTTGCACATGATTGACATAGATCAATTCCTAGAATAGTTACACAAGATTGACATAGATTAATACCTGGAATAGTTGCACAGGATTGGCATAGTTCAATACTTGGAATGGATACACAGGAATAATATAAGTTTAATGCTTGTACTAGTTGCACAGGATTGGTGCAATCCAATGCCTGGAATATTTCTATAGGATTGGTATAGACCAATGCCTGAATAAGACATGATGATGCACACTCTTATGTCCAATATAACCAAAATATGTTTAGCAGATTGGCTAAGGCCAATAAGTTGAAACAAGAATGTCTCATGGGTGTCATATCAAGATAACGAGTGTCACAAGAGAAGTTTGACATGATGGTATAATATGGAGGATAAATGATATACATGTTCTTCCTATTCCTTATTAAGAGAAAAGTTGATCTATTGTTCTATCATAGATAGTTACAATGCTTTAAGATGAGAATGCTTTAAACTGCATATCCTCTGTCCAGCTTTATGTATATAACTGCAATAATAATGTTTTGGCGGAGAGTTATATCTCCCGTTGGGACAATTTACAATTGTCTCACCCCCGTGGGATCCAATGTTTTTAGGTGGACGCGGACAAAGAGGCAGGAAACCTTTAGCAGAGAAGGAACAACAGGATCATTGAGGACAACAGTAATATCTCAGGTGGAGATACTACCTGTCTAGTTGTATAGATAGTAGCCCTATGTGTCATCTCTGTACTCTCAGGTCCTTGGGATTTATAGATAGTGCTTTTATCATCGACTTGAGATTTTGGCTTGATGCCTCGAGGTTTTAGTGTTGTCTGTATATAATGTTATAGGATAGCTAATGTTGTAATCCTCGAGAAGAGATAGTACAAGTCATGTACCTTTAAATCAGGATGTATTTAATGTTATACAATGGGTTTTGATGTAAGAGATTTCTTATGTTTGGATCCCTTTGCAAAAAAATTTAATTTTTAGTGATTTTCAGTAATCCGCTGCAAATGAATCGCTTCCGCTTAAGTAAATCTCATTTTTATAAGTTGGATGCCACAGTTTAGTGGTATCAGAGCTCTAGGTTCGCTGAGTCTACAGAGACATAGGACTAAGGTAGTAGAGTCTGTTCTAGTGTCATCCAGTGTATCTGATAGTGTCTTCTGTTCATATAGGAGAAGAAGAACTTGAAGATGATTGGGTCACATGAGGAGTTTGTTGTAGAAAGAAGCAATGCTGCACCAAGAAGAGGTGCATGGAGGCAGGTAAGAGAGGGACAATTGCCTGAGAACCCCCTAGCTAATCCAATTGTGATAAGAAATCCTTCCTTTGGAATCAATGTTGGGGAATTTAGGACAACCATGATGTATTTAGTGGATCGACCACTAGCAGTGCAACCTATATTACCAGCTCCTAATGATGATGTTTTGGACATCAACATGATATGTAATCCACATCAGCAGGGGGAAGCAATGGGAATTGATGAAGTTCTAGACTTAGAACAAGTCTGTGCTCAATCTCAGCCTGTTGAATCAATAAATAGTGAAGGAAGGAATAGGTTTCAATCCAAAAGTAGAATTTTCTATAGGTGTAGAAAGCCTGGACATATTATAAAGAATTGTCCGACAAAGAACAAGGAAGAGAGAATTGAGAAAAGGCCTATCCAAATCCAGGGACAGAGGCCTAATAGTTCCAAAAAGGGAAAGATTTTGGTACCACCAGTGCAACCAGGACCTAGTGCACCAAGGCAATGGTCATCTAGAAAGGGTAAAGAACCCTCTAGACCATACCTGGCACCCAGAATTTGCTACCTGTTTAGACAGGTTGGACATCTGGCAAGAGATTGCTCAACCAGAAATGTTATGGTGAATCAACTTTTGAGGCAGAATCAGCCTGAGGCAGTGAATAATCCACGAATCACGACAGGTTAGACAAAATAATGTCATTCTTATATGTCTTTTTATGATTTCCTGAGTTAATTTGAGAAGGTAATTGATTGAGGTTTCTTTGATCAGTCCTATGAGGACTTATATTTTGCATAATAAACATTATAGATGTTCATGTTGCCCTTACCTCTATGAGAAGAAGATGAGGTATTGAAGAGATGCTTGGGTAAAACCCAGTAATGTTAAATCTTATACTTGTGATAATACGAAAAGGAAGGAATATGATAGTATAAAAAGTGCATACTACTTAATCTCAGTATTTATATACCCTGGCCAGGTATACAACTATTGATGATAAAGTGAGTATGGAAACTCTTGGATTGTAATCTTTTTTATTGCCCTGATCAAGCAGTTATTATGATACAATCTAATGAGTATAATGAAATAAGAAGCATGGAATGGATAAATGTGTCTTGTTCTAAGCATAAGAAAGAGAAATATGAGATAACCTCAGATGAGCATGTTTGTATGAGGAATTAAAAGCATAATCCTCATAAGATTAGAATGAGGAATATGATTCCTTATTTTCTTTTCTCTCAGGGACATGGCAATCAAGTGGGTCATAGAACACTTGATGTGCATAATATAAAGATGTTTATGTGATAGATACTTAGAAAGGTATCAATTTATCTTGGACTTTGGCTCCAAGATGAAGATATATGTAACAAGTAATGCCCCAAGATGAAAGGAAGATAAATAAGTGATGTGTTTTTAATACATGTGATAGATACCAAGGTAAGAGATTCTGGTATCTAAGAAATAATAGATGGTTTATGTTGAATATGTGAAATGGTCAATTATGAAATCAAATTAATCATGTAAAACAATATGAACATCATATGTTAGGGTTTTATGTTTTGCATGAACATAACAATTGAAGATATCTTTGAGATAAGTTCTTAATTGATAAGTAACCTTTCCTTATGATAAGAGAATGTATAACTAATGAGATAGTTAGTGCATGTAATAAGGAAAGATAGTATGGTGTTATCAGGTGAGATGACACAATCAGGGTATGAAAAGACTTATAGTCTCAAGTGGATGACAGAATATAATGGTGATCTTGAAAGAGAAATACTGAACCAACTAAGGAACCTGGGAGTATGTGTTCCATGTGAACCAGTCCATGATAAATTTGTGTGAAATAACTTTTTGTTGATCAAAACTCTATGGTGTCTCCATAATATTGAGGTGTTATGTGAGGACATGATGATATGATGCATGGATAATATTTGTTTCTCTTTATCAGGGATTTCGGGGATGAAATCCTTGTTAGGGGTTTATAATTTGTAACATCCCTGACCTGGGTTATACTTAACCCTAGGTGTTTTGATTAAGAAAGATGATTATATGATTAATCTTATCTTGTGAAAAGTAATTAGGGCTCATGAGAAACTTATGTTTCAATTTTGGTCCTGTTTGAACAATGTTGAAGTAATGTTTGCTTATTTTGGACTAAAGTGCAAATTACCCAAGTTGAGGGGTTAAATTGCAAATTTTGCATGATAAGATGTTCGTCATATGTTGAAGCATCATGATAATGAAGATGATGCATAGGTTTGTCTTGTGGTAGCCTGAGTACCAAGGAAAAGCTGATAAAGCAATGTTTGTGCATTAAAACCTAGTTTTGGTGTAAAGTGCAATTTACCCAAAACCTAGGGTTCAGTATACAAATTACCACTTCAATAAGGTCCCTAATGTTTCTTGGCACCATTTAGGGCAAATAAAATGAGAGGGGCGCCTCATTTGAATTAAGTTGGAGGAGAGAGAATCTTGATATTAAAATAATCAAGATTTAATCCTAATTGAAACCCTAATTCGATTTAGGGCAAAAATAAATGTATTAATTAAAGGGCCTTCAACCAAAATTAAAATGGTTGGATTCATATGTGCGTGGACATCCTTGATCCTTGCAAGGACCATGAAAATATCCAAGGGAATGGATAACTCACTCACAATTTTATAAGAAAAAGAAATATCCACTCACATATGGATATTAATATTATATGATTTAAGGTGCTTAATTTGTTTTTCTTTAAATCATGGATAATTGAGATGAATAATAGGAAAACAAGATGGATGCGTGGCCGAGGAGTTGAGGGGGAAGAGGTGGCACCATTTTTGGGATTAAATGAATTTTTACAAGGCACTTTCTCTCTCCTTGAATTTCTTATAAAAAGACCATTTACAAGCCAAATGAAAGGCTTTTTCGTTTGCACTTCTTCTCCTTGCTTGTAAACCGACAAAGGGAGCTAGGGAGGACCTAAAGGAAGACCACCAACCTGTTGGTAAGGTTCTTGATCCATTTCACCTTGATTCTATGGTGAAAATCGAAAATAAATTATGGATTTCTTCTTATTTTGATCTCCTCTTCAACCCTAGCCAATCTTTTCAATCAAAACCTTGAGGACGAGCCTAAGGGGAGTTGGAAGAGGTTCATCCACCATTGTTGTCGTGATCTTGGAGGTTTGGAGCCCAATTGGAGGCGGGTTTTATAACTTGAAACCCTAACTTTGTTATTGTATTCAATTCCCCATCAAAAAATGATCATTTCTCTAGTTACAATTATTGATTTGGTCGATTGATGCAAATTCCATGGAAATCACAGAAGGTTTCGTGGGTCTAGAGCTTGATGATGATGAAATCATCATAAGCACACACCTCTCCAAATATCTAGACCAAACTATTTCAATCAAATGTCCAAACGGTTTGTGTTTTGGGAGCAAACGGTTTCAAATCGTTTAGTAGCAAACAGTTTCACCAAACCGCATGAGACCAAACAGTTTCAGACCGTTTCATGATGTTGAGCAGGGTTGACCATTTGGGGACTTGTTCATAATGATCTAGGTTAATGACCCATTAATTATTATTGATTAACTCCAATCGGTTCATGAGTTGAAGGTCCATCAATCACCTAAACCTTAATCGGGTTGAGTGCTGATTTCATATGTGATTGAGTTTGAAACTTGGTTTGATTGACCCAAACGGTTTCAAAACCGTTTGGGAATCACCCAAACGGTCTCAAGACCGTTTGGAGGTCAACCAAGACCGTTTGGAGGTCTAGGGTTGAGTATCGTTAGGTATTTGAAGATTCAAACACATGGTATAAACCCTAATCGGCTAAGTGTTGATTTCGCAATTGAATTAGTTGATGCTTTGGGTTGATTGACCCAAACGGTTTCAAAACCGTTTGGGGATCACCCAAACAGTCTCAAAACCGTTTGGGGGTCACCCAAGACCTTTTGGAGTTCTAGGGTTAAGTTTGGTCAAGTGTTTGAAGGTCCAAAGATACCAAATTGAAATATAATTAAGTGATGATTTGGTGACCAATCCCAGGATCCAAACCTTAATTGAATGACATGGTTGATGATGATATGATGGGAAAACGCTCTCAAGACCGTTTGGAGGTCATAAAAACGATCCCAAGACCGTTTGGGGGTCACCCAAGACCGTTTGGAGGTCTAGGGTTGACTATGGTTAGGTGTTTGAAGATCTAAAGGTACTAAGTTGAAGTACAATCAAATGCTGATTTGGTGATCAATCCAATGATCCAAACTTTGATTGGTTGACTTGGATTTTGATGTTGACATGGGAAAACGGTCTCAAGACCATTTGGAGGTCATCCAAACGACCTCAAGACCGTTTGGGGTCAGGATATGTTCAATTTGGATGATGGGCCAATAGTTTTAAAGCAACTAGACTCACATTGGTTAATGTTGAAGGATCATCGATTCCAAACCCTAATCCAATTGATTCAAACCCTAATTGATGATCAATTGAGGGTTAATTGAAGGTCAAATCAGTTGAAGGATGACCTAATTAACTCAATTGAAGTATGGTGATAGGTCCAATTGAAGATTGGTTACATGAATTCAATGACTGAAGGAATCAACATTGAGAACCCCAAATTTACTTGATAGGTTGAGACCATCTTTGGTCCATGCGGTTTTGAGGAGGTTTGGACCAAACGGTCTCAAGACCGTTTGAGTCCAAATGGTCTTAAGACCATTTGGGACCAAACGGTATCAAGACCGTTTGGGATGAAACGATCCCAAACCGTTGGAGTCCATGCGGTTTCAAAAAGGTACTTTAGCAAACGGTTTCAAGTACTTGCTTTAGCAAATGGTCTCAAGCACCACCTTTACCAAACAGTTTCAAACCATTTGAACTTTGAAATACCAAGACCATTTGGGGATCAAGTAGTCATAATGTAATTGAGGACTCAACTGGTTAATCCACTTAGACACCCATTGTAATTGAAGATTCAATTGGTCAATTCAATTGGATACCTTATGTAATGGAGGTCCAATGTAATTGAATCTCTTGAGAATTAAGATGATGAATGATTCAGTGATCCAATGATGATTAGTAATGATAATCAATGAAGGTACAAAGGGTGAAACCCTAATAGTGCCTAAGTGATTAATGCCAATTAAGGGATAAACCCTAATTTCTTATAAGAACAATGACTTGGTACATTATGTTAATCATAATTGTATATACTTGATTGAAGGGTTGATGTAACCTAATCAAGCTGAGAGGATGATGGAAAGGAATTCTTATATGAGTATTGATCATGTGATGAATAGGGTATGATCCTTAATAAAGAGATCATGTAACCCTAATCAAGAAGGTTGTTGAGCCCTAACCCTAATTTAGAGAAATATCAGATGTAACCCAAATATAGGGTAATGTTGTGGCTCTAAACCAAGATAATAAAATGTGAATCCCTAATTGAGGTTGATTCCATGTGATTCCCTAATTGAGGTTGATTCAATGTGA
This sequence comes from Alisma plantago-aquatica, assembly GCA_963693085.1. Taxonomy (NCBI): domain Eukaryota; kingdom Viridiplantae; phylum Streptophyta; class Magnoliopsida; order Alismatales; family Alismataceae; genus Alisma; species Alisma plantago-aquatica. Next base: position 614,739,667 of record OY856415.1, read on the forward strand.
ATCCCTAATTGAGGTTGATTCCATGAGAAACCCTAATTGAGGATGATGCCATGAGAAATCCCTAGTTGGGATGAATAGTAAACATTAAGTATAGACGATGAGATGTGAAAGCCCAATGTAGGGTGATGTTATATGCAATCCTAACTCCAATGAAGTATGATAGTATGTGAAATCCCAAAGCTCTAATAAAGGGTAAAGGCATGTGAAATCCTAATTGAAGTTATAATACATGAAGCCTTAATCTTGGACAACATGATGACAACCCAGAACCCTAATAATAAAATAGTGGGTAAAACCTTATAAGAGTGAAATATCATAAATGGTTGATTATAGGCAAGATTATTATAAGAAATGCCTTAACCTGAGATGAGTTCATATCATTAAAGATAATTGGACCATTCATATGTGTAACCTATGCACTTCATGGTAAGAGTGATAGGTTTGTGGATGAAAGGATTAAGATGGGAAATACCTTAATCCAAGATAAGCTGATAACTCAAGAAAGTTGGAAGTAATGAGGTAAGTGATACATCAAGATATGAAAGACTTCACAGTTATCATCTCAAAGTTGATATACTTTGATAACTACTAAATCCTAATGTGAGATGGGAAACCTTAATCCTAAATCGGGTAATGGAACATGAGAAATCATAATATGATATGAATAGTAAGCCCTAACCCTATTGAGGGAATAGAGGTGTTAATATTGTATTACATGAAGTAATACGTTATGTTGCCTAGTGAGAGGTGACAAGATGCTTTATGGGCCTTATGAGTTATGAGGATGGTTGTTGCCTAGTGAGAGGTAACAACATGTTTTAAAGGTTACCCAGGATTGATATAGATCAATACCTAGAATAAATCACAGGATTGAGATAGTTCAATACCTGGAATAGAGGCAGAGAATTAGCATAGTCTAATACCTGGAATAACAATTGTACTGGATTGGTTAAATCCCAATACCAGGAATAATGTCACAGGATTGACTTGGTTCAATACCTGGAATGATAACACAGGATTGGTCAAATCCCAATACCTGGAATAATTGTTGGTATGTATGCCCATAGAGCAAGTCATATGATGATTGTAATGGGATACTTTGTAAATGATTTGAATTATAATAAAGGAAATTTCCGATCTATATGTTTAAATTGTTTCTAAGATGATAGTGTAACATGATAGATGTCTAAAGAATTGTTTTACTCAATGACGTATGCTTTTGGGTTGAGGACCTAAATGATGAGATCATACGGATGTTAAGAGTATACATTCTTGTTTGGTCCCTAGTCAGTTGTTATTGTAGAAATAACCATAGACATCAATAACACTAAAGACTAGATTGTGTGTTGGTTGATGACAGAATCTCATTAGTCATGATATAGTGATATCAAACCAAGAACATAGGTACTTGTTAGAGAACAAGGTACCGGACAGACCCACCGTGAGAGTGACACATGGAACCATGACTTGGTAGTCACAGTCAGCTCTCACAGTGATGGTGGTGAGTGTGATTCTTAGACCTGAAATCACTACACTCAACACATGTCGTTGGGTACACTTTGACATCATCAAACACAGTCTTGAAACATGGGTTGTTATAAAGGTGATGATTGGGTGGCTTTGACACATGGGGCTTTTGAGGAGTGAGTGATAGATATGGGATTTGTCACTCCTGAGGGAGTTTGATGTCCTTGTCCACTTGATGAGTAGGATTGAGAAAGGCATGCGCATGCACGTGTGAATCAATATGTGATATTGATGTCACACACATCTCACCCAGTCTGCTCTGAGATCAAGGAAATGAATGAATGTTGACAGGATGATTATTCCATGCCTCAAGTTCATTCAGGATATCAGTGACAAAGGAATTATACATTCACTATAACACCATTCACGAATTGTAGGATTGAAAGTTGTTCTCCAACTTTCTATTTCATGTGGGTAGCACTGATGTGTGACTAGGCACCACTCTTTGCTTGTGAAGTCATAAGTTTTATGGACTTTCACTTCCAACGTGAAATGGACCTGTAGGGTCACACACATAGGATTTAACAAGGAAGAGGAGTTTTGTCCACAAACAATGTTTAGATTGATTACTAAAGGAGTTTAGTAGTTCAATTAAACACTCAATTAATTGATAGCTCATTATCATAATGTTCAAGGTGTTGGACACATTGATTGGAGTATCATATTGATTGAAATTGCAATTGACTGATTCTGCACAATCTGCACTCCCAACTGATCGACTCATGTGATGAACCGATCGGCTGAGCTTGGTGAACCGGTCGGCTCAAGTGTTCAGTCGATCGGCTCTAGGTCAGGGTGAAACGATTGCTTCAAGTGTTCAAATGATCGGTTCAACTGATGCAACCGAGCAAGTTGGGAAAGTAGGATTGGTGAGAATTTTCCTTGCGTTTCACTTGCCCAATTTGATTGGAATAAGGATTGGTATTTGATACCAATTAGAAACAAAAGAAGTAAAGTCAATCGGGAACTGATCAGGACCACCAACCGACCGGTTCAGAAGTGAACCGACCGGTTCATGGGTCCCAACCGATCGGTTGAGGTGTCAACCGACCGGTTCAGGTCCCCAACCGACCGTTTCAGTTGTGAAACGATCAGTTCAGGTTGCGAGTTGGTTGTTTTTTTGTGGAAAATCTCGAACCCTTCTACTCCTGCTTTAGTCCCATATTGCCCGGGATAGAGAACCATGTCCCATGACCCGCCTATATATAGGGGTATTGGGGGCTTCTCAAAGGACAACTCAGTGCAACCAGTTGCTCTGTGAAGTTGTCGTTCTCTCTGGTTTTGGTAACCGAGAGAGCCCGAGAAAGTGCTACCTGATAAGGGAGGCACATCAAGGGAAGGACAACTACAGAAAGCGACTGGTGGCAGGAGAGTGTGTTGGCGACTAGTACGCTGACAAGAGGGTGAGACTCCTTCCGATTCCTTGTGGGACAAGGAGATCGGAGTTCCAGGCAGTCTATGTGGACGACTACAGAGGTGGGAGACCTCTGTCGCTCGGAGGACAACTGTCAATCCCGACAGTCCCGGTGAGACCAGGAGTCTTCAGTCCCGGTGCGACCAGGAGTTGCACAGACACCATCCAAGACCGGAGCTGAAGACCATGCAAGGCACAAGGTACTGTCGCCGACCAAGCCTCGGGACAAGGTATGCATCCACAAACCATCTTTCCTATTGTATAGACGTTGACGCAATTCCTTTTGTTCTGGGTTTTGGGGAGAAAATTTTTGTTTCCGCTGCTTCTCTGCCTCCTCCAAAAATCCAACAGTGGTATCAGAGCCACGTAAACTGTTCTATATTTTAATATTATCGATATTATCTATTTTGGTTTGTCGCCTTTATTTATTGCATACGATGAGAATAAAATTAGCTTTATGCATGTCCAATCCACAAATCCCAAATATACATATATGATATGTAATATTAATGCACTCGATACGCGTTGCCCTTAAATGAGTTTTGTGGTGGATGTGTAGCATGGTTATGGCCTATAAACCCTATATTTGTGTGTGGTTGTATGTGGTTCCTTGCATCTCGGTCTGTGCACTGATTCCCCTTCTCCTATTCCTGATGTAACTCGAAATAATTCGAGATTTCTTTTCCTACCTTTGCTCCCCCCCGAATGTAACTCGGGGTTTCACAATTCAATTGTAAATAGGATAGATTTTATTTCCTGTTATGTCAAAGAACGGCGGACGACCTGAGACGATCCGTTCAAGGCGTGAACCAATCGATTGGTGATCCAGACGGACGGTTTGAGGAGCAAGACGAGCGAGTGGCGACCTGAGGAGATGCACGACGACCAGTGAACCGATCGGCTGGTGGCACCTGAGCAACCAACTTGATGGCGAGCCGATCAATCATGGAGATGAGCTGATCAAACCCAGAAAGGTAGGCACAGATTTCATCTTGTACAAGTTGCATGTGATGTAGACCTAGATGACCATGATTCCTCTTGGCTCGAGGAATCACAATAGGATGACCATAATCATTGCTTTTTATCATTTTGCATGTTTTCTGTGGGATATAGCATGTGTATGATACGTACTATATATTGTGGTGATTGGATATGTATATGTATTTAAAAACCAAATCCCTCATTAAATATTAAGTTTTAGATGCCTTCCAAATGCGACACATGTGAAAAGCTTGATCGACCAAGTGTGGGCACGCCCTAGCGTAGTGCACCGTCTATCTCGTGGAAGCATGAAGGATGAATGTGTGGGTCTGCCCTAGCAGGGTGCATATTCATTGTGTTGGCTTTGGGTCGGACTTAACAAGGTGATCTATATGGGATCTAGTACCTTGAGGCATGGAGATTATCATGGCAAAGAGTTGCACATGACATCTTTCAAGAGTTGCATATGATGCAATTGGCAAGAGTTGCCTACCTGGGAGATCTGAGTTGTGGGTGACAGCCCTAGCTGGTCCATGGCTCAGGGGATTTTAGGATCTTGACCCACTAGAAGATTGTGCGCTGCAATCTTCTGAATTGATGGTGAGGGCTGTCAATTTGAGTCAAAATAGTGGAAGGGGTAATTAATTAAAGGCCTAATTAACTATCGTCAAATTTTATTCAAATCAAATCAGAAGGAGTTTTGACAAATGCAATTTTTCTCTTGTAGAATGGCAAAAGAATCATCTTTTAAAATGGGCAAATTAATTGAGAATAAATTCCATAACTGGTTGAGGACTGTGAGAAGTGTTCTGCACAATCCAGATATACCAGGAGCCTTTGAATCCACTCTATGTACACTTAATGCATTGGTGAAGAAGAAAGAAAGTTCATTGATAGAGATCAATGGAACGAGAGGTAAGGGAGAGAAGGGTTCTCTCACCAAACCAATTTCTTCTACATGGAGAGGATGGAAGGAACGATGGAAGAAGAGGTCAGAGATAGAGATCTCTACTTCTGGTGTATACGTGATAGAGATTAACTTTACTACTTCTTCGTCATGGGTACTTGATATCGGATGCGGATCTCACATTTTTTCAAATGTGAAGGATCTTAAGAGAAGTAGGTCTTAAGGGAAAGGAGAGGTTGAACTACGTGTTACCAATGGGGCAAGAGTTGCCGCCAGTGCCGTAGGAACCTATGAGTTAACTCTACCAAGTGGGCTAATAATAGAGTTGAAGAACTGCTATTATGTACCTGCCATAAATAGGAATATCATTTCCGTCTCTTGTTTGGACAAAGATGGATTTGAATTTCTTATTAAGAATGGAAAGTGTTCCATTTCTAAAGATGTGATCCTTTATGGAAGTGCCCCAATGTCTTATGGTCTATACTTGATAGATTTGGAGACAAGTGTATACAACGTAAACACCAAAAAGTAAAAACTCAATGACTCAAACAAAACATATCTTTGGCATTTTTGTCTAGGGCACATAAATGAGAAGCGCATTTCTAGACTCCATAAAGATGGTTATCTAGACTCTTTTGATTATGAATCAATAGAGACATGTGAATCTTGTTTGATGGGCAAGATGACCAAGACTCCCTTTTCAGGTAAAGGTGAGAGAGATAGTGATCTATTAGGACTCATACATACTGATGTATGTGGGCCTTTTAGAACTAATTCCAGAGGTGGGTATCAGTACTTCATTACCTTTACTGATGACTTCAGTAGGTATGGCTATGTGTACCTGATGAAACATAAGTCAGAAACCCTTGAAAGGTTCAAGGATTTCATGAATGAAGTACATAACCAACTTGGTAAAAGTATTAAGGCACTTCAATGCGATCAAGGTGGAGAATACTTAAGCCAAGAGTTTGAGGACCTTCTGCGAGCCCGTGGTATTGTATCACAATGGACTCCGCCTGGAACACCACAACATAATGGTGTGTCTGAAAGAAGGAATCGCACATTGTTAGATATGGTGCGATCAATGATGAGTTTTGCTGATCTTCCAATTTCTTTTTGGGGTTATGCTCTTGAAACCGCCGCATTTACACTTAACCTAGTACCATCTAAATCGGTTCAAAAGACACCATATGAGATATGGTATGGGAAGCGTCCCACTTTGTCTTTTATGAAGATTTGGGGTTGTGAGGCTTACGTCAAGAAAATGTTTCCTGATAAGCTTGGACCCAAATCTGATAAATGTTATCTTGTTGGATACCCCAAGGAAACGAGGGGATATTACTTATACCACCCCACTGACAACAAAGTGTTTGTTGCCAGGGATGTTGTATTCCTAGAGAAGGAATTTATTTCCAAAGGAAGCAATGGGAGGAATATAGAGCTTGAAGAGGTTCAAGCCCAACAAGAAAACATTGAACTAGTAGATGTATAAGAGGAAAATGTAGATTCACAAGGTGTTGTGGAATCTCAATCTCCTCAGGTAACACAAGGACCTCGTAGATCTAGTAGGACCCGCCTTGAACCTGAGAGGTTTGGATACCTTGTGACTCAGGAAGGTGGTGAGTTGATCATAGATGATGATCCAACTACCTACGTAGAGGCTATGGAGGGACCAGATTCTGAGAAATGGCTTGAAGCCATGAGATTCGAGATGGAATCCATGTACTCCAACAAAGTATGGACTTTGGTGGAACCACCTGAAGGGGTAAAACCCATAGGGTGCAAGTGGGTCTTCAAGAAGAAGACCGACATGGATGGCAATGTGCAAACTTATAAAGGCAGATTGGTTGCGAAGGGATTTCGACAAGTTCAAGGTATTGACTATGATGAAATCTTTTCTCCAGTTGCCATGATTAAGTCCATCAGGATCATGCTTGCTATTGCAGCTTATTATGACTATGAGATTTGGCAGATGGATGTTAAAACCGCATTCCTTAACGGGAATATAAATGAGGATGTGTACATGACACAGCCTGAAGGTTTTGTAGATCCAAAGAATGCCAATAAAGTCTGTAAGCTGCAAAGGTCAATCTATGGATTGAAGCAAGCATCTCGGAGTTGGAATCTTCAATTTGATGAGGAAGTCAAAGTGTTTGGCTTTATTCAAAATGAAGATGAACCTTGTGTGTATAATAAGGTTAGTGGGAGCTCGACCACATTCCTCATATTGTATGTGGATGACATACGTTTGATGGGGAATGATGTCTTAGCCTTAGAGAAGGTAAAGACTTGGCTTGGGAATACTTTCTCAATGAAGGACTTAGGAGAAGCATCCTACATTCTAGGAATTAATATCTATAGAGATAGATCTAGAAGGCTTCTCAGCCTAAGTCAGAGCACGTACATTGACACAGTGCTGAAGTGGTTTAGCATGGAGAACTCAAAGAGAGGCAACATCCCCATGCTACATGGAGTCACCGTCTCTAGAGCTCAATGTCCCCAATCTTGTGAAGAGAGGGAGCGTATGAATGAGATCCCATATGCATCAGCCATCAGATCCATCATGTACATGGTGCGATTCCCGCTAGAGGCTTGCAACAAGTGCAATCCACGAGGTCGGGAGGCACGGGATATGGGATCTTATGCTTTCGATATTTATAAAACCTAAACTAACACACCTACTTCTACTAAAACAACTACACCCGCAAGCGCACGGGGTCGTGTCGTAGTATAGGAAGGTGGCAAGTATAGGGTCGATCCACAGGGAAAAGAGGGGGCACTAGAGCTAGATTAGTTTTGCTAGGTTCCTACTGCGGAGACTAGGGTTAAGGGTTTGAAGGTTGATTTTGATTGTTAACTAAGGATGAAAGAGCAAGCAATTAAAGGCAGGAATGAAATCTACATTAACCCTAGACTAGATTAAGACTAAGCTAGGTATGCAAATGCAAATTACACTAAGGCAAGCAAGAGAAAAGCAAAAGAGCAATTAAAGAACTAAAATAGCATAAACAAGGCAAGATCAAGGCAAGAAGCTAACAAAGCAAGAAAAGAACTAACTAAGCTAAGCAAGCACAAAACTAGGGTTTTAAGCAGTAAAGAGATGTGTGGGCTGTTTAGGGGTATGAACTTATCACTTAAGTTGGGGGTGACATGTGAACATTATGATTCCATTTAGATCATCCAAACCAAACAACAAGTTAGAGTCCAATGGATTAACCTAAGCTACTAACTGGCCATGGATATGCTAGGTTGTGTATAGAGGAACTAGTCTCTAACACAACCCACTACCCTTACGAGGCTCAATTGGGTTAGGGGTTAGGTTCAATCCAATTAGAGTCTAATCAAGTCTAGGTTTCCAGATTAGACATTCCTAGGGCAATTAGGGGCCAAGGGTAGTAATGGGGAGGTGAAATTAGGGTTTTGGACCCCAATTCCCCCACATTCTAGCCTTGAGAAGGCTCCATGCTAATTGCACTAGAATCATCCAATCTAGCTACTTAGATCTCTCACTTAGGTTTAGGGAGATTGATTAGGATGTAGGAAGATGGGAGGCAACCTAGGGATCCAAGAATTGGACCTAGGGGAAAATCCCAAAATTCACACATGTAAGCAATTTGCCTAAATTCCTAGGTGATTTCACACACAAACCAACAAGCAATCCATGGAGAATGAGATGCAAATAGAACATAATCATTAACAAATGGAATTACAACGTTTACATGTCATTATCCCCCAACATGGTATCAAAGTAACATAAAATCCCCCAAACAGCCCACCCAAGGGGGCCTAGCTACACATAGAAATGGAAAAAGCAAAAAGAGAAGAGAAGAAGATAGAGGTGGCCATGGAGCTCAAAGTAGTGGTTGTCAATCCTCTCTCCAGCAGAAGCAGGTCGACCTCCTCCTTCTTCTTGGATGGAATGGAGTGAAAAGGTGGTGGGAAGTGGATGGAAGGCTTAGATATGGGGGGTTATGTGGTGGAAATGGTGAAATGGAGTGGATTTGAGGTGGAGGTGAAGGGGAATGGAGTGGAGGTGACAAAGGGGCGAACATGGAGTTCTAAGCAGCCAACCTTCGACCCTCAGCCGCCACTAGGGCATATATAGGGATCTAGGGGGTCTAGGGTTAAGTTAGGGGCAAAATTGGTAAAGCAGTGAAAAATTGGTGGATTTTGTGAGTAACACGGCCGTGGTAGGTCACCACGGTCGTGGTGGGTAGGGTAGACCACGGCCGTGGTGGATGGGCACGGTCGTGGGTTTATTAGATTGTGGATATCACAGGGATAGGTTCATGGATGGCAACGGCCGTGGGGAAGTCACCACGGTCGTGGTGAGGACCTTTGGCCACGGTCGTGTTGAAAACCACGGTCGTTTTGGCCATTTTCATCAATTTCTGGGGGTTTTAGCCATTTTTTGTGCTTGGGGCATGTCCACCACGACCGTGGGGGGTGTACCACGGTCGTGGTGGTGTCTCTCCCATGCTTTTGAGCCTTGAACTTGATCATCCATGGAGGATATTGCTTCAAAACTTTCTTTGACCACTTGGAGTAGGTTGGAAGTGGTTTTGGCTTCATTTTGGGCTCCTCCAAGCCTGCGGAAACCCTAGATTGGACCATCCTCTTTCCATGCCATCAAGTAGTGGACAAAGTACCTATAAAACATGCAAAAAGCCTCCATAAGTGCATTTGATAGAAATAAGCATATTGGGGGAAATAACATGTAATCTAACAAGTATAGATGTGGCTGAAATGCAAAATGACACAAGATGAAGCCCTAAAATAGGGCTGAATCACCACCCCAAACTTGAAACATACTTGTCCTCAAGTATGCTCCAACTCAATCTCTCTAAAAACTTTCACAAAAAGAAATGACAAATGCAATATAAAAGACGATTGTTGCTGAATGGGATCAAAGATGACTAAGTACATGCATTTCACCTCTCTCCTCTCCTTCTTTCACAATCCAATCATGAAAAGAGCACAAAGCATATGAACTTCAAATATAGCGCATAGAATACACAAGTTATCCATATTTCTTCGATTAAGTTCTGGGTAAACCGTTTCATGGTGGCGTTAATCAAGAATGACTAGGAGTGTTGTTTCACATTCATGCATTCAATCTTATATCTCAAATCACACCAAATGACCCACGTGGCTGCGGAAAAGGGTAAAATGATCTAAGTTTGATGTTTCCTAGCTCAATGGGTATGAAAGTGGAAGAAAGGGTTGCGGTAAGATTTTTGGAGTGTTTTTACACACTCATCTTTTCTTTATTTGAATGCTCTTAAACAGGAGCATCCTTTTATTTTCTTTTTGTTTTTCTTTTCTTTTTCTTTGCCCTTGGTGTAGGTAGGGCACAGGGTGGATAGAGTGAAGCGGGGAGATAGAGATGTGGTCACCCCAAACTTTTGGAGGTGGCCATGGCTAATGTGTGCACTTTTGGCATCCTTTTATGAGGCGGAGAGGTATGAAGATGATGAAAGAGTGGTCGGGTCAAAGGGGGGTCACTTGGCATAATCTTCCACATAAGACGTCTTGCATGAACATTAATCCAATACTTCATCCTAGATATCACACCACATGAATGAACAAGATGAAATCGATATATCAATTCAAGTGATTCCACAAACACTAAGAATTCAAAGCTTGCTCGAATTCATAATTCAACCAAATCATTCACAATCATAAGAGAGGTGATGCACATGTAAAAAGTCAAGAGTTGATACCATTTAGCAATAAACAATGATAAGTCACTTGCATTTGTCAAAGGTCATCATTTTTACTCAATATAGTAGAGATTGGGTCAAAACATACTTTTAGGCAAGAAATCTCAAATTTGGGCAAAATGGTGCCAAGTTGCCTTCAATCACTTCTAAACTCTATATTATTGAACTTAAAACAGTAAACAAGCAAATACTAGCTATAACATGCAAGAATTACTAAAAATATACATGATATGCAATGCATGGCAAAAAGAGAAAATTTTTAAAAATTACGCAAAAATGGCAAGAATGTAAACTACATGGCATGCAAGGATGCAGTGAAAAGAACAGGAACAATAAAACTGAACTGAAAGGCAAAGGTGGAACAAAATGACTAAAAGAGAGAGATAGGGTGGTGCATACCGCCCTACCACCCCAAACTTTTGAATCATGTTGTCCTCAGCATGAAACTAGAGCTTAGGGATAGTAGGGTGAAGATCATGGCTGGTGCGGAGTGTCAAAATGTAGGTCACCCAATTGTGGCTTGTGGTCGACCCTCGCCACGGTCGTGGTCGATCTTCTAAAAACACTGTAACTTTGGCCAACTTGATGCAATAATTCCCACGGCCGTGGTGTGATACCACGGTCGTGGCCTTGTCTTCTCGCCACGGTCGTGGCGGATCTTGCAAAAACCCTGTAGCTTTGGCCAAATTGATGCATTAATTCCCACGGCCATGGCTGGGTGCCACGGTCGTGCTTGGCCACATGTGCCACGGTCGTGGTGAGGGTGCTTCTTCAGTTTTCTCACTTCAAGAACTTGAACTTCACTTTTATTTGTTATTCAGCCGCATATTTGATTTAAAGACCATGATGTGCTTCTATACCCTCTCTCTCTATTGTCTAGCACCTGCCATATCATCAAAACTCAAAGAAAGCTATTAAACACAAGTGTGTGTGTGTTTTCTTGGAAAGTGTAAAACAAAAAGCAAAAGTATCAAAAAGTGTAGATTGGGTCAAAAATTCCCAAACCTAGGTGGGTTGCCTCCCACAAGCACTGAGTTTCTTGCCTTCAGCTAGGCTTCACGGTGATTCTTCAAAATTCAACCATTTGGAATCCTCATGTGCCCATTCTTGCAAAACATGCATCCTTCCTTTGCACTTAACCTCGGTCCCTCATCTCTTTGATCACACTAATCATCATCAATGTCTTCACCCTGTTGTCCTTCTCTCAAATGCCCATTTGGACTTGTGAAGCGATCATGTCCAACATCCCTATCTCGGACTCGCCGGGTTGGGGTCTTGTACATGTTGATGTTAATCTTCATGTCCATGAATGAGACTGGCATGGTGCCACTGCGCACATGAATGTCGGCATCAGCTGTAGATAAGAACGGCCTTCCCAAGATGATGGGAATCTTCCTATCCTCCGGCTCCATGTCAAGTACAATGAAATCTGCCGGGAACACTGCGCCTTTTTCTTTATCAATCATCACCAATACATCATCCACTCTACCTCTAGGCACTTTTATGGATCTATCCGCCAACTGGAGAGTGCAATGTGCCGGCTTCAACTTGCCTAAGCCCAGCTCGACATAGACATGGTATGGCATCAAATTCACACTAGATCCCAAATCAAGCAAGGATCTGTCTATGCGATGTCCCCCTATGTAACTAGGTATGAGTGGTGCTCCTGGGTCCTTTCTCTTCACGGGAAGTGAGTGTTGTATGATGGAGCTCACTTGTTCGGTCAATCTCACTTTCTTTGGAATCCTCCCCGTTGACCTTCTTTTCATAGTGCATAGGTCTTTGAGACACTTGGCATAAGATGGAATTTGCTTGATTGCATCCAAGAGTGGAATGTTCACTTTCACTTGGCGAAACACCTCAAGAATATCAACATTGTGCTTTTGCCTCCTTTTCAATTCCGGTGGCTCATCTAGTGCTTCTACGAACGGAGGATCACTAGCTTTTGCCATACTTGCATGAACATGAGGCGGAACACTAGGGATAGTGGGACCTACAAAAGTGATATGTGGTGGATCACATGGAATCCCAAACTCAGCATGCGGCATCGCAACATCATCTTCAGCAATATCAATCACAGTATCACCACTTGGCTGCCTTTGCTTTGCTTTATCAACCTTTCTTTGACTTGCGGGCTGCTCAAGGTTTTTCCCGCTCCTTAGAACTGTCACAGCACTACCTTGCTCATGGTGGAGAGGGGGAGCATGTTGTGGCTGTGGAGGAGGTGGAGGTGGTACTTGGGGTTGAAATTGAGGTGGGGAAGGGAATTGAGGGGGAGGAGAGAATTGGGGTTGGAAAGTGAAGTTTTGGGAAAATTGAGGTGGTGAAGGTGGTGGAGGAGTGTAAGGCTGGGGATAGCCTTGGAAGGAGTGAATGGGATGAACTTGCATGGGGGGTGGATTATAGAAAATTTGAGAAGAGGGCATGGGTCCACTTGCTTCATTGTAACTCAAGGTGGGTTTTGAAGCCAATTTTTCTTCTTGAAGAGCAAGTGCGGAAGATAGCTGCTCTATTCTCTCTTCTAACCTTGCAACATCTCTTTGAACATCTTCAAACACTTTCAATCTAGAAAGAACCTCTTCCTCAAACCTTGAGCTGTATGTGGGACTTTGTGGTTCCTGGTAACTATAGGAGTGAGGTGTCTTCTTTTCTTCCCCATAGAACTCAATCGAATTGATCGGGTGGCAAGGAGCATTTGTCACTTGGTTCTTCATGAAGCTCACCATGTCACCAAGAATCTTCATCACTTGCGGGCTTGATTCCTCATGAGTAGGGGGTGTCACACCAAAGGCATACCCTCTTTCATTCATCATGCTAGAAGCTCGAATTCTTGATCCTTCAGCCAACTGCTCAAACAAAGGCCATATTTCCTCAGGTGGCCTAGCCATGAAAACTCCCCCACAAGAAGAGTCAACTGTGTCTTGGTCCTTTAGAGACAAACCAGAGTAGAATGATTGAACTAGCTGCCACAAAGGGATCTCATGGTGAGGACACTCTCTCAAAAGCTTCTTGAATCTCTCCCATGCAGTGTGAAACTGCTCATTTCCCATTTGACTAAAACTGGTCACGGCACGCCGCATTTGTGTCAACCTTTCTATAGAGTAGAATTGTCTCAAGAAAGCATTCTTCATTGTTTCCCAACTCATGATGTCCTTTCTTGAGTCATACCAATCTTTAGCTCTATCTTTGAGGGAGAAAGAGAACAAGGTCAACCGGATTGTATCATCACTGGCCGTCGGCGTCCTGAAGGTGGAGCATACTTCAAGAAAGGAATCCAAGTGCTTGTAGGGGTTCTCACTCTCCGAGCCGTATAAGATGGGAAGGATCCCAAGAAGACCTAGAGGAATAGAGAATTGCTCCCCTGGCATTTGATCAACCCTGCTAGCAATTGGCGATTTATAGTTGCTAGGCATGAAGTAGTCTTGAAGCGGCTTGTGAGGTGCATTTTGGCCTTCCATCTTGTTTCCTCCCGAATGGCTTGTCACATGCACAAAGCACAACCAAACAAAAGAAAGCAAGTTAGTAAACCAATATACACAAGAAATGCAAAGAAAAATGAATAAAGAATAGCAATGATGAGGGCAGTAGGAAAAGTCAAAGCAAAACTAATTAGCTAGGCCGAGCGCCTCTAATCCCCGGCAACGGCGCCAGAAAGCTTGGTGCGATTCCCGCTAGAGGCTTGCAACAAGTGCAATCCACGAGGTCGGGAGGCACGGGATATGGGATCTTATGCTTTCGATATTTATAAAACCTAAACTAACACACCTACTTCTACTAAAACAACTACACCCGCAAGCGCACGGGGTCGTGTCGTAGTATAGGAAGGTGGCAAGTATAGGGTCGATCCACAGGGAAAAGAGGGGGCACTAGAGCTAGATTAGTTTTGCTAGGTTCCTACTGCGGAGACTAGGGTTAAGGGTTTGAAGGTTGATTTTGATTGTTAACTAAGGATGAAAGAGCAAGCAATTAAAGGCAGGAATGAAATCTACATTAACCCTAGACTAGATTAAGACTAAGCTAGGTATGCAAATGCAAATTACACTAAGGCAAGCAAGAGAAAAGCAAAAGAGCAATTAAAGAACTAAAATAGCATAAACAAGGCAAGATCAAGGCAAGAAGCTAACAAAGCAAGAAAAGAACTAACTAAGCTAAGCAAGCACAAAACTAGGGTTTTAAGCAGTAAAGAGATGTGTGGGCTGTTTAGGGGTATGAACTTATCACTTAAGTTGGGGGTGACATGTGAACATTATGATTCCATTTAGATCATCCAAACCAAACAACAAGTTAGAGTCCAATGGATTAACCTAAGCTACTAACTGGCCATGGATATGCTAGGTTGTGTATAGAGGAACTAGTCTCTAACACAACCCACTACCCTTACGAGGCTCAATTGGGTTAGGGGTTAGGTTCAATCCAATTAGAGTCTAATCAAGTCTAGGTTTCCAGATTAGACATTCCTAGGGCAATTAGGGGCCGAGGGTAGTAATGGGGAGGTGAAATTAGGGTTTTGGACCCCAATTCCCCCACATTCTAGCCTTGAGAAGGCTCCATGCTAATTGCACTAGAATCATCCAATCTAGCTACTTAGATCTCTCACTTAGGTTTAGGGAGATTGATTAGGATGTAGGAAGATGGGAGGCAACCTAGGGATCCAAGAATTGGACCTAGGGGAAAATCCCAAAATTCACACATGTAAGCAATTTGCCTAAATTCCTAGGTGATTTCACACACAAACCAACAAGCAATCCATGGAGAATGAGATGCAAATAGAACATAATCATTAACAAATGGAATTACAACGTTTACATGTCATTATCCCCCAACATGGTATCAAAGTAACATAAAATCCCCCAAACAGCCCACCCAAGGGGGCCTAGCTACACATAGAAATGGAAAAAGCAAAAAGAGAAGAGAAGAAGATAGAGGTGGCCATGGAGCTCAAAGTAGTGGTTGTCAATCCTCTCTCCAGCAGAAGCAGGTCGACCTCCTCCTTCTTCTTGGATGGAATGGAGTGAAAAGGTGGTGGGAAGTGGATGGAAGGCTTAGATATGGGGGGTTATGTGGTGGAAATGGTGAAATGGAGTGGATTTGAGGTGGAGGTGAAGGGGAATGGAGTGGAGGTGACAAAGGGGCGAACATGGAGTTCTAAGCAGCCAACCTTCGACCCTCAGCCACCACTAGGGCATATATAGGGATCTAGGGGGTCTAGGGTTAAGTTAGGGGCAAAATTGGTAAAGCAGTGAAAAATTGGTGGATTTTGTGAGTAACACGGCCGTGGTAGGTCACCACGGTCATGGTGGGTAGGGTAGACCACGGCCGTGGTGGATGGGCACGGTCGTGGGTTTATTAGATTGTGGATATCACAGGGATAGGTTCATGGATGGCAACGGCCGTGGGGAAGTCACCACGGTCGTGGTGGGGACCTTTGGCCACGGTTGTGTTGAAAACCACGGTCGTTTTGGCCATTTTCATCAATTTCTGGGGGTTTTAGCCATTTTTTGTGCTTGGGGCATGTCCACCACGACCGTGGGGGGTGTACCACGGTCGTGGTGGTGTCTCTCCCATGCTTTTGAGCCTTGAACTTGATCATCCATGGAGGGTATTGCTTCAAAACTTTCTTTGACCACTTGGGGTAGGTTGGAAGTGGTTTTGGCTTCATTTTGGGCTCCTCCAAGCCTGCGGAAACCCTAGATTGGATCATCCTCTTTCCATGCCATCAAGTAGTGGACAAAGTACCTATAAAACATGCAAAAAGCCTCCATAAGTGCATTTGATAGAAATAAGCATATTGGGGGAAATAACATGTAATCTAACAAGTATAGATGTGGCTGAAATGCAAAATGACACAAGATGAAGCCCTAAAATAGGGTTGAATCAGTACGCTATGTTGTACACACGCCTAGATGTCTCGTATGCTCTCAGCATGACGAGCAGGTACCAGTCAGATCCCGAGGATGCTCACTGGACAGCCGTAAAGAACATCCTCAAGTACTTGTGAAGGACTAAGGATCAGTTTCTTATTTACGGCGGCGAGGAAGAGCTGGCTGTAAAGGGTTACACCGATGCAAGCTTCCAAACCAATAAAGATGATTACATATCGCAGTCAGGATTTGTGTTTTGCCTTAATAATGGAGTTGTGAGCTGGAAGAGTTCCAAGCAAGAAATAGTTGTCGATTCTACTACAGAGGCCGAGTATATTGTTGCTTCACATACAGCAAAGGAGGCTATGTGGATCAGGAAGTTCATTTCTAAACTTGGTGTAGTTCCCAGTAGCTGTGATGCAATTGAGCTTTATTGTGACAATAATGGAGCTATTGCACAAGCTAAGGAACCCAGATCACATCAGCGGTCCAAGCACATACTGCGGCGCTTCCATCTCATACGAGAGATCGTACAGCGAGGAGATGTGAAGATTTGCAGAGTACCAACTGAAGACAACATAGTTGATCCACTGACTAAGGCCCTTTCTCAGCAGAAGCATGATGGTCATGCTAGGTCACAAGGACTGAGGTTCCTTGGTGACTGGCTCTAAGTGCAAGTGGGAGTCTGTTGGTATGTATGCCCATAGAGCAAGTCATATAATGATTGTAATGGGATACTTTGTAAATGATTTGAATAATAATAAAGGCAATTTCCGATCTATATGTTTAAATTGTTTCTGAGATGATAGTGTAACATGATAGATGTCTAAAGAATTGTTTTACTCAATGATGTATGTTTTTGGGTTGAGGACCTAAATGATGAGATCATACGGATGTTAAGAGTATACATTCTTGTTTGGTCCCTAGTCGGTTGTTATTGTGGAAACAACCATAGACATCAGTACACTAAAGACTAGATTGTGTGTTGGTTGATGACAGAATCTCATTAGTCATGATATAGTGATATCAAACCAAGCACATAGGTACTTGTTAGAGAACAAGGTACCGGACAGACCCACCGTGAGAGTGACACCTGGAACCATGACTTGGTAGTCACAGTCAGCTCTCACAGTGATGGTGGTGAGTGTGATTCTTAGACCTGAAATCACTACACTCAACACATGTCGTTGGGTACACTTTGACATCATCAAACGCAGTCTTGAAACATGGGTTGTTATAAAGGTGATGATTGGATGGCTTTGACACATGGGGATTTTGAGGGGTGAGTGATAGATATGGGATTTGTCCCTCCTGAGGGAGTTTGATGTCCTTGGCCACTTGATGAGTAGGATTGATAAAGGCATGCACATGCACGTGTGAATCAATATGTGATATTGATGTCACACACATCTCACCCAGTCTGCTCTAAGATCAAAGAAATGAATGAATGTTGACAGGATGACTGTTCCATGCCTCAAGTTCATTCAGGATATCAGTGACAAAGAAATTATACATTCACTGTAACACCATTCACGGATTGTAGGATTGAAAGTTGTTCTCCAACTTTCTATTTCACTTGGGTAGCACTAATGTGTGACTAGGCACCGCTCTTTTCTTGTGAAGTCATAAGTGTTATGGACTTTCACTACCAACGTGAAATGGACCTGCAGGGTCACACACATATGATTTAACCTGGAAGAGGAGTTTTGTCCACAAATAATGTTTAGATTGATTACTAAAGGAGTTTAGTAGTTCTATTAAACACCCAATTAATTGATAGCTCATTATCATAATGTTCAAGGTGTTGGACACATTGATTGGAGTATCAGATTGATTGAAATCACAATTGATTGATTCTGCACAATCTGCACTCCAAACCGATCGGCTCATGTGATGAACTGATCGAC
Source organism: Alisma plantago-aquatica (assembly GCA_963693085.1). Lineage (NCBI taxonomy): Eukaryota > Viridiplantae > Streptophyta > Magnoliopsida > Alismatales > Alismataceae > Alisma > Alisma plantago-aquatica. Next base: position 614,757,987 of record OY856415.1, read on the forward strand.
TGATCTTGGTGAACCGGTCGGCTCAAGTGTTGAGTCGATCGGCTCAAGGTCAGGGTGAAATGATTGCTTCAAGTGTTGAAACGATTGGTTCAACTGATGCAACCGAGCAAGTTGGGAAAGCAGGATTGGTGAGAATTTTCCTTGCATTTCACTTTCCCAATTTGATTGGAACAAGGATTGGTATTTGATACCAATTAGACCCAACTCCAAATAAAAATTATGACTCACCAAGGGGTCTAAATCATTGCTTGTTTGGTAGAACCGATGACTAATGGAAGATAACTTTTTCCATAGGGACGGGGGCTTCTCAAAGGACAACTCAGTGCAACCAGTTGCTCTGTGAAGTTGTCGTTCTCTCTGGTTTTGGTAACCGATAGAGTCCGAGCAAGTACTACCAGATAAAGGAGGCATAGCAAGGGAAGGACAACTGCAGAAAGTGACTGGTGGCAGGAGAGTGTGTTGGCGACTATTACGCTGACAGGAGGGTGTGACTCCTTCCGATTCCTTGTGGGACAAGGAGATCGGAGTTCCAGGCAGTCTGTGTGGACGACTGCAGAGGCGGGAGACCTCTGTCGCTCGGAGGACAACTGTCAATCCCGACAGTCCCGGTGAGACCAGGAGTCTTTAGTCACGGTGTGACCAGGAGCTGCACAGACACCGTCCAAGACCGGAGGTGAAGACCGTGCAAGGCATGAGGTACTGTCTCCGAGTAAGCCTCGGGACAAGGTATGCATCCACAAACCATCTTTCCTATTGTATAGATGTTGACGCGATTCCTTTTGTTCTGGGTTTTGGGGAGAAAATTTTTATTTGCGCTGCTTCTCTGCCTCCTCTAAAAACCCAACAATAATAACACAAGATTGGCTAACTCCCAATACCTGGAATAATAACACATGATTGGCTAACTCCCAATACCTGGAATGCACAGGATTGGCTAACTCCCAATACCTAGAATAATAACACATGATTGGCTAACTCCCAATACCTGGAATAATAACACAGGATTGGCTAACTCCCAATACCTAGAATGCACAGGATTGGCTAACTCCCAATACCTGGATTAATAACATAGGAATGGCTAACTCCCAATACCTGGAATAATAACACAGGATTGGCTAACTCCCAATACCTGGAATGCACAGGATTGGCTAACTCCCAATACCTAGAATAATAACACAAGATTGACTAACTCCCAATACCTGGAATAATAACATAGGATTGGCTAACTCCCAATACCTGGAATAATAACATAGGATTGGCTAACTCCCAATACCTAGAAGTCACAGGATTGACTAACTCCCAATAGCTGGAATAATAACACAAGATTGGCTAACTCCCAATACCTGGAATAATAACACAGGATTGGCTAACTCCCAATACATGGAATGCACAGGATTGGCTAACTCCCAATACCTGGAATAATAACACATGATTAGCTAACTCCCAATACCTAGAATAATAATACAGGAGTGGCTAACTCCCAATACCTGGAATAATAACACAGGATTGTTAATAACCCAATACCTGGAATAGTTGCACAGGATTGACATAGATCAATACCTGGAATAGTTACACAAGATTGACATAGATCAATACCTGGAATAGTTGCACAGGATTGACATAGATCAATACCTGTAATAGTTACACATGATTGACATAGATCAATACCTGGAATAGTTGCACAGGATTGACATAGTTCAATACTTGGAATGGATACACAGGAATAATATAAGTCTAATGCTTGTACTAGTTGCACAGGATTGGTGTAATCCAATGCCTGGAATATTTATATAGGATTGGTATAGACCAATGCCTGAATAAGACATGATGATGCACACTCTCATGTAGAATATAACCAAAATATGTTTAGTTGATTGGCTAAGGCCAATAAGTTGAAACAAGAATGTCTCATGGGTGACATATCAAGATAATGAGTGTCACAAGAGAAGTTTGACATGATGGTATAATATGGAGGATAAATGATATACATATTCTTCCTATTCCTTATTAAGAGAAAAGTTGATCTATTGTTCTATCATAGATAGTTACAATGATTTAAGATGAGAATGCTTTAAACTGCATATCCTCTGTCCAACTTTATGTATATAACTGTAATAATAATATTTTGGCGGAGAGTTATATCTCCCACTGGGACAATTTAGAATTGTCTCACCCCCGTGGGATCCCATGTTTTTAGGTGGACGCGGACGAAGAGGCAGGAAACCTTTAGCAGAGAAGGAACAGCAAGATCATCGAGGACAGTAGTAATATCTCAGGTGGAGATATTGCCTGTCTAGTTGTATAGATAGTAGTCCTATGTGTCGTCTCTGTACTCTCAGGTCCTCAGGATTTATAGATAGTTCTTTTATCATCGACTTGAGATTTTGGCTTGATGCCTCGAGATTTTTGTGTTGTCTGTATATAATGTTATAGGACAGCTAATGTTGTAATCCTCGAGAAGAGATAGTACAAGTCATGTACATTTAAATCAGGATGTATTTAATGTTATACAATGGGTTTTGATGTAAGAGATTTCTTATGTTTGGATCTCTTTGCAAAAAGTTTTAATTTTTAGTGATTTTCAGTAATCCGCTGCAAATGAATCACTTCCGCTTGAGTAAATCTCGTTTTTATAAGTTGGATGCCACACTAGTGGTTAGCAACTTGACTATATGTCGTTGTGGTGGCAGCTTTGACTGATATGTCACTACCTTTTTACTCGTACTGACCGAGGGGAAGAGATCTTAGGATACCGACACTCCTAGATCTTATATGAAATTGAATAGCCCTTTGCAGGGGTCGGTTGGACTTTGAATGGTACGATTGAAATTCCCCAGGACATAATAAAAGATGTAATATAGTCGTGTAGTATATTTTTGTAGGGTTATACATGACGTTTCACATTGGATGATAACCATTGTTTGTTATCTTTACATAAATATGATGCTTAGTGCATTTAAGAGAAAGTAGATATACTCATGTTGTGGATATGCTTAAGATTGTAGATGCATACATACAAAAGCCAAGCTTTAGTTGATAATTATACTGCTACTTCTAATTATAATCATGATGCTAGCTATCTCATGTTGTTAGCTATGTTTAGCATGCTAGCCATGCCTTTGTAACTAGAGATGCATATACTACTAATCATACTTATCCAGATAGTTGTGCTTATGTTGTTAACTCTTCTTATGATGTTGATATGTTTAACCAATTAGACATGCTCATGTTGTTAGCTATGCTATGTTACTAGACTTGCTCATGATGCTAGATATGCATATGCTACTGAATTGCTTATATTGTCAACAAGATAAAGGATGATAGTCTGGCTAATGATGATAGTTATTATCTGCTCCTTTATGTATTTTGTTAATCATCAGTATTGCTGATCTTATTTGTTATATTTGATTAAATTGCTTAACTTTTTTATTACTAAAAATGTTATACTCAATAAATGTTGTTGGAGGTTATATTTCTTGCTGGGACATGGGTCTCACCCTTGTGGTTCACCACATTTTTTTAGGTAGTCGGAAGTGACAAAAACAAACATGTGGCAGCAAAGAGGAGCTATAGTAATGAATCTTTGTGAAAGTTGATTAGATATTTAGTGTGTCCTAGAGTCGTCTCTCTACTCTTAGGTCCAAGCAGAAAAAGTTTGTATATGGTGTTTCAAGTGAATCGGAATTTTGTTAGCATGTTAATGTTTGTTGTGTGGCATATACACATATTGTTTTTTGTGTATATATGTTGTAGCTAAGGTGATAGAACAATTTGTATCAAATTCTTGTCATAGTATGGATCTAAGAAAGATGTTGGACTCTTAAGCAAATCTTTCTGAGCAGGTGCTGACCTTGAAATCAGTTTTAATTTACCCATATTTCTGGGTATGTGATTAATTAGTGATTGATTGTGTTTTATGTTTTGAGTAATCTCGTTTAGTGTAATGGGTTCTCACACCTAACACCTTTTAAGACTCCATTTAACCCTTCAACATGATTGCTACATAATGACCCATACATGTAACCTCTATCATATGTGAGAGACCACTGTACTGGATTTTGGTCTATCAAATACTCCTTAACAGCTGTGTCTATGGTTTCTATATCAGCCATTAGACGATCAAATTCAAGTTTTTCAATGGTGGATCCCACCTTCCGCAAAAGTTCCTTTAACTCCTGTGACTTGAACTTTTTATGTAAGTTCTCACGAAGATGTCGAAGATAATAACGATGTTGATCCCAATCAAATTTTGACTAAAGTGCTAGAAAAATGCCACACATTCAATCAGAAATAATACACTGATCTGTACGGAGTGGAATGATAGGAATACAAGTTTGTAGAGAACCAAAGAACCACTCCCATGAGTCCTTGTTTTCTGCATCGACAACATCAAAAGTGATTGGAAATAGACCATTATCAACATCTATGCCACATGCAATGAGAAGTGTGTCATAATATTTTCCAGTTAGAAATGTGCCATCAAGAGTAAGAACAAGCATGCAATAGACCCAACCCCTCATAGCTGGGTTGAATGCCCAAAACACCCGCTTGAATCTACAAATGCCTTGAGTTTGAAGGGTATAATTATCAACAAGGTGGGAATATATAGTTCTTGGAATATATTGTGATAGAGATATCAGGAACAAAAACAAATTATGATATGATGATTCCCAATCTCCAAATATTTTACAGACAACCTTCCTCCTCGCTAGAAATGCCTTCTTGTACGATATTTGAAGGTTTACTTCAGCATTCACCTTTTCACAAATTTCTTGTGTGGACATATCCAATCGTGACACTAGGATTTGCATTATCATACGAGAAATATAAGATGATGTGCATTTGCGATGGTCCTGATTCAGAATAGTTAGTTGACAATTGTGGCTCCCACTATAACATTTTATCTTCCACATGCCACCTGCTCTTTTGGACTAGAAAGCAGCCAAACTCCAAGGACATCGTTGGTCATGGATATAAAAAAATTTGATAAATCGATTATTTGAATGGTGTGTACGATATTGGACATTATTTTGTTCTGACCATTTTTGAATCGTCTCAATCATAACAGGTTTGGATGCAAATCAAGCACTCTCATAAATTTCAATGCTGGAAGGGTTGTAATTGAGATGAACTTCCTGAAGAAAATCTTCCACCCATTTGTCATCTTGAAAGGCTTCATAGTTAGTATCAATTTGATTATGTCGGGGCCATTCTCTATCAAATATGGATGGGATGGAACTCAATGTTGTTATAGAGTCAGGGAATGGATGTTGATACCCATGATCAGTTTTAGTCAATGAGTCACCATCTGGATCACTATTATCATCACCTTCCTGATCACTATTATCATGACCTTCTTGTTCAAAATTTTGTTTTCCCTCCTCAACCTCAAGACCAATATTCTCAATAGTAGGATTTTGAGAGAATTCAGATGCTTGATTTTGGTGAAATTAATTCAATAGACTCATGTAACTAGAATGTTGGTGGAAAGATGTTTTTTCAAAAAACACGTCAATATAGGCATCGATGAAAGTGATAATAAGGTTCTATATGTATCATCATCGTAAACTTGTATGATCATATGATCTTCTCTAGGGAAAAGATAGGATATATTGATAGAAAACTGGCTGAGAATGATGTCAAGTGTTGTATGGATATATGATTGTTGTTCTGATAGGGTATTTGTAACATCCCTGACCTGGGTTATGAGTCAACCCTAGGTGTTTTGCCTAAATATGTAATTAAATCTTTGTGATTAACTCTGAGCATGTAATTAAGTTTCTCAGAAACGTATATTTCAGTATTTGCCCCTTTTTATTTAAAGTTGTAGCATTGTTATGATATACAGGGACCTATGTGCAATTTACCCAGTTGAATGGGTTAGCTTGCAATTTGCACATGATGATATGTTCCTCTGGTGTTGAGACATCATGAGAATCTCTTTGGCAAAGTTTGAGGGATTTCCCAAGCTAGAGCACCAAGGTGCAGCTGTGGAAGCAATCCCAGGGTTTGAAACCCTAATTTGGGGTAAAATGCAATTTACCCAAATAAAGGGATGCAATTTGTAAAGAATGTCATCTAAATTATCTTTTTAGACTCTTGCCATCATTTAGAGAAGAAATGATGAGGAATTCACCTCAATTGAGTTATCAAGTTAAGAAATAGGCTTTGTGGTTGAATAATCAGGGTATATGTGCAATATCCCTTTAAGTATGAACTTTATTATTAGATTGTTCTTCCTTGCCTTCTTTTCTATAACATTAAGATAAGGTTTGTCCTTAGAATAAAGAGGAAGGGACGAGCAAGTAATAAAGGAAGGACTTAGTTGGAATTAAGGGAAACTTATGAACTAATGTTGAAAATCCTACCCCATGTATATAAGCCCTCCTTCCCTTAGTTGCAAGGGAACTTAACCTTCGTTCCCTTACTGTTTCATTTCACCAAAGACGACCAAGGACTTCCTTGGAGCTAAGGAGGACGAACAAGGGGTGCAAGGTAGGTTTAAACCCCTCTTCTTGCCTAATTCCATGATTAGAATTCGAATTCAAGGTCAGTTTCATGGCTAATTCTCGAAACCCTATCTTTCTAGCCGTCTCTTTTCATCCTTCCTTGGAGTTTTCACCTTGGCCAACCTGTGGGAACTCAAGGACGCCATTAGAGCTTGGATCTTGAAAGCTTGGAGCTCAAGAAGCAAGCTTTAGGCGGGTTTTATAACTCTAAACCTATGCTTTACTATGTGCATCTTTATATGCGATTGGATGATAGCTCTTAGTATTTCCCTACTTTTCCCTGCTATTTTGCAAGCAAACCCGTGGGATATCTGTACTGTTCTTGAGCTAGAAGATGAAGGCGTGATTTCCAAGAAAAACCCACCGCTTTTCTTTTCCTTAAACGGTCCTAACAGTTTGCTCTCACGGACTCAAGACCGCGAGGTGAGCAAACGGTCTCGAGACCGTGAGAGGGCTCGCGGTCTCAAGACCGTTTGGCCCCGTTGACCGAGCGTGGACCGTATAAGAAACTCGTTCCTAATTATATAGGCTAATTACCCTCAAAATTTGGGAGACTAACGCCAAAGGAATCGGGAGATATGACCTTTTTAAGTCACAACTTTAAATGAATTAACTGCTGTTTTTCAAACGGTCTGAAATTGCCGTTTTGGGCAAACGGTCTCAAGACCGTGAAAGGTCGTTGACTAATCGTTGACCCCATGAGATTACTGTTCAAAATTATGTTAATTAACAACTCACCAAGTTTGATGGTCTAATTCCAAACGGGCTAAGAGTTGAAGGGTGAATACTAGGGCTAACCCTAGATAAAATCAGTACTGAAATTATGGTGACCTAATTAGGGTTTTTAGGGTTGATTGACCTAAACGGTCTCAAGACCGTTTGGGGGTCACCAAACGGTCTCAAGACCGTGAGGGCAATCAACCAAGACCGTTTGAAGGTCTGGGGTCAAGATTTGTTGACCAATTGAAGGTACAATAACGCCAATTTACATTGCAATTAAATGTTGATATAATCATCAACTCAATGGGTCAGACCTTGATGAATTTGCACTAGAATCCATAATTGGATGGGCAAACGGTCTCAAGACCGTTTGGAACTCATACAAACGGTCTCAAGACCGAGAGGACACTCACCCAAGACCGTTTTAAGGTCTAGGGTTAAGTAGTTTGACCAATTGAGGACCTAATTGCAAATAGTTATCAAGTAAACCAAAATTCTGATTTTGTGACCAATCATGGTTCAACCTCTATCAAATCACCTTAGATTTTGATGAAATCTTGGGCAAACGGTCTCAAGACCATGTGGGGTCCACCCACATGACCTCAAGACCGTTTGGGCCAAGTTTGGGCCCAATTGGAGCTCAATTGAAGGGTTCAACTTTGTGTTGATGCACACTGATTGAGTGTTGATGGGTGAACATTGATAGACCCTAATTGAATCGATTTCAACTATAATTGGTCAACAATTGAGGGTCAATTGAATGACCATTTGGTTAAGCATAACCTTAATTAACCCAATCCATAGGTGGTCAACAGTAATTGGACCTTTTGAAGGCTTCAACATCGGTTGACATCATCGATTGATTTGTTGAACCTTTGTTGAAGGACCTTGCGGTTGAGACCATGAGAGGCTCACGATCTCAAGACCGTGAGGAGGCTCACGATCTCAAGACCGTGAGGAGGCTCACGATCTCAAGACCGTGAGGAGGCTCACGATCTCAAGACCGTGAGGAGGCTCATGATCTCAAGACCATGAGGAGGCTCACGATCTCAAGACCGTGAGGAGGCTCACGATCTCAAGACCGTGAGGAGGCTCACGATCTCAAGACCGTGAGGAGGCTCACGATCTCAAGTCCATGAGGAGGCTCACGATCTCAAGTCCATGAGGAGGCTCACGGTCTTGGAGCTAGAAAGGGGCTCACGGACTTGGAGGGTCAAAGTGGACAAACGGTCAACACTTTCAACCGATCTCAATTCAATTAATGATTAATGATTGGAATTAATCAATGTGATTCAAGGTTGACCATGTTCAATCATTTGATGATGTAAATGGTTCAATGTTGCTCTAATCAAACCCTAATGACAATCTAGGATATTAAGGGGTTAATTGAATAAGGTTTTGACCATAATGATGATCAATGGGTGATTTACCAAAATACCCCTGAAGGGTCAATTGAGTTATACCTTGCTCAATACAAACCCTAAGTACATGAGAATGATGTTTTTAGTCATAATGACTCTATCCAACTTGACCTAATCTAATGTTATCATCAACCATTAGTATGATGAAAGAGAGAGTACTCTAGAGAGAGAAAGTACCCTAGAGAGAGAAAGTAACTCTAATCACTTAATGGTGATGTCTTTGGCTATGTTAGCCTATAATGACTCAACCCAACCTGTTTTAGAGTGATGTTGACATCACCTAACCTTATGATGAGAGAGAAAGTACTTCTAGAGAGAGAAAGTACTTCTAGAGAGAGAAAGTACCCTTTTTAAATGGAAACTCAATTGAAGCATCCCCAATACACAGAAATGAGCATAATTAGGGTATGATCCACCTGTGTGAGATCATAGAAACCCTAATTATGATAAATGATGAAACCTTTAACTAATCCAAGAGCATCAATGAAGATGTTACTCATACATGATGATGTTATGAGTTTAATTCACCTTGATGTGAATAGTAAACCCTAATTCAAGGGTAATGGCGTGCTTTTGAGCAATAAACTCTATTTGAATAGAATTAAAGATTTAACTCTTATGACAAAAGTAGGAAGTACATTCCTTATTGTTGTATTACCTTTATCAGATGTATTAACCATGCAGGTTCTGATATCAAGGTAATCATATCCAGGTATGGATGTTGATGTTATATTCATTGAAGGCATGTTGTTAGCCTTATGAATAAGTAAAGTAATCTGATGCCTTGCCAGTGGCATCCTATGCTGATATTGGGCTATGAGAGCCATGAATACCATCAAGGTCATGCCTTAGAGATGACTTGTGATAAGGATAATGAGAAATGATGATTGATATAAGTTAGGCATGTTACATTTAGTATTCTTCTTTTATAGCTGCTATGCTACTGTTATTGTTTGAAGAACAATGTATGTTGTTAAAGAATACTGAATGTACCTAACTAATCAAGTATAATGTAGAGCCCTGATCATAGATCCATCATTGTCAGAAATTAAGTGATGGTGAAACAGGTTTTCCTTAGGGAACTCCTGGAGCACATACTTTTGAGTATGTGGGGTACATGGATGTGTAGAACCTTACATCCTAGTGTAGGAAAGTGATGTAGATGTGGAATCCATCCATCCTTCACTATAGTTCCATATCGTATCAGTGGTAGGTAAACATGAAACCTCCTGATGACGAAGACAGCACAGATATCCGTATCAGTGGTAGGTAAATATGAAACCTCCTGATGACGAAGAGAGTACAGAACGCCACTGTGACTCTAGATTAGCGAAGGACCAGTTTACCCTGGTGAGCTATAGTAGTAGAGACACGAGATGTCCTACAAGTGATCCTCTTACTGACTGAGGAAGGTGAAGGTCATGAGAATCCGGCTCTCTTAATGACCTATGTATGATACTGATGCGGCTTCTCAGCGATCAGTTGGAGTTTGAGTGGTAAGCCTCATCTCCACAGGGCATAATGTTGTTTGTAAAACATAATCAACCATGTAGTATAACTTGTTAGAGATGACTCCAAGTTAGTTGGTTGATGTTACATTGCAAAAATGTTGATATTCTCCATATCTCCTAAATTGTAGAGATCTTGTTATAACTGCAACTGCTATAGAATGCTTTGAAGGCTTTACTGTTTAAGATATTCTTTGATGTTATAATAAAGCTTCTGGCGAAGAGTTATAACTCTCGCTGGGACAATTATGTATAATTGTCTCACCCCGTAGACTTCAACTTTTTAGGTGGACGTCGGAGACGAAGGAACCAGCCTACAGGAGATCAGTCTCAGCAGCAGCAGCACCAAGGGCAGCAGTAATCTCAGGTGGAGATTTGTCCTGCCATGTGGTGTAGTTAGAGTCAGTCCTATGTGTCCTCTGTACTCTCAGGTCTTGGAGTCTTGTGTTATGTGATCTTGAGATTTTGTATCTTGATGTATATAATTACTCAAGAAGTAATTATCCTGAGATGTAAACAGTTACCTCTCTTTATGAAAGGAGTTTTTATGGATACAAGTTCTTATCTCGAAAAGTTTTAATTTCCCGTGATTTTTGTCTTCCGCTGATTACCGATTCGCTTCCGCTAAGTTTTAATCGTGTTTATGTCATGGTTTGGAGATCAGAGCCCACAATTAGTGGTATCAGAGCTCCAGGTTCAGTTGAGTCTACAGAGGCATAGGACTTAGGATGTCGAGTCTACCTTTAGTACTCCTTCCTTATCTAATAGAATCTTCTGCTCCTCAGGAGAAGAAGATACATAAGAATGTCAGAACATCGCGATGAGCACGTGGCAGAGAGTAGTGCTAGTGCACCTCGAGGCGGTGCAAGAGTTCCGAGAATAGAACAACCTGCACCTGAGTCGCCAAGAGAGCCACCCCAGTTCGACCCAGCTGACATGAGTGATCCAGCTGTACAGACGATGTTCGGGCAGTTCATGACTGCCATGACACATATAACCGATAGAATGCCCATTCCTGCACCTAGGGCACCTGTCCAGCCTGAAGTACAAGGTATCGGTAAGACATTCGAACGACTTCGTCGTGTCGGAGCTACCGAGTACTTCGGAACTGCCGACCCTGCAGATGCTGACTTATGGTTGACAAAGTTGGAGAAGGCTTTCAGGATTCTTATGATTCCGGAAGCTGAGAAGGTTAGACATGCTGTTTATCTTCTCAAAGGCAGTGCTGGTCACTGGTGGAACATGGAAGAGCAGAAGAGACCTGGAGTAGAGTTCTCATGGGAAGAGTTTCGTCGGGAATTTATCAATAGATATTTTCCAAAGACCTTCCTAGATGAGAAAATCTCTCAGTTTGAGAAACTAAGGCAGGGTATGATGAACATTAGTGAGTATGAAGCTAAGTTCATGGAGTTGTTGCGGTTCTGTCCACACATGGCCGCTACGGATGAGGAAAGAATCAGAAGATTCGAGAAGGGTTTGAATTCTGATATGTCAACCCCTGTGTCTGCCTTAGAAAATAGAGAGAGATTCTCTACCTTCGTTGAGTCAGTCCGAAGGATAGAGAGATCTGTGGTTGAGAAAAGACAAACCCATAAAAGATATCCACAGTTCCAGGGTTCTTCATCTAGGGATTCCAAGAAACCTAGATTCTCTGCACCTAACCCTCCACCACCCAGATCGAGTTTTCAAACTCAATGGACACCAAGTAGAGGTAGAGGACGGAGTCAACCGCTTCAAGGGACGCACAGTTCTGCATCAGTGTCAGTTACTGGACCACCCAGACCACAGCAACAGGAGAAGAGTTGCTACAACTGTGGTAAGGTGGGACACTTGATGAAGGATTGCCGTTCTAGGGTTGTCGGTGTGACACAACAACCTCCGAGACATAATCAACAGGGATCTCAGAATAGACAACATCAAGGAGCAGCTCGAGGACGTGGACAAGCGTCTCAAGCTGGATCATCAGCACCACCTCAACACCAGGCGACTGCGAGGTTCTATGCTATGAACCCACCTGAGGCAGTGGTCAATCCACGGGTAGTGGCAGGTCAGATGAAACTTTTATATTCTGATATGTCTATATCCTGTGATGTATCTGTTCTGATTGATCCGGGTGCTACGCACTCTTTCATCACTCGTGAAATGATTCGTAACTGCAATGTGACTGTTAGTCATAGAGCAGATAGTTTGTTGTTAGAGACTCCGTTGAGTGGGTCTGCCGTTTTGCAGGAGGTATGTTCTCCCTGCATCCTTTTCTTTTCTGACCATCGCATTCAAGTGGACCTTATACCACTTGATATGCAGGGGTTTGATATAATCCTTGGGATGGATACCTTAGAAAGGTATAGAGTTGTCTTGGATTGTGAGTCCAAGTTGGCTGTGTTTGCTGATGAAAGCAACACATGGATCTTTCAAGGTGAAAGAAAGATTCTGCCCACCTGTCTTGTGTCAGCTATGGTTGCTGATAAGCTGTTGAGGCAAGGATGTTATGCATTCTTAGCCCATGTGGTAGATGTTACCAAGGAAAGTTCCAAACCTGCTGAAGTTCCCATAGTCAGGGAATTCGAGGATGTGTTTCCTGAAGAACTTCCTGGTATACCACCACCTCGGGAGATTGACTTTGAAATCAATCTGATCCCAGATAAAAAACCCATAGCTCAAACTCCGTATAGGATGGCTCCTGCCGAGATGGCAGAACTCAAGAAACAGCTTCAAGAGTTACTTGAGAGAGGTTTTATCCGACCGAGTACTTCACCTTGGGGTGCTCCGGTCTTGTTTGTTAAAAAGAAAGATGGGTCAATGCGGTTATGCATCGACTACAGACAACTTAATAAAGTGACAATAAAGAATAAGTATCCTCTGCCGAGGATTGATGATCTCTTTGACCAGTTGCGTGGTGCAACAGTCTTTTCAAAGATAGACTTGAGGTCTGGATATCATCAACTTCGTATTAAGGATAGTGACATATCCAAGTCTGCCTTTAGGACAAGATATGGTCACTATGAGTTCACGGTTATGTCGTTTGGACTAACCAATGCACCAGCTGCATTTATGGAACTCATGAATAGAGTTTTTCGACCTTTCCTTGATCAGTGTGTTGTCGTCTTCATAGATGACATATTGATTTATAGTAAAGATGCTCAGCAGCATGAGCAGCATCTTCGCCAAGCTTTGACCTTGCTAAGAGAACATAAGTTGTATGCTAAGTTTAGCAAGTGTGAGTTCTGGCTGCCGGAGGTATCTTTTCTTGGACATGTAATATTCGCCTCGGGAATTCGTGTTGACCCTACAAAAGTAGAATCTGTTCTACAATGGGAACAACCGAAAACACCGACGGAGATTCGAAGTTTCTTGGGGTTAGCTGGCTATTATCGAAGGTTCATAAAGAACTTTAGTTCCATAGCTTTACCTTTGACCAAGTTAACCCGGAAAGATGTTCCTTTTTCTTGGAGTGATAAGTGTCAACAATCTTTCCAGTTGCTGAAGGAGAGGTTGACAAGTGCACCTGTATTAGTGCTACCTGAACAAGGAAAAGGATATGTAGTTTTCTGTGATGCTTCCAAAAATGGACTAGGATGTGTGTTGATGCAGGATCAACAAGTGATTTCTTTTGCTTCCCGACAGCTTAAGAAACACGAGGAGAATTATCCAACACACGATCTGGAGTTAGCAGCTGTGGTTCATGCTTTGAAGATCGGGAGACATTATCTCTACGGAGAGACATTCCAGATTTTCACAGACCACAAAAACCTTAAGTATATCTTCTCTCAGCATGAGCTCAACATGAGGCAACGTCGCTGGATGGAGTTAATCAAGGACTACGACTGTACAATTGATTACCATCCAGGTAAGGCCAATGTTGTTGCAGATGCCTTAAGTAGGAAATCAGCAACATCAACCATGAATAGAGCACAACTAAACTCTTTAGTATGCTCTAGAAGAGATATGCTTATCTCTTTAAGGCAAGACAATGTACAGTTGAAGGTGTCATTACTAGCCGGTTTGTTAGCTGAGATGCATATTAAACCTACCCTAAGAGAGCAGATTAAAGAAGCACAGCTAGATGATGATGTAGTTCAACATATAAGATCTGAGTATGGAAATGAGAAGCAAGATGGGTTGCATGACTCAAAAGATCAAGTAGCTTGTTATAATGGAAGAATGATAGTGCCGGATGTGGACAACTTAAGGAAGTTAGTCCTGGAAGAAGCCCATTCTTCCATGTATGCTATGCATCCAGGGAGCACCAAGATGTATCGGAATTTGAAGGATCTGTATTGGTGGCCTGGATGAAGAAGGACGTTGCAGAGTTTGTTCTGAGGTGTCCTGTGTGTCAGCAAGTTAAAGCTGAACACCAGAAGCCTGCAGGGACAATGCAACCTTTACCCATATCACAGTGGAAGTGGGACCATGTGACCATGGACTTTGTTGTCGGCCTACCCAGGACAAGCAAAGGACATGATTCCATTTGGGTAATTGTTGATAGTTTGACTAAGACAGCACATTTCTTACCTGTCAAAACAACCTATTCTGCTGAAAGGTTATCAGAGTTGTATGTTCAAGAGATAGTGCGGTTGCACGGAGTTCCTGTCACAATAGTTTCAGACAGAGGTCCTCAGTTTACAAGTCGTTTTTGGGAACAGTTGCACAGTGCCTTAGGCACTAAGCTGAGGTTTAGTACGGCCTTTCATCCACAGACTAATGGACAGTCAGAAAGGACCATACAAACCTTAGAAGACCTGTTGCGAGCATGTGTTCTCCAGTTCACCGGAAGTTGGGATCTACACCTAAGCTTGATAGAGTTTTCCTATAACAATAGCTATCAGCATAGTATTGATATGGCACCTTATGAAGCCTTGTATGGTAGACGTTGTAGATCACCCTTGTGTTGGTTTGAGACTGGTGAGCACCAGTTGTTAGGTCCTGACCTGGTGCAGCAAACCACGGAAAAGATTAAAGTTATACAACATAAGATTAAGACTGCTCAGGATAGGCAGAAATCTTATGCTGACAAACGTCGTAGACCCTTAGAGTTCCAGGTTGGAGACAGAGTGTATCTTAAGGTCTCACCTTGGAAAGGGGTCCTTCGTTTTGGAAGGAAGGGGAAGTTAGCTCCTAGATATATGGGGCCTTATCCAATCATTGAACGGATTGGAAAGGTAGCATATAAACTAGAGCTTCCCCCAGAATTACAGAGGTTACATCCTGTGTTTCACATTTCTATGTTGAAGAAATGTCACCCAGACACCGAGTCAGTTCTAAAACCTATGGAGGTAGAATTGAATGATGACATATCCTATGAGGAGGGACCAGTGTCAATCCTTGATAAACGAATTAAAAAGTTAAAGAAGAAAGATATAAGTCTTGTGAAAGTCCTCTGGAACCATCGTGGTATTGAAGAAGCCACTTGGGAGTTAGAGGATGAGATGAGAATGAAGTATCCTGCCCTTTTCTCTTAGTATGTTTTATCGATTTCGGGGACGAAATCCTTGTAAGGGGTGGATAATTTGTAACATCCCTGACCTGGGTTATGAGTCAACCCTAGGTGTTTTGCCTAAATATGTAATTAAATCTTTGTGATTAACTCTGAGCATGTAATTAAGTTTCTCAGAAACGTATATTTCAGTATTTGCCCCTTTTTATTTAAAGTTGTAGCATTGTTATGATATACAGGGACCTATGTGCAATTTACCCAGTTGAATGGGTTAGCTTGCAATTTGCACATGATGAGATGTTCCTCTGGTGTTGAGACATCATGAGAATCTCTTTGGCAAAGTTTGAGGGATTTCCCAAGCTAGAGCACCAAGGTGCAGCTGTGGAAGCAATCCCAGGGTTTGAAACCCTAATTTGGGGTAAAATGCAATTTACCCAAATAAAGGGATGCAATTTGTAAAGAATGTCATCTAAAGTATCTTTTTAGACTCTTGCCATCATTTAGAGAAGAAATGATGAGGAATTCACCTCAATTGAGTTATCAAGTTAAGAAATAGGCTTTGTGGTTGAATAATCAGGGTATATGTGCAATATCCCTTTAAGTATGAACTTTATTATTAGATTGTTCTTCCTTGCCTTCTTTTCTATAACATTAAGATAAGGTTTGTCCTTAGAATAAAGAGGAAGGGACGAGCAAGTAATAAAGGAATGACTTAGTTGGAATTAAGGGAAACTTATGAACTAATGTTGAAAATCCTACCCCATGTATATAAGCCCTCCTTCCCTTAGTTGCAAGGGAACTTAACCTTCGTTCCCTTACTGTTTCATTTCACCAAAGACGACCAAGGACTTCCTTGGAGCTAAGGAGGACGAACAAGGGGTGCAAGGTAGGTTTAAACCCCTCTTCTTGCCTAATTCCATGATTAGAATTCGAATTCAAGGTCAGTTTCATGGCTAATTCTCAAAACCCTATCTTTCTAGCCGTCTCTTTTCATCCTTCCTTGGAGTTTTCACCTTGGCCAACCTGTGGGAACTCAAGGACGCCATTAGAGCTTGGAGCTTGAAAGCTTGGAGCTCAAGAAGCAAGCTTTAGGCGGGTTTTATAACTCTAAACCTATGCTTTACTATGTGCATCTTTATATGCGATTGGATGATAGCTCTTAGTATTTCCCTACTTTTCCCTGCTATTTTGCAAGCAAACCCGTGGGATATCTGTACTGTTCTTGAGCTAGAAGATGAAGGCGTGATTTCCAAGAAAAACCCACCGCTTTTCTTTTCCTTAAACGGTCCTAACAGTTTGCTCTCACGGACTCAAGACCGCGAGGTGAGCAAACGGTCTCGAGACCGTGAGAGGGCTCGCGGTCTCAAGACCGTTTGGCCCCGTTGACCGAGCGTGGACCGTATAAGAAACTCGTTCCTAATTATATAGGCTAATTACCCTCAAAATTTGGGAGACTAACTCCAAAGGAATCGGGAGATATGACCTTTTTAAGTCACAACTTTAAATGAATTAACTGCTGTTTTTCAAACGGTCTGAAATTGCCTTTTTGGGCAAACGGTCTCAAGACCGTGAAAGGTCGTTGACTAATCGTTGACCCCATGAGATTACTGTTCAAAATTATGTTAATTAACAACTCACCAAGTTTGATGGTCTAATTCCAAACGGGCTAAGAGTTGAAGGGTGAATACTAGGGCTAACCCTAGATAAAATCAGTACTGAAATTATGGTGACCTAATTAGGGTTTTTAGGGTTGATTGACCTAAACGGTCTCAAGACCGTTTGGGGGTCACCAAACGGTCTCAAGACCGTGAGGGCAATCAACCAAGACCGTTTGAAGGTCTGGGGTCAAGATTTGTTGACCAATTGAAGGTACAATAACGCCAATTTACATTGCAATTAAATGTTGATATAATCATCAACTCAATGGGTCAGACCTTGATGAATTTGCACTAGAATCCAAAATTGGATGGGCAAACGGTCTCAAGACCGTTTGGAACTCATCCAAACGGTCTCAAGACCGAGAGGACACTCACCCAAGACCGTTTGAAGGTCTAGGGTTAAGTAGTTTGACCAATTGAGGACCTAATTGCAAATAGTTATCAAGTAAACCAAAATTCTGATTTTGTGACCAATCATGGTTCAACCTCTATCAAATCACCTTAGATTTTGATGAAATCTTGGGCAAACGGTCTCAAGACCATGTGGGGTCCACCCACATGACCTCAAGACCGTTTGGGCCAAGTTTGGGCCCAATTGGAGCTCAATTGAAGGGTTCAACTTTGTGTTGATGCACACTGATTGAGTGTTGATGGGTGAACATTGATAGACCCTAATTGAATCGATTTCAACTATAATTGGTCAACAATTGAGGGTCAATTGAATGACCATTTGGTTAAGCATAACCTTAATTAACCCAATCCATAGGTGGTCAACAGTAATTGGACCTTTTGAAGGCTTCAACATCGGTTGACATCATCGATTGATTTGTTGAACCTTTGTTGAAGGACCTTGCGGTTGAGACCATGAGAGGCTCACGATCTCAAGACCGTGAGGAGGCTCACGATCTCAAGACCGTGAGGAGGCTCACGATCTCAAGACCGTGAGGAGGCTCACGATCTCAAGACCGTGAGGAGGCTCACGATCTCAAGACCGTGAGGAGGCTCACGATCTCAAGTCCATGAGGAGGCTCACGATCTCAAGTCCATGAGGAGGCTCACGGTCTTGGAGCTAGAAAGGGGCTCACGGACTTGGAGGGTCAAAGTGGACAAACGGTCAATACTTTCAACCGATCTCAATTCAATTAATGATTAATGATTGGAATTAATCAATGTGATTCAAGGTTGACCACGTTCAATCATTTGATGATGTAAATGGTTCAATGTTGCTCTAATCAAACCCTAATGACAATCTAGGATATTAAGGGGTTAATTGACTAAGGTTTTGACCATAATGATGATCAATGGGTGATTTACCAAAATACCCCTGAAGGGTCAATTGAGTTATACCTTGCTCAATACAAACCCTAAGTACATGAGAATGATGTTTTTAGTCATAATGACTCTATCCAACTTGACCTAATCTAATGTTATAATCAACCATTAGTATGATGAAAGAGAGAGTACTCTAGAGAGAGAAAGTACCCTAGAGAGAGAAAGTAACTCTAATCACTTAATGGTGATGTCTTTGGCTATGTTAGCCTATAATGACTCAACCCAACCTGTTTTAGAGTGATGTTGACATCACCTAACCTTATGATGAGAGAGAAAGTACTTCTAGAGAGAGAAAGTACTTCTAGAGAGAGAAAGTACCCTTTTTAAATGGAAACTCAATTGAAGCATCCCCAATACACAGAAATGAGCATAATTAGGGTATGATCCACCTGTGTGAGATCATAGAAACCCTAATTATGATAAATGATGAACCTTTAACTAATCCAAGAGCATCAATGAAGATGTTACTCATACATGATGATGTTATGAGTTTAATTCACCTTGATGTGAATAGTAAACCCTAATTCAAGGGTAATGGCGTGCTTTTGAGCAATAAACTCTATTTGAATAGAATTAAAGATTTAACTCTTATGACAAAAGTAGGAAGTACATTCCTTATTATTGTATTACCTTTATCAGATGTATTAACCATGCAGGTTCTGATATCAAGGTAATCATATCCAGGTATGGATGTTGATGTTATATTCATTGAAGGCATGTTGTTAGCCTTATGAATAAGTAAAGTAATCTGATGCCTTGCCAGTGGCATCCTATGCTGATATTGGGCTATGAGAGCCATGAATACCATCAAGGTCATGCCTTAGAGATGACTTGTGATAAGGATAATGAGAAATGATGATTGATATAAGTTAGGCATGTTACATTTAGTATTCTTCTTTTATAGCTGCTATGCTACTGTTATTGTTTGAAGAACAATGTATGATGTTAAAGAATACTGAATGTACCTAACTAATCAAGTATAATGTAGAGCCCTGATCATAGATCCATCATTGTCAGAAATTAAGTGATGGTGAAACAGGTTTTCCTTAGGGAACTCCTGGAGCACATACTTTTGAGTATGTGGGGTACATGGATGTGTAGAACCTTACATCCTAGTGTAGGAAAGTGATGTAGATGTGGAATCCATCCATCCTTCACTATAGTTCCATATCGTATCAGTGGTAGGTAAACATGAAACCTCCTGATGACGAAGACAGCACAGATATCCGTATCAGTGGTAGGTAAATATGAAACCTCCTGATGACGAAGAGAGTACAGAACGCCACTGTGACTCTAGATTAGCGAAGGACCAGTTTACCCTGGTGAGCTATAGTAGTAGAGACACGAGATGTCCTACAAGTGATCCTCTTACTGACTGAGGAAGGTGAAGGTCATGAGAATCCGGCTCTCTTAATGACCTATGTATGATACTGATGCGGCTTCTCAGCGATCAGTTGGAGTTTGAGTGGTAAGCCTCATCTCCACAGGGCATAATGTTGTTTGTAAAACATAATCAACCATGTAGTATAACTTGTTAGAGATGACTCCAAGTTAGTTGGTTGATGTTACATTGCAAAAATGTTGATATTCTCCATATCTCCTAAATTGTAGAGATCTTGTTATAACTGCAACTGCTATAGAATGCTTTGAAGGCTTTACTGTTTAAGATATTCTTTGATGTTATAATAAAGCTTCTGGCGAAGAGTTATAACTCTCACTGGGACAATTATGTATAATTGTCTCACCCCGTAGACTTCAACTTTTTAGGTGGACGTCGGAGACGAAGGAACCAGCCTACAGGAGATCAGTCTCAGCAGCAGCAGCACCAAGGGCAGCAGTAATCTCAGGTGGAGATTTGTCCTGCCATGTGGTGTAGTTAGAGTCAGTCCTATGTGTCCTCTGTACTCTCAGGTCTTGGAGTCTTGTGTTATGTGATCTTGAGATTTTGTATCTTGATGTATATAATTACTCAAGAAGTAATTATCCTGAGATGTAAACAGTTACCTCTCTTTATGAAAGGAGTTTTTATGGATACAAGTTCTTATCTCGAAAAGTTTTAATTTCCCGTGATTTTTGTCTTCCGCTGATTACCGATTCGCTTCCGCTAAGTTTTAATCGTGTTTATGTCATGGTTTGGAGATCAGAGCCCACAGTATTGATAAGTAAAATATTTATGGGTCTAACAGATCGACTAGAATAAGACCCATCAGAGAGAAAATGACCATCATATCGAAGTTTGACAATTTGTGAACGTGAACTAGATGCCATGTTCCTATCATTGTAAAATAAATAAACTTAATTGGAACAATAATTCAGATTTTAGAATAGTAAATCAACTTAATTGGAATAATAATGTCTTTTTTAGAATAGTAATTAATATTTTAAAACAATAATGTCATTTTTCGAATAGTAATTAAGATTGTAGAACCACAATTTGAAATTTGAAATTAAATACTAAGAATAACATTACTTGGAACTAAATAGTAAGAATGTCATTTTCATTGATAACATTTACTTCAAATGTCATTTTCTGTAACTTTGTTTTAATAATTTGGAATTAAACAGTAGCAATATAATTATTTCATTTTTAATGCATAGCAGTTTTAGGTTCAAATTTTGGAATTAAACAATAGCAATACAATTATTTCAGTTTAATATTGCATATTATTTTAGGTTTGAAATTTAAATTTAAACAGTAGCAACATAATTATTTCATTTTTAATATTTCATAGTAGTTTTAGGTTCAAAATTTTGAATATAAGAATGTAGTAGAGAAAATACCTCAAGTGGTGAGATCTCCCTTGTGCATCGGAATACCAAACCAGAGAAAGAAGAGAAGCAGAATTCTGACTAGAGAGAGAAAGAATATGAGAAGAATAGCGCCAAAAATTAGCTCCAAGCTCCGCCTAAAATCAGCTACAAGTAGAATCCCAACCAGAGAGCTCCAGAGCAATGGGGAGTAGAGAAGAAGTGAAGAAATAGAGGAAATGTGTGTGTTTGGGGGATGATTTTGTCCCCTATATATAGGAGAGCAATACATCCCCATTGGAGACGTATTGCCCCCACGTGGCACCTGTAGCGGCCCTCAACGGCTATCTAGCCGTTGGGGGCAACGGTCAGGTGTCGTGTGACAGCAATACGTCCCCAAGGGAGACACATTGCCCCGCTAGCCGTTGGGTGTCTAGGCGCCCGACACGTTGATCCCACAGTAGGGCAATACATTATGTCTTGGAGCGGGACGTATTGCTTTGCGGTGAGACTAATGCATCTGGCTCGGAGACACATTACTCTCTCACAAAGCAATATGTCCCGCTTCAGGACGTATTGGCCCAACCGTAGGACAATGCGTCCTGAGTCGGGACGTATTGCTCTGTAGCGGGGTAATGCGTCACCCGTTGGGACATTTACACTCGCACAGAGCTATATGTCTCCCGTGGGGACATATTGCCCTCCAAATGTACCATTTTGAGAATTAAGATGAAGAATGTGCCATTCTGGGCATTAAAATGGCCAAACATGCCATTTTGGTTTTTTGGGTCTACGCCGGCGTCAACTACTAGTACTTTGTCACGGTAATTACTACTAAAAAGTAGGGAATAGGTGATAGTCAAGCCGGTAATGTTTACGTAAAAAGGTGACATAACTAGTCATCACCTTAAAAATGTATGTCACCTATTAAGAGTGGCATTTGTACTATGTAACCTATGTGGAATAAATGTCACCTATTGGTGATTTTATAATTCTAAAACATGACAATATGTGACAGCATTGACTATCACCAACTTTGAAAAAATCACAATAACTCGTGTCACCTTTTTCATAAAGTGATGACAGAAATGATTATCAAACATCTAATAGGTGGCGTGCATGCACATCATTTATATATACGTAACGCAAAACAAATAATTAGAATTGTCATGTTTCACATTGACACGTCAAAATTACAGAATTATAAAAATAGAATAACAACTCAGTTTTCAACATGAACATAAATCATTTATCATCGCACGAAAAATGCAAATTTATAAAGAACGCTCTCATTTATTATATTAAGTGATGTCATACATTTGGCCAACACGTATACATATAACGCAAACTCAAGAGGAGACAACCTTCAACGCCGAACAGGGCCTGAACCCAAATAACATTCTTTTACTAACTCCAGTTGATACATGTCCATATAACAATCGGATCTAAGAGGCTAGAGGTGGAGATGATGTAATGCATTCTCGTTCTGCTACTAGCCCTCTGCCAGCTCGTCGCTCACCAAGCCGGCGCCGGCCCATCCTTTTACCGAATGTGAATGTCTCCACCGTGTTTATCCGATGCATGGATATTGCTCTTCACTCTAAAAGTGGTATCAGATGAAAATATTGAAGAATGGAGACCTTGCATCGAGATCCGTGTAGAAAATCTGAAGCATTTTCATCCATTGGTACAAGGTACATTTGCAACATACATTTTTGATAAAAAGACTAATTTTATTATGGAGTAGTCATTCGGCATCTACATGAAGAGGAATACAAACTTACAGACCACACAATCGTCAAGAACAGATACATCCTACAACAAAAACTCATATCAAAATCTGATAAGAACAATGATGCATAGATCCCTCTTCTATTTTGATGACAAATGCAGCTTTCCATGAAGGATACCTTCAACTTGAGCATGTATCTGTGGTAGAGTAATTGCACCAAATCGATGTTTTGAAAGGAAGTCGCCTCTGCACTTGATGTCATACAACTATCAACAAAATTAACCTAGAAAAAGTAACCTACTATGAGAAGAGAAAGAAACGACGATTAACGACGAGAAAGACAAAATAAGACAAATAAATCTAATCTCAAAGAACAAATAAAGGAGAAAGGGGGTAGGCAACTCGTCGTAGTAGGATTCAACAATAGGATAGAAAAAGATCGCTGCCTCCAAAGGCACCACAAACTGGCCACCAAACAAGCTTAGCAACCAGAACGTGTCACAAGAGTCGAGAAGCCTCTGAGACGCCCAAGATCCAGACTTGAAAGTCTAGAACAAAACGCCTCCACTGTCGACGCCTGGAACTAGAGGAGAGAAACAACCACACCTCCCCGAGAAGAAATCCCACCGACGTCAAGCGATAAGAGACTGAGGGGGAGTGGGGCGCTGCTTTGCAATGGCTAGAAACTCCCTCCCCCCAGCCAACTGCTGAAGAGGATGACCTAGTTGCTCTGGGGCTAGGGAGAGCGGAACCAAGCGGATTTGCTTTGAACTTCCCGTTCAATCTTTCCGCTTGCAACATACATATAAGCCGAGAGTAATGCTTAAATGTCCGAGGAAGGTGAACTTGAGGCTTAATGTTTATCAGTTTTCCGTCATCCGTCTTAACATATAGAGCTTGCAACCCCACAGCCTTTGTAACTGGGACATTCGTATAACAAACATAACCTGAAAGAAAAAAAAGACTGAGTATCACATTGACAACAGAACCTAATTGTCATTCTTGAAAAATGAAAGATCAAAGACAGAATAAAAGAGGAGGCTTTTTGGGGCAAAGGCTTGTACCTCCCTCTCTGATTCTTGTGAGTTGCACAATGCTAGAGTATATATTCATCCAGGTGAAAATCACATGAACTGTATGCAGCTGGTCAATATTGTGTGGAAATTTGGATTGTTCATTGGTGAGCTACTACATAAGATGTTGTTATTTTTATTTCAATTTCGACAAACAAGTTCTTCTACTTAGATAGTTTCATTATTCGATCAAATTTTACAATGGTCAATTAACGTTGCCAAACAGGGCATCCTTGTATAGTCATGGCTGCTATATGATAAACTAGCAAGTTTTGTTAGTTGGTATAAGATAAACATAAGTTCTTCTAGAGGAAAAATAGACATACTCACATAGTAATACTGGCACATAATGCTATCTGAAAACAATAATAAACTTCATCGTAACAAAATTAGCTTGTTTGACAAAATCAGTTATGACTATACAAGGAGTGAATTGTGCACCATAGAAGGCTTGTTTTTATAATAAATCACTAATGACTACCTTACAACTAGCTTATGGTCCCTCGATTCAAGAAGCAAGTACACCACTTTTGTTAAGCCCTGCAGGGACAATAATAATGGAATCCTTGGATTAAAAGAACCAAATACACAATAGATTCTTTCTTGAGAGCATATAAGAGTTTCGCACCATCAAAACCAATTGAAAAGTTCAGTGTAGCAGCAGTAAAATTTCAATCGCTATACCAAATTGAAAAACTTTTATCTGAACATAATTTTATAAGAATGAAAGCATAACTTCTTAACTAGACTGCATATGGACTAAAGGAAAGATAATGAACATGAACAATTGGACAGAACAAATATGTTGGGGGGGGGTCTAGCAAAGCTGGAAAGAGCACCATAGCGAGAAGTACCTTCATTCCAACAACCACTATCTCTGCCAAATGACAATGCCAATGCAGCACTCAACACCTCGCTAAAGTCAATAGTCACAACTTCATGTATGGATGGCAACTGAACCAGACCAATAATCACGCCTCCAGAACATTCGAAATGAATTAGCCAGTTTTATTTTCAGACGTTGGATCCCACATCCAATCATTTAGGATGTTTGGTGTTGATGGCGGTATATTATCCAGGATACTCACGAATCATTATACATCTTTACCATTTGTAAGAACCACACAAAAAGACAACTTCTGTTGTGAACTCGTGTTTCTATGGAATGGACAAGTTGGGTTGGAGGCAGTGTTCATTATCTTCATGTTGCTACTATCGTGGAGGCTATCTATGGATCTAACAACAACGCCTCCCTATGGAGTCAGACGCGATGATGGATTGTGTGGCTCAAAGTTGTTGGTCTCAAGTTCAGCTGTTACCAACATGGGCGGGAAAGCTACGACAGAGGTGGAAGAACTGAAATCCACAAAAATAGCATCGACGAGGATGCCATTTCTGCCTTCGAGGCGCATGAGCAGATCAGTCTAAGGGAATCTTCATCGACCGTGGAAGCGTCGGGGACAGCACGCACGTGAGTGTCAGCGAGGTGTTTTACACCACCTCGACAAGGGGAGACGACCGGGAGACCTTGTCTTGGAGGGGTCTGTAACATCCCTGACCTGGGTTATGTCATAATCCTAGAAGTTTTACTTAAGTAAGTTATTTATAAACTTGTTTTAATATTTTGAAAAGTAATTAAGACTCAAGGAGAGTTTAATTTTTAAGTTTGAGCTTATTTGCAAACTTGATGTGCATTATATGATAGTTTGGGTATAAATTGCAATTTACCCAAGATGAGGGGTTATATTACAATATGTCACATTTTGAACGTGCCTCAAGTGCTTTAGCATCATAAGAGATAGAATGATTCTAAGGGGTGGCTTGTGAAAACCCTAAGTTCCAAGTTGGAGCTTGTTTGAATAATGCTTGTGTCTTGTGTACCAATTTTGGTACAAATTGCAATTTATCCAAAATATAAGGTTGATATGCAAATTTCCACCTCTAGAGTGTTCCTACTCTCTCTTAGA
Source organism: Alisma plantago-aquatica (assembly GCA_963693085.1). Classification (NCBI taxonomy): domain Eukaryota; kingdom Viridiplantae; phylum Streptophyta; class Magnoliopsida; order Alismatales; family Alismataceae; genus Alisma; species Alisma plantago-aquatica. Next base: position 614,784,089 of record OY856415.1, read on the forward strand.
ATCATCTAGAGGAGAGAGAAAGAAAGAGACACCATGTTTGAATCATATTTGAGTGATGGTATTCTTGGTTATGAAAAGACCAAGAAGAGTTGTATAGTTGAAGCCCTAAAATGAGTTGTATTGAGTTGTACAGCTTATATGGGAGTGCCTATCGGCCAAGAAGCCATATAGGAGGTCTCATATCATTTTTTCAACTCTTGGGAAAGGACATGATGAGTTAAGCACCTCAAGAGGTTATGGATATCGGTTTACAACTTTCCTTAGAAAAGTTGTATCGGCCTGTGAATAAAGTGATGTTGGGTTGAAATATCTTGTTCAACAAGATAACTAATGGCCAAAATCTTATCCCTAGATTATCCCCAAGAGTTTTGCATGTCAAGATAAATATGTGTGCATGCATGGACATGTGTCAACCCATGCATAGACATGTGTCACCTAGTAGTATAAGGTGATGACACCTCTTATACACTCTCTCTCATGAGCCTCAATTATATATACCACTCCTTTCACCTACTATTGAAACTTTTCAAATACTACAACTCTTTTTCTCTTAGATATCATGCATAGTAGTTGAGGATCAAGGAGGAGCTCGAGCCATAAGCTTAATGTGAAGCCATGGTCATCTTCAACCTTGGTTGAAGCATGAATCTCGAGTTGTAATTCTTCCTTTCTTTTCTTCTTCACCAAGTTCTTATCTATGGTGATTCTTTGCATAAACAAGAGTTTTGAACAAGTCTTAGATCTTTGATAAGTTCATCTTCAACCTTGGGAACGTGAAGCTTTGGAGCTTGGAGCTTTGAAGTTGTTCTTGAGGTGGGTTATATAACTTGAACCCAATCATGTTATTATTCACCTTCAATCTTGCTATACTTGTTGATCTACTTTCAATTTCGATTTTTCTTGAATGATTGATGATTCTATGAGTTATAATAGTTGCATAGGACTATTGTCCATGAACAAGAATAGTAAGGGACGAAATTCTAGAGCTTGATGATGATGAAATCATCATGGCACAAACTAATATCGGGTTGAAGCACCTCTAACCCGATATGGTAATGAAACCCAATATGGTGATATGAAATTTGTTATACCTTGGAACCCCAGACCCCTATCGTTTTGTACATTTCGGTTGGTTGAAAAAGGACTAACCAATTGGCTAGGATGTCACTCAACACATGGTTGGTTGATACTTTGAAGGTTTGAAAAGGTATGAGCATTAAGGGTCTAACCCGATATGCAAAACCCTACACTTGAGTAATCTGATATAAGTGACACACACACCCCTCTTGGGAGATATGGTGGTAAGTACACACCTCTAGAACAATATGGTGATAAGCACACACCTCTTGGACGCTATGGTGATAAGTACACACCTCTTGGACGATATGGTGGTAAGCACACACCTCTTGAAAGATATGGTGGTAAGAACACACCTCTTGGACGATATGTTGACAAGCACACACCTCTTGGACGATATGGTGGTAAGCACACACCTCTTGGACAATATGGTGATAAGAACATACCTCTTGGACGATATGGTGATAAGCACACACCTCTTAGATTATATGGTGGTAAGTACACACCTCTTGGATGATATGGTGGTAAGCACACACCTCTTGGATGATATGGTGGTAAGCACACACCTCTTGGACGATATGGTGGTAAGCACACACCTTTTGGATGATATTGTAGTAAGCAGACACCTCTAGCCAGATATGGTGGAAGAACCTTAAAACCAATATGGAGGTAAGCACCTCAAATCCGATATACTTGATTGAGTAACACATGAAGTATGTTATGTCAAATAATACATTAAGATGTAAAGAGTTTAATGCATTTTGATTAGTGTAGGCCAATGCACCTTGAGAAAAGGGTTGAGCCAACTTAATAAAGTATGATGTAATCAATATCCTAGTGAGGATGAGAGAGAAACTCATACTTTGTGTGATAATCATTTAATGATAAATGATGAGAATAAACAAGTATGATTGAATACTTATGATATCAATGTATGCTCCTAATATGTGTGGAGCTATGAATTAGGGTTTTGATTCTTGATAATATGAACTTGAAACCCTAATCAGTTAAAAAGGGAAACTCTAACTCTAATAATGGGAAGGTTGTACTTCTTTTGTATTGCATGGTGATGATATGTACTTGATATTGTTTGTATCATGACATACTAACCATGCAGGTATCATGAGATGATGAGCATAGTCAGGTATGAGCTATGATGCCTCATATGATACAAATTAAATGGGCCTTGTGAGCCATGAGAAATACTTCTACAATAAGTATAATGTATACCTGGGTCTTAGGACCTAGAGGTAATAATTACCTGATAAGAGGTGACAATGTTCAGTGATGAACTAAGGGTTTGAATACCTAGATCTAGCAATCATGATGATGATAATGTTAAGGGATGAGAATCCCCAGTAATATGATAAGGGACTAAGATCCTGAGTGTTATGCATTCAATGTGTTCCAAAGATTTTGAAAGTACTTGATAAATGTATTACACCTTTCTTTGTAGCATTTGTTACAATTCATGCTTGTAACTTGGTTGATACTAAAAGATACTGTAATGCGCCTAATTAATCAAGTGGAACCTTATCATGTATTTTCCCTGGCCATAGATCCATTCAGTGTCAGAATTTGCTGAATGGTGAAACAAGTTTAACTCAAAGAGCATATTTTTGAATATGTGGGGGTAATGGGTTAAAATATCTTTACGTCCAAATAGAGATTGTTGTGTGATCTCCCTCATCATCATAAGAGTATGGATATATGCCATGACTCAATATTAATATATCAGGGTTGTTGTGTGATCTCCCTGAAGAGAGTGCATGATGTGATTGTAACTCTATAGCAAAGATGCCACTATACCCTGGCAAGCTAATTGCAGTTTGACACGTGATGTCACTGCCAGTGGTCTTGTACTGACCGAGACGGGTGAGGTCTTGGAAGCCGGCTCTTCCTTTGACCTTGTATGGTACTGATGCTTTACATATCTGTGATTGGTTGGATCATGAGCGGTATACCTCATCTCCTCAGAGCATAAGTGTGATTGTAAATATGTAATCAGTCGTGTAGCGTATTTGATTAAGGATTGAATACGGAAATATCGGTTGATGTTACACTACTTTTATACATTTTAAATGAATAGATGTTATATGTGTTCTTCGTATTCCTTATAAAGTGAATAGATGATTTATTTCTCTATCATAGATAAATGCATTGTTTTAAAAGATGAAATTGCTCTATTCTGCGTATAAACAGTGATTAGTCATGATTATTAATATAAAAGATCCTATGCTCAGATTTATATTGTTAATCTGTGATAATAATATTGTTGACGGAGAGTTATATCTCTCGCTGGGACTTTTGTCTAACCCGTTGGTCCCAACATTTTTAGGTGGATGCGGACAAGGAGGTAGAGATTCACTGCAAAGGGAGGACAACAACAACAGGGACAGCAATAACAGCTCAGGATGAGTGTGATGTCTTTTCATGTCTTGTAGATAGAATTCATATGTGTCGTCTCTATACTCTCAGGTCCTTAGGAGTTAGTACGTAATGGTTTTATAAACCATCTGAGATTTTGACTTGTATGCCTCGAGGTTTTATGTTGCTTATGTATATAGTTTGGCCAAAGCAACTGGTATATGATATCCTCAAGATGAGATGGTACAATGTATGTACAATGTGAACCATGATGTATATATTGCTTTGGTTCTTCCCTTATGAGTTTCCTGGCAATGGATCTCTTTACAAAATGTTTTTAATTTTTAATGATTTTCGTTAATCCGCTGCTAATGGTTATTCCGCATAATTACTGTGTGATTTAATTGTCAGTTTGATAGTGGTCATCACAGGATCTGTATGTCAGAGCATCGGGGCATCACGCTTAATGTGGTGTACTTTGTACATGAGACCACTACTGTTGGATCCTTAATTGGGTCAGAAAAAATTTGAGGGAGTCACCATGGATGGCACCTTGTTGGGCGAGTAGGCCACAGAGTCAGTCCCCTGTTTCTAACAACAACCATTAGACCCCTTCTTCCTATGGTAAAGCAGTTGCATGAGTGATGACAATGCATCGATGGATGTCATTCAAGAGTATAAGCATTTGTGATTTTAATTGGATTGTCTAGGACTCTAGTTTTTTTTTTAATCTTGAATTTACTCAGATGTCATTGTGGCATTTATTGGTTGGCGGGTGTATACCTATAGAACCATGGACCTTTGAATTCTTGCATCCATTCTAAGAGATTGAGAATTTTATGGTCATCAACTGAATGAAAGATAACAATTTTAAGGTGGTTGGTGGTGGGTGCTAAAATCCATACTTTTGCCATGCCTAATAGCACACAGAAGGAGGAAAGAAGCTAACTACCAAGGTAGAAAATACCAGAGAAGGGCATCTGGAGTTAAGGATGAACGATAGTGGTTGTTTGGCATCAGTGCTATCTGAAGAAACTTGATAGAATTAGAAGTCATAACACCTGCTTCAAGTCCTGTAGAGGCTAGAAATTCAGCAACGAAGGATGCCAATGGATTTGATGGCTCTAAAAGGAAACAAAGCTGACTGTGGAAGGCCTTAAATTGAAATCTAAAAAGAGTAACATGAAGCCCCAAACTAACAATAAGAAACCTGGTGAAAACGGCTTGAAAACCAAAAAAGTGCTTTATGATACAAATGACTTAATATTGTCATCACATGACTATAAGACAAATTGACATCTGAACAAATGGCTTTCTACTATAAATGGCTTTTTGATACAAATGGCTATCTACTGGAAATGGCTGGAAAGCCAAAATAGTGCTTTATGAATCCCAATTAGTATCATCATAAATTGACTGTGATACGATTAACTTGCATAAACTATGGAGATTGCAATGAATGGTTCTATCTACGGCGATTGGAATGAATGGTTCTATCTACTGAAAAAAGCTTCATGAAAATCTCTTTATTCTTACTCGAAGCTAAAGTTATGAGACATAGAAATATGCTACGAGAGATATATAAAAGAATTCTTATATTTTTAGTGTATATTCAAAATATCCATTATAGCTTTATGCTATGATCTTTTACCTATAATGACAGACTTATTTAGACACATAATACAAAGAAACAAACACATATATTTTTGTTCAGTTTGTTAGGACATGAACATCTAGTAAATCTTAAGGAACATAGAACCAAAAAGGAAATGATTAAGAAATCTTCTAGTACAAGAAAACAACAAAAGGGCCTTTTATGCAAACTTATTTATGAATTTGAGATAAGACAATATAAAAATGATGAATACAATAAAGTAGTACCAATATCGATCACTGTATAAACTATACTTGACAAAAAAAAACAATAAATAAACCTATTCTTTGTCCAGTTGCAACCATTGGCTAACAAATAAACAATTAATTTTTTTATTTCTATTTTTCCAAGGTGAACAATGATGCATCAGTGCTAATAAATAAATTCAAAGTACCTTTGTCTAAGACATATATTTAAGTCTAAAGATTCTTAAGCAATGTCTCATTGTGAGAGCCACCCACAATGACGTGATCCCATTATCCTTGTTTACTTATTGTGTTAGGCTATGTCACTGTTGTTGGAGACAACCATGGGGGATTTGAAGAACTCATTGCATTCAAGAGTAGATTCCTATATGATAGGAACACATGAAATGTAAGGGGCCTCCTCATTATGAAGAACTTGGATGATATAGAATAACATGCACATCTGAAGCACCTATCAACCAAACAACTTCATCCAAAACACCAGACCTATAGCTAGCTTGTTTACTCCCATTTCAACCATGATTACCTTGCTAGTATGATCTTGACATAAGTTAGTAGCTTGTTCCTCTAGCTAGGACTCAGTGGGGAAGTCATCCTTATTGCATTAATTAGATTGCCTTTGAGTAACTAAGGATGCATGTATAGTAACAGCCACAGAAGTATTCAGTAATAAGACTGATTCTAGGTATTGACTATATGAAAGAAAAAAAAACTAGAGGTTACTTGTATGTTGATTAGGAATAGATGAAAGAAGTGATACTCAGAAGATTTATAAGAATGATCATAATGCAATAATGTACTGGCTGAAAATCCATATACAAAACATAAAACTTGGAATTTTGTAGTTACAATATATAAAGCCTCAACTTACCTTATTTGAATACACCACTGGAAAGATGAGGGTAAGTGGAAGCAAGCTCTGGGGTAGGCTGTCTGACAAGTGAAATGTAGTAGATCCTACTAGGTTCACACCCTCTACCAGTTAGCCACTTTTTTGGGAGATCCTTTAAAAAAAAGTGGGAGATGTATGTAAATAACTAAATATGGTTCTAACTTTACAATTAAACAATAGAATCAAAGAGAGGCATGATTAAGTTTGAGAATAGTCATACCTAACGTCACACCTCCAATGGGACATAAGGGACAACGGTCCATCTACAGCCTTAACATCGATTATGGTGGGTTGTCTTTGCAGAGAATGAAAAAGGAGGCATTACAAATAATTCTGAGAAGATAAACCCATGTCTGATATCCCCTTTAAGGATTTATGAGGTAATTAAAGCACAACAAATTTGGTGGAATGAGTAGACAATCGTTGAAACACCTATGACATTTCCATGTGCTTGAGAGCTCGGGTGAGAAGAAATAAAAAAGAGAATGAGAAGGATGGTAATCACATTCCTCCTCACAATGGGAGTAGTCTTGCATACAGAATAATGAGATTCCATCACTTTGATGTTGTCCTCTGCCTCCTGAAGATCTGAACACAAACTTTTCTCAAAGCTCCTCGAGTATTGTCCTCTCTCCTACAGCCCTCAAGTGCAAGGACACCAAAATTGTCATCAGCAAAGAAGTAGGGGAAGGTAAAGATAAATCATTGAGATTCTCCTAGTATATCCTAGGCAAGGAATAGAAACTGAATATTAGTTTGTTTCAATAAAATAGAAGTCAAATAATAATAAGGTTCACAGAAATAAAGTTATGTGGAGAAAAATAGAGAATTTGAAGCTTGCAGAGTATCATCATTATCTTCATCATCTCCTAGGCACCTATCAAAGAGAGCAACCAAATAAAAGTTTTGAATTGAAGTCAAGATTTAAATCAATTCTCAATTAATTATGGTGCTCAGAACTATTTGCTTCATATTCACTTTCTAAAATCAATCTCGGTAAAAGCTGCCATGATTCATTATTTTTGGTACATTGGCTCTTAATTTCTCTTAGGGCCATTTTTCTTTGCTATAAAACTAACCCACAATAGAAAATAAAATCAAGAGCATTACAAGTCACGAGTTATGTCATTGTTTGGTTCAACGCAATTCTCACCAGCTTATTTGGTTTATAATTGGTTCGGTAGGGCATATTTTGTAGACAAATTAACAAAGAAACTTAAATGATAGAACTACTCAACAACTCTACATAACCTCATGTTTTGATTCATACAATCACCGAATAGGTGCGGAATAAGGAAAATGCACCACACTCCGATTGGACCCAATTTATTTTTTTCAATATTTCATATAAGAATACATCATGGTATACTTTCATTTCTAGTTATAGATTTTCTTCAATATTTCCTTTCTGCAGCCAGTTGCAACTACATCCAAGAAACTTAAAAGTAGTTTAAAACCAAGTTGTACTCATTAATTTTTGTCCCACCAAACAAGGTCTTATACATGTTAGAATACCTTTTTGGTTTATAGACTTCTCATGAGACTGTAATGTTTATGGTCGACCACACGCCAATGAAAAACCTATTTTATCCTTATAATTAAAGAAAGATATTGTCAAAGAGAAATGAAAATATAGGCATTCATCACATGCTATTTCCATTATGTTAATGAGCAGATCCAAAAAATGAGACACAAAGCAACGAGCATTTTGTTTTTTCTTAACCTAAGTAAATGGAAGGAGACGTGTTGTAGGTGATACCTAATCACATTAAATTTTGGCCTATTATGCGATATTTGTGTGGTTGCGCCACTGTTCAAGCCTCTCCTCTCAGATCAGTACAATACATTTGGGCAAATACAATCTAAGGAAGAAATCCTTACCAAGAAGATCGACCACCAGACAATTTGTGGCCTACACTATTCGTGGTCGTTGTCTACAGCTGGTCTAAGGAAGAAATTCTTGCTAGGTTAGAAATCCTTACCAGGAAGACCAATGCCTCTGCCGTCACTATTCGTGATCGTCGCCGTCCCTGGTCACCATCCTCCCCGGTCATCGTGCCACCCCAATTTTCATCATCTCCAGTCTCCCTTCTTTAGTCTCCATCCTTGGTCATTGTCTACAGCTGGTCTCTGTCCAACCCCAAGGGCTATAGATCTCCAAATAACTGGCGTCCATTCCAGTAGAGACGATCTCACCCAAATGTTGCTCGTCCCTTATGGAGTGGCACATGACTGAGTTGATTTTGGCATGCGATGTGCGTGAAGTGGAAGAGAGTGGGTGGACCGCGCATGGAGTCGAGTTTGTGTATTTGTTTTGCAACCATCAGATGATAAGAATGACTGGACAAAACTAAGCCAATGTAGTATTGGCAGGCTACAAAGAAGGAGCCCTTGCTGCTGTAATTATTTTGAAAGAGAGGTACCCCTTTAATATCTAAATAAGTAGGTCATGTTTGTCACTGAATGCATATAAAGACTCATCATCAATGAACTTGGATTTATGGTTGTCTCAGCCTAATTCATGTTTGGCAAAAACTATGTTGAACCTCTACTAAAACTCTTATTAGTCCGGATAGATTCCCAAAAATGGGATTAACTCAACCCTACGATGAACCAATTTTGAATTCAATCCAACCTAAGCCACAATATGACATAAGTAGTAATATTTGGTGAGGAAAAAATTACTACGACACCTGTATTACATAAGTTTGACATAACCATGCATTTAACAAATTAGATGCTCATAAGATAACAAATTGGGTTTAAAACAGTTTAGGATACAGAGAAAAGCATTCCATCAACATCTTAATCACTTAAGCAAGCTAAGCATCATCATTATGTCCTTGAGTTAGGGTTAGGTTTCAACATATAGCCAAATTAGGATTTTAAATCAGGAATTATAGCTAAACCATAATTATCATTATCTCTAACATACTTGGAAGCAAGGAAGACAACTATCACCATCATAAGGTCAACCATATAAAACAATCACAAGTTCATAATTCCTCATCAACTGCCAAAGATTACACACATCATAGACCGCCAAAAATCAAGTCATGGCATCTTCATCGACCGCCGAAGATCACCCACCAAGGTGACCGCTGAAAACACAGATTGTCGATCAATGAAAACCAGGGTTAGACCCCTTCATCGACCACTGGAAATGACCATCTTCAGCAACCATTGATCCAAGGTTAACCACCCTCAGTGACCGTATAGAATCCATGGTTCAACGACCACATAAGGAGACCAAAACTTGGCGACCAAACAGATCTTGGCAACCCAAGCACTACTATGGATAACCATGGTGTCATCCAAGAAGAGAAAGAAGGAGAGGGTAGGGAAAAGAAAAAAAATGATCATGAGATGGGTCACTTACCAAGACCAAAGAGAGAGCAAGGATCACTAAACAGTCTCCAAAGAAGGGTTGCGCCAAAACAATAGTTTACAACCAAGATGGATCGACCACTTGAACTCCACCTTCCCCACCAACACAAGAGGGATGAGCTCCAAGCAAGAAGAGAGAGGAATGGATTAAAAAGGGATAAGTTCCATGCAAGGAGGGAGGTTTATATATTTAAGGGTTGGAGAGAAGGAAGGGAAGTTAGGTTTCATGTAAACATATGTCATGCGTCGAACATATCTCATCCAGACAAGCACCCAACTCAAACATGCATCAACGGTCATTAAAACAACAAAAAACCAGTGACCACTTGGTCCAGAAATTCTCAACAACCAATCAAAATTCTTGGAAACCAGGGAACCCTCAAAACTAAATGATTGTTGAAGATTAAAATAGCAAACGGTCACATGGACCAAACACTAGGGTTTCTTGGTGACTACAGAGGTGCCATGTCCTCATTGACCACCAAGACAAGGAGCACCCCAAGCATCATCGACCGCCAAGAATCATGGATTAAAGGATGCTTGGCGACTGCCAAAAAACAACTCAACAATCAAACATACCATCGAGGTCAACCATCTATATAGGGTGTACAAGCAAAACCCTAGAACTCAACACAAGATGTTACCACATCATACCATGGTACAATAAGGTTCCCCAAAGCACATCTCTCTCAAACATGATGTCAAATCACGCGAGGCACCACAAGAATGTGCAAATTGCAAGAAAAACACTAAACATGGGTAAATTGCAATCAGGTCCAAAACAAGCACATAAAGGTACAACTAGCTCAAACAACATTCAAACTGGACCATACTCTAAGCATAATAATATCACATGATATTGAAGCACATCAAGAGATTAAACTAGGGTTGAAGCATCTCTTTGATATCCAAATCGAAGTCGAGGCACATAATCATCATCCTCTCAACATTCAATCCATGTTCCTTGAACTAGAGTAGACTGTCTCAGATGCATATGAGTTCACATATCATATATTGAGTCACATGAGTTTGGACATACATTTCTCAATATCATTTATCACGTGGCATGGATATCAATCTCCTTTAGAAGGGACAAATCTATCTACATCACTCACACTCAATCCCCATGTGTCACAATCCACACTAGCATCACCTTTATGGAAACCCTTATTCAAGGTCACGTTGGATGATGTCTAAATACAATGATCAACATGTGATGACTGTAGTGACTTCATGTACAAGAACCATAATCACCAATATCACTATGAGAGTTGATTCTAACTACCATTCCATAGTATCCATGTCTCACTCTGAAGGTGAGTTTGTTCGATACATTGTTCTCTAACATGTACATGTGTGCTTAACTTGATATCACATATCATGACTAATGAGACTCTGTCATCAATCAACACACACTCTAGTCTTATGTGTTATTGTCGTCTATTTTACTTCTACAATAATATCCGACAAGGGACTTAACAAGAATGTATGTACTCTTATCATACATATGATCTTATTGTTCAGGTCATCAACATAAACATATATGTTATTGAGTATTAACATTTTTTAAACATTTATTATATATGTGTCATCATCTCATGATTGAGATAAACATAATAGATGGAATTACCTTTATTATTATCAAATTAGGTATCCAATTCCACATTATAATAATCATATAATTGGATCTCTGGGCATACATACCAACACCATGTCCCATATCATGATAGTGTACTCGCACATCGAGTCCCTTGAAATGCATTTGTGAGGAGCTAGAGCCCATATTGTGAAAGTGACCTCTCACAACAATCCCTGAATATACATTTGTGAGGACTTGGGTCCCATATCATGAGAATGCCCTCTCACACCATGTCCCCAAAAATGTATTTGTCGGGAGTCAAGTCCCATATGATGACATTGTCCTCTCTCAAAAATGCATTTGAGAGGTGTTAGGGCCCATATCATTACAATATAATCTCATAGAAAGTCCTTGAAAATGCAATTGGGAGGAGTCATAGACCATATCATGACAGTGACCTCTCACACGAGACCCTTAAAATGCACAAGGGAGGAATCATGACCCATCTCTTGCCACTATCCTACATAAAAAGTCCTTGATAATGCATTTGTGAGGAGTTGGGGGTCCTCTCACAGAAAGTCCCCAAAAATGCATTTGGAGGATCTAGGGCCCATATCATGACAATGTCCTCTCACAACAAGTTCTTGAAAATGGTTTTGGGAGGAGATAGGACACATATTATAACATTGTCCTCTGGCAACAAGTACTTGGAAATGCTTTGGGGACAATCTTCATGCCAATATCCCTTTATGAATGGCTTTTAGAATGACTTAGAATGACTCTAAACCACAATTTTACTCAAACATATCTTTTATGAATAGTCAAAGAAATGTAACGATATATCCAAACAAGAATGTATTTTGAGGAGCCATTGTCCATATCAAGACAATGTCCTCTCACAACAAGTCCCTTGAAATATATTTTCTGAGGAGTTGGGTCCATATCGTGAAAGTGTTCTCCCGTAGTAAGTCCCAAAAAATGCATTTGTGACTATTCTGGGCCATACCATGAGAATGTTGTCTCATAGAGAGTCCCCCAAAATACATTTGTGAGGGACAAGGGCCATATCATGACAATAGCCTCTCACAGCAAGTCTGTGAAAATGCTTGTGGGTGGACTTTTATCCCATATCATGACAATGTCCTCTCTTAGAAAGGCATTTGGGAGATGTCAAGGCCCATATCATGACAATGTCATCTCACGACAACTCCCTAAAACTACATTTGGGAGGAGATAAGGCTCATATCATGAGAGTGACCTCTCACAACATCTCCCTTAAAATGCATTAGGGAGTATCCAGGGCCCATCTCTTAACATTGTCCTCCACAACAATCCCTAACAATGCATTTGGGAGGAGCTGGAGCCCATATCATGAGATTGACCTCTCACAACAAGTCCATTGACATGTATTTTTTCAGGAGTTGGGTTAATATCGTGAATGTGTCCTATATTACTAAGTCCATAAAAATGCATTTGGGATAAGTCAGGGCCCATATCATGAGAATGTTGTCTCATAGAAAGCCCCCCCCCCCCAAATATATTTGTGAGGAGCTAGGGGCCACACCATGACAATAGCCTCGCACATCAAGTCCACAAAAATGCTTGTAGGTGGATTTTTGTCCCATATCATGACAATGTCCTCTCATAGAAATGCATTTGGGAGATGTCAAGGCCCATATCATGACAATGTCATCTCACAACAACTCCCTAAAACTACATTTGGGAGGAGTTAGGGCCCATATCATGAGAGTGACCTCTCACACCATCTCCCTTAAAAAGCATTAGGAGTTAGGGCCCATCTCTTAACATTATCCTCTACAACAGTCCCTAACAATGCATTTGGGAGGATCCATTATCCATATCATGAGAGTGACCTCTCACAACAAGTCCCTTGAAATACATTTTCTAAGGAGTTGGGTCCATATTGTGAAAGTGTCCTCTCTTAGTAAGTCCCTAAAAATGCATTTGTGACGATTCGAGGCCATACCATGAGAATGTTGTCTCATAGAAAGTCCCCCAAAATCCATTTGTGAGGAGCTAGGGGCCATATCATGACAATAGCCTCTTACATAAAGTCCGTGAAAATGTTTGTGGTTATATTTTTGTCCCATATCATGACAATGTTCTCTCATAGGAATGCATTTGGGAGATGTTAAGGCCCATATCATGACAATGTCATCTCACAACAGCTCCCTAAAATTGCATTTGGGAGGAGATAGGGCCCATATCATGAGAGTGACTTCTCACACCGTCTCCCTTAAAATGCATTAGGAGTAGCCAAGGCCCATATCTTAACATTGTCCTCCACAATAGTCCCTAACAATGCATTTGGGAGGAGATCGAGCCCATATCATGAGAGTGACCTCTCACAACAAGTCCCCTGACATGTATTTTCTGAGGAGATGGTCAATATTGTGAAAGTGTCCTCTATTGCTATGTCCTTAAAAATGCATTTTTGACGAGTCAGGGCCCATATCATGAGAATGTTGTCTCATAGAAAGTACCCCAAAATACATTTGTGAGGAGTCAGGGGCCACATCAAGACAATAGCCTCTCACAACAAGTCCATGAAATTTTTTGTGGGTGGACTTTTATCCCATATAATGACAATGTCCTCTCACAAAAATGCATTTGGGAGATGTTAGGCCCATACCATGACAATGTCATCTCACAACAACTCCCTAAAACTACATTTGGGAGGATATAAGACCCATATCATGAGAGTGACCTTTCACACCATATCCCTTAAAATGCATTACGGAGTAGCCAGGGCCCATATCTTGACATGGTCCTCCACAACAGTCCCTAACAATGCATTTGGGAGGAGCTGGAGCCCATATCATGCAAGTGACCTCTCACTACAAGTCCCCAAACATGCATTTTCTGATGAGCTGGGCCAATATTGTGAAAGTGTCCTCTATGACTAAGTCCCTAAAAAAGCATTTGTGTTGAGTCATGGCCCATATCATGAGAATTTTGTCTCATAGAAAGTCCACCAAAATACATTTGTGAGGAGCCAGGGGCCACATCATGACAATAGCCTCTCACGGAAAGTCCATGAAAATTCTTGTGGGTGGACTTTTCTCCCATATCATGACAATGTCCTTTCATAAAAATGCATTTAGGAGATGTGAAGGCCCATATCATAACAATATCATCTCACAACAACTCCCTAAAACTACATCTCAGAGGAGATAGGGCCCATATCATGAGAGTGACCTCTCACACCATCTCCCTTAAAATGCATTAGGGAGGACCCATGGCCCATATCTTGACATTGTCCTCCACAACAGTTACCTTTCATAACAAGTCACCTAAAATGCATTAGTGAGGTGACAAGATCATATAATAACAGTGTCCTCTCACAACAAGTCTGTGAAAATGCTTCTAGGAGGATCTAGACCCATATCATAACGATTCCATCTCTAGAAATTTAGTGAAAATGCTTATCAGGCTTGCATCTCTAACATGCGGTGCTTGCAACACTGGCTTGTGGGGCTTGCAATATGTGATTACTGGTCTTGCAACACTCACTTGCAATGCATGTAGCTCTCAATTGTTGGGCTTGTAACACTCGCTTTCTTGGCATACAACACTTGACATGGCCCATATCATGAGTAGAGGATTGGCATGCCAAGGTGACTTAGGGAGGAGGAACCTTCTGTGACATATAGGGATGTACCCTCTCACAACTAGTCATTGGGACAACACCAGGTATGCGTTTAGGCCTGCACTATGAGAGTGCATTCTCAATATATGTGAGAGAAATCTAATTGCAAATGAGTGAAATGCCAATGGGACATGGGGAAGAGGGGACTTGAATGTCCTCTCACAACAAGTCCATTGAAATGCATTTGTGAAGAGTTGGGGCTCATATCATGACAATGTCCACTCACAATAAGTCTATCAAAATGCATCTGCGAGGATATGGGGCACATATCATGAGAATGTCCTCTCCCACCAAGTCCCTAAAAATGCATTTTCAAGGAGCCATGGTGATGCAACATGTGTAGATGAGAAAGGAACTATAAATTAAAATCTTGTTGGTTCCACAAAATGTCGAGAGTTTGATATTAAGATTCGTAATGCCTTCTCATGATGAATGAGTGAAATCTAATTATAGAAAATCATATTGCAAATGGGACATGTGGAAGAGGGCCTTGAATGTCATATGAGAAACCTCCTCTCACAACAAGTCATCGAGTAGCACTATTCATCGAATAAACATCCATTTTAGACACTTAGAAATAGTCTTCTAATAACAACACTGGCTTGTGGAATAGTGACACTCAGCTTATGGTACTAGCAACAATTATGGTGCTCGCTTGTGGGGCTTGCAACACTCTCTTGCTAGGTTAGAAGCACTAGCTTGTGGTGCTTGTAGAACTCGCTTGTAGGCTTGCAACACTCACTAGTTGGTTTGAATCTCCCACATGTGGGGCTTCTAACACTCACTTGTGGGTCTTGTAGCACTCACTTGTGGGTGCTTGTACATCTCGCTAGTTGGGCTTACATCACTCGCTTGTGGATCTTATAGTAGTTGTCACGACCTGTATCATAATAGTATCCTCTCACAACCACTACCTAAAAATGCATATGCAAGGAGCCAAATGCTTGTGGAAGACACTGTCCATTTGTAGCAATTTCTTCTTGGGGTGTGTGGTCTGCACAAGTTGTTGCCAAACTAAAATATATTTGTGAGGATTCAGGGCCTAAATCATAACAGTGTACTCTCCTAGAAAGTTTGTAAAAATACTTCTGGGAGGAGCTAGAGCCCATATCATGACAATGTTCTCTCATAGAAAATACCTAGAAATGCATTCATGGATACATGTATGAGTTTGGGGATGATCAGAGCATGGTCAGTTGAGTGTTTGTAGTAGTAGATGCCCATTTGCAACAATTTCTAATTGGGTGGGTAGTCGACGAAATTCCATTTCAAGGAGAAATTTGTCAATATCACTTTTTGAATTACTCTTAGAATGACTTAGAATGAATCACAGTAGCAATTTCTCTCATACATCACATTTATGAATCGTCAAATAAATGTATCGATATATCCCCATAAAAATGTATTTGGGAAGAGTCATGGCCCATATCATGATAATATCCTCTCACAACAAGTCCATTCAAATGCATTTATGAGGAGTCATGGCCCATATCAAACAATATCCTTTTCCATCGAGTCCCAAAATTTCCATTTGTGAGGAGCCAGAGCCAATTTCATTAGAATGTCCTCTCACATCAAGTCCCACAAAATGCATTTTCATGAAGCTAGGGCCCATGTTGTAGTAGTGTCCTCTCAAAAAAGTCCACAAAAATGATTCTAGTAGGATCTAGGACCTATATCATGACAATTCCGTCTCATAGTAAGTTCCTAAAAATGCTTTGACAATGTCCTGAAAAGACAAAGAAACCAGAATGTCAATTGCGGTACTCGCTTATGGGACTTGCAACACTCTCTAGATGGGCTTGTAGCTCTTTCTTGTTGAGATGATATCTCTCACATGTAGTGCTTGCAAAACTTACTTACAAGGTTTGCAATACTCGCTTGTGAGTCTTGCGGTACTCGCTTGCGGGACATGCAACTTTTACTAGCTTGGTTTGGAACACTTTCTTACAGGGCCTGCAAGTCTCGCTTGAGGGGTGTTCAGGTCTCACTTGTGGTGTTTGAGGTCTCACTTGTGGGTCTTAAAGGTCTTGCTTGCTCGACTTGCAATCCTCGCTATGCATATCATTACTGTGTCCTCTCAAAAAACTCTTTCAAAATGTATTTGTGAAAGGTTGGGCCCACATTCTGAGAATGTTTTGGATAACAACTCCTTAACATTATAAGGATCCATAATCTATATCATGACATTGTCCTCTCAATAAAAGTCTCAAGAACTACATTTGTCATGTCTCATGGTTCATATCGTGATGATATCTCTCATAGTAAGTCCATGAAAATGCATTTGGGAGGAATATCGTGACAATGTCCTCCAAAATAAGTCCCTGGAAATGCATATGGGAGGAGCCATGTTACATATCATGAGACTGTCCTCTCACACCAAGTCCCTAAAAATGCATATTGGGAGGATCCATGGACGATATCATGATAGTTTCCTCTCACAACAAGTCTTGTGTCCACTCATAGAAATTCCTTTGTAATGCATTTGTGAGGAGTTGGAGCCCATATCGTGATAGTGTCCTCTCATAACACTTTCTTAAAAATATTTTTTTTGAAGAGATGGGGCTCATATCATGAGAATGTCCTCACGTAAAAAATCTCCTACAATGTATTTGTGAGGAGCCATGACCCATATCATGATAGTTTCCTCTAACAACAAGTATGTGAAAATGTGTCAAGAAGCAACTAGGACCCATATCATGATATTATTTTCTCACAACAAGTTTCTAGAAATACTTTGATCGGAGACGTGTATATATGTATTATCCTCTTAACTATTCATTAAAGTGACGTGTATGAGTTTGGGGACAATCGAAGCATAGTCGTCATGTGCTTGCGACAATCACTACTCGCTTGCATCAATTGCTATTGGTGGTGGGTGGTCTATGCGGGCCACTGTCAATGAGAAATTTTCCTTACAAGACAACGCACATTATCCTTAGAGTGGTTACAAAGGAGACATGCATACGTTTCAGAAAGATCTTTATGTCAATATTATTTTATTAATAATTCTCGGAAATGACTTAGAATGATTGTCAACCGTAATTTCTATGACATATCTCCTTTATGAATTTTCAAATAAATGTGTTAATATAACCCCACACAACTACATTAAGATTTTTTTTGAAGTTTTTATTAGTTGGGAGATGTTAGATGACTTACGTGTCTGTCACCTAAAGATTATATGACAAGTATATATGTCACCTAAAAGTTTGGTGACAGACATGTATGTCACCTAAATAATATTCCCCGTTACAGATCACATGTGACTCATATACATGTCACCTATATGGTAAACCCACATTAGAACATAAGTGACAAAATGAATGTCTATATTACGCAGGATTTACTGACTATAAGTGATTTATATGCATGCCATCTAAAGTGTGTAACCCTTTTAAAAATGTTAAAATGTATGTCATCTATTTTACACAACTTTATATAGGTTAAAATGGATGAATAAACATATCACCTAAAGTATGTACGTGACTGTCACCTATACCATATTTTTTTTGGTAGTATAACCAACTCCTCCACAAACCACCTTGGGCTTCAGGAACTGTTTGATACTGACCGGTTCAATTGGAACAGGGAGATGGTGCACTCAATTTTCCCTCCACAGACTAGCTCGTTAATATTGAACACCCCTCTCAGTCGACGCCGACCTGCTGATCAACCGTACTGGTGGCCGGACCGCAGGGGAAGGTATAACACTCGCACAGCATATTGGCTGTGCCATCTTGGCAAAGTGGCCTATCTAAGGAGCCATCAACAGGCGAATGAAAGGACTTGGTCGTGGGTCTGGAAATTAGGCTGGCCGCCACGGCTGGCACACTTCATGTGGCGCGTCTGCTCCGGCAGTCTTGCTACATGTGGAAGGCTATTCGATCGCCAATGCGATGTTGATGAAAAGTGCCCAATATGTAAGCTGGAGAAAGAAACAATCGACCATCTTCTTTTCGAGTGTCCGGAGGTAAGAGGGATTTGGGACAGACACCCACTAAGACACGCATCATGGACTCACGCCTGCCTCTGCTGGGGAGTCGACTTCAGCTCTCGGTGGACAACCTCACGTCGGAGGAATTGGACTCAGTCTCAGCTGCGGCAGTATGGTGGGCATCCTGGACATGGAGGAATAAGGTGGTTTTCGGTGAAGAGAAGATTGCGAGAGAGATTCTGATCAGTAGGTACTCCGCCTCCGGTATCATCTCCGACTATAGGCAGATCAACAGCCATATATAAGACCAAAGTCACTACGGAGAGGGAGGAGACAAGAGCGACGACATGGCGACGCCCGGCGGAAAGCTTCCTGAAGATGAACACGGACGTAGCTACGGATAAGCAGGGGATGATTGGCATAGGGGGCGTTATCCGCGACGACAGAGGGAAGGCAGTGGACTTTTTTGCCGACAGACAAGCCTTTGACGGCGCGGTGGAACTGTGTGAAGCTCAGGCCCTGTTGTTCTGCATCACGAAGGCATCAGAACGTGGAATAGACGGAGTGGAATGCGAGACGGACTCCCTGACCCTCTGCAATGCACTAACAGTGCCCGCCAGCTATCCGGATCACTTGGGCCTCATTGTTGAAGATATTCATTCTGTAGCTCGTTCTTTTTCTTCTGTTTCATTTACTTTTGCTGGTAGATCGTGTAATAAGGTGGAGGAGGACAACATGCCCCCCCTAATCGCGAACCCCATTTTGTTTGATGTTGGTGATTAATTTATATGAATAGATAGCTTTACCCTAAAAAAAAACTCCTCCACAAACCTATACCAGGACTACATTTTAATCACTGGCGCCGATAAGGGGTCGACGATGGACCTCTGCTTCGTGAACACAGGAGGCAGGGCGCCGTTCGTCTCCGCACTGGACCCTTGCCCGACGAGGTGTACCCGCAAGTAAACGCCTGACATGCGCTTATGTCCGTATCGAGGACCAACGTCGGTGCCGCCTTGCTTCTGAGGACTACCGCATACAGTCCCACCAGATGGACTGCCGTCATGACGCCCTAACCAATACAGACCGTTGCGGCGCACCAGACGCCGTCCGAAGTGCTCAGGACGGCTGTCTACCCGACGACGTACGGGATCGATGCTGAATTTCTCTTACACGATCCCTCTCGAAATCCCTCTCGACACCGCGATGGCGGAGCTGAGGTACGTGTTCCTCCACATCGCCGAGCTACAGCAATTGAGTGTTCAACATAACCTTGAATGACCCGCTGTGGCTTGCGGATCCCGTGAAGCCTTCTACCTTAAAGAGAATATGGTGCACACCATCAAACCGAAAAGGCTAACCCTCTCAACTTCGTGCTCGTGCGAACAACCGAGTCCACTCTGCCTCCCATCATCACTGCCGCGGAAGTTTATATGGTCAGGGACATGATTGGCGTCGAGCATAGTCGCAATATATTGTGACTTTTTGAAAAAGTCGCTTTTAAAACGCTAATTCTTCTGAATAAATTTCAATTTCTAAATATTATGTTTTATTTCTGGATTACTCACGAACTAATCACGTTTCATGTTTTTTTTTTCAGTTTCATACGTTCTTTTTGATATTGTATGTATATGTAATATATATATATATATATATATATATATATATATATATATATATATATATATATATATATGCCCATCTTTATTGTCCGCGCGGGTAGCTACCCGCCCACCCTTCCGACCAATTTTTTTCAATTTTTTTTTTCGCAATTGTAGTGGACTATTTTGTCTAGCTCTCCAAAAAAATTTAGCCAAAAATAATATCATTTGCCCCTCTAAAATCAAAAAACCCGTCCTTATATATATCTGATGTATATTTTGTACAGAGTTACTTTTTTTGCCAGCAGAGTTACTTTTTTGACACCATAGTTAATTTTGTTTACAGCAGAGTTACTTTCTTAGCCAGGAGAGTTACTTTTTTAGCTGTCGGGTAGCGAAAATCCAGGCTACCCGCGCGGGCAATGAATGAACGCCCTATATATATATATATATATATATATATATATATATATATATATATATATATATATATATATATATATATATATATATATATATATCCATCTTTATTGCCCGCGCGGGTAGCTACCCGCCCACCCTTCCGACCACTTTTTTTCAAAAAAAAAATTTCGCAATTGTAGAGGACTATTTTGTCTAGCTCTCTAAAAAATTTTAGCCAAAAATAATATCATTTGACCCTCCAAAATCAAAAAACCCGTCCTTATATATATCTGCTGTATATTTTGTAAAGAGTTACTTTTTTTGCCAGCAGAGTTACTTTTTTGACAGCAGAGTTACTTTTTTGGTCAGGACAGTTACTTTTTTTGCTGCAGGGTAGCGAAAATCCAGACTACCCGCACGGACAACGAATGAACGCCCTATATATATATATATATATATATATATATCTTTCAATTTTTTCTCGAATAATTTACTGTACGTTAACCAATTTGTATCCGAATTTCCCGCATAATTGTCAAATTTAAAATTTTTTCTACTCAACCGAATATATCCCGAATACCAAATTTGTGACTGTGGCGTCGAGACAGCCAACAAGATGGTATGTATATATGCGGATCAATTCTTAACAAAATTAGTTATTTTTCCAATTGTTTGCAATGTTGTACCGAATCTTGATTGCGTCCAGCTGTTCTCGGAATCATTTGCAGCTGATGCCACAAAGGCTATCAAGAAAACTTATCAAGTCAAGAAAAACTGGGAGGGGGATCCGTGTTCTCCGAGATCCTTTATTTGAGAAGGTCTGAATTGCAGTAGTGATGTATCCAAAACCTCAAGAATCACTTCATTGTAAGTCCCCATAATCTACCGATTCCAATCACGGAAATTTTCAATCAAAATCTATCTTTTCGGAAGATGTCACCAGCTTTAATTGATACCACCACTGGCTTAAACAATTAATGCAGAAACTTGACTTCTTCTGGTTTGACGGGTGATATCTCGTCTGCTATGGGCAATCTGACGCAGCTACAGACGTTGTAAATGCTCAGTTCTCCTGATTCATTTGTTTAGTCCTTAGTTACTTGCTCCGGAAAGTCTACTTTTTGTATGTATATATTAGGGCCATTTTCTAACAACATCTATGGCCGTATTCGCTCAGCAGTCAGCACAGTCGTTTACAAAATGATTTTCTGACTGAAAGTCAAGTACTCAAGTCTGATCATCATCAGGATGATGATCCTATATAATTTTCTGCTTCTACCTATCTACTGTTAATTTTGTGTTTTTAAAGGGTCTGTTGCTTATCAGTGACAGAATGTGTGTTTTTGCTTGTACTACTTCAGAGATCTGTCAAGGAATAACTTTTGACTGGAGGATTACCAGCACTCTTAGCAAACCTTGCACAACTCAAGTACCTGTTAGTGTTTGAGAAACATGTCAAAATTAACCAAACCAATAAAATAGAGAGATGTGATGACTTGATTACTTTATAATAAATATCATGTTACAGGGACCTATCAGGCAATAAATTAGATGGGTCATCTCCTCAGACACTTCTTGACCGGTCTGCAACTGGGGCACTAACACTCAAGGAAGGCTGTTGACGGGCATAATCTAAATTTGAAAAAAAAAATCACTTCAACTTTCTTCTCCGATTTAGTAGTTTTTTTCCCAAGTCATCTTTTTTTGTTTTTCAATTTCATCGTCTTGTAACAGAGTTGGAAGCCAAGCAGATTCTTGCAGTGGTTCGGCATCTTGTTATAGTAAGAAAAGTACAAGCAAAGTCGTTCCAGCTATAGCAGTTTCAGTTGGTGCGGTTGTTGTTTTAGTGATTATTATAGCAGCTGTTGTCATATGGAGGAAAAAGAAGCCAACAGGTGAATATTTTGAAGTCTAATTCATAAAATGTATTATTTTATTTTCAGATACTGTAAGCTTTTTGTTTATGAATATTCTGACCAAAATGCTATCCTCGTTTAGGGAGGCCGGGAAAGATACATAACTCTGGAGCTCAAAAGAAACACAGGAGCAGTTCCTTCAACATGTCGTCAGTGCATATTGAGAGCAAGCAATTCAAATATGCTGAGCTGGAGAGAATCACAAATAATTTTCAGAAAGAAATAGGCAGGCGACGCTTCAGACCTGTTTAGTATGGAATACTTAAGAATAACGTTGAAGTTGCGATTAAACTCCTTTCCAAAACTTCGTCTCAGGGTCCAAAGGAATTCAAAATGAGGCAAGTTACTGATAATTCATATAGATGCACTGCGAATTTAAAATCCAAGCACAACGCCATATGCAATAGATGTTGTATATGTTGGTAGGGCTGTAAATGGGTAGGGTATGGTGTGGTTATGGACATATCTATAACTGTAACTATATAGTTAAATGGGTATGGGTATGAGTATATATCTAATTTTTCAAGAGATATACCCACATCATACCCATACCCACATAACCACTAGGTATATGGACGGATAACTGAGTATATGGTTATGGATAGACTTGCTGTAATAGAACACCCAAAACTTTGAGTGCAACAGCCACCCGACTAATTATTAGGTGATACTGGTACTAGTATGTCATCAAATACATTCTATTTTGTGTGAATATAGTAGTTGATAAGTAAATAATATGTCATCTTATACAGGATAATCAAGAGTAACATGTTGATACAACTAGATCAAAATACAAGAAAATAGTGATAGTTGGCTTTATTGGTGAATATTATAGAGTTTGGATATACCACTAATAGAATATTATGTTCAAACGATTGATCTTAGACATCATGTTTGCTTGACTTCACATTGGAGGAAAATTACAGCCAATAAGATGTAACATATCCCCAAACTTGTGGTGTAGAAATATCATTTAGGTAGTGAAAAAAGAGGAACGGAATGCGACAATGAATTCATGGCTTTCTCAATTTGATAAAAAGTACATGTGTCGCTATGAGGGTGTGTGAGGTTTAATGAATTTACTTATTTTACAATTAAAAGTTACTTATATTTACTAGATGTGAATGCTACAATGCGGACCATTACATTCTAATATAGATTTTCATTATTGTATTCTTCTTATATTTGCAAAATGTGAGTGCTAAAATATACACAAATTATATTCTAATTTTAATTATTTACATAAAAATACAATGAATTGAGTGTATGGGTATACATGGTATGGGTACATATACAACCATAACCTTGCCCAATGAGAAGCAGGTATAAGGGTATAAGTGCAAGCGATTATGTGGTTATAAAAATTTATAACCATGGCTTATTTAGAGGGTAAGGGATTGACGGTATTCAAATATACCCATGCCAATTTACAACTCTATATGCTGGCTTCTAGTTATCATTTTCTATCATGACAAAACAGAATGCATTGGCTTCTAGTCACCCTTTTAGACGTCTAACATTTGATTGTTCAAGAACTTCCTTTATGTGAAAATCATGCTACTTTGGAATTCATGACCTTGATGGTTGGTATGATGCATGTTCTACTTCTCGCAAGAATACAACACAAGAATTTGGTACCCTTCGTTAGCTATTGTAATGACAATATCGATAATCTATCATTAATATACAAGTACAAGAACAAGGAAGTCTACAAGATCATCTTCACGGTAATTATATATAGAATTTTTTAGATAAGCCAGAGGGTTTCTATTTATCTCGCCCCTCTCAAGCAAGCAATATCGTCATGGACAGTACACTCATCCAGAATATTAGCAGAATTAAACCTGGTAGTACTACTACCATTACAAGCATCTAAGTTGATTACATTCACTAAGACTAATGGATGATTTCTATAGAAATAAAAATCTCCAGTGTTTTTGAGGTGAAACTTAGCTAACTGATCAGCTGCCTGATTACCTTCTCTTCCAACATATGAATAAGACCAGTCAGGTTTCCAATTCTGTCTGACAGCTGCTATCCATCTCGCCAACATAGGGTTATCTAATGTATTGTTTTCCAGTGCATTGATAACATTCTTGGAATCCGACTCAAAGTATAGCATTGTTCTTTAAAAAATTTCAACATGGTTAATAGATTGATGATTTGTTTCTGACGATTAGTTTGATTTGTAAACATTGAATGATCACATGTGTATAGGGTTGTCAAAATTTATTCGAATCCTGAACTCAGTTGTGTCTGACCTGAAAAAATTAGGTCTAGGTTTCAATTTTGACATTCGGGGTTAGTTCTGGGTTTTAGATTATGGGTGAATTCAAATGGGGTCGGTTCTGGGTTTAGGAATAAACTAGGTTCTAAATAGTTACTTATATACATATATTTATGGGATGGATTCTATGCTTGAAGTGATATATGTGTTATTTTAAAATAAGATATATAATATTGTTACAAATTATAGTAATTTGATGTGATAAACGAGTTACTTTTTAATAGTGTTGTAAGGCCCCTAAACTTACTTAATAATTTGAACAAGCTTAATTATCATAATTAAATTCTTATAACCCTAATCTAACCTTGTGATATGCTTTGAAATCATAAGATAAGCTTAAGTTTCAAATTTGGTCCAATTTGGACACTGTTTGAGCAATTTATGCAATATTTTGCACATTTTGGACTTTTCTACAATTTACCCAATTGAGAGGTTTTCTTTGCAATTTATTACTTGCATTATATTCTTTGGATATTATCTCATCATTATTGAGCTTGTTGATCCATGGGACGCCTATTTAATCCTTGGTTTGAATGTGTTTTCTCTAAGGGTATTTTTGGGTTTACCCCCTTCATGGATGAGCTACCTTTAGTAGCTATCAACTAATGAATTAGTTGATTGGCTTGGAAATTCGAAAAAGGAGAGATAAGAAGGTATATATGGATGGTGTGGGAGCTTCTTGTGTGTATGCTTGTATATTCTTAATAGTTTAAGGTCATAGACACATGGGGAAGCTACTTTTACACCTCATGCTTGTTCCCATCCTTATCCATGGGCTATATTTACCTCTTCCTTACCCAAGTACAAAAATTTGCTTGCTTTCTCTTTCCTCTAACCTGGAGAAATGACTCCACTCTATTTTTCTATGGAACCAAGTGCTCTAAGGTAGATGACAACCTCTTTTTGGAGAAGAAGGTCTCCTAGAGCTCCATTTAGCCCTACCTAGGGTTTCCAAGGTCATCTTCTAGGAATTTCGACCAAGGCATGTTGTTTTCTTCCCTGCTTCTCCATTTTTCTTGATCTTATCCTTCCTTAAACCTTCCTCCAGGTTGGAACCTTGCTGTTCCATCGTAGAAATTGCTCTAAAGCTCTAAAACCCTACCTTTCTTGCTCCTTATGCTTAGAGTTTGCTCATTTGAAGAGGAAAGGTGCTAGATAGACGAGTTTACAACTTATGATTGAATTTCTTACCCTACCTGCTTGAGTTTTCTTGTGTTTAAGATTACGTCTTCTCATTAGAGGCACATTTTATAACTTTCTCCACGCTTATTGCTTACCATAAGCTTGCTAGCTCATGTTCTTGCTTGAAAATGATGATCCATGCACTAAAAAGCTATGCTTGACTTGGATTTCAATTTTTATAATGTTACCTATTCTGATTTCAGTTCTATATGAACCTGTGATCATTTGTACATTATTCTTAAGGCATAATATGATTTGGATTAGGTTGGTTTGATAGCCTATGGTGCTAAACACCTATCAACCAATGGTCAATTTCAGGATTTTAAGTTGATTTCTTTTATAAACCCTTGACCCGATGATGGTACCATTGCAACAACCCTATGGTGTTGTCTTTATGACAACTGATGGTCGGGATCGACGGTGTCATATGATGGTGACAACCTATGGTCACCCCTTAGGTCAGGTTTTGGATCAATTAGAATTTTAATGATCAACTATTAAGTACCCTACTAATGTTATCAATCAATGATGACATTATATTTGATGTTGATTAATGAATATAGTGATGATCTAACAACCTATGGTGACTTAATGGTCACTAATGATGGTGGATCAGATCTCCAAAACCTATGGTGAGTTAATCATATAGTTGTAGCATCAATTAAGCCTTAAACCAAGGGTTTCTTGGGTCATTTGATGCAATGGTCGAACCTATTCTACAATAGATGGTTTTAATATATGAACTTGACCTAATGGTTAAGATTTAATGTTTCTTTATCCAATAAATTGAAAGGATGCCTAATGTAATATGTTGGTCCTAATAAAGTGATTTAGATGTTTTCCTTTATGAGATCAACTTAAGAAGCTCATTTATTGACAGACTATTTTAAATAAACAATCGCTTGTGGTTTTACCATGCATACTCTCAATGGTACTTTTAATGTTGTTAATCAAGGGATGTCTAGGGTTAAATGGTGACTCTTTATACGTACATCACAACTCAAGGACTTCATAGGTGGTTTATCCAAGGTGTTTTCTTATATAAACAACCAATGGTCTTACCTTTTAAACATCCAAATGTTCTAGGTGACATAGTGGTATGGAGATATGGGTTGAAAGATGATGGAACAAATGGAGGGTTACCCTTAATAAGGTAGTCTTACCTATTCTCTCATATGAATAGAAGGGATGATAATCATATTGTGTTGATATGTAACCCTAATGAGGCATAGCTTGTTATACCTAGCTTTTATATAACTAAATGATGGTAATTGGGTATGAATAGTCCTTGAATGACTAATACAATCATGGAGTACTCTATTACTGTTGTTAAAACCCTAGTATGCTATAACTCGATGGTTACACCTTGATTTATGTATGGGTTCATACTAGATAATAGTATGGAATGTGATGGTGTTGCTTCACCTTATGCATCCATGATCCAATGGGGATGCCTTGAGTTAGGGTTTGGGTATAAGTGTTGATTAGTAACATTGATATAATTTATCATGTTGAACCTAACTCTAATGCAAATAGATAAAGATGAGTATTCATGTTAAACATTCTTATATGATAGAATGATGGTGGAATAACCTCCTTAACATGATCATAACCTTAATGTGTTAATTGGTGGTTATGATAGCCACATCGTTGATACTTTATTATGCTAAACATGTGCATTATGAATATGATGAGGGTTAATCATATCTAGATTCCTTGCATATTGATGTAATAAAGGAATGTTCTTAATGTTAATATAACCCTGCTATGACTGTTTATGAATATCTCCTAGCTCATTAATGCAATATTGTGTTGATCTGGTGTATTACATGTAAGTGATGTTGTTGAGCCTTGTTATAAGGCATGCAAATTCCTCAGGGTTTAATAAATGATGTAATATAGCCGCGTAGCATATCTGTTTAGGGTTATACACAACACTTCGTATTGGATTGCTTTCTTTTCACTGAGATCATGTATAGTATAATAAGAGATAATAGATATGCTTACGGTGTAGTTATGCTCATGTTGTAAACATGCTTATGTTGTCAAATATACCGACACTGATGCTTAAGATGCTGCTACTAGCTATGTTTAATATTGCTAGCCATGCCTATGTAATTAGAAATGCTTAAACTGCTAATCATGCCTATGTAGTTCATTGTGTTATGATGTTAGTTCTACTTATGATATAGACATGTACCCTTTATTTGAGATGCCAATATTGATAGCCATGTTATGTTACTAGACATATTCATGATGTCAGGGTTGCTTATGCTACTAGATTTCTTGTGTTGTTAGCAAGGAATATGATGACAGTTAGATTAATGATAATGATTGTTATTAGATGCAATTTGATGACATTTGAGTAGATGTCTATCCAAAGAAATGGATTTATTTGTTATCTATATATGCATTGATGATCATACTCGTTGCCAAGATTAATTGCTTAATCTGTTTAGCATACTTGAACTGTTCAATTTGTTCAATTGATTATTAAATACTCCAACTACTTAGTTATCTACTATTTAAAATATTGTAATCAATAACTATTGTTGGAGGTTATATCTCTTACTGGGACATGGGTCTCACCCTTGTGGTTTGCCACATTTTTTTAGGTAATCAGAAGTTACGAAAACAAACATGTGGTAGCAAAGAGGAGCTATAGTAATGAATCTTTGAGAAAGTTGATTAGATGTCTAGTGTGTCCTAGAGTCGTCCCTTTACTCTCAGGTCTGGGCAGGAAAAGTTTGTATATGGTGTTTCAAATGAATCAGACTTTTGTTATCATATTAATGCTTGTTTGTGTGGCATACATGAATATTGTTTTCCTGTATATTTATATTGTGGCTAAGGCAATAGAACAATTTGTATCAAATTCTTGACATAGTATGGATACAAGAAAGATGTTGGGCTCTTATGCAAATGTTTTTGAGTGGGTGTTGATGTTGAAATCAGTTTTAACTTACCCATGTTTTTGGGTATGTGATAAATTGGTGATTTATTGTGTTTTATGTTTTGAGTAATCTCATTTAGTGTAACGTGTTCTCACAAGTTGGTATCAGAGCTTTAGGTTCACTGAGTCTATAGGGACACTAAGACTTAAGACTACGATGATGTCTAAGTTAGGAACGTGACACAAAAACATGGTGCATACTGCATAATCTCAGTACTTGGATGCCCTGGCCAGGTATTCAATTATTGAAGAAAGGTAAAAAATAGAACTCTTAGATTGTTATCTTTCTAATTACTCTGATCAATTAGTCATTTTGAGACAATCTAAAGAGCATAATGAATAAGAAATCATGGTACGAATATCTGAATCCTACCTTAAAGAAGATGAGAATTTCATCATAATCTATCAAAATTTGAATGTTTGGTAGCTTAAGAGAAAGACACAACACCATGAAATCCTAATCTGAATACAAATAAGAAATAGAGGAGTTCTTGAAGATGTGATTCAAGAAGATAATAAAGTAAAAGACAGATAAGTCTATTCTTATAAAGTGAATCAAGGTATGAAATCCACATAAGATGGAGAGAACTCCAATGATAAGTATAAAATGAGAAGATAAATGAGAACAATGACAAAGGAATAAGGTGGAACTTGAGTTAATCTCAGACCAATCTATGTGTATAAGAAAGTGTTAACATAAAATTAGCATGGCATGTGAAAGAAATTAAGGGAGATGATCCCTATTTAATGAAGAAAATGAAGAATATGATGATTTACCTATTGATAAGTGGTTAAAAACATAATAAAATAAGAGAACACACCCAAGTGTGATAAATAGTCATCAAGGAAGGAGTAATGAGATATGTTAATCATGATGATTCCTATGCTAATAGCAAGGAACCCAAAATGAAAATGGTAAAATGATACATAGGAAGCTGTAACTTGCATAATGAAAATAGAATTGGTTACCTTTTTGCTAGTGACCCTTGAACAATGTTGCTATGATGTGGGAAGTGTGTTTCCCTTTGTGTCTTTCCTTTCCAGGGAACAACTTTCTAGTGGATCATTGACACTTGGTATGTGTGGATTCATTGTAAACATGAGGGTGGATAGCTTATTATAGCATTAGGTTGTTTGGACTATGGTGCCAATATCATAAAGTTTGTGATGAGTTTGCTTTTAAGCCTTCCAATAATTTAAGACTCCTCTTATATTTTTTTGAAATTTTTTATGTTGGTAAATGTGGATGAGATAAGAATGTGAGTTCATTATAGCACATGAGGTGGATACCAAGGTAATGAATCCTAGTAACTAAGATGTTACAACAGTATGAGAAATATGTGAAGGTTGGAGATGTTTATTAAATGAACATTCCAAGTATTCCTCTCCCGTAGAGAGAGAGAGAGAGAGAGAGAGAGAGAGTTGATGATGACCCTCTAAATGTTGTTTTGAAGGAAAAAAAGTGAATCTATAATGTTGTGTATGGTTCAGTGATAGCTAGGCAAGATCACTATCAAGGATAGATGGTTTGTTGGTCAATAGATTTGTGATAGTGTGTTCCTTTAAGATAAACCTATGATCAAATATCGATGCATAAGAGTCAGATTGGATGACATAATTCACATGACCATGATGAGTTTAGAGTTAGGTCCTTTAGACTAACCAATGTACAAATAGAATTAATGAATAGGAGGAACAGAGTGTTCCAGTCATGTCATACAAGTTATATCAAGCTTTCAATGATGACATGTCAAAGTATTTCAAATATGGTCATAAATATGTTATGAATCCAAATTCATCATGATTTTCAGTCACCATTTTGGGCCCAATTCGACTCAATACATTCGATTCATCTCCTTAAATCTTACAAAGTGTAATTTTCCATGGTTGACCAGATTATCAAGTTATTAACTAGTTTTATATGAATTTCATGCAGATCATGTAGGTCAAGGTGAGGTTCAACCATCAACCTGAACTCACCTTCTCTCAAGATCCTCTCAGCCATAGTCTTGACCAAACGGTCTTGGCGAACCGATCTTGATCCATTTGGTTTCACCTCATTCGATCTTAGGCTTTCCCCTCACCACACGATCCCGGATCAACACCCCTCATTCACCTCCCCACTCGATCCCCCTCCTATCGTTCTGCCCTTACATTTTCCCCCTTTCTTACGGTCTCAAGACCATGTAACATACCTTTCTCAAGACTATATGGTAGCCATCAAACTAGGACCAGTTGCCATCGCCACCAATGCATCAAAGCCCTACTTCCTATGCCTCCATCTTCTTCTTCCTTTCGCCACCTCTACAAACCCTAGACATCCATCAAATCTGCTTCCCATGCCTCCATATTCAACCAGATCATGAGCATGCCGCCACTACCTACTCAACTACAACAGCGATCACCTCTGCACTGCCTTCCTCCACTGTGCCCAATGCCTCCTCGTCATCCATGGCCGACACACCACCCGCACCTGCTACCTACCCAAATAGTCTTCAAGACCGATTGGAACTCATCGATCCGCATGACCTGTTGGATAGTAGGACCAATTGGAGAGAGACTATGTGGCAAGATCGATTAGTGAGGACTGGTTGGCGCACAAGGGCCGCATGAACGCAAGACCGGTTGGAATAGAGATCGTGAAGACCACACGAGGCAACAATCAAGACCGTTTGGATCACTAGAGTAGCAGATCATTAGGGTGCGAGACCGATCAGAGGTCGAAGACTGTTTGGACGCTGAAACGAAGACCGTTTGAAGCCACGTTGATCCGTGAGACCGAGAGCTTGTGAACAATCGCCGAAGACCGTTTGGACCTTGGACCGCTAGAGCAGCAAGAGAACGGTCTTACAAGACTGTTTGGACAAAGATCCAAATGGGTAGGCACAGACCATTAGAGCAAGAGAAGCCAGTACCGGTTGGAGGATACTAATAAAAACCGTTTGGATGAGAATGCCCAAACCGTTAAAGCAAGATCGATTGGAGGCATTTAACTCCAAACCGTTTAAACTCAAAACCGTGTAAAGAGTTCACAGCAAAAATGTGAAGACCCGACCCAAGCCTATAAATAGGACTAGTAGGGTCCTTGTTTGGGCATCAGACCTAGGACGCTGATAGACTGCCTAAACGCAGGTTTGATCCAAATCATCCATGCCATTGCCACTTCACCTGCTACTCCTGCTACGAGCAAGGAGGTCAAGACGAGAAAGAAGGTGGAGAAGAAGATATGCCCGGTCTGCCTTGGTGGTTCTTCCTCCTTGTCCAGATCTGCTCCGATACGACGTAGAAGACCACATCATCTTCACCGAGCTGTGACTACCTTCTGCATCATGATCATGGAGGAACCTTCCCTCTCTCTTGTTCTTCTTGTTTCTCACATCATGAGAGAGTATTTTTGTTTCACTGGGGTGCAAGGACTAGCCCCGCTGCCCTTGCAATCATGTTCTCTTGTTAAACATTCCATGGCAATGTAGATAACTTTTCATTTCGTTGTTGATCGTTAATGTTTGTGGACTAATTACCTGCTTGCTTTTATCTTATTCTTCCCTATGCTGTGAGAACTTCTACATGTAGGGTAGAATGTCGATTAATGAGGTTGACTCCCAAACTAGAAATAGAATGGGATTCCTTGAGGTCGTAAGTGTATGATCTGTGAGGGGACGAGCCATCTAGCCTACAGTGATGCTTCTGTGGCCTAAACATCCCTCAGGGAGGGCCACAACTTCAGTTGGATATCTGTATCATCTTCGTTAATCATCAATGTTTGCTTGTAGATTAATCACTTGCTTGCTTGTCGATTAGCACATTTGACTCCCTGACTAGAAATAGAAAGGGATTCCTTGAGGTCATAAGTGTATGATCTGTGAGGGGACAAACCATCTAGCCCACTGTGACACTTATGTGTGCCTAAACATCCTTCAGGGAGGGCCACAACTTCAGTTGGAAATCTGTATCTTCAGAACCATAAGTGGATGATCCGGATGGCGATGATACATTTGATGCCTAAGGTTATTCTTACGCGAACCTAAACATCCCTCAGGGAGGGTTCACATCAGTTCTATTTGGATAGTTATATCTTGCCTGGAAGTTTTGAGATTGGATGTGTTTGCATGTGCAGTGGTGGTGAAACCCAGTACCATCCCAGCAATTCCATATCATTAATGTAGATCAACTTTAATTCCACTCTTTACTTTCCCACACTTAGTTTAATTAAACTCAACTCAATCTTTGTTCTAAATATTAGACTTACTTGAACTGGACTAGACTAGCATCGATTCTTAAAAACGTTGTCCCTTGGGATTCGATCCTTAACTATACTGCGATAAGACCCGTCCGCTTGCAGGTGGTATTATTGCATGAGGTTTTGGTAAAAAACTCAGGGATTTGAACCCTGAGTGAATTTGTTAGTGCGATAATAAACCATATCAAATTCTGGCGTCGTTGCCGGGGACAATGAAATTAGTTAGTCAAATCTAGTTATTTTAAGGCTCACTACTACAGAAATGCCTTTTAGTGTCGATTGTTTAACCCCCTTTGGCGTCGGTTTCCGAGCGACGCCTATGTGGGCGCCGCTAAAGGTCGAACACTTCGTTGTCGGTTTTTTAACCGACGCCTATTTAATGTACAGGCGTCAGTTGTTTATAGAATACCGACGCCAAAAGGGTTCACGCCACAGAAAACGACGTCATCTAGGACACATTCTGCGTCGGTTATCTACTAAAAGACCGACGCCTATATGGAATATAGCGTCGGTGTTTAATTGGTAACCGACGCAGAAAGTGTCCTAGATGACGTTGTTTTCTGTGGTGCGAACCCTTTTGGCGTCGGTTATCTAATAAAAGACCGACACCTATATGTATTAGAGGCGTCGGTTTGACACGAACAACCGACGCCATTTCCAGTACGGCCATGGCAATATTAGGCGTCGGTTTTGTTCAAAAACCTGACGCGGTAGGTCTTTGCTGATGGTTTTCTGTAAATAACCGACGCCTATATCTATTTTTTTTTTCATATCAGTTTGCAGGCCTACTGTGGCTGGTCAGCAGGATGAGAACCTGCAATTCAGTTTTCTGAACTGCAGGTTTACGACATCCATTGATATCAGCCTACAAACAGGCCACAAACCTGCAAAAGTCCCAAGGAAAATTTCACACAAGTAGATACATTCAGACATCAATTCAATTCTCACATTCACACTTATAGAAACATTCAAATACATGTATTAACATTCATAAATATTCATTTACAAAGTATCATTCATTATCGCTATCAACATCCCAATTATATCTTACAGTTGACACTGCTTGTATGGCTTTTGCCCATTCTTCTCTTATTTCATATAATGCTTCCATCGTATATGTAGCATGTATACTTTTTAAGCGTTTACCTATAGTGTGGTCAGTTTTAAACACCTGCAAAGAGAATGATGTATATATATAAGTAATAATATAAAAATAAGATTGATATATTTCATACTAACTAATGAGACTATATATAATACCTCATGTATGGTATCGATGTCCAATGCGGCATGTTTGATAATCATCTGCATAAATCGCATCACATAGTATGTGCATGCCCAGCCATTGTCTTGTGTAGCGCACTATAAATTGAAACATACAAAATAATACAACTAAGCACAATTCACATCAATAATATATACATTGGAGTCGGGAACTTACTTGTACGTTCTTCCAATTTATTGGCTGGTTCTTTTTCCTTGGGACCGTTCCTCTAGCCTTTTTGAATGCGTCTAAACCTCTACATGTTAATATAACACAGTAAATTGCATAAGTAAATAGTAATGTAATAACAGATGTTAATAGATACAAAAATGAAATATTTCTCACCAGAATAATGGCATTCTCATTACGTGTCCAATTTTAGTGTTTAATGTACTTCCCGCGGGATCTAGATAATAAACAGTGAACGTCCCGAGGACAATAACTAGTAACTCCCAATGTCTACCCCTAGAGGTAAAAAGTTAACAATTAATAACTCAAAATGCACAATAAAAATGGAATTTTCTTAAGTCCAAATTATAAATAAAGTAAACTTACTTGACATTGAATGGAGCTATTATTATCGTCTTCTTTTGCTGACCAAAAATTGTAAAAGCATCTATACATTATTGTTGAATACTATCAGGGTCTTTAGCTACCATACTAATCAATGATGGAATCAAAAATCCCACATGATCAAATGCAAATTGTTTGCAATGATCTTCGACTAAGTAGCTGCAAAACATGTATTACGTATGCATTAATATATAAGAAACCAGATCACCGGATCTTACACAAGGTATATATATGGATGTATAAACAAGATCTCACCTTATCCATGTCTCTATCATTGATGTATTCAGCCAAGCATACATAAATAGCTCAATAATATCTTGTATAAATAAAGAGCTATCGTATGATTGACCTGCATAATCTGCATCTAAAGAAACAATTATAGGGCAATGTATATTATGTGTCCGTAGCCAACATGCCATTCCCCTACAAGCAGGACCTAACGGGTATGTTAGGTCAGTTGGAACCCAAGTTGGTAATGCGGGAAGTGGAGGTGGAGGCCTAGGTGCTCTTGGTGTCTTCTTTTTAACCTATATATATAATTTCAGATTAGTTGACATCATATATACACATTAACAGTCTAAATCAATGTAAATTTATCTTACAATTTCAGTAGTGTAGACGACATCAGCTTTGGGCCACAATATGACCCTGCCTTCTGCCTCACCAAGTATATCAATATCTGGGTGGGCATATGGCAACGCAACTTCCCTCCAATCTAGTAATACACATATCAGGCTCACACGAATGTAGCCCTGCGGCATTGGAGTCCCATGAAACGTTGCCCCAGGAAGGGACTGGTAAGCCTGCGCCTCTGCAATAACATAGTCTTGCATTCTTAAGCGGCATGGCTTCAATGCCTACAAATTTACGTAAAGAATGTTATACATATATACATATCATCTTGAAAACATATCATCTTGAAAAGACTAGCTACAATGTCATAAACAATACTTACAGCAGACGTGTTAGGCGATGGGTCTCCAGGATTACTCACAGTCTGTGCATCAGGAGAAGAGTGGGTCGCCATAAGCTGATTGGAAGCCTGAGATGCCTGCCACCGCAACAATTCTTCCTTGACCTTCTCAGCAACTGCATCGTTGACCTTCTTAGCAACTATATCCTCGACTCTCTTATTCTCCTATACATGGATAAAAGAAACATTAGCTTCTTATTATTGAATTTCCTTTTGCAGTAACATTCTAAAAAAAGAATAGGTTACCTCTTCTTGAGAAAGTCCCGCTCTGGGTTTGCACTGGGATGGCCCAAAGAATGCTTTGATGCCCACACTAGCGCATGCACCCCTAACACGTCCAGGATGCTCTGGATTACCCAGAGCAACTGTCAATTCATCCCTTGTGCCCTGAGGGATGAACGTGCCTTGTTTCCTCTGCTCGTGCAACTCCCGCTAATCACCATCAACAGAAATTGGTAAGTTAACACCACAAATAATCAATATTCAAACGATTGCTCTAAGAGTTGTATTTTACCATTTTCGCAGTCGCCTCAGCAGTTACGAGCTTCTTTATTTCACCCTTCTTGTTTTGCCTCCCAGCTATCCAGATATCATGGCAAGGCATGGGTGTGGCAGACTCCTGAGTAGGAGCAGACTCCTGAGTAGACGCAGACTCCGCATGTAGTCTTTAGCGAACGCTTGCATAGCCTTTTGGACCCATAGTGTTGTCATGCACATTCAGTGCACGCCTTGCTTTTTGTGCGTCACTGAGGGCCTAGTTAGTGTGCACATTAATGATTTGGTTAGTAGCACTAAATGTTAATCTTGAATAGGTGAATACAATGTATATTAATTAAATTGGGAGTGACGCCTAATACCTTGAATTCTTCAGATTTTCTTGAAGCAACAAAATTGTCCCAATCTTCTTTATCCAAGAAGTTCCATTGTTCAAGGGCTGACTTCTTCTTCTTATCACCCTCTTTTATGTATTCTCTGTTCATATTTGTCCTATAATTCCTAAGCATCTTTCCAGCGCGTTGCATCACACTTTTACGATGCAACTTCTCATCCAATGCAAACAGATTCTGTAAAATAGAAATGTTATTAACTAGTATCCAAAATAGAATTGCAAATAATAGAATTTGTAATCTACAAAATAGAATTGCAAATAATAATAACTCATGCATAAATCCTTCCATATCAAGTCTTTTTTCCCCTGAGGAACTTTATGCCAATTATCATACTTAACACCACAATGGCTCCGAGTGGTACACCCAAGATAGTTTACAAAATTATTGTGGTTCACTCCAATTGCATTTCCTCCATTATCAACCTCCACAACCAATTTGGATCCACTGCCACTAAGCGCTATTAACTTCTTCAACAGAGTGATGCCCCTTTTCTTGTTAAGTGTTTGGTGCTGCGCATCAAGTTGCTCCAGTGCTTCAGTGGGTACATGTGCATCATCAACCTAAAATTTGACAAAAATAAACACACTAAATTAGCCCAATATAGAAATATAAGATATATGACATAACTAGAAGATAATGAATTTTATAGAAATACATGATATGTTTTTAGAACTTACATTGGTATCCTCGCCATGCTCGTCATGGACAGCATGCTCATCATGGACTTCATGCTCATCATGGACATCATGCTCATCATGGTCAGCCATCTGAAAATGTCATTAAAAAGGCAAACATTTAGCATTTGTATTAACTAGAAAAAGGCAAACATTTAGCATTTGTATTAACTAGAAAAAGGCAAACATTTAGCATTTGTATTAACTAGAAAAAGGCAAACATTTAGCATTTGTATAAACTAGAAAAAGGCAAACATTTAGCATTTGTATAAACATACATGTCTCTAAAATTGTGATCTTTTATCAATTAACAATCCTTCATATGTATAAACATACATGTTTCTTTAAGTCATCAATCAAAGGTTCCAGATAAACATCGATATCATTTCCGGGTTGTTTAGGGCCCGATATCAACAACGACAACATAACATACTTATTTTTCATACACATCCAGGGAGGAAGATTGTATATAACAAGCATGACTGGCCAAGTGCTATGTTGGCTGCTCAATGTCCCGTACGGATTCATCCCATCTGTACAAAGCCCAAGTCTTAGATTCCTATCTTCTTCACCAAATTTTGGGTACAATAGATCAATCTTCTTCCACTGTGGGGAATCAGACGCATGTCGTTGGATCCCATCATTATTTTTCTTAACATCTGCATGCCACCTCAAATTCTTCGCATCTTTTGGATTTGCAAACAAGTGTTGAAACCGTGATATTATAGGTAGATACCACAACACCTTGGCAGGAGAACCATTTTTGGACTCCCCCGAAGTCATCAATTTATACCGTGACGCACCACATTTTGGACAATCTTTCAAATCTACATAGTCCTTTTGAAATAATACACAATCATTCGGGCATGCGTGTATCTTCTTGGCCTCCATTCCCATTGGGCACAACATTTTCTTTACCTGGTATGTTGAGATCGACAGCTCGTTTCCTTCAGGAAGCATTTCTTTCAACAAAGTCAACAATGAAGTGAAGCTTTTGTCACTCCATCTATTGTTAACTTTCAACTTATACAATCTCAACACAGCGCTAAGCTTCGTAAACTTAGCACAACCAGTGTATAACGGTATCTCAGCATCATGCACAATGTTTCTAAAGATAGGAGGTGGATCGGTGTGCTCTACCCTACAACTATCTAGCATCGCATCAACGATGTCTGCTGGAACTGGTTCGTTCACATTTACGTCATCGGAGGAAATTTCTTCTTCCACCCAAGCACTGCTATCGACATCTACTGGTTTCGATTTTGAAATCTCTCCATGCCAGTGCCATTCTTTATAGCCTTGTACAATCCTGTTGCACATGACATGACTTTTGATTTCCTCACCAGTGTTGACTTTCAAGTTGTTACCGCAATGCCTACATGGACAGTAGAACCTATCTTTAGGTTTTTTCCTATGTTCCTCGGCAAATCTAATAAACTGATCAAGACCAGATATAAACTCTGGGGTGCAACGATTACAAATGGACATCCATGATCTATCCATTCTATGATCAGAGAAAACAAGTATATATTAGGAAACAAGTATATATTAGGAAAAGATTAGGGTATACACTTACATCCTACCTAAGTGTATAATGTGATGTCATTCTTATATATAATAAATGTGTACCACCTATCCCATCCTTGAACACCTAATCTCACTAGTAAGTGTATAATGTGTATTGGGTTTTCAAGAAAATTTTGGCAGCATTTCCCCGTTGTTCTCTAAGTACGTATGTACTTAGAGAACAAACGGGGAAATGCTACCAAAATTTTCTCGAAAACCCAATACACATTATACACTTACATCCTAAGTGAGATTAGGTGTTCAAGAACAGTCCCAAACCAGGGACTATCCAAGATTTACTCCTAATGAGTCAATCTTGGACGGGTTTCTAGGCCAACAAACACATTTGATGTCATTCTTATATATAATAAATGTGTACCACCTATCCCATCCTTGAACACCTAATCTCACTAGTAAGTGTATAATGTGTATTGGGTTTTCAAGAAAATTTCGGCAGCATTTCCCCGCTGTTCTCTATGTACATATGTACTTAGAGAACAAACGGGGAAATGCTACCAAAATTTTCTCGAAAACCCAATACACATTATACACTTACATCCTAAGTGAGATTAGGTGTTCAAGAACAGTCCCAAACTGGGGACTATCCAAGCTTTACTCCTAATGAGTCAATCTTGGACGGGTTTCTAGGCCAACAAACACAATAATAGATATGTACATGTTAGGGTTTCATCACGATTAATGTTAGGGTTTCATCACAATTGATGTTAGGGTTTAATCAAATCAAATTAGGATGCTACAATTGACAAGTTTAAATCTTATTTCAACATGCATCAAAATTTACTGAATTAGGCCAAACATTACGATTAGAAGCATAAATATATGACAAATATATGCAAGCAACAAACCATTATATGGAATGAATCCTACATTATACACATACTTTTCCTGAGTAAGATAATGTGCACTTCATGGAATTATTAATATCTGAATATATATAAGTTGTTTCTACCTACTTTGATGGGATTTTATAACATTCGAGTCTTCCATTTAAGGCATTAGATGCATATATTGCAGTCCATTGTGTTGAGATAAGAATCCCATGTGATACACACGATTGAATATCTTTCACCATACTAGGAAAATACTATAGCATGTCCTCTCTAAATCTAGGTTCAACAACAACAACTGACCTCCCAGCAGTGGTGGCAGTGACCGGCGAGCTCCAGGCGGCAGGGCAGGCAGGTGCAGCGGTGGCCGGCGAGCTCCAGGCGGTAGGGCAGGCAGACCAAGGAGCAGCGGCGTCGGCGGAAAGGAGCAGCGGTGTCGGCGGGCGGCGGTAAGGAGGAAGGCGGCGCGGCGGCGAGCTCCAGGCGGAAGGGCAGGCAGACCAAGGAGGAGCGGCGTCGGCGGCAAGGAGCAACCGTGGCTGCGGAGAAGGGGGCGCGGCGGAGAAGGGGGCGCAGAGAAGGGGAAGAAGGCAGCAACAGTGGCGGCGGAGAAGGGGGCGCGGCGGCGGCGCGACGGCGGCACGACGGCGCTGTCGTGGAGGAAGAAGGAGCTTTCGTGGAGGAGAAATCGGCGGCGTGGTCGGGCGACAGTAGAGAAGAAAAGGGAAATCGGGCGACAACAATGAAATAGAAGAAAGGGGAAGAGTCGGGCGATCGCGGGATATTAAGTTACCAAATAGCGTCGGTTGTTTCAAACAACCGACGCCTAAACCTTTTTAGCCTCGGTTGTTTGAACCAACCGACGTCCAATTGGACGATATTTTCACGAAATGGTTTGGCGGGAACCACTTTCAGCGTCGGTTATAAAAGGTTAACCGACGCTGAAAGTGACACTTTTCGCGCAAATTTTCATCGCACATAGGCGCCGGTTTCTATCTACATAACCGACGCTAAAAGTGACACTATTTTTTTGCGTGAAAATTGGATTTCGTGGGTGACTTTAGGCGTCGGTTTGTTATTAACAACCGACGATGTATTCAAAGCGGTACCCGTGTCTGGCTGGTCTTCGAATATAGACGTCGGTTTGCCTAAATAACCGACGTCTAATATTGTAGGCGTCGGTTTTCCTAAAGAACCGATGCCCAGAAAAGCGACACTGAATGTTGTTTCTGTAGTAGTGGCTAATCTAGGATTTTGCTTTTTCTTTTGAAACAATTGATCATCTACTTGAATTCGGTTCTACTCTGTCAATCTCACTTCTAAAAAATCTTCCCATCCCAGGTACCAACAAAGACTAGTGCATGCACTGCTCAAACAATCTCGGTCTCACTGCTAGCTTTGATCCTGAGATAGACAGAACTTTTCATCATCAGAACAGAGAGAACCAAGCAAGGATGGCTCAAGAGGAGGAAATAGCTCGAAGGGTATCTCAAGCCCTTAATGCACAAAGAGAAAGCCTTATGCAAGAAGCCAGAGCTGTAGTTGAAATAGAGATCCGAGCAGCTCAAGTAGTAGTGACACACTTGAGTCGTGCGTTAAATGCAAGTGCACATATCGAAGTATTATAGGCCTTGTGAGGCCCGAGTCGAACTCAGGGAAATGTAAATTCTAGTAGACTACTGCTAACTGGTCACGATCAGCTATACCGATTGGAAAAAATGATTGTTGGTTTTGAAACAAAATAAAAAATAAAATAAAGAGAAAACAAAAATGAGCGATGATTAAATGTTATGTTTAATCAAATGAAATGGGAATCCTTAGGGTTACAGTTTCACCGCAAGGTCTCATTGATTGAAATTCTACACAACTAGCGTAATTCATGCCTTATCCCTGACTATGGCCTATAGTCAGAATTGCTTTCTTCCACAATACAGTTCACTACCTAGTTCTAGGCCAGTTCCACGTCAGTGGTAACTTATACCCTAAATCTAAGTGCTTTAATTAATTCTTTGGGTATCCACCATTAACC
Organism: Alisma plantago-aquatica; assembly: GCA_963693085.1. Lineage (NCBI taxonomy): Eukaryota > Viridiplantae > Streptophyta > Magnoliopsida > Alismatales > Alismataceae > Alisma > Alisma plantago-aquatica. The sequence continues at coordinate 614,826,256 of OY856415.1, forward strand.
GTACATTACCTTGTCTAATGAATTTATTAGTTAATGTGTTAATCATGCCTTTTCAACCACTAATCCTCTGTCAAGAGCAATTAACAATATTAGAAATTAACTATGGTGATCAAGAATAGTAAATTGCGATATAAACACAATAACATATCTGGGAGATTGAGACAAATTATTATAATCAATGTAAAATTGTCATACAATGATTCCCCGGGCTACTCCCGATCCTAAGGATAATGGGAATTAGCCCCACATGTTCATCTCAATGATACACATGGAGAAGAAAGAGGAAAACATGGGGAAACGAATGATAATATGATGTAACCCCTGAAATGGAGAAGATCCGGATGATCATCGATGGTAGAATCATCCGTATGCGGCTCTGGAATCATCTGGGGTGTAGCTCTGGGCTCTATTCTTCGCTCTCCTTCCTCCAGGACTTGTGCGGCTGAGTGAAACATGATCCTCTACTTTGGGCTACCTTTTCTCAGGTATAGGTATCACTTACAGCCGCCAAAAGATCATAGCCGCTCGATCGTGACAATTCTGGGTGCAATCCTGATCTGACAACATCGATACCATCGACGAGGTGTTGATAGTATCGACACCTTAGGATGTGGTTCCGTCGCTAAAAACTGGGATCAACCGGGATGCTTTTCCTCTGCCTTGGTTATTGTTGCCTCGTCGATAGTATTGACGGACTTGTCAATGGTATCGACAAGTTCTTGAATATAAAGTACCTAAAATAGAGAGAAAAACACAAGTCAATCCATGGAGTTTAGTAATTCATTCAAAATAGGATAAAATAAGATAAATTTGATGCATACAATGCTTATAGGATAAAGTAGTTGAATCATGCCATTATAGTCACAAAATGACAAATAACGACACAAAACAAATATGAAACCAGCCTATAAATGCGACTCAAAAACCATGCATCAAACTCCCCTAAGCTTGAGTCTTGCTCATCCTCGAGCACACACTATAAAATCTGATTGAGAGGGTCAACTAAAGAACATAATCACATAATTGATATCTCAGTATGATTCCCACCTACAAAACACATACCGTCCCTTACCAACCACGGAACGATAACTACCCTTTAGGCGACAATAATCATTAATGAAAGATGTCCATCCTAAGATCACGAACACTATCAAGTAAAGCAGTTAATATAATAAAATCCTCAGGTTCAGGCTTGGTGCATCTTGTGATCTCCTATCTACGTTGCTCATTTTCTCTAACTTCCATCTAAATGGAAGAAGCTCTCCTGATGTACATGAATGAGGAGAAAATCATAGGTGGCCTACCACTTAGAGAAATAGGTGGATGGAATAGGTGGCTGTAGAAGAAATGGAGGCACAATACAGTCGATCATGCGAAAAACAATAATGACCTATCATGATGTGAATGCATATGCAAATGTCTGAATGCTACATTTTTGGTGGAATGGTGCATACACTATCATTCCATCTCAAGGTGAGGTGGAATATCTAAGAAAACTACACCATGTGCTTGTTCTTCCTAATATGCGGGTGAGAACATGTTCCTTTCTCCCTCTTATTCATACCCACTTCTCGATCTTGTTTTTTTTTCTCTTTTTTTATTTCATTTTTTTCAAACCCTCATTTTCATAAATGGCAAGGGATTATTTGTTGGGCTTCCTTCTTTTTACATAACTTGTACATTTGATGCATTCTATTCATAGGGTATGGAACAAGTTCACCACCTATAATGTTTCAGAAGAAAATAAGACACATGATGTGCTATATGCTCAAAAGCTGAGAATGCAACTACATAATGACAATTATGCAACTACTATGACATGCACCTAAGGATAATGTGCATGTATAACTACTCTCGATTTTTTTTACAATTTGTTTTCATGCAAAACTATGTAACAATAGCTATGATGCACTACCTATCTACATGGAATGCAATCAAAAGTGAAAGACAGTAATGTGCTCCCAATTCTTATGGTGGAGTATGAATGAAATTGTGGTGGATCAGATCACAAGACTAATTGACAGAACCTTCAAAAATAATTATATGTCCCTTCTTACTGATTTACGTACCCATTCATCAAGGGATTTCTCTCTCTCACTTCAAAGTAAAGTCACATTAACGTTTGGTCAGTTTAGACTCAACATCCATATCAAACCTATAAACATGAACCATAAGGATATTCAATCATGTTCATATGTTTTAAAGTTGACCTACCGAATGAGTTTCACAAGTGATGTCCTCAAGTTCTCGCAAGACAAGCTTACAATTTCTTAAAGATTTTTCATTAAAAATCATTCTCTCACAAACCCCCAAGTGAAAACATCGAAATGACATGCAATTACATTAGACTCCACTGATTACACTAGATAGATAGTGGATCCTAGAAAATAGTGAATCTAGCAATTAAGAAAACTAAGATAAAGAAGGATGAAAATTGCAAAGATAAACAAAAGATGAAATAAATTAAAGAAAAACTAGATAGATGTTGTTCCAGCACCCCCCTAAGCTTGAACTCGAGTATGGCCTCATAGTCAAAATCCAGACTTAAGAGATAGAACAGTGATACCCCTCTACTGCTCTGGTGGTGGGTGTGGCAGGTACGGGCTGGGGTCCCAAGTAGGATGCTGCCCTTAGAATTTGATGGTAAAAATTTGTCCTCCTTTTATAACTGCGGCCCACGCTACTGTCGATCCATCGATACCATCGACAGAGTGTCGATGGTTTTGACATTACTGAGACAAAATTTTCTAAAAATATCCAGACATCTCGTGACCATCGACGATGTGGTCGATGCTATCGACCTGCTCTAGTCCTGATCCTCTTTTGCTCAGTTCCATTGTCGATATCGCTGCGCAGCCTTCCTCCACTGTGCCCATCACCTCCTCATCATCCATGGCTGATGCACCACCCACACCTGCTACCTGCCCAAATAGTCTTCAAGACTGATTGGAACTAATCGATCTGCATGACCGGTTGGACAGCATGACCAATTGTCAAGAGACTACGAGGAAAGATCGATCAGTGAAGACCGGTTGGCATGCAAGGGCCACATGAATGCAAGACCAGTTGGAATATATATCGTGGAGACCACACGAGGTAGCAATCAAGATTGATAGGATACCCAAACCGTTTGAATCGCTGGAGTAGCAGACCGTTAGGGTGCGAGACCGATCAGAGGTCGAAGATGTTTGGACGTTGAAGCAAAGACTGTTTGAAGCCACGTCGATCCACGAGACCAAGAGCTTGTGAATGATCGTCGAAGACCGTTTGGACCTTGGATCGCTAGAGCAGTAAGAGAATGGTCTTGCAAGATTGTTTGGATAGAGATCCAAATGGGTAGGCGCAGACTGTTAGAGCAAGAGAAGCCAGGATCGGTTGGAGGATACTAATCAAAACCGTTTGGATGAGAATGCCCAAACCATTAAAGAAAGATCAGTTGGAGGCATTTAACTCCAAACTATTTAAACTCAAAACTATTTAAAGAGTTCACAACAAAAACGTGAAGACCCGACCCAAACCTATAAATAGGACCAGTAGGGTCCTCGTTTGGACATCAGACCTAGGACGCCGACAGGCTGGTTGAACGTAGGTTCGATCCCGATCATCCATGCCATTTCGACTTCACTTGCTGCTCCTACTATGAGCAAGGAGGTTAAGATGAGAAAGAAGGTGGAGAACAAGATCTACCCGGTCTACCTTGGTGGTTCTTCCTCTTTGTCCAGATCTGTTCTGACACGACGTAGAAGACCACATCATCTTCATCGAGTTGTGACTACCTTCTGCATCATGCTCATGGTGGAACCTTCCATCTCTCTTGTTCTTCTTGTTTCTCGCATCATGAGTGAGTAGTTCATTTTCGCTGGGGTGCAAGGACTAGCCCCGCTGCCCTTGCAAGCATGTTCTCTTATTAAACATTCCATGGCAATGTAGATAACTTTTCATTTCATTGTTGATCGTTAATGTTTGTGGACGGATTACCTGCTTGCTTTTATCTTGTTCCTCCCTATGTTGCGAGAACTTATATATGTAGGGTAGAATGTCGATTAATGAGGTTGACTCCCAAACTAGAAATAGAATGGGATTCCTTGACGTTGTAAGTGTATGATCCGTGAGGGGATGAGCCATCTATCCTACGGTGATCCTTCTGTGGCCTAAACATCCCTCAGGGAGGGCCACAACTTCAGTTGGATATCTGTATCGTCGTCATTAATCGTCGATGTTTGCTTGTAGATTGATCACTTGCTTGCTTGTCGATTAGCACGGTTGACTCCCTGACTAGAAATAGAAAGGGATTCCTTGAGGTCGTAAGTGTATGATCCATGAGGGGACGAGCCATCTAGCCCATGGTGATACTTCTGTGTGCCTAAACATCCTTCAGGGAGGGCCACAACTTCATTTGGAAATATGTATCTTCAAAACCGTAAGTGCATGATCTGGATGGCGATGAGACTTCTGATGCCTAAGGTGATGCTTACACAAACCTAAACATCCCTCAGGGAGGGTTCATTAAAATTCTATTTGGATAGTTAGATCTTGCCTGGATGTTTCTAGATTGGATATGTTTGCATGTGCAGTGGTGGTGAAACCCAGTACCATCCCAAAAATTCCATATCATTAATCTAGATCAACTTTAATTCCGCTCTTTACTTTCCTACACTTAGTTTAATTAAACTCAACTCAATCTTTGTTCTAAATATTAGCCTTACTTGAACTGTACTAGACTAGCATCGATTCTTAAAAACATTATCCCTTGGGATTCAATCCTTAACTATACTGCGATAAGAGCCGTTCGCTTGCGGGTGGTATTATTGCACAAGGTTTTGGTAAAAAACTTAGGGATTTCAACCCTGAGTGAATTTGTCAGTGCGATAATAAACCACATCGAATTCTGGCACCGTTGCTGGGGACAACAGAGTCAGTTAGTCAAATCTAGTTCTTTTAAGGCTAATCTAGGATTTTTCTTTTTCTTTTGAAACAATTGATCATCTACTTGAATTTGGTTCTACTCTATCAATCTCACTTCTGAAAAATATTTCCATCCCAGGTACCAACAAAGACTAGTGCATGCACTGCTCAAACAGTCCCGGTCTCACTGCTAGCTTTGATCCTGAGATAGACAGAACTTTTCGTCGTCAGAATAGAGAGAACCAAGTAAGGATGGCTCAATAGGAGTAAATAGCCCAAAGGGTAGCTCAAGCCCTTAATACGCAAAGAGAAAGGCTTATGCAAGAAGCCAAAGCTGCAGTTGATACAGAGATCCGAGCAGCTCAAGCAGCAACACAAGTAGCAGAACTATAGAAGGACCTCAGAGAGTTTTCCATTCCTAAGGCTGCTGACATTCATCACCCAGTACAACCTCCTCCTATCAGTGCTCCCAACTTTGAGATTAGGGCACATTGGATCACCTTGCTTCAAAATAGCCCATTCTATGGTAAATAAGGAAAAGATAGTCAGGAACATCTTCTGAGGTTTATCGATCTATGTGCCATGACAAAGCAAATGGAGTGTCTGACAATGCCATTCGACTCCGTCTCTTCACGTATTCTCTTGATGATAGAGCTATAAGTTGGTATAACTCCTTACAATGCAACCCCATCACTACTTGAGAACAACTTCAAAATATTTGTTCTGAAAAAATTATACCCTCCCTCTCTCACCTATGAAATCAGGGGTTGAATAACGATGTTCACTCAAGTCCCTAGAGAATCCCTTACTGAAGCATGGGAAAGATACAAAGAGCTTCTGTGTAAGTGTCCACACAATGGTATTCCTAAGAATCAACTCATTAGGATATTCTATAGGGGTGTGGATGATGACATCAAGAGGTTCTTAGACTCCTCATTTGGAGGAAACTTCATGCGTCAAAGTTATGACAGTGCATGGAAGGTTGTCACCCTTGGAGCTGAAAATCAAGCAAATTGGGGTTGATTTGTAGGAAAAGGAGTGTTGAAAGTAGCTATGGCTAAAGCCATTCCTGAGTACAAGTCTATCGCTAAAACCCTCAAACTCTTAGTTGCCAAGCAAGACCATATTGAATCGTCTCTTGCTGCCTATGAAAGAAGACACTCACTCCCACAACAACAAGAACAAATCAAGTCAGCTACACTGCTCTGTGAAGCATGTAAAGGCACTGATCATTCTATGCTAGCCTGCAATTTTCTCTATGATGTTGTTCTAAGAAACGTTTATGGCCAAGGAGATAATGGTCAAATAGAAAATCTTAATGCCGTTAACACCATCCCTAGTCAAGGATATTACAATCTGAATCAGAATAGGAACCATCCTGGTTTTCAATATGGAAATCCTTCAGGAGCGGAAAACTCACGGCAACTTGGTTCAAATAATCAGCAAAGAGGACCACCAAGATTCCAATATAACCAACAACATAATTTTGGGAATCAAGGGAACTTTAGGGGTAACTTTCCGAACAGGAATTTCAACAATTAACAGAATAATTCTCAGTTCCAAAATCCAAACCAAGTCCCTTATCAACAACAAGGACAACAAGCCAGCCCCGTCTCTTCTGATGAAAAGCTAACCACCATTGAAAAGATGCTACAGTCACAACAGACTATGATAGCTAACCAGCAAGCCCATCAGAAGGCTATTGAATCGCAACTAGCTCAACTTGTAGCTAGTATGAAACCACCTGTTGGAGCCTTTGCTGGCCAACCAGAAAACAATCCTAAGCACCTTGAGCAACTAAAAGCTGTCACAACCAGGTATGGAAAAGATTATTCCGATCCTCCTGTCAAGACACCTATGTTTATTACATACGAGGATGACTCGGTGATTGTACAAGACTCTACCACACCTGAGTCTCAACCAAAAGAAACCACAATTGCTGATAAGACAGACAAGCAAGGTTTTGAGAAACCAACTGATACAGAACCAGAAACACCTGAGCCAGATGTGCCAATATACAAGCCTCGTATACCTTTCCCAGCTCGTTTGAGGCATACCAAGCTTGACACTCGATTCAACAAGTTCAAAGAAGCTATGAAGAAAGTTCATGTTGATATACCCTTTCTTGATGCGCTGGCTGAAATACCAGCCTGGACGAAGTACTTGAAGTCCCTCCTTACAAGGAAGTATATAACCGAAGAATATGAGACAGTTAAGTTAGCAACCACCACATCTGATATCATCAAAAGCAAAATGCCCAAGAAGCAGAAAGATATGGGATCCTTTGGGATTTCATGCCATATCGGTGACTCTTCATGTAAGAAAGGATTGGCCGATCTTGGTGCTAGCATCTCTATCATGCCACTTAGCCTTTGTAGTAGGCTAGGGTTTGATGTACTGCTCCTGACTAACATGACCATACAACTTGCAGATAACGCCATGACTCTTCCCTTGGGAATCATTGAAGATGTACTTGTCAAGGTAGGCAAGGATTCCTATGTTCCATGTGACTTTGTCATTATGGACATAAAAGAAGACGCCATATACCCTCTCATATTTTTCCGTCCATTCCTTGCCACTGCAAGAGCTTTGATTGATGTTGAAGCGGGAACCTTGCTACTCAGACTAGGCCAAGAAACTCTCGAGTTTCAAAGTCTTTGAAAGTATGCGAAGACCAAGCATGCAAGAATAAGTCTACTTGATTGAGTGCATAGAGCAGATGCCACTCCTCACGCAAGAGGATTATGAACAAGAAGATCCTTTAGGAATGACCCTTACTAATCCGAATGAAGAAAGTTCAGTTGACAAATAAGTGAAAAGTTGTATTCCCCACCTCGAAACTACTGAAGAAGATCCTGAAGACAAAATTGAGGAACTCAAAGTTGTGGATGTTACTGAAGAATCGAGTGAGAAACCAGAAGCCCCTAAAATGAAACCCCTACCCGAGGGATTGAAGTACGTGTTTTTGGATGATCTCAAGGTCTACCTAGTCATTATAAATTCCGACCTAACAACCGAACAAGAAGATAAACTCCTGACGAAATTAAAAGAAAGAAGAAAAGCCATAGGCTACAAGATGAGTGATCTCACCAGGGTCAGTCAAGCATTGTGCATGCACAAAATCCCCATGATGGAAGATCACAAGCTGACTTTCAAACATCAAAGGAAGCTTAATCCAAATATGAAAGAAGTAGTCTGCCGTGAAGTCATTATATTACTCACAATAGGAATCATTTATCCAATATCTGACTTGCCATGGGTAAGTCCCGTGCATGTTGTCCCAAAGAAGGGTGGAACGAATGTGATATGGAATGAAGACAATAAACTCATCCCCACTCGAACAATCACTGGGTGGAGGATGTGTATTGATTATAGGAAGTTGAATTAGGCAACCTGAAAGGATCATTTCCCGATGCCTTTTCTTGATCAAGTCTTAGAAAGGTTGGCCCACCAAGAATATTTCTATTATCTCGATGGTTACTCTAGATTCTATTAGATACCTATACATCCAGATGACCAAGAGAAAATAATTTTACTTGCCCATTTGGAACATATGCCTTTAGAAGGATGTCGTTCGGTCTCTACAATGCGCCTGCAACTTTCCAATGTTGCATGGCGGCTATATTCACTGGTCTCACTAAAACTATCATGGACGTTTTTATGCATGATTTTTATATATATGGAGATTCATATGACTCGTGCCTGAAGTACCTCTCCCTTGTCCTTAAATGCTGTGAAGAAGAACATCTCGTGTTGAACTGGGAGAAGTGTCACTTTATGGTAAGGGAAGGAATTGTCCTTGGCCATAGAGTCAGCAGTAGAGGGATCGAAGTAGACAGAGTGAAAATCGAAGTGATTTCCAAACTTGTTGTCCTGACAATTGTTAGAGAATTTCACGCTTTCCTTGGTCACGTAGATTTATATAGACGTTTCAGAAAGCATTTCTCCAAGATAACCAAGCCGATGACAAACTTATTACTAAAGGATGCTGAATTCCATTTTGACGAAGACTGTGTGAAGAGTTTCAACAATCTAAAACATGCTCTTACAACAATACCCATCATTAGAGCTCCCAATTCAGATCACCCATTTGAAATTATGTGTGATGCCAGTGATTATGGTATGGGCACTGTCTTAGGACAATGTATAGAAAAGAAACATTATGTGATCTACTATGCATCGAAAACCCTCGACGAAGCTTAGAGGAACTATGCAACTACCGAAAAGGAATTCCTTGCAGTCCTGTATGCCTTTGACAAGTTCAGATCCTACCTCATTGGTTCTAAAGTTGTTGTCTACACGGATCATGCCGCTATCCGTTACCTCCTAGCAAAGAAAGATGCTAAACCCAGGTTAATAAGATGGATTCTCCTCTTGTAAGAATTTGATTTGGAGATAAGAGATAAGAAAGGTACAAAGAATGTTGTGGCAGACCATCTAAGTCGTATTCACACTCTGGCCACCGAGAAGTTCCCAATTAACGATTCTCTTCCAGATGACCAACTAATGAAGGTTTCAGAAGCTACCCCTTGGTACTTGGAATTTGTGAAATATCTCACTGCAGGTGTCATCCACCCTGAATGCACCGGAAATGCACTGAAGAAATTCATGCACGATTTAAAGCAGTATCACTGGGATGAGCCGTACCTCTTTAAGATTTTTGCCGATGGTCTCTACAGACGTTGCATCGTTGAGGAGGAAGCCCAACTCATTTTAGAGCAATGTCACGCATGCCCAGTTAGAGGCCATATGAGTTCTAAGAAAACTGCTTTGAAGGTTTTGCAATGTGGTTTCTTTTGGCCAACCATATCTAAAGATTCCTACAACTTTGTTCTATCATGTGACAAATGCCAAAAAATGGGTAACATAACAAAAAGAGATGAGATGCCACTCAAGTTATGGCAAGAAATCGAGGTTTTTGATGTTTGGGGTGTGGACTACATGGGTCCATTCCCATGTTCACATGGATTTTCCTACATCCTAGTCGCGGTTGATTATGTCTCAAAATGGGAAGAGGCCATACCGACCATCACTAGCGATTCCAAACCTGTCATAAAAATGTTCAAGGATATTATTTTTCCCCGTTTCAGAGCCCCACGAACCGTGATATCTGAAGGAGGCTCTCATTTTCTAGAAAGAAGTTTTGAAGCCTTGCTGAGGAATATGGTGTTACACATAAGATAGCCTCACCCTACCATACCCAGAAAAGTGGGAAGGTAGAGGTCTCTAACCGTCAACTCAAGGCTATCTTGGAAAAGACAGTAGGTAGCAACTGAAAAGATTGGTCAGTGAAAATCAATGACGCCTTGTGGGCCTACTGTACCACTTTTAAGTCTCTTCTCGGAACTACACCATTTTGTTTAATCTACAGAAAGTCATGTCACCTTCCTATAGAACTCAAACACAAAGCATGGTGGACAATCAAACAACTAAATTTTGACATGAAGAAAGCAGGAGAAGCCAGGATTTTGCAACTTCAAGAGATGGAATAACTTCGGATGACAGCTTATGAGAATGAACGAATCTACAAAGAATGCACCAAACATTGGCATGATGGTCATCTCAAAAGAATGGAAATTCAAGTCGGAGACCAAGTTCTACTATTCAACTCAAGACTGAAGCTATTCCCAGGAAAACTCTACTCTCACATGTCTGGACCTTACATTGTCAAGAGCATCTACCTACATGGTACTTTCATTTTATGGAGTGAATAGTCAGGAGAATTTGTTGCTAATGGCCAACACTTGAAGAGATATTTCACCTCAGTCGACATAGGAACCGAAGAAATGATGTATCTTACCAATCCAACATATCCTCTAGAAAATTGAAGGACTCACGTCGAGCCATCGATGTAAAACAAAGGCGCTTTTCGGGAGGCAACTCGATCAATAACTTTGCTTCTAATTTTAGTTTTGATTTAGAAAATTTCCTTAATTTTGTTTTTACTTTTTAATATTTTTTTGCACTAAATAAAAATTGCATCATGAGATGCTATCTTATGTTTTGACTAGTCTTCATTTTTTGACATTTTCATATGGAGGATACACACTCATTGGAACGAAACCTCATATGATGGTCCAACCAACATGATTTTTCCCCTCCATCTCAGATTTAGAGTTTGCTCGGGACGAGAAAATTTCTATGTTCGGGGTGGAGGGTGGGTGGTACGTACTTCACTTCCCACCTACACCCATCTTTTTCATACTTAAGATTTCACTGTCACATTTTTTATCAAAATTTTCAAAAAATTTAAAGTTTTCAGCGAAATTGAACAAATACTAGATGAAGTTTTGATGCTTTTCCTTTCTCTTTATTCGAAGCAAATCCTCACAAGGACCACTTTTTGAAACTAGCCTTTTGACTAAAATCATCGTGTGAAGCTTATGAATCCTAACATCATGATCCTTCTGTAAAAATGGCAAGTGTCGAACTGATAGAGATCAAACACAGCATGCTTCCTAACTGATAAGTGGAACAATAACATGGAATCTCCATTGAATCCTCATCAAGTCTTTATTTGAGCAGAGTATGATAATGAGAACCACCCAGTGAACTGAATTGTAAATCAAGTTGCATTTTGATCTGAACTCTCTTCTACACTTCTTCTATCATCTTTGTACCCCTCTGTCCATTAAAAAGAAACAAAAATAGCCAAAATAAAGCCAAACCCTAAGTTTGGGGTGGCACACCACCTCCCTCTATATCTGCTTCTTCCATACCCCTCGCTAATAAAAGGGGCATACCACCAAGAAAAGATGCCTATGTGCACACAAAAAGAAAATGCAATCTCCAGTCCAATAGAGGAGAGATTCACACAAAAAATGCAATCAATGAAATTGCAATTGTAAAATAAAAATCTCAAGTCGAATAGAGGAGAGATTTATTTCTTCCTTCCATACCACCATTCACTCCCTTTTCCACCTAAAGGCATAATGAATGCCTCCACCATCCTGGAATACACCAGTGTCAGATCAGATGCACACTTGTTGTTCTGTAGGTATCTCTAGACTCTTACGAAACTCTTAAAACTACTTGTTTTTGGAAAAAGTAAGGAGGAAGTGACGTTGGAAAACAAACTCAGGAACGAAGATATTGTAAGATGTGTTCAGTGGTCTCAGGAAGTTGAGATGCTTAGTCATACTATGCAGAAAGGAAACAAATCGTAATGTGAAGATGACGCAGTCACATAGATTGAATTCATTAATATGGTGACTATTTCAAATTTTGTGTTACTCGAGGATGAGCAACATTTAAGTTCGGGGTTCTGATGAATCCAAATTCATCATGATTTTCAGTCACCATTTTGGGCCCAATTCGACTCAATACATTCGATTTCATCTCCTTAAATATTACAAAGTGCAATTTTTTTTGGTTGATCAGATTATCAAGTTATTAACTAGTTTTATATGAATTTTATGTAGATCATGCAGGTCAAGGTGAGGTTCAACCATTAATTGGAACTCACCTTCACTCAAGATCCTCTCAGCCATGGTCTTGACCAAATGGTCTTGGCCAACCGATCTTGATCCAATCGGTTTCACCTCATTCGATCTTGGGCTTTCCCCTCACCACACGATCCCAAATCAGCACCCCTCATTCACCTCCCCACATGGTCCCCCTCCTATCATTCTTCCCTTATAGTTTTCCCCTTTCATACAGTCTCAAAACTGTGCGAAGCCTCATGGTCTCAAGACTGTGTAACAGATCTTTCTCAAGACCATATGGCAACTGTCGAACAAGGACCGGTTGCCATCGCCACCAACGCACCAGAGCCCTGCTTCCTCTGCCTCTATCTTCTTCTTCCTTCCGCCACCTCTGCAAACCTTAGACATCCGTCGAATCTACTTCCCATGCCTCCGTACTCCACCAGATCGTGAGCATGCCGCCGCTACCTACTCAACTACAGCAGTGATCACCATTGTGCTACCTTCCTCCACTAAGCCCAATGCCTCCTCGTCATCCATGGCCGACGCACCACCCACACCTACTACCTACCCAAATGGTCTTCAAGACCGATTGGAACTCATCATCCACAGGACCGGTTGGACAACAAGACTGATTGGCCAGAGACTACAAGGTAAGATCAATCAGTGAAGACCGGTTGGTGCGCAAGGGCTGCCTGAACACAAGATTGGTTGGAATAGAGATCGTGGAGACCACACAAGGCATCAATCAAGACCGTTAGGATACCCAGACCATTTAGATCTCTGGTGTAGTAGACCATTAGGGCACGAGACCGATCAGAGGTCGAAAACCATTTAGATGCTAAAGCGAAGACCGTTTGAAGCCACATCGATCCGCGAGACCGAGAGCTTGTGAACGATCACCGAAGACCATTTAGACCTTGGACCGCTAGAGCAGTGAGAGAACTGTCTTGCAAGATTGTTTGGATAGAGATCCAAACCGGTAGGCGCATACCGTTAGAGCAAGAGAAGCCAAGACCGGTTGGAGGATACTAATCAAAACCGTTTGGATGAGAATGCCCAAACTGTTAAAGCAAGATCAGTCAGAGGCATTTAACTCCAAACCGAATAAAATCAAAACCATGTAAAGAGTACACAACAAAAATATGAAGACCCAACCCAAGCCTATAAATAGGACCAGTAGGGTCCTCGTTTGGGCATCAGACCCAAGACGCCGACAGGCTGCCTGAACGTAGGTTCGATCCTGATCATCCACACCATTGCCACTTCACTTGCTACTCCTACTACGAGCAAGGAGGTTAAGATGAAAAAGAAGGTGGAGAAGAAGATCTGCCCGGTCTGCCTTGTTGGTTATTCCTCCTTATCTAGATCTGCTCCGACACGATGTAGAAGACCGCATCATCTTCACCGAGCTGCGACTACCTTCTGCATCATGCTCATGGTGGAACCTTCCCTCTCTCTTGTTCTTCTTGTTTCTCGCATCATGAGCGAGTAGTTCCTTTTCGCTGGGGTGTGGGGACTAGCCCCGCTGCCCATGCAAGCATGTTCTCGTGTTAAACATCCCATGGCAATGTATATAACTTTTCATTTCATTGTTGATCGTTAATGTTTGTGGACTGATTACCTGCTTGCTTTTATCTTGTTCTTCCATATGTTGCGAGAACTTCTATATGTAGGGTAGAATGTCGATTAACGAGGTTGACTCCAAAAATAGAAATAGAATGGGATTCCTTGAGGTCGTAAGTGTATGATCTGTGAGGGGACGAGACATCTAGCCTACGATGATGCTTCTGTGGCCTAAACATCCCTTAGGGAGGGCCAAAACTTCAGTTGGATATTTGTATCGTTGTCGTTAATTGTCGATGTTTTCTTGTATATTAATCACTTACTTGCTTTTTTATTAGCACGGTTGACTCCCTGACTAGAAATAGATAGGAATTCCTTGAGGTCGTAAGTGTATGATCCGTGAGGGGACCAGCCATCTAGCCCACAATGACACGTCTGTGTGCCTAAAAATCCCTCAGGGAGGGACACAAATTCAGCTAGAAATTTATATCTTCGAAACTGTAAGTGCATGATCCAGATGGCGACGAGGCATCTGATGCCTGAGGTGATGCTTACGCGAACCTAAACATCCCTTAGGGAGGGTTCACAATAGTTCTATTTGGATAGTTAGATCTTGCATGGATGTTTTGAGATTGGATGTGTTTTGCAAGTGTAGTGGTGGTGAAACCCGATACCATCCTAACGATTCCATATCATTAATTTAGATCAACTTTAATTACTCTCTTTACTTTCCTACACTTAGTTTAATTAAACTCAACTCAATCTTTGTTCTAAATATTAGCCTTTATTCAACTGGACTAGACTAGCAAAGATTCTTAAAAACATTGTCCCTTGGGATTCGATCCTTAACTATATTGCGATAAGACCCGTCCGCTTGTGGGTGGTATTATTGCATGAGGTTTTGGTAAAAAAACTCAGGGATTTCAACCCTGAGTGAATTTGTCATTGCGATAATAAACCACATCAATATGATCAATATTTCTTCAAAAACTTAGGGTTGCCGAAGTAGCAATAGCTATGAGACAAGTTGAACAAGAGTGAGATGGGGTTGATTAAATGACTTTATGGGATCATGATATGTCTTCTAAGTAGGTTGTATAAATCCTAGTAAGGTGAAGATAGTGTTGTTGTTTCACCCCTAACAAGGTTGACTAGGAATGATGTTTCCTTGTATGGCATGATAGGTGCCAACGTCAGCATTTCTTTTGATGTTGAAAAAGAACTGACAAGTGTTCCAGTGTTAGTGTATCTAGAAGAAAAAAATAGGGGATGGATACATCATTTTTTTTATGCTTCAAGGAATGGTATGAGACACATGGCATGATTGGTAAAAAGATAGCAAGTATGAATTTTGAGTAATGTGTTGATACAATAGATATAATTTCAGGATGATCGCTATAATTTAAAGTTGAAAGTTACTGTTAGATATGTACAGGTGGCACAACAAGTTTCTATGTTCCATATTTGCAAATGTCTTCTTATGTGGGAGTTTTTGTGTTGACCCAAGATGAGATATGTATGAATGATGTGACATCACCATGATATGAAAGTAACCATGTGAAGGTAATAGGATGAGGTGCAAATAAAGGTACCCATCTTTGTTTACCTTGGATTTCAGGGGTGAAATCCCTATTAGGGGTTTGTAGTTGTAAGGCCCCTAAACTTGCTTAATGAGTTGAATAATCATAATTATCATAATTGAATTCTTATAACCCTAATATAACTTTGTGATATGCTTTGAAATCATAAGACAAGATTAAGTTTCAAATTTGGTCCAAGTTGGACAATGTTTGAGCAAGTTATGCAATTTTATGCACATTTTGGACTTTTCTGCAATTTACCCAATTGAGAGGTTTTCTTTGAAATTTATTACTTGCATTATGTTTCTTGGATATTCTCTCATAATTCTTAAGCTTTTTGAGACATGGGGAGCCTATTTAATCCTTGGTTTGAAGGTGATTTCTCCAAGGGTATTTTAGGGTTTACCCCTTCATGGATGAGCTACCTTTAGTAGCTATCAACTAATGAATTATTTGATTGTCTTGGAAATTCAAAAGAGGAGAGCTAAGAAGGTCTATATGTATGGTGGGGGATCTTCTTATATGTGTGCTTGTATATTCTTAATAGTTTAAGGCAATAGACACATGGGGAAGCTACTTTTACACCTCATACTTGCTCCCATCCTTATCCATGGGCTATATTTACCTCTTCCTTGCCCAAGTACGAAAATTTTCTTGCTTTCTCTTTTCTCTAACATGGATCAATGACTCCACTCCATTTTTCTGTGGAACCAAGTGCTCTAAGGTAGAATACAATCTCTTTTTGGAGAAGAAGGTCTCCTAGAGCTCCATTTAGCCCTACCTAGGGTTTCTAAGGTCATCTTCTAGGAATTTTGACCAAGGAAAGTTGTTTTATTCCTTCCTTCTCCATTTCTCTTTCTTTTCTCCTTCCTTATACCTTTCTCCAGGTCAGAACCTTGTTGTTCAATGGTAGAAATTGCTCTAAATCGCTAAAACCCTACCTTTCTTGCTCCTTATGCTTAGGGTTTGCTAATTTGATGAAGAAAGGTGCTAGATGGACGAATTTACAACTTATGATTGGATTTCCTACCCTACCTGCCCGAGTTTTCTTCTGTTTGGGATTTCATCTTCTCATTAGAGACAAGTTTTATAACTTGCTCCACGTTTATTGATTACCATAAGCTTGCTAGCTCACGTTCTTGTTTGAAAACGATGATCCATGAACTAAAAAGCTATGCTTGACTTGGATTTTGATTTTTATAATGGTCCCTATTCTTATTTCAGTTATAGATGAACCTGTGATCATGTGTTCTTTATTCCTAATGTATAATATAACTTGTATCAGGTTGTTTTGACAGCCTATGGTGCTAAGCACCTATCAGCCAATGGTCAATTTTAAGGTTTTAAGCTGATTTCTTTTATAAACCCATGACCCAATGATGGTACCATTGCAAGAACCCTATTGTGTTGTCTTTATGACAACTGATGGTCGGTATTAAAGGTTTCATATGATGGTGACAACCTATGATCACCCCTTAGGTCAGGTTTTGGATCAATTAGAAGTTTAATGATCAACCATTAAGTACCTTACTAATGTTGTTAATCAATGATGACATTAGCTTAATGTTTGATGTTGATTAATGAATATAGTGTTGATCTAACAACCTATGGTGACTTAATGGTCACTAATGATGGTCAATCATATCTCCAAAACCTAAGGTGAGTTAATCTTGTAGTTGTAGCATCAATTAATCCTTAAACCAAGGGTTTCTTGGGTCATTTGATGCAATGGTCGGACCTATACTACAATAGATGGTTTTAATATATGAACTTGACCTAATGGTTAAGATTTAATGTTTCTTTATCCAATAAATTGTAAGGATGCCTAATGTAATATGTTGGTCCTAATAAAGTGATTTAGATGTTTTCCCTTATAAGATCAACTTAAGAAGCTCATTTATTGACGACTTATTTTAAATAAACAATCACTTGTGGTTTTACCCTACCCTCAATGGAACTTTTAATGTTGTTAATCAAGGGATGTCTAGGGTTAAATGGTGACTCTTTCTAGAGCACAACTCAAGGACTTCATAGGTGGTTTATCCAAGGTGTTTACTTATCTAAAGAACCAATGGTCTTACCTTTTAAACATCCAATGGTTCTGGGTGACATAGTGGTAAGGAGATATGGGTTGAAAGATGACTTAGTAATGGTGGGTTACCCTTAATAATGTAGTCTTACCTATTCAATCATATGAATAGAAGGGATGATAATCATATTGTGTTGATATGTACCCCTAATGAGGAATAGCTTGTTATACCTAGCTTTTATTTAACTAAATGATGGTAATTCGGTATCAATAGTCCTTGAATGACTAATACAATCATGGAGTACTCTATTACTATTGTTGAAACCCTAGTATGTCACTACTAAAAAAATGGTCTTTAACTACAAAAAAAAATTGTAACGAAAACCCCATATTTGGTAGTTAAAGGCTTTAACTACATATTTCTTTACACATACAAATTGTAGTATATGCTCGTATAGCTAAAGCCTTTAACTATATTTTTCAAATATGTAGTTACATTATCCATTTGCTACAAATTCATATGTATCCAGAAGCATAGTTAGATATTGTCCTTACATATTTAAATATAAGTATAAGTATAGCTAAATGTATGACTACAATTTCATATATAGTTAGTATGTAGTAAAAACATGAAGTTAATACATATTAAATGTATTTAATGTGTAGGGAAAGGCAGCAGTTACTATATACATATATATGTAATTGATTATGCATCTAGATACATATGTAGTGTCATTTAGTACACATACATAAATGCTTAGTTCGACTATATATTCATATATATATATATATATATATATATATATATATATATTGTGTAACTTGTTAGTACACAAGCTCTTTTAGTAACAACATTATAGTATTTAGAGCAAGTTATGCTCATTATGCCAACAATCTTACTTTCATTTATAATGAAGCATCAAATGTACATGGGGAGGACGTATACCTTGCCCCTATTACATGTGTACAAATTAAGTATATACATATATCAATGATTCAGTGGTCTACTAACATCTTTGCGAAAGAGTTGTGTCTTTCTCAGCCAATTTTAACATCCTTATTGTCTTCTTTTGTTCGAGCTCTTGTTGTTGTTGCACCATCACAAATAAGAGCATGTGTTGGATTAAAAAATATAAACAAGACAATCTTGACTTGGTTGAGCAGGGTTTCCCTCTTGTGAAGATGTTCTTTCTCTTATCTTAGAATCAATTATTTCAGCTAAAACTTGTCGACACCGATGCGCTGCAGAATGTTGAATTCTTGGCGTGTGATCCTTCATGCGAGCGGGACGAAGCAAGTCTCATAGAGTGGGATAGGATGATGAGCATGATGTATGGTATGGCTTGGAATGACGCTGCCTTGTTGGACGGAGAAGGTCTGGAGTTTTGCTAGGATCGTGTTGAAGATGATGGTGCAGGCGAAGATTGGGATGACTGAGAGTACCAATTTTACTTGCTCGACCTCGAATACTGAGCATAGTCTCTAGACTCTCCTTCATGTTGCTGCCATCTTGAACTCTGATGCAAGCCTTGTCCAAGTATCTTCATGTAAAAATAAATGTTATGTCTAGCCAAAGACGACAATGTACTAATGATGTCTTCTCAATAAGCTCTTTACCTGAATTTATCTGTGTAGCGGAGGTGCCTGATAATGTTGGAATCTTGACCAGAGCTACCAAGATGCCGACCATTCTGTTGCCCCACACAAAGTATCCCAGTGTTAGATGGGAAAATTTTCTTCCTCTTTGAAATTGCAGCAACAAAAACCTAAGTATCAAAAGCAACATCAAAAACTCAAACACCCACTATATGCAAATGTATATGCATTTATAATATCTCATAACCAAATAGAAAAGAATATCTCATGCCATGTGATATCTGGTTTATACACAATAGCAAAACTGACAAGTCACAAAACAAGGAATATATTCCTGACTCCAGTAAACACAGTGTGCTTACTTTGGGATGATGCATCCTGGTTATAATGTGAAGATTATCGATGTCGAGCTGCTGACTGGGAAGTTCCCTAGCTGCTGCAAAACAAACACGTGTACAGATGAAAAATGGTCTCATTCAACAAGGAATCCTGAGAAGCAACGTTTTCTGGAAATAGAATACTTACCAACTATAATATGTTATGTTTTGTTTTGAATTAACTACTATGTTTTGAACTAACTAAAATGTTATGTTTTGAACTAACTAATATATCTTACCAACTAGTTATTGTAGATACCTGTGTGAACGTAGATGAAAAGAGAGGCTCTTGAAGTAGTGAAGATCTGGGTTATTGTATGCACTGAAGGCTCCTTCTTTATCTAGTGATTGTGTTGTCCAAACTGTGATGTTGGACACACTGTTGAAACGGTAATTTCAAACTGCAATGAAAACACATCCAATGATAGAAATGCAGATGTGTCAGGGTGCAGAAAGTCTACTTTAAATGCAGAACTTTGTGAGCATGTGAGTGAAGACAACGATGTTTCTTATTATGTAGTCTACAAAATAGAAATACAGGAAAGCTCTATTGTCTCACTTGATTTGATAAATGACGAGTTGCAGCCTTCAAGTCCAACAATAGATAGGAATGACCTAGCACTGAACGATCAGCAATCATATGGAACTGCTACATTTACATCTGAAGTGAATTTGAGTCTAGAGTTAGTTACACCTGCAAGTCAAAAACACCTTGCTGGTCATGATTCACACTGCACAGAAAACTTCGAGCATTGTGGAGAATTGACTTACCTTGAAAAAGGGGCTCTTCTGAATTCTAATGAATGTGAGAACAAAAAATTTCCTCAAATGGAATCTCAAAAATCTGAAATGCAATCTCCGGCAATCAGGTACATGTTGAAGAAAAGGGAATGGACACTACCATTTCTGATGCAGTTGGCATTGATGCTTTCCAACATTCTACTTCTTTTCATGATATGGAATCTACTTGATTACAGTTTCTTGCTTTTTGGACTTTTATCATGTAGGCTTGTAGAAGGTGATGTTTGCAGGTCAGAAAGTATCCATGATTGTGCTTCTGCGGTCTAATGATTCTCCCTTGATATTGGTGGATTGGTCTCGGGCTCCTATGCTTCAAATTGAGTTCAGAACCTATGGGGAAAATGAACACATACTTATTGTAACTTCATGTTGTTTCTGAGGAATAGGACTACTGGTTTCATGGCACACACAACACATGAATGTGTTCATTAAGATAAACTTCAATAGAAACTTAGCTTAAAGCATCATTAATACAGACAACTTCATTAGAGCATTAACATAAATGAACATCAGAGAGAACATACATATAACCGGAAGAGAAATGAGCAAAAAAACTCAAGCTTTAGAGTTCTTGCAAGATCCTATGAAAGAAGAGAGACAAAATTTCTGCACTAGAATAAACAGATCAGAACCCTGCATGTAAATTAGATCATTAAACTAGCAGAGTAGCTCATCTACTAATCCTTTTAAAACTTTATCAACTCAATTGTGTTAGACAAGCTTGGTACATGTGATGTATAGATAGAAATGATCTTAGTAGATGTATTATGAGTTGACGTTGAAGTTGCAAAGGCATTAGCTGCTAGCATCATAACGACATAAGCAACAAAGATGGGAGTGGATAAGATTATACTCGAACCAGATTCATCCATACTAATCAAAGCTAAAAACAAATCTGAAAAAATAAGGGCTGATATGTCACTCCTTGAAAAGAACATTAAGGAACTTCGTTCTTCTTTTATTTCTTTTACTCAGGTTCCATTTTCAGAAGTTTTATTTTGCTGCGCCCTTCCAAGCTAAGCTTGTTTTGTATGCAGTTAATGATATGGAACAGGAGTAAAGGAGTTTGAGCCTAACAAAATCTATCCTTACAGTAAATTCTAAATCAACTGTTCAAAGTGATAAAAAATAAGATATACTAATATGATCCTTACCAAATCAAGGCACATATAATCCCAGCTAGCGGATCTTCAATTGTACCTTAAAAAAATCCATATAGGAAAGGTCTATGAGTACATAATGTGGATAACCACTAAGTATGCATCATACTCCAAACTCAAGTTAATTATTTTTTAGTAATTGATTCAGACCATAAACCTTTTCCTAAAACATACAACTCATAAGATATTAGTGTGTAGACGGATACAGAATATCCTATTACTCAAGTATAGTAATGTTGTTTCCTAGATTTAGAATATCATGTAGTCAAGGTGAATCACGTTTCATAATGTTTTTACTAGATTTCAAACTGTAGAATTCCACCATGTAAACTGAATATAAAATCTATGATCTTCCCATCTCTGTCATCTATATTTTCACATAAGGGAATGAGTTGTACAAATTTTGAGCTCATTGCAAATCAATAAAAATGTGATAGTCATACCTGAACATAATGCAGTTACTATAATATATTATACAAACAAAAACAAGTGTATACAGAAAATGAGGATAAAAAATGTATCCCATGTTTGAATTCAATATTGGGTATTTTAACAGAAGTGCAAAATTAAGAATGCAACTTGGAATGATTCACATTGTAAATGCTTATCCATGTCGTTGATTCCTACAATGAACTGAAAAAGGACCAAAAATATTCATGTGTATTTCCTATGTTATTAGCTATATAACATCACAAAATTCACCATCACTATGGGTTATCTTTCTTAGGTTTAGTGTATTCTTGATTCTAATCATGGTCTCAAATATGGGGTCATTCCCAGTCCTGCTCCCTGTATCCATCAATGCTCATGAATATTAAATCATCATTGAAAGGACTTTTGTGTGAAGTGTGAGCAAGAGATAGCCAGAACGAGAAAATATAATCATAGAGAAAACTTCAAAGTTACCTCATTTTTTCTAATTTTTTTATTTCACTAAGTAATGAGGCAGTTTGTCAACATCAGTATTCCTTGGACTAGGCATAGGAACCACAATAAAAAATACATCTGATGGAGGATTCACATAGAAGTAGGAGCCAATGCGGGATAGGAGTTGTTGATGGGGTAGCAGCAACAACACTCAAGAAAACACCTTGCTCAATGAGTTACCTACAAACACTCAACAACAACACTCAGTAACAACACTTGTCATATTGGGCGCCTCTTAACATCTAGATTTTAATCAAAATAATCTAGAAACATGTAGGCTCAAGAACCCAAGTACAGGATCCAGCTGGATATAAGAACTCAGAACAAATAGATGTTAGATTAATGAAGTAGAGGAGCGGTAAATTATAGGGGAATTTACAAAAAAGATTTTCAACGGATTCTTGTAGAACAATGAAAACCGTTACTGTCAGTGTGAACCTTGGTCCAGGCCAATATCAATACATCCCAACCTCTTCTAATTCATGGCACACACATGCATAACCCTAAAGATGAATGTTATGTGCCATCATCATCAGATTAAGTTGTAATGGTGGGATGTCATCCTTCTAAGGTAGTATATGACATAGATACACCCTGCTACCACCCCTCAGATGTTGCCAACTATGTGAAGAACAGGAAATGGAATGAAGTAATGAAAAAGAAAGTAAGAGGCAACACAAAGGATCGACCAAATGCTAGAAGAAAAAATTACGAGTTGCACCCTAAAATTTAATTCCAGAAACTAATAAATATGTAAAAATCATGTTTTTTTATGTCTACCTATAAGCATTAAATATGATCCTCATTTTCATTTATTGAAAGAGCTAAATTTTCATGAAAGGGGGTTATGAAGTACATCATTTTCTGCAAGAAAATAGGAAATTAACAGTCAATACATCATACAACTTTGTAACACTAAAATTGAAATGTTGAATCTTAAAAAGTACATGATTAATGAATGTAATAGACATGCCATATATCACCCAAGTAACACAGCTTGGGAATGAATATAGAAGAAAGCACCCTTATGCTTCTATAAAGCAGATATAAGATTTATGTATGGGCAGAACTATAGGCTCGAAAATATGTTTTTATGATTCAAAATGTTGTCATCTAACTGACCTGAAAGAGTATGCTCTTAGGGGTACTTGGGAATTCAGTCGCCTCGCTGAATGAAGTCTCCCTTCATGAGGTGGGTGTGGTGTAATAATCTATATAGAGGCATCCTCATTCACTGTTGGAAGGCCTAATGTAGGGGTAGTTGCAATTGTAATGAGAATTGTGAAACAAATATCAATACTAGAACTATGGAATATAGGTAGATAGTGAAAGAATTGTGAGAAATAATATAGAAACTATAATTGATTGAAGCATCTAGTGTTGGTAAAAGGTGGTGCCAACTATCTTGACACTCAACATTATGGAAGGGGTAAATTGGTGAGAGACATTTGTTTATTTATTAGAATTGTTTTATGATATTGCCCATGTTTCTCAATACCTGATCCTCAATTTGTACTTCATGCATAGTTCAGCTCATACAAAGTTCAATGGAGATAGGAAGAATTTCAAAACCTTTTCAAGTTGATTCCCCTAAATCTTATGCACCCAAGGAAACAAAGCAAGACTTGACGTGATGTAAAGTTTCTGGTGTTGTGGATATGGTAACTAATGATATAAGAGATCTTTCAGAAATGCTGGAGCCTCAAACTTCATGAAGGATATCGAAGATGGTGCAATTCCTTCACCACAGACCGCGATTCAGCTACTCAACAACACCCGCGGTCTATGCACACCTCGACCGAGGTCTAAACAGACCAGATACCCGGCCTCCTCTATAAATACCCCCACTCCAGATCTGTAGGGGAGGGGGGATCAAGTCCAGACCAGAAGGTTGCCTGCTTGTATCCAGCTTAAGGAGGACCTTGACCTGGAGTCCCGTGGGAGAGCACAGAGGTCCGAGAAGACTGCAGTGCTCACTCGATGCTGCCCTCTATAGCATGCTTTCATTCTCACTCCATCCATCTGCCTATTTCCACCCAGATCTGTGGTGGAAACCTAGATCTGGATCATCCTACACGTCCATTCATCCACCGAACCGCTGTTTGGTGCAGATCTAGAGAGAGAGGACCAAGGAGTCTAGATTTGATCAAGGAGGAGGACCAAAAGACGAGATCCAGCCTATACAGAGGTAAAGGAGCGAGAGCCACTCTCCTCCACGGGCTAAATCTTATCTTCTTCCCCTTTCTTCTGCTGTGTTTCTTAGTTTCTTGTACAATGATGTTCTTCCATCTTTGTTCAGTGCCAACTATGCTTGTCCATGGCTAGTTGAGCTCCTTCTTGGCTATGTAGCCCGTTTTGGGCATGTTTATGTACTTTTACCTTAAGCAAGTAGATTTATTTCAGATCTAGTATGTTTGCTTGTTCTATCTTCTCTCTCTAGTTGTGATTACTAGTTTGCTTGATCTCTTCCTAGTTTGAACTGTTGTTTCTACCTATATCGTGAGATCCGTGTAGGAATAGACGTGAGAAGTTAGTTTGGACTAGAGTCCGAGAGGACGGTCCAACGGTTGTTTGTTCCCAACATCTTACCAGATTCTAGACCCGAGAGGACCTCTATATGTTGAGATGTGGATGTGTCATCCCTGAGAGAGGTTTGATGGCACAATCATAGATGGGTTTAGTCAAGCTATGCAAGAGCGAGTGGGACGACCCACAGGAACAACCACGACAGTACGTACTATGTTTGATTTCAAGATGCTTGCTCAGGTGTTCGAGGGTTGTCTACGCCCGAGAACGGGTGCATAGACTGTCCAGCTTGTGGTTACATAGCCAGGAACTCCTCTCTGTTTAGTAGAATCTTGCAGACTCTATTTTGTTTTCATTTCTTTTCTTTGTTTTGTTTTATTTCGTGACAACCCGCTAGACTAGTTCTAACACATATTTTCATCGACTATCGTTTTGGCTTATCTTAACTACGAATTATATTTGGTATCTTTTTCCTTTTAAAGTTCGGGAATCTATTCATCTGATCCCCATGGGGAATTGAACACAGACCTTGTTCTTACAAATCAACTCTCCTAACTACCATTGCTTTGGCTATATTTGTTTCCATAAGAAAATGTTCCCATGTTTTATTTACATGTGCAGTTGCTAGTTCTTTTAAATAATTCAAACCACTTGCTCTTTTCTGTGCCCACCAAATTCTAGAGTATTGTTTATTAGAAATTTTGAATTTTATTAGTAATGATCGGTCCACCTTGTTAATGTTTAAAGCCGGACAGGTAGGATTGTGTTCAAACTATTTGGTAAAGATCTGAATGCTTTCCTCTTGATTTGAGAAGACAGGTACGTTGCAGTCGCATGGTTAAATTTTCTTTATCCAATTGTCTGCCTGCCTTTTCTAATTGGTTGCAAAAATGTTTCAGATGATCAGTTGGCTATCCAACACACCTACTGACATTGAGAGCTATATTAGACCTGGCTGTATCATTTTAACAGTTTATCTTCATTTAGGACAATCTAGATGGGAGAATGTATGTTTATATTATTATATCCTAATTCATATGGAACGTGTTTCTCCTTCATTTGTGTAATGACATTACAAATCATTCTCCTATATACAGCTTTGCCGTGATCCAAAGTCATCTCTCAGGAGACTCATTGATCTGACAGATGGTTACTTCTGGAAGTCAGGATGGGTCTATGTTAGGTGGCAACACCTGATGCTTTCATATACAATGGTTTGTGAAATTAGCTGATTTTTTTATATGATATGCTCATCTACGACATGTACTATTTTTGGATCTTAGTCTTGTAAAATTTTGGTTTTGTTTGTGAGAAACTACAGGTCATATTGTTCTAGAGGCTCCTCTGCTTGTTGACAGCCATAAACAATCAAATATTTTGAGCGTCTCTCTTGTGGTTGTTCCTTTTTCGACTAGAATTAATTTTACCGTGAAAGGCTTTGAATTGGTTGGGCACAGTCAAAGGTATTGCTACCAATATCTGTGTGCATTTTGAAGTAATATCTTTGTTGTCAAGTCAGAATGGAAATGTTATTGCAGCTCAATCTATTAAGATGTTTGTATACTAACATGATGTGCCATGAGGTTGCTTTGTGCATTTGATGGGAATTATTTGGTTCAAGAATCTACTCATAGCTAAGTTGACAGTGATGTTAATTCTAGCAACATGCTACAAAGCCTCCACTTCTCTTGTGATGCTCCAAATGTTACAGGGAGAGGTTTTATTGAGGTATTTGTCAGTCTTGCATGTCATGTAACTATACCTGAGTTATTCTTACATTGAGGTTGTGTACTTTCAGATTGAAGATCATGGTCTTGCTGGCGCCTCTTTCCCTTTTATTGGCAGAACCTGAGGTATGCACTGAGATACGTTCCTTGGAAAGCACTATCCACCAACCTTGTCCTCAGCAATACTTTATAGACGGGTCGGATGGAGCTATAGCCCGTACCCAAGCATTGGATTTTCTGGACGAAATGGGTTGGATTCTTTGCAACTGCCGGCTGATGTCTAAAGCCACGGACGTTGTTTCCCCCTTAAATTTGTTTTCTCTGTCAAGTTTCAAGTGGCTAATTGTTTTCTCCCTGGAGCATGACTGGCCGACTATCGTTAAGAAACTTTTAGATATCTTTGTCGAGGGAGCAGTTAATCTCAGTGGACGAACTTCTGAAGATGCGCTAAAAGAAGTAGCTCTGCTTCACCATGTTGTTCGGCGTAATTCTAAAAGAATGGTGGAGTTGTTATTGAGATACATGCCACAAAAATATGCAGGGCATATTGAATCCAAAAAGGCCGATGGAACTGATGATCGCTTTCTATTTAGGCCTGACATGGTCGAGGTTGGTGATATCACCCCTCTTCATCTCGCTGCATCCAGAATGGATTCTATAGATGTATTGGATGCATTGACAAATGATCCAGGCCAGTTAAAAGTTATTTTGGTTTTGAATTTAAACTCTAGGTGCACTCTTAAACCGCATTTCGACTTTTCCTTATATGTCCTGGAGGCTGGTCTCTGTCGACTCATATATTAATATGTATGATCTGTAATTTCGGGTTTTTTTTTCTTCTTCTAAAAATTGGCCATTCTATTCATCCCGTGGCCTAGGCTCGATCCTAGGACCTCTCTCTAACAAACTGAGTGTCTAACCATCTTGGTGTCTTCCGTTAGACAAAATAATTTCGGTTTTTACATAATGGCATTTCGCCTACCAGCAACATTCCGTTCCAATTGGTATTAATAGTTTTCTAACTAAATATTATAGTGACCCACCCCTCTACTTGTATGTTTTCATTCAGATTGGAATCTTGGCATGGAAGACTGCTCAAGACTGCGGGAAGTCCACTCCTGAAGACTATGCTCGAACTAGAGGCCTTTCATCTTACTTACGTTTGGTTGAGAAAAAGATAAATGAGAAATCAATCAATGGGCATGTTTTAGATATTCCACCGGAGGTATTACTTGTCACATCTAGTGGTGAGCCAGGATTCACCAAAATGGCTACGCTTATCGACAGGAGTATGCTCTGACCAAAACAACAAGCAAATTGCAGAATATGCAGTAGACAACAGTTGGCCTATATCAATCGGCATAGATCTTCATTGCTATACCGGCCAGCAATGCTCTCCTTGGTTGGTATCGCTGCTGTCTATGTGTGCGTTGGCTTGTTACTCAAAGGTCCTCCTAGACAGAATTCTAAATCCAATCATTCCAGGCATAAACAAATAATTCCAACCTTTGAACAAACAAATAGTCACTCTCCTAAAGTATGAACAGCACAAAAGTATGAAAACCCCCAGCAACTCACCACAAAAGCTTATTCAAAAGGGGGGCACATAGGCTCCATGAACCAGGAGCATCCAAGGCCCATAACCCAAGCCAAATCTAGTATTAATGACAAACCATAACTTGAATTCTCTCTCTATGGAAGCTCATGTATTGGCCGGACCATAAAATTAATTCATCATCATGTTAATAAGCAGTTTACATGACAACTCAAGATGAAGTCCTGCATCAAAAAAATTTGGTTGACCATGCAATAGCTTTTTATCTCTTCAAAATATTGATTTGGCTCATGCGGATTGACAGTTCCCTTTTTTTTGCTCGTGGATTGAGAGTTCCTCTGTGTTGTTGACATGATAAATAAATTAGTACAGAAACTACGTGGAAAAAATCATTCCCCTTCATCTCTCCCCCCACTCCCATCCTTAGTAGGAGCCATTGTTGGCAATATCCTATGTTCCCACTTTATTTCATCCCTCCTCAGCACACCCTATTCATTCTGGTTCCCCTTATTCATCTACCACCGCTCAACATCACACCCCCCTCCAATACTCTACACATGCAGAAAATAACAACTCTACCTCAAATTGTTTACACCACAATTTACAAAAATAGTGAACAAAAGTGACTCAATGGTATCTATCATGTCACCTTAATATATGGCCCCCTTAATATAGTTCCTTTTGACTATTGTGAGGTTGTTTTTAGATGGGGTCAGATGTTGAAGCTACTTGGAAGTCTTGATGGTTGGTATGCCTGCAGGACATCAGGCTTGCTGCAATTCTTAAAATTTTTCAGATGAGCTCCATTCAGACCTATCCTTTTTGAGTTGACAGATATGAGATGGTTCAGAGATTTTCTTTTAGAACTTATAATCTTTTTAAGCTAAATAGGGTATACTAAATCCAGAGGAATGAATCAGCTGATGACAATGAGCAATTACAGGACACTGAACCTCAAAATGGATTGAATCTCAATGATCGAGACAAATACAATGCCCATTCTTCAGATTCCTCACCTAAATCCCCTATGAATGTCCTAACATCTGGACTACTTTTGAGGTAGTTTCTTATTGCATCTACCAATCTTATACCTATGCAAATTCCTATAAATGCCAAGTTTTCTATCATTTTGTGGTATTGTTTAAAGTAAACAACATGTATGTATATGTAAATGATTGTAAAACACTTACATCACTTGAGTCATACTCCTTCCATCTGGCGTCACAAATTCATGGAATTCCCTAGTTTTGTAGGTCCACAAGTTTAACCAGGACCTAGTGCATTGAGAGTGAATCTCTTCGGCACATGGTCCATCTCATTGTTCATCCTTGTGAGCCCCAAACTGAAATGGAAAGATGCAGCCACATTGGACGGATCCTGAACCCATGAATTGATGACCCCACATTCACAACAGTTAGCAATCTACTGGTTGTAAGGTGTCCCAGGAAGCAGGTCAACAATAGTAGGATCCCTCTTACAGCAATGTAGGATGTTCCCTTCGAACTAGAAGAAGATAGGTTAAATTTGTAATGTAGATAATCAAGCAGAAAAGTTTACTACATATATGGATAAAACTAAAGATCGCATACAAAGTTTGGAGACAAATCCTCTCAGGGCATTTGATTCTACCCTAATATACACTACTATGTATAGCTATCCACATGAACCAAAGAATGAAGTGTTGTAGAAAAAAAGGATACCATGCAAGATCCCCAACTATTTTTCCACTGGCCTGAGCCCTGCATCTCCTAACTACATTTTGGATATTGTCTCCATCTTGAAGGAGTGTTATGTGCGAAATCAACTACTCTCCATAGACTTTTGGTTGTCACCCTGATAGTAATATAAGAAATCATCAAAAATTATTCTCTTCGAGTGGAAAAAACAAGTAGTATACAAATATGCATCCCAAGTGTCTACTAATATGAATATAAGAGGATGAAATAGTGCTATAAAAACCTAGAAACCAATTAAAGCTGATAAGGTCGTGCTTCTACTATTAAAATAAGAATGTCGAATAATAGTTTGTTGATAATTTTCTGCCTCCCAAAATCAACCAAGGTTCAAAGCAATCATATCTCTGTATTTGGATTTGACGAACCTGATAGCATGGATAGAAATCTCTACAAAAATATGGTTAATAGGGACCATGATCAATATTAATAAGAGCCCTAAAAATAATTAGAAATTATAATAACAGAACATGTAATAGTAAGGAAACTCCGCTAAAGTTTTCCATTTCAAGCAACAACTTGCCAATAACCATCTCATGAAGCAATGTCAAGCAGCATAATGAGGGAAATAGATAAATGCTTCTCCATTAGCTTTTTTTATTGGATCTATTTTTAAAATTTGACCACACAGAGAAATTAACTACAAAAAATGTATTAGAAAACTCAACATTAGTTTGCATTTTGATTGCAAGAAATCATCTTGATTTTTTACTATAGGTGGGCCGACTCAATATATTCATATTTAGGTCTTTTGGTCTCTCTATCTTCCTGCATCTCATTTGTTGTATTCCAAACATCCTTGAAATTGTATCTACTACTGTCTCCATTGACATTTGATCCTACCAAAAAATGGAAAATCCAATAAATTCATATCAAGAAAGATACCTTAAACGCTTTCACCGTGAATACTCTATTTGGGCAACAGGTTCAAAATGATCACTGCTAGATGCAATGTTATCTGCAACAAGCACATCAAAGGAGCATATTCAATAGAAAACCAGACTAGGTAGAAGGTGAAAATATAATTGTGCATAACCATTATGCATTTTGAAATATCTATATGTTTACAATACAAACATGAATGACCACAATAACTACCATAATTGAAAAGTAAATAGTCACGGCTCAAATTCTGAGGTCTAAGAAGTTAGATTTGTGTAACAATGGTCATATGAGAATATAAGATCCATTACTTCAACTCATTTGTAACCTGTGGAATATTCTCTTTGAGGTGCAATATCTCATTTATAACATGCGGAATCTCCTCTTTGAGGTGAAACATCAACTTCATTGAAGGTAAGTCTTACCATTATTAGAAATTCCTCAGCATGATAAAATTAAAATTATGTCTTACAAATTATTATTCCATAGAAAAGTCATTAATGTATGCACAAAAGATTCTTTTTTGTTTCATAGCTAGCTCTTTCCAATTAGAACTACCACACAATGAGGCAAGTGCATGTATAAAGATGAATATAGAGCCTAGTATCACAGTGAGGACATAACCTTGTTCTTAGCATGGACCTGCACACTAGATAATTCTACATCCACAACCACGTCACCTCCAACCTCTTCTCAATACCCACACCCATGTCACCTATCTACCATTTCTGAATTGCATAATACATCTACATCACAAGGCTTTTTGCCAACTATGCCAAGATCCCTTAGACCCCTAATCCACAACCATATCATAGTCGCCTCCAACCTCTACTATTTTCGAATGGCCTACTATAATTACATCACGAAACTTATTGGCTCTCCCATATGATAATTATTCGTATCTTTTTAGCTGCAAGTCTAAGACATTCAGTACATTCAAAGTACTGAATATAGCAGTAGCCATGTGGTCATAGAAATGACTAACAAAAATGTTTAAGGTATAAGAGACAAAGCATACATAAGCATTTTTTGGACCAAGAAAATAAGTGTTAGTGCTCCGGTTCATAGCTACAAAGTAGTCAACATGTCTAAATTACATCTAAAGTGAAAGCATCAAGCTTTCTATACAAATTTGGCAAGAGGCCAGAGAGATAGATGTTAAACTCAAAGGATCATTAATACTAAACACACTTGACACATGTTACAGACTAGCTGGCATATCAAACTAACAACCAAGATGATTTACAGTCTCACACAAAGTCAAAGATCATTTACCTTGCCAACATAAAAACATTCACATATAAATCCCTTTTCAACAGCCCAAAGGTGTTGGAGTGTTATATATACTTCATCTCCTAATATATGTGAAAGATAATCACTCAAACCTTTATCTTCATCAGTTCACAGAAGAGGTGTGATACATTAATAAATTTAGAATAGATTAATTCAATAGAGGGGAACAACTAAACAACCTATATTTTCAAAGCCAATGAGCAAAGGTTATGTATGGGACAACAAAAATAATGACAAGCTGGATAAAAGATACATTATCATGTGGGCTTTTCCAATTTTCCACCTAATGTTTAGAAACAAGCAATTATAAAAAAAGTATTGTGTGTACTGGTCATGGTTTTACTGCTCACCATGCACGATCATGGGGTTCATCTTATTCATCTGCTACAAGGCTCAAGCGAGAGTTGGAGCCACATTTCTAGTCAGGCTCTAAACCATCATTTATCTTCCCATACTAAGCAGCAATGGATTCTCTACCTAGACTGGGAATGTAAAGAGGGGAAGAGGGAACATGGAGCATCAAAGAAGGTACAGGGGAAATGGGAATGGGAGGATGGAGGTAGGTGGTGTTTCGGTAAGTAGTGGTGTTGAAAATCTGGTTGTATTGAGTTGGTTCGACATTGGATAAGGGAATACAATTGGGTGGAGTTTGTCTTTGGTTTTGTTGGATGTGTGGTGCAATTCAATCTGATTTATTGCTTGCTGCTTCTGGGTGTGGATGAATGAATGCAGGGGGTGTGCAATATTAGGTGCGTGGGTGGCTCCAACATCTTGACCTGTTAGGCACCAACATTCGTTACACCATCGCCACATGAATTAGCTTGAAGTGAGTTCTTTAAATCAAAACGAAACATGTTACCTTTTCACTCCATCAGCTGGAAAATATTGGGATCAAGTAGTAAATTAAGTAGGAAGTTGTAGCCATCATACACACAAAGTGCAATCTTTCCTGTTGCTTCTTCTGTAGCTGCAAATTCCATTCTTGTGTACGTTTGTTACTGACTGACATATTGACAAACACACAAAATGCAGGGCCGTGGTGGGTGTGGTTTCTTCCCCACAAAATGCCACCACAACTCATGCCGCATCCCAGCAACCCGTTCATGCTCCTCTTTGACGGCGTTGAGCTTCTCCTCTCCCATATTCCGACTTTGACCACATATGGAGGCTCTCCTCCATGGTAACCATCATGTCATTCTACTCTGCAATTGGCCTCATCTTCAGCTTCCTCCAGCTCGTCAAGATCAGCCACATTGAAATGGAATGCATGGACATCACCAGCGTCGTTGTCGGTCCTAGAGCCCTCACAATGTTCGTGAAGATATGACAAAGCTCTTGGGTCTAGGGGACATCACAGTCACATAATCTTTCTTCGTGATTCTAATTGAGATCCAGGGCAGTGTTCGGTCCCCACCTTCGGAGTTTGCCACCACAAATAAGATCACCTTCCCCAGCGTCTGCACCATGAAGGCATTCTACATTGAGGGTTTCATTTCCTGCCATCCCAGGTTTTCGATAAGAGGAAATGCGGTTCAGGGAGATGAGAGGAAAAGGAGGAAAAGTGAGTGATAAGAGGGAACAACTTGGTTAAAAATTTGGGGGCGCGACGCTAAAGAAATGTTCGATCAAATTTTTTAGAATGGTAAATGATGGTGGTGGGAAAAGTAATTATACACAAAATTGTATTTTGATCATACACTATACATTTAACTATATTTGCTTTCTTTACATTTAAGTGGCATGTAGGAAATAGTGTGTTTAGGATACATATAATAAAAATGTAAGAAAACAAATTGTAGCTAAATCATATTTTTCTTGTAGTGTGTTATAACTCGATGGTTACACCTTGATTTATGTGTGGGTTCATACTTTAGAATAGTATGGAATGTGATGGTGATGCTTCACCTTATGCATCCATGATCCAATGGGGATGTCGTGAGTTAGGGTTTGGGTATAAGTACTGATTAGTAACATTGATATAATTTAACATAATGAACCTAACTCTAATGCAAATCGATAAAGATGAGTATTCATGTTAAACATTCTTATATGATGGGATGATGGTAGAATAACCTCCTTAACATGATCATAACATTAATGTGTTAATTGGTGGTTATCATAGACACGTGGTTGATACTTTCTTATGCTAAACATGTGCATTATGAATATGATGATGGTTAATCATATCTAGATTCCTTTCATGTTGATGTAATAAAGGAATGTTCTTAATGTTAATATAACCCTTCTATGATTGCTTATGAATATCCCCTAGCTCATTAATGCAATATTGTGTTGATCCTGTGTATTATATGTAAGTGATGTTGTTGAGCCTTGTTATAAGGCATGCAAAGATAATGATGATCTTGTAGGGAATAGTATGATGGTCTTAGTGACCTTTGGGCATGGTTGAGCCCTAAATGAGGTGTAATCCTCTTGTGTTGATAAGGGTTGATACCATGTGATGTTGTGAAAAGGATTTATATCTTGTGATAGTATGATGACTAGTGTAGCCTCATGAATGGTAAGCGAATAATACCATGTGATGATGAGATGAGAAATTATGTTTCACACATTTTATATCTTTTGAAATTGTGATATTTATATGCTTCCTAGAAGTGAATTAGGGTTTGTATGTCCACTTGTTTGATGCAGCCTTAATTCACCCAATTGGCATAACTAATCAAGTGAAACTCTAATCATGTAGTGCCCTGTGCCATAGATCCATCTGAGTGTCAGAACTTGCCAGATGGTGAAACGAGTATTCCTAAGGGAAACTCGGAGCGCATACTGATGAGTATGCGGGGTGTTTGTCATCTTGAATTCAAGTGTTTAGGGAGGATGACTGCGATCATACCTAGCCCTTAGTTTGAGAACTGTTACGGTCATGTCTCGGTGATTATATATGTGACAAGATTGGAGGACAACTACGGTTGTACCTCAGATGGTAGGGTATGCATACTCACCTCCTTTCACTAGTGTCGTGACCTATACCAAGGACAGACTAGGTTGTTAGTATCTTGACCTTATGTGTCACTGTGGCAGACCCGTACTGACTGGGGGCGAAGAAGATCTTAAGAGTCTGGCTCTTCCTAGATCTTGTATGGCACTGATTGCGACCAAGCGATGGTTAGTTGGAACTTGAGTGGTATCCTCAAATTCCTCAGGGTTTAATAAAAGATGTAATACAACCACGTAGAAAATCTATTTAGGGTTATGCACAACACTTCAAATTGGATGATAACCCTTGTTTGCTTTCTTTTCACTGAGATCATGTATAGTACAATAAGAGATAATCAATATTCTTATGTTGTAGTTATTCTCATGTTGTAAACATGGTTATGTTGTCAAATATACTGACATTGATGGTTAAGATGCTGCTACTAGCTATGTTTAATATTGGTAGCCATGCCTATGTAATTAGAAATGCTTAAACTGCTAATCATGCCTATGTAGTTCATTGTGTTATGATGTTAGTTCTACTTATGATATAGATCTGTTCCCTTTATTTGAGATGCCAATATTGATAGCCATGTTATGTTACTAGACATATTCATGATGTCAGGGTTGCTTATGCTACTAGATTGCTTGTGTTGTTAGCAAGGAATATGATTATAGTCAGATTAATGATAATGATTGTTATTAGATGCAATTTGATGATATTTGAGTAGATGTCTATCCAAAGAAATGGATTTAATTGCTATCTATATATGCATTGCTGATCATACTTGTTGCCAAGATTAATTTCTTAATCTGTTTAGCATACTTGTACTGTTCAATTTGTTCAATTGATTATTAAATACTCCAACTGCTTAGTTATCCACTATTTAAAATGTTGTAATCAATAAGCATTGTTGGATGTTACATCTCTAGTTGGGACATGGGTCTCACCCTTGTGGTTCGCCACATTTTTTTAGGTAATCGGAAGTGACGAAAACAAACATGTGGCAGCAAAGAGAAGCTATAGTAATGAATCTTTGAGAAATTCGATTAGATGTATAGTGTGTCCTAGAATCGTCCCTGTACTCTCAAGTCCGGGCAGGAAAAGTTTATATATGGTGTTTCAAACGAATCCGACTTTTATTAGCATATTAATACTTGTTTGTGTGGCATATATGAATATTGTTTTCCTTTATATCTATGTTTTGGCTAAGGAAATAGAACAATTTGTATCAAATTCTTGGTATAGTATGGATACAGGAAAGATGTTGGGCTCTTATGTAAATGTTTTTGGGTGGGTGTTGATGTTGAAATCGATTTTAATTTACCCATCTTTTTGGGTATATGATTAATTAGTGATTGATTGTGTTTTATGTTTTGAGTAATCTTGTTTAGTATAACGGGTTCTCACAAGTATTGTGATATTCATGTTGTGTTAGAATATACTTATGTGTTAGATAACACAAATGATTCCTTTTTTTAGATGTTGTTATGATGTGGTCTAAATATTATTTTTGTATGGTAATAGTCATCTCAATTGGTCTGATGGGCTATATTTTGATGTGAATATGTGTTATTTTAATATGATATAGGTGATGTTGCAACAATTTTGATCTGATACATTTGTAGTTTTAGTATGATATACGTGATGTTGCAACTGTGTTGAGATTTTCTTGTATTTGGGTGAAGTAATGTTCTATTGTTGGTATTATTTTCTCTAATCCAATATTTTTCGGTATCAATAGAAATCTTCCATTTATGAGTATATATAAGAAAGGAACCTTTTAGATGAAAAAAATTAAACCATCAAATAAATCTCTTGCTATGCGTGAGAGGTGAAACACTTTTTCTAGAGATCGTATTTTCTGATAGATTTTGACTTGATTATTTACCGTTGCAGGTAAGAGGGAAAGTTTAACGGCCCATTAGACTGGAAAACTTGGTTACACATAGTAGTTGTAGCTGCACAAGGTCTAATTTAATGAAAGGGTATATCATACAAATAAAATTTTGAAATAGTGATGCTGCTTTAACATTCACTTGTACATAATTAACATACAATGTCACCATTGGTGGCATTAGTTACACAAAAAAACCTACACCAAAGAACAATGATGTCACTTATTTAAGACAACCATCACCATATGTAAAGTCCTTCCGATTTAGAAAAGACCCATGTACCACTTTTACTTTAATGTCAGTTTCTTTTCAATGAAACCGACGTCTAAAATTACCCACGAAATATATTTTTTCAGGGAAAAAATTGCCTCCAAAATTTTTGATCTGGCGTAAATTTTTGCTAAAATTGATGACACATGTTTTGCACCAAGTCTCCTCAGAAAAATTTATCCCTTCATTAGTCGTCGATTCGGTCAACTGACCGACGACTAATCACCCTTCATGAGATAGTTTTTTTTAAGGGGATGGGTCTACATCATTGGTTGTTTAATAGAAATTGATGACTAGGTATTTTTGTGCCTTATCCCCTCAAAAATATTCCCCCCACAATTTGCTCCTTTGTCATGAATTTTTGTTAGACAACTGAAAAATATGGTCCTAACTCTAGATCAAAAGTTTTTGTTTTGATATGTATGTAGACGTTAGTTTTTTCGTTGATAACCGAAGACTATGTCAGACTGTTTTTTTGTTTAATAGTTATTCGTCGATTTTTTTCTAGCAACCGACGACTAAAACCCTAACCGAAGGCAACTTTTTTTTTTGTTTAGATTTGGACTTAGTCGTTGGTTTTTCACAAGTAACCGATGACAATCCCCTAACCCGAGGGCAAACTTTTGGAGTTAGTTG
The DNA here is from genome assembly GCA_963693085.1 of Alisma plantago-aquatica. Lineage (NCBI taxonomy): Eukaryota > Viridiplantae > Streptophyta > Magnoliopsida > Alismatales > Alismataceae > Alisma > Alisma plantago-aquatica. Next base: position 614,864,079 of record OY856415.1, read on the forward strand.
TTAGTTTTTCAAAACAACCAATGAATACAGATAACTTAATAACACCCACGCGAAACAAACTTTCCCCCATTCTCTATTTCATCACAATTTCCACCTATGTCTCTGGTGATTGCGTTGTTGTTGCTCAAATCACCGCCATCATTGTTGCTGCTCTTCCTCCACTCATCGTCGTCGTCATTTCCATTGTTGTTCCTCCACTCTCCACCACTCCAAAATGTCTCTCTCACCGTGCTCACCTGAGGAGCTGCTCACCGCCAGGAGCTTGGGCTTGAGGATGCTAGAGGAGATGTTGTTGCTATCTACTAGAGGAGTTGTTGTTGGTCGCTTGTAGAAGCACGAATGCACCTATTTTCTAGGAGCTATAGGCATTGGCTGGCGGGGATGAAGACATGAATTGAGGTATTTTTTTTCTCTTTGTTCCTCTTCTGGCCAGCAACCTAGTCGTGTGTTGCTTCCTACCCTTCTTCCTACTCATTTCCATCATCGCTCTCATCCTACTATTTCTGTAACGGTAGGCAAGGACCAGTTTTGGGGAGGTGAGGTGTGTTGTTTGTGCGTTGTCGCTTGAGGCGTGAGAAGGCCTTGGATCCTATAGACGGGATTGTCACATTAGGTTTGTAGTCCCATCCCTGAAGTAGTAACTCTAGTGTGTATACTATTGTGTAATTTTGATCGAACAATATGCTAAATTTAGAATATGACTTAACGTAACCATACCTTTCTAATCCACAAAATTACTATTGCTCAACATCTAATCCACATAACAAATTTGTATATTTTTACTTCTAATTACATCTTGCATCAACTTGTGCCCTGCAAGGTTCAACGCCATCTCCAGTTGAATGAATTACTTGTTCCATGTTATTATACTGGCTTTGTTAAGAAAGTGGTTATCTGAAATGTATATCTGAAATAACCATGGATTTTTTTTAACATTATCCAACAATCGCTTCAAGTTATTTTTTAACCTTGATTATATTTGAGATCAAATCAAGGAGACTGACATTAGGCATGTTCTTTTCCTCAACAAGAAATGAAGATGCACCAGAAAATGACAATATGAATGAGCAACATCTTATTATTGTGAAAATATGAAATATAGCTTTTACATGTGTGAATCACTTTTTTATGGTTAACTACTTATTAGTTTTTCATTAATTAGTATTCATTAGGATTTCCATATCTTAATTAGTATAATTTCTAGTTTACCTTAGGCCATCTCTCCCTCCCTAGGTCATGAATAATTTATGTGTAATGATTATCTTGATGATGAACATTATTGCAATGTTATAGAATATGGTACATAGACTAGGAAGAATGAATTAAATTAAATGATGTTACATAAAACCTAGGATATGAACAATGAAACTAGGATCATAGATATAAGAACGACAACATACATGTATTTTGTTGGCCTAGAAACCCATCTGAGATTTACTCACTAGGAGTAAATCTTAGATAGTCCCCGGTTTGGGATTGTTCTTGAACACTTAATCTCACTTAGGATGTAAGTGTATAATGTATATTCGGTTTTCTATGTTTCTTCAACATTCCCCAATTTTTTCTCTATGTACATACATTGGTGGAAATTTTCCCATCTACATCGGTGTACTTGGAGAACTGTAGGGAAATGCTGCCAAAATTTTCTTGAAAACTGAATACACAGTATACACTTACTAGTGAGTTAGGTGTTCAAGAATGGGATAGGTGGTACACACATTCATTAATGAACCCCAAAACCCTAATATTTTTACCCTAAACCCTAATCTTTAAACCCTTATCAATAAATCTAATACAATAAGCCCTAATTTGTATGTAAATCCTTATCTTAATATGTAAACCCGAAACCCTAATACTTATTTTCTTTTTTATCATAGAATGGATAGATCATGGGTGTCATTCCAAATCACTGCACCCCAGAGTTTATTGCTGGTCTTGATCAGTTTATTAGATTTGTAGAGGAACATAGAAAATAACCTGGAGATAGATTCTATTGTCTATGTTGGCATTGCGGTAACAACTTGAAAGTCATCATTGGTGATGAGATCAAAAGTCATGTCTTGTGCAATGGGATTGTTCAAGGCTATACAAAATGGTACTGGGATGGAGAGATTTCAAACCCGAGATTAGTAGATGTTGATAATAGTGCTTGTGTTTAAGAAGAAATTGCCACCTATGACGTAGATGTGAACGGATCGGTTCCAATAGACATCATTGATGTGATGCTAGATAGTTGTGGGGTAGAGAACACTGATCCACCTTCCTTGTTTAGAAACATTGTGCATGATGGTGAGAGACCATTATACACAGGTTGTACTAAGTTTACAAAGTTGAGCATTGTGTTAAGATTGTATAATCTAAAGGATAAGAATAGATGGAACGATAAAAGCTTCACGTCATTGTTGTCTTTGTTGAAAGAAATTCTTCCTGTACGAAACGAGTTTTAAATCTTGACATACGAGTTACAAAAAATATTATGCCCAATGGGAATGAATGCTAAGAAGATACATGCACACTCGAATGATTGTATCTTCTTTCAAAAGGATAATGTGGATTTGAAAGATTGTCCAAAATGTGGGGCATCAAGGTATAAAATGATGACTTCTAGGAAGTCCAAAACTGGCTCTCCTGCCAAGGTGTTGTTGTATATACCTATAATACCACGATTTCAAAGCTTGTTTTCCAATTCAATAGATGTAGAGAATTTAAGGTGTCATGCAAAGGTTAAGAAAAATAATGATGGGATCCTATGACATGCATCTGATTCCCCACAGTGGAAGAAGATTGATTTATTGTACCCTGAATTTGTTGAAGAAGTTAGAAATCTAAGACTTGGGCTTTATACTGATAGGATGAATCCATACGGAACATTGAGCAGCCAACATAGCACTTGGGATGTTATGTTTGTTATATACAATCTTCCTCCCTGGTTTTGTATGAAAAATAAGTATGTTATGTTGTCGTTGTTGATATCGAGACCTAAACAACCTGGAAATGATATCAACCTTTATCTTGAACCTCTTATTGATAACTTAAAGAAACTCTAGGGTGAAGGTGTGATGACCTATAATGCTTCACATAGAGAGATATTTCGTTTACATGCTATGTTGTTTTGCACTATTAATGACTTTCTAGCATATGGGAATTTTTCTAGATATAGTGTAAAAGGATTCAAAGCATGCCCTATATGTGAAGAGAACATTGATTCAATATGACTAAAACATGGTGACAAGACTATATATCTTGGTCATTGAAGGTTTCTTCCAAAATTTCATCCGTATCGAATGTTGCACATAGTGTTTAGTGGATGGAATGAGGAATGAAGTGCCCCTAAACCTATACTAGGGGAGGTTGTTTATGAAAGAGTAAAAAACTTTGTAAATGAATTTGGTAAGAGATCACGATGTACCATTCCCACACAAAGTGACAAATAATTATTCAAGAAGTCAATACTTTGAAATCTTCCTTATTGGTGTTCTTTGGCCGTTAGGCATTGTATCAATGTCATGCATGTTGAGAAAAATGTATGTGATAGTGTCATTGGTACTCTGTTGAATATACCAGGTAAAACTAAAGATGGCATCAAATCCAAAATGGACCTACGTGAAATGGGAATCAGGAAAAAATTAACAGAAGTAGTTAGTAGTTATCAAAGAACATATTTACATCCTGCTTGTTACACATTGTCTAGAAAGGAGAAGAAAGCTTTTTGTGAGTGATTGGTTAATGTTAAGGTACCACAGGGTTACTCTTCCAAAATCCGTAGATTGGTATCAATGAAAGATCTGAAGATGATAGGTCTTAAATCTCATGATCATCACACTCTAATGCAACATATATTTCCTGTGGAGATTCAATCTATAGTGTTGAAGCATGTAAGGTTTGCAATCACCAGACTTTGTTTCTTCTTCAATAGTCTATGCAACAAAGTTATTGATCTTGAGAATCTCGATAAGTTGCAAAGATAAGTGGTTGTTACCCTATGTAAGCTTGAGATGTATTTTCCTCCTTCATTCGTTCATATCATGGTACACCTTGTTGTCCACTTGAGTAGGGAAGTGAAATATTGGGACCAGTTTTCTTCCATTGGATGTATCCTTTTGAATGATACATGAGCATTTTTAAAGGTGATGTTCGAAACTATTATCAGAATGAAGGGAGTATTATTGAGGATTATGTGGCAATGGAGGTTACGGATTTTTGCATTGAATTTTTGGAGTGGTAATGGGGACTATTCTGGCAAAGGGACTTTAGGAGAACAAATGAAAGTAATTAGTCATGAGCTGTGGGAACAAGCTCACTTGTACATTTTATACAACATCGATGAAGTGAGCGTTTATATCACAGAACATACCAATTTCATCAAGAAATAATATCCTCAAGCCAATTCAATGTGGCTTGCTAGAGAGCATAACAAGACATTTATTAAGTGGTTTGAAGATAAAGTCTTACATCAACTATCTCAAACATCAAATAATATTGCTGAAAATATCAAATGACTCACCTTTAAACCAAAAATGAATGTTATGTCTTATGAAGGGTTTGACATAAATGGGTTCGCATTTTACAAAAAGTGTCAAGATGATAAGAGCGTAGTCCAAAATAGTGGGGGTCACCCTTCAAGTGTCTTCTTTGTTGTTTTCTAGTGCAAAGGATAAGAGTCCATGTGAACCTAAAATGTCCTATTACGGTGTCATTGAAGACATATGGGAGTTTGACTACTTAGCTTTTAGAATTCCTCTCTTCATGTGCAATTGGGTTGATAAACCAAAGGAGGTATAATGGATGAATTGGGTTTCACATTAGTGAATTTTGAGAATATTGGCAAGAAGGGTGAACCATTCATATTGACATCACAGGTGAAACAAGTAATTTATATCAATGATACTACAAATGGAAAATGGTCGGTTGTTCTTCATGGTAAAAGACAGTTCATTGAAGATCCTATAGATGATGAAGAGTACTATGATAAGTATGATGACTCCAGTCCATTCTCAGTTGGCTTGCCAACACCAAATATTGAAGCTAATGATGACTTATATGTGTTGGGTTTTATGGCCTCAAAGTAGGCAGTGGAAACAAAACTTTTACAAGCCATTAACCCATAATAGGAGATCGTATCAAAGACTATGTAATGGGAAGGATGGATTTAGTGAGATATACCTAGTCCTGGTGCTTGGCCAGCGACAATACCCCACAGCCATGTGCAGTCTTCAACGCCATGTCTTGGGCGGTGTTTGTGCAGCTCCTGGTCTTCACCATAGACTTTGGCCTCCACCACAGACTGCGACTGACATGTCCTCCTGAGTGGCAAACATCTCTCGCCTATGCAGATAGTCCACATAGACCACATGGAACTCCTACCGTTTCTAGAAGAATTGGCAGGAAGGAGATGACCCTCTTGTTGGTGTACTATTACCAACATGCTCTTCCAAACTCAGACTGCTTTTATGTAGTTGTCTTTCCCTCACTATACCTCCCTAGTCGGGTAGCACTTGCTCAGGCTCTCTTGGTTACCAGAACTAGAGAGGACAACAACTTTGTAGAGCAGATGATGTTCTGAGTTGTGTGTTCTAATAAGCCCCCAGTACCCCTCTATTTATAGTAGAGAGTAGGGTCAGGGTTCCCATTATGTTTGGGAGTAGAAGGATTTGAAAATTCCATGAAAACTTTGTACTACGGCAGGAGAACTGGTCATTTCATAAATGAACTAGTCGTTTGGAAAGATGCGCCAATCAGTTCACTAGTGAACTAGTCGGTTGGGAGTGTGAACTGGTCAGTTCACCTAGTGAACTGGTAATTTTACTTCCCATACTTGCCTGCAATTGACTTTCCTTAATCATTTCCAATTAATACAAAGATTCATCCTTATTCCAATCAAATTGAACAAGTGAAACGTGAAAGTTTTCCTCCAACTGGGAAAATCCCAATATCCTCAGTTGGCAAGATTGTGAGACACCCGGTTCACCAAGTGAAGCGATCAGTTGTCTCACACTAGCCGATCAACTCACCTGGGTGAACCAGTCAGTTGGCAATCCTGACATTGCCAATGCAATCTTCAATCGACCTGACACTCTAACCAGCTAGTTCAACACTTGAAATTGATAGTTCTAAGTCTAGTCAGTCAATTATATGTTTAATTGAGTACCTAAACACCTTTAGTCTCAATCTAAACATCATTGATGGACAATCTCCTCTTCCAGGGGTATCCTATGTGTGTGACCCTATAGGTTCGAATTTACATTGGCAGTGAATGTCCATAGCTAACTTATGACATCACAAGTAATGAGCAGAATCTAGTAACTCATCATTGCTACCTAAGTAACTTAGAAAGTTGGAGAACAAATTCAACCTACAATATGTGATTAGTGTTACTGTGATCGTATAGTTCCTTTGTCTCTGACATCCAGATTGAACTCGAGGCATGGAACGTCATCCTCTTCAACATTCAATCCATGTTCCTTAACCTAGGGAAGACTGTCTGAGATGAATGTGAGTTCACATATCATATATTGAATCACATGAATATGGCCATACAATCTCAATCTCGTTTATCAAGGGGCCCTAGATATCATACTCCTTGTAGGAGGGACAAATCCCATATCTATCACTCACAGTCAAGTCCCCATGTGTCAAAGTTGCCCAATCATTATCGTTATAACAACCCATTTTTCAGGACTCTGTTTGATGATGTCAAAGTGTACCCAATGACATGTGACGAGTGTAGTGATTTCAGGTCCAATAACCACAATCACCACCATCACTATGAAATATGATTATTACTACCATTCCATGATATCCATGTATCACTCTCATGGTGGGTCTATCTGATATACTTTTCTCTAACATATATCTGTGTGCTTGACTTGATATCACATATCATGACTAATGAGACTTTGTCATTAGTCAACACACACTCTAGTCTTATGTATTACTGTTGTCTATTTTGATTCCACAGTAATATCTGACTAGGGACATAATAATAATTTATGTACTCTTAAAATACATATGGTCTCATTATTCATGTCCTTAACCTGAAGACATATGTCATCGAGTCACATCATTCTTTTGACATCTATCATGTATGTGTCATCATCTCATGACTGAGACAAACATAATAGACTGAATTACCTTTATCATTATCAAATCAAGTATCATATGCCTCATTGCAATCATCATATGATTGGATCTCTGGGCATACTATAACAATAGACTCCCACTTGCACGTAGACCCAATCACCCACAAATAATATTCCAAGTGATCTTAGCATGTCCATCATGTTTCTACTGCACAAGCACTTTTATAGCGGGTAAAAAACATTTGCTTCAAGTCGGTATATTGCATGTTTCACATCCCTTCATTATACAACAACTCGTATGAGATAGAAGTGTTGTAGTATGTTATCTGATATTCCTTTGCCTAACCATTAGCTCCATTGTTGTTACAATATTACTACTGAGTCATCCATGGTTGGAACCTCCCGCATGTTTATCCAAATGAACTTCTAGATCCATATAGTATCCTTTACAATGTTCATAACACTAAGGTACTCGACTTCTTATTGTACAATTAATCAACTATTTTATGTTGGAACATTTCCAACTAAAAATTCTTATTCTAAGGTCAAACACAATTTTTTTCATTTCGAAAGCTTGCATCGGTGTAACTCTTTACGCCCAACTCTTCATTGTTACCATAACTAAAGAACTAATCCTTTTAGTACTTATAAAGTACACAAAGATGTCCTTCATGGTAGTCCAGTAACTCTTACTAGAGTTTGACATATATCCATTTGTCATGTCCAATATATACAAGATAACTGCATATTTATATCATCTAGTCATACAAGATGATGATTTCATATCTTCTTGTCATGTCCAATACATAAAAGATGATGAGTTTGTATATTCTTGTCATGTCCAATACATATAAGATAATTAGTTCATATTTTCTTGTCATGTCCGATACATACAAGATAACGAGATAAGTTCATACGTGATAGATCCAATTGTGAATCCATGTGTTCCTTATTCTTCATAAGAATTGGGACACTTGGCTCTTGAGAGACTAACTCCATGGAACATGGACAAGTTTTCTATCATCATTCTGAACTCATTCAACATCTAGCCAAAGTATGTTCTCTTTCCTAGGACAAGAAGCCCTCTTGATCTATCTCTATAGATCTTGATTCCTATCACATAGGATGCTTCTCTAAAACCCTTTTAGAATGCACTTCGTTGCCAGATTTTGTAGTATAAGGATGTTATTCCCCATCAATATGTGGAATATACATATGCTTCTAATAAATTCTTGTAATCACACATTACATCTTTATTCTGACTCAAGTCAAACTCTTTGACTATCTTGTCAAATTGAAGATCCAGTTCTGAGGTGATTGCTTCAATCCAAAGATTGATCTATGAAACATTATAGACTTTATTTGCATTATTGGATTTATAAAACCTTTAGGCTGTGTCACATACACATCCTGCATAATATTCCATTTAAGGAATGTGGTTTTAACATCCATATGCCAATGGATTTATCCTTGGTAACCACTGAAAAGATTTCATCATGTTCAACACCTTGAACTCTTTTCAACAGACTTGCCCTCCATGTCAGTCTTCTTCTGGAAGACCCAAAAGTACCCTATGGGTTTTACCCCTTCAACCAAAGTCATACTTTGATGTACATGGAGTCCATCTTGTACTTCATATCTCAATTTCTGGCTCTCATTAGCTTCTAGGTAGACTGTTAATTCATCATATGATCAACTCACCACCTTCTTGTCCATAAGATATCATATATCATTCAAGCTCTAGGCGTGTTCTACCAGAACCATGAGTTCTGTGTGTTACTTAAGGAACATTAAGATTTCATAACATTTTGTGATTATCTTTATTCCCAGTGTTAAGCATGTGCCCAAAAGGAAATTTGAAGTTTAGCTAGTAATCACACTCTGAGTTATCAAGGTGTGATTCTTTCTTTCTGATACACTTCTCATGATACACTATCATTGTGTTTTATATGCAGTCCATCATGATACATTATCATGATCTTTTAGAATGTTCTCAAAATCTTGGTTCAAAGTATCTCCAAATCGATCATATCAAAATTTCATACTTATACCAAGTTTGTTATGTACTTCATTTATGATCTCCTTGAACACTTCAAAAGATTCATGTTTGCATTTCACTAGATACACACTATCATATCCTAAGGTCATCAGTAAAACTATTGAAGTACTTGTGATTACCTTTAGCATTTATTATAAAAGGTCTATATACATCAATATATATAATCCTTAATAGAATAATCATTCTCCCACTACATCTAGTGAAGAACATTTGTCATATTGCATAATGAATGAGATTATCATGTCTTCATTGGTTCAATAACCAAAATGAGTCTAGATAACCATCATATGGATTTCTAGAAATGCAATTCTCATTTATGCACTACAAATGACTATGCTATAGGCATTCAAGTTTGAGTTATCATGACATTCATTACATGTGTCATACACATTTGTCTGTTTAACTATTAAGTATAGTTGATGAGACATAGACATTGCCATCAAAGATCATTTCTTTGAAATGAAATATCATTCCATTACACTCTTTTCTATACAAGATGTATGATGATTTTATTGATGGAAGATGTATAATAGCAATTCACTAATTCTATTATATGCCCATGAATGTCATATTGTAACTGTAATGGTAGCAACTCTTGCTCCACACAATTTCTAGCTTACTTCCTCTCATGTCCTGAAGTAGATATCTCTATCTCTTTCATCTTCCTAAGATCCTCTATAAAGAGGTTATTTCCCTTTCCAATGTCAAACAAGTGACAATGGTGGCACTTTCTTTCCTTATCTTTATAAGTGAAGAAGGACATATTCCCTTTTCTACTTACCCCTTTCCATATCTTGAGTGATGAACACTTGGACCTAAGCTTGGCTTTAGAACACTTCTTGACCTTGCTTTAGTCTATGGACTTTACTCTACTGATCATTATCACATGTTTTGTCCTTTCTTCATTCATGCCTTGGCATCAACATGCCATGCACTTCAGACAATGGTTTGGCTAAGTTTCTCAACATGTGATAAACTGGTTATATGATTCACACAACGATTTGTAGAATTGTATGTTTGGTCAACTCTTGACCTATCACAGTTAATCTATATGCACAATCATATTGAGCATATGAGATTATACTTGATCTACATCTGTCTGATTATACTCAAACATCGCTTTGAAGACATTCTACCTTTCATGCTTTACATGATTCTTAAGATGTATAACCATCTCAAGAATGTCCATGCTTCAAGCTATTTATGCAACTAATAATTCATATAGCTCAACATAAGGTTCTTGATGTCTTAGGCATCAATGTCATACTTCAAGTAAGCATCTAATTTTATCCCTAGGCACATTTGGAGTGGTTCAACTGGCTCTGGTCTTTCAAGGACTTTAGAGTTTACACTCACCATTGAGAACACTTCTCAAATGACCAAACCAAATTTGAAGTTTATCCCGTTTATGAATTGATCGCTATGATATTATATTTGTGTTTGTCATTTGGATTCTACAAAAGAATTTTACAACTTTTTCAAAATGTTTTTGATTTGATAAATTTTGACGATATTAATTAGGCCTTTAATTAATAATCACTCCCACTATTTTGATCAAATTGATAACCCTCATGTATCAATTCAGAAGATTACAACGTACAACCTTCTAGTGTGCAAGATCCTGACTTCCTCTATGTTATGGACCAGCTAGGGCTGTCACCCACAACTAGATTCTTTCAGGTAGGCAACTTTTACCAGTTGAATCTTATGCAACTCTTGATAGATGTCATACACAACTCTTTGTCATGTACATCTCCATGCCTCAAGGTGCTTGATCCGATCAAGGTCACCTAGTTAAGTCCAACCCAAATGCCAACACAATGAATATGCACCCTGCTAGGGTATACCCACATATTCACCATCACACTTCCATGAGATAGACTATGCACCACGCTAGGGCGTTCCCACACCTAGTCGATCAAGTTTTTCATGTGTGTTGCTTTTGGAAGGCATCTTAAACTTAATATTTATATTGAGGAGTTTGGTATTTATATACATGTACATATCCAATCACCACATATATAGTATGTATCATATACATGCTATATCCCACAAGAAAATATGTGAAGTGATAAAGCAATGATTAAGGCCATCCTATTGTAATCCCTTGGAGCCACAAAGAATTACGGTCATATAAAGTCTACATCATATGCAACCTATTATTGATGAAGATATTTGTGCTTGAACCATTCTGGGTTGATCGGCTCATCCTATGACACGATCGACTCACCTCCTAGTTGGTTGGTTGGTCGGTCTGGCCTCAGTTGTCTGGACACCTCCAACAAGCAGTTGAGCCATCAACCGTTTGATACGGCTCCTTCACAATCCTCCTCGGTCCTCCAGGCGGTCGGCTCATCTGGTGCTGAGCATTTTCTTCTTCAATGTAACAAAAAATAAACTATCCTACTTTTACATAATCTTTGGGAAACCTCGAGTTACATTCGAGGGGAGCAAAGTAGAAGAGAAAGGATCTAGAGTTGTCTCAAGTTACATGTGGAATAGAAGGTAGAGGATCAGTATGCAAAGCGAGATGCAAACAACCATAACCAATCAAGTACACATAGAGTTTATATGGCATAACTATGCTACACATCCATCATCAAAACCGTTTTAGGGAAACACGTATCAATTGCATATATACCAAATCATATATGTATATTATTTTGTAGTTGCATGCGGAATTTAGTCAGATATGCACATTAGTCATTTTAAATATTCACATCGTATGTAATAAATAAATGATGATAAAACCAAAATCCGATCATATCAATTTATCCCAAAACACAATATGTTAACATGGCTATGATACCATTGTTCGATTTTAAGGCCTCAGAGTAGGCAACGGAAACAAAAATTTTACTGGCCATTAACCCATAACAGGAGATCACATCAATGACTATGTAATGGGAAGGATGGTTTTAGCGAGATATACCTGGTCCTGGTGCTTTCTCAACAACAATACCTTGCAGCCATGTGAGGTCTTCAACGCCATGTCTTAGATGGTGTCTGTGTAGTTCCTGGTCTTTGCCATGGACTCTGGCCTCCACCAAAGACTGCGGCTGACATCTCCTCATGAGAAACAGATGTCTCCCACCTCTACAGATAGTCCACACAGACCACCTGGAACTCCTGTCATTTCTAGAAGAACTAGAAGGAAGGAGTCGACCCTCCTGTTGGTGTACTAGCAACAACCTACTCTCTCAAACTCAGACTACTTTTCTACGGTTGTCTTTCCCTCGCTATGCCTCCCTAGTCAGGTAGCACTTGCTTGGGCTCTCTTGGTTACCAGAACCAGAGAGGACAACAACTTTGTAGAGCAACTGATGTTCTGAGTTGTGTGTTTTGAGAAGCCCCAATACCCCTCTATTTATAGTAGAGGGCAGGGTTAGGGTTCCTAGTCTGTTCAGGAGTAGAAGGATTCAGAAATTCCATGAATAATTTGTACTGCGGCAGGCGAACCAATCATTTCATAAATGAATCAGTCATTTGGCAAGGTGATCCAATCGATTCACTAGTGAACCGATCGATTGGGAGTGTGAACCGGTCGGTTCACCTAGTGAACCAATTGTTTCACTTCCTAGACTTGCCTGCAATTGACTTTCCTTAATCGTTTCCAATTAATGCAAACATTAATCCTTATTCTAATCGAATTGAACAAGTGAAACGTGAAAGCTTTTTTTCAATCGAGCAAATCCCAATTTCATTGGTTGGCAGGACTGTGCGCCATCCGGTTCACCTAGTGAACCAGTCGGATGGCTCACACTAGCCGATCGGCTCACCTGGGTGAACCGGTCGGTTAGCAGTCTTGACATTGCCAAATGCACTCTCCGATCGACCTGACACTCTAATCAACTAGTTCAACACTTGAACTGGATAGTTTCGAGTTCAGTCAGTCCATTCTATGCTTAGTTGAGTACCTAAACACCATTAGTCTCAATCTAAACATCATTCATGGACAATCTCCTCTTCAAGGGGTATCTTATGTGTGTGACCTTGCATGTTCCAATTTACGTTGGTAGTGGATGTCCATAACTAACTTATGACATCATAAGCAATGAGCAGAATCTAGTAACTCATCATTGCTACCCAAGTAACTCGGAAAGTTGGAGAAAAACTTCAACCTACAATCTGCGATTAGTGTTACCGTGATCGTATAGTTCCTTTGTCTTTGACATCCAGATTGAACTTGAGGCATGGAACGTCATCCTCTTCAACATTCAATCCATGTTTCTTGACCTAAAGTAGACTATTTGAGATGCATGTGAGTTCACTTATCATATATTGAATCACATGAGTATGGACATACAATTCTCAGTCTCGCTTATCAAGGGGCCCTGTATATCATACTCCTTGTAGGAGGGACAAATCCCATATCTATCACTCATAGTTAAGTCCCCATGTGTCAAAGTCACCCAATCATCATCGTTATAACAACCCATATTTCAAGACTATGTTTGATGATGTCAAAGTGTACCCAACGACATGTGATGAGTGTAGTGATTTCAGGTCTAAGAACCACAATCACTACCATCACTATGAGATATGATTGTGACTACCATTCCATGGTATCCATGTATCACTCTCACTATGGGTCTGTCTGATATGTTGTACTCTAACATATATCTATGTGCTTGACTTGATATCACATATCATGACTAATGAGACTCTGTCATCAATCAATGCACACTCTAGTCTTATGTATTATTGTTGTCTATTTTGCTTCCATAGTAATATCTGACTAGGGACGTAATAAGAATGTATGTACTCTTAACATACATATGGTCTCATTGTTCAGGTCCTTAACCTGAAGACATATGTCATTGAGTCACATCATTCTTTAGACATCTATCATGTATGTATCATCATCTTATGTCTGAGACAAACATATTAGACATAATTACCTTTATCATTATTAAATCAAGTATCATATGCCTCATTGCAATCATCATATGATTGGATCTCTGGGCATACTATACCAAAAATATGTGTGTGGAGATCACACCAAAGGAATGTTAATTGATAAAATATCTCAATATTAGAGGCATGTTTTTATTTTTTGAAATGTTTTATTTATTTGAATGTTAGATCGATGTGGACTTTATAATGTTATCTTTTTTTTTTGATTATAATGTTATCTTAATTTCATTAAATATTAAATGTTAAATGTTTGATTGTTTATTATATGAAACTTTTTTAGATGTTTGATCATGAGTATGATGATCGTGATGATGATGACCATGAGGGTGGAGCGCCACATCACAATGTAAGATCTCCAATATATATATATATATATATATATATATATATATATATATATATATATATATATATATATATATATATAACCAGATGTCCATTTAAGTTATATCCTATATGTGTTTTTTGTCAATTTTTAGGTTGAGGATGTACCCCTTGAAAACCTTGTGCCACTTGTTGAGAAACATAAAAAATAGAAAATATCAGGGCCATTGCTATGATGAACAAGTTACTACAACAAAGGGCCAATGGACCAAAATTGGTTCTGGATTTTGATCATGCAGGAAATCCAGTCAGAAAGAACCGCAACTTGTTTATTTCATATCTTGGGGTTTTTACTCGTGGGCATTGTAGTGTAAAGGCAGAATCTTGGCATACAATTCCTAAAAGAAAGAAAGACTTCGTATGACAAGAACAATGTGTGATATATTGTCATTTGCAATTATATTTTTAAAGTTATTTACAATTCTATTTTTTATAATACTCTATTAAATATATGAAATTTTGTAGAGTATATTTGAACTAGATGAAGTTCTATATTGTAAAAAGGTGATACAATGTTGTAGGAGTTGGAAAACTCTCAATTGACAATACATACGACATGCTAATAAGGGGAAGAAGTCAGCTCTTAAGCAATGGAACTACCTGGACTTGACTGAGTGGGAGGTGTTTGTTGCCAAGAGAAATACTGATAAATTTAATATATTAAGTGTCACTCGCAATTTAATCAGTATACATTCTTATGAATTCACCTATTTACGGTTGACCTTGATTATTAATAACCAATTCAATGTGCTTACGAAAAAGGCAATCAACGATGCTTAAAGAGAAAGGCGTTCACTGAATGTGCATGAACACATGATGGGTCCATGTGACTATGCAACCCTCTGCCAAAAACTACATGCATCTTCCGTTAAGCTACCTACTACTCCTATTGTTGAGACTATTGTACTTTGGCACCTATGCATCGCCATGATGTGTGAATAGCTAGGAGGCAACACAAAAAAGGAGATATAACCAACTCGACAACTGCTGAGGCTGCTGCAAAAATGGTAAAGTTCAACTCTCAAAGTAATTAGTATTGATGGTTGTTATATTTACTTACCAATTTCTATTGATGATGATTAGCAGGAGCTTCACGAGTAGAGGAAGCAAGGCTCGTTCATCCCTGAGGGAATAAGGGATGAATTGATAGTTTCTCTTAGTAACCCAGAGCATCCTGGACGTGTTAGGGCTGTAGGCTCTGGTGTGGGCCTAATAGCATTCTTTGGGCCATCACATCGGAAACATGTCAAAAGAAAGGAATTTTCAAAAGCCGAGGTAACTATTATTTTTTTAGAATGTTATTGCAAAGGGAATTCATGAATCAAAAATTGTTTCTTTTGGCCATGTATAGGTAGATTAGTTAATTGATAAGAGAGTTCAGGAAGCAATGAGCAAGTGGAAAGCATCTCAGGATGCGGCTCTTCCCCTACGATAAAGGTGGTTGGGAGTAATCCTATAGACCCACCACCTACCACGTCCGCTGTAAGTATTTTTATGACATAGTAGCTTGTCTTTTTAATATGATATGTTTAGGTATATATATATATATATATATATATATATATATATATATATATATATATATATATATATATAACATACTCTATATAAATTTGTAGGGGTTGAGGACATGCCATCTAAAATTGAAAAAATACGTCATTGTAGAGGGAGAGGCTTAGCCACACCTTCGAGGGAACACGATTCATGGCACTGCAGTACCTGATGGAGTGGTTCGTGTGAGCTGGAGGCTTTTCTTCCCTACTTGGAGGCAGAATCCATTACCATATGCCCCCTAGATGCAGACACGCTTGGTGAAGCAGAAGGCGGATTGGTCTTGTGACCTGAAGCGGGAGTCATCTATACTGATCATGTAAGGTAAATTTACATTATGTCAATTGGTATATGTATATACATGGCAATTGATATGAAATCATATATGCAGTTGAAAGGGACAAAACCTGCTACATCTCATCCTCCTCCACCTCCACCTCTTCCTCAAGTACCTAGTTGTCTTGCAAAGGACCTATTCGACTCTATAGGTCCTCAATGCAGAGAAATGCCAATATGGATAGGTGCACATTTCCAAACTTCACCTATTATTGTTGCTATGGAGGATGATGCTATAAGCCAATCATACGATAATAATATATTTTGACAACATATTTTGGAGTTGTTTTGTTATGCTTGGTTGAATTCATCTATGATAGAACTATGGATATGGTGAGATCTTATTTATATATATATACCTCATTTTATATAGGGTGATCTATTTTCTTTTATATTAATGCAAACATAATATATGTTATGCAGCCACTTACATAGGTTTGTAAAAAAAATTCAATGACTCATGTGGGATTTCTAGTTCCATCCTTGATCAGTCTTGTAAATGAAGACCCTACATCAGTTACCTTATACTTTTGTATAGCTTTTAAATATTTCGGTGAAATGAAAAAGAGCATGATAATAGCTCCATATAATGTTGGGTAAGTTTACTTTGCTTATATTTTTTACTTAAGAAAATTATATTTCATTATGGATTTTGATTTGTATATTTTTTACTTTCTTATTACTAGACGTAAGCATTGGAAGTTACTAGTTGTTTTCCCAGAGACATTGACTATTTATTATCTTGATCCTAAGGGGAACAAATTAGAACGTCTGAGACAAGATATGAAAAGGCCATTATACACATGAACTATTTTTATATTTATATCCATTAACATATATTGTTATATGATTATTTACTAATATAATTTAATATGTTGCATTAAGGTATATGGATTTAAAATATTTCAAAAATGTTGGAGGAAATGTGGACAAGAAATAGAAAGCAATATTTTGGAAGAATGTGGATGTAGTTTCCTGACTCCAATGTATATTTTATTTATGTGAACTATGCTCATTTTTATTTATTAACATTTTGTATGTTGAAATTTATAATGTGGTGTACAAAACAACGACTGGGCATGTGGATACTACGTGATATTGTATATGGACATAATTGGTAGATATGCTACAGAAGACATTGGAAACATACAACATGTAATATATAGTCTTGATCATCATAAGTATAGTCTCATTAGATAATATGAGAATATCAAACTTATTAATTATATATACGTCATTCTCTTTGCAGCTGTTTAAAACTAGTGACTTCAATACAGGGGAAAATATATTAGATGTGTATATGCCCTAAAAGATTGAACAATTAGATGATATAAGATAACAATGGGTAAAAGACTTTGAAAGGGAGGCAATTTTTTATTATGATTGGGGTACTGATGATAAAGAATGACATTTCTAAACTATGATGTCATTATTTCTATATATATGTGGTGATTATACATACATGTGTGAATGACTTTTTTAATTGTCTTATTGAAATTTGATCTATATACATGTATGTGAATGTAAAAATGGATGAATGAATATGCTTCTACATGTGTGTCATTGGGAAAATGGATGAATGAATGGAACTACAGGTTTCTACATGTGTGTGAATGTGAAAAATGGATGAATGAATGAAACTACAAGTTTCTACATGTGTGTGAATCATGTGAATGAATTAATTGTGTTTCTACATGTGTGTGAATCACATGATGTATACATAGTCTTGATCATCTTGTTATTGTAGGTTTGTGACCTATTGTTAGGATGAAATCACAAGATGCTATAAACCTATAGTTTAGAACGGAACTGTAGGTTCTGCATCTTGCTAACCATCCAGATAGCAGGCATGGAAGCTAATATTTAAAAAACAACACTTAGTCATCGATTATTTAAAAGAACCATCAATGAAGGTCTACGTCGTCGGTTATTTATAGCAAACCGACGACTGTCCTAACCTGGAGTAAATTTTTTTGTTTGGGTATGGAGATAGGAGTCAGTTTTTGAAGTCATAATCGACAATAATTTGTAGCTATATTGACAATTTTACTTTGAATCAACGACTATGAACCAAACATGAGATCACTTTTTGTTTGAAAAGGGGGTTAGTCATTTTTACTGAAATAACCGACGACTATGGTCATAAACTGGGCCAATTTTTGTTCGGTTGTGAAGATAGTCGTCGATTTTCTGTAGATAGTCGATGACTATGGATCCTACCAGTGTTGGTTCTTGTTTGGTCACAATCTGGGATGGCACTGTGTCATTGGTTTTGGAACCGACACCATAGGCTTCTACCTTTAGTAAAACTGACTTGGGTGTCACTTGGAAACTGACGTAAAATGTCCATTTTAACTGACATTTAAGGTAGTATATGTGTTAGTGATGAAAAACCACTAGAGGGGGGGTGAATAGGGTTTTATGATTATTTTTAAATAATTTAACTCAAAGCAAGAAACCAAAAAAAGATTGGACAAGGGGACAAGGATTTAGAGTGATTTCAACCTTAGCAAATACTAAGGCAGTCAATCCACTACCCGGTTGCTTACCCAACTGGGATTTTGAAAGTATTTAATTTTATTACCTCGCAAGTATGTTACATAAAATTACAATACTTTCACCAAACCCTTCGGACAACCTTCACCTACAAGTAGTCTCACCAACCTCGAAGCAGCCTTCCTTGAAGTAACCTCAACCTCCCCTTGAAGTAGCCTTCCTCTTGAAGTAGCTTCCCGTTGAGACAGCCTTCTTGAAGTAGTCCAAAGTCCACCTTCTCCACCTGAGAAGTCAAACCCTCTCCAATCCATAACCTCCAACCCTAGGAGTAGCAAGGAGAGTACAAAAGATATAAAGGAACAAGAAGGAAAAACATAAATTACAATACCGTTGTAGCACAAGGCTTGATTTCCTATATCAAGCGTTTTGATCTCCTAACCAATGTATATGAAAGTGTAAGTGTTGTGGGTAGGATATGCTAGCCTATAGGACACGAAATTAGAGCAATGGAAATGTATAGCCAATGTTAGAATTGCTCAATTGCTCACAAGAATGAATTGCCAATGCAAGTATGAATGCTCAAGTGTAGCGCAAGTGTATATATGTTTGTTTAGGTGTCCTAAGGCATGTCCTATTTATAGAAATGACCTACAAGTGCTTAAGGACGTTCTAGATACTTTCTAGGGGGTTATTAGTGCTTAACTAGCCGTTAGGTATCCATTAGTTGCACTAACAACAACTAGTTAATTAATTCTGAAAAGTGCAGACAGAGACATTCTCGGTCAAGGAATTGTCGACCGAGATCCCAGTCGGTCAAAGTTTTGTCGACCTAGGGACTTTCTGGAGTCAAGTGTATATAACGTTCTGATCCAACTCCCAACTACTTTGTTTGTTGTGTCTAACGGCTACCTGGATCATTCTCGGTCGAGGAGTTTGTCGACTGAGAGTGTCTCGGTCGAGAATATTGTCGACCGAGATTGACCCTATTTCAATGTTTTAAACTAAGTACTAAGTTTGTGTATGAGTGTGCAGTTGTAACACTATTGAAAGGGATGACCTATCTAAGTGTTGTGATTGGCTAAGGAAGATCTAACGCTTGATTTACATGATGTCTAAGTACTTGTACATTATATATTTGTACAAGTTTTACAATTGATTACATTCATGAAATTAAAGCAATTTAGCATATAGATCTTCCAAATATTTGTCATCCACTTTATTCCTGCAACACTCAAGTAGCACGTTAGATCGACAAGAATGAAATGTTTGTCATCATCAAAACAAAGGGATTATACTAATGTCCAATTTTATCCAACAATCTCCCCCTTTTTGAAGATGACAAACATTTCCTAAATATAAAATAAGGAAATATAAATCATATGAGTTTCATACCTGAAGTTTACCTTTTGTAGCCATTCTTGTTTTGCAAGTGGGTACTGGCCGAGATATTATGAAACTCATTTTATTGTATGTTTTTTATTTATATTATTTCTCCCCCTTTGTCATTACAAAAACATATCCAAGATAATCATTATTTCTCCCCCTTAATTTGATGCTATGCTCCCCCTTTAAAAGATATTCAATTTAAAATCAAGGGATTAATGCAAACCAATTAATTTTAAATTTAGCCACAATTTATTTCTCAATCATTTGCAAAGGATGTTAAGCCTTGAAATGATATGAGTTCGTTTTAAGTTCATGGCATATGTGATTTGATTTCTCATCCATTTTGCAAGGGATGTTAAGCCCTGAAAATGATATGAGAATCCTTTAAGCTTTTAGTACATGAAAAGTATATCTAACCAAATGCACGGGATGTTAAGCCCTGATTTGTTTTAAGAACAAAATATATATCATATTCATGAAATTTGTAGATTCCTTTATTTTCATAGCCAAGATTAAAATACTAAGGTCATAGCATGTTTCAATTTATATTTATGATGTTCACAAGGTTTTGTAAGCTCCTTCTTAATCAAAATAGTTTTTGTGAGCTCCCCCTTAATCTTATAGTCAAGATAAATTAAGGATTCTAAGGTCACAATCAATATTAGATTAATCACTAAAATTTTTGTTTTCAATATACTAAGATTGATTGTAGTAGAATGATGTACAAATAAGCATTTTTTCAAGCTTATTTTAGGTCGACCTTGACTTCGACCATAGCGCCCCTTGGTCAAACTTGTTTTCAACCATGAGGCAATTTCTGTAGATTTCCAAGATTTTTAATTTAAAATGCATTTGTGCCATGAAGTTTTACTGTTTATGCAAAATGGCATCTTCACATGAGCTGAATCACAATGATAAAAAACAATATCCATTCATGGTTTGTATATATGGATCAAAGATTATTGTAGACAAACTAATGAAAACATAATGATTATGGAACAATAATTATGATGGAACAGTAGAAGTATATCCATAATACAATGATCAAGATGGAAGCATGTAACTTCATGAAATGCAATGATTATGACCATTTATATTTTTTAATACACATGGTTCCTACATAGATAGACCAAGAAATACTTAGGATAAACCATGTGGACTATGATAAATCAGTAATTTCCTTGATTATACCAATCATGGTGCATAATTTTCAATTTTAAACCATGTAAACCAAAATAATCTCATTCATGATTCATGGATTTTCAAACAGGCTTAATAAACTTTTTCAATCAATGAATAAGGTTTGTTCAAAAATCAGTCTTCATATAATACTTTTGCAATATGTTTAAGGATTTCATATTCATAATGTTGTACCTTAAATCATGATGCAAAAAGATCAATATGTCTTGTTTCAAAGATGGTCTCCAACATTTATTCTTGATTTTGCATATTAAATCAATCATTAATAACAAATTGATAGCAAACTAAATTAATTGAAAATAGGTTCAGCAGAACTTGATTCGGTCGAACTGTTTGTCGACTGAATTTATTTTGGTCGACTATTTCTCGACCGATAATGTTGTTGTTTGTACAGGTTTTATCAGATATATTGCAAACTTCAAAACAGTAACCTGCTCGGTCGACCATTTCTCGACCGACAATGTTCTCGGTCGAACAGTTTCTCGACCGAGAAAGTTTCTGTATTGTTTCAGAATTGTTTTCAGTAATTGTTTCCAAGTAAATCAAGAATATGAAAGTTAAAGCTTGATTGTGTTGAGATATGACATTTGTATATCAAGAATTAGTTTAGGTTAAATCTCAACTAGTCAAATTCAAACTTCTAAGTTCTAGGAACCCAAGCTAGATCATCATTACTTTTCTTGTATGGGCATGAAAAAGAGTAGTGTCCAAGACACAAGCAATAATGACAACTAATAGAGTCAATCTCATTTCTCTTTCTAGGAGTTGAATTGTTCTTGGGTACATACATGGATTGATTCTTTAGCACTTGTGTCCTTCTCCAACTAGGTTTTTGATAAGATTTTCCCTTAGTCTTATAACCTAGTCCTCTTCTTCCGATTTGACGATAAGAATCATTTAAGATATTATCAAGAATATTATTGTTATTCAAACTACTTACTTTTTGTTGTAACTTCATAATCTCATCTATTTTCTTCTTGATATCTAATTTTGCTTGATCTAGATTAGATAACAAGGAATCTCTTTCTTTCACAATAATATCATAATCTAGATGTGTACACAAAACAGGTTATTTTTGAAGATCATTTACTTGAGTTTGCAAGTTTAACTTTTTGAGGGAAAGAAGATTGCAATTTGTTTCTATAGATTTCAGCTTAACATCATAATCTTTAATTTCAGATGTGAGAGCAAGAAGTTTAGGATTTAACTCATCATTTACTTTATTTGATTTCTTAAATTTCTTCTTGCACTCAATATATTTCTCATGTGTATCTTGAAGACTAGAAATTAGATCTTCTTTTGGTAGATCAAAAAGACTTACCTCTTCTTCTTCTTCTTCATTTGTTGTAGCAATAAGACATTCTACTTCTTCTTTTCCATCATCACTATCATCACTTGAATCATCCCATGCAGCTTTATATGCTCTTTCTTTCTTTTTGTGAGATGATTTCCTCCCTTTCTTGAGTTTTGGACAATCACCTTTCATGTGTCCCTTTTTGCCACATTCAAAGCACCTGGAAGAAGAAACACTAGAAGTTTTGTTTGTTTTAAAACTTTTATACTGCTTACCGTTTAGAATGAGAGTTTCTTCTTTACTATCATCTTCACTTGTGTTATGACTAATCTTGGTTGATGCTTTGAATGCAATTTCCTTCTTTTTCCCTTGTTGAAGTTCACGTTCTCGTCTTTCTTCCTCTTCTAAAGTTGCCTCATGTGCTTCTAGGTTGCCAATGAGTTGCTCCATCCTTAGTCGGGTGAGATCATTTGCTTCTTCAATGGCAGTCACTTTGGGCTTATACTTGGGAGGAAGAGATCTAAGAATCTTTGACACCTAGTCTTCCTCACTAATCACTTTGCCTAAAGCATTCAAACCATTCACAATAGAAGAGAATTTTGCATACATTTCACTAATAGATTCATTTTGATCCATACGAAATTGTTCAAATTTCTATTTAAGCATTCCGATTTTAGAATTTTTAACTTGAACAGTTCCTTCATATGCTATAGACAATCTATGCCATATCTCATAAGCTGTTTCACAATTTGATATTCTATTAAACTCACCAACGGAAATTGAGCAATAAAGTATACTTACAACTTTTGCATTCATTTGGGCAGACTTTACCGTATTGACATCCCAATTTGCATACTCCGTTTGAGGAAGTTCATAAGGAGTTGATACCATTCTCCATAAGTCCCAACTGATTCCTTGGAAGTAAAATTGCATCCTCCTCTTCCAGTAGGCGTTCACTGAATGTGCATGAACACACGATGGGTCCATGTGACTATGCAACCCTCTGCCAAAAACTACATGTGTCTTCCATTCAGCTGCCTACTACTCCTATTGTTGAGACTATTGTACTCTGGCACCTATGCATTGCCATGATGTGTGGATATCTAGGAGGCAACACAAAAAAGGAGATATAACCAACTCGACAACTGCTGAGGCTGCTGCAAAAATGGTAAAATTCAACTCTCAAAGTAATTAGTATTGATGGTTGTTATATTTACTTACCAATTTCTATTGATGATGATTAGCAGGAGCTTCACGAGCAGAGGAAGAAACACTCGTTCATCCCTGAGGGAACAAGGGATGAATTGATAGTTTCTCTTAGTAACCTAGAGCATCCTGGACGTGTTAGGGCTGTAGGCGCTGGTGTGGGCCTAAGAGCATTCTTTGGGCCATCACATCAGAAACATGTAAAAAAAGAGGAATTTTCAAAAGGCGAGGTAACTATTCTTTTTTTAGAATGTTATTGCAAAGGGAATTCATGAATAAAAAATTGTTTCTTTTGGCCATGTATAGGTAGATTAGTTAATTGATAAGAGAGTTCAGGAAGCAATGGTCAAGTGGCAAGCGTCTCAGGATGCAGCTCTTCCCCTACGATAAAGGTGGTTGGGAGTAATCCTGTAGAGGTGGTTGGGAGTAATCATATAGACCCACCACCTACCACGTCTGCTGTAAGTATTTTTATGACATAGTAGCTTGTCTTTTTAATATGATATGTTTAGGTATATAAATATATATATATATATATATATATATATATATATATATATATATAACATACTCTATGTAAATTTGTAGGGGTTGAGGACATGCCATCTAAAATTGAAAAAATACGTCATTGTAGAGGGAGAGGCTTACCCACACCTTCCAGGGAACACAATTCATGGCACTCCAGTACCTGATGGAGTGGTTCGTGTGAGCTGGAGGCTTTTCTTCCCTGCTTGGAGGCAGAATCCATTACCATATGCCCCCTAGATGCAGACACGCTTGGTGAAGCAGAAGGCGGATTGGTATTGTGGCCTGAAGCGGGAGTCATCTATACTGATCATGTATGGTAAATTTACATTATGTCAATTGGTATATGTATATACATGGCAATTGATATGAAATCATATATGCAGTTGAAAGGGACAAAACCTGCTACATCTCATCCTCCTCCACCTCCACCGCTTCCTCAAGTACCTAGTTGCCTTGCAAAGGACCTATTCGACTCTATAGGTCCTCAATGTAGAGGAATGCCAATATGGATAGGTGCACATTTCCAAACTTCACATATTATTGTTTCTATGGAGGATGATGCTATAAGCCAATCATATGATAATAATATATTTCTACAAGATATTTTGGAGTTGTTTTGTTATGCTTGGTTGAATTCATCTATGATAGAACTATGGATATGGTGAGATCTTATTTATATATATATATACCTCATTTTATATAGAGTTATCTATTTTCTTTTATATTAATGCAAACATAATATATGTTTTGCAGCCACTTACATAGGTTTTGTAAAAAAAAATCAATGACTCATGTGGGATTTCTAGTTCCATCCTTGATCAGTCTTGTAGATGAAGACCCTACATCAGTCACCTTATACTTTTGTATAGATTTTAAATGTTTAGGTGAAATGAAAAAGAGCATGATAATAGCTCCATATAATGTTGGGTAAGTTTACTTTGCTTATATTTTTTACTTAAGAAAATTATATTTCATTATGGATTTTGAGTTGTTTACTTTTTACTTTCTTATCACTAGACGTAAGCATTGGAAGTTACTAGTTGTTGTCCCAGAGACATTGACTATTTATTATCTTGATCCTAAGGGGAACAAATTAGAACGTATGAGACAAGATATGAAAAGGCCATTATACACATGAACACTTTTTATATTTATATCCATTAACATATATTGTTATATGATTATTTACTAATATAATTGAATATGTTACATTAAGGTATATGGCTTTAAAATATTTCAAAAATGTTGGAGGAAATGTGGACAAGAAACAGAAAGCAATATTTTGGAAGAATGTGGATGTAGTTTCCTGACTCCAATGCATATTTTATTTATGTGAACTATGCTCATTTTTATTTATTAACATTTTGTATGTTGAAATTTATAATGTGGTGTACAAAACAACGACTGGGCATGTGGATACTACGTGATATTGAATATGGACATAATTGGTAGATATGCTACAGAAGACATTGGAAACATACAACATGTAATATATAGTCTTGATCATCATAAGTATAGTCTCATTAGATAATATGAGAATATCAAACTTATTAATTATATATACGTCATTCTCTTTGCAGCTGTTTAAAACTAGTGACTTCAATACATGGGAAAAGATATTAGATGTGTATATGCCCTATAAGATAGAAAAATTAGATGATATAAGATAACAATGGGTAAAAGACTTTGAAAGGGAGGCAATTTTTTATTATGATTGGGGTACTGATGATAAAGAATGACATTTCTAAACTTTGATGTCATTATTTCTATATATGTGGTGATTAAATATACATGTGTGATTGACTTTTTTAATTGTCTTATTGAAATTTTATCTATATACATGTATGTGAATGTAAAGATGAATGAATGAATATGCTTCTACATGTGTGTGAATGGGAAAATGGATGAATGAATGGAACTGCAGGTTTCTACATGTGTGTGAATGTGAAAAATAGATGAATGAATGAAACTACAAGTTTCTACATGTGTGTGAATCATGTGAATGAATTAATTGTGTTTCTACATGTGTGTGAATCACATGATGTATACATAGTCTTGATCATCTTGTTATTGTAGGTTTGTGACATGTTGTTAGGATGAAATCACAAGATGCTATAAACCTATAGTTTAGAACTAAACTGCAGGTTCTGCATCCTGATAACCATCCAGACAGTAGGCATGCAAGCTAATATTTAAAAAACAACACTTAGTCATCGATTATTTATAAGAACCATCAATGAAGGTCTACGTCGTCGGTTATTTATAGCAAACCGACGACTGTCCTAACCTGGGGTAAATTTTTTTGTTTGGGTATGGAGATAGGATTCAGTTTTTGAAGTCATAATCGACAATAATTTGTAGCTATATTGATAGTTTTACTTTGAATCGGCAACTATGAACCAAACATGAGATCACTTTTTGTTTGAAAAGGGGGTTAGTCATTTTTACTGAAATAACCGACGACTATGGTCATAAACTGGGCCAATTTTTGTTCGGTTGTGAAGACAGTCGTCGATTTTCTATAGATTGTCGATGACTATGGATCCTACCAGTGTTGGTTCTTTTTTTGTCACAATCTGGGCTGGCTCTGTGTCATTGGTTTTGGAACCGACACGATAGGCTTCTATCTTTAGTACAACTGACTTGGGTGTCACATGGAAACTGACATAAAATGTCCATTTTAACTGACATTTGAGGTAGTATATGTGTTAGTGATGAAAAACCACTAGAGGGGGGTGAATAAGGTTTTATGATTATTTTTAAATAATTTAATTCAAAGCAAGCAACCACAAAAAGATTGGACAAGGGGACAAGGATTTAGAGTGGTTCCAACCTTAGCAAATACTAAGGCAGTCAATCCACTACCCGGTTGCTTACCCAACTGGGATTTTGAAAGTATTTAATTTTATTACCTCACAAGGATGTTACATAAAATTACAATACTTTCACCAAACCCTTCGAACACCCTTCACCTAGAAGTAGTCTCACCAACCTCGAAGCAGCCTTCCTTGAAGTAACCTCAACCTCCCCTTGAAGTAGCCTTCCTCTTGAAATAGCTTCCCGTTGAGACAACCTTCTTGAAGTAGTCCAAAGTCCACCTTCTCCACCTGAGAAGTCAAACCCTCTCCAATCCGTAGCCTCCAACCCTAGGAGTAGCAAGGAGAGTACAAAAGATATAAAGGAACAAGAAGGAAAAACATAAATTACAATACCGTTGTAGCACAAGGCTTGATTTCCTATATCAAGCATTTTGATCTCCTAACCAATGTATATGAAAGTGTAAGTGTTGTGGGTAGGAGATTCTAGCCTATAGGACACAAAATTAGAGAAATGGAAATGTATAGCCAATGTTAGAATTGCTCAATTGCTTACAAGAATGAATTTCCAATGCAAGTATGAATGCTCAAGTGTAGCACAAGTGTATATATGTTTGTTTAGGTGTCCTAAGGCATGTCCTATTTATAGGAATGACCTACAAGTGCTTAAGGACATTCTAGATACTTTCTAGGGTGTTCTTAGTGCTTAACTAGTCGTTAGGTATCCATTAGCTACACTAACAACGGCTAGTTAATTAATTCTGAAAAGTGCAGACAGAGACATTCTCGGTCGACGAATTGTCGACCGAGATCCCAGTCGGTCGAAGTTTTGTCGACCGAGGGACTGTCTGGAGTCAAGTGTATATAACGTTCTGATCCAACTCCCAACTACTTTGTCTGCTGTGTCTAACGGCTACCTGGGTCATTCTCGGTCGAGGAGTTTGTCGATCGAGAGTGTCTCGGTCGAGAATATTGTCGACTGAGATTGACCCTGTTTCAATGTTTTAAACTAAGTACTAAGTTTGTGTATGAGTGTGCAGTTGTAACACTATTGAAGGGGATGACCTATCTAAGTGTTGTGATTGGCTAAGGAAGATCTAACGCTTGATTTACATGATGTCTAAGTACTTGTACATTATATATTTGTACAAGTTTTACAATTGATTACATTCATGAAATTAAAGCAATTTAGCATATACATCTTCCAAATATTTGTCATCCACTTTATTCCTGCAACACTCAAGTAGCATGTTAGATCGACAAGAATGAAATGTTTGTCATCATAAAAAAAAGGGATTATACTAATGTCCAATTTTAGCCAACAAGTGATTGCTTTTTGTTTTAGGATTAGAATATCAACACCATGGCTGCAAGTCTTCCATAGTTCATGAGATGTGAAGACAAATAATATCCTTCCTAATCAAAACTTTGAGGCTAAAATCGCAGACTTTGGCTTGTCAATATTTTTTGAAAAAGAAGGGCATACCCATGTTACAATAAGAGTTATGGGAACTTTTGGTTACCTAGATCCTAAGTAAGTTTATATGAATTTGTTGGTTCTCATTTGCAACATATACTTTTATGACTGAAAACAAGGAACTAGTAAAACTTAATTTTATTATTTATAAAATTGAAATATTGTCTATTCGACATAGTACCCTATTGTGAAAGTATGATGCATTCAACCAAAAAGTAATCAAGGGATAGGTAGTGTAATATTATAAACATTAGCTAATAGATTTACTAGTTCCAAACTCAACTACATGTCAATCATTTTATTCTAGATTGTGTATATATAATCCCCACAAATAGCCAATAAACCTTATGTAATACAAGCTTAGCAAGGAAATTGAATATAATAGTAGTATGATAGTACTATCTAATATTATTGATGAAGGTAGTAGAGTTTAGTATTTCACTTAGTGTGGATGGTTCTATTTCTTGATTAAAACACATGTCTCAACCATCCATAAAATAAGATTCTACACCGCTACTCACATGGTGTCTTGACCACCAACTAGCATGGTGTCTTGACCACCATCAAGGGAATTTCTCAACCAAATACCCTAACAACACTTATACAAAATCAAAATAGGGATAAAACTCATTCAAAATAGAAGGTTATCATCAAGGAAGGTCATCACAAACAAGGTGGAAAAACTGCATGTAATAAGCACATCAAAATCTTGAAAATCGAACATCATGGAAACCTTCAAGAAACCAAACCAAGATAAAGTAGATCAAGCTTCAAACCAACTCAAAACCTTGAGAAAACACAAGGGCCGAACCAAAGCATGGCGATAAAACCCATAAACATGATGCATGTATCAAAATCACCTCAACCAACACTTCACAAATTGGGTACAAGAAATTTAGGTTTAAGAAGGAATGTAATCTACATGAGAATACTAAAGAGTCTTAAACCTTACATCATGGAAACTTCACATACCATATTAGAATCAAGTTTAGAGATCAAAATTGTTGCATCCTAGAATGATTAAGGTGCAAGTAATAGAACAAGGTAGAGGGTTATATAACCCTCCTTGGGGGAAGGAATAAGCTCCAAGCTCTCGATCACCAAGGAAGAACATGAAGCTCCACCAAAACCTCAACTCTTGGCCACAAGAGAACATCAAGAAGAAGAAGAGGATACCAAGGTTAAAAGTATGCTCAAGAAAGAGGGTAAGAAACCATATGCCAAACCAAGAAGAAAAAAGAGAGAAGAGAGGTCAACTCTCTCACACTTGGTACTACCTTGTAAAAACATGGCATCTGACCCTTTGTGATGAGGAGTTGTGTATCAAAACGACCACCATGGATAGTACACAGTATAAAGCCAAGAAAAGGGTAAGAAGAAAGGTAGGGTTCCAAAGGAAAAGCATGATAAAGATGGTAGAACCACTTACCAAGATGAGAAACCACAAAGAATCGCCACAAGGAAAGTGCATGTATCCAAATAGATAAGATGAGAAACCAAAATGCAACCACTATATGCATACATGAAACCTATGGTGATAAAACCTAGGTAGGGTCTTGACCACTTAGGTCACCACTACCCTAGGGGTTAAAACAAACCTCAAGAAACCTTGTCTCAACCACAGCATAAACTCACCAAACAAGCCATTTGAAGACACACCACAAAAGACAACTGTCTCGACCCAAAACCACCTCAAGACCACCAAGTTGAGAAAACCACATCCAAGCAAGGCGACTTGGTCAAGATGCACCAAAAACACACTGCAAGGTAGAGACATAGGTTGATACGCTCAACAAAGCACATCAAGGTTGATACCAACCAAACCCTAGAAACCCTAGAATCACCACATGATGCCATCACATCAACCAAGGTCCAACAAGGTACCCCATAGAATAATTCTCTCTCTCATGATTCTAAATCACTAAGGGCACATTCAACATGTGCCAAATTGCAAGATAACCCCTCAACTTGGGTAAATTGCAACTTGGTCCAAAACAAGCATACAAGGCCCAAACATCCTCTATACATGACCAAACTGGAAACATAAGATGGTTACATGTTATCAAATCATCTAAAAGGATTAGATTAAGGTTCTAAGCATCTTATTAAGCAAAGAAAACATACTCAAGCACTAAGCTAGGTCAGGGGCCTTACAATTTATGTCCTTTTTGGTAATAATTATTTAAATATTATGAAGTGAATGTATGTGATTCATAGTTCTCTCAATTAATAAACTAGTTGAAGAATAATCCTACATATATATTAGATGTCACACTTTGGAAATGTGGATGAAAATATTGCATTCATATATCAACTATGAAAATGAATTCATGAATGTATATAAACCTACTATAGTTTGAACAAAATCACTCATGCAAAATTGATGTTGTGCAAAATATTCTAAGGTGTTTAAACCTAATGATCCTCTTCAAAAAGTAGTTGTTCATAATTATGTACAACATAAAATAATATTCAATGACTGGTATTGATATTGACTAAAATATGAGAAGTATTTCTATGCCTACATTGAAGAAAGGAATGATTAAACATTAAAAAGACTCTTCCACTAATAACACATTTTATCGTGTCTGTAATTATATATACATATATATGTATATATATATTATATTAGTAAACTAAAAAAGGTCAAAGTGGCGTTGAAAAGCTGGTCGAAATCCTTGGTGGACTTGCCCAACCTGATTAAGGTGGCCAGGAGCAGTTTTGAGATTGCGGCTACTAATCTCAGGAGTGATCCGTTGTCGGAGGACTTGATGAATATTGAGGAGAATGCCAGTAAGCGTGTACTGCAGCTGGAAAAAGCTGAGGAGATCAGTTATTGGCAAAGAAGCAGACTTAAATGGATTCGTGATGGTGACTGTAATTCTAAAGTGTATCATGCTGCTGTTAAAAAGAACAACATGAGAGATCACATTCATAACCTTATTGATGAAGAGGGCAGATTGGTGGATGAGGAGACTAAAATCGCTTCCTTGGCGGTGGATTTCTTCCAAAACCTGTACAATCAGGGTCACCATAGTACTAGCAGGTCCCGTCTCCTGATCAAAGTAACTGAAGTTATGAACAGGGAGCTTCTTAAACTTGCTACAGATGAGGAGATCAAAGCGGCGACTTTCTCCATTGGTGCTTCCAAGGCTCCGGGGCCTGATGGTTTCAATGCCAAGTTCTTCCAAGAGTGTTGGCCTATTGTAAGCGATGATGTGTGTCGTGCTGTGCGGTGGTTCCTTGTTGGTGGAAGGATGGTTCGACAAGCCAATCATGCTTTCATTAGGCTCATTCCTAAACATAAGGCGGCGGCTAATATGAATGATTTTCGGCCAATTGCTTGTTGCTCAGTGATCTATAAAATAGTGGCCAAAGTAATTGCTGGGAGATTGAAAGGTATACTACCTGATATAGTTTCGGTGAACCAATCGGCCTTTGTCAAGGGCAGAGCCATTTCTGACAATGCCCTCCTGGCTTCAGAGTTTCTGTTGGATTTTCAAGTAAAAAAACAGTCCAAAAAGACGTGTGTTAAAGTTGATATCTCCAAAGCTTATGATCATGTCAGTTGGCCGGGTTTGTGGATCACTATGGATGCGTTGGGGTTTGACAAGAAGTTTATTGATATAATCAAGCAATGTGTGATGACCACTTCATTTTCTGTTCTGGTCAATGGTGTGCCTAATGGGATGTTTCGTGCATCCAATGGCTTGAGACAAGGTGACCCCCTGTCGCCCCTTCTTTTCTCTCTGGTCATGGAGAACCTTTCTTGCCTTACCTTGGCTGCGGAGGAGGCAGGTTCTGTGCGAGCTTTCAAAGTGCAGGGTACGAAGGTTCTTAACCATATGATCTTCGCCGATGATGTGCTTTTCTTCATATCCGGACATGCTAAATACCTTCGTGGGCTTAGAAGAGTCCTTCAGAGCTTCGGGAAAATCACCAAACTATACATCAGCGATATCAAATCTCGTGTCTTATTTTCTAAATCCTGTGATAGTAGAAGAGGGAGACTCAGAGAGGCCATTGGTGTGTCAATTGGAAGATTCCCCACTAAATATTTGGGTGTGCCAATATCTGGTGGGGTGGGCAAAGGTGCTGATTATGGGAGCTGTGTTGACAGCCTCCGTAATGTGGTGGACAGCTGGGCCAGTATCCGTGTGTCGCTTGCGGGGAGAGCGGTCCTTATCAACATTGTTCTCATTAGCAAGGTCAGGTACTGGTGTAGGATGGCCGAGATTCCGAATTTCATGATGGAAAAATTTAGAGCGGTCATCGCTGGTTTCTTATGGAGCGGCAGTGCTCATGCAATCTCGTGGGAGACGGTGGCTCAGCCGTATTTCTGTGGAGGTCTGAATTTGGCTGATCCTTTGCAGTTGGCCTGGGCAGCTTCAGCCTGCAGAGTTCACGATTTGTTGACTAAACCTGAATCCCTGTGGGCCGTGTGGATGACTAGCATGTACACCAACCTGGACGCGCCCCTTCATGGGCGGCTGTCTTCTAGGTGCTGGAGAAATATGATGGCGACTTGGCTGGTTGTTAAGGGCGAGTACACCTGCTGTTTGGGGCGGTGGAGGCTGATCACTGCTCGCAAACCTTGGATCCAGCAGTGCTTCAATCCTCGGGTCGCTTGGGAGCCCTTCCTTTGGCACAAGATGCGGTGTCCCAAATGGAGCTTCTGCTCTTACAGGGCCATTTTGAAAAGATTGCCTACCAGAGACAGATTAGCCAGATGGGGGTTAAATTGCTTTCAGGATTGCTTGCTTTGCTCCGAGGCGAATGAAACACATGAACATCTCTTTTTTGGCTGTAGGTATTCCAAGTACCTTTGGTGTAGAATGGCCTTGAAGTGTGGGTGGGGTGGTTCCCCTCCGGATAATATGGATGATATCATCCCTTGGATGTTTGAGATAACCAGACGCGACATCAAAGCTAGACCCCTGGTGGGTGTAATCTTTACTAACATCATCTACTTTGTGTGGGCGGAAAGAAATAGTAGATTACACGGTAAGAGGGCCTGTGATAACATTTTGGGGTTTGAGACTGTTGTAAATAGGTTGAGATGGCATGTTAAAGCCATGCATAACCTCTTGTTAGGGGTCAATACTCTTTTAGCTCAGAGATGGGATCTTGCCTAGATCTTGTATAGTATTTGGGTTTTTGTCTTTCCCTTATACGGTTTTTTGGTGTTTAATGATATTTTACCTTATCCAAAAAAAAAAATAATAATAATAACTAGTACTTTTATAAAAATATGAGAAGAGTACATTTATTTGTAGTAGTTTCATCTTATGCCTTTATTAAACTTGCTGATGTAGGAGGGAAACTGAAAGGATCATTTATTAGCTGGTATATTTAATGAATTGACCAAAGTGAAACTTTCAAATTATGACAATAGATAATTCAAAGCTTGATAAGATTGTAGTTTCAAAATTTGGAGATGTATGTTTACAAAAAGAATAGACCAAAAACTGCCTATGAAGTTTTATTGATTTATAGATTAGATGAACTAAGCATTTTATCTTGATTCCTATTTATTTGTATTTTTTCAAATATATTATTTTACATGTTGTTGTTGAAGTTTGATTATATGTATAGTTTAGACAAAATAACCTATTTGGCTATTCTAATAGAAAATATTGTGTTTCTATGACAGATAAACACAATGATTATGCAACATAGATAACTTTTACATACCCTCCCAAAACATATTTAATCAAATATAAAACATTCAATATATGTGTATGTGTTATTATGTAACACTCAACTATAAATTTCCTTATTTAGAGCACAATTTTAGTCATAATACAAATATGTGAAAATAAACTTAGGATCAAATTACATCACCCATTTTCACTTTCATTTAGGTCCAAATTCATTACAAGATTGGAAAAATGTTTAGTGAGGGATCTAGTTTGTTTTTGTAATAATAAGTACAATTATTTACACCAGTATTGATGTGTCATACATCCATAATACCAATTTTAATAAAATTTACTTGAATAAAAATCCTTCCATTTTATGCAAATATATTAATTCAAGTCAAGATGATTTTTTTGTGCATGGTTGAGAAACCTATTTTTATGGTAGTCGAGACACATGCTCCTGTCTTGGTCGAGACACCTAGTTGCTTGAGGTTGAAACACTAGGATGGTTTATGGTCATGACACATGTTGCTTAGTGTATGATCGATACACATACATGCTGCATGGTAGTAAGACATACATAATAAAATGTGATGGTACACTTAAACATTTACATGATATTGATACTTAGTGTTGTTGACATAATGCTCTAATCATGATTAAATAATGATGTTCTCACTCTAGTATGCTCCAAGAAAGTGGGAGGTGACGTAATTAGGGTATGGTGATGGAATTATGATATGAAACCCTAATTGACTAAGTGTTTGAAACCCTTACCCTAATCCTAGGGTATGCTATGCTTGTTGAGCTTACATGGATGGTTAGTATGTTATGATGTTTTCTCTCTCTTGTTTATGAACCCCTAACAATGCAGGTGAAATGAATGACATAGCTTGTGTATGCTATGGTGATGATCATATGACATAGGGTGATGGCTATGAGCCCTGATGAGGCATGATGAGATCATAATGATGTGATGGGTCTTATGACCTGGCAGAGGCTTAATGCCTAGTATGAGATGTAATCCTCCAGTGATGTGATTAAGGAATTGATATCCCAGGACAGTATGTATATGATGATGACCTTATGAATGATAGTGTTGCAAGTAGCATGTGATGATGTGACAAGTTCACACCTTATCTATTTTATATCTTCTGAAGTTTCTTTATGCCCTTATCTTTGTAGAGTTTGTTTAGGGTTTGTATGTTGTAACTTGATTGATGCTAAAAGATACCCAATTGGACTAATTAATCAGGTGAAACCCTAATCATGTAGTTTCCCGATGCCATAGACCCATGTTCAACAATAGTACTTGCTAGATGGTGAAATGAGTTCTCCCTTAGTGGAAGTTGGAAGTCACATACTATTGAGTATATACATTTCACATGATTGGCTGCAGTCATACTCTAGCAGGAAAACAGTCGAGGCCATATCTCAATGATGTGATATATTGTATATGTATATGATATCTTTTGAGGATGGTTGTGGTCATACCTTAGTAGGAGTGTGAATGATGTCATAACTCAGTTTCACTACCAAGGCGGGCTAGGATATTTTGCAGTTGGACTTGATATGTCACTAAGGAGGACTCAGACTGAATGAGTGTGGAGAGATCATAGAAGTTTGGATCCTCCTAGATATTATATGGAACTAATTTTAACTTAGTAGTGTTTAGTTGGATCATGAGTGGTATACCCCATCTCCTTAGGGCGTAATAAAAGACGTAATACAGTCGTGTAGTATATTATTGCTTACGGTCAAATGCAAATAACATTGGTGGAGCCCTTTTTCCTATCTTTGTACTAATTTCTTGAATTATAATGTAGAAAGAGGAATCAACTATTATACATGTTCTTCATATCCCATATTAAAATATTAATTGTTGTACTGCTAAGTGGTAACTTCCTAGTTTGCATAATCTACTTTATCTGTTGGATACATGTCATTTAGCTAAATTTGCTCAACCTTCTAAGTATATTATCTACCTTCTTAGTTATATGTGCTTTTAATATATGTTGGTAGAGAGTTATATCTCTTGCTCGGACATTTGGTCTCACCCCATGAGTTTCCACAACTCTTAGGTGGTCAAGCATTAGGAAGTAGAGATCGTGCTATTGAGGCTGAGAAGCAAGAGGAGTAGTACCTGAGTCAAGGTTAGATGAGTTGCTTGTGTTTTTTAGTAGAGTCCTATGTGTCCACCCTATACTCTCAGGTCCTTTGGGGAGTTTTGAAGATGTTGTATATCGAGACAACATTTTGTCTTTATGCCTTTAATGTACAATTATGGCATGTATGTATATGTGATAGGTTATCATATGTACATGTGTTGGCCAGTGAGCCATTGAACCAGGATATGATGGCAGGTGTTATATATGTGTGTGTCGCTTTCTTGGACTCTGATGTGATATGTTTCCACTTGAGGTGCATATGTGAAATGGTTTTAATTTCTTGTGATTTCTGGTAACCTGGTTTGATTAATATTGGTTCTGCATTTTGTTTTAAGTATTCTTATTTGTGGTGTGTCGGGGAGTCACATAAACAACTTATAGTGTGAAGTCACAACTAAGAAAATTCAACATCAAAACCTAGGGAAGGTTCTTTAATTCTTTGCACTAACTTCTCATTCTCCCCAAAATAAATTGACTTTTTTCACCATGTAGGCTTCAATTTTTAACAAAAGTGTATTTCATTTGCATGCTTCTTGTGGATAAATTTTCTCTTGTAGGACGGACCATGCCATTTCAAAACAAAAGTAGTATGAAACTTGTATCAGTTTTGTTCCTTGAAAAGATCTTAGGTTATTCCTAAAATTATTGTAAATATTTGTCCACATCCCAACATGTTACATTACATATATGTATATATCACATAAAAGAAACTACAAATTTAGTGATAAATTTAACTATAGATTAAATTTTAGCCATACATCCAACTTGATGCCTTAAAGTATAAACCTTTTTTAAGCATAATTCGTACATATTCCAACCATAAAAATATGATTTTTTTTAATATTGTGAGAAAATAGTGCAAATATCATCATATAGAATAACTTAAGCAAAAAAAAGAGTGATCAGAAAATAAGATCTACATTTATTTGGAACCTTCACTTTGGAAAATATTTCTTGACAAACAAGCAAACACTTGTAAGTTTTTGAAGACAATGAAGAATTAAATAATCATATCTTTCCTTTGTCCATTGGGTCATATAACATAGTGTCACAAGTTTAATTAATGTTTCTAATTACAGATACTATGTCACAAACAAGTTGATAGAGAAAAGTGATGTTTATGGTTTTGGAATTGTTCTATTGGAGCTAATAATTGGACTTCAATCAATCATTACTACCAAAGACAATATAAATTTAGTGAATTGGGTAAAACAAAAGCTTGAACATGGGTATATAGGAGAGATAGTAGACATAAGGCTTCAAGGCAAGTCTGACATAAACTCAGTATGGAAAGCAGTAGAGACAATTTTAGCATGCAATCCACATGTTTCCATCCAAAGGCCAAACATGAGTAAGGTCTTGGGTCTCCTTAAGGATTGCACACATTTATAGAAGGGGAATGCCAATAACCAATCTACATGTATAATTAATCTTAATAATGTAAATAGCATCACATCAATTGAATTACTTTTGTTAGACATGTCTATGATATCCAATCAATCTGCATGATAGGATCATACATATCACTTCTTGATTATTTGTTCCAGATTTATTGTAATTGTAGTGCAACTGCACATTATAGTATATGAGAAAATAATCTATTGATTTTTATGGAATCCTACATTACAGTAACTCACAAAACAAAAGCATTAGGAATTTTTGAATATAAATGTTACTTATAGACTTCATTTCATTTAATTCTTTCTATGGACTTCCAAATTCTTCATGAGTTGACATGATGGTCATCCCAATGTTGGTGAAAAGTTTCTTTTGAATTAAACATTCTTGTATGAATCGTAAAAACATAACATTCATGTATCTAATAAATGAATTTTTGTTAACTATGTGTTCTTATATAGATATTGTTGATGAGGAACAACAAGTACTTGATAATAACTTACACATATGATGCAATATGTCAACTATAAGGACCCTGACCTTTAGTTTTGAGGTAACCCTATTTGCTTTGGATTAACCATGTTCTTAGAACATTGCTCTAATCTTTTAAGATGTAATTAGGGCTTGTGGAGAGCTTAAGTTTTAAGTTTGAGCTGTTTGGATGAAGTTTGTGCTTTCTGTGCTAGTTTGGGTGCAAATTGTAATTTATCAAATGTATGGGGATGTTATTCAATTTGACACCTCTAGAGTGTTCCCTTTCTTTCTTATCATCATCTAGAGGAAATCGAAAGAGGAGGGAGCCTTTTTTGAGCTTTGGTTGAGGAGTTGACACCTTAAGGGTGACTAGGGTTTCAATGCATGTTGGATGTCTTGACCCATGAGTATGTTGGGTTGTCTCGACCATGGGTCGTGACCTAGGTTTGTTTTGGAGGGTGTCGTGGTTGAGACACCTCCTATAGAGTGTAGGGTCATGACCCATATAATTTATGGATGTCATGGGTCGAGATGGATGACCTAGCATGTGTTGTCTCGACCTAGGGTTTGTGGAGATGCTTTGTCTCGACCTAGAGGAGATGATGATAGATGGTGTCATGACCATCGATGGTGCAACCTAGGAGGGTCATGCCCGCGACCATGTGGGAGTCCATGGTGGTTAAGACACCACCTAGAGTGTATCCCCATGTCTTGCATGTCATGTTTAAGTGGTTGCATGCAGTTGCATGTTGGTCTTTTGCAAGGACAAGTATCTTTTGGGTCCCTTAGTATGTTGACACCTCACCCTTTGCCTTTTCTCTCATCCTTCATCTATATAACCCCTTACCTTTCCTTGTTTGCAACCCTTTTGCAGTTGCTTATATTGTTAGTG
The DNA here is from genome assembly GCA_963693085.1 of Alisma plantago-aquatica. Lineage (NCBI taxonomy): Eukaryota > Viridiplantae > Streptophyta > Magnoliopsida > Alismatales > Alismataceae > Alisma > Alisma plantago-aquatica. The sequence goes on from OY856415.1 coordinate 614,903,382, forward strand.
ATGATTACTTGCTTATCATTGTTGTAGCTTTACTCATGTTCTTTAATTGCCTTATACGTGCTATAATAGTGTAGGTGGAGAGTTATATCTCCCACTGATATTTGAAATCTCACCCCATGGGTTTATATAATCTTTTAGGTGGACGTGCATGAGGATGTATAGATCATGCAACTGAGGCAGAGCAACAACAAGAAGGAAAATGGAAACTAAGGTTTGTAATGCTTCTTGTCGTCTTTTATGGTTAGAGTCCTAGAGTCGTCCATGTACACTCAGGTCTTGGGGGGAGTTAAGTATGTTTCTTGATGATATTATCGATATGAGTTTTTGGTTTATGTGCCCTTGTTGTATAAAGTTGGATGTTATACATGTTTTTGTAAGTGAACATATATCCCATGTGACAGGTAGTCTTCTATGGACATGTTGTAAATAATGATGCTTTATGATATATAATTTACATGGTAGCATTTTTAGACCATGATATAAACAAGTTTATTGATGTTGGTTCTTATTATAACTGGTTTTATTTTTTCATATTTTTCAATAATTCATTGTAGAGTTTTGTTTTAATCTCATGTCTTGTGTGTTTTTCTGACAAAGGTGTCACAATAGGTTGGTATCAGAGCTTTAGGTTCGGTGAGTCTACAAGGACCTAGAACTAGGATTTGTGTTTGTTCTTGTATCCTACAATCTTTCTTATAGTGACTTATTCTTATGCAGATGAAGAAGAAAAGATTAAAGATGTTTGGAGAACATGAAGAACACACTGCTGAGAGCAGTGTTGCTACACCAGGTGGTGGTGCAAGGAACTAGGTGCAAGAAGACCGAGTGACTGAGGATCCCCAATTTGACCCAACCATGCATGGAAACCCTACCTTTCACTCTCTTTTTGGGAAGTTCATGGATGCTATGATGCATATGGCAGACAAGATGTCTACACCACAACCTAGGGCACCCGTTCCCAATGCAGAATCTTTGGGTACTAGGAAGACTTTTGAGCGGAAACTCTATGTTGGGGTCAATGGAGTATGCTGGAATGGATGATCCAATAGATGCTGATTTGTGGCTTAATGATATTGATAAAGCCTTCAAGATCCTTAACATCCTAGAGGCTAATAAGGTGAAGCATGCAGTATACATTTTGAAGGGGAGAGCTGGCCATTGGTGGGCCATAAAAGAGGAGAAGAGACCTAGAGTGGTTGTTCGATTGGAGGAGTTCTGACATGAGTTTTTCAGTTGGTACTTCCCACAGACCTATATGGATGAGAAGATCATCCAGTTTGAGTGGATCCAGTAGGGATCCATGTCGATCAATGAGTATGAGGCCAAGTTTAGGGAACTTCTTTGGTTCTGTCAGCACATGACTGCCACAGATGATGAGAGGATGTGACATTTCAAGAAGGGGTTGAACGCTGAGTTGATTACCCTAGTGGCCATAGGTTTTCCACATTTGTGGAGTCTGTCTAGGGGATCGAGAGGTCGGTGATAGAGAAGCAGGAGATGAGTGCTAGGAAGAGGTTTGCACAGTTCTAGGGGTAATCATTAGGAGGCTTAAGAAGTTGAGGTTTTCTACACCATTAACATAATAGAGATTCAGTTCTTAGACACATTGGTCATCGAGTAAAGGTAGATGCCCACCTGTAGGATCTCACATCATAGCATCAATGTCAGTGATAGGGCCGTTTAGGCTATAGTTGAGACCAGAGCTTGCCACAAGTGTGGGTAAGTAGGACACTTGAGTCTGAAGTGCCCAGTAAGAGATGAAAAGGTGACCTAGAAACCGAGGTAGATCTAGCAAGGCTCATAGAGGTAGCTAGTTCAGTGGTACAGGAGGATGAGGACATAGGGAAGCATCGCAAGATGGATCATCTGCTCAGAGAGTAGAGGACAAGGTTAATAACAAGAAATGACTAGATTCTACGCCATGAGCTAGCCAGAGGCGGTGGTCAACCTATGAGTAGTAACAGGTCAGATGGAGTTATTTCATTTTGATCTGTCTTCTTCTTTCTTTGTATCTATTTTGGTTGACCCGGGTGCAACACACTCTTTTGTCGCTTGTGAGGTGCTTGAAAGTTGTCTTTTGCCTGTTAGTCGTAAGATAGATAGTTTGTTATTTGAAACCCCGTAGTCAGTTCTATAGTGTTGTAGGAGGTCTATCCTTCCTGTGTCATTTCTTTCTTAGGGCACAACATATAAGTGGATCTCATACCACTTGATATGCATGGATTTTATGTAATCCTTAGATTGGACACCTTGGAGAAGTATAGAGTGGTCTTGGATTGTGGTTCAACGCTGTTATTGTTTATGGATGGTGATGAGTTTTGGATCTTCCAAGTGTATAGGAAGATTCTTTCGACATGTCTGGTGTCGGTGATGGTAGTAGGGAAGCTGTTGAGATAAGGTTGTGAGGTGTTTTTGGCACATGTGTTGGATACTGAGGCAAGGAGTCGTAGTATTTAGGAAGTGTCAATTGTTAGGGAGTTTGAGGACATGTTTTATGAGAAGTTTCTAAGTGTTCCCCCACCCCAAGAGATTTATTTTTAGATCAATCTATTTCTCGACATGCAACCAATAGCCCAGACACTATATAGGATGGCTCTAGTAGATATGGAAGAATTGAAGAGATAGTTGCAACATCTTCTTCACAAGGGTTTCATTAGGTGGTGTACGTTGTCTTTGGGTGCTCTAGTGCTATTTGTAAAGAAAAAGGATGGGTCCATGAGGCTGTGTATAGACTACAAATAGTTGAATAAGGTGATGATAAAGAACAAGTGTCCCTTGCCATGGATAGATGAATTGTTTGATCAGTTACATGGTGTGATGTTGTTCTTGAGCATAGACCTGAGACCGGGATATCACTAGCTGAGGATCAAGGAGGATGACATACCTAAGTTAGCTTTTAGAATGAGGTACCATCACTACGAGTTTTTGGTTATGCCATTTGGGCTGACCAATGCACCGACAACATTCACGAACTTGATGAACAAAGTGTTCCGACCTTTTCTTGATCAGTTTGTGGTGGTCTTCATAGATCAAATCCTGATATACAATTATGATAGTCAACAACATGAGCAACATCTTTGTCATGCATTGACTGTGTTGAGGCAGCATCAACTATACGCCAAGTTCAGCAAGTGTGAATTCTAGTGGAAGGAGGTATCTTTTCTTGGGTATGTCAGATCTATTGAGGGAGTTCGTGTAGATCCCAAGTAGGTTGAGTCCATGATAGAGTGGGAGCAACCGAGGACGTCGATAGAAGTGTGCAGTTTTTTGGGTTTGGCATGAGATACATCAAGAACTTCAGTGCTATCGCTTTGCCCCTAACAAAGTTGACAAGGAAGGACGTGCCATTCATCTGGGATGACAGATGCCAGTGTATTTTTTAGACATTGAAGTATAAGTTGATGAGTGCATATGTTTTGGTCTTGCCTGAGCAAGGGAAAGGATATATAGTCTTTTGTAATGCATCCAGATTTGTCTTGTGTTGTGTGCTGATGCAGGTCAAGCAAGTGGTTTCTTTTGCTTCCCGACAACTTAAGAAACATGAGGAGAACTACCTGACCCACGACCTAGAGTTAATTGTTGTAGTCCATGCTTTGAAGGTCTGGAGGCACTACCTTTATGGAGAGAAGTTTCAAATCTTCACAGACTACAAGACTCTAAAGTACATCTTCTCACAACAGGAGCTAAACATAAGACAACGATGCTAGATGGAGTTCATCAAGGACTATGATTGCACGATTGATTACCATCCATGGAAGGCTGATGTTGTGGTAGATTATTTGAGTAGGAAGTCTTTGTCTTAGCCTATGGATAGAGCCCACTTGAGTTCTTTGGTATGCCAAAAGTGAGATATGTTGGTCTCCTTGTGTCAGATGAATGTACGGTTGGAGGTGTCAAAGCTAGCGGTTTTGTTGGCATAGTTGTAGATGAAGCCCAAGCTAAGATAACAAATCAGAGAAGCACATCAGGTTGATACCGTGATACATCATATCAAATCAGAGTTTGGTAGTGAGAAGCATGATGTCTTCCATGTGTCAGATGATGGGAGAATTTGTTACCATGGAAAAATAGTGGTTCCTGATGCTGATGATCGAAGGAAGATGGTGCTGGAAGAGGCTCACTCATCCATGTATGCTATGCACCCATGTAGCACCAAGTTGTATCATAACTTAAAGGACATGTACTGGTGGCCTGGCTTGAAACGAGATGTAGATGAGTTTGTTGTGAGACACGTTGTGTGTCACCAGGTGAAAGCTAAGCATCATAAGCTTGCATGGACGTTGCAACATACTTGTCTAGGTAATAGTCCATTCATACTCGTTTGTCATTGTTGGTAGATGAGGACTAGAAGTGGATTGGATTATCATACAATGGGCTTGGTGGGACCATATATCTGATAAAATATAGAAAGACAATCCTTAGTCTGATCCTAAGTTTCATACCATTATATATAATGTATTTATTCAATAAATTCTAATATATTACCAATTTATCAAAATCTTTGTAAAATTGTTTAGTTCACTATGAGTACCCAGATTCTACCAAACATTATTAGTATCTCTGTGATAGGTTTATCATGGATTAGACTAAGTTTGTGACAAAAAATGAAATATGTATACCTATTTCTTTCGATCCAACTATTTACCTTATCGAATCACCTAGGACATAAAAAGTTATGTCTTATATTTCACTAAAAAGGATTTACATCAAAGTAGAAAACAAGTGGGAAACAAGTTGTGCCACTAGATTTTTGGATTGCAAATCCAATCCTTTGAAACACTACATCCACACACATGGGAGTCATAACATTAATATTCATCACTTTTTGGACCCTCTTTAGAATCTCCACAATCTCTGGTACTAAGAATCCAAAAGTGTCAAATAAAAAGGGGATAAAGATGTGTTGATTGTCAATACACACTTTCTCATGCTTGACCACTTAGGCTATAGCAGATCCTTTGGTAGTAGAGGTGGACAATGTTCTTGAGTATATCAAGTCGTTTCCAATAGGGATTTCATGTGGTAGAGGTGGCTTGATGGCCCAACACATCTTTAATGCTATTTGTGGAGAGGGGTCTGTTGTGGTCACTAACTGTGATAAAGTGAGTTTTCTAATTTCTTTTATACCTGGTTCCTTTAATATTTAACCTATTTCAAAACCCTAATTCACATAAAGATTAATCGACCACTCAAAGGTTGGAATCTTGAGCTCAAAATTTTTCAATATGTAGGGAGCACCATTGTGAACCTATGTTTAAAATTTCATGCCAATCGGATACTCCTAGCAACTTCCATGATTTTACAAAGTTTTCAACTAAGTTTTAATCAAATGAGACTCATTAACATCTGAACCATAGGTTCTTTGCGGGTGTGACAATTAAATGTCACGCGAGCCGGCTGGATCATAACCCGGCTCAGTAGAGCCATCACAACCGTCAGTGAATGCTCCCTTAGATCTGGGTGGGATCGAACGACCCTGAGGTCGTCCCTAACCTCCGCTTGACTTGCACTGTGGCTACAGCCATGAGTCCTGAAGCCAGATCACGATATCCCTCTCCAGTCCACTTCATGTGAAACCGACCGAGGCAATGCCTCCACCTCGTCGCCACGAACACGACGAGCACCCACACGACCTGCAAAATTGACCAGACCAACCTCCACGACCACATCGACGAGGGCCCTCTCCAAAACCAACTGATTTTGATTGGGCATTTGCGAATCACTTGCCCCCACTCCTATATAAGCACACTAACAGCTTTGTCGACACCCCTTTTCTTCACCCCACCCTCCAATTCACCCAAAGCAAGCCCAGAGGGCTCCGCCTTCAAACTCACCTCCTTCTTTTCACTTTGTCATTGTCGAGCTGCTGGGCTAGGCACCTCCCGGCCTGCTCGTCCCAAATTGGTTCTCCATAGAGCCCGAGGGACCTCAAGTCACCTCGACGACACCTCAAAACCAAGCTTCATCACCTGATGCTCCCACTATCTCCTTCATCCGCCGCGAGCTGTGCAGCTCGTCGGTTTTCTAGCCGACCCGGCGATTCAGGAGGAGCCACGATCTGAGACGTGGCCGTCCAGCTGCGGAAGGACCTCGCGAAGCTAACCCGACCTCCACCGGCACAGAAGGAAGCCCCAGACTCTAGAGAGAGCTCGCCGGAGATCGACTTGCTTGCCTTTTGTGAAGCTTTAAGCAAGGAGAAGGAGGGACCAACTCATCTTAGCTGGACCAGTAGCAGCCCTCCACGTGTGTCCATGTGGACCCAACCAAAACTCACCAAGTAAGCAGTCTGTGATCCACCTCAATTATCTTGAATCCCTTGTAATCTACGCACGCAAGCTCTCGACCATTGGATCTGATCATCCAACGGTCCACGATTTTTCTAGATTTCATTATTAACTTGAAATTCAGTAAATAACCTAAATTTAGGAAATTCGTTAAAAATAGTAGGATTGTCAGAAAAATACAAACAAGTACTCTATTTTGATCAGAAAAAATAAGAGGATCATGATTTTGACATTTGTTGACCCAAAATCTGACTCGAGTAAATGCTCATGTTTAGATATGTTCATATCTTGTTTAATTATTTAGAAAATACTCGAACCTATTTAAATCACCAAAAACATGTGATCATCATCTTTTTGAATATATATTATTATGGAATGATCAGATCCAAATATTGTGACTCAATTATCAATCAAACTTAATTATCACTCTTTTCCCTATTTGGACTTATCATTATGTGCATAATTATCCATCATGATCTAAAGACCATGATTCTGACCTTATAAACCTACTCTGATGCGACATTAATGATCTTGGACTCAAATCCATGCTCTAAGACTCGTACTCAACTCTCATGACTCCAAACCTATGAAAGGGCCTTTTTATATACTCTTTAGAATAATGGTGATTTGAACAATATAACTAATAAATACCAAATCTCCAATAATTTTAGGAAATCAAAGGTACCAGTGAGGAGCATCTCTGGACTCCCCACTTCTGAATAGAAGGTACGCCATTACCTCTTGTTGGCTTACTATACTTTATGCTTGAGATATATGAGTAGTAGAACACTTGGCATAAGATATTGAATGAAACGAATGTCTTGTATGATGCTATGCAAGATTTGATATTATGCTTGAATTTCTATATGTATAATTTTGAATACATGCAAACATAATATATAGTGTCCATCATATAAGCACTTGGTAGTCTAGTGCATGGAAGTGATCTCAAACTCTTTGGTAGTAGATCACACATATAATGATCTCAAACTCTTTGGTAGTAGATCATAAAGGCCTGAAAACATCAAAGCCATTAGTGGCGGATGTATGAGAAATATGATGGAAAATATGCTTAAAAGATACATGTTCCTTGTTGTTAACAAACTTTTGCTTAATATTTGATATATTGCTGTAATTACTTATAACTGCCAAGTTTACTTTTATCCTTATTGCCAAGTATGAAAAGAGGTAAATTGAATGACGCGGAGGTGTACTCAGTAAAATATATTTGTATATATTGTGCTGACGTGTACCAATTGCATATGTTTTATAGGTACCTTCTGCTTATGATGCTCATGATGAAAGGAAGATGATGTTGCTACTCTATATGCTGGCTCACAAAAATCAGATCTATCATGGGGATGCTAAAGCTAAATGGGACTCTTAGATTATGTTCTTTTCTTTTCTTCTGTAATTAGTTTCTCATGTATTAAGTTTCTTCTGTAGCACTCCTATGCCTTCATGCCCCTATGTAATGAAAAATTTGGTTTATGTATGGAAGCTCTTTATTCGGTGCATTTATATATTCATGTGTTTGATCCACTCAAGGATGGGCAACTTTAACTCTATTATACGCCTTATGTTGGCGCCTGAGGTGTACAGTGGAGTTAGGTTGTTAACCCGTGACAGATGGTATCAGAGCAGGCACATGAATCAATATAGGTGTACCAAATAATTAGTAACCTTACCTAGACCTAGGGTAACCCACATTTAGTAGTAAATTGCTGAGGTGTCTAGAAGGGTACCTTGCGGAAGGTTCTGACATAATCACTCTCCCCATCTGTTTTCACGGTGCGAGGGTTCCCGCCGCAAGCTATCTTCCTGGCTAACGCAATTATTGTTAAAGTGGGCACCCTTACCATAGAAAAATCTTTCCTCTCATCTTTTCTCAATTAAGGACTACCCCCAACCAACCTATTTAGTGAATAATATACACTAGGCTTCTCATCTACTTTCTCTCTCGTGACCATGATCAATGATATACTCTCTCTATTATGTGGGTAGATTAGGAGAATGGGGAACAACTAAAAGACATGAAAAAAATTAGAAAAATACATGCCATGATTACCAAATCTTTATTGGTTGCATTATGATCTATCTCAAATAAATCTCTAAACTATCTTTTATACAAACTTGCAAATGCCTCCAAGAACTAGGTCCAAGAGAATAAGATCTAGTGATGGATCTGGTGATGAATCTCAATCACGCCCTAGTAAGACCAAGGTTGTAGGCAATTGGGAAGAACAAAAGAAGGTGATGTTGGAATGTATGCATGCCCTAGCCCTAAAAGAAACCAACAATAGTGCCTCATCCTCTAAGACCAACCATGAAACCACCATTAGTGACTTCCTTAAACTCAAACCCGAAACCTTTCATGGAGAAGACTTAGGTGAAGTCCTAGATAAAGCTGATGCATGGATCATATCTGTTGAAAATGCATTTAGAGCCCTTAAGTGTCCTGAGGAAGATAAGGTCACCTTTGCTACCTACCAACTTAGGGGGTCCATGAAGTTGTGGTGGGAAAACTATTACCATACACGAGCACTTCCAGATGCCCCCATAGGTTGGGAAGAGTTTAAGGGTATCTTTACCAACCGTTTCATGCCCATATCAGCTAGGAAGGAGAAGAAGAAACAGTTCAATAACCTCACCCAAGGAAACCTATCTGTTGCTGACTATGTTAGGGCCTTTAGACTCCTAGAGCATCATGCTCGCAACCTTGTTGAAGATGAAAAGATTGAACACTTCATAGATGGCCTCAACCAAGAAATCAAAGTTCACCTTTGCACCTCCACCCATCCTACCTTTGAAGCTGCCATCAACAATGCCCTTACCCAAGAAAGAACCTTAGGGAAGAGCAAAACACCAAGCTTGGGATACCTAGGTCTAACCGATGCATCCGTCACTAAGGGCAAGGAGAAGGAGAATGATAAGAAGAAGCCTAACAGCCATGGCATGGGAAGAGGAGGAGGAAATCACCATCGAGGTCAATCACACCAAGGAGGACCAAATCAGGGAGGCCGAGGCCGAGGTGGGTCACACCGTGGACAGGCATATGAGCACGTCAGGTGTAGAAACTGTGGAGGTTCACACCCCGAAAAATGCAAGTTTGAGAAACCTGTATGTTACTACTGCAAAAATGAAGGGCATATGAGGTACAATTGTCCAAATCTGGTTCAGGGGGCACCTTAGAACTGTCCTGCCCCATTACATCATCCTGGAGCTCCACATGCTCAGCCATCTGTCCCTATAGCTCAGGCTCAGCCAGAACATCGTCATGGTCGAGTCTTTGCAATTTATGCAGAGGAAGCTAAGGCAAATGACAACCGTCTGATTGAAGGTAATAGTGTTAATAATTCTTTATTGTGATAAATCTTTGAAAACCATGATCTCATATAAAATCATAATGTAGGTATGATATGTCTCCAAGATCATCCTGTTGTGGCCCTATTCGATTCAGGATCAACACATACCTTCATATCTAGAAATCTTGCTTCCATGCTCAAGTTAGAGATCAACAATCTAGGTTATATCTTGAATGTGACAACTCCCAGTGGCAAAATTTAGACTTCTCTTTAGAAAACCAAAACCTTGCCTTTCTCTTTTGGTGGTCATAAATTTCAATCTGCTTTCGTTCTTCTTGATTTGGAGGATTTTGACTTAACTTTGGGGATGGATTGGCTCTTTTCCAACTTTGCTATGCTTGATTGCCGAGGCAAGAAAGTAGTCTTTTGTGCACCCAATTCTAAACCTTTGACCATTTCCGGGAGAAAAGAAAGAAACTGAAATATGATTATTTCTTCTCTTAAAGCCGAAACTTTGATAGCCAAAGGATGTAGAGCCTATCTTGCTATTGTATCCATGCCTGATCCTAAGGTGAGACCTATAGAGAGCTTAGATGTGGTGAGAGATTACCTGGACGTTTTTCCTGAGGAGCTTCCAAGGATGCCTCCAGATCGTGAGATTGAGTTCTCAATTGAGTTAGCACCGGGAACCGCACCACTCTCTAAGGCACCTTATACGATGGCACCTGCCGAGCTTGTAGAGCTCAAGAAACAACTAGAGGAACTTCTTGATAAAGGCTTCATCCGTCCTAGTACTTCTCCTTGGGGTGCTCCTGTCCTTTTTGTTAAAAAGAAAGATGGGTCAATGTGAATGTGTATTGATTATCGCATGATCAACCAAGCCACCATTAAAAATAAATATCCCCTCCCAAGAATTGATGACTTGTTTGACCAGCTTCGTACTGCCATTGTGTTCTCCAAGATTGACCTTAGATTAGGTTATCATCAATTACGAGTAAAAGATTGTGATATTCCAAAGACAACTTTTAGAACTAGATATGGGCATTATGAATTCGTGGTGATGCCGTTTGGCTTGACTAATGCTCCTGGAGTGTTTATGAATCTGATGAATATTGTCTTCCAACCATTCCTTGACAGCTTTGTTGTGGTCTTCATTGATGATATTCTTGTATATTCAAATTTTGTTGATCAACATTGTGAACACCTCCAGAAAGTCCTTGATGTTTTGAGAGCCCAGAAATTGTATGCTAAATTATCTATATGCGAGTTTTGGATTGACCAAGTTATGTTTCTTGGACATGTCATTTCGGTTGGAAAAATTTCTGTTGACCCTGCCAAAGTTTTAGCTGTCCTTGATTGGAAAGCCCCTACCAATGCTTTTGAAATTCATAGCTTCCTTGGCCTAGTCGGCTATTACTGCCGTTTCATTCTTAATTTCAATAAGATAGCCCTACCCATGACTAAACTTACCAGAAAAGATGTCAAATTCATTTGGGCTCCTGAGTGTGAGGCTAGTTTCCAAAAATTGAAATCTCTTTTGACTTCTGCTCCTGTTTTAACCCTACCCTCTGGGAATGATGGCTTTGTAATATATTATGATGCTTCTAAAATGGGTCTGGGTTGTGTCCTCATGCAAGAAGGTAAAGTTGTTGCCTGTGCCTCTAGACAATTGAAACCTAATGAGGTCAATTATCCAACTCACAATTTGAAATTAGCTACCATTGTTTATGCTCTCAAAATCTGGAGACATTATATGTATGGTGCTACTTTTGATATATTCACAGACCATAAAAGTGTCAAATACCTCCTGACTCAGAAGGACCTCAATCTTCGACAGAGGAGATGGTTGGAGTATCTCAAAGATTATGATTTCACGATTGCATATCATCCAGGCAATGCTAATGTTGTAGCTGACACTCTTAGTCGTAAGAAGTCGATTTGTGCATCAATGCATCTGGAACCTTCATCATCTGGGTCATCTCAAGCAGAATCTAGCTCTATTATTTTGGCGAATATCAATATTATTCCTAGTATTCTTTCTGAACTCTTGACGTCCCAAAAGGATAGCCCTAGCTTGGAGGAGATGACAACTCTCATGGCTAAGCCCCAGACACATCTATCTGTTGGTATGGACGGTGGACTAAGGTACAAGCATAGGATGTGGGTACCTGAAGAGTTAGAGATTAAGAAGCGTATCCTGCAAGAGGCACATGGGTCTAAGTATTCCATACATCCTGGATCTACTAAGATGTATAAGGACTTGCAGAGACACTTTTGGTGGAGAGGTATGAAGAATGATATCGCTGAGTTCATCTCTAAGTGTCTCACTTGCCAGCAGATTAAGGCCGAGCACCAACGTCCCGGTGGTCTATTACAACCCTTACCAATTCTCGAATGGAAATGGGAAAATATCACCATGGATTTTGTGGTGGGACTACCCAAGACCAGGAAAGGTTATGATGCGGTTTGGGTCATAGTGGACCGATTGACCAAGTCTACACATTTCTTACCTATGCGGACTATGACCAAGGTTCCTGAGCTTGCTGAGTTGTATATAAAGGAGATTTTGCGGCTGCATGGAGTACCCATTTCTATTGTTTCAGATCGGGATCCAAAGTTCACATCACATTTATGGAAGCAGGTGCAGAATGAGCTGGGTACACAATTGAATTTCAACACAGCATATCATCCCCAAACTGATGGCCAGTCAGAACGCACTATCCAAATCTTGGAGGATCTTCTCAGAGCATGTGTTTTAGATTGGGGAGGATCATGGTATTACTACCTTCCATTAGCAGAGTTCGCTTACAATAATAGCTATCAATCTAGTATTGATATGCCACCCTATGAAGCTCTCTAAGGTAGGCCATGCAGATCCCCTCTCCATTGGGATGAAGTCGGAGAAAGGAAGATGATAAAGTCTGAGGAGTTACAATTATATGTTGATAAGGTGTCCTTGATCAAACAGAGGTTGAAACGGGCCCAGGATCTTCAGAAGTCATATGTGGATGCACACAGGTCTGACAGACAGTTTAATGATGGTGACTATGTATTCTTAAAGATTAGACCCATCCGTGCCATAGAAAAGAACTAAGGGAAGCTTAGTCCAAGATATGTGGGTCCTTTTGAAGTTCTGGAGTGCATTGGTGAATGTGCTTATCGACTTGCTCTTCCTCTGCAGTACGTCATGATGCACAATGTCTTTCATGTATCCAACTTGAAGCAGTATGTGAAGGATGATAGTCATGTGCTGAATCACGAGCCTCTTGAGTTGCGAGAGAATCTCTCTTATCCAGAACAACCTATAAAGATTCTCGACTCCAGGGTCAAAGAGATCAGGAACAAGTAGATCCTGATGGTGAAGGTGCAGTGGAACCATCATGGTGCAGAAGATACAACCTGAGAACTACGAGCAGATATGGAGCAACATTTTCCTCACCTCTTTCAACCAGTTTAATTTTGAGGACAAAATTTCTTTTAAGGTGAGTAGGATGTGATAAAGTGAGTTTTCTAATTTCTTTTATACATGGTTCCTTTAATCTTTAATCTATTTCAAAACCCTAATTCACATAAAGATTAATCGACCACTCAAAGGTTGGAATCTCGAGCTCAAAATTTTCCAATATGTAGGGAGAACCATTGTGAACCTATGTTTAAAATTTCATGCCAATTGGATACTCCTAGCAACTTCCATGATTTTACAAAGTTTTCAACTAAGTTTTAATCAAATGAGACTCATTAACATCTGAACCATATGTTCTTTGCGGCTGTGACATTTAAATGTCACGCGAGCCGGCTGGATCATAACTCGGCTCAATAGAGCCATCAAAGCCGTCCGTGAATGCTCCCTTAGATATGGGTGGGATGGAACGACCCTGAGGTCGTCCCTAACCTCCGCTTGACTCGCAGATCGTGGCTACAACCACGAGTCTTGAAGCCAGATCATGATATCCCTCTCCAGTCCACTTCGTGTGAAACCGACCGAGGCAATGCCTCCACCTCGTCGCCATGAACACGATGAGCACCCACACGACCCACGAAATTGACCAGACCAGCCTCCACGACCACATCGACGAGGGCCCTCTCCAAACCCAACTAATTTCGATTGGGCATTTGCGAATCACTTGCCCCCACTCCTATATAAGCACACTAACAGCTTTTTCGACACCCCTTTTCTTCACCCCACCCTCCAATTCACCCAAAGCAAGCCCAGAGGGCTCCGCCTTCAAACTCACCTCCTTCTTTTCACTTTGCCGTTGTCGAGCTGCTGGGCTAGGCACCTCCCGGCCTGCTCGTCCCAAATTGGTTCTCCATAGAGCCCGAGGGACCTCAAGTCACCTCGACGACACCTCAAAACCAAGCTTCATCACCTACTGCTCCCGCTATCTCCTTCATCCGCCGCGAGCTGTGCAGCTCGTCGGTTTTCTAGCTGACCCGACAATTCAGGAGGAGCCACGATCTAAGACTTGGCCGTCCAGCTGCGGAAGGACCTCGCGAAGCTAACCCGACCTCCACCGGCACAGAAGGAAGCCCCAGACTCCAGCGAGAGCTCACCGGAGATCGACTTGCTTGCCTTTTGTGAAGCTTTAAGCAAGGAGAAGGAGGGACCCACTCATCTTAGCTGGACCAGTAGCAGCCCTCCACGTGTGTCCACGTAGACCCAACCAAAACTCACCAAGTAAGCAGTCTGTGATCCACCTCAATTATCTTGAATCCCTTGTAATTTACGCACGCAAGCTCTCGACCGTTGGATCTGATCATCCAACGGTCCACGATTTTTCTAGATTTCGTTATTAACTTGAAATTCAGTAAATAACCTAAATTTAGGAAATTCGTTAAAAATAGTAGGATTGTCAGAAAAATACAAACAAGTACTCTATTTTGATCTGAAAAAATACGAGGATCATGATTTCGACATCTGTTGACCCAAAATCTGACTCGAGTAAATGCTCATGTTTAGATATGTTCATATCTTGTTTAATTATTTAGAAAATACTCAAACCTATTTAAATCACCAAAAACATGTGATCATCATCTTTTTGAATATATATTATTATGGAATGATCAGATCCAAATATTGTGACTCAATTATCAATCAAACCTAATTATCACTCTTTTCCCTATTTGGACTTATCATTATGTGCATAATTATCCATTATGATCTAAAGACCATGATTCTGACCTTATAAACCTACTATGATGCGACATTAATGATCTTGGACTCAAATCCATGCTCTAAGACTCGTACTCAACTCTCATGACTCCAAACCTATAAAAGGGCCTTTTTATATACTCTTTAGAATAATGGTGATTTGAACAATATAACTAATAAATACCAAATCTCCAATAATTTCAGGAAATCAAAGGTACTAGTGAGGAGCATCTCTGGACTCCCCACTTTTGAATAGAAGGTACGCCATTACCTCTTGTTGGCTTACTATACTTTATGCTTGAGATATATGAGTAGTAGAACACTTGGCATAAGATAATGAATGAAACGAATGTCTTGTATGATGCTATGCATGATTTGATATTATGCTTGAATTTCTATATGTATAATTTTGAATACATGCAAACATAATATATAGTGTCCATCATATAAGCACTTGGTAGTATAGTGCATGGAAGTGATCTCAAACTCTTTGGTAGTAGATCACGTTTGTAATGATCTCAAACTATTTGGTAGTAGATCACACATATAATGATCTCAAACTCTTTGGTAGTAGATCATAAAGGCCTGAAAACATCAAAGCCATTAGTGGCGGATGTATGAGAAATATGATGGAAAATATGCTTAAAAGATACATGTTCCTTGTTGTTAACAAACTTTTGCTTAATATTTGATATATTTCTGTAATTACTTATTACTGCCAAGTTTACTTTTATCCTTATTGCCAAGTATGAAAAGAGGTAAATTGAATGACGCGGAGGCATACTCAGTACAATATATTTGTATATATTGTGCTGACGCGTACCAATTGCATATGTTTTATAGGTACCTTCTGCTTATGATGCTCATGATGAAAGGAAGATGATGTTGCTACTCTATATGCTGGCTCACAAAAATCAGATCTATCATGGGGATGCTAAAGCTAAATGGGACTCTTAGATTATGTTCTTTTCTTCTGTAATTAGTTTCTCATGTATTAAGTTTCTTCTGTAGCACTCCTATGCCTTTGGGCCCTTATGTAATGAACAATTTGGTTTATGTATGGAAGCTCTTTATTCAGTGCATTTATATATTCATGTGCTTGATCCACTCAGGGACATGCAACTTTAACTCTATTGTACGCCTTATGTTGGTGCCTGAGGTGTACAGTGGAGTTAGGTTGTTAACCCGTGACACTAACCTCTTACATTCCATTACCCTAGTGGTTAATATATTGTTGGGAGGAACATTTGCTTTGAGTTTGGCAGAGCTCATATCTTCTACTCTGCTTATGCCACTATTTAAGCATTAAAACAATTGAAATATCATCACAGTTGGTACTATTTGGAGGTGTCTTGTATCTGAAGTTTCTATGAGACTGAGAAAATATATGGCTAAGTATCTTAATGAATTCCAATTTAGAGTAGGAGTACATGATGGATAAGAGGCTTTTTGGATAGGTGTCAACATGATGTTTATTGCGCGACATGATGATGGTTCGTTATCCATGCTTACAGTGGAATTTTCCAGTACGTTCAATATGGTGGATAGGTGAGTTTTACTCTGTGAGGTGAGGGTGAGGTGCCCACCTATTTCGTTGTGGGTGAAGTTCTTATATGGCTAGACATCAAGACTATACCTTAGCGATGTACATATTTGGTCAACCACTAAGGTTCAATAGGGGAACCCTTTGGACCCACTTCTTTTTTCCCTTGTATTGCATCCACTAATCCATATGATCAGAGAAATCTACTAGCTTTTTATTCATGCTTGGTATCTTGAAAAAAAAATTGTCGTTGGAAACACAAAGAAGGTGGCCATGGTTTTGGATATCATTCAGTGATTTGGACCAACATTGGGTCTTAATTCTAATATTTGTATAACTGAGCTTTTTTGGCCTACATGTGATGGTAGAAAGTTTTAGAAGGAGTTGTTCTCGATAGACATTGGGAGGTGTTTACTAGGAGTGAAGCTGCTTGGAGGAGTTGTTAGCAGAGACCAGAGTTGTATTAAAGGATTGTTTATGGAAAGGTCTTCCAAAGCTATTGAGTTGATGCATCTTCTTCCTTAGTTGGGTAAACCCCAAAGTAAGCTCATTTTTCTCTGATATTGTATGGGTATTGCCAAACTTTTATTTGGCTTGAGGACTTGCCAACCAATGTACATGGAGGATGCAACAACAAGGTTCGATATAGGTTTATAAGGATCTATTGAAGACATTGTGTCATGATTCATTCTTTCGACCTTAGTTGCTTTTCTAACAAGGACACCATCCCACCAAAGGCCCAAAATGTCTTGGTGAGTGCTCTTTTTGGCAAAATAATTGACGACATGGAAGTTAAGTTTGACATGACCTCTAGAAGAAGGTATTTTTTAATGTCTACAAGCTGACTGTGCTCAAGATTTTCTCCTTGCTATTCCTATTAATGACCATGGATGCATATTTCACTACTGGAGTATCACACTATCCTCAAATATCATCTTATGGTTCCTTTGTTTTTAGTTTATGAGACATGGAATGTTTGTTGTAAGGCATGTTTGGACACTTTTACAGGCCATGCAACTAATTGCAGGGAGCTTTCATGTTTTAAATACAAATATGATCTTGATAGGGATGTTCTCTTTGATGTAGTCAGACATGCAAGAGTTTCTGCTAAGAAAGAGACACCTATGGACTTTTTGATAGATCCATAAGTGAGGAGATTAACACTTTGACATGTTGATGTTTTGATTTTTCAATGGGTCAGAGGGATGCATGCATGTGTAGATCTGACAGGAGTTTCTCACTAGTGGGATTGAGGAGTGCTTCTTTTACAACAAGATAGCCTACAATTAAGCTGCCTTAGCCAAAGTGGCCACAGATTATCATATAATTTCTGAAAATTTTATATATCTTAATTTTTGTCAGTATTTTTCTATTGGACCAAGTATTAGTTCATATAATAATTATTTCATACTTGAATACTTGGAATCCAAGTAAAGACTATATAAATGCCACTTTATTTATCCAAGGTATTTATCACTTTGTAATCTTCTACAAACATAGTAATTATCTCATTATAAGTTCATCAACAAACTCACAATATCATTAAATTCATAATTATGCAAAAATTCAAATTTCTTTAACATATATCCAAATGTATCTATTTGTCACCCATATAGTTCAATTAGGCCTTAATTGGATCCCAAGTCCCATAGTTGAAACTTATTGCTTCCAATGCATCGACAAGCCTAATATATATATATATATACAATCATTACATTATTCAATTAAATGAAGATTCAATATATGTCTAGGGCTTATTTTATCATCCTTATTTAATCTAAGTTATACTATCGATCTAATTATTATAATATTACTCTACTTGTCTTAAAGTGAGTTACAATGCATTATTAGTGAATCCACAATCATATAATCCAAATTTATAGAACTTGAGGATCTTATGAAAGGAGGATATCGTCGTGCTCTAGGAGTTGAGAGGGGGATCTATTAGTGGTCTTATATAGACTGGGGGTCAGGTGGAACTGTGACTTTTCCCAGCTTTAGTTTCTAGAATTATCTATGGTTTCGGGCATTATCTAGATATGTGGAGATAATGACATAACTAGGTTGGTTTGTGTTTGGTTCAACCTCATCAAGATGAGGGTATAGTTATCGGGGGAGGTAAGGACCAGAGAGGGAGAGATAGCGATAGGGAGTAAGATGAACCCTAAAGTCCATTGGAGTAAGACAACTCTACCATGACTATTGTGACACCCTCCCAAAGATACACACCATTGAAGGCAGACCATAGGGATATAGATTTGTAATCCCAAAATTTTAGGATCGATACTTTAGAAATGACAAATAGTAACATATATTTTCATTTCATAAACTTTTAATGATACAATGCGTGCTATATTCTCATAATAGGAGTTTAGATTAATTTTCAATAAGAACATAAGAAATGAATAGATATACTATCACTATAATAAAGAAGGTATCATGAACTATAATCTAATTAATACCCCTTGTCATATTAACTTTTGTATCTTTAATATATATATCTATATATATATATATATATATATATATATATATATATATATATATATATATATATATATATATATATATATATATATATATATATATATATATATATATATATATATATATATTCTTCAAGTCATCATATCTCTATATAATCCATGTGCCTAAAACATCTACAAACAAATATGTGCATAATTATATTGCTATTTTGTGTACATAATTATGTACAAAATTATGCATATATATATATATATATATATATATATATATATATATATATATATATATATATATATATATATATGCATATATACATACATACATATATAGCATCTCTTGATTTATCACCCGCCCAGGCTTCTAACCTCCGCCATGGGTTATGGGAGAGGGGGGAGAAATCTTTCTCTCTTAATCCCATATATATATAATTTTAAAATAATTGCACATATGAATTTTTATTTTCATTTATATAGTAAAAAACCATGTTTTTCATGATACCTTAGGTGTATTCACTTCTATATCCATCATTGCACTTATGTGTACTACCCATTGATAGCTCTAACAATGGGTTTAGAATATTATAGTTTTTTTTTGTAATGATTGAAATTATTTAAACATAAAGTAGTTTATCATATGAATGAATACTTCCCAAATCATCTGGAAAACCATCCTTGGTTGATATACATGTCAATTTATATGAACCACATAACTTAAAAAAGAATCATACAATACCCTTCAATTACTTGTGATATACGATCCAAACAACCAAAAATATGTAGATCCAAGCAATTCAATCAATCACTCATCATCTCAAATTATATACAACCCCAAAGAGTCACCATGTATCCATATGATACTAATTAGGGTAGAGTCTAGGGATTTGGTCTGTGGTTGATAACTGGAGATAGGGTTAGGTCTTGAAACCCTAATTGCAATGTATATGGTTCATATGACTTTAGAAACCCTAATATGCATCACCATTATCATCATACTCTTACTATATCATTATTAATCAACAACATCATGTTATTTCATAGGAGAAAATATATTCCATAAGTCTTGGGATGCTATCTATTAGGGTTGGGATTGGATTATGGTTAAGGGTCATAAATCTAATTCTATCATTCTATAAGTTATAAGGGTTAGAAACCCTATTTAGGCATTATGTGTCACCCCAACTCTTAGATTGATAACATCATTTTTTTATTATTATACTAGATAACATTACATCATAATGCAACTTATTGAACAAGATAATCATATACTCATAGCTTAGGGTTTAAACGATTATTTTATAATTGTACCCCCAGTAACATCTAAAATGGAAAATACACTAGAAGTGTCTCATATTATAAAGAAGAAAAATGAAATCATAGTAATTCACACTATAATTACTCATAATCATGTTAACCATTAAATTAATCAATCAAGGTTTTTCATATTACTTGATTATATGAAAAAGCATCAAAAACACATTTTCACTAGAAGACCTTTTAGCGTCTAAATATATTTTGTTCATAATCAACACTTATCTATGAAAAATGAACTATTATTTCAGTATATGTTGATATGCAAATAATTTTATGTGATTATGTTGAATTTACCTATGTATGGATCGATAAACTACTAACACATCAATAACATCTTTTCTTTTTAACATTTTCCTATGCTAGTCTAGGACCAGGGGAATTGACCTCATAGCCCTTGCATCTCAAATGCATATTTAGGGTTATTTTGATCAAATAGTTGTGGGTCATCTTTTTCCTTGCAAATAATTCCAATTAAATGTGGGTGAATCCATACAAGGTTTCCTCATGGCACTTTTGTTGGTAATCTCTAGACCTTGCCCAGCTCTAGGTATGGTCTCTGATATTCTGTGTGACAAAGCGAATTTTGGTACAACTGTGATCCAATTACTTAATTACCACTCTATTGATTGGAGTTTCTTATTCCTAGTGATTCCCATGATATCATGACTCTATGATGCCCCCTATAGTGAAAATCTCATTTGAAATCATTTATATGCACATGTTTGCATGAAACTCTAACCTACAAATACTCTCTATTTGCTTTGATTGATATATTGATCTTACTTGTTTTCTATTAAATAAAATATTGAACACTTTCTCTTTCCTCTTTCATGAAGCTTTGGTTCAAATCT
Organism: Alisma plantago-aquatica; assembly: GCA_963693085.1. Taxonomy (NCBI): domain Eukaryota; kingdom Viridiplantae; phylum Streptophyta; class Magnoliopsida; order Alismatales; family Alismataceae; genus Alisma; species Alisma plantago-aquatica. The sequence goes on from OY856415.1 coordinate 614,924,314, forward strand.
GAGTTCAATTGGACTTCCCTACAAATAGTTTTGAATTTTTTGAGATACACTCCCAAAAACACCCTTTTTCTATTGTTTAGATTGGATGGGTATCAAATCCGGCCTTAATGGGATGAGATGTAGGAGCATGTGGCCCAAATGAGAAAGGGGGTCACCCCCAACCTTAGGTCGGTAATGCAGTGGTAGAGCAACCAAAATCATGGACAGTGTCTCCCCATCCAACCACCAATTTAACTCCAAATTGACTCCTTAAGACTTCGATCTTTATTCCACTTTGTTTGCTCACACTTTTGCATCGAAATTGGTTCTTTCATGAAGGTTCAAGAAGAACTTCTTATGGGCACCACCATGGATGTTTTAGCCTTCGAAAACTCCAAAATGTAGGCTCCTTCTACTATAAAAGGACTATTGTTGACTTTGTCTCACCCACGAATCCAACCCTTCTCTAGGATCATTCCCTAGCTCCCTTGTAACGACCCCGCCTCCTGGTAACCCCCAATTAAGGGAGACCAAGAGGTAAGAGTCGTTATCCCAATAAACAGGATCAAAGGTTGGACAAATAATCAATAATAATTATAAAATTCTACCAAACTATACTGAAAGCTGGAATAAAATAAAAATTTGCATACCTTTGAAAAACTTTGGATATCTAGCTTCTATCCACCACTTCAATCTATTCTAACTAATCCTCCTTGCACTTTAATTCTTATTTCCATAATATGCCACTTTAGTATTTGTCCTTTTCTATATTGTACCTAAAATGCTGACAAACAAAATGTCGATCAACATAAATGAATATGCCAGTATGTGGGGACAACCAAAATTTCACATATATGTCTAACAATCTAATTATCACAATCAAGTTAATTAACAAGCCAATTTACGCTTTCAATGTGACATTCTCCACCACTTTTGCCCTAACCCTGGAATACCCTCCTTAGGGTTTCTCTTTTGCCATTGACTTTAGGCCACCTTCTCCATCCTGAGCTTGGTGCCTGGGGTCACCTCTCATGGTGCCCATTAGTCATGCAATATCATAAGGCAACCTTCTCTATCCTGAGCTTGGTGCCTGGGGTCACCTCTCATGGTGCCCATGGGTCTTCCCTCCCGAGCTTGACCTCATTGCATCTTACATCAGGGTGGCATGTAGGTACAAGAATACACACTTATATCTTAATTGTGATAATAATATTGACTTTATGATTTGCACATATGAACATCCAAATAGATAGGTTGCATTCAATTTGATTAAACACCCAAGAAATATCTGTGAAACTAAAGCAGTTAACTATAAATAACCACATACCAGTCAGATAGATTTGAGACAGAATAGTTCAATCAAGCAAGAAATCCAAATAGGCAAGCAAGCACACAATGAGATCCTGAAATATGCATATAACTTACTATCCTAAATCATGCCATCAAGATCTATTAGACCTAGCTTGCTTCCTAGGGTTTCTAGTCCACTTTTAGGGTTTCCATTGCAATTAGGGTTTTTCTTGTACTTTTATCATTACAAACCCTAATTAGGAAAAATTGCTCTTAAATCCTAATGATTCTAACCTATTTCATTTAACAGGCTTAGGATCATCTTCCAACAGCATAGAATCACACATGTCAAATTATAAGTGATCTTTTTCTCTTTTATCCTAAATTAGGGTTTCTAAGTGCTTAATCATTCTTATTTGGTGTAAAACCCTAAATCATGCAAGAAACATCTAGATCAGATTCAAGTTCATTATTAACTAACCAATAGGTTGCAAATACTCAATTTCAATAATTAAGTAACATGAACTCAACCAATATGGTCAAATAGGGTTTCTTAATCTAATACATATGCACTTTTCATTTGATTAACAAACTTTTGTAAATGGGAACAATTTTAGATTCTCAAAGAAATTTTAATGTATTCCTCGCATTTTTCTAAGCAACTTTCATATATAAACTTTTCTCATTGGAGTTTTCTACAAATTTCTATGATTTTTGAAAAGAGAAACACTTTTCTGGATCATCTATTATTTTTAGAAAAACCTAGGCTCTTGGATTGATGATCCACCAGACCACGCTGGATCCAACGATCCCCAGATATGCGGCTCACCTACGATTGAAATAACCAAAGGACAATATTGTCCTTACCTGAACTGAAGGCACACATGGGCTTTTTGGTAAAAACACCGCCTATCTTCTTCTTCCTTGCGTGGAGCACAGCAGCGAGCCAACGGTCAACCTGGAGGTTGACTCTGAGGTTCTGACCACCAGCGAGTGCGACGAAGGTCTAGGAAGCTCCGTATCCTCCGCTGAACTCGACTAGGCCCTCAATTACTCACCACGACCACGCTATGACCTCCTCCTACTCACCGGACTCTGGCGAGGCTTGCTGAGAAGATGGGGTGAAGGTCAGGGTAGAAGATGGAATTGGAAGCACAAAAACACTCCTCTCAGTTCGCCATAGAGTTTAGGCTAGCAAGACAGCACACTGGTACCCTCTCTCACCCTCCCCTATATATAGGGTCGAAGGTAGGGATCGGGCGAATTGGGAACTCTCCCAATCATCGACCAAACCCCTACAAAGTAGGGATGGTCCTCTTCAGACTTCTCTCCCGATTTCAACAGTGCTAATCTCTCGATCTAACTCCCTTTCCTTTTCCCCCAATGATCCTACTTTGGATCATCACAAGTCTTCCTGACACAGACTCCTTGCGCCAAAAGGGATTCATCCCCGATCATCGGATCATGATCCAACGGTCCACATAAAACTCGAAATCTGGAATTACCCAATTAAATTGTGACATCAATTTCTAAGGCAATTAATAACCACACTTTAGGTAATTTTGCAAATTGCATAACTCAGAAGCCGTGCATTATTTTCCAGCCAAATTTTAAGGGTTTCTCTCTCTTGCCTTTATCTACTTGCATTTCAAGTTTGAGTCCGAAATTCCAAAAGAATAGGACTATCTCTTCATAGGAAAGTTACTCTTTAAACAAATCTAAATAATGGTTATTTTCTCTTTCCTCAAACCAAAATCTTGCTATATTAGACTCCTTGGACCCCAAGGAATCCTATGATTTCGAAATCCTTTTTGAAGGACGCTCATTATCCTTCTAGAAGCATCTACATCCATTATTTCTCATTATCTTACTTATTTATTTACTAAAAGATTTCTTTTCAAGGATTTCTCTTTATCTTTTATTTCCTTTCCCTCTTTTCCTATTTCTTTCATTAGAAATCACATATAAACGAAATTTACTCAATTGTAGCCATTAATGCCACCTTCAAGTGATTTCTATATATTTCTCATAAATATATTGCTTAATATCTATTATCTTGTATCTTTTTCTAATATTTGGACTTTTCTTCATTTCTTCTCTTTTATATCCATTATTAGATTAATATAATAATAGGAACCATGAAATTCCTATCAAAAGGGAGATTTGCAAAGAAATCCCTTCTCTGAATCAAAGCATACATCCTTTTCAATTAATTCCATATTCATAAAAACATTACATTTCAATTATGAAAACATATGAAAAATTAAGGTTGTAACATCCATTCCCTCTTATAGGAATTTTACCCTCAAAATTCTATCAAACAAACAAACAAACAGTATAAGACTTCCTCATGTCCATCATGGCTCCCATTTGGCTTTACCCTCTCCATGGTGCTTCCCAAGAACCATCATCATCTCATATTCTTACATCTGAGCTCTCTCTCACCTTGGTATCTCGTACCCTCATAGGTGACTCAGGACATTTTAGCTTCTCTCAAAGCTAAATAGGTTCATGGCTCAGCACATGGCTTGGGTACCTCACATAGTTCTCTATATTGCACTCGTGGAACACATCATACATTATGTTATCCTGAGGGGTAAGGCTAAACATAAGCATCTCCACCAATCCATCCCAAATGGACACATGTATCAGGGACTCAACTTTCTCTACTATAGCTTAGAGGGGTCGGATTTTCATATCACATATTCTCCCACAGTGAACTACATGTTAGTCTTCTTCGCATCAGCTCATGACTCATGTCACCCCTGGGCTTTCTCAACCATCGCATGATCAAAGCGACTTCATCTACACACACTGTGGTCTCTCTGACCTTCACAAGGTCCTCTCACCGACAACATCATAGTGAAGCATTGACCGACACAACCTCCCTTCAGAGCTTCTTACATCCCAATACTGGCTATGGTGGCTATCATCACATCTTTTATAGGACAAGAACTGTCTCCATATATCACCCTAGATGAGCACACATGCTCTCATCAGATCCTCTAGTCTCAATCATACTAACCATCAGTTAGGGGTGATAAGCTGTACTAACATCAAGTTCTTCATGTACCTACTTCCACCGCATGGAAGTGAAACTTTAGGTCATACTCAAGAACTTTTGAACTCTCATTATAGTGTAGTTGAATCATCTCTCTTACATGTAGTTTAACCAGATTTGTCCCTTGACAATACTCTCTCTCTTCTCAGATTATGTCATCTAGGTAAGGTGATCTACCATAACCTATATTGCATCTTGAACATCTTCGGTCCATGGGAGACTTACCACAATGTCCATAGTGATCAACTCCCATTCCCTCTCATGGACTCTTTATCCTCTATATAAACTCACTGGGTTATTGGTATTCATCCATCACCTCCTGGCATGCATGGCGACAAGCCACATGCAACTTCATCATAGGCATCCAAAGTACTACTGCAACTTACTATCTTCTTAGTACCACGGTGTATCATGATCTCTTGTATGTTATGATTCCTCAAGGTTGATTCCTTAAAAACCGTAAAACACTCTAGTTGTGGGTTTCATCACCTTCTTTTCCAGAGAAGTGCATTTGAGATTCTACAACCATCCTTCTATCACAACAAGCCCTTGGCTGGCTAACCAAGCAACCACTAACTCAATTAACAGATCTTGTTACATCCGAGTGTTAGCCAAACATATCTCACAACTTAGGGTTCGCCTAGCCATCTCTTCCATCCTTTCCACTAGCTAAACTAGGCAACTACGTCTCAACAAGAGCATCCATTACCACCTTTCATCCTTATGTGCTAGGTAACAGTGAAGACATAGACCTCCATGTATTCCACTTATCATCTCATCTCAGACTTTATTTCTATCTTCATCAAGAAAACTCAAAGCTCATCTTCTTGGTTATCAAACTAAAACTTATATAACTCATAAATTCCATACAACTCATAATAAGAACGTCCTTATATGATGACTACCTTAGTTCTCTTGGTGTTTGTAAACCATCCACACATCGTACACTCCACAAGGGTATGCTATTATCTCTATTCCCATACATCGTAGCAACATCTCAATTGACATCATCATTATCCTTAGTGTATGACATGCATATTTCCCTATCTCTCACCCCCATATCGAGAGGAAATAAGCATTTGGATGCAGTCCAAATACATAGTTCTTCCTATTCCAAGAGTAGAGATGGTGCATCCCACATTGTCGGTACACCTTCCAGTCTAGGTTGAAACATGCATCACATGTCTCCATATCATGAACATCTCGACATCAGGGTTACTTCCATGGAAAACTGGTCTCGAACCCACTTGGGTCATCATACCATCCTTGGTCATCTCCTCTAGGTCTGTAGGGTGCTGGCACTTTTGGGGTCATCCCTTTTCCCTTATGCATTCACAGAGTGCCCTCTTCATCTGCCCTTTGGGTCCCATGAGTTCATGAAGGTGATCAATCTCCTAACCTGTGGCCCTCAAACAATGATAGTTGTTACCTCCCGACCCTATAGTCATGTGCAACTAGGGAATGAGGTGACTCCTACTCCCATCAGTCCTATCCCTACCTGACCCTAGAATAGACTTAGGATTATATCATAATACATATCCACCTTGAAACCTTACCCAAGTCTCCATCATCTCTCTCAGCATGAGTGGTCTGACTTACATCCTTTCATAGGAATCATGGCAACCTACCTACCTCGGTTAGGCCCCATACTGGTTACTTCCATGATAACACATCCATATGAACTTAGAGATGATTATCTATGGGTATGTAGGTTCATTATCTTACTATGTACTCTCCACTTAGCTTCTCAAGACTCTATGAGACCTCTTTGGGTTACCTCAACCCAACAAAATCTGGTATATGCCCTACGAAAGGGTCCCTCTCCCAGGATGGGATGAAACTATCTCTTGATAGCAAAAATGGTCACAAACATCCTTATGTCCAGGGTTTACATCCACATGAGCATGTTTAACCCTAGCAAGCTACTAAGGCACGTAGCTAACCAACAGACCACCTACTAAACCATGCTAGGTCTCCATGGTAGGTCCTACTTGTTCTCATTCCTTAACATTGGACCAACATCATAAATGCCCATGTCACCAACCTATATATGAGGGGTTAAACATAGAACTTAGTCTCAGGGATCTCCTTTTCCTCTAAACATGAGGAGTTCCATGCTCGAATCTATAGAAACCCAAATCTCATCATGATCATCAGGTGCACCAGGTACTACTACTTCCCCTCTGAGGTCTAGGAACCCTAGGTTCACTTTTTCTGCAAGTGATGTCCAACTTCATGCTCAACCTTTTAACCACGAACCAAGCATGTACAAGGTATGGCATGCACTTCCTATTATCCTTCTACTCGAGAAACACCTCAGAGTTGAGTCCTCCTCATGGACAACCAATTAGGTATAAGGCCTCACAACTTGTTACTAAACCTCCTCAGGGTCTAAGGAACTCTTCTTCCTATCCCTAGAAGGTAAGCACCCATATCATCTGCACATAGGTACCAATAGCCTCATCCTTCTTCTAGGGTTTAGTTCCTCTAAAGGCAACCAATAAACCACACGGATCATGCACGAGGAAACCATCCACTTAGGTTGCAACATTCCTAACTTCTCAGGGTTCCTCATATCCCGGAGTCTAAGCTTCCAACCTTCTTAATCGGGTCTTGCTCTCTCTCTCTAGAGCTAACCCTATAAACAACCTTGCCACTTGAGGTTCTCTCTCTAAAAGGGTGGATCAAGCTCACATGCATACACTTACATGGGTGAAACCTATGTTAGCTCAAGATTATCCACTCTTTATGCTCATCTCATAAGCTATCCAACATTCCTTTCTGGCCTAGGTCACAACCTACTGCCAGCACTACTATTGTGTCATCTCACATAGGCGCATGCCTCATCTTGGTTCATAAATGCCTAAAGGGTTTCTATATGGTCATAACTAACCTCATTGATGAAGGGGTCATCCTTCACCATAACATGCACGACCCTTCCCAGGTTGGGTCGCCCCAAAGGCACTAAGTCAACCAACTCCACATAGCTCATACTTCCCACAGGTATTCAAAACCAAAAGCATGTCAACCCACACACATTAACTCATCATGCCATCTCTCTCTAACCACCACTTAGGGTTAGGGTTAGCATCATCCTCAGAGGATGTGCTAGGTCTCTACCTTTAATGGAGGTCTCTTCCTCCAAGACCAACTCTCTACTCATCTTCCAGACAAGAAGGTCTAGCCTCAGGTGTTACAACCCCAATTTTTGGGTTCATTAGGAGAGAAATGTAATTTCTCATATTAAATATAAATGAACAAATAATGATGTCTTTTGTTTGAATGCATGAATTCCATTTAAAATAGCCTTGTTGATTTATTCATGGGCTTTATTGGCTATTGGGCCCAATAACAAAGAAAGAACAAAAGAAACTCTATTATTGAGTAAATAAGAAAATAGAGGAAAGAAAAGTGTGGAAACCTCTAGATGGCAAATCCAAAGAGGGATTTCGTGCCTCTTGGGTTCCTTGGGTTCCAAGGAGTCCAAAGTTGCATAGAGAAAGCAAAAGAAAAGAAAAGATCAATTATATATTTCCTTTGCAAGAAAGAAATTGAAAATAATGGTAATATGTGGGAAATAAGCAAAAAGAGGTATAATCAAGTTATCCTTAGTGGAATTTCATATCCCAAGGATTCCTAATGATAAAAGGAATATGAATGAGGAAAATAAAAAGGGAAATAAAGAGAAATTCTCAAAAAGAGTTATTTTAATAAGAAATAAACAAGATAATGAAGAATAATGCATATTAATGCATTTAAGGATAATGAGTATTCCTTAAATAGGAATTTCGAATTATTAGAGTTTCTTGGGATCCAAGGAGTCCCAATGAAGAAAGAGGAAAGATAAAATACCAATAAAGAAAAATAAGAGAATAATGTAATACTTTATTAATGGTTTTTGTGGTTTTGCTAAAAAGAAAGTATTTCCTATTTAAGGAGATATATATATATATATAATTACGTGGCCAATGAATTGAAGGGAATGTACTAAGAAGATAAAAGAAGAGATTTTCGTAATCCTAATGCCCCAAGGACAATGAATATCAAGATGATATTTAGGAGAGAGAAAGATACTTGTTTCTCTTTAAAGGATTAGGATTCCTAATAGGAAGTGACTTGTTCCCTCTTGGAGGGGCCTCTTAGGGCGAGATATCCTCCCCAATAAAAGGGGTAGACCCTCTGGATCGAGCTCTAGAGAATCCCAAGGATTCCTCTCTCTCTCCCATCGTCTTCTTTGCATATAAACCCTAAGGAGGAAGAGTATCACATTTATGAAGAAATGTGGGATCAATAAACGACCTTGATGGATGTTGGATGTCCCCACGTCCTCGGAGGAAGATGCGTCTATCATCCCTGTGCTCCAACTCTCTCGCAACTGCTGCAAGTTGGATGTAGGTCCTCTTTGATCACAGACCGTTAACCTCTCTCTTGGCCATCATGGACCCGATCCAGTGGGACCCTCGCGTGCGCCAAGGCTCGCCGGAGATGGGAGGGTCATCCCTGATGGCCGACGGAGTCCAAGGAGGAGAGGGTGGGCAACGTTCAACCCTGACCTAGCAACAACGGTGGGGACGACACAAGGAAGAAGATGAAGTCACAGTTGGACAAAAATGCCCTCCGCGGGCTAAAGGCGCGCACAACTTAGCCAAGGGCATATTGGTAATTCAGTTATGATTTCAAACAACAACGTATTGCATGGAGGAGGCCGACGTGGTAGCCCCTCATTGGCCCAAAATAGGTAATTTTAAAAAATTCGTATCTCCCTAACAGTAGCTCGGATGATTATGCATAAAATATGAAACTTTCTCAGAAAAATACGAGGAATCCACTAAAAATATAATGGAAGCCTGATTCATATTGAAATTCAAAAATTAATGGAAGATATCAACTTTAAATGTATTAATGTTTAAAGAACCCTATTTTGAGATGAATAATATATTTAGAAGGGTTTAATGGATGATTAAAGTTGACATTAGACTGTTAATGATAAAAAGGAACATTAAGAATAAAAAGGATGAACTTTGCACATTATTCGGTTAACTTAAAGTTTATGTGCATAAATAGGCTTTAATGGGCCTTGAAACCCTAATGTTGGTAATTAGGAATACTAATGGCTTTAATTATTTGTTTTCGTGTATAGAACTGAGTTTTCATGGTTATAAGCTATTTCAAGCATTAAAGTTCCTAATTTGTGGATAAATACCTTGAATGTAGTAATTAGGGTTTTCTCATGAATCAAGGTAGAATTAATGGTAAATCAAGTTCATATGTGAATTAGACTATAATGAACTTTAAATTGATGATAAATGAGTATAATGATCTTGTCATGGATTAAAAAGGATAAAAATAGTAGCTTTAATGTAAAAGTGGCTTAATGAACTTAATTAATGGTTAATTAAGCCTTTAATCTGAAATTTAGGATTAGATGTGGAAATAATTAGGGTTGGTGATCAATTGCATTAAATTAGGGTTTAAAATAGTAAAAGATGAAGGGAAACCCTAATTGCAATAGAAACCCTAAAAGTGAATTAGAAACCCTAGGAAGCGAGCTAGGTTTAATGGATCTTGATGACATGAATAATAAAAAGGGTATTACATGGTTATTTCAGGATCTTATTGAAAATGCTTGCTTGCTTGGATTCATATTTGCATGGATATTTTTTTTCAAATCATCAGATCAGGTATGTGGTTAATTATGAATAACCGCCTTAGTTTCTCGAGGATTTTTCAGATAGTTCATCACATTGAATGCAAATTATCAGTTTGGATGTTCATACTTGCAAACTATAAAGTCACTATGATTATCATATTAATAATAGAAGTATGGATTCTCACACCTACATGCCACCCTGATGGATGATGCCAAATGTTATGACCCCACCTCCCGATAAACCCCAATTAAGGGAGACTGAGAGGTCGAAGCCGCACCCATAACTTCTGGATCAAAGGTTCGACAATTAACCAAGAATAATTATCAAATTTTAACCTACTATACTGAAAAGCTGTAAGAAAATAAAATTTTACATACCTTTTTGAAAACTTGGATCTCTAAAATTCTATCCACTTAAGGATTCTACTCTAACTAATCCTCCTTGTATTTAACTTCATGTATTTCACAATATGACGATTTACTGTTTGTCCGTTTGGCTTGTACCAAAAACACCGACAAACAAAACGTCGGTCAGCCGAAGCTGGTATGTGGGGGAAACAATAATTATGTAAATATGTTAACAATGTAATCATTCAATTAATCATTTAACAACTAAGATTACTTTTTAGATATAACTCCACGATCCAAGAGTACCCTATCCTCTATGTTGTCCCCATTAAACCCCTCATGATCCACCTATAAGTGAACCCATTTCTAGGGTTGAGTCACATGGCACTACTCGTAAGTAGCCCACTCCTTAACTCATAGCAGGCTAATGAGTCTCATGGCACTACACGTAGGTAGCCTAGTTTCTAACTCTCGGTAACCTAGACCTTGCTCTAGGATTACCCCTTTTATTCCTTAGCCTTTTCAAAGCAATAGAGGTGGACCCGAATCTAGTCAGTTATATACGCACATTTATAGTGTTAATCATAGTCACTTTATAGTTGCATGAAATAAATAAACATCCAACAGTGATTTTCAAGCAACCGATTAAAACTTCGGGAATCGTCGTGAAACTAGTGCGATTATTGATAAGCATAACCACATACCTAATTTGCATATTATTCAACATATACTTCATGTATATACAATCAAGCCAATCAACAAATCCAAGCAAGTAATTCAATCATCACATAATTCCTGAAAGGAATATGTACTCTATTTATTACACACTTTATCAAGAATCTGCTTTATTGACTTGGATTCACTTTCTAGGGTTTCTAATCCGCATTAAGGTTTCATTAATATTCATTAGGGTTTCTTATATCAATTTCTCAAACTTTATCCCTTTTAGGTTAACAAACCCTAAAATACTCTTTTCCATTTATATGAACCTTAATTGCTCAACTATCCATTTTAATAGTCTTTTATACCCAAATTGACTTAGGATCATCACATCTCTATTTATTCATGGATTTGGACACTTAAACCAATTAAAAGACATATTCTCCTAAATTAGGGTTTTCAAGCTCATTAATGCATAATTATGCACGAAACCCTAAATTAAGCCAATTATATAAAAAGATCATCTTTTTAGATCCTACTTTCACTTTTATTAACAACAGGTTAATATCAGCTTGAATTATCCAAATAATGTCATTAAGACCATCTACCATCAAATCTAAGGGTTTTCCCTTAATTAAAACATTAAAGATGATAACTTTATGTACTTTTCAAATTTCAAGCATATTTATGCACATAAACTCTAAATTAGACTAAACATGTGCAAAGTTCTTCCTTTTTGAACATAATGTACCTTTTTACATTTAATAGGTTAACATCAACTCTAATGATCCATTAAACCCTATTAAACACTTTATTCATTTCAAAATAGGGTTCCTTGTTTTTTTTAGGTATATGACATATATGAAGATATTAAGACAGATGGCTTCCGCGGGAGCGTCTGAGGGGGCGACTGCTGGGGCGACGGATGGGGCGAATGATGCGGCGGTGGCTGCAGACCCTCCAGATCTGGGAGTTGCTGACCCTCCTCAGAATACTACTAGGCCAAAGGCGTTCTCTAGATCTACTGATAGTATCTCGGTCGCGGAGCATCCAAATCAATGGTCAGATTTGTTCAAGACGGACAGTGTTGGTCCTGTTAAGCTGAGAAAGGAAGAGGTTTGTTTTGAGGAAGGGAAGATGATCTATCCAAAGTCCATAGCGGAAAGGAACCTCGGAAGATGGAGTCGAACAACAGCGGGGTACATGATCGGACTGAAACCTCATTGGCCGGCGCTTGCTAGGCATCTGGCTCAGATCTGGAATGCGAAAGGGGCGATTGAAGTCAGATCCAAGGGTCGCAGTTTCTTTATAGTCATGTTTGAGAAAGACGAGGATCTCGCTATGACTGTGGATGGTGGTCCGTGGTTTGTGGCAGGGAAACCTCTTATCATTAAGAAGTGGGAGCAGGGGGAGCTGCTAGAGAAGATGAAGCTCATAGAGATTCCCATATGGTTTAAGATTCATAAGCTTCCGTTAGAATTATGGGATGCTGAGATGTTTAACATCATCGGGTCTTATCTGGGAAGGCCCCTTCGGCCGGATAGTTCACATCCGAGTTCAGGAGGTTGGAGTATGCTCGTTTGCAGGTGGTCATCTCCTCTGATTTCAGTTTCCCAGAAGAATTGCAAATTATGAGTGATGATGGTCACAGTGATACTATTGAGTTTGAATACGAATGGAAGCCACCCAAATGTCTGGCGTGTGGTCTGTTTGGGCATGAGACATCGCTGTGTGATTCTTCTAAAGCTATGGAGGAAGGTTCTCAAAAGAAGACATAGAAGAAGGTCTGGGTCCCGAAGTCCAAAAGTAATGACGAAGAGAGTGAAGTTTTTATCGATGCTGTGGAGGATCAGCCGGCTTCTGAGTTGCTTGCTAGTCCTATTGGTGAGGTTAGTGAGCCTGTGCATTCCGGTAGAGGAGGTGCAGGGTCATCTATCATCTCTTCTTCTATTGTTACTCCTGTATCGTCTCCTGATGGGGTGTGGGAGCAAAGGAGGAAGAAGTCCAGATCCCCACCCAGGGTGGTTCCGAAGAGTATTTCCAGAGATATTCCTGCTTCTGTGAATAAGTTTTCTCCTCTAGCTAGCTATTCTGAGGGTCAGGGAGGAGAGAGTGGATTACATCATGATGATGGGGGAGGGAGTGCTTCACCTATCCTTCCTAATGGTTAATCCTCTTTCTATTCTATCCTAGAACGTCCGCAGTTTGAATAAACTTGGACGCCAGGATGCTGTGAGGGAGTTGGTTTCCAGATTTTCTACTTCCTTGGTCTGTCTGTACAAAACGAAGATTAGAAGGAAGAAGATGCTCAGAACTTTTAATAGATGTTGGCCTTTTGCAAGCTGGATTTCTAATCATGATATGCATCCTTTGGGAAGAGTGGTGATTATGTGGTCTAATGATTCCATCAAAGTTTCTCCTCTGGTGTACGATGATCAATTCATTCATTGCAGTGTTTCCTTTGATGATTCTTTCTTCTTTCTCACTGCTGTGTATGCTCATAATCCGGAGCCTAAAAGGGCGATTATGTGGCCTAAGTTGTTGAGCATTAGAGATACGGTTGGAAGTTCTCCTTGGTTGATCGCCGGTGACTTCAACTGCGTTCGTTTCTCTGCAGATAGGTTTGGTGGAGCAGAACCTTCTTATAGATCTATGTCTTTCTTTAATGGTTTTGTGAACGATGCTAGTCTCTTGGAAGTCTCTTTCTCGGGTTTGGATTTTACCTGGGACAATAGACAAGAGGGTGCGAACCTTATGATGTCCAAGATTGATAGAAGCTTTTATAATGTGGAGTTCATAGATGAATTTCCTCGTCTTTGGGGTGTCATCTCTGCATCTATTCACAGCGATCACAGAATTCTTTCTATTCATCTTGAGGAAGGGGTAAAGAAGAAAACTCCGTTTAAGTTCATCAATGCTTGGACTGATAGATCAGATTTTCTTAGTCTGGTTGAGGAATCCTGGAAGACCGAAGTGATAGGGAATCCCATGTTTCGGGTTTGTGAGAAGCTGAGGAAGCTGAGGGTTGTTCTCTGTGATTGGAATAAAAAAGTCGTTGGGAATCTTTATGATAATAGAAGGATTAAGGAAAGTGAGGCTTGTTATGCCCAACTTGAAGCGGATAGGAATCCCTCGGATGATACTCTTCAGTCTATTGTTGTTGTGAAAAGGAAGGAGGTTGTTGATGCCTATAATGCAGAGGAGTCTTTTGTTAGGCAAAAGTCCAGAGTGCAGTGGCTGAACTTGGGTGATAAAAATTCCAAGTTCTTTCATGCGTCTTTAAAAGCTAGGAGGCAGAGGAATAGTATCAGAAGTATCATGATTGATAATACTTTATGTTCGGAGGAGGAGGCTATTGAAAGGCATATCTCAGGCTATTTCCAGGCTCTTTTTGCTAATGATTCTCGGTCTGTTCCCATGGAGTGGAATCCTTCATGGATTTTACCCAAGTTATCTAAGGAGAGTTTTGATAACCTTTGTGGTATTGTCACTCAGGAGGAGATTGATTATGTTATTTTGCATTCTAATGGATATAAAGCTCCGGGTCCCGATGGGTACAACTTTCACTTTTTTAAATCCTGCTGGCATATTATAGGAAGTGATGTTTATAAAGCAGTTCTGAACATCTTTTCGAGTGGTAAGCTTCTCAAAGAGGTCAACAGGACCCATATTACACTTATTCCTAAAGTTGGTAACCCTTCCTCTATTAAGGATTGGAGGCCTGTCTCCCTTTGCAATGTGTTGTTTAAAATTATTTCGAAGATTCTGGCCAATAGAGTGCAAAAGATTATGCCATGTCTTATTAGTTCCTCTCAAAGTGCATTTATCAAGGGTAGATCGATCAATGAGTCTATCCTCCTTGTGAATGAGATGATTAATAATATTCATAAGAGTTCTAAGCCCAAGATGTGTGTAAAAACTGATATTATGAAGGCGTATGACTCTCTGGACTGGGGTTTTGTCAAGTTGATGCTGCATAACATGGGTTTCCCTATGTGCTTCATTCACTGGATTGATGTGCTACTGAGTATTGTTAATATGCAGGTGCTTATTAATGGTGTTCCTGGTTCTTCGTTTAATCCTGGGAGGGGTATCAGACAAGGTGACCCCTTGGCCCCGTATATTTTTGTGATTGCAATGGAAGGGTTTACTAGTGTTATGAATTCAGCTGTATTCAACAGGTCTATTTCTCCTATTAAGGCCTCGCATGATTTTGCTGTCTCCCATGCTATTTTTGCGGATGATGTGGTCATCTTTTCTGAAGCTGATCCAGAATCGATTAAAGGTGTCAAGGAGGTTATTGAATGTTTTAGTGGTGTCTCGGGTCTTAATATTAGCCTGGAGAAAAGTGTGGTGATCTGCAATGATGTTGCTATCTCTTATGTCGAGAATTCTGGTTTGGGCATTAAGATTTGCAAGTTGCCTCTCAAATACCTCAGGCTTCCCCTGTTCAGTGGCAGGCTTTTGAGGGCTTTATGCTCTCCCATTATTGACAAGATGAAGCATAGGTTGGCTGGCTGGAAGTCTGCTCATCTTTCTTATGCTGGTAGGCTTGAATTGATTAAATCTACCCTATCTTCTTTTCATGTCTATTGGGCATCTTCTTTTCCTCTGCCTACTGCTGTTACGGATGAGATTGATCATTTGTGTCGTGACTTTCTGTGGAATGGTTTGTCGGGCGAGAAAGTTTCTCATGTTGTTGCTTGGAGTAATATTTGTAAACCGAAGAAAGAAGGAGGTTTAGGGGTTAAACATTCTGTTGATATGGTTAGAGCCTGTGTGGTTAAAAACATCTGGAGTATTGCTCTGAAGAAGGACTCTCTGTGGGTTCGTTGGGTGCATTCAAGATATCTCAAAGGCGATTCTATTTGGAGCTACTGCAGGTCTTCTAACTCCTCATGGATGTGGTCTCATATTCTTCGAGCCAGGGATGGGGTTCTGAAGAGGATTTATTTTATTCCTAAGTCTGATTCTCTTATCTGGAGAGAGCCTTGGATTTCTAATGGGGTTTTTTTGGGAAGTCTTCTTGATCACACTGACATTATGAAGCTTGGTAAAGGCAAATTTGCTAACTTTGGCAGTATTTTGGATAATGGTGCTTGGGTAGAGCGCAAGTCCAGACATTATACAAGGATTTTGGGCGTCATTAGAGCTAATTGTTCACTCTCTTCCGATCTTGTTAGTCATATCTATATGGATGGGATTGAACCTCGGAAGCTGAAGGATTTCTGGGAGCTGCTTAGAGAGAAAAGGGCTCTGGTCGGTTGGGATTATTGGGTTTGGAAAACCAAAGCTCCGTTGAGATGCAGGCTTCTCATGTGGATGATTATGTTGGATAAACTTCTTACTCATGATCATTTGAAGAATAGAGGCTTTGCTTTTGCTTCTAGGTGTAAACTATGTAGAGATGATGTTGAAGATCTTGGTCACATTCTGTTTGCCTGTTTTTTTTCTTAGAGTATTTGGGATTGTTCTCGCAGGGATGGGTATCTCCCTTTGATTCCTGCCTCTATCTCGGATCTTATTCATTTTTCTGGTCAGAAGAGTAGGATTTGTTCTCAGCTGATTGCCTATGCTATTTGGAGCGAGAGGAACCAAAGGATTTTTGTGGGGCTAGATACTAGTGCTTCTCAGATCTGGAAGCACGTTAAAAAGGATATAGATCTTCTTGTATAGATAGTTGTTAGTTTTCCTTGTATAGTTTTCTTTTGGACGCCTTGGTAGTCTTATTTCTGCCTTGGTGATAGTTTTGTACTTTTTTTTCAAAAATATCAAAAAAAGGGAGCAACACACTTTGGGAGACCAAAAACAAATAGGGTTCCTTAAGAATTAAAGCATGAAAGATAATTACTTCCATTACTTTTCGGATTGCAATTAGAATCAGGCTTCAAACATAATTTCTTTGTGTTCCTCTCATTCTGAGGATCAATTTTCATATAGGACTTGTTTTAATCCGAGTTACCAATCATTAGATATGATTTTTGCAAGTAAATTACCTTCTGACCAATCACAGATTGCCACGTCGCCAAGTTCCCTTGCATGCGGCTTGCTTTGGAAATATAACGAAAAGTGGAAATTACCCCCGACGTAAGTGAGCAGCACTTCAGCTAGTGGAGGGAAAACTTGTCCAACGCCCCTTGCTTCATCTTCAAGCTCCTGCTGCCGTCGAGCGCAGCCCTAGGCGCGACCTGGGCAGCTCGTTCTCTCCTTCTTGGACCACGAAAGCTGCCGCCTGACCTTGCCCTAGCCCCGCAGCCTTCAGCCGCACCTGGGGCATCACCCAGTGCGGGACCGAGGTGGCTAGCTCAAGAGCAACCAACCCACGACTAGAAGCCGGTGAAGCAGCCGTTCGGCTGCTACTGTGCTTCGGTTGAGGTGTGGCCACGATGGCAACGCAACTCAATGACATCGTGGAGCATCCAGAGATCGTTTCAACCCACTATGGCCGCCTCATGATTGCACGATCACGTTTCCCATCTTAGCTAGGGTTTATGGACAAGAACATGGAAGAAGAAGAGAAGATGGTGTATGGGATTTTCTGAACTTGGCCCAAGGCCTTACTCCTGATATAGGGGAGAGTAAGAACACCCTGGGATGCTTGTCCTCGAAGCCATCCGTCCCTCTTCCAAAAGGAATTCACGTCCTTTATTAGGAAGCAAATTCCTCTCTCTTTCCTAATTTCCTTCGATAATCCTTCTTCTTTAATTATTAGGATTTCAAAAATTATATTTTTTATCTTCTTTGTACTTGCTTTTTGATTTATTGGCACGAAATTATATTCTCTTTTATTAGAAAATACTTCCTTTCTATCCTTATCACAAAATCCATTAATAATGTATCACATTATCCTCTTATTTTGCAATTTTAGTATTTTCTCTTTCCTTCCTCTTTATTGGGACTCCTTGGATCCAAAGAAACTCTATTATTTCGAAATCCTTTTTATTGGATATTCATTATCCTTCTAGATGCATCCATATGCATTATTTCTTCATTATCATGTTTATTTCTTATTAAAATAACTCTTTTTTATAATTTCTCTTTATTTCTCTTTTTTTTTCCTCATTAGTATTCCTTTTAATATTAGAAACCTCATGGATATGAAATTTCACCAAGAAATCTCATTTATGCCTCTTTCCACTCATTTTCCACATTTTATCATTATTTTCAAGTTCTTTCTTAATAAAGGAATACTGAATTAATCTTTTCTTTTCTTATTGCACTCTTTATGAAACTTTGGACTCCTTGGAACCCAAGAGGCACGAAACCCTCTTTGGATTTGCCTTCTAGAGGTTTCTACATATTTCTTTTCTTAAAAATTCAATTATCCATTTACTAATTGAATTTCCTTGTTATTTGGGCCCAATAGCCAATAAAGCCCACAACACAAACATCAAGGCTATTGTAAACGAAATCCATTTATTTGAAGCAAATTATATCATTATTTGTTCAAATATCTTTAATATGAGAAATTACATTTCTCACCAAATGAACCCAAAATTTGGGGTTGTAACATCCTTCCCCTCTTATAGGAATTTTGTCCTCAAAATTTTATCAAGCAAACAAACAATTCAGGATAAGACTTTTCCACGTCCATCATTGGCCCCTATGTGGCTTTACCGTACTCATGGCGCTTCCACAGAACCTTTATCATCACATATTCTTTTCTCTGAGTTCTTTCATCCCGGCATCTATAAACTGCACAGGTGACTCAGGCCATGTCAGCCTCCCTTGGGGCTCACTAGGTTCATTGCTCAACACATGGTCGGGGTACCTCACATAGTGCTCTAAATTAGACACATGGAACTCATCAGACATTACTTTATCCTGAGGGGTAAGGTCAAACTTAACCTTCTCCACCAAACCATGTCAAAAGAACCCATGCATCGAGGACTCAACTCTCTTAGCTATAACTCAGAGGGGTCGGATTTTCATGTCACATATTCTCCCACAGTGAACTGCATGTCAGTCTACGTTGCATCTACTCATGACTCTTGTCGTCTCTAGGCTCCTTTCAGCCATTGCGTGATCAAAGCGACTTCATCTACACACACTGTGGTCCCTTTTCTAACCATCACGTGCTCCTTTCACCAACATCACCTTACTGAAGGGGTGACCGACACAACCTCCCTTACAGAGCTTCTTTAAAACCCGATACTGGCTATGGTGGTCATAATCACATCCTTCATAGGACATCATAATGGCTATGGTGTCTCTAGCTATCACCCTAAATGAGCACATATGCTCTCATCAGACCCCTTTAGTCTGGATCATACTAACCATTAGTTAGGGGTGATAAATTGTACTAACATCGAGTTCTTTATGTACCTACTTCCACCTTTTGGAAGGGAACCTTTAGGTCAAACTCCAGAACCTTTGAACTCACTTCATGGTGTAGTTGAACCATCTCTCTCATATGTAGTTCAACCCGATCTGTCCCTTGACAGTACTCTTTCTTTCTCGTGTCATCTAGGTAAGGCGGTCTACCATAACCCATATTGCATCTCGACCTTCCTTGATCCAGGGGATACTTACAACATACATAGTGATGAACTCCCTTTCTCTTTCGGGGACTCTTTATCCTTTATATCAATGCACTGGGTTATTGGTGTGCGTCCTTTACCTCCTAGCTTGCATGGTCACATGCCACAAGCAACTTCATCTTAGGTATCCAAAGTCCTACTGTCACATATTATCTTGGTGGTACGGTATATGGTGATCTTAAAATCATGATCTCCTGTATGTCATAATTCCTCAAGATCGATTCCTCAGAAACCCTAAACCACTCGAGTTGGGGTTTCATCACCTTCTTTTCCAAAGAAGTACATCTGAGGTTCTACCACCATCCTTTCATTGCATCAAGGACTAGACTGGATAACCAAACATCCATTAACTTTTAAATGAATCTTGTTACATCTGAGTGTTATCCAAACACCTCTCCTTTTCAAAGTTAGGGTTAGCCAAACAACCTCTTCTAGCTTCTAGTCAAACAAGTCAGATGTATGTCAACCAGAGCATCCATTACCACTTCACATCCTTAGGTATTAGGTAACGTTGAATACATACACTTCCATGTATTTCACTTATCATCTCACCTCAAACTCTATGTCTATCTTCAATTAAGAACACTCTCTGATTTCATCATCATGGTGATCAAACTCAACCTGGTATAACTTGTAAGTTCTACATAGATCATGATAAAAACTTCCTCATAAGGTGACTACCTCATTCCTCTTAGTGTTTGCAAACCATCCATGTATCATTCACTTTACCAGGGTAGGTTATCTTCTCTATCCCCATTTCTCGTGGCAACATTCCAACCTACATCATCTCTTATCCTTGGTGTGTGGCATGCGTAATGTCCTATCTTTCACTCTCATAACAAGAGGAAATAAGCATTTGGCTACAGTCTAAATACAAAGTTCTTCTTGTTCCAAGAGTAGAGATGGTACATCCCACCTTGCCAGTACACCTTTAAATCTAAGTTGCAACGTGCCACATATGTCTCTACATCACAGACATCATGATATCAAAGTTACTTCTTTGGAGTTGATCTTGAACCTAATTGGGTCCACACATATTCCTTGGTCATCACCTCTAGGTCTATAGGGTGCCGACACTTTTGGGTCATCCCTCTTCCCTTATGCATCTAGAGAGTGCCCTACTCATCTGCCCTTTGGGTCCCATGAGTTCATGAAGGTGATCAATCTCCTAACCCATGGCCCTCAGACAATGATAGTTGTTACCTCACGACCCTATGGTCATGTGCAACTAGGGAATTAGGGAACTCCTACTTCCATCGGTCTTATCCCTACCTGACCCTAGGATAGACTTAGGATTCTCCATTATAGTACATGTTCACTTAGAACCTTACCCAAGTCTTCATCATCTCTCTTTCTGCATTCATGGGCTGGCTTTCATCCTTTCATAGGGATCATGGCAACCTGCCTACCTTGGTCAAGCCCCATACCGGTTACCTCCATGGTAACACATTCATATGCAATTAGAGATGGATATCTATGGGTCTACAGGTTCATTCTCATACCATGTACTTTTCACTTAGCTTCTCAAGATCCTGTGAGACCTCTTCGGGTTACCTTAAACCAACAAAACTGATATACACCCTACCAAAGGGTTCCCTCTCCCAGAATGGGAGGAAAACTATCTCTTGACACCAAGGTCACAAAAGCTCTTAGGTCTAGGATTTACATCCACATGAGCCTACTTAACCCTAGCAAGCTATTAAGGCACAAGCAGATCACCTACTGTACCATGCTAGGTCATACTTATCCTCTTTCCTCGATGTTGGATCAAGATCATACTTTCCTTTATCAACAACCTAGTTGTGAGGGGTTCATCACACATACCTTAAACTTAAGGGACTTCCCTTTTCCTCTATACATGAGGAGTACCATGCTCAAAACTATGGCAACTTTAATTCTCGTCATGAGCATTAGGTATACCATTTCCCCTCTTAGGCCTAGGAATCCCTAGGTTCACCTTTAGGTGTCCAACTGCATGCTCTGTCTCTTAACTACAAACCAAGAATGCAAAAGGCATGACATGCACTCCTTGTCATCCTTCAACTCGAGCAACACTTAGAGTTGGGTCCTTCTTAAGGACAACCAACAAGGTATAAGGCCTCATAACCCATTACTAAACCTTTCTAGGTCTAAGGAACTCTTCTTCCTACCTCAAAAGGTAAACACCTATACCATAGGAACATAGGTACCATAAGCCCCATCCTTTATCTAGGGTTTGGTTATTCTAAAGGCAACCAAAATATCATCAGCCTCCAGGGGTCAAGTATAAGGCAACCACTATCATCCACTTAGGTCGCATCATCCTTGACTCCCCACTGTTCCTCATATCTCGGGGTTTTAGGCTTCCAACCTTCTTGTTGGGTTTCCTGCTCTCTCTAGAGCTAACCCTACATCCAACCTCACCATTAGAGGTCCTCTCTTCATAAAGGATCAACCTCAAAAGCATGCCCTACATGGGTGAAGCCTAGGTTAGAACTTATGTTTTCTCAAGATCATCCATAACCCTTTATGCTCCATCATGATTCCTTATCCAGGGTTTCATCCTACTCTCAGCACTATGACGTGCCCTAGGTGCCAGCTATACCCTAATTGCACAAGCCCATAGGGTTTCTAAGGTCCTTCACTAACATCATCATCTAAGGAGATATCCTTTACCCTAACATGCACGACCCTTCCCAGGGTTGGGTTGCCAAAGGTGCTAGGTCACCCATGGATCATATGGTATCCCAAAGGCATGTCCTTTCAAACACCTGGTCCAACTCATCTCTCTCTAACCTTCACTTAGGGTTAGGGTTAGCATCATCCTCAGAGGATTTTCCATGTCTCTACTTGCAATGGAGATCTCTATCTCCAAGACTAACTTATCCTCTTGACAAGAAGGTCTAGCCTCAGGTCTCTTCTGAGGACATGTGTAACACCCCTGACCTGGGTTATGACCTAACCCTGGAAGTTTTGCCTAAATATGTAATTAATATACTTGTGAACACTCCCTGGCATGTAATTAAGTTCCTCAGGAACATTTACTTTCAATTTTGCTCCTTTTTGTATAAAGTTGTAGCATTGTGTTGTATGCAGGGACCTATGTGCAAATTACCCAGTTTAAGGGTTGAACTTGCAAAATTCACAAGATAAGATGTTCCTTTGATGTTGAAACATCATGTGAACGGTTATGGTAAAGTTTGAGGGATTTCCCAAGCTTGAGCACCAAGGTGCAGCTGTGGAAGCAATTCCCATGCTTAGAAACCCTAATTTGGGGTAAAGTGCGATTTACCCAAATTGAGGGGTCCAACTTGTAATTTTCACCATCTAGAACATCTTTTATGACTCTTGTCATCATTTAGAGTAAAAATGATGAAAGGGATACATCATTTAATAATTAAATGAGAAAAATGATCTTTGTGATAGAAATCACCTAAAATGGGTACAAAACCCTTTCCTGTATGTACCCTAGTTGAAGGTTGGATTCCTTTACCCTTAGATCTTGAGTTTTCTTGAGATTTGCATAAGATTAGATGGGCTTGGACGTGCCCTTGAACAAGGAGGGACCTAGATGTGAATTTTGAATTTGAAAGGTCCTTGTAGTAGGAAATAGGCTTAAGCTATAAAAAGGCTTTTCCTTTGCAAATGAGCAAACGATCTTTCCCTGTTCCATTCATTTCCTTTCTTTCCCAAACGGCCAAGCCTTGCTCTGGAGCTCAGGAGAAACGACCAAGGGTGCAAGGTAGGTTTGGATTTCCCTTCTTGCCCAAATTCCATGGTTAGAATTCGGATTCGAGGGCAAATTCATGGCTAGCTTACTTAATTCTATCTTTTTAGCCATCTTTTCTCAACCTTCCTTGGAGGATTAACCTTGGCCGACCTGTGGAGCTTCTAGGACGCCATTAAAGGCTTGGAGCTCGAAAGCTTGGAGCTCAAGGAGCAAGCTTTAGGCGGGTTTTATAACTCTAAACTTTATGCTTTGATTATACATCTTTTCTATGCATATAGTTGATAGATCTTCTTCTTCCCTATCTTCCCTTGCATCCTTGCAAGCAAAAACGTGAAGAACTGCTACTGTTCTTAAGGTGGAAGATAAGGGCGTTAATTCCTATGCTTATCCACAGATTTTCACTTTATCAAACGACCTCCACCTATTGCTCAAAACGGTTTCAAACCGTTTGGTGGGCAAACGGTTTCAGGGTCGTTTGAGGGCAAACGGTCTCAAGACCGTTTGGTCCCGTTGACCAAGCGAAGACCGTTTGGGAATCTTGTTCATAAATATGTAGGTTAATCACCCACGAAATTTGAGAGGTTAACTCCAAAGGAATCGTGAGATATGAGCAAATCAATTAGCAAAACGAATTGAATTAATTTCTGATTTGCAATCTGTTTAATTTGCCCTTTTTGGGCAAACGGTCTCAAGACCGTTTAATATGGTTGACTAAACGTTGACCGTTTGGGATTACTGTTCATAATGATGTTAATTAACGACTCACCAAATTTTATGGATTAATTCCAAACGAGTCATGAGTTGAAGGATGATTAATAGGGCAAACCCTAATTGAAATTAGTGCTGAATCTCCTATGAGTTAAGTTGAGATTTTGGGTTGCTTAGCCCAAACGGTTTCAAGACCGTTTGGGAATCACCCAAACGGTCTCAAGACCGTTTGGGGGTCACCCCAAGACCGTTTGGAGGTCTGGGGTCAAGTATAGTTGATCAATTGAAGGTCCAAAGGCACCAAATCATATTGCAATTAAGTATTGATGTGATGATCAACTCAATAGATCAAACCTTGATGAATTTTCGCTAAAGTCCAAAGGATGGATGGGCAAACGGTCTCAAGACCGTTTGGAACTCATCCAAACGGTCTCAAGACCGTTTGGTGTCAACCCAAGACCGTTTGAAGGTCTAGGGTTGAGTTAATCTAATGGTTTGAGGGTCCAATTGTAGGAAATTGATGCATTGTTGAAAATTGCTGATTTTGACCTAATTGGACTTCAACCTTAGTCAAAACGACTTGGTTTTTGGTCAAACTTTGGGCAAACGGTCTCAATACCGTTTGGATGATGTCCAAACGACCTCAAGACCGTTTGGGCCAAGTTTGAGCCCAATTGGAGGTCAATTGATAGGTTCAACCTTGAATTGTTTCACATTGTTGAACATTGATGACCAATCAACTTGAAACCCTAATTGAGAACGATTGAACCCTAATTGGTTTACAATTGAGGGTCAATTTGATGTCTAAGTGGTTAAGGCTAACCCTAATTGGCTCAATGTATAAGTGGTTAGCATACCTTTAGCCAATTGAGGGCTTCAACATAC
Source organism: Alisma plantago-aquatica (assembly GCA_963693085.1). Taxonomy (NCBI): domain Eukaryota; kingdom Viridiplantae; phylum Streptophyta; class Magnoliopsida; order Alismatales; family Alismataceae; genus Alisma; species Alisma plantago-aquatica. The sequence continues at coordinate 614,949,144 of OY856415.1, forward strand.
ATATCCTTGAACTTTGGTGATCTTTGAACCCTTTTGGAGGTCCAAACGGTTTGAGCCCATTTGGACCAAACGGTCTCAAGACCGTTTGGGTCCAAACGGTCTCAAGACCGTTTGAGACCAAACGGTCTCAAGACCGTTTGGGGCCAAACGGTCTCAAGACCGTTTGGGCTCAAACGACCTCAAGGTCGATTGGTCCAAACGACCTCAAACCGATTGAAGCTCCAAACGGTTTGGAAGTCAACCCTTCCAAACGGTCTTCACCTCCAAACGGTCTCAAGACCGTTTGGATCCAAACGGTCTCAAGACCGTTTGAGGGCCAAACGGTCTCAAGACCGTTTAGGTGGTTGAAACCGTTTGAAGGTTGAAACCGTTTGGAGATTGGTGATGGTTTGTACTTAACCATTTGATGATGTAATCAGTTCAATGGTGATTCAATCTAAACCCTAATGGTAACCTAGGTCATTAAGGGACTATGTGATTAGTGGGTTAACCCATGATGGTGATCATGTGGCAAATTACCAAAATACCCTTGAAGGGTCTAAAGGGGTAAAACCCTAATCTAATCAAACCCTAATCACATAATGTTGATGCTTTGGCTCACATCAGTCAATAGAGACTTGTCTCAACCTAATCTAGAGTGGTGTTGCCACCATCTACTAGAGAGAGGAAAGAGAAAGTGTTTCTAGAGAGAGAAAGTATCCTAGAGAGAGAAAGTGCCCTTTTTAGGAGGAATCTCTAGTAAGATACTTCTTTTACACATGAAGGTGCATGATTAGGGAATGACCCACCTATGTGAGGTCATGGAAACCCTAATGATGATATCTAATGGATCTTAATGATAATTAAGAGTCTTAATGATGATGTTTCTCTTACATGATGATGTAATGAGTACAATTCACCATGGAGTGAATAGTAAACCCTAATTTTTGGGCGATGACATGAAAGATGAATAGTAAACCCTGATTGTAAGGGTTATTAAGTGGAACCCTATTTGAAGGTGATTCCATGTGGAACCCTAGTTGTGGGTGATCCCATGTGGAACCCTATTTTAGGGTGATTCCATGTGAAACACTAGTTGAGGGTGAATCCAAGTGAAACCCTAATTGGGGATGTATTCCTATTTACTGAAGTGTTTACTATTATCTGTTGAATTAACCATGCAGGTTGTTATGAGATGATGGTCACACCCAGGTATGAAATACCATGTTATATTCATTGAAGGCATGTCTTATGCTTTATGAATAGTGAACCATCTTGATGCACTGCTAAGTGACATCCTTTGTGAATTATGGGCTGTAAGGGCCATAAATGTTATCAAGGTCATGCTTGACAGATGACTTGAGATGAATATCTGATAATTGTGACAAGTTAGGCCTGCTACATTTTGTATTCTCATGTATAGCTGTATTACTGTATAATGATTGGAATACTGAATGTACCTAACTAATCAAGTGAAATGTAGAGCCCTGATCATAGATCCATCATTGTCAGTTGTCTAAATGATGGTGAAACAGGTTTTCCTAAGGGAACTCCTGGAGCACATACTGTTGAGTATGTGGGGTACATGGATGTGTAGAACCTGACATCCTAGTGTAGGTATTTGATGTAGATTCTCGTAGTCCGTCATACCTTCACTATAAAAGAAAGGGTGAGTGGATGATGTAGATTCTAGTAGTCCATCAGACCCCACCCCAAAGTTTTAAAGGTGAGCTGTATCTCTACACTCCCTTAAAGACATAAACCCCGTATCGGTGAAAGATAAACAAGAAATCTTCCGATAGCGAAGAGAGTACAGAATGCCACTGTAACTCTAAAAATAGCGAAGGACCAGAGTACCCTGGTGAGCTATTACATAGACATCCCGCCAGATGTCAAACAATCAATCCTCTAACTGACTGAGGAAGGTGAGGTCATAAGAATCCGGCTCTCTTAATGACCTAAGTATGATACTGATGCGACTTCTCAGTGATCAGTTGGAGTATGAGTGGTATACCTCATCTCCACAGGGCATAACAATAATGTTTGAAAAACATAATCTACAGCGTAGTATATCTGTTAAGGTTATCTACGACTTATTTGATTGATGTTATCTTGAATAGCATGGAGGTTCTCATATTGTTAATATTGATTGAACTCTGCTATCATAAAACTGCTAGTGAATATCTTGAAGGCTTTTAATGCTTTAGTTATTCCTGCTTTGCTTATAAAGCCTAGTGGAGAGTTATAACTCTCGCTGGGGCAATTATGTATAATTGTCTCACCCCGTAGACTTCTACTTTTTAGGTGGTCGTCGAAGACGGAGGAATAAGAATTCAGGTGAACAATCCCAGCAACAGCAGCATCAGGAGCAGTAACTATCTCAGGTGGAGATCTAGTCTGCTTCATGGTGTAGTTAGAGTAAAGTCCTAGATGTCCTCTGTACTCTCAGGTCCTGAAATGTTTTGTGGTTCATTCTTGAGAAAATTTTGTAAGCATGTTGCATGTAATTACTCAAGAAGTAATTGGTCTGAGTTGTAAACAGTTAAATCCTTTTTCTATGGAAAAGGTTTGTGGTTTCAAGCTCTAATCTCGAAAAGTTTTAAATTCCCGTGATTTTTGTCTTCCGCTGTTTACCGATTGCTTCCGCACATGATTAAATCGGGATTAATTCGTGGTTTGGAGATCGGAGCCCACAACATGACAACTTATGTCATACAACCTAAGCATGTATATATTCTTTAGTTTGCGCCTAATCTATTAAGCTTATGTCCATGACATCTTATTTACATTCCTTTCATTAATTTTATGGAGGATTCCTTAAACCTTATTAATCTTACCCATACCTTAAGAGGGTGAGGAGAAGAGGCAAAACCCTAATCCTTAAGGTCCTTAACAGAATTTGTGATGAGAAGGGATGAATAAGATGAGAAACTCCTAAAGGTATCTTATTTCGATTCATACCCTAAGACTTTGACCAGACAGTCACACAGATTCGGGAGTCCTCGTATTCCGACTAGCGGTGAAGAGGAAAATATTGCCAGCCCCCGGTCATGATCCTTTTCTAGACACCTCCATCTTTTAGATAATCCTCTAATAACTCCCTTGGGTTCTATGGAGTTTTTAAAATTTAATAATTATTAATGGTTAAGTGGGGAACCTAGGCTCTGATACCAAATGTTACGACCACACCTCCCGATAACCCCCAATTAAGGGAGACCGAGAGGTCGAAGCCACACCCATAACTTCCGGATCAAAGGTTCGACAATTAACCAAGAATAATTATCAAATTTTAACCTACTATACTGAAAAGCCGCAAGAAAATAAATTTTTGCATACCTTTTTGAAAACTTGGATCTCTAAACTTCTATCCACTTAAGGATTCTACTCTAATTAATCCTCCTTGTATTTAACTTCATGTATTTCACAATATGATGATTTACTTTTTGTCCTTTTGGCTTGTACCTAAAACACCGACAAACAAAACGTCGGTCAGCCGAAGCTGGTATGTGGGGGAAACAATAATTATGTAAATACGTTAACAATGTAATCATTCAATTAATCATTTAACAACTAAGATTACTTTTTAGATATAACTCTGCGATCCATGAGTACCCTATCATCTATGTTGTTCCCATTAAACCCCTCATGATCCACCTACAAGTGAACCCATTTCTAGGGTTGAGTCACATGGCACTACTCGTAAGTAACCCACTCCTTAACTCATAGCAGACTAATGAGTCTCATGGCACTACACGTAGGTACCCAGTTTCTAACTCTCAGTAACCTAGACCTTGCTCTAGGATTACCCCTTTTTTCCTTAGCCTTTTCAAAGCAATAGAGGTGGACCCGGATCTAGTCAGTTATATATGCACATTTATAGTGTTAATCATAGTCACTTTATAGTTTCATGAAATGAATAAACATCCAACAGTGATTTTCAAGCAACCGATTAAAACTTCGGGAATCGCCATGAAACTAGAGCGATTATTCATAAGAGTAACCACATACCTGATTTGCAGATTATTCAACATATACTTCATGTATATACAATCAAGCCAATCAACAAATCCAAGCAAGTAATTCAATCATCATATAATTCCTGAAAGGAATATGTACTCTATTTATTACACACTTTATCAAGAATCTGCTTTATTGACTTGGATTCACTTTCTAGGGTTTCTAATCCGCATTAAGGTTACATTAATATTCATTAGGGTTTCTTAGATCAATTTCTCAAACTTTATCCCTTTTAGGTTAACAAACCCTAAAATACTCTTTTCCATTTATATGAACCTTAATTGCTCAACTATCCATTTTAATAGTCTTTTATACCCAAATTGACTTAGGATCGTCACATCCCTATTTATTCATGGATTTGGACACTTAAACCAATTAAAAGACATATTCTCCTAAATTAGGGTTTTCAAGCTCATTAATGCATAGTCATGCACGAAACCCTAAATTAAGCCAATTATATAAAAAGATCATCTTTTTAGATCCTACTTTCACTTTTATTAACAACAGGTTAATATCAGCTTGAATTATCCAAATAATGTCATTAAGACCATCTACCATCAAATCTAAGGGTTTTCCCTTAATTAAAACATTAAAGATGACAACTTTATGTACTTTTCAAATTTCAAGCATATTTATGCACATAAACTCTAAATTAGACTAAACATGTGAAAAGTTCTTCCTTTTTGAACATAATGTACCTTTTTACATTTAACAGGTTAACATCAACTCTAATGATCCATTAAACCCTATTAAACACTTTATTCATTTCAAAATAGTGTTCCTTAAGAATTAAAGCATTAAAGATGATTACTTCCATTACTTTTTAGATTGAAATTATAATCAGGCTTCAAACATAATTTCTTTGTGTTCCTCTCATTTTGAGGATCAATTTTCATATAGGACTTGTTTTAATCTGAGTTACCAATCATTAGATATGATTTTTGCAAGTAAATTACCTTCCGGCCAATCACATATTGCCATGTCGCCAAGTTCCCTTGCATGCAGCTTGCTTTGGAAATATAACGAAAAGTCAAAATTACCCCCGACGTAAGTGAGCAGCACTTCAGTTAGTGGAGGGCAAACTTGTCCAACACCCCTTGCTTCATCTTCAAGCTCCTGCTGCCGTCGAGCGCAGCCCTAGGCGCGACCTGGGCGGCTCGTTCTCTCCTTCTTGGACCCCGAAAGCTACCGCCTGACCTTGCCCTAGCCCCACAGCCTTCAGCCGCACCTGGGGCGTCGCCCAGTGCGCGACCGAGGTGGCTAGGTGAAGAGCAACCAACCCACGACTAGCAGCCGATGAAGCAGTTGTTCGGCTGCTGATGTGCTTCGGTTGAGGTGTGGCCACAATGGAAACACAACTCAATGAGATCGTGGAGCATCCAGAGATCGTTTCAACCCACTATGGCCGCCTCATGATTGCACGATCATGTTGCCCATCTTAGCTAGGGTTTATGAACAAGAACATGGAAGAAGAAGAGAAGATGGTGTATGTGATCTTCTGAACTCGGCCCAAGGCCTTACCCCTGATATAGGGGAGAGTAGGAACGCCATGGGATGCTTGTCCTCGAAGCCATCTATCCCTCTTCCAAAAGGAATTCAATTCCTTTATTAGGAAGAAAATTCCTCTCTCTTTCCTAATTTCCTTCGATAATCCTTCTTCTTTAATTATTAGGATTTCAAAAATTATATCTTTTATCTTCTTTGTACTTGCTTTTTGATTTATTGGCACGAAATTATATTCTCTTTTATTAGAAAATACTTCCTTTCTATCCTTATCACAAAATCCATTAATAATGTATCAAATTATCCTCTTATTTTGCAATTTTAGTATTTTCTCTTTCCTTCCTCTTTATTGGGACTCCTTGGATCCCAAGAAACTCTATTATTTCGAAATCCTTTTTATTGGATATTCATTATCTTTCTAGATGCATCCATATGCATTATTTCTTCATTATCATGTTTATTTCTTATTAAAATAACTCTTTTTGAGAATTTCTCTTTATTTCTCTTTTATTTTCCTCATTAGTATTCCTTTTAATATTAGCAACCTCATGGATACGAAATTTCATCAAGAAATCTCATTTATGCCTCTTTCCACTCATTTTCCACATTTTATCATTATTTTCAAGTTCTTTCTTAATAAAAGAATACTGAATTAATCTTTTCTTTTCTTATTGCACTCTTTATGCAACTTTGGACTCCTTGGAACCCAAGATGCACTAAACCCTCTTTGGATTTTCCTTCTAGAGGTTTCTACATATTTCTTTTCTTAAAAATTCAATTATCCATTTACTAATTGAATTTCCTTGTTATTCGGGCACAATAGCCAATAAAGCCCACAACACAAACATCAAGGCTATTGTAAACGAAATCCATTTATTTGAAGCAAATTATATCATTATTTGTTCAAATATCTTTAATATGAGAAATTACATTTCTCACCAAATGAACCCAAAATTTGGGGTTGTAACACCAAAGGTCAGGCCTAGATGGGTAGACCAATGGACTCCTTGAGTGGTGACCCCATGCACCAAGCTCGGGAATGAGAAGGTGGCCTATGATATTGCATGATTAGTGGGCACCATGAGTGGTGACCCCAGGCACCAAGCTTGGGATTGAGAAGGTCTCCTTAAGTCATTGGCAAAGGAAACCCTAAGGTGGGTATGCCAAGGTTAGGGAAAAAGCAGTGGAGAATGTCATACTGAAAAGTGTAAATTGGCTTGTTAATTAACTTGATTGTGATAATTAGATTGTTATCCTTATGTGCAAATTTTTGGTTGTTTCCACATACCAGTATATTTCGATATACTGACTGACGTTTTGTTTGTCGGTGTTTTAGGTACAACCCTGAAATGAACAAATAGTAAAGTGACAAATTGTGAAAATAAACCATAAAGTGCAAGGAGGATTAGATAGATTAAATCAAGATCTGGATAGATAGATTTCCAAAGTTTTCAAAGGTAAGTAAAGTTTTAATTTTATACCAAATTCCAGTTAGTTAGTAGAATTTCATAATTATTATTGATTATTTGTCGAACCTTTGATCCTATTAATTGAAAAACGGATATGACCTTCAGGTCTCCCTTAATTGGGGGTTACCCGGAGGCGGGGTCATTACAATTGGTATCAGAGCATAGGTTCCTCAATTAATCTTTAATAATTATTAAATTTTACAAATTCTGTAGAACCCAAGGGAGTTATTAGAGGATTATCTGAAAGACAGAGGTGTCTAGAAAAAGATTACGACTGGGGGCTGGCAATATTTTCCTCCGCACCGCTAGTCAGAATACGAGGACTCCCGGATCTGTGTGACTGCTTGGTCAAAGTCTTAGGGTATGATTCAAAATAAGATACCTTTAGGACTCTCTCGTCTTGTTCATCTCTTCTCAACTCAAATTCTGTTAAGGACCTTAAGGATTAGGGTTTTCTCTCTTCTCCTCACCCTCTCGAGGTATGGGTAAGGTTGATAAGGATTAAGGAATCCTCCACCAAATTAATAAAAAGCATGTAAATAAGATGTCATGGACATAAGCTTAATAGAGTAAGCGCAAAGGAATATATACATGCTTAGGTCGTATGACACGAGTTGTCATTACCCTCAGGAGTGACCTGAGGATAGACCTCCTTGGTAGGAAGATGAGTAGAGAGAGTTAGTCTTGGAGGTAGAGACCTAGCACACCCTTTGAGGATGATGTTAACCCTAACCCTAAGTGAAGGTTAGAGAGAGAGAGGACATGATGAGTTAGATGTCATGGTTGACTGAGTGTTTGGCTGTACATGCCTTTGGGATGCCATAAGAGGGTAGATGACCTAGTACCTTTGGTGACCCAACCCTGGAGAGGGTCGTGCATGCTAGAGTGAATGATAGCTCCTTCATGGATGAGGTTAGAGGAGAACCTATAGTTAAACTATGGGCTTAGGCAAGTAGGGTATAGCTTGATGAAACCATGGTTAAGAGATCATGATGGATGGCTTACGAAATAAGCATAAAGGGCTATGAATGATCTTGAGCAAACATAAGTTCGAGCATAGGCTTCACCCAGGTGGAGGTATGCTAGTGAGCTTGATCCTTCATGGAGAAAGGACCTCGGGTAGTAAGGTTGGATGTGGAGTTAGCTCTAGAGAGAAAAGTAGGACTCAAGCAAGAAGGTTGGAAGCTTAGATTCCGAGACATAGGGAACAGTGGGTAGTTGAGGATGATGTGACCTAAGTGGATGATAGTGGTTGCCTTATGTTTGATCCCAGAAGGCTGATGATATCTTGGTTGCCTTTAGAGGAACCAAACCGTAGAGGGAGGATGATGCTTCCGGTACCTACGGTATAAGTGATTACCTACTGGATGAGATAAAGAGTGCTTTATACCCTGAGGAGGTTTAAGTAACCAGTTGTGGGGCCTTATACCTAGTTGGTTGTCCTGAAAGAGGACTCAACTCTGAAGTGTTTCTCGAGTAGAAGGATCATGGAAGTACATGACACATCTTGGACATGCTTGTATCGTGGTTAAGAGATTGAGCATGTAGTTGGATACCCAAAGGTGAACATAGGGTTCCTAGGCCTAAGAGGGGAAGAAGTGTATCCAATGCTCATGGTGAGATTTGAGTCTCTATAGTTTCGAGCATGGTACTCTTAATGTGTAGAGGTAAAGGAAACCCCTTAAGGTAAGGGTATGTTTTATGAACCCCTCAACACTAAGTTGGTCTAATGTTGAAGAAGAGAACAAGTGTGACCTAGCATGGTTTGTAGGTGTCTTCTTGTGCCTTAGTAGCTTACTAGGGCTAAGCATGCTCATGTGGATGCAGACCCTAAACATAAGGATGCTTGTGACCTTTGTTATCAAGGTGTTGTTTTCTCCCATCCTGGGAGAAGGACCCGTTTGTAGGGGGTATCCCAGTTTTGTTGATTTTGAGGTAACCTAAAGAGGTCTCATAGGATCTTGGGAAACTAAGTGAAAAGTACATGGCATGAGAATGAACCTATAGACCCACAGATAACCGTCTCTACATGCATGTGGATGTGATACCATGGAGGTAATCGGTATTTGGCTTGACCAAGGAAGACAGGTCACCATGACCCCTATGAAGGGATGAAAGTTGGCCCATGAATGCAGAGAGAGATAATGAAGGCTTGGGTAAGGTTCTAAGTTGAACATGTACTATAACAAAATCCTAAGTCTATCCTAGGCTCAGGTGGGGATAAGACCAATGGAAATAGGAGTTGCCTAATTCCCTAGTTGCACATGACCATAGGGTCGGGAGGTAACAACTATCATTGTCTGAGGGCCATGGGTTAGGAGATTGATCACCTTCATGATCTCATGGGACCCAAAGGGCAGATGAGTAGGGCACCCTATGGATGCATAAGGGAAGAGGGATAACCCCAAAGTGCCAACACCGTATAAACCTAGAGGAGATGACTAAGGATTGTGTCATAACCCAAATAGGTTCGAGCAGTTTTCCATGGAGGTAATTTTTGTTATCATGATGTTTGAGATGTGGAGACATGAGTTGCATGTTTCAACTTAGATTTGAAGGTGTACTGGCAAGGTGGGATGTACCATCTATACTCTTGGAATTGGAAGAACTCTGTCTGTATTTGGACGGACGCCAAATGCTTATTTCTTCTTGTTATGGGAGTGAGAGATAGGACAGTACGCATGCCACACAACAAGGGTAAAGATGATGTGAGTTGGAACGTTGCTATAAGGAATGAGGACAGAGATGATAACATACCTTGGTGGAGTGAATGATACATGGATGGTTTACAAAAACTATGAGGAATAGTGTAGTCATCTTATGAGGATGTTTTATCAAGAGCTATGTGGAATTTGCAAGGTAACCAAGGTTGAGTTTGATCACCATGAGGATGAGCTGAGAGTTTCGTGATGAAGACAAACTTAGAGTTTGAGATGATATGATAAGTATAATGCATGGAGGTGTATGTCTTCGACATTACATAAAACCTAATGATAAGGAGTGGTAATGAATGCTCTGGTTGAGATATAGCTGCCTAGTTTAGCTGGAAGCTAGAAGAAGTTGAGGTTGTTAGGCTAACCTTAAGTTGAGAAAAAGAGATAAGTTTGGCTAACACTCAGATATAATGAGATCTGTTGAATAAGATTAGTGGTTGTTTGGATAGCCAGCCTAGTCTTTGATGCAATGAAAGGATGGTTGTAGAACCTCAGATGTTCTTCTTTGGAAAGAAAAGTGATGAAACCCTGATGAGAGTGGCTTAGGGTTTCTGAGGTATCAAGCTTGAGGAATCATGACATACAGGAGATCATGGTTTTAAGATCACCAAACACCGTGATACTACAAAAATAGTAAGTGACAGTAGTACCTGAGATGCTTAAGATGAAGTTGTACGTGGCTTGTCGCCATGCAATCCAGGAGGTGAAGGACGAACACCGGTAACCCAATGGGTTGATATAGAGGTTAAAGAGTTCCGGAGAGGGAATGGGAGTTCATCACTATGGATGGTGTGGAAGATCTCCCCTTGACCAAGGAAGGTCAAGGTGCAATATGGGTTATGGTAGATCGCCTTACCTAGATGGCATGAAAGAAAGAAAGAATGTTGTCATGGGACAGATTCGGTTGAACTACTTAAGAGAGAAAGATGGTTCAACTACACCATGATGTGAGTTCAAAAGTTCTTGAGCATGATTAGAAGGTTTACTTCCATGCGGTGGAATTAGGTACATGAAGAACTCATTTTTAGTACCGCTTATCACCCCTAACTAATGGTTAGTATGATCCAGACTAGAGGGTCTGATGAGAGCAACTGTGCTTGTTCAGGGTGATACAAAGAGACAGTTCTTAAGAAGTGATGTTAACCACCATAGCCTTTATCGGGATGTAAGAAGTTCTATATGGAGGTTGTGTCGGTCACCACTTAATTTAGATGATGTTGGTGAAGGAGGCCTCACGAAGGTCAAAAAAAACCACAGGGTGTGCAGACGAAGTCGCTTTGATCAGGCAATGGCTGAGAGAGAGCCCAGAGGCGACATGAGTCGCGAGTTGATGCAAAGCAGACTGACATGCATTTCACTGTGGGAGAGTATGTGATGTGAAAATCTGACCCCTCTAAGTTACAGCTGAGAAAGCTGAGTCCCCGATATATGGGTCCATTTGAGATGGATTGGTGGAGAAGGTTGTGTTTAGCCTTACCCCTCAGGATAACATGATGAATAATGGGTTACATGAGTCTGATCTAGAGTACTATGTGAGGTACCCAAGCCATGTGTTGAGCCCTGAACCTATTCAGCTTTTGAGAGGCTAAAAAATCCCGAGTCACCTATGAGGGTACAATATACCAAGGTAAGAAAGAACTCAGATGAAAGAATATGAGATGATAAAGGTTCTTGGGAAGCACCATGGAGAGGATGAAGCCACATGGGAGCCATGATGGACATATGAAAGGCTTATCCTGTTTGTTTGTTTTCTTGATGGAATTTTGAGGGCAAAATTCCTATAAGAGGGGAAGGGTGTTACAACCCCAATTTTTGGGTTCATTAGGAGAGAAATGTAATTTCTCATATTAAAGATAAATGAAGAAATAATGATGTCTTTTGTTTGAATGCATGAATTACATTTAAAATAGCCTTGTTGATTTATTCGTGGGCTTTATTGGATATTGGGCCCAATAACAAAGAAAGAACAAAAGAAACTCTATTATTGAGTAAATAAGAAAATAGAGGAAAGAAAAGTGCGGAAACCTCTAGATGGCAAATCCAAAGAGGGATTTCATGCCTCTTGGGTTCCTTGGGTTCCAAGGAGTCCAAATTTGCATAGAGAAAGCAAAAGAAAAGAAAAGATCAATTAAATATTTCCTTTGCAAGAAAGAAATTAAAAATAATGGTAATATGTGGGAAATAAGCAAAAAGAGGTATAATCAAGTTATCCTTAGTGGAATTTCGTATCCCAAGGATTCCTAATGATAAAAGGAATACCAATGAGGAAAATAAAAAGGGAAATAAAGAGAAATTCTCAAAAAGAGTTATTTTAACAAGAAATAAACAAGATAATGAAGAATAATGCATATTAATGCATTTAAGGATAATTAGTATTCCTTAAAAAGGAATTTCGAATTATTAGAGTTTCTTGGGATCCAAGGAGTCCCAATGAAGAAAGAGGAAAGAGAAAATACCAATAAAGCAAAATAAGAGAATAATGTAATACTTTATTAATGGTTTTTGTGATTTTGCTAAAAAGAAAGTATTTCCTATTTAAGGAGATATATATATATATGTGTATATATATAATTTCGTGGCCAATGAATTGAAGGGAAAGTACTAAGAAGATAAAAGAAGAGATTTTCGTAATCCTAATGCCCTAAGGACAATGAATATCAAGAGGATATTTAGGAGAGAGAAAGAGACTTGTTTCTCTTTAAAGGATTAGGATTCCTAATAGGAAGTGACTTGTGTTCTCTTGGAGGGGCCTCTTAAGGTGAGATATCCTCCCCTATAAAAGGGGTAGACCCTCTGGATCGAGCTCCAGAGAATCCCAAGGATTCCTCTCTCTCTCCCATCATCTTCTTTGGATATAAACCCTAAGGAGGAAGAGTAGCACGTTTATGAAGAAATATGGGATCAATAAATGACCTTTATGGATGATGGATGTCCCCACGTCCTCAAAGGAAGGTGCGACTATCATCCCTGTGCTCCAACTCTCCCTCAACTGTTGCAGGTTGGTTGCAGGTCCGCTTTGATCGCAGACCGTTAAACTCTCTCTTGGCCATCATGGCCCCGATCCAGTGGGACCCTCACGTGCGCTAAGGCTCACCAGAGATGGGAGGGCCATCCCTGATGGCCGACGGAGTCCAATGAGGAGAGGGTGGGCAACGTTCAGCCCTGACCTAGCAGCAGCGACGGTGAAGACGCAAGGAAGAAGATGAAGTCGCAGTTGGACAAAAATGCCCTCCGCAGGCTAAAGGCGCGCACAACTTAGCTAAGGGCATATTGGTAATTTGGTTATGATTTCAAACAGCAACGTATTGCATGGAGGAGGCCGACGTGGCAGCCCCTCATTGGCCCAAAATAGGTAATTCTACAAAATTCGTATCTCCCTAACAGTAGATCGGATGATTATGCATAAAATATGAAACTTGCTAAGAAAAATATGAAGAATCCACTAAAAATATAATGGAAGCCTGATTCCTCTTGAAATTCGAAAAGTAATGGAAGATATTAATTTTAAATGTATTAATGTTTAAAGAACCCTATTTTGAGATGAATAATATATTTAGAAGGGTTTAATGGATGATTAAAGTTGATATTAGCTTGTTAATGATAAAAAGGAACATTAAGAATAAAAAGGATGAACTTTGCACATAATTTGGTTTACTTAAAGTTTATGTGCATAAATAGGCTTTAATGGGCCTTGAAACCCTAATGTTGGTAATTAGGAATACTAATGGCTTTAATTATTCATTTTCATGTATAGAACTGAGTTTTCATGGTTATAAGATATTTCGAGCATTAAAGTTCCTAATTTGTGGATAAATACCTTAAATGTAGTAATTAGGGTTTTGTCATGAATCAAGGTAGAATTAATGGTAAATCAAGTTCATATGCAAATTAGACTATAATGAACTTTGAATTGATGATAAATGAGTATAATGATCTTGTCATGGATTAAAAGGATAAAAATAGTAGCTTTAATGTAAAAGAGGCTTAATGAACTTAATTAATGGTTAATTAAGCCTTTAATATGAAATTGAGGATTAGATGTGGAAATAATTAGGGTTGGTGATCAATTGCATTAAATTAGGGTTTAAAATAGTAAAAGATGAAGGGAAACCCTAATTGCAATAGAAACCCTAAAAGTAAATTAGAAACCCTAGGAAGCGATCTAGGTTTAATGGATCTTGATGACATGAATAATAAAAAGGGTATTATGTGGTTATTTCAGGATCTTGTTGAAAATGCTTGCTTGCTTGGATTCTTATTTGCATGGACATTTCTGTTCAAATTGTCAGATCAGGTATGTGGTTAATTATGAATAACTGCCTTAGTTTCTCGAGGATTTTTCGGAAGGTTAATCACATTGAATGCAAATTATCAGTTTGGATGTTCATACTTGCAAACTATAAAGTCACTATGATTATCACATTAATAATAGAAGTATGGATTCTCGCACCTACATGCCACCCTGATTGATGATGCCAAGGTCAGGCCCAGATGGGTAGACCAATGGACACCTTGAGTGGTGACCCCAGGAACCAAGATCGGGAATGAGAAGGTGGCCTATGATATTGCATGACTAGTGGGCACCATGAGTGGTGACCCCCAGGCACCAAGCTCGGGATTGAGAAGGTGGCCTTAAGTCATTGGCAAAGGAAACCCTAAGGTGAGTATGCCAAGGTTAGGGAAAAATCGGTGGAGAATGTCAAACTGAAAAGTGTAAATTGGCTTGTTAATTAACTTGATTGTGATAATTAGATTGTTATCGTTATGTGCAAATTTTTGGTTGTTTCCACATACCCGTATATTTCGATATACTGACTAACGTTTTGTTTGTCGGCGTTTTAGGTACAACCCTGAAATGAACAAATAGTAAAGTGACAAATTGTGAAAATAAACCATAAAGTGCAAGGAGGATTAGATAGATTAATTCAAGCTCTGGATAGATAGATTTCCAAAGTTTTCAAAGGTAAGTAAAGTTTTAATTTTATACCAAATTCCAGTTAGTTAGTAGAATTTCATAATTATTATTGATTATTTGTCAAACCTTTGATCCTGTTAATTGAATAACGGCTCTGACCTTCGGGTATCCCTTAATTGGGGGTTACCGTGAGGCGGGGTCATTACATCAAGTCTCTCCTAAAGGTATGACAAGACATGTCATATGACCTAAGCATGGAACTAATCTTTAGTCTACGCTTAAACTATTAAGCTTATGTCCATGACATCTTATATACATGCTTTTTCATTAATTTGGCAGAGGATTCCTTAACCTTATCATACATACCCTATCCTAAAGAGGGTGAGGAAGAGAGAGAGAAAACCCTAAACCTTAGAATCTTAATTGAATTAGGGTTGAGAAGGGATGAAAATAGATGAGAGAGTCCTAAAGGTATCTTATTTCGAGTCAAAACCTCAGACATTGGCCAGGCAGTCACACTGCATCTGGGAGTCCTCGTGACCGACTAGTGGGGTGGAGGAAAATATTGCCAACCCCAGACTATGATCCTTTTCCAGACACCTCCGTCATCGGAAAATCCTCTAATAACTCCCTTGGGTTCTACCGAGTTTGTAAAATGTAATAATTACTAAGGATTAAATGAGGAACCAATGCTATGATACCAAATCTAACAACCTCGCCTCTCGATAACCCCCAATTAAGGGAGACCAAGAGGTTAGAGATGTTATCCCAATAAATAAGATCAAAGGTTCGACAAATAATCAATATCAATTATAAAATTCTACGAAACTATATAGAAAGCTGGAATAAAATAAAACAGTGCATACCTTTTAAAAACTTTGGATATCTAACTTCTATCAACCACTTCAATCTATTCTAACTAATCCTCCTTGCACTTTAATTCTTGTTTTCATAATATGCCACTTTATTGTTTGTCCTTTTCAATATTGTACCTAAAATGCCGACAAACAAAACGTCGATCAACATAAATGAATATGTCGGTATGTCGGGACAACCAAAATTTCACATTTATGGCTAACAATCTAACTATCACAATCAAGTTAATTAACAAGCCAATTTACGCTTTCAATGTGACATTCTCCACTACTTTTTCCCTAACCCTGGAATACCCTCCTTAGGGTTTCTCTTTTACCATTGACTTAAGGCCACCTTATCCATCCTGAGCTTGGTGCCTGTGGTCACCTCTCATGGTGCCCATTAGTCATGCAATATCATAAGGCCACCTTCTCTATCGTGAGCTTGGTGCCTGGGGTCACCTCTCATGGTGCCCATGGGTCTTCCCTCCTGGGCTTAACCTCATTGCATCTTACATTAGGGTGGCATGTAGGTGCAAGAATACACACTTATATCTTAATTGTGATAATCATATTGACTTTATGATTTGCATATATGAACATCCAAACAGATAGGTTGCATTCAATTTGATTAAACACCCGAGAAATCTCCGTGAAACTAAAGTGGTTAACCATAAATAACCACATACCTGTCAGGCAGATTTGAGACAGAATAATCTGATCAAGCAAGAAATCCAAATAGGTAAGCAAGCACACAATGAGATCCTGAAATATGCATATGATTTCCTATCATAAATCATGCCATAAAGATCTATTAGACCCATCTTTCTTCCTAGGGTTTCTAGTCCACTTTTAGAGTTTCCGTTGTAATTAGGGTTTTTCTTGTACTTTCATCGTTACAAACCCTAGTTAGGCTAAATTTCTCTTAAATCCTAATGATTATAACCTATTTCATTTAACAGCCTTAGGATCATCTTCCAACAACATATAATCACATATATCAAATTAAAAGTGATCTTTTTCTCTTTTACCCTAAATTAGGGTTTCTAAGTGCTTAATCATTCTTATTTGGTGTAAAACCCTAAATCATTCAAGAGACATCTAGATCAGGATCAAGTTAAATATTAACTAACCAACATGTTGTGAATACTCAATTTCAATAATTAAGTAACATGAACTCAACCAATATGCTCAAATAGGGTTTCTTAATCTAATACATATACACTTTTCATTAGATTAACACACTTTTGTAAAAGGGAACAATTTTAGGTTCTCAAACAAATTTTATTATGTTCCTCGTATTTTTCTAAGCAACTTTCATATATAAACTTTTCTCATTGGAGTTTTCTACGAATTTCTATGATTTTTGCAAAGAGAAACACTTTTCTGGATCATCTATTATTTTTAGAAAAACATTGGCCGTTGGATTGATGATCCACTGGAGCGTGCTGGATCCAACGATCCCCAACTACGCGGCTCACCCATGATTGAAATAACCAAAGGACAATACTAGCCTTACCTACACTGAAGGAACGAAGGGGCTTTTTGGTAAAAACACCGCCTATCTTCTTCTTCCTCGCAATGAGCACAACAACGAGCCCGCGGTCAACCTGGAGGTTGAATCTGAGGTTCTAACCACCGACGAGCGTGACGAAGGTCCAGGAAGCTTTGTCTTCCTCCACCGAACTCACCCTCAATTGCTCGCCACAACCATGCTACGACCTCCTCCTATTCGTCGGACTCTGGCGAGGCTTTCTGAGAAGATGGGGGTGAAGGTCAGGGTAGAAGACATAATTGGAAGCACAGAAATACTCCTCTCGATCTGCCGTAGAGTTTGGGTTAGCAAGATAGCACACTAGTACTCTCTCTCACCCTCCCCTATATATAGGGTCGAAGGCAGGGATTGGGTGAATTGGGAACTCTCTCAATCATCAACCAAACCCCTACAAAGTAGGGTGGTCCTCTTTGGACTTCTCTTCTGAGTTCAACAATGCTATTCTCATGATCTAACTCCCTTTCCTTTTCCCACAACAATCCTACTTTGGATCATCGCTATTCTGCCTGACACATACTATAATGACCCGCCTCCCAGTAACCCCCAATTAAGGGAGACCAAGAGGTCAGAGCCATTATCCCAATTTCCAGATCAAAGGTTTGACAAATAATCAATAATAATTATGAAATTCTACCAAACTAAACTGAAATCTGGTATAAAATAAAACTTTGCATACCTTTTTCAAAAACTTTGATATCTACTTCTATCCACATCTAGAGTCTATTCTAACTAATCCTCCTTTGTACTTTAAATCTTATTTAATTCCACATATGCCACTTTACTATTTGTCCTTTTCAAGTTTGTATCTAAAACGCCGACAAACAAAACATCGGTCAACATAAATGAATATGCTGGTATGTGGGGACAACCACAATTTCGCAAATATGGCTAACAATCTAATCATCACAACCAAGTTAATTAACAAACCAAATTATGCTTTCAGTGTGACATTCTCCACTGCTTTTACCCTAACCCTAGCATACCCCCTTTCAAGTTTCTCTTTTACCAATGACTTAAGGCCACCTTCTCAATCCTGAGCTTGGTGCTTGGGGTCACCTCTCATAGTGCCAATTAGTCATTCTATAAAGACCACATTCTCAATCTCGATCATGGTGTCTGGGGTCACCACTCATGCTGCCCATTGGTTTTCCCTCCCAGGCTTGACCTTTGGCATCATCCATCAAGGTGGCATGTAGGTGTGAAAATACACACTTCTATTATTATTGTGATAATCGTAGTGACTTTATCATTTGCAAGTATGAACATCCAAACTGATAAGTTGCATTCAATGTGATGAATCATCTAGGAAACTCTTCAGGAAACTAATGCGATTAACCATAATTAACCACATACCTGTCAGGCTGATTTGAGATAGAATTATTCCAATCAATGCAAGAAATCCAATAAGCAAGCAAGCACACAAAGAGATCCTAAAATATGCATACAATTTCCTATCAATGATCATGCCATCAAGATCTATTAAACCTAGCGCGCTTCCTAGGGTTTTTAGTGCACTTTAGGGTTTCTATTGAAAATAGGGTTCCTCTTCATTTTTACTCTTTTAAACCCTAATTTTATACAATTACTCACAAACCCTAATTATCTCATCAATTCTTCACGAAAGATATTAAGGCTACCTTTTAACAACATATAACCTTAATTTCAGATTAAAGGCACAAGTAAACATCAATTAAGTCCATTATGCTCTTTTACATTAAAACAACCATTTTTATCCTTTTAATTCATCACAAGATCATTAGGCCTAATTATCATCTTTGGTTCCTTCCGGATTAACAACTCATAGTTCATTATGATCTAATTCACATATGAACTCTATTTGTCATTAATTCCACTTTTATCCATTAGAAAACCCTAATTAACATATTAAGGGTATTTATCCATAATTATGAACTTTTATACTCAAAATAAATTAGAACCATCATATCTCAATTTTATTCAGGAATTTGAACATCTCTGTCGTGCCCAACATGGCCTCAAAGCCTGGCTGAGATGATCGGTTTCAAGAGAACCAAGCCCGCTCGTGTGGCTATTCTTGCAGCCGAGTTGCAGCTGTTGTGCCTGGGTAAGGCATGATGGTGATGGCCAAGCCTCTCCCTAGCATCGTGGGGGCATCCTACTTTCATCTCAACAACTTCATGGCCCCTCACTGCTCCAGAGGTAGTGCCATTCTCAAAGGTTAGGGTTTTCATGAAAGGAACAAGGAGAAGAGATAGAGTTGTGTTGTATCTCTCTTAAACTCGAACCAGGGGTTCTACCCCTTATATAGGGGAGGGTATTCACGCCCTAAGGTGTTCACCCATGAGTTAATAAGTTCTTTTCCCAATAAGAACCCTATTCCTTCAAAGAGAAGTAATCTTCACTCTCCTATTTATCTCCTTGGTAAACTATATTCTTTGGATATTTAGGAATTCAAAAATTCTCTCTCTTATTCTCTTTATGTTTTCCTTTTAATCCATTTGCATGAATTTATATTTTCTTTTAGTAGAAAATACCTCCTTTTTAACAATGCCACCAAATTCATTAATTATGTATCACATTATCCTCTTTTTTTTATTTATTAGTATTTTCTTTTTCTTTTTCTCCATTGGGGCTCCTTGGACCCCAAGAAACTCTAATATTTCGAAATCCATTTTAGTGGATACTCATTATCCTTCTAGATGCATCTATATCCAGTATTTCCCATTATCTTACTTATTTCTTTATTAAATTATCTATTTTTGAGGATTTCTCTTCATCTCTCTTTTTATTTTCCTTATTGGAATTCCTTTTAACATTAGGAACTTTATGGATACGAAAATCCACCAAATATAACTCAATTATACCTCTTTCCACTTATTTCCCACATTTTATCATTGTTTTCAATTTCTTTCTTAATAAAGAAATATTTGATTGATCTTTCCTTTTCTTGTTGCATTAACTTTGCAACTTTGGACTCCTTGGAACCCAAGGAACCCAAGAGGCACGAAATCCACTTTTGGATTATATTCTTTTGCCTGCTAGAGGTTTCTACATCTTTCTTTTCTCCATCTCTTATTAATAATGGAGTTTCTTTTGTCTTATCCTTGTTATTGGGCCCAATAGCCAATAAAGCCCACAAAACAACCAACAAGGCTATTGTAAACGAAATCCATTTATTCAAAACAAATTATATCATTATTTGTTCAAATATCTTTAATAGGAGAAATTACATTTCTCACCAAAAGAACCCAAACATTGGGGTTGTAACATCCTTCCCCTCTTATAGGAATTTTGCCCTCAAAATTTCACCAGGCACACAAACAAACAGGATTAGCCTTTCTTATGTCCATCATGGCTCCCATGTGGCCTCACCCTTTCCATAGTGCTTCCTAAGAACCTTCATCATCTCATATTCTTCCATCTGAGTTCTTTCTCACCTTGGTATATCATACCCACATAGGTGACTCAGGACATTTCATCCTCTCATAATGCTGAATAGGTTCATGACTCAACACATGGCTTGGGTACCTCACATAGTGCTCTAGATCATAGTCATGGAACACATTATACATCATGTTATCCTGAGGGGTAAGGCTAAGCACAACCATCTCCACCAATACATCTCAAATGGACCCATATATTGGGGACTCAGCTTTCTCAGCTGGAGCATAGATGGGTCGGATTTTCACATCAGATACTCTCCCACAGTGAACTGCATGTCAGTCTTCTTTGCATCAGCCCACGACTCATGTCGCCCCTGAGCTCTTTCTCAGCCATTGCATGATCAAAGTGACTTCATCTACACACACTGTGGTTCTTTCTTGACCTTCATGAGGTACCTTTACCAACATCATCTTAATGAAGTGGTGACCAACACAACCTCCTTTAAAGAGCTTCTTTACATCTCGATATTGGCTATGGTGGTTATCATCACATCTTACTGAGGACAAGAACTGTCTCCATGTATCACCCTAATCAAGCACACATGCTCTCATCAGACCCTCTAGTCTGGATCATACTAACCATTAGTTAGGGGTGATAAACTGTACTAGCATCGTGTTCATCTACTTCCACCTCATGGAAGTGAATCTTTAGGTTATAAAAACTTTTGAACTCACATCATGGTGTAGTTGAACCATCTCTCTCTCATATGTAGTTCAACCGGATCCGTCACTTGACAATATTCTCCCTTTCTCATGTCATCTAGGTAAGGCGATCTACCATAACCCATATTGCATCTTGACCTTCCTTGGTCTAGGGGAGACTTACTACAATATCCATAATGATCAACTCCCAATCCCCCTCGGGGACTCTTCATCCTCTATACCAACTCAGTGGGTTACTGGTGTTCGTCCTTCACCTCCTGACATGCATGGTGACAAGCCGCATGCATCTTTGTACAATTTTCATCTTAGGCATCAAAGTACTGCTACCACTTATTATCTTAGCAGTATCATGGTGTATGGTGATCTTAAAATCATAATCTCCTATATGCCATGATTCCTCATGATTGATTCCTCAGAAACCATAAACCACTCTAGTCGGGGTTTCATCACCTTCTTTTCCAGAGAAGTGCATCTAAAGTTCTACAACCATCCTTTTATAGCATCAAGGCCTAGGCTAGCTAACCAAACAACTACTAACTTGTTCAACAAATCTCGTTACATCTGAGTGTTAGCCCAAACATATCTTTTTTTTTCAAACTTAGGGTTAACCTAACAACCTCTTCTAGCCTCTAGCTAACTAGGAAACTGCATCTCAACCAGAGCATCCATTATCACCTCACATCCCTCTATGTTGAAAATATAAACCTCCATGTATTATTCTACTTATCATCTTATCTAGGACTCTAAGTCTGTCTTCATCAAGAAACTCTGAGCTCATCCTCTTGGTTTTCGAACTCAACCTTGTATAACTCATAGCTCATGATAAAAACATCCTCATAAGATGACTACCTTATTTCTCTTACTATTTTTAAACCATCCACATATCGTTCACTCCACAAGGGTATGTTATCATCTTCGTCCTCATACCTCATAGCAACATTCCAACTCACATCATCTTTATCCTTGGTGTATGGCATGTGTACTGTCCTATCTCTCACTCCCATAACAAGAGGAAATAAGCATTTGGAGGCCGTCCAAACACAAAGTTCTTCCTGTTCCAAGAGTAGAGATGATACATCCCACCTTGCCAGTACACCTTCAAATCTAAGTTGAAACCTGCAACTTATGTCTCAACATCACAATCATCTCGATATCAAAGTTACTTCTATGGAAAATTGATCTCAAACCTACTTGGGTCACCACACAATCCTTGGTCATCTCCTCTTGGTATGTAGGGTGCCGACACTTTTGGGGTCATCCCTCTTCCCTTATGCATCCAAAGAGTGCCCTACTCATCTGCACTTTGGGTCCCATGAGTTCATGAAGGTGATCAATCTCCTAACCCATGGCCCTCAGACAATGATAGTTGTTACCTCCCAACCCTATGGTCATGTGCAACTAGGGAATTAGGAAACTCCTACTTCCATCATTCTTATCCCTACTGACCCTCAGATAGACTTAGGATTCTAACATAGTACATGTCCAACTTAGAACCTTACCCAAGTCTCCATCATCTCTCTCTGCATTCCTGGGCTGACTTTCATCCTTTCATAGGGGTCATGGCGACCTACCTACCTTGGTCAGGCCCCATACCGATTACCTCCATGGTAACACATCCACATGCACTTAGAGATGGTTATCTATGGGTCGACAGGTTCATTCTCTTACTATGTACTTTTCACTTAGCTTCTCAAAATCCTATAAGACCTCTTTAGGTTACCAACAAAACTGGTATGCACCCTACAAAAGGGTCCCTCTCCCAGGATGGGAGGTAACTACTCCTTGATAACAAAGGTCACAAACGTGCTTATGTCTAGGGTTTACATCCACATGAGCATGCTTAACCCTAGCAAGCTACTAAGGCACAAACAGACCACCTACTAAACCATGCTAGGTCATACTTGTTCTCATTCTCAACATTGGACCAAGAACAAAACTTCCCATGTCACCAACTTAGTTGTGAGGGGTTCATCAAACGTACCTTAAACTTAAGGGGTTTCCCTTTCCTCTAAACATGAGGAGTTCCATGCTAGAATCTATAGAAACTCAAATCTCATTATGGGCATCAAGTACACCAGTTCCCCTCTTAGGCCTATGAACCCTAGGTTCACTTTTCTGAAGACCAACTGCCTGCTCAACTTTTTAACCACGAGCCAAGCATGTACGGGATATGACATGCACTTTCTATTATCATTCCACTTGTACAATACTTCAGAGTGGAGTCCTCCTCAAGGACAACCAACTAGGTATAAGGCCTCACAACCTGTTGCTAAGCCTTTTCAGGGTCTAAGGAACTGTTCTTCCTATCCCTAGAAGGTAAACACCCATATCATCTGCACATAGGTACTACCAACCTCATCCTCTCTCTAGGGTTTGGTTCCTCTAAAGGCAACCAAGATATCATCAGACTCCAAGGATCATGCATGAGGCAACCACAACCATCCACTTAGGTCACATCATCTTCAACTCCCCATTGTTCCTCATATCTCGGAGTCTAAGCTTCCAACCTTCTTGCTTGGGTCCTGCTCTCTCTCTCTAGAGCTACCCTTCCAAATAGCCTTACTACTAGAGGTTCTCTCTCCCTGAAGGATCAAGCTCACAATCATATCCCTACATGGGTGAAGCCTTTGTTCAAACTTATGTTTGCTCAAGATTATCCATAGCCCTTTATGCTTATCTCATAAGCTATCCAACATACTCTCCTGGCCAGGGTTTCAACCTATTGCCTGTACTACTGACGTACCCTGGGTGCATACTAAGCCATGCTCCTATAAGCCCATAGGATTTCTATAGGTTCTTCACTAACCTAATATTGAAGGAGTTATCCTTCACTCTAACATGCTTGACCCTTTCTTGGGTTGGGTCGCCAAAGGCACTAGGTCTTCCAACCTCACAAGGCTCATATCGTCATAGGTATCCAAAAGCATGTCAACACCCCTGGTCTATCATGACATCTAACTCATCATGCCATCTCTCTCTCTCTAACCACCACTTAGGGTTAGGGTTAGCATCATCCTCAAAGGATGTGCCAGGTCTCTACTTATAATGGAGGTCTCTACCTCCAAGACTAACTTTCTCCACTAATCCTCCTGAAAAGGAGGTGTAGCCTCATGTCTCTCCTAAACGCATGGCAACATATGTCATCCGACCTAAGCATGAAACAATTCTTTAGTTTACGCTTAAACTATTAAGCTTATGTCCATGACATCTTATTTACATGCTTTTAATTAATTTGGCGGAGGACTCCTTAAACCCTGTCAACTTTACTCATACCTCAAGAGGGTGAGGAAAAGAGAGAAAACCCTAATCCTTAAAATCTGTAACAACATTTGAGTTGAGAAGGGATGAACAAGATTAGAGAGTCCTAAAGGTATCTTATTTCGAGTCAAATCCTGAGACATTGGCTAGGCAGTCACACAAATCCGAGAGTCCTCATATTCTGACTAGCGGTAAAAAGGAAAATATTGCCAGCCCCTGGATGTGATCCTTTTCTAGACACCTCTGTGTTTCGGAAAATCCTCTAATAACTCCCTTGGGTTCTACAGAGTTTGTAAAATTTAATAATTATTAAAGATTAAATGAGGAACCTATGCTCCGATACCAAATGTAAAGACCCCACCTCCCAATAACCCCCAATTAAGGGAGACCAAGAGGTCAGAGCCATTATCCCAATTTTCGGATCAAAGGTTCGACAAATAATCAATAATAATTATGAAATTCTACCAAACTAAACTGAAATCTGGTATAAAATAAAACTTTGCATACCTTTTTCAAAAACTTGGATATCTACTTCTATCCACATCTGGAGTCTATTCTAACTAATCCTCCTTTGTACTTTAAATCTTATTTAATTACACATATGCCACTTTACTGTTTGTCCTTTTCAAGCTTGTACCTAAAATGCCAAAAAACAAAACGTTGGTCAGCATAAATGAATATGCCGGTATATGGGGACAACCAAAATTTCACAAATATGGCTAATAATCTAATAATCACAACCAAGTTAATTAACAAGCCAAATTACGCTTTCAGTGTGACATTCTCCAATGCTTTTTCCCTAACCCTGGCATACCCCCTTTCGGTTTTCTCTTTTGCCAATGACTTAAGGCCACCTTCTCAATCCCGAGCTTGGTGTCTGGGGTCACCCTAAATAGTGCCCATTAGTCATTCTATAAAGACCACCTTCTCAATCATGAGCTTGGTGTCTAGGGTCACAACTCATGGTGCCCATTGGTATTCCCTCCTGGCCTTGACCTTTGGCATCATCCATCAAGGTGGCATGTAGGTGCAAGAATACACACTTCTATTATTATCGTGATAATCATAGTGACTTTATGATTTGCAAGTATGAACATCCAAACTGATAAGTTGCATTCAATGCAATGAATCATCTGGGAAACTCTTCGAGAAACAAATATGATTACCATAATTAATTACATACATGTCAGGCTGATTTGAGACAATATTAGTCCAATCAATGCAAGAAATCCAATAGGCAAGCAAGCACACAAAGAGATCCTGAAATATGCATACAATTTCCTAAACCTAGCTCTCTTCCTAGGGTTTCTAGTCCACTTTTAGGATTTCTATTGCAATTAGGGTTCCTCTTCATTTTTACTCTTTTAAACCCTAATTTTATACAATTACTCACACACCCTAATTATCTCATTTATTCTTCACGAAAGATATTAAGGTTACCTTTTAACAACATATAAACTTAATTTCATATTAAAGGCACAATTAAACATCAATTAAGTCCATTATGCTCTTTTACATTAAAACTACCATTTTTATCCTTTTAATTCATGACAAGATTATTAGGCCTAATTATCATCTTTGTTTCCTTCCGTATTAACAACTCATAGTTCATTATGATCTAATTTACATATGAACTCTATTTGTCATTAATTCCACCTTTATCCATTAGAAAACACTAATTTCCCATATTAAGGGTATCTATCCATAATTAGGAACTTTTATACTCGAAATAGCTTAGAACCATCATATCTCAATTTTATTCATGAATTTGAACAATTAAAGCCATTAAGAGTCACAATTACTAACATTAGGGTTTCAACGCCCATTAAAGATCATTTAAGCACATGGAACACTAAATTAAAACAATTACGTGCAAAGTTCATCCTTTTTGTTCTTAATGTACCTTTTTATAATTAACAAGTTAATATCAACTTTAATCATCCATAAAACCCCTTTTAAACACATTAATCATCTCAAATTAGGGTTTCTTAATCATTAAATCATTAAAGTTCATAACTTTCACTACTTTTCGAATTTTAAGAGGAATTAGCTTCTAAAACTATTTTTAATGAATTCCACTCATTTTTTAGCAACATTCATATTTTATACGCATTCATATGAGATACCAATAAAAAGTTACGATTTTTACAATAATTTCTTGCTTGGACCAATCAGAGGCTGACACGTCGGCCAACTCGTGCAACGTAGCTCGCTGGTTTGGAAAATATAACAGATTTACTCATATACCCCCGCACATTTCTTTGGTTTAGCAACACCCGGAGGGGCAATTCCATCCAATGCCACCCCGTCATCTTCCTCCTTAAGAACCCTATGTGGCTGTCATCTGTAGTTGATTGCGGGGTCATTTCCCACCTCTCCAAGGCATGAATCTCACCAGAACTCATCGTCTTGCCTCCACCATTCTCCGTCGTGCCCAACATGGCCTCAAAGCTTGGCTGAGCTGGTCGGTTCCAAGAGAACCAAGCCCACTGGTGTGGCTGTTCTTGCAGCCAAGTTGTAGTTGTTGCACATGGGTTAGGGCACGATGGTGATGGCCAAGCCTCCCCCCAGCATCGTGGGGCATCCTGCTTTCATCTCAACTTCTTCATGGCCCCTCACTGCTCCAGAGGTAGTGCCATTCTCAAACGTTAGGGTTTTCATGAAAGGAACAAGGAAAACAGATAGAGTTGCTTGGGATCTCTCTTGAACTCGAACCAGGGGTTCTATCCCTTATATAGGGGAGGGTATCCACGCCCTAAGGTGTTCACCCACGAGTTAATAAGTTCTTTTCCCAATCGGAACCCTATTCCTTCAAAGAGAAGTAATCTTGTCTATCCTATTTATCTCCTTGGTAAACTATATTCTTTGGATATTTAGAAAATTCAAAAATTATCTCTCTTATTCTCTTTATGTTTTCCTTTTAATCCATTGGCATGAATTTATATTTTCTTTTAGTAGAAAATACCTCCTTTTTAACAATGCCACCAAATTCATTAATTATGTATCACGTTATCCTCTTTTTTGTATTTATTGGTATTTTCTGTTTCTTTTTCTCCATTGGGGATCCTTGGACCCCAAGAAACTGTAATATTTCAAAATCCTTTTTAGTGGATACTCATTATCCTTCTAGATGAATCTATATCCATTATTTCTCATTATCTTACTTATTTCTTTATTAAAATATATCTTTTTGAGGATTTCTCTTCATCTCTCTTTTTATTTTCCTTACTGGAATACCATTTAACATTAGGAACCTTATGGATACGAAAATCCACCAAAGATAACTCAATTATACCTCTTTCCACTTATTTCCCACATGTTATCATAATTTTGAATTTCTTTCTTAATGAAGAAATATTTAATTGATCTTTTCTTTTCTTGTTGCATTATCTTTGAAACTTTGGACTCCTTGGAACCCAAGGAACCCACGAGGCACGAAATCCACTTTTGGATTATATTAGTTTCCCTTCTAGAGGTTTCTACATCTTTCTTTTCTCCATCTCTTATTAATAATGGAGTTTCTTTTGTCTTATCCTTGTTATTGGGCCCAATAGCCAATAAAGCCCACAAAACAACCAACAAGGCTATTGTAAACGAAATCCATTTATTCAAAACAAATTATATCATTATTTGTTCAAATATCTTTAATAGGAGAAATTACATTTCTCACCAAAAGAACCCAAAAATTGGGGTTGTAACACAGACTCCTTGTGCCAAAAGGGATTCATCCCCGATCGTCAGATTGTGATCCAACGGTCCACATAAACCCCGAAATCCTAAATTATCCAATTAAATGGTGACATCGATTTCTTAGGCAATTAATAACCACACTTTAGGTAATTTTGCAAATTGCATAACTCGAAAACTGTGCACTATTTTCCAACCATATTTTAAGGGTTTCTCTCTCTTGCCTTTATCTACTTGCAAGTCAAGTTTGAGTTCGAAATTCCAAAAGAATAGGGCTATCTCTTCATAGGAAAGTTACTTTGTAAACAAATCTAAATAATGGTTATTTTCTCTTTCCTCAAACCAAAATCTTGCTATATTGGACTCCTTGGACCCAATGAATCCTAAGATTTCGAAATACTTTTTTAAGGATGCTCATTATCCTTCTAGAAGAATCTACATCCATTATTTCTCTTTATCTTAATTATTTATTTACTAAAAGATTTCTTTTCAAATATTTCTCTTTAGCTTTTATTTCCTTTCCCTCTTTTCCTATTTTTTCAATTGAAATCACATATAAACGAAATTTACTCAATTGTGGCCATTAATGCCACCTTCTAGATATTTCAATGATTAATGCAACCTTCTAGATATTTCAATGTATTTCTCATAAATATATTGCTTAATATCCATTATCTTGTATCTTTTTCTAATATTTGGACTTTTCTTCATTTCTTCTCTTTTATATCCATTATTGGATTAATATAATAATATGAACCATGAAATTCCTATCAAAAGGGAGATTTGCAAAGAAATCCCTTCTTTGAATCAAATCATACATCCTTTTCAATTAAGTCCATTTTCATAAAAAACATTACATTTCAATTATGAAAACATATGCAAAATTGAGGTTGTAACATCCGTGGCGTTCTCAACCCCATTCCTCCACCCCTTTTAATCTTGACATTACTGTAGCATCTCCTACTTTGCATCCCTTACTCTCTCTATAACTTTCTCTCTACTTAGGTAATCTCTTTCTTACTCTCCCCAAAAACTCTTTTTGACCATAACTTTTGATTCCATGCTTGAGAATACATGAAATTATAGTCAATTTCAATACCAAGAATGAGCCGGATACAATGGAACTATTTTGAAAATCTAGTTCCCTATAATTTGATGCATGACATTTTTTTAATGAACTTTGATGGTGACTTACAAATCAAGTATGTAGCTTTATCTAATCTGGAACATAATAGCATAAAACCATATGGGATCTATAATGAATCTAATTTTGTGACCATGATATTGAACTTTGGGAAATGAATCTTCCATCCAAATGGATTGACATTTTACATTAAAAAAGGGACTTTGTCAACCTTTTTTTTATAAAATAGATTGATTATTTTAAAAGATGTAAAACATCTATAAATATATCTTTGGTGCTACGAATTTGGGAATGGGTAACAAAACCCTCAAAACAATGAGAATGGAAATTGATTAAACATGTCAACTTGGATTCCTATTTGTCACACACTAAGAAAGCTTCTCGATAAAATCCCTCCTCAGAATTTTCCATCGTTTGTGCTAAAAGAACCCATTAACCCATACATGTATTGGAACCACAAACCCAGTAATATCTTCCATATACTTTCTCTAATCTACTGCAAAATGTCTAAAAACGTTTCTCAAATATGTTTGCAGAATGTAGCGACCAGTAGAAGCCTCATCATGAGTCTCTAATGTGGGGGAGACCTAAATCCTGACCACCTTCTTGAACAGAGGAGAACCCATCAAAGGATAGGACATAAACACCTATCAGGCATCAAGCTATTTAGGAAGGACCAAACAAAAGAAAAGAAAAAATAGAATCAATTGAAAGAAAGAGCATAAATAAAAAAGAATCAAGAAGAGGAAGAACCCACTACAGTAGGGTCAAACAACTGTAAAGTTGTAGATATGAATCATCAATCCATATGTTGACTCTCAGGTTGGTATGTAAGAATCATGCATTTTAAGGATCGATGATTATCATATAATCACATGGGACAAGTACTCTTTTCTATTTTAGATAACAAAACAATCATGCATAAATTCCTGACCACTAACTACTGACATATTTACTAGATCTTGACTCCAACCCTTAATCACCCTCACCTAGAGACTTGCAATTGAGATCTTTCTAAAAGGTATGCATACTCTAAATTCATGACATTGGTTGATGTTATGTAGTGTATGATTATGGATCAATGAACAAAAACACTTGGATACTTACATGTTTGAGATACCTCATTCCCTATAGGATAGAGTTTTGAGTTTATATATGTATATTGATCATTCTTTTATTCTATTATTGAACTTGAAATATACTCCCCTCATTTCCTCACAATTGATTGTCTTGAGCCTTTCCCATTACTGTTTTTAGGGGTCACATGATGACCTTTTTCCTTTCAGTTAGGGTTAAGTGGCCCTTGGCAATTCCCTTGGGTTTAAGTGTCTCCTTGTTAGTCTTTTCACCCATTCTTGTTATGGGAGGTGATTGACTTTTGTTATGAAGTATATTATGTTTTTTTGGAAATTTGCACTTGTTGAGAATTTAAAACTTAATCTCTTTGTTAATATTGTTCTTCTTATAAACATGACAAGTGGTTTTCTTTTGGAATATATATATATATATATGTATGTGTATATATGTATATATATATATATTGTTTCTTATTTTTCATACTCGTAATCATATTTTATGAATTTGCACTTGGTCATGATTTTCAAATTAGGTAAACATGAGAGATTATTAAAAGGATGACTAGATCTCTAATGTTCTCTACAACTCTGATGAAAAGTACACATATGCAAAATTATATAATGGGTTGGTTAGTTATTTTTAAATCATTTGTGTATGAGTTATTATTTGTTATTGTATATGCAGGTGTGTTATTTCCATTGAGCCACCCAACGATGAAGGCGTTAATCCTTCTAAAACTATTAAGATAGTGGGATCAAGATTAGAGTAAGAACAATTATGTGATAGTAGGTATCAGAGAATACACACTCTCATATACATTAAGTAAATAATTTATTAAGTCTCTTGAACCCAAGAATCCCTAAAGTCTAAAATGGTGAAAACTGATGTGTTTAGGCTTGGGGTTGTGACTATAATCACCTCCTATCTATCTCACGATAATGGTCAAGGTTCCCCACTCTACCTAGATTCAGTAAATCTACAACTAGATCCAAAGGTTCTCCTCTAAAACCCTAGAGAGTCCTCCATTGTATCATCTTTTCCTTAAGGACTACATGTATCCACCCATTAGAAAACATTAGGGCAACTTCTCATCTTTTTGTCTCGGGCCAATATTTACTCTCCTTTTTAGGGTAACATGGGGTAACAACTAAATATGTGAAAAAATTGGTATCATTACATGATTTGATCTTAATTTGAAATTCGTAATTGATATAGAAAAGGACTCTTGAAAGTAATGTACTCACATGTAAAGTCTATAAAAATAAATATCACCAAATTGGATGTAAGTGCTTCCTATGAGTGAGGTGAATTTTTGATATGGTGAAATAAGGTGGAACTCATGCTTAAGCCTCATAGTTGATGAGGTCCCTATTGATTTTTTTTATCCATCAAAGCTAGTTTCTCTCTTTACTATTGAACATGTAAGTTTCTATATACAATCATAGCATGGTTGCGTACTAAAAAAGAAACTAAACAACAAGAAATTTAGAAAAATGGTCTATTCCTATCTTTAAATAATTCCATACTGTATCATATCTCCAAACTTCATGGACATAGAACATCATAAAGGTCCTTGTCTTCTTATCTAACAAACTGAATAGCCCTTGTAAGTCAGGATGTTTGCTTCCCACAAGATCACTATCCTTTTCTTTACACCAAATATCATTTCCATACCCAAAAAAATCAAAATATGGTCAACTATTTCTTCATCCTCCAACCATATCACGCATCTCAAAGCACACTGGATTCCCATCCTTTTTAGACTATCAACTATAAATAGAACATCTTTAAAATATGTCCAAATAGTTATAATACACTTTAGGGAAGCTTTAGTGCCCCACATCCAACGAGCCCAAAAGCATTGGGGGTAACTTATCTTCATAACATTCTAGAAGCCTTTCATTTTCCTGATTCCCTTTACTGTAAAGAGGATACTATCTTCCTTACCAATAGAAAAGATGACCCTTTCTTAAACAAAGTTCACATCATAGTTGATATGTCTCAATCTGGTGACTATATACTCACCATCAATAGACAAGTAACAATTCAAGTTTGCAATTTTCCTAACTCCATTGTTAATAAGATAATTACCGAGTAGAAAATTATGTAGGAATACACCACCCCTTACCCAAAGATCTCGCCATAGAATAATTCTATCACCCTTCCCTATCAAGTACCTTACTACATCTACAGTCTTATCTCTGTACAAAATAAGTTATTTCCAAATCCATGTGGCATTGGATTGGAACTTAACACTCCAGATATGACTATGATTAAACCTATGTTGCCCCTATTTTTGATCAAACCTCAAAGATATTAAGTAAAATTCTCTCTTTTGATACATATGATGCCCCATACCTTGCTATGACTACTGGACCCCATGATCATGATGTGAAGACTTGTTAGAATAGACAACTTTCCCATTGACTATAATGCCTAACTATAAGATTTTGAATATAATAAATTATATGAACTCTTGACCATACACAATTATGATTAAATTATTGAACTCTCAATTAGACTCCTATATTTCCAAACAACATCCCTTTCCATGATCTATGAAAGGAAGGGAGATATTTTATAACCTCAAGTTGCAAAATCTTGAAATATGGTTGCTCTTTTATGACCTAAATCTTTGATCTCATGCCTTATGATGTAGAA
The DNA here is from genome assembly GCA_963693085.1 of Alisma plantago-aquatica. Classification (NCBI taxonomy): domain Eukaryota; kingdom Viridiplantae; phylum Streptophyta; class Magnoliopsida; order Alismatales; family Alismataceae; genus Alisma; species Alisma plantago-aquatica. Next base: position 614,982,062 of record OY856415.1, read on the forward strand.
TTTGATAATTGATACTTCCCCCTATTTTTCTATGATCATTGTTTAACAACAATGAGTATTAATGTTCTATATTAGGGTAATAGTTGACTTATGACTCCCCTAACATAGGTCACACCCCTTTCTATGACTGGCTCTAAATTGTCATCTTGTTGATCATTTAGATTATGGAAAGATAGAAACTTGTGCCCTATTTTGATTCCTTGATCAAAGTCTCCAATAGATCAGGTCTACGATAATATATATACTCAATCTTGAATCACAATCTAAATACAATGTGACTACTACTTGTGGCTAAGTTCCTAAAAATACCTAGGTGTTGATCATTAATAAAACCCTGATATTATGGTAATAAAATTGATGATTGATATAAAAAATGGTGAATGATCTCCCATACGGTCTAAATAAGAACTTAAACCCTAGCTTTGATATGTTTGGACCTATGACCTTGATGTTCAAACTTTGAGTCTCGATATTAATGCATAAAATCATGAGTCATTATTATGGGTCTTAATATTGATGTGAACCCTATAATCACCTTATGTGTATTTTGATATTGTACTTAGTATATGACTAGTGAGTTTCCTATTTTATAATCTCAAAATGTTTGAAAAGATGACTATGTGGATTCACTCAATTAATGAGTTAGGATGTAACTTTCATATGGATTAGGGTGGGACCTTCCATTGGTTTTGTTAATGAAATCACTATATTGAAATATGATGTTTGTCTCAAATTATTGAAATACAAAATCTCTATCATGGATATATAATCCCACCTAGGACATAAAAAAGCTAGGACTCTAAAATGTTGGGGTTATTGTACTACTAACCCAAGATCTCTACTCATTTGACCTAAAATCTAATCCTCCAATTTTTTGACCTTTGATTGAATACATAAGGTATGGAGGTGTATACTTAATCATAACTTTGAGGATGATATTTATAATGATTAGGTTCATTTCCTAAAAGTGACCCGAGTTTAGCCATAATCAACATTGGTTATCCTTGACAATGAATGAATATTGATGTCCCAAAATCTTTCTAGATTATTACTTTTAGATGAATGAACATACCTAGGGTCTAAATGGGATATACTATACTAATGATGGGATAAAAATAATTTCATATTCGAACCTTGACTCTTGAATTAGAATCTTATTAGATCAAGATGCAATTTGATCCTTGATGCATAATCTCAACTTTCGATCCCCACCCTAACTCAACATAGACATGACTTAAATCTATGTTTATTGATGAACTATGATATTATGACAACATATAACCTTAATTTCGGATTAAAGACACAATTAAACATCAATTAAGTCCATTATGCTCTTTTACATTAAAACTACCATTTTTATCCTTTTAATTCATGACAAGATCATTAGGCCTAATTATCATCTTTTGTTCCTTCAGGATTAAAAACTCATAGTTCATTATGATCTAATTTACATATGAACTCTATTTGTCATTAATTCCACCTTTATCCATTAGAAAACCCTAATTACCATATTAAGGGTATTTATCCATAATTAGGAACTTTTATACTCGAAATAGCTTAGAACCATCATATCTCAATTTTATTCATGAATTTGAACAATTAAAGCCATTAAGAGTCACAATTACTAACATTAGGGTTTCAAGGCCCATTAAAGCTTGTTTAAGCACATGGAACCCTAAATTAAACCAATTACGTGCAATGTTCATCCTTATTGTTCTTAATGTACCTTTTTATAATTAACATGTTAATATCAACTTTAATCATCCATAAAACCCCTTTTAAACACATTAATCATCTCAAATTGGGTTTCTTAATCATTAAAGCATTAAAGTTGATAACTTCCACTAATTTTCGAATTGAAATATGATTTAGTTTCTAAAACTATTTTTATTGAATTCCTCTCATTTTTTTGAGCAACTTTCATATTGTATACGCATTCATCCGAGCTACCAATAAAAAGATACGATGTTTGCAATAATTTCTTACTTTGACCAATCAGAGGCTGACACGTCAGCCAACTCATGCAACGTAGCTTGCTGGTTTGGAAAATATAATAGATTTACTCTTATACACCCGTGCGTTTCCTTGGTTCAACAACACCCGGAGGGGCAATTCCTTCCAATGCCACCCCGTCATCTTCCTCCTTGAGAACCCTATGCGGTCGTCATCTGTAGTCGATTGCGGGGTTATTTCCCACCTCTCCAAGTCATGAAGCTTGCCGAAACTCATCGCCCTGGCTCCTCCATTATGTGTCATGCCCAACATTGCCTCAAAGCCTGGATGAGACGGCTAGTTTCATGAGAACCAAGCCCACTCGTGTGGCTATTCTTGCAGCCGATTTGCAACTGATGTGCTTGGGTTAGGGCACGATGGTGATGGCCAAGCCTCTCCCCAGCATCGTGGTGCATCCTGCTTTCATCTCAACTACTTCATGGCCCCTCACTGCTCCAGAGGTAGTGCCATTCTCAAAGGTTAGGGTTTTCATGAAAGGAATAAGGAGAAGAGATAGAGTTGTGGGGGATCTCTCTTGAACTCAAACCAGGGGTTCTACCCCTTATATAGGGGAGGGTATCCACGCCCTAAGGTGTTCACCCATGAGTTAATAAGTTATTTTCCCAATAGGAATCCTATTCCTTCAAAGAGAAGTAATCTTTTCTCTCCTATTTATCTCCTTGGTACACTATATTCTTTGGATATTTAGGAATTCGAAAATTCTCTCTCTTATTCTCTTTATGTTTGCCTTTTAATCCATTGGCACAAATTTATATTTTCTTTTAGTAGAAAATACCTCCTTTTTAACAATGCCACCAAATTCATTAATTATGTATCACATTATCCTCTTTTTTGTATTTATTGGTATTTCTCTTTCTTTTTCTCCATTGGGGCTCCTTGGACCCCAAGAAACTCTAATATTTCGAAATCCTTTTTAGTGGATACTCATTATCCTTCAAGATGCATCTATATCCATTATTTCTCATTATTTTATTTATTTCTTTATTAAAATATCCCTTTTTGAGTATTTGTCTTCATCTCTCTTTTTATTTTCCTTATTGGAATTCCTTTTAACATTAGGAACCTTATGGGTACGAAAATCCACCAAATATAACTCAATTATACCTCTTTCCACTTATTTCCCACATTTTATCATTGTTTTCAATTTCTTTCTTAATAAAGAAATATTTAATTGATCTTTTCTTTTCTTGTTGCATTATCTTTGGAACTTTGGACTCCTTGGAACCCAAGGAACCCAAGAGATACGAAATTCACTTTTGGATTATATTCTTTTGCCTTCTAGAGGTTTCTACATCTTTCTTTTCTCCATCTCTTATTACTAATGGAGTTTCTTTTATCTTAACCTTGTTATTCGGCCCAATATCCAATAAAGCCCACAAAACAATCAACAAGGCTATTGTAAACGAAATCTATTTATTAAAAACAAATTATATCATTATTTGTTCAAATATCTTTAATAGGAGAAATTACATTTCTCACCAAAAGAACCCAAAAATTGGGGTGGTAACATCCTTCCCCTCTTATAGGAATTTTGCCCTCAAAATTCCACCAGGCACACAAACAAACATGATAAGCATTTCTTATGTCCATCATGGCTCCCATGTGGCCTCACCCTTTCCATGGTGCTTGTGATGACCCCAACCTGGATTATGAGGTAACCCTATTTGTTTTGGCTAAGTAAGTTGCTTAGAACTTTAATATAATCCTCTAAGGTGTTTTGTTATCATGTGACACACTTATGTTCCAAGTTTGGTCCTGATTGAATGTCATTTGAACAATGTTCCTTCGTTTTGGACCAAAGTGCAATTTACCCAAGTTGATGGGTTATATTGAAATATGTCATATGTTGAACATGTTGACTCAAGGTCAATTAGGTCAATGTTGACTCATGTCTAAATTGACTAAACCCGTGTTTTGATGATGACTAACCATTCCACATATTGGTGTCTAATGCTTCTACTTGAGTGATTTCAGATTAGGTATAGACACACTCCAAATGCCCTAACTTGCGCATATCAAATTGGAGAAAAGACAAGTCAAAGTCAATACAAGTGGATGTTTTTGTAATATGATGTATATCCATTAGAATCATGTTGTAAATCACTTGTAATGATTGTATGACTTGTAATTAAGCTTAGAAAAATATCAGGAGCACTTAGATCGAATATTAGAGCACTTTAGATGCATCTTTGAAAATCAATTACAGGCACTTGGTCGGTCGAGTTTCCCACCCTGAAACTCGACCAATCCACCTTGGTCGATTTTCTGAAGATTGCATCGGTCGAGTTGTGCACTCACAGAACTCGACCGATTGGGTAGTAGGCCATTTCCAGTTGAAATGGTCGGTCGAGTTTCCTCAGGACAAACTCGACCGATCCTTTGAACATCGGTTTTCCTCCTACTTGATCGGTCGAGTTACACCCATTAGAACTCGACCGATTACACTGTACGGAAAAGTGCAGAAAAGTGTTTCTAGCCGTTGTGGAGTTGCAACAAGTGAAAATATATCTGTTGCAAGCCACAAAATGGCTAGTTTTCATTCACAAGTGTTCCCAAAGGCTAATAGGCATCCCCAGCTATTTATAGGACCCCTTGGGCTTCATTCCAAGGTTGAGCATTCACTATGAAGGTTCCTATTCTATAGTTGAGTGTTCCTACAGCCTCCTCTCTCTCTCTAATCTTAATCACTTGCTACATCCATTAGAGTGAGTAGGAAATCTATAAGAGAGCTAGTCCTATATGTATATCTTGTGAGGCTCTCACTTCCACCACCTCCACTTCTCTCATTTGCAATCATGAAGATGAAGGTTCTCTCTCTTGTCCAAGAGAGGTGAAGAAGAACAAAGGAAGGAGTCCCTTGGTGAAGATCAAGGCAGAAGACTTGGAGATAGAGTGGGTAAGCCCTTGGAGAAGGCAAAAGACTCAAGCTCAAGTAGGTAAGACCTTGGTGGAAGCTTCTCCGAGTGAAGGTGAAGTCAAAGGCAGAAGATCCAAGAAGAGTGGGTAATTCCTACAAGGCCGAAGACTTGTGCAAGAGTGGGTAAGTCCTTGGAGAAGGCCGAAGACTCTTGCAAAGTGGGTAAGTCCTTGGTAAGGTTGAAGACTCTTTGTATTGGATAGGTAAGTCCTTTGTTGGTCATGCATTGTAAGTCTTATAAGTGAATATAAGAGTGCAATTATTGGAAGTCCTAGAGGTTGACCTCTCTAGGAAAGTGGACCGACACACTTCTAGTTTGAAGTGTGGAACCACTCTAAATAGCTTGTCTAATTGGTGCATGTTCAATCTCTCTTATCCTTGCTATGCATGATTTAGTTGCACTCAAATTGCCTATTTAGCAACCTTATCTTGTCATATATTTTGAAGGTTTAATGAGTTTTTTTTAAGTGCTTTCAACTCTATTCACCCCCCCTCCCTCTAGAGAATCTAATCACCCATCTAGGATCCATCAGAACCTGCCTCATGTGTTTTAGCATCATTATAGAGTGGGCATGTGACAAGAAAGTGGATGAATTTTCTCCTACTTTCTGTCTCCTAGAAAATCAATAATATGTACTCAATTTTCTCCTTACTTGAAATGCTATTTTGCAAACCCCTTTCTTCCCTTGCTTTGTCCGACGACCAAGGAGCTAAGGAGCAGGAGGAAAATGTTCCCCAAGATGAAGGTAAGCTCCATGATCATCTTTAACCTTGAATTGATGGTTGAAATCTGATTTCAACACTCATTTTCTTCTCTCTTCCATCCAATGCTCAACCTTGGCTATCTTTTGCATCCAAAGAGTTGGAAATGAACCTTAGATAGTTGAAGGAGATTCTTTCACCATTAAAGATGAGAATCTTGAAGCTTTGAAGATACTTTGAAGGTGGGTTATATAACTTGAACCCATCAATGTTAATATTGTTTTCAATTCCTCATCATATGTTGATATTTTATTTCTTCTTGAACAATTGATGAATTCATCATATATATGATAGTATAATTCGGAGGTCTGAAGCTTGATGATGATGACATCATCTTAGCACACACCTCAAGAATATAAAAAACAAACAGTTTCAATTTTGTGGTCAAACAGTTTCAAACCGTTAGAGACCAAACAGTTTCAAACCGTTTGGTTACCAAATTGTTTCAAAACCATTAGAGGTCAAACAGTTTCAAACCATTAGAGACCAAACATTTTCAATGGATTCAAGGATTAATTGGTCTCATGACCTAATAACTTCAAACAATCAAACTCAATTGATTTCAGAACCCTAGCTCAATTGGTTTCAAAACCCTAGATCAATTGATGATAAAACCCTAATTAAGTTTCAAACGGTTTCAACTCTGAATTGACCAAATGGTCTCAAACCGTTTGAGGACCAAACGGTCTCAAACCATTTAGGGTTAAAACGATTTCAAAGTTGATTTGATCAAATGGTTTTCAAATCGTTTAAGGGTTGAACGGTTTCAACTCAATTGAATGACCAAATGATTTTAAAGGAATCTTCAAGACCGTTTAAAGATGTAAACACCAAGAACATTTAAGGTCTAACGGTCTTTAGACCGTTTGAAAGTCTAAGACCAAGACCGTTTAAGGTCTAACGGTCTTCAGACCATTTGAAGGTCTAAGATCAAGACCGTTTGAAGGTCTAAACAGTCTCAAATCGTTTGAAGGATTTGGACAAGACCATTTGAAGGTCAATTGACCTCAAGACCGTTTGAAGGTCAAGTGACCTCAAGACCGTTTGAAGGTCAAGTAACCTCAAGACCATTTGAAGGATTTGACCAAGACCGTTTGAAGGTCTAAATGGTTTCAAACTATTTGAAGGTCTAAGAAAAAGACCGTTTGAAGGTCTAAACGGTCTCAAACCGTTTGAAGGATTTGGAAAAGACCGTTTGAAGGTCAAGTGACCTCAAGACCATTTTAAGGTCAAGTGACCTCAAGACCATTTGAAGGATTTGGATAAGACCGTTTGAAGGTCTAAATGGTCACAAACCATTTGAAGGTTTAGACCAAGACCGTTTGAAGGTCTAAATGGTCTCAAATCATTTGAAGGTTTAGGGCTAAACCATTTGAAGGTCCAATTGGTTCAAACCATGTAAGTGTTAGTAACCCCATAAGTGGTTGAAGAGTATCTCAAGGTTGATTTCAATGCAAGTACCTCTAAATTATTTAGGTGATTAATACATTTAGAGTGATTATCACTTGATGCCTATGAAAGTAATAAATCCAATACACTATGATAAGCATAAGTGCATGTACACAGTGAAAGGTTAAGTCAACTGAATAAGGTATGATGATGATGTGTGTTCCTAACTACATGGAACAATGATAAGTATGATTTTAATACTTGAATGATGCTATGTTCTCTAAGATATGTGGAAGCACTGACTTAGGGTTTGGATTAATGAGGTAATCAGAAAACCCTAATCAATGGAGAATGGAAACCCTAATCAATAAGGAAAATTACAATACATAAATTTTAATTGAATACTTATGAAGGCATTATGGAATTCTAGACATGTGGAATAATGAGTTAGGTTTTGGATATTAATTGTAATATCAGTTCCTTCTCCAAGATGCATGGAGTTTGGAATTAAGGTTTGATATTTGACAATGTGATTATGAGTAACTCTAATTAATAAAGATGGGAAACCCTAAGCCTAATATAGGGTGATGTTATGTGAAACCCTAATATAGGGAGATGCTATGTGAAACCCAAATATAGGGTGATGTTATGTGAAACCCTAATATAGGGTGATGGTATGAGAAACTCTAATTAATAAATATGGGAAAACCTAACCCTAATATAGGGTGATGTTATATGAAACCCTAATATAGGGTTATGCTATGTGAAACCCTAATATAGGGCGATGTTATGTGAAACCCTAATATAGGGTGATGGTATGAGAAACTCTAATTAATAAAGATGGGAAACCCTAACCCTAATATAGGATGATGTTATGTGAAACCCTAATATAGGGTGATGCTATTGAAACCCTAATATAGGGTGATGTTATGTGAAACCCTAAAATAGGGTGATGGTATGAGAAACTCTAATTAATAAAGATGGGAAACCCTAACCCTAGTGAGGGAATAGTGGTGTTATCTTGTATTACATAATGTGGATATGCAATTGGTATGGTTGTTATAAAGTATACTAACCATGTAGGTATCATGAGATGATGAGTATAACCAGGTATAAGTTATGATGTTAATGGGCCTTGCAATCCATTATTTTATTTGTTGCCTAGAGAAAGGTGACACGAAGTTTAATATGCCTAGTGACCTATATGTAATTGATATGGCTGTTATCAAGCATACTAACCATGCAGGTATCATAAAATGATGAGTATAACCAGGTATATGTTATGATGTTAATGGGCCTTGTGAGCCATTATTTTATTTCTTTCCTAGTGAAAGGTGACAAGAAGTTTAATATGCCTGGTGAACTATGTGAGATGCTTGTGTAACAAGTATCATGAATACCTTGGTCAGATGACCTAGAGGTAATAGTTACCTGATAATGGTAACTATATTTAGTGATGAACTAAGGGTTTGAATACCCAGATCCAATAAACATGATGATGGTATTATTGAGGGATGTGAATTCCCAGTAATGAGATAAGGGATTGAGATCCCAAGGTTTTATAAAGTTTTGAAAAGTACTTGATAGAAGTATTACATGTTTCTTTGTAGCATTTGTCATAATAATTCTTGTTTGAAAACTTGACTGATGCTAAAAGAATATGGTAATGTACTTAAATAATCAATTGGAATTTTATCATGTAGAGCCCTGGACATAGATCCATCATCGTCAGTAGCTGTTGATGGTGAAATAGGTTTTCCGATGGGAACTCCTGGAATGCATATTTTTTAATATGTGGGGGTAATGGGAGAATATATCCTTACGCCTCATAGGAATGACTGCGGGCCATATCCAATGCACATGAATGGTTATAGACCATATACCAATAATAGTATGGCTATGGGCCATGACTCCACAATACCAGACATTGGCTAAGGGCCATATCCTGAAGAGAGTATATGCTATTGGCTATAACTCTATAGCGAAGTTTCCAGTATACCATGGAAAGCAATTTAGCAATGACACTAGATGTCCTGCATGTGGTCTCGCACTGACCAAGACAGATGAGGTCATGGACTCTAGCTCTTCCATTGACCTAGGTATGAAACTGATGCTTTACGCCGTCGTGGTTGGTTGGAGTATGAGTGGTATACCTCATCTCCTCAGGGCATAAGTATGATTGTAAGATGTAATTAGCTGTGTAGCATATTTTCTTAAGGATGAAATATGGAAATCATTGGTTGATGTTACATTGCTTATTATATCCTAAATGGATAGATATTATACATGTTCTTCATATTACTTAGTAAATAGATGCTTTACTGCTTCATCATACATAGCTGTAATGGTTTAAAAGATGATATTGCTCTATTATGCTTAAACAGTGATTTATCCTGCTTATTATAATAAAGAATCCTCTACTCGGTTTATTACTATTTATCTGCAATAGTAATGTTTCTGGCGGAGAGTTATATCTCTCACTGGGACAATTTCAATTGTCTCACCCCCGTGGGATCCAAACTTTTTAGGTGGATGAGGACGAGGAGGAAGAAACCATATAGCAGGGGAAGGACAACAGCATCAGGGACAACAGTAACATCTCAGGTGGAGATACTGATTGTCATGTCTTGTAGATATGAGTCCTATGTGTCGTCTCTGTACTCTCAGGTCCTTGGAGTCAATAGTTAGTGCTTTTATGATCGATCTGAGATTTTGGCATTGAATGCCTCGAGGTTTTATGTTGCTTATGTGCAGATTTAACAGAGCAACTATTGTATGTAATCCTCGAGAAGAGAAGGTACATGATATGTACTTTGTGGACCAGAATGTATATATAATATTTTGGTTCTTGTTATAAAGTTTCCTAGAAATGGATCTCATTGCAAAAAGGTTTTAATTTTTAGTGATTTTTGTTAATCTACTGTTTATGTTTAATTCTGGTTAATTGTAACGATTTGTTTGTCGGTCTGGCGACGGTCATCACAATTTATTGGTATCAGAGCCTAAGGTTCGCTGAGTCTATAGAGACATAGGACTAAGGTGTTGAGTCTATTCTTGTATCCTCTAGTATATCTTATAGTGACTTCTACTCATGCAAAAGATAGAGTAAAGCTTAAAGATGTCTAGAATACTGAAGGAGTACATTGCTAAAAGCAATGCCGTTGCACCAACAGAAGGTGCAAGGGACTAGGTGAGAGAATAATGAATACCTGAGAATCCCCAAGGTGACCCAACTATGATAAGGAATCCTTCTTTTAATATCACTGTTGGGCAAGTTAGGACAACAATGATGCGTATAGTGGACCAAGTATTAGTAATACAACCCAAATTACCAGCCCCCAATGATGAAGCTTTGGACTCCAACAAGATTCTTGATCAACATCAGCATGTCGACACAATAGAAAATGTTAAAAGAAATAGGTTACAACCCAAAATTAGGATTTTCTACAGGTGTAGGCAGCCTGGACATATTAGAAGAGATTGTCTAGAAAAGGATAAAGATGAAAGAATTAAGAAAAGGCCTATCCAAACTCAAGAACAAAGGCCTAGTAGTTTAAGAAAGGGGACATTTCTGGTACCTCTGATACAACCAGTGTCTAGTGCACTAGGGAAATGGCTACCCAGAAAGGGTAAAGGACCTAATGTTCCACCAGCTAGAACTCTTAGTTTGGCCATTACATCGATTGAAAGGTCGACAAAGCTGGGGAATGCTTATAAGTTGTGTTATAAATGTAAATACATTGGGCACATTAGATCCTCTTGTCTCAAAATGAAGGAGGAAATGACCCAACCGCTGAGGTGGAGTCAGTAAAACCCTCAAAGGTAGTGGTCTAGTAGTGGCATTCGAGGATGTAGACAGATATCCCGAGTAGGTCCATCTACACCGAGCAATAGAGCATGACATTGGAATTGGGCAACGACAAGATTCTATGAAAATAATCAGCTTGAGGCAGTAAACAAACTACGAAATGAGACATATCAAACGAAACGGTTTCATTCTGATATATCATTTCATGATTCTATGTGTTAAATATAAGAAAGTAGTTGTTTTGAGCTTCTTTTGACTAGTCATATGAGGACTAGAATTTATATTCGGTTCAGTATTTTTTTTTAAATGCTCTATAGTTGCTCTTATCTATGTGAAAGAGGATGATATATAGAAGTAATGCCTGGAGAAAATCCAAGAATGTTAAATCTTGTGTTTATAATGATATGAAAAGTAAGGAACATGATAGTAAACAAAGTGCATACTACCTAATCTTAGTACTTATATACCCTGACCAGGTATATAATTATTGGAGATAGGGAAAGTATGGAACTCTTAGATTGTTATTTTTTTTATTACTCTGATCAAGTAGTCATTCTGAGACAATCTAGCGAGTATAATGAAACTAGAAAAATGGTATGGACATTTGCATCACATACTTAGTGCATTAAATGGAATCTAAGATGATCTCAGATCAATCTGTATGTATGAGGAAATGAAAAGTATAATCCTCATGATAAGAGAATGAGAACAAGAGAGATGATCCTTGTCTAATAAAGCATGTGTGAATAGTAAAGATCTTTTCCCATGATATAGAAATGGGAAATGTGATAAAATCACAAAATGTACATGAACATGTTAGACAATAACAAAGAAAGGAGTGATGACATGTAATCAACCTTATAATTCCTATACTGATTGTGAGGAAACTATGATGAAACAAGAGTAAATGACTCATGAACAGTTGAAATTTCATGCTATAATTAGAGGAGATGATAATCCCTTCTCTTCGATAAACAATCCTGGGTGATCATGAGGTGATAAGAGGAATATGTTTCTTTATGTTCTCTCCTTTTAGAAACATGGCAATCAAGTGAGTATTATGACACTTGATGTGCATGGATTAGAAATAATCCATTGATGGATACTTAAAAAAGTATCAGTTCGTCTTGGACTTTGGTTCCAAAACAAAGATGTGTGTAATAAATAATGTCCCAAAGATGAAAGAAAGATCCTTTTATATGTGTGGCTCCAGTAAAAACAATAGAGAGAATGGAAATGATGAGAATGTGATGTGTTTCGACACATGTGATGGATACCAAGGTAAGAAATTCTGGTATCTAAGAAGTATCAGGTGATATGGCAAAGTAAAAACATAACTCCTAATAAAGATGATTAATGTTGGTTACTTGGAATGGCCAACTGTGAAATCAATCTAATTACATAAAATAGTATGGACATCACATGTTAGGGGTTTATGCTCTACATAAACATAACATCGATAACAATGTACTAATTGAAGGAATAATTGTAAAATCATTGTGGGAAAAGCTTATCAAGATAAAAATAATTCTTTAGAACACCCCTATGTAGATCTGTTAAGGTAATGTATACATAACATCTAGAGATACCTCAAAGATAAATTCTTAATTGATAAGAAACCTCCCCTTATGACAAAAGGATGTACAACTAATGCGATAGTCGATACAAGTAGTAATAAAGTTTAGTGTTGTGTCAGCAGATTAGATGGCAAAATATATGTATGATAAGACTTGTAGTCCCAAGTGGGTGACGGAACATAACTCTAGTCTTTCCTTGAAAGTGAAATGCTAAACTGAATAAGGAGTATGGGAGACTCCCCAGAATCAGGAATCTTGCCACAATAAAATTGAAAGTTGGGAAGGTGACAAATCAATGAGGTTGACACCTGAGTTAAATAAGGTATGTATAATGTTTCTCTGACTAAGAAAAGTGTTATTTGATACAAAGTTAACTCTACAGTCAATAATGAAAAGGACAACGGAGTATGTGTCATGTGTGACCGATTCTATGATAACTTTATCTGGAAGAACTTTGTGTTGATCAAAGTTCTATGGTGTATCCATGACCTTAAGATGGTATGTGGAGACTTGATGGTATAATGAATGAATAATATTTGTCTCCCTTTTACCTGGGATTTCGGGGACGAAATCCTTGTTAGGGGTTTATAACTTGTATTGACCCTGACCTGGGTTATGAGGTAACCCTATTTGTTTTGTCTAATTAAGTTGCTTAGAACTTTAATATAATCCTCTAAGGTGTTTTGTTATCATGTGACACACTTATGTTCCAAGTTTGGTCCTGATTGAATGTTGTTTGAGCAATGTTCCTTCGTTTTGGACCAAAGTGCAATTTACCCAAGCTGAGGGGTTATATTGCAATATGTCATATGTTGAACCTGCCTCATGTGTTTTAGAATCATTATAGAGAGAATGATGCAAGGTGGTGGTTGGTGGAAAGCCCAAATTCCAACTTTGAACTTGTTTGAATAATGTTGAAACAATATTTGCTTGTTTTGGACTAAAGTGCAATTTACACAATTTAAGGGTTACCTTGCAAATGTTACATTATAAATGTTCCTTAAGTTCTCTATCATCATAAGAATGAGAATGATTCTGAGGTATGGCTTCTACAAGTTTAAGTTCCAAGAAGGAGCTTGTTCGAATAATGTTTGTGCATTGAATAACTAGTTTTGGTGTAATTTGCAATTTACCCAAAACCTAGGGTTGAATATGTAAAATATCACCTCTATTATGTCCCTACTATTTCTTGGTATCATTTAGATAAATGAAAAAGAAAGGGTCATCTTGTTTGAACCACATTTGAGGAGAGATAATCTTGATAATAAAATAATCAAGAAATAAGCATAAATGAAACCCTAATTTATTTTGTAGCAAAAATAAATATATTAATTGAAGTGCCCATCAACTAAAAAGGTTGTGGTTGAAATTCTATAGTGAAAGGACGTACAAATGCTTTGAGTGGCACAGAAATATCCTAAGTAGGTGAAGAAATCCACTCACATTTGTAAATTAAAAAGTAATGTCCACTAAAAATGGATAATAGTATTATAATGATTAAGGTACTTAAAGTGGTTGCTTTTAATTCAAGGATAATTGAGAGGATATTGAAGGCAAGGAATATGGATTTGAAGGCTATGAATGGAGGGGGCATGTGTCAAGAAAGTGGATGAATTTTCTCCTACTTTCTCTCTCCTAGAAAATCAATTATATGTACTCGATTTTCTCCTTACTTGAAAGGCTATTTTGCCAACCCCTTTCTTCCCTTGCTTTGGCCAATGACCAAGGAGCTAAGGAGCAGGAGGAAAACGTTCCCCAAGCTGAAGGTAAGCTCCATGATCATCTTTAACCTTGAATTGATGGTTGAAATCGGATTACAACACTCATTTTCTTCTCTCTTCCATCCAATGCTCAACCTTGGCTATCTTTTGCATCCAAAGAGTTGGAAACGAACCTTGGATAGTTTAAGGAGCTCCTTTCACCATTAGAGACGAGAAGCTTGAAGCTTTGAAGCTACTTTGAAGGCGGGTTATATAACTTGAACCCATCAATGTTATTATTGTTTTCAATTCCTCATCATATGTTGATCTTTTATTTCTTCATGAATAATTGATGAATTCATCATATATATGATAGTAGAATTCAGAGGTCTAAAGCTTCATGATGATGACATAATCTTAGCACACACCTCAAGAATATAAAAAACAAACAGTTTCAATTTTGTGGTCAAACGGTTTCAAACTGTTAGAGAAACCATTTGGTGACCAAATGGTTTCAAAACCGTTAGAGGTCAAACGGTTTCAAACCGTTAGAGACCAAATGGTTTCAATGGATTCAAGGATTAATTGGTCTCGTGACCTAATAACTTCAAACAATCAAACTCAATTGATTTCAGAACCCTAGCTCAATTGGTTTCAAAACCCTAGATCAATTGATGACAAAACCCTATTTTAGTTTCAAACGGTTTCAACTCTGAATTGACCAAACGGTCTCAAACCGTTTGAGGACCAAACGATCTCAAACCATTTAGGGTTAAAAAAATTCAAATTTGATTTGATCAAACAGTTTTCAAACCGTTTACGGGTTGAATGTTTTCAACTCAATTGAATGACCAAATGATTTTAAAGGAATCTTCAAGACTGTTTAAAGATGTAAAGACCAAGACAGTTTAAGGTCGAACGGTCTTCAGACATTTTGAAGGTCTAAGACTAAGACTGTTTAAGGTCTAACAGCCTTCAGACCATTTGAAGGTCTAAGACCATGACCGTTTGAAGGTCTAAACGGTCTCAAACCATTTGAAGGATTTGGACAAGACCGTTTGAAGGTAAAGTGACCTCAAGACCATTTGTAGGTCAAGTGACCTCAAGACCGTTTGAAGGTCAAGTGACCTCAAGACCATTTGAAGGTCAAGTGACCTCAAGACCATTTGAAGGATGTGGACAAGACCATTTGAAGGTCTACATGGTCTCAAACCATTTGAAGGTCTAAGACCAAGACCGTTTGAAGGTCTAAACGGTCTCAAACCATTTGAAGGATTTGGACAAGACCGTTTCAAGGTCAAGTGACCTCAAGACCATTTGAAGGTCAAGTGACCTCAAGACCGTTTGAAGGTCAAGTGACCTCAAGACCGTTTGAAGGCCAATTGACCTCAAGACCATTTGAAGAATTTATACAAAACCGTTTGAAGGTCTAAACGGTCTCAAATTGTTTGAAGGTTTAGACCAAGACCTTTTGTGTAATGACCCGTTTTCAAATTAGTCATTTGATTAGGGTTTACTTGGATAATTGTATGCTTAATTAAGTTGATCATTGTTTAAAGTTTGATTAGTGATGGTAGTTAAATTGTCATGTTTTAAATATAATTAGAAGGTTTAATCATACTTTGATTCACATAATTAGGGTTAACATTTCAGAAACCCTAATCGGCCCAAATTAGGGTTTTTGGTGATATATGAATACAGAATTTGATAAGTATAGTGTCTCACTAAATGATTTTTAGTATTTTCTGTGTAACTATTATTTAATTAAAATTTGTACATGATTTTTATATATAAAATGTGAACAATATTGGAAAATATCAGAATTTTTGAAGAATATTCTGACCTGTTTATCGGTCGAGTTTCAAACTCGACCGATCATATTTTCAGATTAAGATAGCAGTGAGGTAATTGAATTTTTTATTTTTATTGGTATATCCAATTGATCTCAAATTTTAAATTTACTTGGAAAACTCAATTATAGACACCCTGTTAAATTGGAGTAATTTTTGGATGACTTTTGATCTCTACAAAGAGGGTGTCGGTCGAGTTCTGTTCAGGACAAACTCGACCGACCATGCTGCTGACTGCAATATAGCAGTGTGGTATTTGATTTTTAACTATTTATTAGTAACTCCAAATGATCTACTTATTTTACTGTTTCTTATAAACTAAATTTAAGATATTGGGTTAAAGTTTCATAATTTTTAGATGAGTTTAGAGTTCTGAAACATGTAGTTTCGGTCGAGTTCTTAGAGAGACAAACTCGACCGACCAGATTTTTCTGGAAAAATAAAAAAGACTGAAAAATGTTTATAATTAATTATTCCAAGCACCTTAATGTGTATATAGGACTCTATTACGACCAAGAACCTCTCATTTCCGTCCCACACTTTAGAGCTTCGTAATTTTTGAGAGAGGAGGAGATTTTAGGGTTTGGAGAATCTAAAGTGGAAATTTCAGATTTCTGGGTTTTCTCTTTCCAAGGTTGGTAAATTCTGTATAGATCATAAATCTTTACTAGGTTTATTTGATTCTATTCTCTCCTATGTATAGAATCGTCACTTCCCTGATTTGGATCAAAAGAATCCAAATTGATCTCTTCTTTCATTCTTTCTTCTTCAATTCTTCTTCTTCTAGGTTCTTGAGTGAAGAGGAGCAGGAAGATTCTGTTTTCTTGAAGCAAGGATTTGATTCAAGAATTAGTAGTAGTAGCTGGGCTACGAATTTCAGGTGTTTCACACCTGAGGTGAGTGTTTTTCTCCCTCCTAAGCTTTGTATCCATGTTGAAAGCCTAATTCAATGCGGCTAAAACAATCAGAAACCTTGTTTATATATGTATGTGATTGGATTTGATTTGGGAAAGATATTGGGGAATCCAATTTTACTGATTTTGATTATTTCTCATTGATTGAAACTTGATTAGTTCCTGTTATATTGATTGAGGATGCATGGGTATTCTTATGGGTAGATGAATATGGTATTTCATGCGGAATTTTCCTAAAAATCAGCCCAATGGCCGATATGCTTGGAATTGAATTGACATGTATAAAGTCATATCTGAATTGTGCTAGATTGTATTATACAAGTGTATTGTTGAATGTTAATGGAGTTGAATGACCACATATCCTGATTAGGATTTGTGTTGAGGAAGTGAATCAAATAAGTCAATTAATCAATGTATACTTATGATTGATGAATGAAATGTGTGAAAATGGAAACTAGGGTTTCCATGTTTGTGAATAACCCTAATGAACTCTTGGGTCATGATTGGATTACTGAATGATATGATTCTTATGATATGTTGAACTAAGGAATGATTTCTTGAAAACCCTAAAAGTTTATTATTAAGAATATTATGAGTGATAAAGCTAGAACTTGTATATGATGTTGTAAATGTGATCAAATGTTGAAGTTGAAGGCATTAATACTTCAATTGCATATGATGAGTCTTATTAATATCATCTAAGTCTAATGCATTTGTTTTAGTATAATAAAGGATGATCATTGTTGATTATGGGAATGACATTACTAGTCAACATCAAGGTACAATTATCTGAATATAAGAGACAATATGAACAAGATGTACTTAATGGTGATTGCAAGATAAAGATGAAACTAATGAAGATAGTATGATGAAGTATTTTATCTTTTATTTTAATTACATGTGGCTTAACCCAAATTAAATAAAATATAATAAGAACTGTATTTTGGTAAATGTTATGTAGAAGAGAAGCATTATATGTAAAGTGAATCAAGAAAGATTGGTCCAGACAATGTAATGAACATGAAATGAAAGAAGTTGAGACTACTGAGTATAAAATGATGGAAAAAGATAGGAATTAATAGATGATTCTAATAATGTAACTCTTACCCTAAAATGTTGAGTTTGATGATGCTAGTGAATGATAATATCAAATGGGGAATTAAGAGATGCACATAACTGTAATTGAATTCAACTAAAAGATGAAAGTCAAGTATTTGAATTGATTTACAAGAATGTGATCTTGAATTGTGAATTGTACTCTGAGAATTGACTAATAGTACAAAATTCAATTGATAGTGAACATGTGATGACTAGTAACCCCATATGAAGAATGTGAAATAAAAGAAGAAGAGAACTAAATCTGGTATGCATGTATATGCATGAAATTTATTGGCATCTATTCAGATTGGATGGAACATGCATATGTTGTATGATAAATCTATTCTGGGTATGAGGAATGATACATGATATCTATATGCTTTTACTGTTTCTAGTTTTAATGCCTCTGCTAATATTTGTTCAGAACTGTGATATACAATGAGCTGATAAGATTTATGTTGAAATGGAATTTAATATGCACTCCTTATATTGAGAAACCCTGATAAGGGTAAATGTTGCATAATGAGATTATGTCCAGGGCTGAAGGCCCAATGATGATGATAAAACCCTGATGGGGTAAATGATGGACAATAAGATTACGTCTCGGGCAGAAATCCCACTATTGATGATTGCTATGAATTGACGTAGAAGATAGAAATAATCATATTTGTTGCAATTTATAGACTTATTGTGCTTCTTGCTTTGATCATTGCCCTTATTGATAAACTTAATTTGTTTCATGTTATTATAGTTACGCGAGAATACACAGATATGATATATGATGTTTTGAATTCTTGTAAGATGAGCAAAAGAGATTAATATCAAGTGAAATGATGGAACATCTAGTTAGGTGCCCTGAACACTGTGAGTTTCCCCCGAGGACCACACTGGGGAAACAAAACGGATCTCCTTGTAGTAATCGATGAATTATGAGAAGGATTTCCAGAGTGTGGATCGAGACCTTAAAGGTTAGACCACCAGGATTTAGGAGTGAGTCATCTGGAGTGGCTCTGGCCCTAAATCCTTGCTGTGAAAGTCTATGTCCAGATGGAATAGACTCTGTTGAAATGAAATATGTGAAATGTGAAATGAAAAATATGTGAAATACTGTGATATGTGATATACTGTTTTCCTGGTTCCTATCTCGTGTACCCGAGATGAGGACGTGAGCCTCTTTAGGCAACCCAAGGTGGCCAGGGTCTGTTGTTGATATCCTAGGGTGGCCGGCTAAACCCTAAGATAGTGATGGTGAGTCGTTGACACGAGAATCGGGTGTGGCGACTTCTACTTGGTGAGGTACAAGCCAAGTAGTTTCAGGGCAAATGAATAAAAGATGATAAGCCGTGTAGAACATGATTTGAATGGTTGTTACATTCTTTGTACTGCTACTTGATGATTTGTTATTGTTGATTATGCTTCTTGTTGAGGAAAGTAATCATGTTGATATGGATATTTTCTATTTAATATTATGATATGTCATGCTGACAAGTTATAAATGATGGGATTTATATCCATTCTGAATATGAGTTGGATTGCTTGCTATTTGATAGTATTGTTTGGTCAAAATGTTTTATGTATACTTCAGCTTCAGGACTACAGGATGTGTTCCTGGTCCAGCTGGTGGAGTGTCACAAAGATAATGTTATTTTTATGTATCGGTTCAAAATGCTTAGAACTTGACTCATTACTCATGTAGTAAGATTCTTAATCTGAACTAGAAGTATCTACTGATTTGTTCATGTCTAGCTGGTGGAGTGACATAAGGGTAATGTTATTTTTATGTATTGATTCAAAAATGCTTAGAACTTATCTTATTTCACATGCAGCAGGGCTCTTAATCTGAACTGAGAAGTAGATGCTAATTTGTTCATAGACATGCTCTAAAAGATGTTTCAAGGTTATAATTGGTTCAAGTGATTGCCTTATCTGTTGGATTAGATTACCATTGTAAGATAGATTTGAATATAGAACTTTTTTCTATACATTTCAATATATGCATGTTTCTTTTAAGTTTTATACTTAATCTGATGCTGATGCATGTACCTAGCTTGAGTGGGAGGTATCCACTCACTGGGGCTCTATATGAGTCTCATGAGGTTATTTCAAATGTTTTTAGGTATAATGCTATCCAGCGGAGAGGTCACAACATGGAAGATATAAATAGCATAATCTAGATAGATTAGAATGTCCCTATACTCTCTCTTTCTCGGGATGGGTTGTAGATTTTGTTTGTTCATCAATGTACATGTATCTGATGTAAATTGAACCACATATGAGAATAAGATTTGATTCTAGATTTAATGGAGCTGACTATGATTTGTGATATCTGAATGTGATGTCCTTGATGTGACATTGATTTATGCGTTTGTAAACAAAGAAAAAGAAGAAAAATTTATCTATGTTTTTTGTATATTGTTTAATCGCCTTAGTCGAGAATTCATTGTTTTACTTCATAATCTGGGTTTAGGTTTTGGGATTACCTCTAATGGTTGGTATTTGTGTTGATCAAAAGAGTGGGTCCCGACAGTTTGAAGGTATAAACGGTCTCAAACTGTTTGAAGGTTTAGGGCCAAACCATTTGAAGGTCCTATTGGTTCAAACCATGTAAGTGTTAGTAACCCCATAAGTGGTTGAAAAGTATCTCAAGGTTGATTTCAATGGAAGTACCTCTAAATTATTTAGGTGATTAATACATTTAGAGTGATTATCACTTGATGACTATGAAAGTAATAAATGCAATGCACGATGATAAGCATAATTGCATGTACTCAGTGAAAGGTTAAGTCAACTGAATAAGGTATGATGATGATGTGTGTTCCAAAGTACATGGAGAAATGATAAGTATGATTTTAATACTTGAATGATGCTATGTGCTCCAAGATATGTGGAAGCACTGACTTAGGGTTTGGATTAATGAGGTAATCATAAAACCCTAATCAATGGAGAATGGAAACCCTAATCAATAAGGAAAATTACAATACATAAGTTTAATTGAATACTTATGAAGGCATTATGGAATTCTAGACATGTGGAATAATGAGTTAGGTTTTGGATATTAATTGTAATATCAGTGCCTTCTCCAGGATGCATGGAGTTTTGAATTAAGGTTTGATTTTTGATAATGTGATTATGAGAAACTCTAATTAATAAAGATGGGAAACCCTAACCCTAATATAAGGTGATGTTATGTGAAACCCTAATATAGGGTGATTATATGTGAAACCCTAATATAGGGTGATTCTATGTGAAACCCTAATATAGGCTGATGTTATGTGAAACCCTAATATAGGCTGATGGTATGAGAAACTCTAATTAATAAAGATGGGAAAACCTAACCCTAATATAGGGTGATGTTATGTGAAACCCTAATATAGGGTGATGCTATGTGAAACCCTAATATAGAGTGATGTTATGTGAAACCCTAATATAGGGTGATGGTATGAGAAACTCTAATTAATAAATATGGGAAACCCTATCCCTAATATAGGGCGATGTTATGTGAAACCCTAATATAGGGTGATGTTATGTGAAACCCTAAAATAGGGGGATGGTATGAGAAACTCCAATTAATAAAGATGGGAAACCCTAACCCTAGTGAGGTAATAGTGGTGTTATCTTGTATTACATAATGTTGATATGCAATTGGTATGGTTGTTATCAAGTATACTAACCATGCAAGTATCATGAGATGGTGAGTATAACCAGATATAAGTTATGATGTTAATGGGCCTTGTGAGCCATTATTTTATTTGTTGCCTAGAGAAAGGTGACAAGAAGTTTAATATGCCTGGTGAACTATATGTAATTGATATGGTTGTTATCAAGCAGACTAACCATATCATGAGATAATGAGTATAACCACGTATAAGTTAAGATGTTAATGGGCCTTGTGAGCCATTATTTTATTTGTTGCCTAGTGAAAGGTGACAAGAAGTTTAATATGTCTGGTGAACTATGTGAGATGCTTGTGTAACAAGTATCATGAATACCTTGGTCAGATGACCTGGAGGTAATACTTACCTGATAATGGTAACTATGTTCAGTGATGAACTAAGGGTTTGAATACCAAGATCCAGTAAACATGATGATGGTATTATTGAGGGATGTGAATTCCCAGTGATGAGATAAGGGATTGAGATCCCAAGGTTTTATAAAGTTTTGAAAAGTACTTGATAGAATTATTACATGCTTCTTTGTAGCATTTGTCATAATAATTCTTGTTTGAAAACTTGATTGATGCTAAAAAAATATGGAAATGTACTTAAATAATAAAGTGGAATTTTATCATGTACAGCCCTGACCATAGATCCATCATCGTCAGTAGCTGGTGATGGTGAAACAGGATTTTCGATGGGAACTCCTGGAATGCATATTTTTTAATATGTGGGGGTAATTGGTGAATATATCCTTACACCTCATAGGAATGACTGGGGGCCATATCCTATGCACATGAATGGTTATGGACCATATCCCAATAAGAGTATGTCTATGGGCCATGAATCCACAATACCAGGCATTGGCTACAGGCCATATCCTGAAGAGAGTATATGCTACGGGCTATAACTTTATTGCGAAGTGGCCAGTATACCCTGGAAAGCTATTTAGTAGTGACACTATATGTCCTGCTTGTGGTCTTGCACTGACCGAGACAGATGAGGTCATGGATTCTAGCTCTTCCATTGACCTAGGTATGGAACTGATGCTTTACATTATCGTGGTCGGTTGGAGTATGAGCGGTATACCTCGTCTCCTCAGGGCATAAGTATGATTGTAAGATGTAATCAGCCATGTAGCATATTTACTTAAGGATGAAATACGGAAATCATTGGTTGATGTTACATTGCTTATTGTATCCTAAATGGATAGATATTATACATGTTCTTCATATTCCTTAGTAAATAGATGATTTACTGCTTTATCATACATAGTTTTAATGCTTTAAAAGATGATATTGCTCTATTATGCTTAAGCAGTAATTTATCCTGCTTATTATAATAAAAGAATCCTCTGCTCAGTTTATCACTATTTATCTGCAATAATAATGTTTCTGGCGGAGAGTTATATCTCTCACGGGGACAATTTCAATTGTCTCACCCCCATGGGATCCAACATTTTTAGGTGGACGAGGAGGTAGAAACCATACAGCTGGGGAAGGACAACAACCTCAAGGATAGTAGTAACATCTCAGGTGGAGATACTGACTGTCGTGTCTTGTAGATATGAGTCCTATGTATCATCTCTGTACTCTCAGGTCCTTGGAGTCAGTAGTTAGTGGTTTTATGATTGATCTGAGATTTTGGCATTGAATGCCTCAAGGTTTTATGTTGCTTATGTGTAGATTTAACAGAGAAACTATTGTATGTAATCCTCGAGAAGAGAAGGTACATGGTATGTACATTGTGGACAAGAATGTATATATAATATTTTGGTTCTTGTTATAAAGTTTCCTGGAAATGGATCTCGTTGCAAAAAGGTTTTAATTTTTAGTGATTTTTGTTAATCCGCTATTAGTGTTTAATTCCACTTAATTGTAACAATTTGTTTGTCGTTCTGGCGACGGTCGTCACAGTGCTTCCCAAGAACCTTCATCATCTCATATTCTTCCATATGAGTTCTTTCTCACCTTGTTATATCATACCCTCATAGGTGACCCAGGACATTTCAGCCTCTCATAAAGCTGAATAGGTTCATGGCTCAGCACATGGCTTGGGTACCTCACATAGTGCTCTAGATTCGACTCATGGAACACATTATACATCATGTTATCCTGAGGGGTAAGGCTAAACACAACCATATCCAGCAATCCATCTCAAATGGACCCATATATCGGGGACTCATCTTTCTCAACTAGAGCATAGAGGGGCCGGATTTTCACATCACATACTCTCCCACAGTGAACTGCATGTCAGTCTACTTTGCATCAGCCCATGACTCATGTCTCCCCTGAGCTCTTTCTCAACTAGTGCATGATCAAAGGAACTTCATCTACACACACTGTGGTTCTTTCTTGACCTTCGTAAGGTCCCTTTACCAACATCATCTTAATGAAGTGGTGACCGACACAACCTCCCTTACAGAGCTTCTTTACATCTCGATACTGGCTATGGTGGTTATCATCACATCTTACAGAGGACAAGAATTGTCTCCATGTATCACCCTGATCAAGCACACATGCTCTCATCAGACCCTTTAGTTTGGATCATACTAATCATTAGTTAGGGGTGATAAACTATACTAGCATCGTGTTCGTCTACTTCCACCTCATGGAAGTGGATCTTTAGGTTATAAATAACTTTTGAACTTGCATCATGGTGTAGTTGAACCATCTCTCTCTCATATGTAGTTGATAGTATTCTTCCTTTCTCATGTCATCTACGTAAGGCGATCTACCATAACCCATATTGCATCTTGACGTTCCTTGGTCTAGGGGAGACTTACCACAACATCCATAGTGATCAACTCCCAATCCCCCTTGGGGACTCTTCATCCTCTATACCAACTCAGTAGGTTACTGGTGTTCGTCCTTCACCTCGTGACATGCATGGTGACAAGCCACACACATCTTTGTACAATTTTCATCTTAGGCATCAAAGTACTACTACCACTTATTATCTTAGCAGTACCATGGTGTATGGTGATCTTAAAATCACGATCTCCTATGTGTCATTATTCCTTAGGATTGATTCCTCGGAAACCCTAAACCACTCTAGTCAAGGTTTCATCACCCTCTTTTCCAAAGAAGTGCATCTGAGGTTCTACAACCATCCTTTTATAGCATCAAGGCCTAGGCTAGCTAACCAAACAACTACTAACTTGTTCAACAGATCTCATTACATCTGAGTGTTAGCCCAAACATATCTTTTTTTTTCAAACTTAGGGTTAACCTAACAGCCTCTTCTAGCCTCTAGTTAACTAGGCATCTGCATCTCAACCAGAGCATCCATTATAACCTCACATCCTTCTGTGTTGAAAACATACACCTCCATGTATTCTACTTATCATCTTATCTCAGACTCTAAGTCTATCTTCATCAAGAAACTCTGAGCTCATCCTCTTAGTTTTCAAACTCAACCTTGTATAACTCATAGCTCATGATAAAAACATCCTCATAAGATGACTACCTTATTTTTCTTACTGTCATCCACATATCATTCACTCTACAAGGGTATGTTATCATATCTATCCTCGTACCTCATAGCAACATTCCAACTCACATCATCTTTATCCTTGATGTATGGCATGCGTACTGTCCTATCTCTCACTCCCATAACAAGAGGAAATAATCATTTGGCGGTCATCCAAACACAAAGTTCTTCCTGTTCCAAGAGTAGAGATGGTACATCCCACATTTCCAGTACACCTTCAAATCTAAGTTGAAACGTGCAACTTAGGTCTCAACATCACAATCATCTTGATATCAAAGTTACTTCTATGCAAAAATGGTCTCGAACTTACTTGGGTCACCACACAATCCTTGGTCATCTCCTCTAGGTCTGTAGGGTGCCGACACTTTTGGGGTCATCCCTCTTCCCTTATGCATCCAGAGAGTGCCCTACTCATCTACCCTTTGGGTCCCATGAGTTCATGAAGGTGATCAATCTCCTAACTCGTGGCCCTCAGACAATGATAGTTGTTACCTCCTGACCCTATGGTCATGTGCAACTAGGGAATTAGGCAACTCCTACTTCCATCGGTCTTATCCCTACTAACCCTCGGATAGACTTAGGATTCTAACATAGTACATGTCCAACTTAGAACCTTACCCAAGTCTCCATCATCTCTCTCTACATTCCTGGGCTGACTTTCATCCTTTCATAGGGTTCATGGCGACCTGCCTACCTTGGTCAGGCCCCATACCGGTTACCTCCATGGTAACACATCCACATGCACTTAGAGATGGTTATCTATGGGTCTACATGTTCATTCTCTTACTATGCACTTTTCACTTAGCTTCTCAAAATCCTATAAGACCTCTTTAGGTTACCAACAAAACTGGTATGCACCCTACGAAAGGGTCCCTCTTCCAGGATGGGAGGTAACTACTACTTGATAACAAAGGTCACAAACATGCTTATGTCTAGGGTTTACATCCACATGATCATGCTTAACCCTAGAAAGCTACTAAGCCACAAGCAGACAACATACTAAACCATGCTAGGTCATACTTGTTCTTATTCTCAACATTGAACCAAGAACAAACCTTCCCATGTCACCAACTTAGTTGTGAGGGGTTACTCAAACATACCTTAAACTTAAGGGATTTCCCTTTCCTCTAAACATGAGGAGTTCCATGCTCGAATCTATAGAAACTCAAATCTCGTTATGGGCATCAGGTACACCACTTCCCCTCTTAGGCCTAGGAACCCTAGGTTCACTTTTCTGATGACCAACTTCCTGCTCAACTTTTTAACCACGATCCAAGCATGCACAGGGTATGACATGCACTTTCTATTATCATTCCACTTGTATAATACTTCAGAGTGGAGTTCTCCTCAAGGACAACCAACTAGGTATAAGGCCTCACAACCTATTACTAATCCTTTTCAGGGTCTAAGGAACTCTTCTTCCTATCCCTAGAAGGTAAACACCCATATCATCTGCACATAGGTACTAGCAACCTCATCCTCTCTCTAGGGTTTGGTTCCTCTAAAGGCAACCAAGATATCATCAGACTCCAGGGATCATGCATGAGGCAACCACAACCATCCACTTATGTCACATCATCTTCAACTCCCCACTGTTCCTTATATCTCGGAGTCTAAGCTTCCAACCTTCTTGCTTCAATCTTGCTCTCTCTCTCTCTAGAGATACCCTTCCAAACAGCCTTACTGCTAGAGGTTCTCTCTCCCTGAAGGATCAAGCTCACAAGCATATCCCAACATAGGTGAAGCCTATGTTCAAACTTATGTTTGCTCAAGATTATCCATAGCCCTTTATGCTTATCTCATAAGCTATCCAACATACTCTCCTGGCCAGGGCTTCAACCTATTTCCTGCACTACTGACGTACTTTGGGTGCATACTAAGCCATGCTCCAATAAGCCCATAGGCTTTCTATAGGTTCTTCACTAACCTATCATTGAAGGAGCTATCCTTCACTCTAGCATGCACAACCCTTTCCAGGGTTGGGACTCCAAAGGCACTAGGTCATCTAACCTCACATGGCTCATATCGTCATGGGTGTCCAAAAGCATGTCCACACCCCTAGTCTATCATGACATCTAACTCATCATGCCATCTCTCTCTAACCACCACTTAGGGTTAGGGTTAACATCATCCTCAAAGAATGTGCCAGGTCTCTACTTATAATGGAGGTCTCTACATCCAAGACTAACTTTCTCCACTCATCCTCCTGACAAGGACGTATAGCTTAAGGTCTCTCCTGAGGGCATGACAACATATGCCATCCGACCTAGGCATGCAACTATTCTTTAGTTTACGCTTAAACTATTAAGCTTATGTCCATGACATCTTATTTACATGCTTTTCATTAATTTGGTGGAGGATTCCTTAAACCCTATCAACTTTACTCATACCTCAAGAGGGTGAGGAAAAGAGAGAAAACCCTAATCCTTAAAATCCTTAACATCATTTGAGTTGAGAAGGGATGAACAAGATGAGAGAGTCCTAAAGGTATCTTATTTCGAGTCAAATCCTAAGACATTGGCCAGGCAGTCACACAAATCTGAGAGTCCTCGTATTCCGACTAGCGGTGTGGAGGAAAATATTGCTAGCCCCCAAACGTGATCCTTTTCTAGACACATCTGCCTTTCAGAAAATCCTCTAATAACTCCCTTGGGTTCTATAGAGTTTGTAAAATTTAATAATTATTAAAGATTAAATGAGGAACCTATTCTCTGACACCAAATGTAATGACCCCGCCTCCCAGTAACCCCCAATTAAGGGAGACCAAGAGGTCAGAGCCATTATCCCAATTTTCGGATCAAAGGTTCGACAAATAATAAATAATAATTATGAAATTCTACCAAACTAAACTGAAATCTAGTATAAAATAAAACTTTGCATACCTTTTTCAAAAACTTGGATATCTAATTCTATCCACTTCTGGAGTCTATTCTAACTAATCCTCCTTTGTACTTTAAATCTTATTTAATTCCACATATGCCACTTTACTGTTTGTCCTATTCAAGCTTGTACCTAAAACACCAACAAATAAAATGTAGGTCAGCATAAATGAATATGCTAGTATGTGGGGACAACCCAAATTTCACAAATATGGCTAACAATCTAATCATCACAACCAAGTTAATTAACAAGCCAAATTATGCTTTCAGTGTGACATTCGCCACCGCTTTTTCCCTAACCTTGGCATACCCCCTTTCGGGTTTCGCTTTTTCCAATGACTTAATACCACCTTCTCAATCCCTAGCTTGGTGCCTGGGGTCACCTCTCATAGTGCCCATTAGTCATTCTATAAAGACCACCTTCTCAATCCCAAGCTTGGTGTCTGGGGTCACCACTCATGGTGCCCATTGGTCTTCCCTCCTTGGCTTGACCTTTGGCATCATCCATCAGGGTGGCATGTAGGTGCAAGAATACACACTTCTATTATTATTGTGATAATCATGGTGACTTTATGATTTGCAAGTATGAACATCCAAATTGATAAGTTGCATTCAATGCGATAAATCATCTGGGAAACTCTTCGGGAAACTAATGCAATTAACCATAATTAACCACATACCTGTCATGCTGATTTGAGACATAATTAGTCTAATCAATGCAAGAAATCGAATAGGCAAGCAAGCACACAAAGAGATCCTAAAATATGCATACAATTTCCTATCATTGATCATGCCATCAAGATCTATTAAACCTAGCTCGCTTTCTAGGGTTTCTAGTCCACTTTTAGGGTTTCTAATGCAATTAGGGTTCCTCTTCATTTTTACTCTTTTAAACCCTAATTTTATATAATTACTCACAAACCCTAATTATCTCATCTATTCTTCATGAAAAATATTAAGGTTGCCTTTTAACAACATATAACCTTAATTTTGGATTAAAGACACAATTAAACATCAATTAAGTCGATTATGCTCTTTTACATTAAAACTACCATTTTTATCCTTTTAATTCATGACAAGATCATTAGGCCTAATTACCATCTTTGGTTCCTTCCGGATTAACAACTCAGAGTTCATTATGATCTAATTTACATATGAACTCTATTTGTCATTAATTCCACATTTATCCATTAGAAAACCCTAATTACCATATTAAGGGTATTTATCCATAATTAGGAAATTTTATACTTGAAATAGCTTAGAACCATAATATCTCAATTTTATTTTGAATTTGAACAATTAAAGCCATTAAGAGTCACAATTACTAACATTAGGGTTTCAAGGCCCATTAAAGCTCGTTTAAGCACATGGAATCCTAAATTAAACCAATTATGTGCAAAATTCATGCTTTTTGTTGTTAATGTACCTTTTTATAATTAACATATTAATATCAACTTTAATCATCCATAAAAACTCTTTTAAACACATTAATCATCTCAAATTAGGGTTTCTTAATCATTAAAGCATTAAAGTTGATAACTTCCACTACTTTTTGAATTACAAGAGGAATTAGATTCTAAAACTATTTTTTATGAATTCCTCTCATTTTCTTGAGCAACTTTCATATGTTATACGCATTCATCCCAGATACCAATAAAAAGATACGATTTTTGCAATAATTTCTTACTTGGACCAATCAGAGGCTGACACGTCGGCCAACTCGTGCAACATAGCTCGCTGGTTTGGAAAATATAACAGATTTACTCATATACCTCCACACATTTCCTTGGTTCAGCAACACCCAGAGGGGAAATTCCATCCAATGCCACCCCGTCATCTTCCTCCTTAAGAACCCTATGCGGCCGTCGTCTGTACTCAATTGTGGGGTCATTTCCCACTTCTCCAAGGCATGAAGCTCACCGGAACTCGTCGCCCTGCCTCTGCCATTCTCCATCGTGCCCAACATGGCCTCAAAGCCTGGATGATATGGCTGGTTTCAAGAGAACCAAGCTCGCTCGTGCGGCTGTTCTTGCAGCCGAGTTGCAGCTGCTGCGCCTAGGTTAGGGCACGATGGTGATGGCCAAGCCTCTCCCCAGCATCGTGGGGCATCCTTCTTTCATCTCAACTACTTCATGCCCCCTCGCTGCTCCAGAGGTAGTTCCATTCTCAAAGATTAGGGTTTTCACAAAAGGAACAAGGAGAAGAGATAGAGTTGTGTGGGATCTCTCTTGAACTTGAACCAGGGGTTCTACCCCTTATATAGGGGAGGGTATCCACGCCCTAAGGTGTTCACCCATGAGTTAATAACTTCTTTTCCCAATAGGAACCCTATTTCTTCAAAGAGAAGGAATCTTCTCTCTCCTATTTATCTCCTTGGTAAACTATATTCTTTGGATATTTAGGAATTTGAAAATTCTCTGTCTTATTCCCTTTATGTTTGTATTTTAATCCATTGGCACGAATTTATATTTTCTTTCAGTAGAAAATACCTCCTTTTTAACAATGCCACCAAATTCATTAATAATGTATCACATTATCCTCTTTTTTGTATTTATTGTTATTTTCTCTTTCTTTTTCTCCATTGGGACTCCTTGGACCCCAAGAAACTCTAATATATCGAAATCCTTTTTAGTGGTTACTCATTATCCTTCTAGATGCACCTATATCCATTATTTCTCATTATCTTACTTATTTCTTAATTAAAATATCTCTTTTTGAGGATTTCTCTTCATCTCTCTTTTTATTTTCCTTATTGGAATTCCTTTTAACATTAGGAACATTATGGATATGAAAATACACCAAAGATAACTCAATTATAACCTTTTCCACTTATTTCCCACATTTTATCATTGTTTTCAATTTCTTTCTTAATAAAGAAATATTAAATTGATCTTTTCTTTTCTTGTTGCATTATCTTTGCAACTTTGGACTCCTTGGAACCCAAGGAACCCAAGAGGCACGAAATCCACTTTTGGATTATATTCTTTTGCCTTCTAGAGGTTTCTACATCTTTCTTTTCTCCATCTCTTATTAATAATGGAGTTCTTTTGTCTTATCCTTGTTATTAGGCCCAAAATCCAATAAAGCCCACAAAACAACCAACAAGGCTATTGTAAACAAAATCCATTTATTCAAAACAAATTATATCATTATTTGTTCAAATATCTTTAATAGGAGAAATTACATTTCTCACCAAAAGAACCCAAAAATTGGGGTTGTAACACAGACTCCTTGTGCCAAAAGGGATTCATCATCGATCATCAGATCGTGATCTAACGGTCCACATAAAACCCAAAATCCTGAATTATCCAAATAAATCGTGACATCAATTTCTTAGGCAATGAATAACCACACTTTAGGTAATTTTGCAAATTGCATAACTCGGAAACCGTGCACTATTTTCCAACCAAATTTTAAGAATTTCTATCTCTTGCCTTTATCTACTTGCAAGTCAAGTTTGAGTCTGAAATTCCAAAGAATTGGTCTATCTCTTCATAGGAAAGTTACTCTATAAACAAATCTAAATAATGGTTATTTTCTCTTTCCTCAAACCAAAATCGTGTTATATTGGACTCCTTGGACCCCAAGGAATCCTAAGATTTCTAAATAAATTTTGAAGGATGCTCATTATCCTTCTAGAAGCATCTACATCTGTTATTTCTCTTTATCTTACTTATTTATTTACTAAAAGATTTCTTTTCAAGGATTTCTCTTTATCTTTTATTTCCTTTCCCTCTTTTCCTATTTCTTTCATTAGAAATCACATATAAACAAAATTTACTCAATTGTGGCCATTAATGTCACCTTCTAGAGATTTCTATGTATTTATCATAAATATATTGCTTAATATCCATTATCTTGTATCTTTTTCTAATATTTGGACTTTTCTTCATTTCTTCTCTTTTATATCCATTATTAGATTAATATAATAATAGGAACCACGAAATTCCTATCAAGAGGGAGATTTGCAAAGAAATCCCTTATTTGAATCAAAGCATACATCCTTTTCGATTAAGTCCATATTAATAAAAACATTACATTTCAATTATGAAAACATATGCAAAATTGAGGTTGTAACATCCATGGTGTTCTCAACCCCATTCCTCCACCCCTTTTAATCATGACATTACTGTAGCATCTCCTACTTTACATCCCTTACTCTCTCTATACCTTTCTCTCTCCTTAGGTAATCTATTTATTTCTCTCCCCAGAAACTCCTTTTGACCATAACTTTCGATTCCATGATTGAGAATACATGAAATTATAGTCAGTTTCAATACCAAGAACGAGCCGGATACAATGGAACTATTTTGAACATCTAGTTCCCTATAATTTGTTGTGTGACATTTTTTAATGAACTTTAATGGTGAATTGCAAATCAAGTATGTAACTTTATCTAATCTGGAACATAATAGCATAAAACCATATGGGATCTATAATGAATCTAATTTTGTGACCATGATATTGAACTTTGGGAAATGAATCTTACACGAAATGGATTGACATTTTACATTAAAAAAGGGACTTTTTCAACCTTTTTTTGATAAAATAGATTGATTATTTTAAAAGATGTAAAACATCTATAAATATATCTTTGGTACTAAGAATTTGGGAATGAGTAACAAAAACCTCAAAATGATGAGAATGGAAATTGATTAAACATATCAGCTTGGATTCCTATTTGTCACACACTAAGAAAGCTTCTTGATAAAATCCCTCCTCAGTATTTTCCATCGTTTGTACTAAAAACACCCATTAACCCATACATGAATTGGAACCACTAACCCAGTATTATCTTCCATATACTTTCTCTAATCTACTGCAAAATGGCTGAAAACATTTCTCAAATATGTTTGCAGAATGTAGCGATCAGTGGAAGCCTCATCATGAGTCTCTAATGTGGGGGAGACATAAATCCTGACCACCTTCATGACCAGAGGAGAACCCATCACAAGGATAGGACATAAACACCTATAAGGCAGCAAGAAACCAAGGCATCAATCTATTTAGGAAGGTCCGAACAAAAGAAAAGAAAAAATAGAATCAATTGACAGAAAGAGCATAAAGAAAACAGAATTAGGAAGATGTAGAACCCACTACAGTAGGGTCAAACAACTGGAAAGTTGTAGATATGAATCATCAATCCATATGTTGACTCTCAATTTGGTATGTAAGAATCATGCCTTTTAAGGATGGATGATCATCATATAATCACATGGGACAAGTACTCTTATTCTATTTTGGATAAAAAAACAATCATGCATCAATTCCTGACCACAAACTACTAACATATTTACTAGATCTTGAGTCCAACCCTTAATCACCCTCACCTTGAGACTTGCGATTGAGATCTTTCAAAAAGGTATGCATACTCTAAATTTATGACATTGGTTGATGTTATGTAGTGTATGATGATGTATCAATGAACAAAAAGACTTGGATACTTACATTTTTGAGATACCTCATTTCCAATAGACTAGAGTTTTGAGTTTATATATGTATATTGATCATTCTTTTATTCTATTATTGAACTTGCAATATACTCCCCTCATTTCCTTACAATCGATTGTCTTGAGCCTTTCCCCTTAATGTTTTTAGGGGTCACATGATGAACTTTTTCCTTTCAGTTAGGGTTAAGTGGCACTTGGCCTTTCCCTTGGGTTTAAGTGGCTCCTTGTTAGTCTTTTCACCCACTCTTATTGTGTGAGGTGATTGACTTTTGTTACGAAGTATATTATGTTTTTTTTGGAAATTTGCACTTGTTGAGAATTTAAAACTTAATCTCTTTGTTAATATTGTTCTTCTTATAAACATGACATGTGGTTTTCTTTTGGAATATATATGTATATATATATTGTTTCTTATTTTTCATACCCATACTCATATTTTATGAATTTACACTTGGTCATGATTTTCAAATTAGGTAAACATGAGAGATTATTAAAAGGATGACTAGATCTCTTATGTACTCGACAACTCTGATGAAAATGACACATATGCAAAATTATATAATGGGTTGGTTAGTTATTTTTAAATCATTTGTGTATGAGTTATTATTTGTTATTGTATATGCATGTGTGTTATTTCTATTGAGCCACCCAATGACGAATGATTTAATCCTTCTAAAACTATTAAGATAGTGGGATAAAGATTAGAGTAAGAACAGTTATGTGATAGTAGGTATCAGAGAATACACACTCTCATATGCATTAAGTAAATAATTTCTTAAGTCTCTTGAACCCAAGAATCCCTAAAGTCTAAAATGGTAAAAACTAAGGCGTTTGGGCTTGGGGTTGTGCCTATAATCACCTCCTTTCTATCTCACGATAGTGGTCAAGGTTCCCCACTCTACCTAACTTCAGTAAATCTAGAACTAAATCCAAAGGTTCTCCTCTAAAACCCTAGAGAGTCCTCCATTGTATCATCTTTTCCTTAAGGACTACATGTATCCACCCATTAGAAAACATTAGGGAGACTTCACATCTTTTTGTCTCGAGTCAATATTTACTCTCCTTTTTAGGGTAACATGGGGTAACAACTAAAATATGTGAAAAAATTGATATCATTACATGATTTGATCTTAATTTGAAATTCGTAATTGATATAGAAAAGGACTCTTGAAAGTAATGTACTCACGTGTAAAGTCTATAAAAATACATATCACCGAATTGGATGTAAGTGCTTCCTATGAGTGAGGTGAATTTGTGATATGGTGAAATAAGGTGGAACTCATGCTTAAGCCTCATAGTTGATGAGGTCCCTATTGATTTTTTTATCCATAAAAGCTTGTTTCTCTCTTTACTATTGAACATGTAAGTTTCTATATACAATCATAGCATGGTTGTGTACTGAAAAAGAAACTAAGCAACAAGAAATTTAGAAAAATGGTCTATTCCTATCTTTACATAATTACATACTGTATCATATCTCCAAACTTCATGGACATAGAACATCATAAAGGTCCTTGTCTTCTTATCCAACAAACTGCATAGCCCTTGTAAGTCACGATGTTTGCTTCCCACAAGATCACTATCCTTTTCTTTACATCAAATATTATTTCCATACCCAAACAAATCAAAATATGGTCCACTATTTCTTCATCCTCCAACCATATCATGCATCTCAAAGCACACTGGATTCCCCTCCTTTTTAGACTCTCAACTATAAATAGAACATCTTTAAAATATAGCCAAATAGTTATAATACACTTTAGGGGATCTTTAGTGCCTCACAACCAACGAGCCCAAAAGCATTGAGGGTAACTTATCATCATAACATTCTAGAAGCCTTTCATTTTCCTGACTTCCTTTACTGTAAAGAGGATACTATCTTCCTAACCAATAGAAAAGATGACCCTTTCTTAAAAAAAGTTCACAACATAGTTGATATGTCTCAATCTTGTGACTATATACTCACCATCAATAGACAAGTAACAACTCAAGTTTGCAATTTTCCTAACTCCATTGTTAATAAGATAATTTCCTAGTAGACAATTATGTAGGAATACACCACCCCTTACCCAAAGATCTCGCCATAGCATAATTCTATCACCCTTCCCTACCAAGTACCTTACTACATCTACAGTCTTATCTCTGCACAAAATAAGTTATTTCCAAATCCATGTGGCATTGGATTGGAACTTAACACTCTAGATATGACTATGATTAAACCTATGTTACCCCTATTTTTGATCAAACCTCAAATATATTAAGTAAAATTCTCTCTTTTGATACATATGATTCCCCATACCTTGCTATGACTACTGGACCCCATGATCATGATGTGAAGACTTGTTAGAACAAACAACTTTCCCATTGACTATAATGCCTCTCTATAAGATGTTGAATGTAATAAATTAAATGAACTCTTGACCATACACAATTATGATTAAATTATTGAACTCTCAATTAGACTCCTATATTTCCAAACAACATCCCTTTCCATGATCTATGAAAGGAAGGGAGATATTTTATAACCTCAAGTTGCAAAATCTTGAAATATGGTTTCTCTTATATTACCTAAATCTTTGATCTCATGACCTCATGATGTAGAATTTGATAATTGATACTTACCCTATTTTTCTATGATCATTTTTTAACAACAATGAGTACTAATGTTCTAGATTAGGGTAATAGTTAACTTATTACTCCCCTAACCTAGGTCACACCCCTTTCTATGACTGGCTCTAAATTGTCAACTAGTTGATTATTTAGATTATGGAAAGATAGAAACTTGCACCCTATTTTGATTCCTTGATCTAAGTCTCCAATAGATCAGGTCTACAACAATAGATATACTCAATCTTGAATCACAATCTAAATACAATGTGACTACAACTTGTGACTAAGTTCCTAGAAATACCTTGGTGTTGATCATTAATAAAACCTTGATATTATGGTAATTAAAATGATGATTAATATCAAAAATGGTGAATGGTATCCCATAAGGTCTAAATAAGAAATTAAACCCTAGATTTGATATGTTTGGACCTATGACCTTGATGTCCAAACTTTGAGTATCGATATTAATGCACAAAATCATGAGTCATTATTATGGGTCTTAATATTTATGTGAATCCTATAATCACCTTATGTGTATTTTGATATTGTCCTTAGTATATGGCTAATGACTTTCCTATTTTATAATCTCAAAATATTTGAAAAGATGACTATGTGGATTCACTCAATTAATTATTTAGGATGTAACTCTCATATGGATTAGGGTGGGACCTACCATTGGTTTTGTTAATAAAATCACTATATTGAAATATGATGTTTGTCTCAAATTTTTGAAATACAAAATCTCTATCATGGATATATAATCCCACCTAGGACATACAAAAGCTAGGACTCTAAAATGTTGGGGTTATTGTACTACTAACCCAAGATCTCTATTCATTTGACCTAAAATTGAATCCTCCAATTTTTTGACCTTTGATTTAATACCTAAGGTATGTAGGTGTTGGCTTGCTCACAATTTGAAGGATGATATTTCTAATGATTAGGTTCATTTCCTAAAAGTGACCTGAGTTTATCCATAATCAACATTGGTTATCCTTGACAATGAATGAATATTGATGTCCTAAAATCTTGCTAGATTATTACTTTTGTATGAATGATAATGCCTAGGGTCTAAATGGGATATACTATACTAATGATGGGATAAAAATAATTTCATATTTGAGCCTTGACTCTTGAATTAGAATCTTGTTAGATCAAGACCCAATTTGATCCATGATGCATAATCTCAACTTTCGATCCCCACCCTAACTCAATATAGACATGACTTGAATTTAAGTTTATTGATGAAATATGATATTATGACCTCAAGTTTATCAAAATAAGTTATAAGTAACTTTTTATTAAAACTTAATTATAAATTTGAAGGCATGAAATGAATTAGATAGTCCCAATATGCAACAATTTTTTTTTTATTTTGGGAACAAAAACATGTTACGGAGGGAAGGTTTTGACAATGAGTATTTTAATAAAACTACGATAAAATTACTCAATTACCTATCTATTCACTTTAATTTCTTAGTCCTAGTGATTCCCATGATTTTATGGCTCTATAATGGCCAATATTGCAAAAAATCACATTTTGAATCGTTTCTATGCACATGTTTGCATGAAACCCTAACCTATAAATACTCTATATTCCTTAGATTTATATCTTAATCATAATTGTACTTTTTGATTTGATATTATTTTCACTTACTCTACTCTCTATCATGAATCCCTGTTCCAAATTTTAGTTCCATTGAACTTTTCTACAAATAGTTATGAATTTTCCAAGATTACACACCTAAAAACACACTTTTTGCCTTTTTTTTGGTTGGATGGGCCTCAAATCCATCCTTAATGGGCCGCTCCACTGATGTGCATGGACCTCCTGGGCAAGGGAATCATATCCTAACTCAAGTGGGGAACTATTGGACTAGAGGCCAAAATCTGAGGCTGGATCTGCCCAGTCCAACCCCCATCATGACCCCAAGTTGACTCCTTATGACTCAAATTTGTATTCCACACCATTTTCCCTCATTTTTGCATCTAAATCCAATTCTATCATGTATGGGATGAACCTCCCATGGGTGCATTCATGAATGTTTGAGCCATTGAAAACCCTAAAAGTTATTTCTCCTTAAACTATAAAAACCCCATTGTTGACTTCATCTCACCCACAGATCGCACCCTACTCTTGGATTGCGCCCTAGATCCCTAGTCCTCTCGTCCCCCTTCCTGTGACCCTTTACATCCAAGGAGTTACAATAGGACCTCCATCTTTGTGAAACTTTCTCTCTCTCCCCTCAGGTATTGTCTCTCTGTCTCTCTCAAGAAACTTTTTTTGACCATAACTTCCAATT
Source organism: Alisma plantago-aquatica (assembly GCA_963693085.1). Classification (NCBI taxonomy): domain Eukaryota; kingdom Viridiplantae; phylum Streptophyta; class Magnoliopsida; order Alismatales; family Alismataceae; genus Alisma; species Alisma plantago-aquatica. The sequence goes on from OY856415.1 coordinate 615,020,477, forward strand.
CCATGCTCAAAAGTACATGAAATAATTATCTATTTCAATCGTGAGAACAAGATGAACAAAATGGAAGTATTTCCAACATATGATTCCTGATTCATTTCCATATGGTATTTTTCTAATGAACTTTTATGCTATTTCACAAATCAAGTTTGAAGCTTTATCTAATCTTGATCATAAGAGCATGAAATCATGTGGGATTTGTAAGTTATCTATTACTGGGACCATGATATAGAACATTGGGACATGAGCTTTTTATCCAACTGGATTGATACTTGACATCAAAAATGGACTTTTTCTACCTACCACGTATGAATCATCCATATATATGTTGACTCTCCTTATTGGAAAATCATGCTTTTTAAAGATAGATGATTATCATATGATCATGTTGAAAAAGTACTTTTATCTTATTTTGGATACCAAAATTTTCAAACATCAAATCTTGACCAAAAATTGCTCAACATTTGACCAGGTATTGACTCCACTCCTTAATCACCATCCTCTTGAGATTTTTGATTGAGATCTTTTCAAAAAGTACATGTATGATAACTTATTGAAATTCATTGATGTGATGTAGTTTGTGATTATGTACCTATGGTTCAAAACACTTGGCTACTTACATGTTTAAGCTACCTCATTCCTTATAGACCAGATTTTTTAGTTTATGCATGTATATTGATTGTCTTTTATTTGATTACAATTCTTCCAATATACTTGCCTCGTTTCCATGCTATTGTTCGTATTGAGCATTTTACCTTATTATTTTGAGGGGTCTACTGGTGATTTTTTACCTTTTCCTTAGGGTTAAGTGGTATGTGGCCTTTCAGTTAGGGTTGATTAGCTCCTTGTTAGTTTTTTCACCCGTTCTTGTTATGTGAGGTGATTAACTCTTGTTACGGAGTATATTTTGTTTCATTTTTTGGAATGTGTACTTGTTGAGCATTTTGAAGTTAAGCTCTTTCTTAATATTTTTTATATAAACATGCCAAGTGATTTTCCTTTTGGAATATTCATATATTTTTTTTGGTTTTTCATAACCATAGTCAATGTTTACGTATTGAAATCGGATCAGGACTTTTGATTTAGGAAAACATGATGGAAAAAGGGTTGGTTGGTTCTTATTATATAAGATTGTATCATATTTCCATATGGGCCACTCAAGAATGAATACTTCAACCCCTCTACCATTGTATAGATAGTGGGATTGGGATTTGGGTAAAATCATTCTGTCACATTTTGGGTCGATAGAACTAGGGCCTAGGAGAGCTACAATGGAGCATCAAGATTCATACAAGGGTAGATGTCATGGATGTTACCTGATAACCATTTAGGGATTGGTTATGCATCATGGATAATCCTTGGCTCTTTTCATATCCTGTCTAAAACTTGACCCATTTCTCCTCTCTGTGTCGTGATTTAATTTTTCATTTAAGGTACATGGCTAGGTGTCAATGTTTGGACTTTCCCAAAAGTGGTTCAACTTTGGATGGGTTTCGAGTTTGATTCCTACAAGTAGAGGTGGTTTTATATTGGTGTTTTGGGTGGAGTCTGGGTCTATGAAAACCCCTTTAGTTTGTTACGGTTTGGATAATACCATTATACACTATTATTTCCATGGTATTTCCATCCATCCTTTTATATCGAGTTTGTTCAGATGAGGGAGATGTTTTACAAATTTGGTTGGAATCTGAGGAGATATGAAGAGAGGGTGATACATGAGAGAGAAAGAGATTGAAGAGTCCATGACTCTAGGGTTTTTGTGGGGGAGCCATGGCGGGGGAGGTGATCTCTTAGAAAGAGACTTTGCTTGACCCGTGAGTCCCCATATAAGGGGTCCATCTTAAATGAAAACAGAATCCTCAACCCTTGGTATAAAAACTATGATCCCATATTTATTTCTGCTTGCCACTTTGTTTCTTCAATATGTCCCAAATTTCAATATTATCATCATATTTCTTTTATCATCTCTGAACCAAGTCCTGATATGTAAATTAATTGGATAAATGCTTCAATCTTCCCTTTCATGTAAAGATTAGATAATAACTGGATTAATTTCCTACATTACACATTGACTTGGAGTTAACTACAATTTCTCCAATCATCTAATAGTCCAATCATTTAGAAATAAAAATATCACAAATTTTTATTATCATCATAAGGTACCAAATTCCTACTTTTGTAACTCAGGGACCCATATGCAAACTCTACTTGGTTCTAATGGGATTGCATTCGGTTCGAGGGCCCATGGATCATATGTTGGGCCTTCCAAATAGTCTAAAATATTTACACTATTCTTAATTATGAAATTAAGGCTTTAATCATCACAATACCTCAATCAAAGCCTCATATGAAAATTTACTTGGTATTACTCAGATTAAAGACTAAATACAATTCTAGGGCTCATATACAATAATATTAGTCACATAGTCTTACTTATTATTCCTCTTTGTACGTTACATTATTTTATCAAATACATCTAAAATTCCCAAATTTCAAGGTTATTACATTCACCTCACCTTAAAAAAGAATTATGTACCTAAAATTCAAACCTAATTAGGTTAATGTGAATGATAACTAGTTAGCGTAATGCATTAGATCTAGCTACCTTCTATGTATAAGTTACTGCTAGGTTTTCATTAATAAATTTTATTAAGGTAAAATCTATATAATGAGTTTGGAACTTTGATTTGTTCCAAAGGTAATTTCATATCCTCATTTAGTGCATGATATTATCACTTGGTGCTTACATTTTTTACTTTAGTTTCAAACCTACAACTCATTATTCAACTATATTTGTGTAAGGATGAGGTTACACCTCTATACCCAATTTCATTACTTTTAACATAGAATCTTCATCCTCATATGTCAACTTTATCTATCACAAGTGGCTACCTAATCTTTACACCTACACTAAGGTGATGTAAATATTTTGCTGTAGTTTAAGTATAAAGGTCACCTTGTTTTTGTGTAAACAGATAGTGCATCTATATATTATTCTAAATTTTTGGTTAGGTGTTCCTAACTCCAAATTATGGATACAGTTTAATTATAGAAAGTTTCATGAACCCAAGGGGAAAGTTCTTTTGTCAAAATCCTTTGGTTTGTGCACAACTTCCTCGAAGGTTTTTAATCATCATTACATAAGTCCTTGTATTCCATATATCTACATCTCTTGTCACATTAGCCTTATGCCATTCCTTTATGGTCTCTTAGGGTACATGTACCTTTGAAATTATCTCTTGTTGACCCCTAGGGCCTTATGTACTGATGGAGTGGATTTTGCATTGACCCCTAGGCCTTATGTACTCATGGAGGTACCCATTCATTCGACCCTGTAGGACATATATACTCATAGATGGCTTTCTACTGACCCCACAAGCCGTAAGTACTTAGGATATGGACATCTTCTAACCTTCTTGGGTCTTATGTACATTTAATAATCCCTAATTTGTACTAGGGTTGACTTAGCACTCTATACTAGCAAGGATTTGTTGAAATGTTATAACTATATATCTTCTATCTCATTATTACATTTTTTTAAGGAAATGGGTCTCCAACATCATGATGATTTCATATTTGTCCCTTTTCCATCACATCTTTAAGGTCATTTGTTTAGGATGGTATGCTACTTTTTTCCCAAAATTAGGAACTAATTACAATTTCATAGCATTCTTCTCCTTCACTAGTTTTTTATCATTTTCTATTCACATTTTGTAGGTTTCAGGCTCATTCACATTCTCTCATCTCTAAACTACAAGAACCTAATTCACAACTCAGAGAATTAGAATACTGAAGGCTCCAATTGCACTTTCTTAAACTTCCCAATACTCCAGTCGATTGACTCGTCTTACCAATCAATCGACTTGCATGCCTAAATAATTCCATCCCAGAACTCCACTCGACCTTATCATGATGACAATCCATTGACCCAATTCATTTCAAGAAGGCAAACCACTTCAGTGAACCAATCGACTCAACATCCAAACCAAGTGAATGAATCTTCCAATCAACCGACTCAGGTCCCTTGGAGATCAAGCCTTGTTGAAGATCATGTCGAGCCTTAGATTACTTCATGCCACCAACTAACTTAGGGTTTGTACTTTCTTCCCCAAGATCCAACCAGCCATGTGTCCCCATTTACTGACTGAGACTTCTAGTCAATTGATTAGTGATCGTGAGATAGAATTTCTCAGCAACTAAAAATCATAGTTAGTCATATTACTAGGGTTTTCACCTCTCCTCCCCCCTATAGAAGGAGGGGGACTCCACAAAGAAAGGATGCATCTTTTATTGTGTATTGTTTGGGTTTTCTTGTATCACTTGTACTATATTCTTGCATTGGAATAGTGTTGTTCTTCATATTATTGATCTTCTTGTATACCAACTAAGGATTGGAGAGGATAATCATTAGATTCTTGCTAGATCAGAGCCCAACACTGGTTAGATTATTCTTTTATCACTAGCTATGACTTCTATTCTCCTTTCTTATGATTTTGTATCCATTTCCATAATGATGGAGTAGCTTCATATATTGGGGCATGTGGTGTAGCACTCTAGCCAGTAGTTCCCTAGATTTTAGTTAACTCACAAACCTTACATTTTAGATGATGTTTTGTTTGATTATTGCCATGTTTTATGTAAAGATCTCACATATTACCGTCTATTTATTATGGATGAAGAAATCTCATAGACATGGGATCAAACATTCTATATAAATAATTAACCAACTTGTCTAAGTGGGTTGTTTTACCGTAAAAAAGGTTTAACCCTAGGAGTTATTTCCCCTAGTAAATTGATGAAACACATCAATTTTGGTTTCATTTTTGGGTAAGGGTTTTGTTTTTCTAAACCTTTATCATTTTCAATAATTGGAACTTTTTTTATTTTTCTTTTCTCCTTCTTACCGAGTCCCATTCCGATAGTGTTACTCCTTTTTCTACCGAGTATTCATTCCGGTTGTACTGTCTTTTTCTTGCAATCATGCTAATTTTTCTTGAATGTTGACTTCCTTTTTCTTTATTATTTGTAATCTTTTTATGGACCAAACCGTGCATGCCAAGTTTGTAAAAGGTTGATTCTTTTCTGCCCATTTTTTAGCCCAAAATAGATAGGACCTTCCATCGTTTGAATCAAACAGATCGTTATAGGATGGCTGAATAGGAAGTCAACTGTAGGATTGAGCGAGCCCTTTCCACTCAAAGAGAGGCCCTTTTAGATGAGTTAGAGACTGGACATGTCACACTCTATGAGACCTTTTTGGTGAACAAGAGGATCAAGAGGCCAAACTACGTAAGAATGAACAAAAAACAACTTAAGGACTTCTCAGTTCCTAAGACTATCTATGAACAACATCCTATTGTGCCTCGTAACATTGTTGCTCAGAGTTTGAGATCCACACTCACTGGATCCTATGCTTCAAGCCAATGCTTTCTCTGATAACCAATGGGATAGATGTCAGAACCTTCTCCGATGATTTTTTGATCTATGCGCCTTGTGCAAGGTCCCCGATGTTTCTAAAAACACAATAAAATTGTGGTTGTTCAAATTTCCTTGTTTGACCAAGCCTGTAGATGGTACAATGCCATGGAAGGAGACCACATCACTACTTTGGATGGCCTCCAATCCAATTTTTTAGAAAAATACTATCCCCCATATCTCACTTATGAGATTAGGGGGAAGATTACCGAGTTTTCCATGGTCCTAGGTTATACCTTAGGAGAAGCTTGGGATAAGTTCAAGGACCTTCTCAGTCATCATCCATATCACAACATTTCTCATGTTCAATTAATCGAAACCTTTTATTAAGGTGTTGATAATAACACCAAAGTTTTTCTCTATTCCTCGAATTGAGGTGATTTTAAGTTCTAATTTGATAAAGAATGGGAGGTTGTTAAATGAAATTCTGAGACTCAAGCACACAAATGGTCATGAAAGGTTATTAAGGTGGCAAAGGCTGAAGACAACTCTAACATGAAAGGTATTTCAGAGAGTCTTAAGCCCCTTGTCCTCAAACAAGATCTCTAGGAGTCTTATTTTTGTGCCTATGAAATAAGAGGACAACCACAACATGTTCAAGCTATAGATTCTCTCTTTGGTATTTTTCACAAATATAATCTTGAGACCGAATATTGCCAACTCATTTATTGAACTCTCAGGAAACATGAAGTTGGATAACAAATGGAGGACCTAAACTCCATCAACAATATACATGGTCATGTCTACTACAATCCCAACCAAGCGATGAACCACCTTGGGTTCTAATATAGCAATCCAATGGGTACTAAAAAAACATCCCAACAAAGATCTCCCCCAATCAAAAGCTAGAACCATCCTCCCCTAGATTTCCTATACAACAATCAAAGGAATTTTGGGAATCAAGGAAACTATTAGTGTAAGACCCCTGATTAAGCTATATGCTTGAACTTGTTTTATTATCATAATAAGATTCTTTAAACCTTAGTTTAATCATGAGATGTGCTTTAATAGCATGTGACCTTCTTATGCCTTCAGTTTGGTCTAGTTTGAATGATGATTGAGCTAGTCATGCTATATGTGCGCTTATTTTAGGCCAAGTTGTAATTTATCCATGTTTAGGGTTTATATTGCAATTTGTCACATGTTTGATTTACCTCTTAAGTCTTAGCATCATGTAATAGAAAGAGTGGTGCATAGGGGAACCTTGTTGTACTGTGGTTGATGAGGTGGCATCATGTGTTGAAGTTTGGGTTTTTCTTGGTTGCCTAAGCTGATGTTGACCATGAATGTTGACCCCTTTGTGTGTATTGACTGATGTGCCTTTCTTTGCTCTTGTCTATAGAAATTGAAGATTTTTTGGACATGTTCGATAGTCTTGGTGATCATTTTTTCTTGGACCTTTGTCACTATGATCACTGTGTTTGATCACCCTTGGTCGCTATGTTTCTTGGTCACCATGGTGATAGTGGTTGCTACCTTGTTTTGTTGCTATACTTATTCTTTGACCAAAGGGTTTTTATGACAATTATGGTCACTATCTTTCCTTGATCTTATCAACCTTTATGCATGCATGGTCGTATGCTTGCATGGCTAACTTTTTGGAAAACAAGTGGCTCAAGTGGCATGACACCTAACATCCCTTACCCCTCTCCTACTATTGAGTATATATACCCCTCTCTTTGCATGAAAGTGATCTCTTTACACCCTCTTTCTCCCTCTCATCCTTGGAGCTCATCCCTTGTGATCTTGGTGGTGGAGAATAGCTCAACCTTGCATAAGGTGGTCATTTCCCCTTGCATGTGTGATCTAAGGCCGGAGCAACTCTCCTTTGGTGATCCTTTGGTGTTCCTTGATCTTGGTAAGTGATCTATCCTTGTTGGTTACAAAACCTACCTCTCTTTCTTCTCATAGATAAATCCATGGTTCTCCATGGTAGTGATTGTTGAGGAAATTCTATCGTTTTGTCTGAATCCATGGTTCTCCATGGTAGTGCCTAAGTTTAGATGAAGAGCTCATATCTTCCCTTTCTTATCGACCTAGGTTTGTTCTCTATTCTTTGATCTTTCTTTAACCTAGGATTGTTCTTCTTTATTTTAGGTGTTGTTAGCTTGGCCATGGAGTTGAACGAAGCTTTAGATTTCCTCTCCTACTTGGAGCATCTTTCTATTGGGAATATATACATCATAATCCAAGGCAAGTTATATAACTTTCCCCTCAGTTATTGTTGAACTCATCTTGCATGTTAATGATCTATACTAAAAATGTGATTATAAGTAGTTTTGTGAGGATATCATGTTCTAGGGTTTACTATTCATAAAGATCTTTGTGCAATTAGCTTCTTTGGGCTAAACCCTAATCTAGTCCATGACTATCATTTTCAAGATGAAGTTTCTATTCTTATATGCATGTGCTCAACATTTTGTTTTCTCTCTCATGTCATGGTTTCTACATTGACCCTTGTAACATTGATAATTAGGATTTTGAATTTAATCTTCCTCCTGTGGTTTTTACCTGATGACTCTTTGGATTCTTGATGATAAACCATCTATTTTGGTCTCTATATATGTCTATTTTCATGTGGTCGCTAAGGCCATTGTGGTCCCTGAGGATTAGGCTCTGGTTTGGTCACTATAAACTTAACCCAAACTCTTTGGGTTGCTATGTTTACCATTATTTGCCAACATAAGCTAACCCTAGTAGTTGCTATACATGGAGCTCCTGATGTGGTCTCTATGTTTTGAACCTATAGAGGCCGCTATATTAATGATTCATGTTGGTCATTATGTTGGAGTGTTTCTTGTGGTCACCATGAAATTCATGGTTGCTAGGGCAGCCTAACCCTAATGGTTTCTAGAGATGGTTACAACTTACATAGTTTCTATGCTTCCTTGATTTCATGACCATTCGGTAATGATAATGACTTTGAATTTAATTGCTTCCAAGAATGTTGGAAATGATGGTGTCTAGGGTTTTGCTTTATATATTGATTTGAAATCCTAATATGCAAGTACATAATGACGTGCTTAACTTGCATGAGAAATTAGTATGATGATGAAGTATTTTCTCTCTCGTAATTATTGTATCCCTAAATATAGTTGAATAAGCATCATAGCTAACGTTTGATCATGATAATACTTATGTATATGGTTACAATATGGTGTGCCTTGATGGGACATGGAGAAATGACAATGTTCTTGTAGGAAAAATGTGAATGTTCCGATGACCTTGGAAGTGGCTTTATGCCCTAATTGAGATGATGTCCTCTGTGTGATGTGATAAGGGATTGATATCCCATGATGATTTGTTAATGGTGATGGCCTTTTGTATGGCTTTGATACAATATCATGTGGTGATGGCACAAGTTTATATCTTACACATTTTACATCTTTTAAAGTTGTAATATATCTTAACCTTGTACAATATTGTTAGGGGCTGTGTAACTTGATTTATGTAGTCAAAACACACCCATTTAGCTTAACTAATCAAGTGAAACCCTAATCATGTACTTCCATGTACCATAGATCCATCCCAGTGTCAGAACTTGCTCGATGGTGAAACAAGTCTTCCTAAGGGAAACTCAGAGCACATGTTGTTGAGTATGTGATGTGCAAGGGACTGTGTATCCTTTTCATCTTGACCTCAATTGTTTGAGAATGACTACAGTTGGGTCATAGTGATTATATATGTGTGGGATGTGATTGGAGTACAACTATGGATGTACCTCAGTAATTGGGTTTATATACCCTAGTTTCTAGTGCCATGACCTGGTATAAGGCAGGATATGGGTTTTCAACTTGAATATAAGTCATTGTTGGTAGTTTGATTGACATGTCACTTTGTTGCAGACTCGTACTGACAGAGTAGCGTTGGAGAAGATCTTGGAGTCTAAGTATTCCTTGATCTTATATGGAACTGATTGTGACCAAGCGGTGGCCAGTTGGAATTTGGTTGGTACGACTCAAATTCCCCATGGCTTAATAAAACATGTAATATAGTTGTGTAGTATATTTGTTAGGGTTAAAAACATTTCACATTGGATGTTTACCCTTGTCTTTTTTCTTATACTACTTAGTTATATTGTAATATGGTAAGAGAAATCAATTATTGTACATGTTCTTCATATTCTTTCTAAATACATAACATGTTCTACTTATCTGTTGTAGCTTCTTAACTTTCTTAGTCTATGTAATCAATTTGAATTATTCATTTAACTTAATATGCTTATCCTATTAATAATGTTATTTCCTACTTAGTTATAATTTGTGTTTACAATAGTTGTTGGTGGAGAGTTATATCTCTTGCTGGGACATGGGTCTCACCCTCGTGGTTCACCACATCTTTTTAGGTGGACATGTGTAGCACGGTAGAGATCATGCTATTGAGGAAGAGAGCTCAGAGATCAGTGAACGTAGAAGGTTGAATAAGTTGTCGTGTTGTGTAGTAGAGTCATATGTGTCATCTCTGTACTCTCAGGTCCGGGAGGGTTGTGTTTTGTAGATGATATGTACCTCAATATGTGTTTTGATAGTATGCCTTGGTTGTACATATGTCTTGTACATGTGAACATGTTATCTTTTGTATGTGTGGCAGTTAGGCACTATAAAAATGTTGTCCTGATATGAGATATGGTACAATTAGTGAACATTGATATAGTATGTTTCCGCACATAATGGTCATATGAGATCGGTTTTAGTTTACCTGATTTATGGTACTGTACTTGTTAACTATTAATCATTCACTTTGATTTTGAGTTATCTTATTGTGTGGCATTGGGTTGTCACATGAAAAGGTTGGTATTAGAGCTATAGGATCTCTGAGTCTATAGGGACATAGGACTAGGGTTTGTATCTGTTCTTGCATTATCCAGTACATCTGATTGTTACTTTTGCTTATGTACAAGAAGAAGATATGTCCCGAGAACACAAAGAACATGATGAGAATAGTGTTGTTGCACTAGGAGATGGTGTCGGGAGGAAGAGGAAGTTGATGGAGTTCCTGAACAACCTTTTTTGACACATCAACTATGACCAACCCCGCATTTTAGTCCATGTTTGAAAAGTTTATCGGCACAATTTCACATTTGACGGATAGGGTGCCCATACCTCAAGCAAGGACAACTTTCCCCAATGAGGAATCATAGGGTTATGGGAAGACTTTCTAGAGGTTGACGTGTGTGGGGGTGTATGCAGGTATGACATATGCAAAAGATGTGGACATGTGGCTGCAAGTGCTAGAGAAGGAGTTTAAGATCCTCAACATCCTAGAAGAGGATAAGGTGAAGCATGCAGTGTACCAGTAAAGGGTAATGATGGCCATTGGTGGGCCATTGAGGAGGAGAAGAGGCCTAGTATAGTGATTACTTGGGAAGACTTTTGGTAGGAGATCGTGTGCTAATATTTCCCAGAGATGTATTTTAACGATAACATCTTACAGTTTGAGAAGATTTGACAAGTATCGATGATGATCAATGAGTATGAGGAAAATTTCATGGAGTTGCTGAGGTTTTGACCTCACATGGAGGCGACAAACAAGGAGAGGATAATATGGTTTGAGAAGGGGATGAGCTCAGAGTTGATGATGATAATGTCTTCTCTAGAGAATCGAGAGTAGTTTGATGGCTTTATTCAGTCCTTGAGATGGATAGATTGGTCAATTGTGGAGAAGCATGAGGCAAACACTATGAAGAGGTTGACTCAATTTTAGGGGAAGTTTTCTAGAGGCTTCAAGAAGCCTAGATTTTCATCACCTCTGTCAAAGCAGAGATCTAGAGTGCCATCTTAGTGGTCAGTGAGCAAGGGAAGAGGTCGTAGTTTTCTACAGGTAGGAGATCACAACACAACATTAGTTTCAGCGACATGGCCATCTAGGCCATGGTATGAGAGTAAGACATGCTTCAAGTGTGGGAAAATTGGTCATACAAAGTGGTATTTCCCAATGAAGGATGAGGAGGTTATTAAGTAGCCGAGAAAGAGTTAGTAGGGTTTTTAATGGCAGTAGTTCAGTAGCGGTGGTGGTAGTGTACACGGTCAGCATCGTAGGCAAGATCCTCTAGGAAAGCCAGTAGAGGGCATGGATGAAAATAGGCGATGACTCTATTCTGCACCATGAGTCAGGACAAGGGAGTAATCAATCCACATGCCGTGATAGGTCAGATGGAAATTTTTCATTCTTTTTTGTCTACATCTTCTTTTGTATCTAGTTTGGTAGATCCAGGTGTGATCCACTCTTTTATGACCAAAGAGGTGATGGAGAATTGTTCTTTTCCTATTAGTCATAGATCTCATAGTCTTCTTCTAGAAACCCCTCTTATTGGTTCTTCCAAGCTGTGGGAGGTGTGTCCATCATGTATTCTTTCTTTCTCAGGACACGACATTCAAGTGGACCTTATGCCACTTGACATGCATGGATTCGATGTGATCATTAGAATCGATACCATGGAGAAGTATAAGGTGGTCTTGGACTCTAACTTCAAGGTAGAAACATTCTTTGATGGTGCTATCTCGTGGGTCTTCCTAGGATATAGGAAGATCCTTCTAACGTGTTTGATATTAGCTATAACAACAGAGAGACTGTGGAGACATGGCTGTGAAGCTTTTCTGGTGCATGTAGTGGATACCAAGGTGAGGATTCCTAATATGTAGGAGGTGCCAATATTTTGAGAGTTTGTAGATGTTTTTCCTAAAGAATTTTCCATTGTTCCCCCTCATAGAGAAATTGATTTTGAGATCAGTCTTGGCCCTAGTACGTAGCCTATAGAATAGTCACCTTACAAGATGGCACCAATAGAGATGCAGGAGTAGAAGAAGAAGTTGCAAGAGCTTCTAGAGAAGGGTTTTATCAGGCCGAACACTTTTCTTTGGGGTGCTCCCGTGTTGTTTGTAAGGAAGAAGGATGGTTCAATGAGGTTGTTCATAGATTACCAAGATTTGAATAAAGTAACGATCAAGAACAAGTACATGTTGTTGAGGATGGATGATCTGTTGATCAGTTGAGAGGTGCCACTATGTTTTTTGAAGATTGATGTGATGTCATGTTACCATCAACTACGGATCAAGGCGGATGACATACTGAAGTTTACTTTTAGGACTCAGTATGGTCACTATGAGTTTTTAGTTTGGGTTAACCAATGCACCAACAATGTTCATGGATATGATGAGTAGGCTGTTCGGATTGTATCTTGATCAATTTATAGTGATGTTTGTTGATGACATACTAATATACTCAAGGGGAAACCAACAACATGAGCAACATGAATGTTGTTCAGGAAGTACAAGTTTTATGCTAAGTTCAACAAGTGAGAGTTCTTGTTGAAAGATATGTCTTTTCATGGACATGTAACATCTACTGAAGGTGTTCATGTAGATCCTTAGAAGGTTCAATCAATGTTAGAATGGGAACAACCTAAGATTTCGACAGAGGTTCACAGTTTCCTAAGTTTGGCATGTTGCTACAGGTGGTTTATCAAGAACCTCAGTGCCATAGAGTTACCCCTAACTAAGCTGATGAGGAAGGGTGTACCTTTCATTTGGGATAACAAGTGTCAACGTTCTTTCCACCTTTTGAAGGAGAAGCTAACCAGTGCAATGGTGTTAGTGCTACTAGAGAAAGGGAAAGGCTATATCATCCTCTGTGATGCGTCAAAGAATGGCTTGGGATGCATGATGATGTAGGATAAGAACATGATTTCTTTTGCCTATGACAACTTAAGAAACATGAGGAGAACTACCCGACACATGATTTGGTGCTTGTAGATTTTGTCCATGCTTTGAAAATTTGGAGACACTACCTTTTATGGTGAGAAGTGTCAAATCTTCACCTACCACAAGAACCTTCACTACATCTTCTCGAAATAGGAGCTGAATGAGCGACAGAGATGTTGGATGGAGTTGATTAAAGATTATGATTGTACCATAGACTACCATCCAGGGAAGGCAAACATGGTGCATAATGCCTTGAGTAGGAAGTCTTCTTTGTCATTATCTATTGATAAGGTGTAGTTCTATTCCTTGGTGTGCCTTAAGCAAGACATGTTGGTGTCTTTGCATTACATGAATGTCCACCTGGAAGTCTCGTGGTTGGAAGGCTTGCTAGCGCCCTTATAGGTGAAGCCCACTTTGAGACAACAAACTAGAGATGCACAATGAGATGATACTGTGATACAATAGAGTCAATCAGAGTTTGGCAGTGAGAAGTGTGAGGGCTTCCATGAGTTAGTGGATGGGACAACATGTTTCCATGGCAAGATAGTTGTTTGAGATGTTGATGGTCTGAGGAAGATGATTCTTGAGGAAGCTCACTTCTTGGTGTATGTGATGCATCCATGAATTAACAAGATGTACCAAAATATGAAAGATTTGTATTGGTGTCCTCATTTAAAGCGTGATGTAGTAGAGTTCATGGAAAAGTGTCCTGTGTGCCAATAGGGTCAAGACCGAACATCAGAAACCAACATGCATGTTACAACCATTTCCTATACCATAGTGGAAATGGGATCATATCACTATGGACTTTGTGGTTGGTATCCTTAGGACAACCAAAGGTCATGATTCTATTTAGGTGATAGTGGATAGTTTAACAAAGTCAAGGCACTTACTTCCTATGAAGACAACATATATAGTAGAGAAGTTGGCACAAATATATGTTGATGAGATAGTACGTCTACATGCTATCCCAGCTAAGATAGTGTATGATAGAGGTCCTCAGTTTACCAGTCATTTTTGGGAACATATTCATGCAATAATAGGTATGCAATTGAGGTTCAGTTCGGTGTCACCGACAGACAAATGACCAGTCTGAGAGGACTATTCAGACTTTGGAAGATCTGTTGAGAGCTTGTGTTCTATAGTTTTTGGGAAGTTGGGATGTGCACCTGAGTTTGAAAGATTTTTCCCACAACAACAGTTACAATAGGAGCATCAACATGGCACCTTATGAGTCTTTGTATTGGAGACATTGTTGGTCTCCACTGTGTTAGTATGAGACAAGTGAGTATCAACTTTTGGGTCCTAAGTTAGTATAATAGACAACAGAATGATCAAAGTGATACAACAACAAGTGAAGGCAGCCCATGACAAATAGAAGTCATATGATGATAGTCGTGTAGGCCTTTGGAGTTCTAAGTGAAGGACAAGGAGCATCTCAAGGTCTCACCTTGGAAAGGCGTGTTGAGGTTTGGTAAGAAGGGTATGTTGGCTCCCACGTTTATGGGACATTACACTATGGTGGCACATGTTGGGAAGGTGGCTTGCAAGTTAAAGCTACCTCCAGAGTTGCAAAGGTGTTCCATGTTTCAATGTTGATTAAGTGTCATCTAGATACCGAGTTGGTGTTGCGGCCAGTGGAGGTTGAGTTTGAAGAGCATGTATCGTATGCTGAAGGTCCTATGTTGATCCTGGATCGAAGAGTGAAGAAGTTGAAGAAAAATGATACAATTCTTATTAAGGTTTTTGTGCATCACTATGGTGTGGAGGAAGCCATTACAGAGTTGGATTATGAGATGTTAGGAAGTACCCATCTCTTTGTGTATAGGATTTCAGGGGCAAAATCCTTATTAGGGGTTTATGGCTGTAATAAACTTGACCTAGATATATGCCTGATGTTGCTTGCTTAACATATTAATATGATTGAATCCTTAATCTAGTAATGTGATGTTCTTTAATAACATGTGACTTGCTTATGCCTTCAGTCTGGTCTAGTTTGAATGTTTTTTGAGCTAGTTATTCTATATGTGTGCTAGTTTTGGGCCAAGTTGCAATTTACCCATGTTTAGGGTTTAACTTGCAATTTTTCACATGATTGATGTGACTATTATGTCTTAGAATCATTTTATAGAGAGAGTGGTGCATAGGGGGTCCTATTATACCCTGGTTGATGAGGTGCATGTGTTGAAGTTAGGGTTGTGCATGGATTCCTAAGTTGACTTTGACCATGGATGTTGACCCCTTTGTGTGGAGCGACCAGTGTTCTTCCTTTTAGTCTTATTTGTAGTGTTTGAAGATGTTTTATATAAGTGATGTATTCTTGGTGATCATTTTCTCTTGGGCCTTAGTCGCTATGATCTCCATGGTTTCTATGTTTAATCACCCTTGGTCGTTATGTTTCTTGGTCACCATGGTGATATTGGTTGCTACCTTCTTTGGTCACTATGTTTCTTCTTCGACCAATGTGTTTTAATGACCAAGATGGTCGCTAGATTTCCTTGACTTATCACCCTTGATGCTTGCAAAGTCCGAATGACCTGCATGGCTGAGTTTTTGGAAGACAAGTGGCACAAGTTGCATGACAACTAACTTCCCTTACCCCTCATCTACCCTTGGGTATGTATACCCCTCTCTTTGCATGCAAGTGATCTTTTTACACCCTCTTTCTCTCTCTCATCCTTAGATCTCGTCTCTTATGATATTTTGGTGGTGGAGAAGAGATCAACCTTGGAGAAGGTGGTTGTTTCCCCCTTGCGTGTGTGATCCAGGGTTGGAGCAAGTCTCCTTTAGTGTTCCTTGATCTTAGTAATTGATCTATCCTTCTTGGATTCATTTTATTGCAAACCCTACCTCTCTTTCTTCTCTTGGACAAATCCATGGTTCTCCATGGTTTTTCTTCTTGAGGAACTTCTTTCTTATTGGATGAATCCATGGTTCTCCATGGTAGTGCTTCCGTTTAGATGAAGAACTCCTCTCTTCCCTTTCTTTTTGGGCTAGGGTTTTTGCTCTCTTATTTGATCTTTCTTTAACCCTGGGCTGTTAATCTTTCTTTGAGGTGATGTTACACTAGTACATAAATGACATATAATGTCACATTCAATGGCGTTAATTTAAACTAAAAAATGGACGCAACTATACTACGACGTTGGCTAAAAGTGACAACTGTCACCTATATGTGATGGACGACCGATTTACAAAAGACACGGGTATCACTTTTTCATTAACGTCAATTTGTTGACATAAAAACATACGTCCAAAATTACCCACAAAATACAATTTTCCAGGGGAAAAAATTTGCCTCCAAAATTTTCAATTCAGCGTCAGTTGTACTAAAACTGATGACATATGTTTCGCGCCAAGCCCCCAAATTTTCTTATCCCTAAGTAGTCATCAGATTTTGACAAGGAACCGACGACGAAACATCCTTCGTGAGGCAACATTTATCCCCTCATACGTCATCAGTTTTTACCAAAGAACCAACAAGGATGTGTGTTCACGCGTTGTCCTCACAAAAATATTTTCCCCCTAATTTTCCTATTCAGTGTCAGTTTTTGGTTGGAAATCAACAATTATGATCGTAACTCAAGAACAATATTTTTGTCCAGTTATGTGGATAGACGTTGGTTGTTGTATCTAGTAACCAATGACAAACACCCTGACCAGGTGTATTTTTTTGTTTATAGTTGCAGGTATGTGTTAGTTTTCATGTGTGATCGACGCCTATTGGTGTTAATCGTTGGATTTTGGTAATAACCGACACCTGATTAAATTAATAGCACCCTTATGAACCAAACTCTTCCCCTTCTCTGTTTCATTCCCAATTTTACTAGCTAGGTCTAGTGATTCTGTTACTCCTCACTGCGCCACTGGTCTCTATCTTCCAGCCGCCACCTCCACTCCTCCACTACTCCATCCGCTCGTCTGTTGTGCACTGTCGTTCTATCTCCGCTCACCTGCCGCCATGAGGATCTTAGACCTAAGGACGCCAATGAGCTACTATGCTCACCACCTGAGGACGCCGGTGGAGCGAGTTGATGTGCTCACAACTTGAGGAGTTGCTACACTCAACGCCGTCAGATCTTTGGAGCTCAACACCGTCAGATTGCTTCCCCTACTGCTATAGGTAAGTTTCATATCCCCCAATCAACCAATGTATCAATAAACAAATATGCATGTTTGATCCAGGAATCAAATAAAACCTTAATGTTAGATACCTAATTTGGTAGTGATGTGTCACCCTAACATTTACATGAATCCATATTGTATGAAGTGGATTGATGATGATAATGCATGAGCTAGTTTGAAATTTTGAAATAAATTATGAATGATAGGATACCTACATTTATGTGTAATGATTATCTTGATAATGAACATGCATGTACATTGGAGATGTTGAAATCAATGTAATAGTATATGGTACCTACACTAGAGTATGATTAAGACTACAAGATGTTGCTATTGTAAATCAACCTAGGATATGAACGATGAAACTAGGATCGTAGGTATATAAATGACAATATTGCATTATGGCCTAGAAACCTATCCAAGATTTATTCATTAGGAGTAAATCTTGGATAGTCCCTGGTTTGGGACTGTTCTTGAACACTTAATATCACTTAGGATGTAATTGTATAATGTATATTCAGTTTTCATGATGTTTCATCAGCACTTCCCCATTTGTTCTCTAAGTACATATGTTGGCGGGCATTGGCCCATGCACATCGGTGTACTTAGAGAACAACGGGGAAATGTTGTGATTTTTTTTTGAAAACCCAATACACATTATACACTTACTAGTGAGATTCAGTGTTTAATAATGGGATAGGTGGTACACATTTATTATATATATAGGACCATGGAATCTATTCTTTTAACCCTAAACTCTAATCTTCTAACACTAAACCCTAATCTTTAAATCTTTAAACCCTAAACCCTAATCTTTTAACGCTAAACCCTAATCTTTAAATCTTTTTACCCTAAACCCTAATATTTTAACGCTAAACAACTAACTTAATATGTAATCCCTAAACCCTAATATATACTTATTTTCTCTTTGATCATAGAATGGATAGATCATGGATGTCCATTCCAAATCATTGTACCTCAGAGTTTATTTCTGGTCTTGATCAATTTACTAGATTTATGGAGGAACATAGGAAATAACATGGAGATTGGTTCTTCTATCTACGTAGGCATTGCAGTAGCTACTTGAAAGTCAGCACTGGTGAAAAAATGAAAAGTCATGTCATCTGCAACGGGATTGTAAAAGGCTATAAAGAATAGTACTGTCATGGAGAGATTTCAAACCTGAAATTAGTAGATGTTGATAGCAATGCTTGTGTGGAAGAAGAAATTGCCCCTGATGACATAGATGTGAACAGACCAGTTCCAGTAGACATCATTGATGAGATGTTGGATATTTGTGGGGTAGAGCAAACCGATCCACCTCCCATGTTTAGGAACATTGTGCATGATGCTGAGAGACCGTTATACATAGGTTGTACCAAGTTTACAAAACTTAGCGCTGTGTTGAGATTGTATAAGCCAAAGGCTAAGAATAGATGGAGAGAAAAAAGCTTCATGTCATTGTTTGTCTTTATTAAAAGAAATTCTTCCTAATGGAAATGAGTTGCCAATCTCAACATACGAGTTAAAGAAATTGTTGTGCCCAATGGGAATGGAGGCCAAGAAGATACACGCATGCCTGAATGATTGTGTATTATTTCAAAAGGACTATGTGTATTTGAAAGATTGTCCAAAATGTGGTGTGTCAAGGTATAAAATGACGACTTCAGAGAAGTCCAAAACTAGTTCTCCTACCTAGGTGAAGTGGTATATACCTATAATACCACAGTTTCAACACTTGTTTGCCAATCCAATAGATGCAAAATATTTGAGGTGGCATGCAGAGGTTAAGAAAAATAATGATGGGATCCTACGACATGCATCTAATTCCCCACAATGGAAGAAGATTGATTTATTGTACCCTAAATTTGGTGAAGAAGTCAGGAATCTAAGACTTGGGCTTTTACCGATGGGATGAATCTGTAAGGGACATTGAGTAGCCAACATAGCACTTGGTCTGTTATGCTTGTTATATATAACCTTCCTCCCTGGTTGTGTATGAAAAATAAGTACATTATGTTATCGTTGTTGATATCGGTCCCTAAACAACCTATAAATGATATCAACGTTTATCTTGAACCTCTAATTGATGACATAAAGAAACTTTGGGGTGAAGGTGTGATGACCTATGATGCTTCACATAGAGAGACATTTCATTTGCACGCTATGTTGTTTTGCATTATTAATGACTTTCCATCGTATGGGAATTTGTCTAGATATAGTATTAAAGGATCGAAAGTGTGTCCTATATGTGAAGAGAACACTAATTCCATATGACTAAAACATGGTGGTAAGACTGTATATCTTAGTCATCGAAGGTTCTTCTAAAATTCCATCTAACCTAAGGTTGCGCAAAGCATTCAATGGATGGAACGAGGAATAGAGTGTGCCTAAACCTATACCAGGGGAGGTTGTTTATGAGAGAGTAAAAGACTTTGTCAATGAATTTGGCAAGAGACCATAATGTACCATGGCCACACTGAGTGAAAAATCTTTGTTCAAGAAGAAGTAAATATTTTGGGATCTTCCTTATTGGAGTTCTTTGGCAGTCAGACATTTTATTGATGTCATGCATGTTGAGAAAAATGTTTGTGATAGTGTCATTGGTACTCAGTTGAATATACCAGGTAAGACTAAAGATGGGATGAAATCCAGAATAGACCTATGTGAAATGGGAATAAGGACAAAATTAATAGAAGTAGTTAGTAGTGATCGAAGAACATATTTACCTCCATCTTGTTACATGTTGTCTAGAAAGGAGAAGAAATCTTTTTGCGAGTGCTTAGTTAATGTTAAGGTGCCACATGGTTACTCATCCAACATCCATAGATTGGTATCAATGAAAGATCTGAAGTTGATAGGTCTTAAATCTCATGATTGTCACACTCTAATGCAACAAATATTGCCCATGGCAATTTGATCCATACTACCAAAGCATTTAAGGTTTGCAATCACCATACTTTGTTTCTTCTTCAACAGTATGTGCAGCAAAGTTATTGATCTTGAGAATCTCGATAAGTTGCAAAGAGAAGTGGTTGTTACCCTATGTCAACTTGAGAGGTATTTTCCTCCTTCATTTTTTGATATCATGGTACATCTTGTTGTCCACTTGACTAGGGAAGTGAAAATGTTGGGATCAGTTTTCTTGCATTGGATGTATCCTTTTGAACGATGCATGCGCATTTTTAAAGGTGATGTTCGAAACCGTTATTGGCTTGAAGGGAGTATTATTGAGGGTTATGTGGCGAGAGAGGTTATGGATTTTTGCAATGACTTTATGAGTGGCAATGATGCTCCTGTAAATGAAAGAATATTGAGGAGTATTCTGGTAAAGGGATTTTAGGATCACGGATGAAAGTAATCAGCCATGAGCTATTGGAACAAGCTCAGTTGTATATTTTACACAACATCGATGAAGTGAGTGTTTATATTGTGGAACACACCAATTTTATCAAGAAACAATATCCTCGAGCCAATTCAATGTGGCTTGCTATAGAGCATAATAAGACATTTATTAAGTAGTTTGAAGATAAAGTCTTACATCAACTATCTCAAACACCAAATAATCTTGCTGAAAATATCAAATGCCTCACCTTTAAACCAAAAATGAATGTTATGTCTTATGAAGGGTTTGACATAAATGGGTTCTCATATTACACAAAGCATCAATATGATAAGAGCATCGTCCAAAATAGTGGAGTCACCCTTCAAGCATCTTCATTTTTTTTTGCCAGTGCAAAGGATAAGAGTCCACGTGAAGCTAAAATGTCATATTACGGTGTCATTGAAGACATATGGGAGTTTGACTACGTAGATTTCAAAATTTTGCTCTTTATATGTAATTGAGTTAATAACACCAAAGGAGTTATAGTGGATGAATTGGGTTTCACATTAGTGAACTTTGAAAAGATTGGAGAGAAGGGTGAACCATTCATATTGGAATCACAAGGGAAACAAGTATTTTATATCGATGATCCTGCAAACAAAAAATGGTCACTTGTTCTTCATGGTAAAAGACAATTCATTGAAAATCCTATAGATGAAGAAGAGTACTATGATAAGTATGATGACTCGAGTCCATTCTTAGTTGGGTAGCCAACACCAAATATTGAAGCTAATGATGACTTATATGTGCACAAAGATCACATCGAAAGAATGTTAATTGATAAAAGATCGCAGCATTAGAGGCATGCTTTTATTTTTTATATGTTTCATTTTTGTGAATGTTACATCGATGTGAACTTTACAATGTTCTATTATCTTCTAGTGATGTTAAATGTTGAATGTTTGATTTTTTTAATGACACTTTCAAATGGCTAACCATGAGTATGTTGACCATGATGATGATTACTGTGAGGGTGAGGATATCAATGAGGTGCCGCCTCACAATGTAAGTTTTTAAATATATCCTATATTTCTATCTATATGTCCATTTTTAAGTTATATGCTATAAGTGTTTTTTTGTCAATATTTAGGTTGAGGATGTACCCCCTGAAAACCCCGTGGAATTTGATGAGTAGCAAAAAAAATTGAAAAAGCGAGGGGCATCACTATGATGAACAAGTTACTACAACAAAGGGGCAATGGACCAAAAACTGGCTGTGGATTTTGATCATGCAGGAAATCCAGTTGGAGTGAACCACAACTCATTTATTTCATATCTTGGGGTTCTTACTCGTAGGCATTGTAGTTCTAATTTAGAATATTGGCATAAAGTTCCTAAAGGAAAGAAAGACTTAGTATGGAAAGAACTATGTTTGAGTTATTGTCATTTACAATTCTATTTTGTAGAATACTAATTTTTAGGATACTAGTCTATTAAATATATGAAATTTGCAGAGTATATTTGAACTGGATGAAAGCCTACATTGTAAAAAGGTGATGCAATGTTCCGCGAGGGTCTTAAGGAACTGTAGGACAAATCTCACCTAACTATACATACGAGATGCTAAGAATAGGAAGAAGTCAACCAATGAGTAATGGAAAGAAGTCAGCCACTGAGCAATCGAACTAGCTGGACCCAAAGGACTAGGAGGCATTTTTTTCCAAAAGAAAAAGTGATGAATTTGAGGTATTAAGCATCACTCCCAACTAAATTAATATAAATTCTTATGAATTCACCTATTCATGATTGGCCTTTAGTGTTACTAACCAATTCAATGTGCTTACTAACAAGGCTATTGGAGATGCTCCAAGAGCAAGGCGTGTACTGAATGTCCATGACTACACGATGGGTCCAAGTGGCTATGCAGGCGTTCGCCAAAAACTATTGATTGTTGCTGCTAGTGAGTCTGCTACTAATCAACAGACTGGTGAGTCATGTACTGTTACTCAAGCACCTCTGCCTCACCATGTTGTGTGGATAGCTGTGAGGCAAAACAAGAAAGGAGATATAACCAAGCCCACAACTGCTGAGGCAACTACAAAAATGGTAAAATTCAATTCTCAGAGCAATCGATATTGATGATTGTTATGTTTACTTACTGATTTCTGTTGATGGTGATTAGCAGGAGCTACACGAGCAGAGGAAGCAAGGAAAGTTCATCCCTAAGGGCACAAGGGATGAATTAACAGTTGCTCTTGGTAACCCAAAGCATCCTGGACGTGTTAGGGATGCAGGAACTGGTGTGGGCATAAAAGCATTCTTTGGGCCATCACAACACTAACATGTTCCAAAAGTAGGATTTTCAAAAGCTGAGGTAACCTATTCTTTTTTAGAATGTTATTGCAAAGGGAATTCAACAATCAAAAGCTAGTGTTTCTTTTGTCCATGTATAGGTAGATGAGTTAATTGATAAGAGAGTTGAGGAAGTACTTGATAAGAAAGTCAAGGAAGTACTTGATAAGAGACTCCATGAAGCAATGAACAAGTGGCAGGCACCTTAGGCTACCACTGAGATAGTACTTGTTCCATGCCACTCTTCCCCTATGGTAGAGGTGGTTGGTAGTAATCCTATAGACCCACGTCCTAGCACGTCCGCTGTAAGTATTTTTATGACATAGTAGCTAGTCTTTTCAAGATGAGTATGTTTATGTATATATGTATATAACATACTCCATGTAAATTTTTAGGGGTTGAGGTCATGTCATCTAATATTCAAAGAATTTATTATTGCAAAGGCTAAGGCTTACCCACACCTTCTAGGGCACACAATTCATGACACTCCAGTAACCAATGGTACGGTTCGTGTGAGCCCAAGGCTTGTGTTCCCTCATTAGAGGTAGCATTCATTGCCATATGCCCACCTAGATGTTGACACGCTTGGTGAAGCAAAAGGCGGAGTGATATTGTTGCTCAAAACAGATTTCGTCTATATTGATCTTGTATGGTAAATTTACATTACATCAATTTGTTAGCGTGTATATACAAGTCAATTGTTATGAAATTATACATACAAGAGAAAAGGAAGAAACCCGCTACAGCTCTTCCTCCACCTCCACCTCCTCCTGTAGTACCTAGTTGGATTCCAAAGGACCTATTCGACTCGATTGGTCCTAATTGTTGGGGTATGGAAATATGGATAGGTGAACATAACAAACATTGTCCTATAAATGTTTCTATTCCGAAGGATGCTGCAGGCCAATCATACGATAACACTATATTTATAAAAGATATTTTGGAGTTGTTTAGGTATGATTGGTTGAATACATCTATGATAGAGTTATGGATATGGTGAGATCTTGTTTATATATCTATATACGTTATTTTATATACGGTGATCTAGTTTCTTATATATTAATGCATACGTAATATTGTTTTACAACCACTTACACATTATCTGTAAAGAATTTTCATTTACCCATGTGGGATTTCTAATTCCATCTTTAATCAGTCTTGTACATAAAGATGCTTCATCAGATACCTTATAATGCTCTGTAGCTTTTAAATATTTTGGTAAAAAAAGAAGAGTGTGATAATAGCTCCATTCAATGTTAAGTAAGTTTGCTTTGCTTATAATTTGGACTTAAGAAAATTACATTTTATTATGGATTTTGAGTTATATATTTTTAACTTTCTTATCTATAGTGGTAAGCATTGGGAGTTACTAGTTATTGTCCCCAAGACATTCACTATTTATTATCTAGATCCTGAGGGGAAGCAATTAGACATGCATGGACATGTAATGAAAAGGCCATTATTCACGTGAATTTTTTTTCATATTTATATCTATTAACATCTATTATTACATTACTATTTAGTAATGCAATTTAATGTGTTACATTAACATGTAGGGCTTTAAAATATTTCAAAAAATTGGAGGAAACATGTGCAAGACAAAGAATAAACCGTTAGTTTGGGAGAATGTGAATGTTGTTTCATGACTCCAATGTATATATTATTTATGTGAACCATGCTTGTTATTATATATTAACATTTTGTATGTTGAAATTTATAGTGTGCTAAAAAAAACAACCACTGGGCATGTTCATACTACGTGATGCGATATATGGACCTAATTGTCAAATATGCTACACTAGAAATCGATGCCATACAACAAGTACTATATAGTCTCATTAGATAATATGAAATATATCAATCTTATTAATTATATATACACCATTCTCTTTGTAGGTGTTTAAAACAAGTGACTTCACTATAGGTGACAAGTTATTAGATTTACATAGTCCCTATACAATGGAACAATTAGATGATATAAGAGAACAATGGGGAAAATCCTTAGAAGCGCTGGGAAATTTTTATTATGATTGAAGTACTGATGATGATGATGATGATAATAAAGAATGACATTTCTAAACTTTGATATAATATTATTTCTATATTCGATGACATGTTAAACTTGGAAAGACACACTTATAAATACATGTCTGGATGAATTTTTTTGAATTGTCTTATCTATATACATGTGTGTGAATGTGAAGATGAATGAATGAATGTTGTTATACATGTGTGTGAATGTGAAAAGAGATGAATGATTCGAGCTACAGGTTGTTACATGTGTGAATATGAAATGGAGGAATCAATGGAACGACAGGTTTCTACATGTGTGTGAATCATATGAATGAATTAAATATGATTATACATGTGTGTGAATCACATGATCTATATATAATATTGTCCATCTTGTTAATAATATAGGTTTGTGGCCTATTGTTGGCTGAAATCAGAGGATGTTGTAAACCTCCAGTTCAGAACTGAACTGCAGGTTCTGCATCTTGCTGACCAGCTAGACAGCAGGACTACAAGCTGATAAGAAAAAAAAAATATGGTTGTCGGTTAAATGAAAAAAATTGACAACAAATGTCCAACTCGTCAATTAGTTATAGTAAATCGACACCTTTTGTTCTAATGGTGTCAGTTATTTTTTAGATATCTAAAAAACTATCAATAAATTGAGGTCAACTGAGTTGGTTATTTATAGAAAACTGACAACTATGGTCTAACCGGGAGCCATTTTTTTTGTTTTGGATGGATAATGGCGTCGATTTTGAATGAATAATTGATGCCTATAGTCCCAGTACTGGCGGTTCATTTTTTGGTTGCAATCGGGGACGGATCTATGTCGTCAGTTTTGTAACCGACATTGAAGGCATCTACATTTAGTGTCACCCACTTATGTGTCGCTTAGAAACTGACGTCAAAAGGTGATATTTGTACTAGTGTTAGCTTGGTCGTAGAGCTGAACCAAGCATTGGGTTTCCTCTCTTCCCTGTACTATTTACCTATGTGGAATCTCTACATCATAATCCAAGGCGAGTTATATAAATTTCCCCTCAATTATGATTGCATTCAACTTGCATGTTATTGATCTATACTAAAAATTCTATTATAAGTAGTTTTGTGATGATATCATGTTGTAGGGTTTACTATTCATAAAAATCTTTGTGCAATTAGCTTCTTTTGGCTAAACCCAAATCTAGTGCACAACTGTCATGTTGACGATGAAGGTTTGATTCTCGTATGCATGTGATCAACATTTGGTTTTCTCTCTCATGTCATTGTTTCTATTTTAACCCTTATGACAATCATAATTAAGGTTTTGGTTTTCATCTTCTTCATGTGGTTTTCACCTTGATGACTCTTCACATTCTTGATGATAAACCATCTATTTTGGTCGCTATCTATCTCGATTTTCATGTGGTTGCTAAGGCCATAGTTGTCACTGAGGATTAGGTTCTGGTTTGGTTATTATGACCCTAACCCAAACTCTCTAGGTTGTTATGTTTTGCATGTGATCTCCAACTTAAGATAAACCTAGTGGTCTCTATGCATGGATATCTTGAAGTAGTCACTATGTTTTGAACCTATAGGGGTCTCTATGTTAATGATTCATGTTGTTAGCTATGTTGGAGTGTTGTTTCTGGTGGCCATGACCTTGGTGGTCTCTAAGGAAACCTAACCCTAACGGTCACTAGAGATGATTACAACTTACATGGTCACTATGCTTCCCTGATTTCATGATCGATTGGTTATGATAATGACGTTTAATTTAGTGGCTTCCAAGAATGTTCGAAATGATGGTGTCTAGGATTTTTCTTTATATGTGGATTTGAAACCCTAATATGCAAGCATAATGACGTGCTTAACTAGCTTAAGAAATTAGCATGATGATGAAGTATTTTCTCTCTCCTAATTGTGTAACCCTAATATGAAGTTGAATAAGCATCATAACTAATGTTTTCTCATGATAATACTTATGTTGTGGGCTCTGATCTCCAAAGTCTGAGATAAACACATAAACTTCGAAGTAAACATAGCAGAAGAGATTCGTTTAGCAGCAGAATACCAAAAATTAGCGGAAATTAAAACTTTTTGAGATAAGACATTGAAACCATAAAAACTTCTTTCATAGATTCAAGATAAACTGTTTACATCTCTGTTAATTACTTCTTGAGTAATTAAACACAGCATGCTACAAAATCTCAAGGGACGAATCAAAACTCAGACCATGACCCCAAGGACCTGAGAGTACATAGGACGCATAGGACTGACTATCTATCTATATAACTCAGCAGTCTGAATCTCCACCTGAGATTTACTGCTTCTCCGGGTACTGCTGCTGCTGATACTGGTCACCTGGAGATTGGTCCCTTCGTCCTTGGCGACCACCTAAAAAGTTGAAGTCTACGGGGTGAGACAATTTTAAATAATTGTCCCAGCGAGAGTTATAACTCTCCGCCAGAAGCTTTATTATAATATATCAAGAACAACATAGGCAATTAAAAGCTTTGAAGTAAACAACATCAGTTTTGGTAGTAATCAAGAGTTCAACATTTATGAAACATGATGATCATATGCACTATACAGTGTAACATCAATCAATTAGCTCATAGTTACCTCTAACAGGTATACTACGCTGTAGATTATGTTTTTCAAACATTAGTATTATGCCCTGTGGAGATGAGGTATACCACTCATACTCCAACCAATCACTGTTACGTGCCTCGGTATCATACTAGGTCATTGAAAGAGTCGGATTCTCATGACCTTCACCTTCCTCAGTCAGTAAGAGGATTACATGCAGGACATCTTGTGTCTCTACTATATAGCTTACCAGGGTAATCTGGTACTTCGCTATTCTAGAGTTACAGTGGCGTTCTGTACTCTCTTTGTCATCAGGAGATTTCGTGTTTACCTTCCACTGATACGGTATCTGTGTTTTCTTCGCCATCAGGAGATTTCATGCTTACCTTCCACTGATGCGGTATGGATTTATAGTGAAGGATTGGCGGATTACACATCTACATCAAATACCTACACTAGGATGTAAGGTTCTACACATCCATATACCCCACATACTCAAAAGTATGTGATCCAGGAGTTCCCTTAGGAAAATCTGTTTCACCATCATTTGATCTCTGACAATGATGGATCTATGATCAGGGCTCTACATGTTATGGTTATACTTGATTAGTTAGGTACATTCAATATTCTTTTAACATCATACATTGTCCTTCAAACAAAAACATTAGCATAGCAGCTATGAAGGGAGAATACTAAATGTAACAAGTCTAACTCACATCAATTATCATTTCTCAACATCCTCATCACAAGTCATCTCTAAAGCATGACCTTGATGGTATTTATGGCTTTCACAGCCCATTAAACTCATAAATGCCACTGACAAGGCATCAAGATATTTTACTATTCATAAAGCTAACAACATGCTTTCAATGAATGTAACATCATCATCCATACCTGGATATGATCATCCTCATATAAGAACCTGCATGGTTAATTCAACTGATAAAAGTAATTCAATTCAAGAATTATACCTTCCACTCTTGCCATAAGAGCTAAGTTCCTTGATTCTCATCAATTAGGGTTTACTTATCCCCATTACATGACATCACCCTAGAATTAGGGTTTACTATTCACATTATGGTGAATTGAACGCATAACATCATCATGTATGAGGAACATCATCATTGATGCTCTCAAATTTAGGTTAAGATTCATCATTTATCATAATTAGGATTCCATGATCTCACATAGGTGGATCATACCCTAATCATGCACATTCATGTGTATTGAAGGTACTTTACTTGAATTTCCACCATAAAAGGGTACTTTCTTTCTCTTAAGATACTTTCTCTCTCCTCATACTAGTAGATGGTGATAACACCACTCTAGATCAGGTTGGGTTAAGTCCACTTTGATTAACATAAACCAAATCACCACTATTGAGTTATTAGGGTTTGATTAGAATAATGTTTCACTCAATTTGAACCTTTCAAGGGCATTTTGGTAAATTGCCCATTGATCATCATCATGGTTCACATCATTAGTCACTTAGTTCCTTTAATTACTTAGGTTACCATTATGGATTAAATGAAATCATCATTGAACCATTTAGACCTTCAAGTGGTTAAGTATAATCATCCTTGAAATTCTTCAATTGGGTTAGGGTTGAACCTTCAACCTTCAACCCATTTGTTCCTTAAATGGGTATGGACCCACTTGGCCTCCAAACGAGTGTGTACACTCTTGACCTCCAAACGGGTGTGAACCCATTTGAGTCCAAACGAGTGTGGACCCGTTTGAGTCCAAACGAGTGTGAACCTGTTTGGACCTAAACGAGTGTCAACCGGTTTAGACCTAAACGAGTGTGTGAACCCATTTGGGCTTAAACGAGTGTGCACTCGTTTGGGTCTAAACGAGTATGGACTCGTTTGGGTCTAAACGAGTGTGCACTCATTTGGGCTTAAACGGGTGTGAACCCAATTGGGTCCAAACCGCATGGGCATGAAAGTTGATACAAATATCATAATTGAAAAGGGTTTCTTATGTTGAAACGTTCAATTGGCCCAAGCCATATTAACCACTTACAAATTGAGTCAACTAGGATGAGCCTCAATCAATTGGTCACCAATTTGATCTTCAATTGCAAGCCAATCAGGGTTAAATCTAATTCAATTAGGGTTTCCAATCGATCACTTATCAATTATCAACAATGTGACTCAAAACAAGGTTGAACCTATCAATTGAACTCCAATTGGGCCCAAACTTGGCCCAAACGGTCTTGAGATCGTTTGGATGAACTCCAAACGGTCTTGAGACCGTTTGGCCAAATTTTGACCAAAAATTAAGTTGATTTGATAAGGGTTGAACCCTAATTATATTACAAATCAGCACTTTTCATCAATTATCAATATCTTGTGATTGGGCCCTCAATTCATCAAATTTCTTTAACTTTAGACCTCCAAACGATCATGGAGTGTCACTAAACTAGAGTGGGATCGTTTGGAAGGACCCCCAAACGGTTTGGAACCCGTTTGGGTCCTTCAACCCAAAACTCAACACAAACTACTCTTCAAGTCAGCACATTCAACCCGATTAGGGTTAAGGTGTTGAAATACCTTCAACTCTTAATTGGTTAGGAATTAGATGATGATTCTTGGTATGAACAGGAATCCCAAACGGTCAATGCTTGGTCAACACCCTGAAACGGGTTGGGACCCGTTTGGCCAAAAGTTCAAGTTATTCAATTTGGTAAATCAGCATTTAATTTAAAACGATTGCTTAGTTGATTGGCCTTCAACTCATGACTCGTTTGGAATTAATCTATCAAATTTGGTGAGTCATTAACCAATGTCATTAGGAACAGTAATCCCAAACGGTCAATGCTTGGTCAACTCTTTCAAATGGGTTGGAACCCGTTTTCCCAAAAAGGTCCAAGTAAACAGGTTGAAAAACAGGACTTAATTCAATTAGACTTGCTAATTGGTTAGCCTATATTTCACGATTCCTTTGGAGTTAATCCCTCAAACTTGGTGGGTGATTAGCCTACATAATTATGAACAGGAACCCCAAATGGTCATCGCTTGGTCAATGCCCTCAAATGGGTTGGAACCCGTTTGGGCAAACCGACCTTGGTGAACCCGTTTGGCCTCTAAATGAGTATGAACCCGTTTGGCCAAAGGTTCAAGGTCGTTTCATAAAGTAGAAAATCGTGGATAAGCATAGGAAATAACGCCCTCATCTTCTAGCTCAAGAAAAGCAGCAGTTCTTCGCGGTTTTGCTTGCAAGGATGCAAGGAAAGATGGGGAAGAAGAAGAACTAACAACTATATGCATAGAAAGAGATGTATAATCAAAGCATAAGGTTTAGAGTTATAAAACCCGCCTAAAGATTGTTCCTTGAGCTCCAAGCTTCCAAGCTCCAAGCCTTTAATGGCGTCTTTGAGCTCCATAGGTCGGCCAAGGTATGTTCTTCAAGGAGAGTTGAAAAGGAATGGCTAGAAAGATAAAGCTAAGTGAGCTAGCCATGAATTCAACCTTGAAATCGAGTTTCCTCCATGAATTCAAGCAAAAAGGGATGATCCAAACTTACCTAGGACCCCTGGTCGTCCTTCTTTGCTCCAGAGCTTAGCCTTGGTCGGTTTTGAGCAAGGGCAAAAGTGAAGAAATGAAAAGGATCGTTTCCTTGCTAAGTGAGGAAAGTAGCATATATACTTAGGTGAAACTTCAACATAATAACATATGTTTTCCTCATTTCTCATCTAAGTCCTTTTCTTCTTTGCACGTCCCTTCCTCTTATTTCTAAGGACAAACTCCTTCTAAGGTCAAGAAATGAAGGCAAAGAAGATCAACCCATCACTAAAGTACACACATAAAAGGGCTATTATACTTACACCTTGATTATTCAATCACAAAGGTGTTCTTCATTATATGATTATTCAAAAGAAGTGACATCTTCATCATTTATTCTCTAAATGATGACAAGAGTCATAAAAGATGTTCTAGATGGTGTATTTTACAATTTGCACCCCTCAAATTGGGTAAATTGCACTTTACTCTAATTTAGGGTTTTAAGCACAGGGATTGCTTCCACAGCTGCACCTTGGTGCTCAAGCTTGGGAAATCCCTCTTACTTCATCATATTCACTCATATGATGCCATATCATCAAAGGAACATCTTAACACGTGCAATTTGCAAGTTAACCCCTTAACTGGGTAATTTGCACATAGATCCCTGTATTACAAAACAATCATTTCAATATTGTTTAAAAGGGACAGAAAAGGAAATGTATGTTCCTCAGGAACTTAATTACATGCCCCAAAGATAATCACAAGTATTTAATTACATATTTAGGCAAAACACCTAGGGTTAGTTCATAACCCAGGTCAGGGATGTTACAAATTATAAACCCCTAACAAGTATTTCGTCCTAGAAATCCCAGGGAAAGGAAGAACAAATTGATCAGTATGATGATATTATGGGTTTGTAATTCGTACAAAGTCCCTTTTGTTAATTACTTCTTATCACTGTTTATGCTTGTGTAAAGCATAAACCCCTAACAAAAGGTGTCCACTTTTTGAAAGGAAAAAGCATAAAAGAACATTCTTCCAATATTACTCAAGAATGCTTACCATCAGAGGAACATACATACCTTAACACAGATATTTTACTCAGTATATTGTCTCAAAGGCTTCACGGAAGGAGTTCATTGAGTATGCTTACTAAGTAGTTACTGAGGAAGTTCACCAAGTATATTCACTAAGTTTGTTCACTAAGTATTCACTGAGGAAATTCACTAAGTATTCACTGAGTATATTCACTAAGCATATTCACTAAGTATTCACTGAGCATATTCACTAAGTATTCACTGAGTATATTCACTGAGCATATTCACTTAAGTATTCACTGAGTATATTCACTAAGCATATTCGTTAAGTATTCACTGAGTATATTCACTAAGCATATTCACTAAGTATTCACTGAGTATATTCACTAAGTATTCACTGAGTATATTCACTAAGCATATTCACTAAGTATTCACTGAGTATATTCACTAAGTATTCACTCAGTATATTCACTGAGCATATTCACTAAGTATTCATTGAGTATATTCACTAAGCATATTCACTAAGTATTCACTGAGTATATTCACTGAGCATATTCACTAAGTATTCACTGAGTATATTCACTAAGCATATTCACTAAGTATTCACTGAGTATATTCACTAAGCATATTCACTAAGTATTCACTGAGTATATTCACTAAGCATTCACTGAGTATATTCACTGAGCATATTCACTAAGTATTCACTGAGTATATTCACTAAGCATATTCACTAAGTATTCACTGAGTATATTCACTAAGTATTCACTGAGTATATTCACTAAGCATATTCATTAAGTATTCACTGAGTATATTCACTAAGCATTCATTGAGTATATTCACTGAGCATATTCACTAAGTATTCACTGAGTATATTCACTAAGCATATTCACTAAGTATTCACTGAGTATATTCACTAAGTATTCACTGAGTATATTCACTGAGCATATTCACTAAGTATTCACTGAGTATATTCACTAAGCATATTCACTAAGTATTCACTGAGTATATTCACTAATCATATTCACTAAGTATTCACTGAGTATATTCACTAAGTATTCACTGAGTATATTCACTAAGCATATTCACTAAGTATTCACTGAGTATATTCACTAAGTATTCACTAAGTATATTCACTGAGCATATTCACTAAGTATTCACTGAGTATATTCACTAAGCATATTCACTAAGTATTCACTGAGTATATTCACTAAGCATATTCACTAAGTATTCACTGAGTATATTCACTAAGTATTCACTGAGTATATTCACTGAGCTTTTCTTATTTAATTTTTCCTTATACCCTATAGATTGTTATAGAATACTTACCTGATCAGAGTAATCAAAAGATAACAATCTAGGAGTTTCATACTTGCCTTATCTACAATAACTATATACCTGGCCAGGGTATATAAGTATTGAGATTAGGTAGTATGTATTTTACTTATCAACATATTCCTCATTCTTCATATCATTATACACACAGAATTTACCATACTAGATTATTCTTCAGGTATCACATCTATATTTCATCCTTTTCATGCACAGTTAAGGGAGGTTATAAATTGTTTTAAAGAATACTGAGTAAGATACAAGTTCTTATCTCCCTTGTGTTCTTCTAGGATCTAGTCAAGGAATTCAGAAGCAGCAAAATTACATATTTTTAACACATAGAATCCTGATATGTAATATTAAAACAAAACTTATTTCATCTGACCTGTATGGGACATTTGTCCACGTCCTCTATTATCATAGAGCCTCCCTTGTGAGCCTTGCAGACTCTGTCCTTGGGGCTGAGTCATTATTTTATTCCTGTCTGGACAATCCCTTGCCAGGTGTCCCGGCTGTCTACATAGGTAACAGATCCTGGGTGCAAAGTGTCTATATGATCCAGTTACCGATGCTGATGCTATGTCGGAGGGTCCTCTTGGAATACTACTATGATCCCTACTTCCACTTGACACCCATTGTGTTTGGGTAGGAAATCCTGACAAAGTTGATGGTGTAGAAAATCTTGGTTTCTTAAAACTTTCAGGCCCTTGTTCTTGAGGCTGGGTGTACATCTTCTTACTACTTGTCTGTTGTTTCATGGTTTCTGACCTCTCTATCCTTCTTACTGACTCCACAAAGGTGGAAAACCTTTCTCTATTCTCTAGAGCAGACACAGGAGTGGCTAGTTCAGATTTCAAACCCTTTTCAAAACGTCTTTCTTCATCGGTAACTGCCATTTGTGGACAAAACCGTAGTAACTCCATGAACTTAGCTTCATACTCGCTAACGTTCATGTTTCCTTGTGTGATCTTCTCAAATTGAAAGATCTTCTCATCTAGATACATCTTAGGGAAGTATCTATTGATGAATTCTCGTCGGAAAACCTCCCATCCTATTTCTTCGCCTGGTCTCTTATCCTCCTCTATCATCCACCAATTACCAGCACTCCTTTTTAGGAGGTATACCGCATGTTTTACCTTTTCAGCTTCAGGAATATCAAGGATCCTGAAAGCCTTTTCCAGCTCTGTCAACCATAGATCAGCATCTGCTGGGTCAGATGTACCAGCATAGTCTATGGCTCCCACCCGGCGAAGTCTCTCAAAGGTCTTGCCAGCTCCATAACCTTCCTGATGGGCTGGTACCCTAGGTGCAGACGGTGGCACCCTATCTACTATGTGTGTTATGACTGTCAGAAACTTATCAAATAAGGCATGGACAGCTGGGTTTTCTATCTCAGCTGGGTCAAACTGGGGTGGTTCCCTGGGTTGCTCAGGTAAGGGTTGCTCCATTTTTGGGTGCCTTGCACCTCCCTGTGGTGCAGCAACGCTACTTTCCGCCACATACTCTTCATGTGGCTCAGACATCCTTATATATCTTCTTCTCCTGAGGAGCAGAAGGTTCTATTAGATAAGGAAGGAACACTAAGGATAGACTCGACATCCTAAGTCCTATGTCTCTGTAGACTCAGCGAACCTGGCTCTGATACCACTAATTGTGGGCTCTGATCTCCAAAGTCCGAGATAAACACATAAACTTCGAAGTAAACATAGCGGAAGCGATTCGTTTAGCAGCGGAATACCAAAAATCAGCGGAAATTAAAACTTTTTGAGATAAGACATTGAAACCACAAAAACTTCTTTCATAGATTCAAGATAAACTGTTTACATCTCTGTTAATTACTTCTTGAGTAATTAAACACAGCATGCTACAAAATCTCAAGGGACGAATCAAAACTCAGACCATGACCCCAAGGACCTGAGAGTACAGAGGACGCATAGGACTGACTATCTATCTATATAACTCAGCAGTCTGAATCTCCACCTGAGATTTACTGCTGCTCCGGGTACTGCTGCTGCTGATACTGGTCACCTGGAGATTGGTCCCTTCGTCCTTGGCGACCACCTAAAAAGTTGAAGTCTACGGGGTGAGACAATTTTAAATAATTGTCCCAGCGAGAGTTATAACTCTCCGCCAGAAGCTTTATTATAATATATCAAGAACAACATAGGCAATTAAAAGCTTTGAAGTAAACAACAACAATTTTGGTAGTAATCAAGAGTTCCATATTTATGAAACATGAAGATCATATGCACTATACAGTGTAACATCAATCAATTAGCTCATAGTTACCTCTAACAGGTATACTACGCTGTAGATTATGTTTTTCAAGCATTAGTATTATGCCCTGCGGAGATGAGGTATACCACTCATACTCCAACTGATCACTGTTACGTGCCTCGGTATCATACTAGGTCATTGAAAGAGCCGGATTCTCATGACCTTCACCTTCCTCAGTCAGTAAGAGGATTACATGCAGGACATCTTGTGTCTCTACTATATAGCTTACCAGGGTAATCTGGTACTTCGCTATTCTAGAGTTACAGTGGCGTTTTGTACTCTCTTCGTCATCAGGAGATTTCGTGTTTACCTTCCAGTGATACGGTATCTGTGTTTTCTTCGCCATCAGGAGATTTCATGCTTACCTTCCACTGATGCGGTATGGATTTATAGTGAAGGATTGGCGGATTACACATCTACATCAAATACCTACACTAGGATGTAAGGTTCTACACATCCATATACCCCACATACTCAAAAGTATGTGATCCAGGAGTTCCCTTAGGAAAATCTGTTTCACCATCATTTGATCTCTGACAATGATGGATCTATGATCAGGGCTCTACATGGTATGGTTATACTTGATTAGTTAGGTACATTCAATATTCTTTTAACATCATACATTGTTCTTCAAACAAAAACATTAGCATAGCAGCTATGAAGGGAGAATACTAAATGTAACAAGTCTAACTCACATCAATTATCATTTCTCAACATCCTCATCACAAGTCATCTCTAAAGCATGACCTTGATGGTATTTATGGCTCTCACAGCCCATTAAACTCATAAATGCCACTGACAAGGCATCAAGATATTTTACTATTCATAAAGCTAACAACATGCTTTCAATGAATGTAACATCATCATCCATACCTGGATATGATCATCCTCATATAAGAACCTGCATGGTTAATTCAACTGATAAAAGTAATTCAATTCAAGAATTATACCTTCCACTCTTGCCATAAGATCTAAGTTCCCTGATTCTCATCAATTAGGGTTTACTTATCCCCATTACATGACATCACCCTAGAATTAGGGTTTACTATTCACATTATGGTGAATTGAACTCATAACATCATCATGTATGAGGAACATCATCATTGATGCTCTCAGATTTAGGTTAAGATTCATCATTTATCATAATTAGGATTCCATGATCTCACATAGGTGGATCATACCCTAATCATGCACATTCATGTGTAATGAAGGTACTTTACTCGAATTTCCACCATAAAAGGGTACTTTCTTTCTCTTAAGATTCTTTCTCTCTCCTCATACTAGTAGATGGTGATAACACCACTCTAGATCAGGTTGGGTTAAGTCCACTTTGATTAACATAAACCAAATCACCACTATTGAGTGATTAGGGTTTGATTAGAACAAGGTTTCACTCAATTTGAACCTTTCAAGGGAATTTTGGTAAATTGCCCATTGATCATCATCATGGTTCACATCATTAGTCACTTAGTTACTTTAATGACTTAGGTTACCATTATGGATTAAATGAAATCATCATTGAACCATTTAGACCTTCAAGTGGTTAAGTATAATCATCCTTGAAATTCTTCAATTGGGTTAGGGTTGAACCTTCAACCTTCAACCCATTTGTTCCTTAAATGGGTATGGAGCCACTTGGCCTCCAAACGAGTTTGTACACTCTTGACCTCCAAACGGGTGTGAACCCATTTGAGTCCAAACGAGTGTGGACCCGTTTGAGTCCAAACGAGTGTGAACCCGTTTGGACCTAAATGAGTGTCAACCCATTTAGACCTAAACGAGTGTGTGAACCCGTTTGGGCTTAAACGAGTGTGCACTCATTTGGGTCTAAACGAGTATGGACTCGTTTGGGTCTAAATGAGTGTGCACTCATTTGGGCTTAAACGGGTGTGAACCCAATTGGGTCCAAACCGCATGGGCATGAAAGTTGATACAAATATCATAATTGAAAAGGGTTTCTTATGTTGAAACGTTCAATTGGCCCAAGCCATATTAACCACTTACAAATTGAGTCAACTAGGATGAGCCTCAATCAATTGGTCACCAATTTGATCTTCAATTGCAAGCCAATTAGGGTTAAATCTAATTCAATTAGGGTTTCCAATCGATCATTTATCAATTATCAACAATGTGACTCAAAACAAGGTTGAACCTATCAATTGAACTCCAATTGGGCCCAAACTTGGTCCAAACGGTCTTGAGATCGTTTTGATGAACTCCAAACGGTCTTGAGACCGTTTGGCCAAAGTTTGACCAAAAATTAAGTTGATTTGATAAGGGTTGAACCCTAATTATATTACAAATCAGCACTTTTCATCAATTATCAATATCTTGTGATTGGGCCCTCAATTCATCAAATTCCTTTAACTATAGACCTCAAAACGATCATGGAGTGTCACTAAAAGAGTGTGGGATCGTTTGGAAGGACCCCCAAATGGTTTGGAACCCGTTTGGGTCCTTCAACCCAAAACTCAACACAAACTACTCTTCAAGTCAGCACATTCAACTCGATTAGGGTTAAGGTGTTGAAATACCTTCAACTCTTAATTGGTTAGGAAATAGATGATGATTCTTGATAGAAATGAAATTCAATATATTATGAACAGCAATCTCAAACGGTCAACGCTTGGTCAACGCCCTCAAACGGGTTGGGACCCGTTTGGCCAAAAGTTCAAGTTATTCAATTTGGTAAATCATCATTTAATTTAAAACGATTGCTTAGTTGATTGGCCTTCAACTCATGACTCATTTGGAATTAATCTATCAAATTTGGTGAGTCATTAACCAATGTCATTAGGAACAGTAATCCCAAACGTTCGACGCTTGATCAACTCCTTCAAACGGGTTGGAACCCGTTTGCCCAAAAAGGTCCAAGTAAACAGGTTGAAAAACAGGACTTAATTCAATTAGACTTGCTAATTGGTTAGCCTATATTTCACGATTCCTTTTGATTTAATCCCTCAAACTTGGTGGGTGATTAGCTTACATAATTATGAACATGAACCCCAAACGGTCGTCACTTGGTCAACGCCCTCAAACGGATTGGAACCCATTTGGGAAAACCGAACTTGGTGAACCCGTTTGGCCTCTAAACGAGTATGAACCTGTTTGGCCAAAGGTTCAAGGTCGTTTCATAAAGTATAAAATCGTGGATAAGCATAGGAAATAACGCCCTCATCTTCTAGCTCAAGAACAGCAGCAGTTCTTTGCGGTTTTGCTTGCAAGGATGCAAGGAAAGATGGGGAAGAAGAAGAACTAACAACTATATGCATAGAAAGAGATGTATAATCAAAGCATAAGGTTTAGAGTTATAAAACCCGCCTAAAGATTGTTCCTTGAGCTCCAAGCTTCCAAGCTCCAGGCCTTTAATGGAGTATTTGAGCTCCACAGGTCAGCCAAGGTATATTCTCCAAGGAGAGTTGAAAAGGAATGGCTAGAAAGATAAAGCTAAGTGAGCTAGCCATGAATTCAACCTTGAAATCGAGTTTCCTCCATGAATTCAAGCAAAAAGGGATGATCCAAACTTACCTAGGACACCTGGTCGTCCTTCTCTACTCCAGAGTTTAGCCTTGGTCGGTTTTGAGCAAGGGGAAAAGTGAAGAAATGAAAAGGATCGTTTCCTTGCTAAGTGAGGAAAGTAGCATATATACTTAGGTGAAACTTCAACATAATAACATATGTTTTCCTCATTTCTCATCTAAGTCCTTCTTTTCTTCTTTGCACGTCCCTTCCTCTTATTTATAAGGACAAACTCCTTCTAAGGTCAAGAAATGAAGGCAAAGAAGATCAACCCATCACTAAAGTACACACATAAAAGGGCTATTATACTTACACCTTGATTACTCAATCACAAAGGTGTTCTTCATTATAAGATTATTCAAAAGAAGTGACCTCTTCATCATTTCTTCTCTAAATGATGACAAGAGTCATAAAAGATGGTGTATTTTACAAGTTGCACCCCTCAAATTGGGTAAATTGCACTTTACTCTAATTTAGGGTTTCAAGCACATGGATTGCTTCCACAGCTGCACCTTGGTGCTCAAGCTTGGGAAATCCCTCTTACTTCATCATATTCACTCATATGATGCCATATCATCAAAGGAACATCTTAACACGTGCAATTTGCAAGTTAACCCCTTAACTGGGTAATTTGCACATAGATCCCTGTATTACAAAACAATCATTTCAATATTGTTTAAAAGGGACAGAAAAGGAAATGTATGTTCCTCAGGAACTTAATTACATGCCCCAAAGATAATTACAAGGATTTAATTACATATTTAGGCAAAACACCTAG
Organism: Alisma plantago-aquatica; assembly: GCA_963693085.1. Classification (NCBI taxonomy): domain Eukaryota; kingdom Viridiplantae; phylum Streptophyta; class Magnoliopsida; order Alismatales; family Alismataceae; genus Alisma; species Alisma plantago-aquatica. Next base: position 615,060,484 of record OY856415.1, read on the forward strand.
GGTTAGTTCATAACCCAGGTCAGGGATGTTACATATGTATTTCACATTTGGTGAAAATATGGTGTACCTTGATGGTACATAGAGAAATGATGATGTTCTTGTAGGGAACAATGTGAATGGTCTTATGACCTTGGAAGTGGCTTTCTGCCCTAATTGAGATGATATCCTCTATGTAATGTGATAAGAGATTGATATCCCATGATGACGTGTTAATGGTGATGGCCTTGTGTATGGAATTGAAACAATATCTTTTGGTGATGTGACAAGTTTATATCTAAAACGTTATATATCTTTTGAAGTTGCAACCTACTTTCATCCTTATAGAATCTCTTTATGGTTTGTATGCAACTTGATTGTAGTTGTTAAAAGACACCCAATTGGCTTAAATAATGAAGTGAAACCCTAATCATGTAGTACCCTATGCCAGCGATCCACCCGTGTCAGAACTTGCTCAATGGTGAAACTAGTCTTCCTATGGGAAACTCAGAGTGCATACTGTCAAGGTGTAAGTGACTATGTATCCTTTTCATCTTGACCTCAAAGTGTTACGTACAACCTGAAAGTGTTAGAGACAATAGATTTGCTAGATGCTATTGGTAATACAACAAAGGCAACAACGAAAGGGATTATAATTGGATCTGCAACACTAGCTTCATTTCTTCTTTTCAGTACATACATGGATGAAGTATCTACTTTTGCTCATGTCCCTTTTAAACATGTTTTGCACCTTTATTGTGAAAATTTATCATGATTAATTACTACTGTTAATCTTTTGTTAGTAGTATCTTATCTATGTATCATCATACTGCTTATATTTATATGCTATGATTTTCATTTTGAAGGTTGACATAGCAATTCCAGAGGTCTTTGTTGGTGGATTGTTGGGCTCAATGCTTATATACCTATTTAGTGCTTGGGCATGTACTGCTGTCGGACGAACTGCTTAGGAGATGGAAAGTGAAGTACGAAGGCAATTCATTGAGAGGCCTGGAATAATGGTACGTATCCCTCTTCCTTACTAGGGGTCCAAAGTTCTTAGTTGACTGAGAGATTATTTTACAGCTATCTAAATGCCTATCCAAGTGCATCAGAGCTATACGGTCACTATCGTCTTTTACCTAAACATTATACTTTTTTGTCCAAGTTCCTTATAATTGATATAGTTTGATTCAAATGGCATCTCTAGTCTCTCTTTATTGTTAACAAAATTCAACTATGTATTTTCTTTCCTAGGATTATAAAGAAAAACCAGACTATGGTCGTTTTGTTGCAATTATGGTGTCTGCCTCTTATTTAAAATACTTTATAGAAGACAATATTATTTCTTTTTTATATGTGATGTTAGATAAAAATAGTGTCAGTGCAAAATTTAACCTTTGAAGTCTAAAAGAAGTTCTCAGTATCTATAGACTTTCGTTGCAGTTCAAGAACTTGTAAGAAAGGGCATGTCAAGATAATATTGAAGAAAAATGGGGTTTGTAAGAATTATGTTCCAGGTGATATCTTTGTAGGATGATAATGGATATATCTTCCATCCAATATGATAGCCAATTGTGACTACAAAAAAATTGTAAAAGATAATATGGAATGTCTCCTTTTTTGTAGTGTTTTGTCTCCAGGACTAATCTTTTTCAGTTTGTCCAATTACAAGTCATCGGAATTGCATCGGTTGCAATAGTTGGAACTGTTGCTGACTCAAGCTCAATGAATTATTTAGTTGCAACTATTGATAAAGCTGGGAATTTGATGGTTGAGAAGGTTGCAAGCCTGATTGAAATACCTGTCCCTGCTGCTGAAGCACCATTTGAGAAGGTGCTTGCTGAATGGGCTGCTGAAGCAACTATTCTATACTTAATCCAGGTAATTGTTTTGATTGGCATTAGCTAATGTTCCTTGTACATGTACTGAACAATGCAAAGTAGACGACAACCCTTGAGGCATAGTTGGCTGGGAAGAAGGTAACATGGTGCCTAAACTGACAAGCTGGCTTGTAGGTGGAGGTTGGGTGGTTGAGGGGAAACCACTGGAAAGAGACATTTGAAGATGTGGAAGAAGTCTTGTAGGTTGTAAGTATGGTGGCATATTCTGCTGGTTCTGTTGAAGACAAGTTCCTTCCATCAGATTCCTTGCAAGTTTCTATATATTATTGTTTCCACAATGGTCTTGAATCTGATGTTCATGCTAGTCTTCAGGTACAACTACTTATTAAGATTACTCATTTTATTGTATACATGCTAAAATCTAGACAATAAACACCACCTTTTCCCTATTACTTGTTTTATTGCATACATGCTAAAATTCAGGTGCACCTAACATGAGTTTGAATCATTTTCAAGTGATGTAGGTTTTTAACATCTGAAACAACACATAATCTTCCAGAAACTTCAATTCCAAATCTATCATGGTTATTGATTACTTCAGAATACATAATACTCCGGATACAGCAGTGCATCACATGTTATCCAGTGGTTCTGGGAGGTGGCTCAGGGATTCCACCAGAAGGTAAAGCTATTTCCTAAAGGAGCTCTAAAGTTGGCATGCTGAAAAGTAGATAGTCATATCAGGGAAGACGCATCCAATGATGTAGAAGTTATTGTACTGAATAGAAAAATGTGGTATGGAATTATATCGTTGGTGTTGTATTCAATCTAAGGGGAAAGGTAAAATATCCACGCCATGTAATTGTCACTTGATTATAAATAAAAAATATTCATACTTTTGAAAAACTGTGTTCAGCTGCAATTGGCATCCAACTAGAAAACCTGATAATGAATTGAAAATTGAATGACTAAAAACCATGAAAATGTAGTAATACATAACTACTATGTCATTAGTGGATTTTCTTAAACGCCATTACACTCATCAAGAACCATTTCATACAACAATATAATACAAAATAGTCGCATTTGTATAACAGCCAATTGATGATAGTGGCTTTTTTATAAATGCCAAACGATGTTTAGTGGCCTTTATTTGGCATTTATTGGAAGCCACTAAAGACAAAATTTTAGTGGCATTTACAACTTACACCACTATCTTTTTAGTGGCATTGGTACTAGAGGCATTTTTTAAGTGTCAACAAATGCCACTAAACATGTTTAGTGGCATTTATTTTTTTTGTGGCATTTCTAAAAGGCCACTAATGGACATTTTTGTTGTAGTATGTGCTTTTTTGATCAATTTTAGCATGAGGATGTGATACCTGAAAATATTGCTGAGCTTGATGCACAACATCATAAGCAAGCAACAATATGAGGCACCACCATGATGAATAAGTTTTTAGAATAAAGGGGAAATGGGAAGAAGTGGGTCGTTCAGTTTGATAATCAAGGAAATCCTATTGGGAAGAACCACAATTCTTTTATGTCATATCTAGGGGATCTGAGTCGTAGCAGGGTGGATGTAAATGTAGAGTCTTGGCATAAAGAAGATTCAAGAAAGAAAGATTGTATATGCAAGGAACCATATTTTAGATATTACCATTTACAATTATATTTTTAAAGCTATTTATAATTATGTTTTTAAGAATATTCCATTAAATAATTTGTGTCTTTTGTAGATATTATTTGAACTAGATGGGAAACTACAATTGAAAAAGGTGATTCAATGTTGTGGCAGGGTATGAAGGAATTACAGGACAACTCTGACAAGAGAATACATACAAAAAGCTAAGAACAAAAAGAAGTTAGCCATTGAGAAATGGAACAATCTTGACCAAAAGGTGTGGGAGGTGTTTGTTTCTAACATACAAACTGATGAATTCAAGGTATTAGGCCTCATTCCTCTTAATAAAGTCATTGTATTACATATGTAACATATGTTTTGGACCAACTAGGCTATGAGTGATGCTCAAAGAGAAAGGCAAGCAAAGAATGTACACAATGACAAGATGGGTCCAGTGACTATGAAAATCTTCACCAAAAGCTACCGTAGGCGTCTTCTTCCCAACATCCTACTCCTGGGACTACTTAGTCCTCTACTTCTATTGAACCTCTACTTCACCATGATATATGGATAGTTGGGATGAAAACCAAATTTGGATAAATAACCAACCGCACAACTGCTGAGGCGACTGCAAAAATGGTAAAACTCAATTCTCAAAACAATTACTATTAATGATTGTTATGTTTTACTTACCAATTAGTAACTTTGATGATTAGCGGGAGCTCCACGAGAAAAGGAAACAAGGCAAGTTCATCCCTGAGGGCATACATGATGGATTTACAGTTGCTCTAGGTAACCCATATCATCCTGGGTATGTTAGGGTTGATGGCACTGGTGTCAGTATAAGATCCTTCTTTGGGCCATCAAAGAAAAAGTGTAAAGGGGGGCTCTCAAAAAAGGTAAAAGAGATAATTGCAAAGGATATAGAGGAAGACTTGAGCAAGTATCAGTCTTCTTAGACAGTACATGTAGCACCCCACTCTTCATATGAGGTGAACCCTCCTACGAAAGAGGTGTTTGGGAGTAATCCCATTGGCCCAAAATGGGAGTTGTCTATACTAATGTAAGCTGAATATACATTTGGTATGTATCTTTATATACATGACACCATTAATATGAGATTATATATAAGCATGACATAGCACCTAAGAAACCCCTTACATCTCATCCTCCACCTCCACCTAACTCCTTGGTTACCTGGTTGGATTACAAAGGACCTATTCGACTCTCTAGGTCCTCAGTGCAAGGGCATGGAATTATGGATAGGTGAACATGAAGAAGGGTTGCCTATGATGGTCCATATTAAGGAGGACATTGTAGGTTAACCTCATAATACTAGTATATTTTTTCAAGATGTTTTGGAGATGTTTACTTTTTCTTGGTTGAATACATATGTGATAGAAATTTGGATATGATGATATATTATATAGCAAATACATCATTATATATATGTTGATATGTAATACATTATATATGTTTTGTAGCCACTTGCATAGGGTCTGTACAGAGATTACACTGCCCCATGTGACAATTCTAGTTCCATCCTTGATTAGCCGTGTAATTAAAGACCCTACATCTGTCTTCTAATACTATCCACCCATTTAAATATTTCGGTGAAAAGAAAAAAAATGTGATTTTATCTCTGTACAATGTTGGGTAAGTGTACTTACTCTGCTTATAATTTTAACTTCAGAATTACATTTCATTGTTGATTTTGGGTTTAATTTTGTTTTCCTTCTTTTCACTAAGGAATAACAATTGGGTGTTATTAATTATTGTCCTTACGATGATATATATGTATTATGTACATCCTAAGGGTGATAGAGCAGAAAGTTGGGGACACGAATTGAAAAAGGCCTTATTCACATGAGTAAATTTTTATATTTATATAAATTAATATATATTATTACATGACTATTTACTAATACAATTTAATGTGTTACATTAACGTATAGGGCTATAAAAGATTTCAAAAAGGATGGAGGAAAGGTGAACAATAGGAAGATTGCAATAGATTGGATTAATGTTCAGGAAGTTTTCTGACACAAATGCATATTTTTGCCAACTATGCTTACTTTTACTTATTAGCTTTTTTTGTGTTGAAATTTATAGTTTCTTGTACAAGACAATGGTTGGGCATGCAAATACTATGTGATGTGGTATATGGACATGATTGTCTGATATGGTGCACTAGACATCAATTGCATCGAAAGTGTAATATATATATATATATATATATATATATATATATATATATATATATATATATATATATATATATATATATATATATATATAGAGAGAGAGAGAGAGAGAGAGAGTCTTGATCATCATAAGTATATAGTTTCATTAGATAATATGAAAATATCAAGCTTTTGAATTATACACAACATTCTCTTTAAAGGTGTTAAAATAAACTTCTATACATGGGGAAAATCTAGATGACGCAAAATCCCTATTTGACAGAACAACTAGATGATATACGAGAACAATGAGAAGAAGCCTTCATTAAGTATTTAACATTCAGTCTGATTGGGATTAAAGAATGACTTTTCTAAACTCTGATGTCATGATTTCTACATACATGTTCTTATGACTTCTTGCAACTTAAAATTTGATGTGAGTAAATTATTGATGCATATGAATGAATATATAATGTATGTGAACGTGAAGATGAATAAATACAATGAGAATTATGTTTCTTCGTGTCATGAGAATGGAGTTTGTTCATATGTAAATGAAGTATCATGTGTGAATTAAGTATCATGTGTGTGAATGAATGTTCAAGTGAATGAGTAGAATTATGTTTGAACATGTGATGACAATGAAATCGAAGAATGGATATTGAGTGTTTTTTTAGGTGGTTTGTTATCATGTTGTTTAGTTAAACTCACAGATGATGTTAACCTATAGTTCAGATCTACAATTCTAAACTACAAGCTCTACATCTTACTACCTTCTATTTATAAAAAATAATTATTTGTCGGTTGTTCCAAAAAATCAACAACTAAGGTCTTCGACATCGGTTTAGGGAAAAAACGAACGTTATAGGAGTAACCAAGATAGCCATAGGGGACAACATGACTGTTCTTGGCAGCACGATCATAGTTGTTCGTTTTTGTGAAGAAACTATCAATGTATATCTTAATCATCAATTTTTAGATTAGTAACTGATGACTATGGCGTAGGATTGGTTTCTATTTCTTTTACAACCCAAAGACAAAAAGACCTTTTCTATTTACAAATGTGACTTGGTATGGACAAACAACATTGGGGTATTTTCCACAACTGACAACTATGACATCGGATAGGTGTCAGTTTCTTTTGTAGCCGGATGACAAAGAGACCTTTTCCATTTAGAAATGTGACTTGGTATAGAAAAACAACATTAGAGCCTTTTCCATAATCGATGACTATGACACTTGATACATTGATTTGTTTTATCTTAGCAACTGAGGATGAATATCTTGGTCATTGGTTTTTGTGTCCTTGAAGAATCGACATCTTAGGCCTATAACTCTTGTGTCACCCACTTAGGTTTCACCTTATAACCGATGTTGTAGTTAATTTTTAATCAACACAAGAAGTAATTTCTGTGCTAGTGCATCCATGCACCAGATTTGACACTACCCTTCAAAATCATGTGTGACGTCAGTGACCATGTCATTGGAGCCATTCTTGTTTAGTGAGTTGACATGTTCCATCAAATCATATAATATGCATACAAGACATTAAATTACATTGAGAAGAACTACACCATGGATGAGAAGGAAATGTTAGCAATTATGTATGCCTTTGACAAGTTCTAGTCCTACTTAGTTGCATCCAAGGTCATTGTGTACACACACCATGTTTTCATTCAGTTACTGGTCTGGTTTACCAACTAAGAAGTTTCATAAATCACATGAACTTTGCAATATATATTCTTGGCACTAAATCGTTGTAAGCTCCACATTTGATGTCAGAATTAAGTGATTTAAATAATTTCAAAAGATAATTAGATCATCTATACAATGATTATATTTAAAAATGACTTTGATCATCTATATAATCAACCCAAATACCTCCAATATAAATCTATAGTGAACATCTAACAACTTGATGAATATGATGTTTTGTAGACTGATACAAAATTACTCTAGCAACTTCTAGGACAAAGGGTTCATGGTCTATTTTCTTTCATCCACAACCATAGCCTTATTCAAGGAGAGTTGTAGATCAAATTCATCTGTTGGACGTGAAGATGGGCTCTTCCATAGATCTAGACCATTGCTATTCTCCTCCATACTTCTACTTTGTTTGTGAGTTTCTTCTACTCTTTTTGTTTTTTATATGTTTAGAGAGCAGATGTTTTACTTGGACACACAGATTACTCCCACTATCTATATTCAATTGTTACATTGTTAATTGCTTTTTGTTTAAACATATATTGATAACTGTTTTCATAATGCTTGATTTATAGCATGATCATTTATTTTACATGATTTTAATATTCCTAGACATAAAGTCTATGAATCTAAGATTATTATGCCAAACAATATCAATGAACCCCGAGTGAGACCACATAAGGGCATTCTTTTGGGTAATAGACTAATGATCCAAAGGTAATGAAACCTCGAGGGTGTGGGGAGATTAAACCATGTGAATTTAATACTTTGAAAGGATATGAAATCCGTTGGCACCAATCTAATATTCATATGAGTAAATGATGGATTGTTTATAATATTTACGTAGGTAGTAGCGGTGAACCTTGTCATCTTGGTAATGTTATTGAGTGTTTAAATCATTTATTTGGTAGTTAAATTTCATTTCATTTTTGCCAATTTATTTCATCAACCAAAGAATCAATGATCTATTCTTGTTAAATACTTCTCCTTATTAGATAAAAAAATCCTTGAAAAAGTTGTATCTTGGATTTATCCTTAAATGTATACAATTAGCCCATCCTCTTGTAGGTGTGATTATTGTACATTGTTTTGGGTAAAATATGAAACCAGCCCGAGGAGATTTTTGTGTTCTAATTTACCACAAAAATTTTGATGTCAATCCGGGGGATTCCATGTCATTTTGGATTCTGAACATATTAAGATAAAAAATTATTTTCTTTCTTAGTTTGTTTTTGTGATTTAGGTAGGGTTTGTAATTTTTAGTTATCTTCATATTTTCTTACTTTTTTTTTGTATTTCTTAGATTTGTTTAACTCCTTAGCTTGGTTTTGTTTTTTTCTCATTTGTTTAATTTAGTTCCATAATTGTTTTTAGCTTACATTTTTTCTCTATCTTTGATATTTGTAATTTGTTGTTTCCACTATTTTTTAACGAATGTCTATGTCTTCATCCATTGGTTTTTTTTTAATCTTGATTCTGATAGGAAACATTTTATACTTTTAAGGAATCCCTTTTGAATGGTGCCATCAACTTCACAAATAATAACATGTGGAAACTGTGGCTCCTTTAATCATTATATATGGTTCTACCAAGAAGAAAAAGTTAAAAGATAAAATATTGATGTGTAGGATCGTCACCCCCACATAATGCAAGCATAAAAAATGAGTGCAAGAGCTTCCATAAATTGAATCCACAAGCCAAAGTTGTCATTTAAAGGCTCAAGATTGATCATAATGTTAGACTCCCAAAAATCAAAGTATGAAGCAAAAGTCGATCAACAATATTATTGGTAGTATTAGGAGGAGATGTTCCATGAAGAGGATTATCTAGACGTGACAGACTACAATAAAAAACCTTATAATAGTTATGGTGAGAGTTTTATCATTCAAATGAATATACATCTGATTATGAGAGGATGTAGGACACTTGAAAGTTGTTAGTTTCCCAACACTCAATTCTAGCTGATAGAGAAGCCTGGAGCAAAACAATTGAGGCACAACTGGCTCATCTGAAAGAATAATTCTCCCGATTAATGGTGCCACTTCAGGGACAATCTAAGAGATCCTTAGGGAATATGGAGTGTTCCACATTCATGAGAAATGATGAGTTTAATATTTTATCATTTTTGAGATGTTGACGTAGAATGATTTTGACATGGCAATTTATTATGAGGTATTACCCTGACTATGATATATATGCCACCACTAATGGATTTTTATATCTACTCTTTGTCTATATTTCTTCCAAACCTAGGTATGTGGTGGATGTATTCCACTTGGTGGAGGTAGAGACATATATTTATAAAGTGAATGATATCACTTCCTCTAATTGGGTAGAAGACCAGTTGGGTGCACAACTAAACAAATATACTTTTGAGGATGCATTATCAGATGAAACTACTCCTCCTATGCCAAGACCATATCTTTTACATACTACCTTTCTACATAAGCATATCCCACCAACAATATGCACATATGAGCATATACTTAGTCTATTAGACATACAACACTCCAATATTATACCACTTCTTCCTAATCCACATATTGTACTACACTTCATATATTGATGGAGAATTATTTGTGGATCATATTGGATGTACTGCGGGGTGAAACGAAAAACTAGTTCAAGAATCCAAACAATACCTATGATCTATCATGACCACTTGGTCACACTTTGCACCATGGATCTCACATGTACAAGGTGACAACCCTTGTCTATATTCCCTTCAATAGGACATTCTTTGAGTTTTCAGGACCTTTACGACAAGCATTAATGATTTCTTTTGCTCCATCTTGGCTTTAGTGCTTGGTTGAGGACAAAAATGTATCTAAGATGAGGTGGAGGGTGTGTGGTACGCACTCCTTTCCACCCATACCATTTTTCACTTTTTATATTCTAATTTATAATTCCACATGTTTTATTTACATGTAAATCACTCTCATTATATGCAACTTTGACTGTTCTCATTTTAGTTCATATTTCTTGCAATGTTAGTTAAGGCCATTATCTAGTCATCTTTATTTACAATCATGATGCATTGCATGTAGAAGTTGTCCTGCAATTCCCCTTATTCAAAGTAACTTCTTTATGTTAATTATATTTCTAAAATGTGTCAATGGTTAGAATCACCCTTCATAATAATGAATATAAGCATCATGCTCTTTGGAAATGATGGTAAGTCATATGGGATTGAGAAAAATCAAAGGGAATGCGTCTCTTTATTGATGAGCATTGCATACTCATAGAAATGACTTAACACATGATGTGAGTCTCTCTACTCTGAATTTTAATATATGGGTGCACAAGTGCAACCTTATAAACATTTCTTCTATTAACATCTTACCCCACCATTATCTAAATTATAAAAAAAATCATCAATTTTACTAAACTCTAAGATTGGGGTGGAGCACCCTCCTTCTTCATCTATAATCATTTCATACATACCACATTCTATGTGATAGGGGCATATCTCAATTTTTTTTTTAAAGATGCTAATGTGCACTAAAGAAAAAAGTGTGAAATATATGTCTTTGCAACAATTAAAAGAAATTTCAATTTGAATAAAGGAGATATTTATAATTCCGCTTTTAAACCACCATTCACTCATTCATTTACCAAGGGAAAGTTAAATACACCAAAACAGCCTTCCACGACCAAACTTTATTCTTATGCAAAAAAAGGAATATGTAGGCCTATCTGAAACATCAAGATTATTTCATCTTGTTTACACTCCAGGTTATTGACTTGGAACTAGGTGTGCAAAGCAAAGTCATGATAGAAGATATGGGAAGTTGTGTTACTTGAGTTTAGGAAATTAAAGGTTCTTGTCCATGTTTGGTGGTAGGAATTCAAATATGATGCAAGTATGAGGCATGGATTGGTTGAAAAACATTTATTTCAGAGTCTTTAGTTTTTATGTTACTCAAGGATGACAACATTCAAGACAAGAGTTGTGATGGATGTCTATTCATCATATTTTGTGTTGTAGTTTAGATTTAGTTTTTGTATTTTTTTCACTGATGTTATGTTTTAAGAAGTTTATGGATTTTTTATTATTTAATATACTTGATTTTTTATTGGTAGTTTTATGGAAGAATAAGTGAGAACAAATCATCCCTCCTTGAAAATCCTAAGATAATGATCAAATATTTCATATCCTCACTCCCCAACTTCAACAATTGAGTGAGGATCATAAAAGTATGCATGGTCACTCAAATATCCATAACTTTTGGATACAAATTTCAAACTTGGCAATTTAAAATCCACTGAATGAAAAATTCAATTATTTATAAAACAAGTATATATAATATTATAATTTTGTTTTCTTATTAGTAAATATGGTCATACAACTAGGAAGTTTTAATAGAAATAAAAAATTTTACAAAAAATATGTCCGACACTAAAATGGCTATAATATCCACATCGATATCATAATAGAGAAAAACATGATCTGGAAAGATAATTTGATTATCTATACATTATATATATGAACATTATATATATATATATATATATATATATACATACCATTTTGGATTGAAGGATAGGCTCTACAATTTCCCAAAACACCTACGATAGAAATCTACAACTGATAGTTGTTGGGTTAATTTAGATGGATTTGAGATTTTACAAACAAAGGTTTCATGATCTATTTTCTTCCATACACAATCCTAGCCATCATGAAGAAGAGCTAGAGATCAAAGTCAACAACTTGATGTAAATGCACATTCCTTCATAGATCTGGATTGGAGATTGAAGTTACCTTTCTGTAGTTATGATGAGAGCACCAAGCATTTCCTCTACCCTGCTACTTTATCTATGAGCTTCTTCTTTTCTCTCTATTTTGTATCATGAGCATATTTAGAGTGTATGTCTTTTACTGGGATACAAAGTTTAGCCCCACTTCCCACATTCTATTTAAACATTGTTAATTATTATTTGTATGTACATCTAGATTGATAACCAATTGTTTAAACCCTATTTTATATCATGATCATCTATCTTTCATGATTGTTATAATTCTATATGTAAATACCTTAAAATCTATTATTAGAAACCAATTGATACCCTTGAATCCTAGATTCTACCACAAAATTCTCTAGGATGAAATATTTAGGATCCACACTTATAGAGACCTCGATCCTATGGAACTCCAAAAGGATATAAAATCCCTTAGACCTAATCCAATATTCATATGAATGCTAATGCAATATTTATAGTAGTGATTGTTGTATGTAGTTCTAGGTATAAACATGTGGACTTTTCCTAAGGTGATTTTTTGTACTATAATCTGACACATTAGTAGAAATAAGTCATACATACCTTAGATGTACCATTATTATACTTCTTTCAATGTAATTTTCTTGACATTATATATCTATCATGGGATTTCTATCACAATGGTTTTCACATTTAATATATGTTAAAATACATCTTCCATTTATTAAGGATAAATTATTATGACTAGATAGAGGTAATTTTGTTCATGTCGTATACCCATTCCATCCCATAATATTGCATTCTTGTTTTTTAGGTCTTATATGGACATCCAAGGTTACCTCAACTCTTAAAGTGAGGTTAATCAACTCCCCCTTTCAGGGAGAGTCCTAATCTTTGGTGCATTCTTGGATTTCAAGAGGATGTTAGGCTCTCTAGTATGCCTCAGCCATAGGTATTTGCCACTCTTGGGTTGACCCACCCCAGGTTAGTACATTACCCCTAAAGTGACTCAAGGGTCTTACTTTTTTCTTATGAGACAAATGATTTCCAATGTTTCATATACACATTTAAAAACATTTATGTATACAATGCATGCAGGTCTAATGGTACTCTACATCATCACATTCATGGAAAAACTATTGTTATCTAATGTGTGGTGCTTAATTATCCAAAAACATTTTAATTTTCTATATCCTTTACCCCTAATATTTTATTCTTTTGGGTAGAGTTATTATTCTCCTTAACACAGTGTATGCACATTCCCAACAGTAAGGTTTTGATTAGGGTCAAGAATTAACCTCTACATTGTAGTTTCTTTCATCTTGTAACCACCCTAGGTTTTCATATCCAACTGAGTTATCCAAATGAAATTCCTTCATGAATGGCTAGGGTATCCCAAACCATTTGTAAATATATCAACATTTACATTTACTAGAGGGACATAAATTATTTCTCATCAGCCATATCTATTTCTCTGTTTAACATTATACATACTCTAATTGGCATCGAGTGCCTTAATCATATTTATTTTTGAAACCCTAAGTCAAGATGAGAAGAGAAGTGAATTTTAGGGTTAAAATAGAAAACATATGAGATGAAGATTAATTGTAAGATGAGATTACCTACATGTATTTTACTTAGGGCAAGAACCTCAAGCATTGACCAGGTGGGATTCAAAGGGGTCTGGAAGTCATGTTAGTTGGTGGTGTGGAGGAATCTTTTTCTAGCCCCTAGGTTGTGAATCTTTCTAGACACCCTCATATTTGGTAAATACCCTAATAATTCCTTTTATTTTACAGACTACTTGAAATTATTAATTATTATAAGTTAATTGATAAGTTTATGCCCTGACCAATTGATTTGACACCCTCTTCTAGATACCCACCATCAAAGGGAAATCATAGGGATAGAGAACGTAATATTATTTAATTAATATCAAAATTTAAAATGTCACAAATAATTTTATATCATAAACTTTTAATGATACAACAAGTGTTATTTTCCCTGGAATGAGTTTACATCATTTTTGAAGAGGAAGATACTACATGAGAAGAAATACTATCACTCTACATAATATGACATCAATAACTATAATCCAACTAATCCACCTTGTGATATTAACTATAGTATCTTCAATTTATTCATATGAGTCTTCAAGCCATCATATCATCATGTAAACCAACTACCTAACAGGCCAACAAACAAATATGAAAATTAGTATATTTATGTACTATATAAGTAGGTGCATAAAAAAGTTTGCATGCACATATATATCAACATTCAGATACATTCACATATGAATGTTTATTTCTATAGATAATTGAACCCATGAATGTCATGCTACCTTGGGTTTTTTTCTTCTATATTTATCATTGGACTTGTGTGAATTGCCCTTGGTAGGTCTAACCATGGAGTCACAATATCATAGTTTCTTTTATATGATACACATATTGGCATTATAATGAACTGGGGTAGAAAATATCCAAGCAAATCATCACACAATTTAAAGTTTCAGAAATCATATAGGAAACATTGAAAACAATACACTTAAGTATTCATAAATAAATACCTTTATAGAGAATCACATCTATACCTCAATTACTTCTAGTATATGATCCAAACAACAAATCATATGTACATTCAAACAATCCAACAATCAATCAATCATGATATTAAGTGAAATATAATCCTAAAGTGTCACCATGTGTCTAGAATTAGATAAACATCCAAGTACTTTGGCTTAGAATTCAATACTTCATAATCATCCAAAAAAACCTTTCACAGTCTAAATACGTAAGTATCCATAAATTAATACGTACCTTTACAAACAATTATGCATTACACTTGAAGTAACTCTATTATATAATACAAATAACCAATGATATGTGGATCCAAGCAATTGAGCAATCAGTCAACCATGATATGATATTACATACAACCTTAAAGTGTTACAATGTAACCATATGATACTAATCATGGTTATATTAGGGTTATGTATCCTAGCCCTAATTTCCATGTATATGGTTCATATGACATTAGAAACCCTACTATACATCATCATTGTTATCATTATATTTTGATGTCATTATTAATCAACAATATTGGTTTATTTCATAGGAGAAACATATTCCTAAAGTTTTAGCATCCTATTTATTAGAATTTAATTTAGTTAAGGTATAGGGTCATAACCCTAATTTGACCATATTATCAGTCATAAGGGTTAGATTTCCTAATTTGGAATTATGTGCAACCCAAAATCTTTGATTATATTGTTAGACTAGATCAATTACATCACATTACAACATATTGATCAAGATAGTCACCATTATTTCATAACTTAGGAGTACATGTATCATCTTATACTCATGCACTATGTAACATCTAAATATGGAAAATACACTAAGAGAGTCTCATATTACTAAGAAATGTAGATCTAAAAAGATAATTAACATTATATTTATTCTTAATCAAATATTACATTGTATCTAATGAATCTAGGATTTTAATATTTCTTTATCATATTCATAAACATAAATAATAGTTTTCAAACTAGAATATTATATAGCTCTTAATATTTTTTTTGGTAATCTACTCATTTTTCTTAGATTAATTACCTAGAATTTGAATATATTTCTATATGCCAATCATTTTCAATGATTATTGCAAATGTAAGGACCAACGACCTACTAACACGTCAGCAACATCTAATTTCTTCTAACATTTTCACGAGAATTGACCCCATTTCCCTCTCATTCAAATGTGTTTGGGGACATTTTAGACCAATGACAATGAGACTTCTTCTTCCTTACAAAGAATCCCAATCCAATCCTAGGCAAGTCAATGTTGGGTTGACTCCCCAGTCTTTGAGCTTTGAGGGCTATGGAGGAGGTTGTGACACCTATGTTGGCCCTCTCTAGACTTGTCCCATTTCTGGGTGTGGTTTGCTATATTCTAGGTAGAAATAATTAGGGCCGAGGAAAGATATAATGGAGTATTAAGCTACAAATGAGGGCATGTATTGTGTATGTTACTTGAGAACCCTTTAGTGGTTGGAACGACATCATGGATCATCTCTAACTCTTGCTAGATACTTGCAATGACCTAGCTCGATTCTCATATGCTCATCATTGGTCAATTCACCAGTGAAAGACACATAGCTAGGTTTCGGGGTTTGGCCTTTCTCAAGAGCGGTTGAGGTTAGGATGGGTTGTAATCTTGCATCCTACAAGTAAAGGTGTATTGTATAGGTGTTTGTGGTGGATTTTGAGGTCTAAAAACACCTTACTTATTTGTGCTTTGGATAATTCCAGTCTCCAATGTCATATCCTTGACAACACCAGCCATCCTTTTGGATTGAGTCCTTTGAGATGAGTGAGATATTTCATAACATTGTTTGGATTTTGGGGAGATCGGGAGGGAGGGAGATAAGGGGAAGAGAGAGAGTGAAGAGTCCATGACTTTAGGATTATTGACGAAGAGCTTAGGGCCAGAAGTGTTGTCTTGGTGTGAGACTTTATATGACTCATGAGTCATAATCCAGGGGGTTCTCCTTACTTAAAGACATCATTCTCAACATTTTGCATAAAAAATGTAATCTTATATTTATTTTCTGTGACCACTTCGTTTCTCCATTTGATCCCAGATTTTGGTATTGTCAACAATATTTTTTTGTCTTCTTTGAGATAAAACATTTAATGTAAAATAATCCACAAACACTCCAACTTAGCATTTTAATTAATATTAGATAATCACTTAATTATTTGCAAAGATTAAAATATCATGAAATTATCCCTAACCAATCCTCTTATCTAAAATTTTGATTATGTATTAAATAAAAATAACATGGATATTTATTATAATAATAAGGTACAAAATATCCACTATTATATATCAAGAGTCCACATGTAGACCCTAATTGGTTCAAATGGGCTTGCATTTGGTTTCAGGGCCCATGAGTCTAACCATGGGCCTTCTAAAGGGTATACTAACTTTATGATCTCCTTGGATAAAAACATAGGGCCTTGCTCATCATAGTACCTCAATTGAAACCTTACATGAGAAGTTTCTTGATATTACTTGAATTGAAGACTTAATACAAGTCTAGGTCTCAAATACACCAATCATAGTCACTTTAAATTCCCTTTTATTCCACTTTGATCTTCACATTATGTCATTGAAATAGAACTAGAAATTTTAAATTGGCAGTTGTCACATGATTATTTTAAGTGTGGTCATACGTCCTCATTTATTGTAGTACATTATAATTTGGTGGTTATTTTTTCATCTATGTCATAGAATACAAACACTCTTTTTACTATATCATAATATGGTTAGATACAACATATATAAACTAGATCATAACATTACTTCTAGATCAACATATTCATTTAAAACAACGCTTAAGTATAAAAAATGTGGCTACCAAATCACTTACACCTACTTAAGATGAAAAAAATATTTTTATGGCGTCTAAATACAAAATTGATCTTATTTTGCAAATAGAGGTGATTCAACCACACATTATCTTTTAATTAAAAAATTAGGTCATGTTACCTCAAGTAGTGATTCTCATGGATGAATATCTTTCATAATACAAAAAATTGTTATAGCAAGTTGAAATGTTCTTTTCAATGAGCCCTTGAGTATGGGCACAACCACCATAGGATTCTATTATAAAAATTATTTCATACGTCCTTCTATTGTTTTTATATACATTTCGTCTACCGCTGGCCTTATGTTTTCCCTTACAATATCTAGGGGTATAGGTACCTTTGGAGTGATGTTTTCCTAACCCCAATATCCTCATGTAAGAATAAAGTTCCTTTATCTCTATCAAGTTTGGCGGTGTTACCATAAAACCACACCCTAGGTTCTTGAGAGAGAAAGTTCTATTCCATCTCTAGGAACATATGCTCTCTAGGTTCTTCCTCCTCGCAATGGCAAGGAAACCTTCTACCTCTACCACCCCATCTTCGATTCCACCACCCTTGACCACCCCCTCCACCTTTACTAGCCATCCGGTCCTCCCTTGGGATCACCCTAAGGTGGATGTCACCCTTGCCAAAGCATGGGTGGATATTTTTGTGAATGATGACCCCTCCATACCAAAGGTGCAATGACTTGAGGATGATTCAAAGGAGCATAAAAGCCCTTTCTACAAAGAGGAGGATAGCCACCCATGGATGAAGTTCTCAGCTACCCTGATCGTTGAGATGGATTGTTACCATACACATTCATTCATCATTCAAGTGTTGGGCATGAAAGTTTTCTTCAAACAACTTCAGGGCTATATGCTCATATCCTGGAGACCCGAGCGTGGCCTCATTCTTTCCCCACTTGTCAAAGGGATGTTCCTGTCTAGGTTCTTAAATGATCAAGACCTACGGTACCCGCTGGAGAAGGGGTCATGGTTTTTTGACACTTAATTGGTACTAACCAGGAGATGGTCTCCGGAGGCCGACCTCAGACATGATGTGCTAAAGATCGCACATGTTTGGTTCACACTCCCCAACATGGGTCAACATTGGTCTAAGAGATTTTTTTCCTACATCAGATACACCATCGATACTCCCAGGGCCTTCAACAACCAGTCTTCTACAACGAGAATGTGTGTGGATATATTAGCGGATATAACACCACCCCAAGTCATGATGGTGGAGATGTCAGATGGCTCTGACCTTGAGATCAGAGTTCACTGTGAATCTTTTCCGAACATGTGTATCTCTGGCACAATATTTGGTCATTGTGACGGTGCCTACCCTGGTGTTAGATCATTTCCGCAAGAGAATCCTCCTATCCACAGTAGGTCCAAAACATGGAGGAAGCGTAACAACTCTAGGACAACTGGCCCTCCTGTACATGACAACCACCATGATGTTGTGTGGGGGCGTGTTGTGGAGCCCTTTGTGGTTGCAGAAATCCCCAATCCTTCCTTGATTCTTGTAGGTCCTTCAATGGTCGTGATTCCTCCCAATATCTCTACTGAGTAAGATTCTGAGTCTGTTGTTGAGGTGTATGATGTAATTCCCCACACAGAACCAGATGAGAGAATAGAAGGATTCTCGCTTGTCACCAATGGTAGGAGATCGAGTTCTTGTTAGAGAAGAGAATCCTTGATTCCTACTGTTGAGTACTCTTCCAACCCCTTTGATGTCCTTCAGGGGTTGGACATGGATGGGGATGTTGTGGACGGGATTGGAAGAACAGAAGGTCTCTTACTGACCCACACCGAGACCAGGATGTCCATAAGACTAGGAACTACCCCCGTAAGGGGTGGTCATAACAGAAAGGGATAATGTTTGTCCTCTCAAGGAATGTGAGAGGGGAATCTCAACCTTGGAAGCAAGACAATTTGAGGAAAGTCATATAGGAAGTTAAAGCCTCCTTGGTGATTTACTTGGAAACAAGAATCAGAAGAGACGTTGCTGATAAAATCCCTAGTATCTTCCCCACCGGATGGGGCAGTGATTCGAAGCTCAATCAGGTTGAAGGTGGGTGCATCGTCATAGGATGGAATCCCAACATTTGGGATGTATAAGTGATCTTTTATATGGATCAAATGATCACTGCTAGATACATCAACAATGGCGGTCTACACATTATGATATCTACTGTGTACGAGTGTAATTCCAAAATGTGGAGGAGGAAGCTTTGGGATGTTTTAAAAGATTTGAATTAGTAGGACTTGCCTCAATTATTCATAGGAGACTTAAACAATGTTCTCAGGGCCCATGAGAAGTATGGTGGACTTTCAAGATAGATTCAATAATACTATTGATGTAGCAGAGTTAACTGAAATTCGTATGACTGATGAATGCATATTCATCTTGGTTCAATCATCTCGTTTAGCCCAGTTTTGGTTGCATTCATGCATTTATCGGATTTATCTTCTAATATGTTCATTCACTTGGCTTAATTAGAATGATCCCTATTTTTATTAATTTTTGCACCTTTGTGCAGGTCACTTTGGGCAGTTGGGCCTTGTCTCCGCGGCCCAATACTCTATTATGGGCCTTGGTCTGTTCGAGCGTGCTTGGGGTCAGTAGCAGTCAGTGGATCCCCTTCTTCTCCCAGCTTGACCTAATTGTGATTCATAGAGCCTGGTCGCAATCATTTCTAAGCTAGCAGTCCACAGTCTTCTCTTCTATTCCCAACCGCGGTTACCCCAACCACACATACCGCGACCAAGTTTCCCCGCAACCGCGACAATCCTCTAATACCCGCGACCTGCTGCTAAGGCGACTGAGCCAGGAAAAGCCGCGACCACGACAAAAGCCGCGACCACGACAAAAGTCACGACCGTGCAATTTGTCGCGACCATGACAAAAGCCACGACCACGACAAATGTCGCGACCATGATAAATGCCGCGACCCACTGCAGAAATGACAAGGTCGTGATTTTAAGTCGGTACCCAGACTTCCTATAAATATGACACGACTCCAGTCAGCCAAATCATCATCTCCAGACGCCGTTAGGCTGTAGGACTGTCTTGGGCCTAAGGAGATGATCTCCATAGCCAAGAACCTGCCCCCGTGGTGGTTTTGCGGCCTGTTCACCCAGTTCTCGAGTGAAGACTCAGATCTGCAAGCCACCTCGTTTAGATCTAGATCTGGATCTAGATCTGATGCGTCCACGCAACCATCTCATCCACGAGCTGCTCCTTCTGCTGTGAGCGAGGACTACGAGAAGAAGAAGAAGGTGGAGAGAGAAGATCTGCCCCGACTGCCGTGGTGTTCTTCCCTCCTCGTCTAGACCTGCCCCGACATCGTGTAGAAGACCGTTTCTCCATCGAGCTGCGGTCATCTTCTTCACCATGCTCATGGAGGAATCTTCTCTTTCTCTTGTTTTTCTTATTCCTCTCACCATGAGCGAGTAGTTTACTTTCACTGGGGTGCGGGGATTAGCCCCGCTGCCCATGCTTTCATATCTCACTGTTAAACATTCCATGGCATGTATATAATCTTTCATTTCTTTGTTAATCGTCGATGAGTGCTTTTGGATTGATCACCTCCTTGCATATATCTTGTTCATTTCCTATGTTGCGAGAACTTCTATGCGTAGGTTTTGAATGTCGAATAATGCGGTTGACTCCCAAACTAGAAATAGAATGGGATTCCTTGAGGTCGTAAGTGTATGATATGTGTGGTGACGAGCTATCTAGCCCATGGTGACGCTTCTGTGTGCCTGACGCCTATATAGGGGGCCACAACTTCATTTGTATTTCTGTATCTTCAGAGTCGTAAGTATGTGATCTATATGGTGACGAGACATCTGATACCTAAGGTGATGCTTACGCAGACCTAATGCCGGTACGGGGGGTTCTGCAGTAGCTCTATTTGAATGGTTATATCTTGCCTGGATGTTGATGTTTGGATGTGATTGCATGTGTAGTGGTGGTGAAACCCGGGACCATCCCAGTGATTTCCCTCATTAATCTTTAATCAACCTTTAATCCTACTCTTTTACTTTCCTTGCATTTGGTTTAATTAAACTCAATTCAACCAACCTTGTTCTACATATTAGTCTTGATTCGACTAGATTCGACTAGAAAGAAGATTCTTAAAAACTTTTTCCCTTGGGATTCGATCCTCAACTATACTGCAATAAGACCTGTCCGCTTGTGGGTGGTATTATTTCACGTTGTTTTGGTTAAAAACTTAGGGATTCCAACCCTAAGTGAGTTTGTTAGTGCGATAATATAAGCCACATCAAATTGTGGTGTTGTTGCCGGGGACAACAGAATCATCTAGTTAAATCTAGTTCTTTTAAGACTAATTTAGGTTTTTCTTTTACTTTTGATATTATCGATCATATATACTTGAATTCGGTTCTACTGTGTCCATCTCACTAGCAAAAGATCTTTCCATCCTAGGTACCCACAAAGTCTAGTGTATGCATCGCTCGGACAGTCCCGGACTCTCTGCTAGCTTTGACGCTGAGATAGACAGAACATTTCACCGTCAGTACAGAGAGAACCAAGCAAAAATGTCTCAAGAGGAGGAAATTGCTAGAAGGGTAGCTCAAGCCCTTAATGCACAAAGAGATAGGCTTATGCAAGAAGCCCGAGCCGTAGTTCAAGAAGAAATCCAGGAAGCTCAAGCAACAGCTCAACAAGCTGAGCTACAAAAAGACCTTAGAGAATTCTCGATCCCTAAAGCTGCGAACGTTCGTCACCCAGTGCAACCTCCTCCCATCAACGCTCTGAATTTTGAGATAAGAGCACATTGGGTTATGTTGCTTCAAAACAGTCCTTTCTATGGTAAGCAAGGAGAAGATAGTCAACAACATCTTCTGAGATCCATAGACTTATGCACCATGACAAAGCAAAATGGAGTCACAGATGATGCCATCAGACTCCGCCTCTTCAAGTACTCTCTTGCTGATAGAGCTATGAGTTGGTATAACTCTTTGCAAAGCGAACCCATCACCACTTGGGAACAACTTCAAAATGTTTTTCTGGAAAAGTTTTATCCACATTCTCTCACCAATGAAATTAGGGGCCAAATAACGCAATTCACCCAGGCCCCTGGAGAATCCCTAGCTGAAGCATGGGAAAGATACAAAGAGCTTCTACGCAAGTGCCCACATCATGGCATTCCAAAGAATCAACTCATTGAAATCTTTTATAGAGGTGTAGACGATGATATCAAGAGGTTTTTGGATTCCTCGTCTGGAGGAAACTTCATGCGTCAGAGTTATGATAGCACATGGAAGGTTGTCACCCTTGGAGCTGAAAACCAAGCCAACTAGGGAAGACCTGTGGGAAAAGCAGTGCTGAAGGTAGCTATGGCCGAAGTAACACCTGAGTACAAGTCTATCGCTGAATCTCTCAAACTCCTAGTTGTAAAGCAAGACCATCTAGAATCGTCTCTCGCAGCCTATGAAAGAAAACGTTCGCCCCCTCGACAACAAGAGCAAGTTAAGTCAGCTTCACTCTTCTATGAAGCATGCAAAGGAACTGATCACTCTACTCTGGCTTGTAACATTCTCTATGATGTTGTTTTAAGTAATACTTGTGCCCAAGGAGATAATGGTCAAATGGAAAGTATGAACGCCATCAATACCATCCTTGGTCAAGGGTACTACAATCCGAATCAGAATAGGAACCATCTAGGTTTTCAATATGGAAACCCTTCTGGAGCAGAAAACTCGCGACAACTTGGTTCAAATACTCAACAATGAGGCCCGCCAGGATTTTAGTATAACCAACAACCAAGTTTTGGGAATCAAGAAAACTTTAGAGGAAACTACCAGAATAGAAACTACAACAATTATCAGAACAATTCTCAGTTTCAGAACCCCCAACCAAGTCCCCTATCAACAGCAACAACAAGGGCAACAAGTCGGTCCCATCCATCCTGATGACAAATTGTCAACTATTGAGAAGATGCTGCAGTCGCAACAGACTATGATAGCTAACCAGCAAGCCCATCAAAAGGCTATTGAATCTCAACTAGCTCAACTTGCAGCTAGCATGAAGCCACCTGCCGGAACCTTTACCGGACAACCAGAGAACAACCCTAAGCACCCAGAGCAATTGAAGGTTGTCACCACTAGGTCTGGAAAAGACTATTCTGACCCCCCTGTCAAGATACCAATAGCGGAGACGAATGATGATGAATTTGCGAATGACCAAGACTATACAATACCTGAGTCTCAACCGAAGGAACAACCAACCACTGATAAGACAGACAAAGCAAGAGTGGAGGAACCTTTGGCTACAGAGGCAGAAGACACACCTGAGTCAGATGTGCTAGTATACAAGCCCCGTCCTCCCTTCCCAGCTCGTTTGAAGCAGACAAAGCTCGATACGTGATTCAACAAGTTTAAAGAAGCTATGAAGAAGCTTCATGTAGATATACCCTTTCTAGATACGCTGGCTAAGATACCAGCCTAGACTAAGTACTTAAAGTCTCTCCTCACAAGGAAGTACATAATTGAAGAATACGAGGTTGTTAAGCTAGCAACAACCACTTCCGATATCATCTAGAGCAAGATGCCCAAGAAGAAGAAAGACCCGGGATCCTTTGGGATTTCATGTCATATCGGTAACTCCTCATGTAAGAAGGGATTGGCCGATCTCGGTGCTAGCATCTCTATCATGCCACTTAGCCTTTTTAAGAGGTTAGGGTTTGCAGAACTTCTCCCGACCAGAATGACCATTCAACTTGCAGACAACTCTATGACTCTTCCCTTAGGAATCATCGAAGATGTCCCTGTCTAGGTTGGAAAAGACTCTTATGTCCCATGTGACTTTGTCATCATGGACATAAAGGAAGATGCCAGATACCCTCTTATCTTTGGCCATCTGTTCCTCGCCACTGCAAGAGCCTTGATTGACGTTGAAGCAGGGACCTTGCTGCTCAGACTAGGGAAAGAAACCCTCGAGTTCAAAGTTTTTGAAAGCATGCGAAGACCGAGCATGCAGGAAGAAGTCTATATGATTGATTGCATTGAGCAAATGTCGCTCCTCACACAAGAGGAATATGAACAAGATGATCCTTTATAAGTAGCTCTAACAAACCCATCTGCTGATAATTCCATCAGCAAACAAGTTAAGGATTGTATCCTTCACCTTGACTCTGTTGAAGAAGATCCTGAAGCCAAGTTCGAGGAACTCAAAGCTGTGAATGTATCTGAAGAGCCATGTGAGAAGCCAGAAGCCCCTGAAATGAAGCCCCTACCCGAGGGACTTAAATACGTGTTTTTGGATGATCTCAAAGTTTTTCCAGTTATTATAAACTCTGATCTAACGACCAAACAAGAAGATAGACTCCTGAAAGAATTAAAGGAAAGAAAGAAAGCTATCCTCTACAAGATGAGCGATCTCACTGGGGTCAGTCCAGCGCTTTGGATGCACAAAATCCATATGGTGGAAGACCACAAGCCGACTGTTGAGCATCAACGGAAGTTGAATCCTAATATGAAGGAAGCAGTCCACCGAGAAGTTATCAAGTTTCTCACTACCGGAATCATCTATCTGATATCTGACTCACCGTGGGTGAGTCCTGTGCATGTCGTTTCAAAGAAGGGTGGCACTACTGTGATACGGAATGAAGAAAATGAACTCATCCCCACTCGAACAGTAATCGGGTGGAGGATGTGCATCGATTACAGAAAATTGAACAAAGCCACACGCAAGGATCATTTTCCGATGCCTTTCCTAGATCAAGTATTAGAGAGATAGGCTCATCAGGAATATTTTTGCTATCTCGATGGTTACTCTAGATTTTATCAAATCCCTATACATCCAGATGACCAAGAGAAAACTACATTTACCTGCCCCTTTGGAACATACGCCTTTAGAAGGATGCCATTTGGACTCTGTAATGCGCCTGCAACCTTCCAACGCTGCATGGAGGCCATATTTGTTGGTTTAACCGAAACCATTATGGAAATTTTTATGGATGATTTCTCTGTATATGGGGATTCGTATGATTCATGCCTAAGGCACCTCTCCCTTGTCCTCAAATGATGTGAAGAAACACATCTGGTGCTTAATTGGGAGAAATGTCATTTTATGGTAAAAGAAGGCATTGTCCTTGGCCATAGAGTCAGTAATTGAGGAATTGAAGTGGACAAGGCCAAGATCGAAGTGATCTCCAAAATATCTATCTCTACCAATGTAAGATAAGTCCGCGCATTCCTTGGTCATGTGGGTTTCTATAGAAGGTTTATCAAGGATTTCTCCAAGATAACCAAGCCCATGACAAACTTGTTGCTGAAGGACGTTGATTTCCATTTTGATGAAGAGTGTATCAAGAGTTTCAACAACCTAAAGCATGCCCTTAAAACAACACCCATCATTCGTGCCCCGGATTGGGACAATCCATTCGAAATTATGTGTGATGCCAGTGATTACGTTGTGGGTGTCGTTCTGGGCCAATGTATAGAGAAGAAACATCATGTCATCTACTATGCATTGAAGACCCTTGACGAAGCTCAGAGGAACTACACAACTACTGAGAAGGAACTCCTAGCAGTCGTTTATGCCTTTGATAAGTTTAGATCCTACCTCATCGGTTCAAAGGTGATTGTTTACACCAATCATGCTGCTATCTGTTATCTTCTAAAAGAGAAAGATGAAAAACCAAGGCTAATAAGATGGATTCTCCTATTGCAAGAATTTGATCTTGAGATTAGAGATAAGAGAGGCACAGAAAACGTTGTATCAGACCACTTAAGTCATATCCACACTCTAGAAACTGAGAAGGTCCCAATAAATGACTCTCTTCCAGATGACCAGCTTATGAAAGTCTCAGAAGCTACCCCTTGGTACTCAGACTATGTGAACAACCTTGCCGCCAGTATCATCCACCCTGAGTGTACTGGCAATTCTCTAAAGAAATTCATGCATGATGTGAGGAAATATCACTGGGACGAACCGTACCTCTTCAAGCTCTGTGCTGATGGTCTCTACAGACGTTGTATCGCTGAGGGAGAAGCCTAACTTATTTTAGAACAATGCCACTCAAGCCCAGTTGGAGGCCATATGAGTTCTAAGAAAACTTCTTTGAAGATTTTGCAATGTGGTTTCTTTTGGCCAACCATATCTAGAGATGCTTATAACTTTGTGTTGTCATGTGACAAGTGTTAGAGAACGGGAAGCATTACGAAAAGAGATGAGATGTCGCTTAAGCTATGGCAAGAAGTTGAGATTTTTGATGTTTGGGGAGTGGACTACATGGGTCCATTCCCATCCTCACATGGATTTTCCTACATCCTAGTCACGGTTGATTATGTCTCCAAATGGGTAGATGCCATACCAACGGTTACTAGCGATTCAAAACCCGTCACTAAAATGTTCAAAGAGATCATTTTCCCCCATTTTGGAGTTCCACGCACTATGATCTCCGATGGAGGTTCTCATTTTCTGGAACGAAGCCTTGAAGCGTTGTTGAGAAGATATGGTGTAACACACAAAGTAGCTTCTCCCTACCACCCACAAACAAGTGGGCAGGTAGAGGTTTTGAACCGTCAACTCAAAGCTATCCTGGAAAAGATAGTAGGACGCAACCGAAAGGATTGGTCAGTGAAAATCAATGATGCTTTATGGGCCTACCGAACTGCGTTCAAAACTCCTCTTGGAACAACACCCTTCAGACTCATCTATGGAAAATCATGTCACCTGCCCGTGGAACTAGAACATAAAGCATGGTGGGCAATCAAACAGCTGAATTTCGACATGAAGAAAGCAGGTGAAGCCAGGATTCTACAACTTCAAGAGTTGGATGAACTCCGAATGACAGCTTATGAGAATGCACGAATCTACAAGGAACGCACAAAACTTTGGCATGATGGTCATCTGAAAAGGAAGGACATTCAAGTGGGAGACCAAGTTCTGGTGTTCAACTCGAGACTGAGGTTATTCCCAGGGAAACTCCGCTCTCGATGGTCTGGACCATACATTGTCAAGAGCATCTACCCACATGGTGCATTTACCTTATGGAGTGAGAAGTCAGGTGATTTTGTGGCAAATGGCCAACGCTTGAAGAGATATTTCACCACAGATGATACTAGCACTGATGAATTGATGAATCTGTCCAAACCGACATACCTACCAAAAAACTAAAGAAATCATGTCGAGCCATCGACGTAAAACAAAGGTGCTTGTCGGGAGGCAACCCGATCTTTAACTTAGCTTTTACTTTTAATTTTGTTTTTTTAGAAAATTTTGCACCTGATAGACAATGCATCACAAGATGCAGTCTTAAGTTCTGATAGGTTCCATTTTTGAGATTTCAGACAGAGGACGCGTCGCCGAAAGGAATGCAACCGCATCTGGTGGACCAACCGGCATGAGTTTGCCCCTCCATCTCGGATTTAGAGCTCGCTCGGGACGAGCAAATTTCTAAGTTCGGGGTGGAGGGTGGGTGGTACGTACTTTACTTTCCACCCTCTCCTATCCGTTCCAGACTTAAGATTTCATCGTTGAAATGTTGTCGCATTTTTGAGAAATTTTTTTCAAAAAGTTTTCATAGCAACTTGTATAGAAACTTGATGAAGTTGTGACGCTTTTGTTTCAATCAAAGCCATTACCTAGCCGGCTATCCTGTTTTCCCATGTAGTTTTGAATCATTATACCCTCCTTATTCGAAGTGAAGCCTCAAGGAGAACAATTTCTGAAACTAGCCTATGATTAGAAATCACCGTGTGAAGCTTATGAATCCTAACATCATGATCAGTAGATATGGCAAGTATATGTCAAACTGAGAGGGATCAAACACTTTGTGCTTCCTATCTGACTAGTGGAACAATAGCATGGAATCTCCATCGGATCCTCATCAAGTCATTATTTGAGAAGAGTATGATAAGGAGAACAACCCAGTGCACTGAATTGTAAATCAAGTTGCATTTTGATCTGAACTCTCTTCTACACTCCTTCCATCATCTTCTTACCCCTTCTCTCATCAAAAACAAACAAAAATAGCCAATATAGTGCCAAACCCTAAGTTCGGGGTAGCACACTCTCTCTTCCTTCACGCTTCTTCCATACCCCTCGCTATGAAATAGGGGCGTATCACCAAGAAAAGATGCTTAAGTGCACACAAAAAAGAAATGCAATCGCGAGTCGAATAGAGGAGAGATTCGCACAAAAAAATGCAATCAATGAAATTGCAAATCATATAATATAAATCTCGAGTCGAATAGAGGAGAGATTTATTTTTCCCTTCCATACCACCCTTCACTCCCATTTCCACCTAAAGGCACAATGAATGCCTCCCTGATCCTAATAACACCAGTGCCAGATCAGGATCACACTTGTTGTTCTACGGGTATCTCTGGACTCTTACGAAACTCTCTAGCATGCTTGATTTTGGACAAAGTAGAGAAGAAGTGATATTGGGAAGCGAACTCAGGAACGAAGATATGGTAAAATGTGTTATGTGATCTTAGGATGTTGAGACACTTAGTCATACCAAGCAGAAAAGAAATATTCATGATGTGAAGGTGAGGCAGTCACACGTTTGGAAAGTATTCATTTGGTGACCATTTCAGATTTTGTGTTACTCGAGGATGAGCAACGTTTAAGTTCGGGGTATTTTGATGAATGCATATTCATCTTGGTTCAATCATCTCGTTTAGCCTAGTTTTGGTTGCATTCATGCATTTATCGGCTTTATCTTCTAATATGTTCATTCACTTGGCATAATTAGAATGATCCCTATTTTTATTGATTTTTTGCACCTTTGTGCAGGTCACTTTGGGCATTTGGGCCTTATCTCCATGGCCCAATACTCTATTCTAGGCCTTGGTTTGTTCGAGCGTGCTTGGGGTCAGTAGCAGTCAGTGGATCCCCTTCTTCTCCCAGCTTGACCTAATCGCGATTCTTAGAGCATGGTCGCAATCGTTTCTAAGCCAGCAATCTGTGGTCTACTCTTCTATTCCCAACCGCGGTTCCCCCAACCACACATACCGCGACCAAGTTTCCCCGTGACCGTGACAATCCTCTAATACCCGCGACCTGCAGCTAAGGCGACCGAGCCAGGAAAAGACGTGACCACTACAAAAGCCGTGACCACGACAAATGCCGCGACTGCGACAAAAGCCGCAACCGTGCAATTTGCGGCGACCACGACAAAAGCCGCGACCACGACAAGTGTCGCAACCATGACAAAAGCCGCAACCATGACAAATGTCACGACCACGACAAATGCCCCGACCACGACAAATGTCGTGACCACGACAAAAGCTGCGACTCACTGTAGAAATGACAAGGTCGTGATTTTAAGTCAGTGCCCAGACTGCCTATAAATAGGATATGACTCCAGTCATCCAAATCATCATCTCTAGATGCCGTTAGGATACAGGACTGTCATGGGCCTAACGAGACGATCTCCATAGCCAAGAACCTACCCCCGTGGTGGTTTTGTGGCCTGTTCACCCAGATCTCGAGTGAAGACTCAGATCTGCAAGCCACCTCGTTTAGATCTAGATTTGGATCTAGATCTGCTTCGTCCACGCCACCATCTCATCCACGAGATGCTCCTTCTGCTGTGAGCGAGGACTATGAGAAGAAGAAGAAGGTGGAGAGGGAAGATCCGCTCTTTCTGCCGTGGTGTTCTTTCCTCCTCGTCCAGACCTGCCTCGACATCGTGTAGAAGACCATTTCTCCATCGCATTGTGATCATCTTCTTCACTAGGCTCATGGCGGAATCTTCTCTTTCTCTTGTTTTTCTTGTTCCTCTCACCATGAGCGAGTAGTTTACTTTCGCTGGGGTGCAGGGATTAGCCCCGCTTCCCATGCTTTCATATCTCACTGTTAAACATTCCATGGCATGTATATAATCTTTCATTTCGTTGTTAATCGTCAATGAGTGCTTGTGGATTGATCACCTGCTTGCATATATCTTGTTCATTTCCTATGTTGCGAGAACTTCTATGCGTAGGTTTTGAATGTCGATTAACACGGTTGACTCCCAAACTAGAAATAGAATGGGATTCCTTGAGGTCGTAAGTGTATGATCCGTGTGGTGACGAGCCATCTAGCCCATGGTGACGCTTTTGTGTGCCTCACGCCTGTATAGGGGGCCCACAACTTCATTTGGATTTCTGTATCTTCGGAGCCGTAAGTATGTGATCTGGATGGTGACGAGACATTTGATACCTAAGGTGATGCTTACGCGGACCAAACGCCCATACGGGGGGTTCTACAGCAACTCTATTTGAATGGTTATATCTTGCGTGGATGTTGATGTTTGGATGTGATTGCATGTGTAGTGGTGGTGAAACCCGGGACCATCCCAGCGATTTCCCTCATTAATCTTTAATCAACCTTTAATCCTGCTCTTTTAATTTCCTTGCATTTAGTTTAATTAAACTCAATTCAACCAACCTTGTTCTAGATATTAGTCTTGATTCGACTAGATTCGACTAGAAAGAAGATTCTTAAAAACATTGTCTCTTGGGATTCAATCCTCAACTATACTGCGATAAGACTTATCCGCTTGCGGGTGGTATTATTGCACATTGTTTTGGTTAAAAACTTAGGGATTCCAACCCTAAGTGAGTTTGTTAGTGCGATAATATAAGCCACGTCAATGACCGGTGGGCTGGTTACTTGGCATAATAAAAGAGTCGTGCATATAAGTATTGCTTCTCATTTGAACATAGGCCTTGTTAACCAGGTTTGGTTGGATATCTTTATTGATGTTCCTATCAGTGTCGAATGCCACCCAAATAGTGATCATGCTTGTATGCTAATGAAAATTACTCAGTTGTTTCAAAACCCAAGCCTTTTTATTTTCTTAATGCCTGGCTTGGATGCATTCTTGTGTTGTCCTAATTGAAAAAGAATGGATAACTCAGATTAGTGGCAATCCTTTGATCGCATATCTGAGAAGTTGAAGAGGTCCAAAGTTGCTCCTAAAATCTGGGCCAAAGAATTGTCTGATATCCCTATCTTGGTTGTTGCTGCCAAGGAGGACTTCAATGTTGTTGTCGCAAATCTTAGAGAGGACCCCCTATCCCCTTCTCTTATCCATTTTGAATAAGAAAAAGGATAAAGACTAATCCAAATTGAAAAGACAGAGGAACTCATTCGATGACAACATAGTAGAATTAAATGGATTCGTGATGGCAATCGTAATACCCGTGTTTACCACATTGCTGTTAAAAACAACAAAACTTAGTACCTCGTGCATTCACTTATTAAAGAGGAGGTTTCCACTGTTAATAGCCAGGATGATGAGGGTTATTTCCATCTTCTCCAACCTCTACAATAGTGCTACAGATCTCGTGGACAACAATCATCTTCCTCATAGAAAGGTAATCAATGATATGAATCAATAGCTGCTCAAACTGCTCTTTGTTGATGACATCAAGGATGGACTCTTTTTTATTGGTGCCTCCAAAACTCCCGGGCCTCATGGGTTTAATGAAAAATTATTTCAGGTGTTTTGGGATACGATAAAGGATGATCTTTGTTGTGTTGTTAGATGGTTCATTGTTGGTGTAAGAACGGTTCGGTTTGTGAACCATGCTTTCCTCAGATTGATTCCCAAATGGAACCATGTCTCCTCCTTAGCCAACCTCAAATCCATTTATTGCTGCAATGTGGAGTATAAGATCATTGCCAAAGTTTTTTCTCATAGATTGAAGACTATCCTTCCTGGTATCATGTCCCCTAAGCAAAGTGACTTCATTTTTGGTCGTTCCCATTCTGATGCTACTCTTCTGGCTGCCGAATTTCTGCTTGATTTTAATGTCAAGAATAACTTGAAGAAAATTTTCATAAAGATCAACCTTGACAAAGCCTATGACAAAGTTAAGTGGTCAGCTTTGTAGATGATAATGACCACCTTGGGTTTCCCTCAGAGATTGATTTATATTATGAAAGAGTGTGTTCAAACAACCTCTTTCTCAGTGCTCATCAATGGCTTCCCTTATGGCTTCTTTAGTGATTCTAATGGTCTCTATCTAGGGGATCCTCTGTCCCTACTTTTATTCAACTTGGAAATGGAATCTCTGTCCCATCTTGTCCATCTTGCAGTGGTGGATAAATCCATAAGCTCCTTCAAGGTTGGTGGATCTCGAGTGTTGATACATATGATCTTCACTGCCTATGTACTCTTCCTACTTAATTCCAAAGCTAAATGTATTAGAGGTTTCAACTCTATTATGACGGAGTTTGGGACCTTGACAGGGCTATTCCTCAGTGATATAAAATTCAGAGTCTTCTTTTCAAGATCTTGTGAATCCAGACGCAGAAGACTAAAAGATGTTGTTCAGTTGGAAGAAGTTTATTCCCCACACGTTATCTTGGTATCCCTATCACTAGGGGTAGGTGTACATGTAGTGACTTTGTGCCATGTTTTGATAATCTTCATGAGACAATATACATGTGCACTGGGATCTGTCTATCCCTTGTTGGATGACTTGTTCTTGTTAGGTCCATTCTGGAAGGGAAGATCAGATTTTGTTGCACCCAAGCGGACATCCTGATGTTCATGTTGCTATAGATTCGGTCCATTAGTGTGATTTTATCTGGGGCAGGAGTCACCAAGGATTAGCTTGGCACACGACAGCTAAAAGATACCATGAGGGTGGATTGAACATCTGGGACATTGGAAACTTGGCCTAGCTGCTACACTCAAGAGAGTCCACCTATCTTTGATAGCATGTGAGCCCTCTTGGAAGCATTGGATGTTATAGAGATATGGTGACAACCTAGACATTTTCCTGCCCAAGTATTCCTGAACTTGGAGGGTGATGGCCAGTGCATGGGCCTACCTAAAGACTGATTATGCTCATGATACTGGTGGTGATTGGTTCTTGAGTTCTTTGCTTGTGTCGTGGAGGATGATTTCTACCATACACCGTAGGTTTCTTGGGATGCACTGTTGTGGAACAACTTCCATATGCCAAAGTGGAGTTGCTGCACTTATCGTTGCATTCCTGGGAATCTTCCTACTGCTAATCGCTTGCTAAAATGGGGTGTACCAGAAAACCCTTTATGTGTGTTGTGCGAAGAGGAAACTGAATGGCATCGAAATCTATTTTTTGACTACATGTTCTCCAAATATCTACTAACAATGATGTCCTTGAAGATGGGTTAGTGCGGTCCCCCCCCCCAATAACGTTGATGTGTTTATCCCTTGGTGTCTTGAGAAAACTAAGTGCAAAGGCAACATTAGAGCCCTAGCCCAGATAGTTTTTTCTATTGTTTGTCATGTTGTTTGGCAGGAGAAAAATGCCAGATTGCATGGGTCTAGCAAAGTAGATTGCTTTATTGTCTTTGAAAAAATTGTTCAAAATCTAGGATGGTTGTATAAAACCAAACCTAAGATTGGAAGAGGTGTTGATATTGTCATTCTCAGAATGTGGGGTTTTGTAGAGTAGCCCACTATATATACGGGTTTTGTATTTTTCTATACTTGTATCTTTTGGTTTTTTAGTAATATTTTACCTTCTCCAAAAGAAAATAATAAAGTTCATTTTCATTGACCACCTAGTCCTCATGAACTCATAATGTGTCCTTACACAGACCACTTGGGCTTCATGATATCATGGGTGGCTTTCTCTTGACATTGTAACATACTGAAATTTGGGTACTAGATTTATTTTGAGTGATAATTCATAAATTCCTAAATACTTTATATCAACAAAAATCAAGTTTTTCCATTCAACTCATATGTGATCAGGTTACATTCCTTAATACAAGATTGTCCTTCTTTAGAGGTTCTTGTGTTCATCAATTGAGAAATTTACAAAACAATACCTCAATGAATCACCTTGACATCAATTAGTACAATCTGAAATTTTTAGTGTTAGAATACTTTGATTGAACCTTACATTCATATACTTCACATGGATTTATGAATGCTGTAGAATCAAAGGAGTATGTTGATAATAGTAAAAGATACAAATATTAGAATTATTTAGGAAGATAATTAAATATCCATCTTATAATAATAACTATAGGTATTAATAAGTTTTTGGAACACATCTTTAAAGCAATATAGAACTCAAAAGTGTTGCTTAGAAGTTATTAGTCAATAAGGACTCGTAAATAAGAGTAGTCACTAGTATATAATGGTGAACCATTATTGTATGATCAATGCCCATTGAGTGCAAAACCGTTACTTGCACATAGATGAGTAGTTGGTCCTTATTGGTTAAGTGAGCAACGAGGGAGCTATATGGACAACTATCTTATGATTACTTATTGTATCCATTCCATTTTTCATTTAAGCATCAGTTACTGAATCAATAGAATATGACTTAATGTGAACCATTAGAACGCCTTCTCCTTGTAACGCTACCAGCATCGATTTCTTTACAGATGAGCAATGTGTGCTCAACGCCTTACTAGCCCACCAAGAGACTCGAAGCCAGATCAATTACCCGCTACTCTCCCTGCCTTCGGACTCCCTCTCTCTCAACCCCAGCCTCCCAACGAGCAACGAGGAAGGAAGGAATGCTTGGAGCCTTGATGGTCGGTGAACTGGAAGAAACGGCCACAACAGATAAATTGCAGAAGAAACGACTGTTGATCCGTTACCCAAGCACATGGCGTCGTCTCATTCAACCCCTAGATGTAAACCCTAACACCTCATTACTTGCTATATAAGTCCCAGCACACCCAGATCTGGAGACACGACGCCCTACACCCGAGACAGATCTTCACCCCAACTACATCTAGCCACCACGACGTTCAATCGTGCTCGTAGCTGCACGCGGTAGCCATCGCCTTCTCCTTCATGCCAACCGATGGTCTGCAATGCCAACCGATGGTCTGCAACTCAGACCTGGGCGCCTTTGCCCCGACCCCAAGTGGCCTGCAAACCACCAGCCGCACAACAGCCACAGCCAGACGTTGGTAGAGCTGCAGACTTCAAACTCGACGGCGCCGCTGGCTCACCTTGCTGGTACCCGGTGTATCAAAGTATCATCAAGACACAACCTGCTCCAGACCTCCCTGCCACAACGCCAACCTTGACCAGACCTGCAACCATCTCGCTATCAGCCTGCAATCACCTGATGATGGCTCACATCTCGGTTGCACGGGCTGGATCTGGGGACATGCAGTTACAAACCTTGCCGCTATAGGGACCCTCAACCCCTAGCAGATCGTTGGACTTCGTAGCTAGCCGCCATGAACCTTGTCGCCTCACAACATCTTGCTTCAACCTGCCTGACCAACCCTCTTCAGACCATCGCGCCACCAACTCCAGGCCAGGAAAAAAAAGGATTATGATGCAGATCTAGAACCGAGTGTGCCACTGCCACCGGCATATGAATTCATCACAGCAGATCTGAAATTGATCCTGCTTCCTTCATACAGATCTGCAGTGGGTAAGTCAATTTCTGGTTATTTGTTAATTTTGTTTAAGAAGATGAGATATTGATTAAGGGATTGGGTACAAATCTTAACGTGAAAATGTATAAGTGCTAAAATGTTAATAGATGCAGACGTATAAGATACACATGCTAATCTCCATGTAAATCATCCTTATTAAGTATACATGCCCTGCTATGGGTACAATGCAAATCGCAAGTTATATAAACAACTAATGACCTCCACGTGCATCCACTCTGCGTTCCAACTAGCTGCTACGTGATTGATGAATAAGAAAGATTTAGATAATAGATGTTGGGTAATAGGACTATTCTTAGTAAACAGGTTCAATTCGTAATCATTTTATTGCACTATATACATGTACCCATATATCTTATTAGAAAGATAGATGTTTGTAATCTCAGAGAGTATACAATATTCATAGTAATTAATTAGATAACGCAACCTGGTATGTATATAACAAATTATAATATTAATATAGTTCAATGGACTGTTTCCAAGTAATAATCCGACTAGTATGTATATTATGAAGGTAAACTGATGTATTAATGCCAATAGATATAATACTATGGAGGACTTTAGAAATAGAAAGAGAATCTAGGACATTAGATCAAAGTCTAAAATACGAATTTTGGTAATTGAATAGGTAATTGTGAGCATGACATATACACCTAATATTATAGTCTCTAACCAAATAGTGATATGTATATGTGATCACGACCCTACCTTAGAAAGGACGTATATATACTTATGACTTTATGCCCACTTAATAACATGACAAACCTTGAGAAAGAATAGAATGAGGTTAATAATAATACTATGTGGTGGTTATCTATAATATAAGGTAAATGGACTAGTAAATTTATTATATACTCAACTCAACTAGATACCCTAACAGGAGAAATAATAGAAGGACTGTGAAATAGTAACAATCCAATGTGGAAAATAAATTAATCCTAGATAAGACAAATTGAATAAAATTGATTCCAAGTCAAATGGTGACAAGATTGTTATTCTTTGTAGCTACCTCTTCATAAATTCTTGGAGACACATTATGATTTTACAATCGTTGAAGCCCTGAATAATTGAGGTACTATATCTACTATTTCAATTGTTGAATTATTTTCCCTCTTGATAGACATACACACATATCTTGAATTGTGGTGAATTCCATATAGTTTTGAAACCTCTACTTGTTCTTGAAAGTTCACCACTCTCATTTTACAATTGATGAAATATTGTTGATAAAATATTTTGGCACTGGACTTGATCTATTTGGAGTTTTGACTCCCTGTGGACTTTGGTCCCTTGGGCTTTGGCCCTTTAGAGCTTTGACTCACTTGAGTGGGCCAAGTACCCCACAACCCTGCGCAGTGGATAGGGATTAGTTGTCCCCCGGTTAACTGGAATAGCTAATAAGGCACTAGTGTCATTCTCTCCTAGAGTGTGATAACACAAGGCACTTAGCCCTAGAAAAGATATGATAGGAAGGTGCCAAAAACTTGCCAAATAGAATATTTTGAAATTGATATACCTTGTGAATAGCTTGGATAAATTTTGCATACTTGAATTATTGAATCTTGCTTAATGATATTCTTGTGAAAGATTTGCTATTTTGAAGTTGATATTGGAATTTCTTTTTGTAAGCCTTTAGTCCACCAAATAGTCCTTTCCTAACTTTTATTATACATCTAAACCTATTTCGTGCATAGTTCAATTACTTGGATTTAGTACCAGCTTTGCTGACCCTTTATTTTTCCCTTCAATGGGGTCCATGTGTGGTTTTGTTCCCTCCGGGAACTCATGGGCAGGTGATAGATGGAAGAACTTGAAGAGACATGCATTGGGTAGTCCTCCGTTGAAGACTAGATAGAATGAATTATATTCCTTAAACTTGTAATCATATTTGTAAGCTTCCGCAACTCTGATGTACAAGCATGATTGTAATAAAGATTGTTTATGTATTTGATATTATTTTGTAAATATTCGACCGTAAAGATCGAGTCTTTACAACATGGTATCAGAGCCATAAACGGTCGGCACTCATGCATGTCTCGTGGAAATTAGGTTAGTCAGAAACATAAATTAAGTAGTGAAGAATTAGATAAATAGTTGATAACAAAAAAAAACAAAGTCTTGCTAGCCCTAGCTACCAAGGATAGAAATAAAAACATTAGTGGCCATATATGTACCTTGTCCTAGGAGTACTTAGAATATAATTCAATCATCTAGTAGATTTTGAACTCTCTATCTAGGCATGGAGTTATTTTGAGTTAGGGATGATTTTTTTTTAGGTGTATGTGTCTACTTTTGCAATGAGGCCTAGTAGAATATAACTTTGATCCCTTGGCATACAAATGTGGTAGAATTCCCTAGATTATCTCTTTACATTGAGGCATCCAAAAATAATTATTAATGTGTAAAATAGAATGAATAAATAACATTACTCCTAAAATCATTTGAATTTATGTCAATATTGTTACGTATAATAACATTTCATTTTGAATATTGAAGAAAAAGAAAATGTTGGCAATCTGGAAAAGAAAATGATTAGTATTATCCCCTTTATAATTGTGTAGTGACATCTTTTGAGAAAAAAAAAGTACCTACAAAAGCTATGACACTTGGAATAAAATTTAACACTAGTTCCACATAAGTAGACAAGTGGGTAAAAAGTTGCATCCCAGCCCATAGCAATATAATTAAACGGTTAGATGTGATGAGTGTTAGTCCATATATATTTTTGATAAAAGTTTAGACAATTAATGTTGCATCAAGAATTATATTGACGTAAAACCCTACTCACTGAAAGAAATGATTTTTTTATGACACAATAAGGAATCATATAAATATTACTGAGTAAAATTTGAAAGTTCTAGTCTTGATTATGATAACTATAGTTCAGGGTGTAAGGCAAGATTTTGATATTCGTGATTTAGAATTCTTGATTTAGACAAGGGTACATGACTCTAGAGGGTTTATATGGACTAGGCATCACTAAGTGATTAGGAGACTTCTTATATTTCATAGAAAACTAGATTTCCAAGATGTCTCTAGTAGTTGGGATGACAAAGTAATAGTAATTAAAATGTAGGCATAAGGTGATTGTGACTTGGTTCTCGCATTGATTTTGGCCATATTTTTTGTTTTTCACTGACAAGTTTCTCACCAAAAATTATGTTCTTTATAATACTATATGTAACAAAAAAAATGATTTTTGTGGAATTTTATCGAAGATTTCTTAACTAAGTCACAATCAAGCGGGTATGAGAAAAATCTAGAGGTGAAACCTTGAGGAAATGAACACTACTGAAGTACATATTTAGATTTATAGTTGAATCCTTATAAATAGTGGAAAATAGCACCTTACTAGACCAATGATATTCTGATTTCGAGGACGAAATCATCTTTAAGGGGTGGAGAGTTGTAACATACTGAAATTTGGCTACTAGATTTATTTTGAGTGATAATTCATAAATTCCTAAATACTTTATATCAACAACAATCAAGTTTTTCCATTCAACTCATATGTGATCAGGTTACATTCCTTAATACAAGATTGTCCTTCTTTAGAGGTTCTTGTGTTCATCAATTAAGAAATTTACAAAACAATACCTCAATGAATCACCTTGACATCAATTAGTACAATCTGAAATTTGTAGTGTTAGAATACTTTGATTGAACCTTACATTCATATACTTCACATGGATTTATGAATGCTGTAGAATCAAAGGAGTATGTTGATAATAGTAAAAGATACAAATATTAGAATTATTTAGGAAGATAATTAAATATCCATCTTATAATAATAACTATAGGTATTAATAAGTTTTTGGAACACATCTTTAAAGCAATATAGAACTCAAAAGTGTTGCTTAGAAGTTATTAGTCAATAAGGACTCATAAATAAGAGTAGTCACTAGTATATAATGGTGAACCATTATTGTATGATCAGTGCCCATTGAGTGCAAAACCGTTACTTGCACATAGATGAGTAGTTGGTCCTTATTGGTTAAGTGAGCAACGAGGGAGTTATATGGACAACTATCTTATGATTACTTACTGTATCCATTCCATTTTTCATTTAAGCATCAGTTACTGAATCAATAGAATATGACTTAAAGTGAACCATTAGAACGCCTTCTCCTTGTAACGCTACCAGCATCGATTTCTTTACAGATGAGCAATGTGTGCTCAATGCCTTACTAGCCCACCAAGAGACTCGAAGCCAGATCAATTACCCGCTACTCTCCCTGCCTTCGGACTCCCTCTCTCTCAACCCCAGCCTCCCAACGAGCAACGAGGAAGGAAGGAATGCTTGGAGCCTTGATGGCCGGTGAACTGGAAGAAACGGTCACAACAGATAAATTGTAGATGAAACGATTGTTGATCCGTTACCCAAGCACATGGCGCCGTCTCGTTCAACCCCTAGATGTAAACCCTAACACCTCATTACTTGCTATATAAGTCCCAGCACACCCAGATCTGGAGACACGACGCCCTACACCCGAGACAGATCTTCACCCCAACTACATCTAGCCACCACAACGTTTAGTCGTGCTCGTAGCCGCATGTGGTAGCCATCGCCTTCTCCTTCATGCCAACCGATGGTCTGCAACTCAGACCTGGGCGCCTTTGCCCCGACCCCAAGCGGCCTGCAAACCACCAGCCGCACAACAGCCACAGCCAGACATTGGTAGAGCTGCAGACTTCAAACTCGACGGCGTCGCTGGCTCACCTTGCTGGTACCCGGTGTATCAAAGTATCATCAAGACACAACCTGCTCCAGACCTCCCTGCCACAATGCCAACCTTAACCAGACCTGCAACCATCTCGCTATCAGCCTGCAATCACCTGATGATGGCTCACATCTCGGTTGCACGGGCTGGATCTGGGGACATGCAGTTACAAACCTTGCCGCTATAGGGACCCTCAACCCCTAGCAGATCGTTGGACTTCACAGCTAGCCTCCATGAACCTTGTTGCCTCAAACATGCCGCTATAGGGACCCTCAACCCCTAGCAGATCGTTGGACCCTCAACCACACATGCCGCTATAGGGACCCTCAACCCCTAGCAGATCCTATACAAACACATGATTGGTAGTTTATTATACTTAATCTCTTCTAGACCAGATATTATGTTTGTCATTGGTTTATGTTCATGATTTCAATTAAATTATATGACTTCTCAGCTGGTTGTTGTTAAAAGGATCTTACAATGTCTAGGTGGAACAATTGATTATTATATTTGGTACCCCAAATATCAACCATTTGACCTTAAAGCCTATACTGACACTGATTATGCCGGTTGCCGCCTTGATCACAAAAGTACTAGTGGTGGGTACTTCTTACTTGGAAAATCACTTATATCTTCGTTCAGTAGGAAACACAATAATGATGCTTTATCTACTATCAAAATCAATTATATGGCATTTGACTCTCGTTGTGTACAAGTTTTATGGATACAACAAGTGCTAAATGACTATGGATTTTCTTTATCATTAACCCCAATATACAACAATAACACTAGTGCCATTAATTTAGCACATAATTGGTGAACACATTTAAATTTTACATCTTTTTATTCATGATCATATTGCTAAAAATGGCATGTCCTTATCATGTAGATAATGAAAATGAATTAGTTGACATTTTCACACAATAGCTTGGTTTGGAACAATATAGAGTAATAAGGGACAAATTAAGCATTATTACTCTAAAAGATGTATACTTTGATCTCTTTACATTGTAGTTTTATATTTCTTACACTATTAGTATAATGTTTATTTAAAAAATTTTAATTTAATGAAAATGAATTGCTTAGTCAAGCTCTGTAACATACTAGAATTAGAACCCTACCCTAGTAGTTTACCCTTTTGTCTTAGCCAAACAAGAATAAACTAATACATGTAATTAAGGGAATACAAAATACTTTGTGCTTAATAATAACTCATTTAGATGATAATAAGAAATTAAAGAACTTAGTTGGATAAATACTTCCCATATATTCTTAATATGGGGTTGTATGCACATATGCACCAGTTTGGTTTTAATTAATGGGGTTGAAGTATAA
Source organism: Alisma plantago-aquatica (assembly GCA_963693085.1). Classification (NCBI taxonomy): domain Eukaryota; kingdom Viridiplantae; phylum Streptophyta; class Magnoliopsida; order Alismatales; family Alismataceae; genus Alisma; species Alisma plantago-aquatica. The sequence continues at coordinate 615,102,409 of OY856415.1, forward strand.
ATTGTCACTAAGTAATAGAAATCATAAAATATTTCACCTTAGAACTTTCTAGCACTTCCTAAAATAAGAGAAATAGGAGAAAATCCGAATTTTACATAAAGGAGAAGATAAATGCAATAATTAAAGGCAATATGGGAATTAATGGGTAAAGAAGATAATTAGAAAGATATTGTACCAAAATTATAATTGGAAACCCATCAGGATAATTTGACACTCAAATTTGTTTTCTTGACCAAAAAGTAACTTAAGGGCCAAGTATCGTTTAAAGTGGAACATAAATATAATATTATTGACATTATCAAAATAAAATAGGAAATAGGCCAATAAAGTGAAATAAAATACTTAATGTTCTCAAATCAGAAAAATAACTCCAAATTCGTAATCTAAACATAAAAATAAGCCTTTGGGCAAATTTGCAACTAATTTGGATAATGTTTGATTATTAGGTAATTGTAGGAGAGAGAGAATGCCTAAAAGGTGTAATTAATAAATAAATGTAAATCATGATACCAAAAGTCGGAAATAAAGGCAAAATTGTATTCAACACACTTAAGTTAACTTGTGGATGAGATTTCATCCAATTTGATTAATCCATGAGCAATTAATGCATATAGAAAGAGAAACAAGGAATAAATGAAATAACATATCTAAAGTTGCCAAAAGTGAAATCTAATTAGAAATTCGGAATCTACATGCTTAATTTAACTTATGTGTAAATTTTGGTTTAATTTGGATAATTCTAGAACCCCTAAATCAGGAAAGAGAATATACATAAATTATTTGAATTTCACTTTGCTTAATTCAATTGATTTTCCGATTTTCCCCAAGCTTGGGCTGTCACACAGCCCACTTATGTCGGATTGTATTGTGGCCCTTGGATGAGAATACAACGGATGAGGAGTTATCTCCTACCTCCATTAGGACTCTTTCTCGTGGCTATAGTAATGTGAATTTTCTTCCGCGCCTTCCTCTTCCGTATTTCCTTTTCGGTTCTTTAGGTTTTTCTTTCCTCCATCTACACAGCTTTCTGATCGAATTGATCCCTAATTTGATAGGGTTTCCCTCGCTAGAAACCCGGGTCGACGAGCTCTTTCCTCTTCTTCCTCTTTTTCCTGGTTCTCACAGGTTTCTCGATGAACCCAGACTCCGCCCCTATATATAGGGCTTCCTCCACAATCCTCGAACCCCCAAAAACCTCATGCCCTAGTCCTTTTGATCCGATTTGCCACGCATCCATCTTCCCCTACTCCATCTGCCTTTTTCGGCGGCGGCGACCTTGACTGTGGGTTCCGGTGCGCAGAGGTGCTCTTTCTTGGTGTTGTTCATATCGTGGAAGCGTAGGGAAGCTTTCTGGCTCCTCGGTTCGTGCGATTGGAAGGTAACGGCATTTTGCCCCTTTTCTTCCTCTCTCTGATCGTTTTGCAATTCTCCGTTAATGGAGGTTTTCATGATGGGTTTCGTTGTTTTATCTCTTCGGTTTTGATCGTCGCATCTCTCTCCGTTGTTTCTTTGGCCTCCGATGGGCTCTTTTTTTCTGCCCAAGTTGCTCAACTTCTATTTTGGCGGAAGATGGATCTCAGGTTGCTGTTGGCCGTTTCCGTCGAGATCTGGCTGGTTGGGCTCGTCAGAGCCTTGGGAACATTGTTCCTTCAGGTTCCTTTGCTCGATTTCCCCTTGGATTTGATCTTTAGTTTGAGGATTTTGGTCGCTGCGTTCTGGCATCGGGAGCTCTTCGTGAGGGAACAACCCCCCTTGTTATTTGTCCTCTCTACCCCTCAATCTGGTCTGTGATTTAGTTTTACGACTGAAGGGTAATTTGGTCTTTTTGCGCACTCCTCTTTCTTTTGTGTAGTGCCTGGTTCCGCTGACTTTGATTGAGTTGTCCACTGACATGGACGGCCCTGATTGGCCTGCCCAGGTCCGCGTGGACCTTCTCTGCCCTTGATTTGCGATCAATTTACTTGTAATTATCTGATTGGTCAGTAATTAAAAATTGATAACTAATTATTTGATGATCAGAAAATTTTGGAAAAATACTCGTTGAAATCTGAAAAATAAGGGATTTCTTATGGTATGGGTTTTGTCACCTGAATCTGATGTTTTAAAAGGATGATATAATGGATCTAATTAAATAAGATAATAACTTGTATAATTCATAACTAATAATTTATAAGTTAGAAAAATATAATGAAATATGTTTTGGATTTCTAATAATATAAACTAAAATATGGAGTAGTTCTCATAACCTAATTCACATAATAATAAAAAGGTAGTTTTTAGGGTTTGGTCTATATATATGAAATTGACATAAAATCGATATATGTGTTTAATAGGATCTTTGGGTGACCTAGTTTTGGATCCAGAAGTCCTTTGGACCTGTTGGACTTTGATACTGAGTTATGTTGTATCCCCTATTACTAAATGTTGAGCAATTCACCTATCTTTTCTTGAAATTGAGCCTACACATTATGTCTTATCTCTTGTTATCACGGTTCATGTGAACTATCTTGATTATTGTGATCTTGGATAATATCTTGGCATCTTATCTTGTGACATGGTATATTATGATCTTATTGATGGTATATGTCCCCTATGTTGTGGAGTTTTATTGGCGGTTTCATATGTTGTCCATTGTGTGTTATGACAAATCTTGTATAAAGATGACTATACTTTACTACTGGCCTCTACATTTACCTGCTATGTGATTTAGTAACCCTAGAGTAGTATAATTGCATTGATTTTGTCTCATTATCATTTGTGGCAATATTGTAATATTTTTGGATGGTGGATGTGTGATTCCCCATGCCAGGGCAGGATGTGTGATTCCTGGCCCATGTTATATATATTTGGGCGGTGGATGTGTGATTCACCACACCAGGGCAAGATGTGTGATTCTTGGCCCATGTCTCACCAGGTTCAAGATGTGTGATTCTTGACCGCCTTTGTCTTTTATAATATTCTAGCTAGTGTTATGTTTATCTCACATGTATGCAGGATGTTGGTCATGATATGTGCATGTGGCACTTCTTTATTGTTTACATATGGCAAGTATCTCTTTTGTTAAGAATCTTATCTTTTATGCCCGTGTGGGTAGTCCTTTTCTCTTGCATGGGAAGCATTTATAATTGATGTACTTATTGTCCTATATTGCTCAAGTTTTCTTTAGTATACACATACCAGCTTTTGATGATATCCTCTTTTCCCTTTTCTTGTTATGGGGTAAGCTTCCAACCCCATGTTAGATTTGGAGAACTTCAACATCAACCTTGTAGCTGATCTTTGGGAGACTTGAAGAGGTGGTTAGATGACCCTTTACTTGATCTTTGGCTTACATGTTTAGTTTTAGTTCTAGTCACCCATGTGTGGTGAATCATTGTATTATGTAATCAAACTTTGTAAATTGTTAGATAATATTCTTTTCCGCTGCTACTCATTGTGTAATGATACATACATGTTGATTGAATTGGTCTCCATTCTGTTGGTGAAAATTTTATGTTGTGTTTGGTTTAACGGATGCGATCTTTTATTTCTAGTAGAGGAGTGGTTTCACTTCTTTACAGCATGGTATCAGACCCACTAGCAATCGGTTATCTAACTATTTCAAACTCATCTCCCTTAGGATGTTTACCTTTATCTTAGGTTGCTTATACCTTGTGTCCTTGCCTTGTGTAGGCAAAACCCTAATGGCTGGAGATAACTCAATAGTTGACAACCAGTATGGTTATGAGACGCCTCAAAATGCTAGGTTTGGTCAAGGAACCTCTGATATTGTTGGTTCGGGAGGAGCTATGACTCCAGAGTAGGAATTGGCCATGTTTCGACAACTCTTTATGTCTTCCATGGTGGGGAAGATGAAAGACATGTCTGTACCTGAGAAGCCTAAGGAGTTCTCAATCATGGAGTTCATGAAGATGCAGCCACCTTCCTTCAAGGGTGAAGGTGAGATAGAGATGGTCGACAAAGCAGATGATTGGGTTTTGGCCTTAGAGAGGACTTTTGATGGTATGGCATGTCCTCCACACCAAAAGGTTAGGTTTGCATCATATGTTCTAGAAGGACCTGCTAGAGTTTGGTGGAATGGAATTGCAAAGACTAGAGATATCTTCATCATGACCTGGATAGAGTTTTTGGCTCTCTTCCATGGGAAGTACATCTGCACTGCTGCTTTGAAGAAGAAAGAAGTAGAGTTCTACAGTTTGAAGCAAGGTTCCTTATCCATTTCTTCCTACGTGCAAAGGTTTCTGCTATTGGAGCGTTATGCAGTTGGTTTGGGTGAAGAACGTAGGGCTGACCTTTTCCTCCAAGGGCTCAACTACAATGTGGGTCATGCTCTAATCCCACAATTACCCTTGACCTTTCAGCAGATGGTTGATAAAGCTTTGGCTGTGGAGTCTTACCCAGGGTTCCAACCGAGGGAGTTTGATAAGAAGAGGAAGTTCTCAGGTGATGAACAGAAAAGGGATAAGTGTTCTAAGTGCAATGGTTACCATCCTCTAGGGAAGTGTTCTTATGACAAACCTCGTTCAGTGGTATGCCATCATTGCAATGAACCTGGACACATCATACCTCAGTGCCCCAAGCTTCGTTTTGGACCAGGACATGTTCCTCAGCAAGCACCTCCTCAGAATCATGGCAACAATAATGGTAACAATAATAGAGGAAGACCTGTGGAAAGAAGAGCTGGAAGAGTTTTTGCTTTGGATGGTGAAGAAGTTAATGATGCTGAGCAGGAGCAAGTTAACCCATAGTTCCTTAGACTAGTCTTTACAGGTTATGTTTCCTTTTGCATGTTGCTTATGTAGTGGATGTAAGAAGTATAGTTGAAACTTTTATAACTGAAGTTAAGTTTGATTTTATGAGATGAACCCTTTAAGGGGTGGTGAATAAGTTTCCTATGGATGTTTTGATTTTGAGGATGAAATCTCTTTAAGGGGTGGTGTGTTGTAACATACAAGAACTAGAACCCTACCCTAGTAGTTTACCCTTTTATCTTAGCCAAACAAGAATAAACTAATACATGTAATTAAGGGAATACAAAATACTTTGTGCTTAATAATAACTCATTTAGATGATAATAAGAAATTAAAGAACTTATTTGGATAAATACTTCCCATATATTCTTAATATGGGGTTGTATGCACATATGCACCAGTTTGGTTTTAATTAATGGGGTTGAAGTATAAATTGTCACTAAGTAATAGAAATCATAAAATATTTCATCTTAGAACTTTCTAGCACTTCCTAAAATAAGAGAAATAGGAGAAAATCTGAATTTTACATAAAGGAGAAGATAAATGCAATAATTAAAGGTAATATGGGAATTAATGGGTAAAGAAGATAATTAGAAAGATATTGTACCAAAATTATAATTGGAAACCCATCAGGAAAATTTGACACTCAAATTCGTTTTCTTGACCAAAAAGTAACTTAAGGGCCAAGTATCATTTAAAGTGGAACATAAATATAAATATTAATGACATTATCAAAATAAAATAGGAAATAGGCCAATAAAGTGAAATAAAATACTTAATGTTCTCAAATCATAAAAATAACTCCAAATTCGTAATCTAAACATAAAAATAAGCCTTTGGGCAAATTTGCAACTAATTTGGATAATGTTTGATTATTAGGTAATTATAGGAGAAAGAAAATGCCTAAATTGTGTAATTAATAAATAAATGTAAATCATGACACCAAAGTTGGAAATAAAGGCAAAATCGTATTCAATACACTTAAGTTAACTTGTGGATGAGATTTCATCCAATTTGATTAATCCGTGAGCCATTAATGCATATAGAAAGAGAAACAAGGAATAAATGAAATAACATATCTAAAGTTGCCAAAAGTGAAATCTAATTGGAAATTCAGAATCTACATGCTTAATTTAAATTATGTGCAAATTTTGGTTTAATTTGGATAATTCTAGAACCCCTAAATCAGGAAAGAGAATATACATAAATTATTTGAACTTCACTTTGCTTAATTCAATTGATTTTCCGATTTTCCCCAAGCTTGGGCTGTCACGCGGCCCACTTATGTCGGATTGTATCGTGGTCCTTAGATGAGAATCCAACGGATGAAGAGTTGTCTCCTAGCTCCGTTAGGACTCTTTCTTGCTGCTACAGTAACGTGAATTTTCTTCCGCGCTTTCCTCTTCCGTCTTTCCTTTTCGGTTCTTTATGTTTTTCTTTCCTCCATCTACACAGCTTTCTGATCGGGTTGATCCTTAATTTGATAGGGTTTCCCTCGCTAGAAACCCGGGTCGATGAGCTCTTTCCTCTTCTTCATCTGTTTCCTGGTTCTCACAGGTTTCTCGATGAACCTGGACTCCGCCCCTATATATAGGGCTTCCTTCACGATCCTCGAACCCCTAGAAACCTCGTGCCCTAGTCCTTTTGATCCAATTTGCCCCGCATCCATCTTCCCCTACTCCATCTACCTTTTTCTACGGCGGTGATCTCGATTGTGGGTTCTGGCGTGCGGAGGTGCTCTTTCTTGGTGTTGTTCGGATCGTGGAAGCGTAGGGAAGCTTTCTGGCTCCTCGGTTCGTCCGATTGGAAGGTAACAGCGTTTTGCCCCTTTTCTTCCTCTCTCTGATCGTTTTGCAATTCTCCGTTAATGGAGGTTTTCGTGATGGGTTTGTTTTATCTCTTCGGTTTTGATCGTCGCATCTCTCTCCGTTGTTTCTTTGGCCTCCGATGGGCTCTTTTGCTCTGCCCAAGTTGCTCAGCTTCTTCTATTTTGGCGGAAGATGGTTCTCAGGTTGCTGTTGGTCATTTCCGCCGAGATCTGGCTGGTTGGGCTCGTCGGAGCCTTAGGAACATTGTTCCTTCAGGTTCCTTTGCTCGATTTTCCCTTGGATTTGATCTTTAGTTCGAGGATTTTGGTCGTTGCGTTCTGGTATCGGGATCTCTTCGCGAAGGAACAAGCCCCCTTGTTATTTTTCCTCTCTACCCCTCAGTCTGGTCTGTGATTTAGTTTTACGACCGAAGGGTAATTTGGTCTTTTCGCGCACTCCTCTTTCTTTGGTTTAGCACCTGGTTCTTCTAACTTGGATTGAGTTGTCCACTGACATGGGCGGCCCTGATTGGCCTGCCCAGGTCCGCGTGGACCTTCTCTGCCCTTGATTTGCGATCAATTTACTTGTAATTATCTGATTGGTCAGTAATTAAAAATTGATAACTAATTATCGGATGATCAGAAAATTTTCGAAAAATACTTGTTGAAATCAAAAAAATAAGGGCTTTCTTATGGTATGGGTTTTTTTCACCTGAATCTGATGTTTTAAAAGGATGATATAATGGATCTAATTAAATAAGATAATAACTTGTATAAGTCATAACTAATAATTTATAAGTTAGAAAAATATAATAAAATATGTTTTGGATTTCTAATAATATAAACTAAAATATGGAGTAGTTCTCATAACCTAATTCACATAATAATAAAAAGGTAGTTTTTAGGGTTTGGTCTATATACATGAAATTGACATAAAATCGGTATATGTGTTTAATAGGATCTTTGGGTGACCTAGTTTTGGATCCATAAGTGCTTTGGACCTATTGTACTTTGATACTGAAGTATGTTGTATCCCCTATTACTCAATGTTGAGCAATTAACCTATCTTTTCTTGAAATTAAGCCTACGCATTATGTCTTATCTCTTGTTATCATGGTTCATGTGAACTATCTTGATTATTGTGATCTTGGATAATATCTTGGCATCTTATCTTGTGACATGGTATATTATGATCTTATTGATGGTATATGTCCCCTATGTTGTGGAGTTTTATTGGTGGTTTCATATGTTGTCCATAGTGTGTTATGGCAAATCTTGTATAAAGATGACTATACTTTACTACTAGCCTCTACATTTACCTGCTATGTGAGTCAGTAACCCTAGAGTAGTATAATTGCATTGGTTTTGTCTCATTATCATTTGTGGCAATATTGTAATATTTTTGGATGGTGGATGTGTGATTCCCCATGCCAGGGTAGGATGTGTGATTCCTGGCCCATGTTATATATATTTGGGTGGTGGATGTGTGATTCCCCATACCAGGGCAAGATGTGTGATTCTTGGCCCATGTCTCACCAGGTTCAAGATGTGTGATTCTTGACTGCTTTTTTCTTTTATAATATTCTAGTGTTATGTTTATCTCACATGTATGCAGGATGTTGGTCATGATATGTGCATGTAGCACTTCTTTATTGTTTACATATGGCAAGTATCTCTTTTGTTAAGAATCTTATCTTTTATGCCTGTGTGGGTCGTCCTTTTCTCTTGCATGGGAAGCATTTATAATTGATGTACTTAATGCCCTATATTGCTCAAGTTTTCTTTAGTATACACATACCAACTTTTGTTGATATCCTCTTTTCCCTTTTCTTGTTAGGGGGTATGCTTCCAACCCGAGGTTAGATTTGGAGAACTTCAACATCAACCTTGTAGCTGATCTTTGTGAGACTTGAAGAGGTGGTTAGATGACCCTCGGCTTGATCTTTGGCTTACATGTTTAGTTTTAGTTCTAGTCACCCATGTGTGGTGAATCGTTGTATCACATAATCAAACTTTGTAAATTGTTAGATAATATTCTTTTTCACTGCTACTCATTGTGTAATGATACATACATGTTGATTGAATTGGTCTCCATTCCGTTGGTGAAAATTTTATGTGGTGTTTGGTTCAACGGATGCGATATTTTCTTTCTAGTAGAGGAGTGGTTTCGCTTCTTTACAAGCTCACTTAATATTCATTACATAATATTATTGAAAATGTCACTTTTGGTCGACAAATATCTAGACTGAGCATTTTCTCAGTCGAAAAAGTTCTCAACTAATATTATCTCAGGAAGGGATGCTCTGTCGAAAATTTGCATTTTAGTCAAGTATTTTTCAGTTAGTCTCTCAGTTGACCAAATTCTAGAAGGAAACATTGTCAGTCGGAAAGATTCTCGACTGAGCCGAAATCTGACAGTGGGGACTTCAGCCAAACTAGCTGTTATTTTCCCATTATGTGACTGTTGGAACACTTGGTCGACAAACATGCTGATTGAGAATGTTTATATTTTGCTATAAATAGGTCCCAATTGGATCATTCTTCTCACAACTCATTGAGCAAAATAGTGTAGAACTTCTTGAGCTCCCCATACAGCATCCTTTTGCTAATTTTCATTTTCCATTTTTCCCATCCCTTTTTACACTCAATTTTGCTCCACTACATCAAGATAGGTTCATCCTCAGCTCACAATGGCAAGATAGCAGGTTGCATCCAAGCATGGGCCCTCCTCCTCAACCGCTCCTCCTACTCCATCTCTGATGGTCATTAATGAGATCTCTTTCACTAACACTACTGCTAGAGAGAAGTACATGCACCTTACTTCCAAAACACATCTTCCTTCCCGTCTGGTGGAAACACATGATTTTTCAAATCTTCTAAACCTAACTTGACTCTTTTGATTCCAAAAACATCAAGAATTCTTTACACCCACCTATCCTTTTTGGTCTACTCAAGCCGTCCATGAATTCTATTCTAATCTTGTTTTGAAAAAAATGACCATTTTTCTTTCACTTTCATGATCCATGGGTTATATTTTGGTTTTTCTGAATTAGATATCCTAGAAATGTTAGCAATAGATAATGTCGAATATGAACACTTTGTACACCTTACATCTGAAAACCCTCTCAAGAAACTTTCCACCTACTAAGAAGAAGAAGTAAGCCTTAGTCTCATTAAAAGAACCATCTTTGTTTCAAATGTCGGTCCTCAAGAACAAAGGGGAACTTATTATTCTAATTCTCTAACCCCTAAAGCTAGGGTAATCAAATCTCATACTTAGTCATAAGATTCATCCTATAGTAAACAACACTGAAGTCTCATATTTTAGGATGCTTCTTATATTTATCATTTTTTGACACATTCTTATCAACTTCATTCATGTTATTCTTTCAAACATGGATGACTTGTCTAGCAATCCTCCATAGACCGATTTATTTTCAAATAATTGAAAATTCCATTGTCAATACTTTGTTCACTCATGCTATACCCCTGATCCGCGTACCCAAAGATTAACTCGAAACACAGTTGCCAAAATAGGGATTGAATTTGGGCACCAACGAGCTAAAAATGAAGATGGTACATCCCAAGAAGCCATTCCTCTACCTTCTTATCCTCCCACTAAGTATTCCTTGGACACTATTACAAATGATTTTTTCTATTTCAAAGGAGTAGCTTATCAAATTGGGAGGAATTTTGACTAATACCATAATGCAATGACATATCTTAACCAAAATATGCAAACCTTGACTCCAAAAACTTATGATAAGCATCCCTATGACTCATACCTCATCCTTTTAACCCATCCATCAACTAATCTCAAGTTCCACCTCCATCATCCACCAAACTAGGCCATTCGCAATTCTCCACCATACAACTTTAGGATATAGCCGCCCATTTTTGTTTTGATAGGGAACCCACTTTCCTCGAGGCATATGCTCTTGTCAAGACTAGTGCACTTGATTGGGGAACTCTTGTGAAATACTATGGTATTGAACCATCCTATGGGAAAGATTCAGAGGTGGATCTAATTCTTAATTCATTTAAGTGACATCTTGACTATTACTTAACTAACCATGTTGCTATCTTTCTGTATTTTCTTTTGAGAAAAATGTTATGTATGCTTTGCCTTTATAAATATAGTGAGCTTTCTTAAGTACTTGTTCATGACTACATTATTTTGGCTACACTTGACACATTTCTTAAGCATCACATTAAGGGAAGTATTCAACTAAGGGGGAATTATCTTAGTTCTTTACCTTTTTGAGATGAAAGGGGGAGAAATAACTTAAAACACAAAACTTAAATCCTTGAGATTTATGATTTTTCTCTCTTAAATAATATGGATAATTGATATATATTTTTTAGTCAAATAGATGGATGATATGTTTCTTGATAAATTGATGCGTGCTTACTTTGAGGATAGATGATATGTTCCATATCCCTCAAATAAGGCTTCTTTGAACACACTCAAGGAAAAGCTTACAAAGGTATTCACATTTCAAGTTTTGTTTATGATTAGAAATGTTTGCCATCTTCAAAAAGTGTGAGATTGTTGGTTCAACTTGTCATTAGCTTATTCTCTCTTTTGATTATGTCAAACATTTCCTACTTGTGGATCTAACATCTCATTTAAGTTTTTCAGGAACCAAGAACATTTTGGAAAAGATTAATCAAGATAAGTGCATCAAATGCTTGAATTTATGATCATATGTTCTTATTTGTTTTATATATATACAAGTATTTAGAAATCATGTAAACTCAAGCTATGGACCAACCCCACCTATCCTAAACCCATTTACATGTCCAAACCAACTATTTAGGATAGGTATGTCTCATTAGAAAAATCATTAGATAGGATTCCCAAAATTTTACATGTTCCTTTACATGTAGTTTCTTGGTTAAAGAACCTTGTCTACTGAGATACACTCGGTCAAAGACATTGTCGACTAAAACACTTCCCGGTCGAGGATTTAGATAACTGAAAGAATTTTTACATTACATCTAGTTCTGAATCAGTATCGGTCTAAGTTTTTGTTGACCGAAATACATTTTTTTAAAGACTTGGTCAACTAACAACAGAACATTAGAATTTAGTTGACCAAGAATATCAACCGACACATGATCATTGGAATGAATTGAGTGTTCTATACACTACTCTGTCAACAAACTATTCAATCGAGACAATTCTAGTCAAAAAGCTTATTGAGCAAGAAATGTTCTAGAATCTTTTCTTGTTAATGATCAAATTATCTGTTATAAATTAATTAACTTACTTGTAATGGCTAGTTGAAAATCTACATCACTCTAGACACTCCCCACAATTACCCAAACCACTAGGGAACAATTTCTATAAATATTAATGGTTTTGGGACACTTATACACACTTGAGCTCACTATACATTGAGCTACAAATTCTATAATAGATATCATATTTATGGACCAAAAATCACACACACCATGAATAAATGAATTTTTTTATTGAAAAATAAATTAATTGAATTATAGTAGTCCTAATATAATTCAATGATTTGGGGATAACTCCTACAAATGTACTTTTTTATAGTCTAGAGTTTGACTCTTCATTATTTATCAAGTGACACTATTGAGGGAGAGTGTCAATCCCTCATTAAGTTTGTTCCCTGGAATGTACTATATGAGTTTTTGGCCATTTTCCTTGAATGGGGAACACTCACTTTGTACTTTGTAGTTCTATTGCTCTATTCAGGTATACTCTAAAAAAATGGTCTTGACATCTAGATATTAGCTTTCTTGGAAACTTATGTGGTCTTGAATTGAATAAAACAACTTGATATCCCTATGTGAATTCCTTTATTTGGATTCTTTTCTTATGCCATACTTTTATTCACTTTTTTTCCACATTGGTGTTCTCACATGCATCCATTACCTATTCTTTATTTCTTATATTTTCTACAGTCACTTTTCACCATCTATTATTATATCACCATCCAATAATTTGACAACTCAATAAGCTTTGTTCTCTAAATCAAGTTGAAGTAGGCATTATTTTCCATGGAACAATCTAGAAGGTTTTGTTTCATATGGCATTTTGAAAGTTGTTCAACATGCTCATATGGAAGAATCCAACTTTAAGGGCTAATCCTTTTATGATTTTGAAATATTGTTCTAGAGGAATGATTTGATTTTTTACTTCGACACTTCAACCTTCCTTGATATTTTTGGGATGTATGGAGTAGAAATTTTTTGGGTCATCCCATATCTCTACAACCTTGCATTAAATGTTTTCCAAATAAGTGTGCTCCTCCATAGCTTGTCACTACTCCAAGAACACCAACTCGTGAGAAGATTGTCTTTTTTTCCTACCTATTACAATTAGGTAGTATAGTTACGTGCATGCCATGCACCATTCATCCTTCTCTCTTCTTCATATTCTTCTTTCAAAACTGTATGACTTGGTGACTTCATTAAAAACTTCTTCTATTATCATAGGTGTGTCCGAAGGTAGCTCACCGAAGACAATGTAGTTCGCAGAATCAACACATTAGGGAGTTGGTAGTCCCTTTAAAGCACATATCTTTTCCATGGGTATATAACCATTAATTATTCGAAATTTGAAATTGTGATCATTTTTTCAACCACACAAATTTTGTGAACCCTTTTATCCTTAATATCAATTTCTAACTCCTACACAAAGGATCCATCAGACTAATCATGGTTTGCTTCCTTTTTGTTCAATTTATCACATATTGTCTTGTCATTAGTGAACTCAAAAATTGTGGATCCTATGAGGTAACGAAAAAACTTGTAAATGCAAATAGAACAACTAGGATCTCCATCTTAGTGGTTGCATTATCAATTTGAGAATCATCCAATGTCTTGGTGGAATAGTATGTAGATGGTGTATAGCTTCGTATTATTTATTTTTTAGAAAGAATGTGAAATGAATAACCACTTGCATCAAAAGTAATTTCAAAGTGATAACTTTCATCTTAGGGTTGAATAATTGACACTAATACTAATGCCTCTTTCTTAGCTTTGACTTCCTTCAGACAATCATAATAAAATTTTAAATCCAAGTATAATGCTAAATGATGACTATGGAATCAAATTACCAGTGTGAGTGATAGAGTCTCATCAACTCATTAAGGTTTTGACTAGAACAAGCACCAAAATTCCCCAAAAACAACAATAAGAATTTGTTATCATGAAAACAAGACTTAATTCATGTAATCATGACCCAATTTATTTTCTTGCAAATACAAATGACTTAAGAAATCAAGGTTGTCTCCCAAGTGAACTCAAATTTTTATTTGAAAGAGCTATGAATTTTAAAAATCTAGGTCGTAACAAAAGAGGTTTGGTCTGCATTCAATTATAAGAAAAGACAAACTAATTACTTAAAGTAGTCAACTACGGCCACTTGATAGTAAATTAAGTTGAATGAAACATATCCATCATTTGTGTTTCAATATCATGCCTTCCTACAATCAAACATGGTTTTGTAACTAATGAAGAGTTCATGTTATGAGAAAGCTTAAAAAAATGACCCATAACCATGCAACAGAGCGAAACTACACTATTCCTTACTTCCACACTCATGTGTTCAATAGAAAATTAGACTCTACAAACAAACATCACCATCCTAAGTTACCTACTTACTTTATCAACAAGATAAAAAGGCTATTATAAAAGTGGCATACTCTCAACACATCCTTCTAACATATTTAAAATTTCATAAGACATGCATACAAGCTAGCTAAACTGGCATACAAGAAATTAAATGTCATACACCATACAAAGTAGTACCAACTTGCATAACTTATTGAATTTACTGCTTGAATCATAACATGGCATGGGAGCTACCCCCCTGTGTCCTATAAAGAGGAACTGCAAATCCATGATAATATAAAGCAAGGATAAAAAATTTAAAACATGATTTCTCACAATGAGCATGTGATATCAAACTAAAAATGAATTGAGGTGGAAGACAAACTTAGATGCATTCCACTAGAACATAGATCACCTCCATGATGACAAGAAGTTGCATTGAAGACTCAAAAATGAATCTGAATATATGGATAGAAAAGAACTCTTCGTGGATGCATAAAGGAGTCATAAGTGATGAATAATATCAACAATGATCACTCCTACAACTTTGGGATATCCAAAACCACTTCATGGTCACTCTCACTTCTTCTCTAGTGGAAAATAGTTCTTAATATTGAGCACATCCTACTATAGATTGTTGTCTCTTACATTTATAAGTTAAAGTATGATTATGCTTATAAAACGCCCATCTCACTTGATCAAGGGCTCAGATTGATCCTAATTCGCTAAGGTGCCCTAGATGACTCACACTCTCTCAGCGGAGGTGGTGCCTCGGGGTTGTCTACCTTTGATCCAGTTGACACCACATGACCTACACCTTTTCATCCTTCTCCTTCCTCATGCTCAACTACAAGCTCCAACTCTGATGAGGGCGTAGGGGCAGTACTGATCCAAACATGGAGTTCTCAGGGTGCTATGACCTTCAAGTGATGATCCTACATCTTGCCAGTTCACCCTCCTGGCACAACTCCCTTTTGAGCTTTATGTCAATGATGTAGTAGGTGAGGTCGTTGATGCGAGGGAGACCACAGGAGATAAGGAAGTGTGAGAGTTGTAGAGGTGTCATGATGATCTACTGAATATCATAGAGGATGATGGTGATGCTTGATTGTTGTGGGGAAGGCTCCTTCTATGGGATGGCAATGTGGTTGGACGTTGAAGACAGTGGTTATGGAAAGGTTGATTGGGGTGGTTTGGCAATTGTGGGTGTCGGAGGACTAAAGGGAAGTGGAATAAGTGATGGGAGTCTCAAACAACCGTGAGGAGGCATAATGAGAAAGCCCTATATTGGGCATGCCACCAGGTGAGAGCAGTGAGGGGACACGAGTTGGTTCTCCCAAATCACTACTTTTGGGAGCACAAGTAACGACTCTTTAAGTTTGTTGGGTTAGAGGGCAACAAATATTCTGGCTATTCTGCAGGTCAGGGTCTATAGTGAGTGTTAGAGGAGAAGGTAGGTGGTTGGAGTCATCGTGTGTCGAGATTGGACTGACAAATATGGTGAAGATGAAGTTTCCTCCATCAGATCATCCCTGGACAGCCAATTTCAAGGACATGTAGCACCCTATGTGCCCAAAACTTAGTGACACATTATGTGTCACATTTAATTTCCAAGACTTTGGTCCAAAATTCCAATTAATTCAATTAATGTCCATAAATTCAAAATCCTATAAATTTCAATTGGCATGAAATTTTAGATGGAGCACCATGTATATATATCTAACCATGGTAGAAGTTTGAGACACCAAAATTTTCATGTTGACTGCTACAATTCCACTAGGTTTTTAATACACATGAATCACCGTAATACACATTAGGGTTTGTATTATTTCAAAATTTTGTGTATCCACATGGTCAAAATACTAGAGTTAAAGAGTGAGACCATTAAGGTAATCAATTTGCAAACTTATTAATATAGTTTATTTTACCAGAGAAAGAAAATAATAATGTAGAAACTCGCTTTATCACAAGACAGTTGTATAAAATAAAGATAGTTGTAAGTGTGTAAGTGGTATGTGTTATTTCTTTATGCCAATGTGTTTAATTATTAACCAAAGTTAGCAATCTTGTAAGTATGCAAGGGATGTATGGAAAGGTATTATGGAGGTGAGGGAATTTGACAATTTCTATGAATCTCACTGCACAAATGAATGGATCAAAGAGAATGGTATTGTTTGAAAGACAAGGCCGATGATTTCTGGATTGTGTGTAATTCTATTTGGTACTGTATATATCACCATATCTTCGAGACTAAGCTGATAATTCTTGAGCATTACTGTGCATATATTTAGATGGATATTAGAACTAACGCGGCTGTCAGGGAGACTCTACCGTAATTATGTGAGAGGAAATAGAGAAGGAACATGGATACCACCCATGCCATAATGTATTGAGTTGAACACTAACACATTTATGGGGAAGACTCGCCCAACTTGTGTTGTGATGGCGAGGAATAATTATGGTGATTAGTGTGAATGGATTGGGAAGATATGCACAACCACACAGTTCACAAGAGCCCAACAAGTTGGATTCATATGGCCCTATAAATGGTAAAAACCAAGGTATTTGAAGATATAATGGTGGAAATAGGGTGCCTAGAAGCATTCTGAAGATGATATCAATGCAAACCTTAGGTATACATATCAGACGATCAAGATCAAGTGATTGATGAATGTGAACAGAAAGATAAGTTAAGTATATAGAGAAAAGAACATTGTTGTTGATTTTTTAGCTAAGTTTTAGACTAAGAACAGTTATAGTTACTATGATTATGTAAATACTCATAATGACATTAGCAGTTTCTTGAGTAAAGAAAAATGCAATGGTAGTAGTAAGACCATGTTTAATTCAACTTAGGTTTGAGTTCAAATTTTTTGGCAAGAGGAAGGAAAGATGAATAGGGTAGAATCTTGACCTACTAAAATAAACCAAAGTTAACAATCTTGTAAATCTTGAATATTTGTATGAATCATTTTTTCAATTTATGTATGTTGGTATTTGGATTAAAAAATAGGTTTCTTTGCTTATGCTAAGCTAGTTCTTGTGTTTTTGTTTAGCATAAGAAACAATAGTTGACAAGGAAAATGTTAATGTTGGTGTAGTTATGTCTAATATGATCTCTGATAATTCCTTATTTCATTATATGTTAGTAATTGTGAAATCATGGTATAACAAATATGCTAGAAGAATCCAAAGATGATATGTAATATATTTTCTAGCCAACTTATCAAACTAGTGTTTGAAATATATACACTTTATTAAATGGAGGAAACAATTTGAAGTCACTGGGTTTAATTGAAAATGATACCATCATTGAAAGATTACATTCATGGATTTTCATGTGTATCTTCAAAGTTTTTTCTCTTCCATTGCTTATTCTCCTTTTTTGGGCACCGATATGACAAATTCATAATTAAAATGTATTTAAATTTGCTCCTATTACTTACCAAAATTTGAATTTCTAACCCTAGAAATATTATTTACATGGTATGGATGTTGTTGGGCATAGTTCTTATGTTAACCCCTGAGAAAAGTATATTATAACCTTTCATGGAAACATAATAGGTTTGTATGAAAATGCCTTCTTTGACTTGATGGGAATGTTTGGAATCATATACTGTGAATGTAGGTCCTTTTCACCTTTGAAATTAACATGATGGAGATAGCTACATATGATTACATGACTAATATTGATGGACAATAAATAATTAGACTTGGCATATAATCCTATCTCTTATAATGTAAAAAACTAATACACATAACTTTACAAGTAAAATAACAAGTATAAAACAAAAAATATTCATATAATAATGTAGGGCATGCTAGGAAGTTACAATTTTCATATAATGAAAAATATATGAATATGTTAATATGTCCCTAAGTCTTGATTATGTATCTAATTCGAATAATGGATTTATTAGTGTTTAAAGTAATGTGGCATGTTTCTATATAAATAAAAATGACTTTTTAACACTCTAATGGACATAAAAAGAAATATATAGGTTGATAGAGAATTAGTTAGTTCTTGCTCCAATAATAACTTCATTAAATGACTTTAAAATGAATCATGGATTAAGTAATGGATGTAGTTGCATTAACAATTTAGAAAAGTAACTCACATGAAAATAATCCTATAGTGAGTCTAATTTGAAGATGTTTGCCATATATATTTATTTGGTTAATAACATGTTTTAATTGTAAAAGTTAATGAATAATGTCAAAGGTGGAAACTGAGTAAAATATCAGTGGTAATTGGATATATGAAAGTGAATAACGGCCGATTTATAATGAGAAAACCCACCTATCCTAATTTACATATTTAAGGTTTCCTAGCGAGCTACCTCTCTTCACTTACCTCTCTTACACCCTAAACCCAAAACCATATTTAATGTTTGTATACCAGAACCCAAGTATGTTGCATTTTTTAATTCATAATTGGTTTATCACATAACTTCTTCTCTCTTAACTTATGTGGGACTTAGAACATAATTTTCTTAATGAAGCTAATTTCTTGATTTGGTCTTATTGAAATATCCATTTATCGTTTGTTTCTCTATCATTAACCACTAGAATTTCTAGGTCTTTATATATGGGTCTTTTGACCCCACTTTTATGCCATGGATGTTTTCATACCTTTTATACATGCATATTGTTTGGATTGAAATTTCTCATTCTTGTAATATGTATCATGTGGGGAGTACTAACATACTATAATATCTTTTCTTTTGTGTGGATATGTGAATTTCCATACCTTACAATTGTGTAGAGAAATGTGTTATTAGAGCATATGTTTACCCTATCCAACTTAGAGAATATGCGTATTTGTTCTTGCTCAACCCATATTTTAAAGCAAATGCGTGTCTTTTCCTACTCACCCCATATTATGGTACATGTTTTATTTCCTACCGACATGTTTAAATTTTTAGTATTGTCACACATAGAAGAGTTGGATGTTTGTTCATGTTTGTTATGAAAATAATTGGAAAATTTCATCATGAACTCTTATTAGTGGCTCATCTTTTGATTACCCACTTTCTTGTTATATATTCTTTTGACTTCCATGCGGACAATTATAATACTTTAGAACAAATACTATTCATGTCATCACTAGGGCTTAAACATGAGACCACTTGATAACAAACCAAGGATCTAACCAATGGGTGTCCCATCTTGGACAATTTTATTACTCTCTTAGATGGGGAACCTTGATAAGTAATATTTGTTGTCTACATTCTTATTATTTCTAATTCTCTATTATATGTAAATAGAAACTTTAGCATAGATTTTCTACCTTCTTTTCTTTTGAGGGGTTTTCTTTCGACCCCTTAGGTGAAGGACATGGAAGACTTAACAAGTTGACCACAACTTGTACAATGAATTTGAATCCTGAAATTTTATTTAAGATGTGTCTTTGTAGAATTTTTTAATAACTATCCTCGAAGATTGTATAGCCTAATATGTTCTCAATGTTTGGCATCAATTTACTTCTATCCAGATTTTGATTTCAACTTTTAAGATTAACAGGGTACTTCTAGTTAATAAGATGGATTACTTGTCAAATGAATGAAATAATCAAAGACCATTGAACAGAGAACTAAGAGACAATGTAACTCCAAAAATCACAATCACAAAGTTCTTGCAGATGTTTTTTCTCCTATTTACAAAACCTTGTTATTTAAAATCTCATTTCTAGCATGATAACTCAAACAGTAAGGCTATATCATTAGAATGATCAAGAAGACTAGTACATTGTTAGTGGATAGTAGGAGTTGGTCACCAACTTGATTCCAAGGGTAACTTTAAAGCACTCTCCTGGCAACATATTTAAGAATACAAATCAAGTTGAAGAAATACAATAATTGCCAACATAAAGTGAAGATCATCAAAGATATTAGATTCATGTAGTTTTATTTAGTCGAGCAGATTTGAGAACTATGTTGGAGGTGAAGGCATATAAATTTCCATACATTATATCTAGTTGGAAAGCAAAAACTTATGGAAGGATGATCAATAATTTGTCTACTACGAAGCAATTACATTTTTTTTTCAAAGCTATGCAATGATTTGGGTTGTCACTTTTTTTTAAGTAGTCTAGTTTGGTTGGTTTCACAGGTTGACTTTCAAGACATGGAAATAATTGACACGTCTTTGCAGAACTTGTCCAAATTCTGATATGTGGTGGGAGATTCATACTGTGGCGCTTTCACACGGATTCAAATAATGACGCAATCCTCTCGGATTAAGATTTATTAGTATGGTTCAAATTTCTGCAAAGAATAGGATAATGAAGAGGGTTCACACGGAAGATCGAAATCTGTGGTGGCTTTTTTTATTATTCTGGTGATATTTATATTATTGAGAAATGGATATAGTTTACAACATGACTAGAATCCGTGTCTTTAAGCGGTTGCAATGAGAATATCATGTCCTAGATGGTGGAGTTGTCGGACTTTTTTTAACCCATTGTCTTAGGTCTAAAGTCAATATCTCTGTCCAACATTGCTAACGTGTCTTACACTTCGACTCAATCCTTCCTCCACTTGCTGGAAACAAAAAATAGTTGGCGCAGCCTCGGATACTATTGCGTCAAACCGAGTACATTCCACCCAGCCTATGCTGATTGCAGTTGCGTGAGTCCTTATGTTTCTAGGAGGGAAGAGAGGGCGGAAAGGCAGCCAGGAAATGGGATGGCATGATCGTCGGCGGCCGCTCTTCTTCCTTTGTCTGGCACTTCTGTCATTCATGTCGACGGCAACTCTGGTCGACGGTCAGTCAGGTAAGTTTGCATCGTCACTCTTTCTTGCATGTCCTCTTTCTTGTTACACTCCATGTCAGGAATGGCTGTACGTGATATCTCCCACAGGTTTCCTCAACATCGACTGCGGGAAGGCCAACGGATACTCTTACAACGACAGTCGGACGGGCCTCGTGTACACCTCCGACTACCAGTACGTCTCCACTGGGGAAACAAGCACGGTAACCAGCAGCAACCAGGATAACTCCTCCAACCAGCTAAACGACCTCCGCAGCTTCCCGTTTTCCATCCGCAGCTGCTACACGCTCCCAGCGAAGCCCGGCCGTAAGTACCTCGTCCGGGCATGGTTCCGGTATGGCAACTACGACGGCCTTGGCAAGCCGCCGCAATTCGAGCTCCACGCCGGTGTTAACTTCTGGTCCAGAGTAATTTTCATCGACGCGACGATCACCCGGTTTCACGAACTTATTTTTGTGGCCGGTGCTAAGAGGTCCTTCGATATATGCCTTGTGAACACCGGAGACGGGACGCCCTTCATCTCGGCGCTAGAGCTCCGACCGCTACCTGACGAGCTGTACCCGCAGGTGAATACCTCCCAGGCACTTTGGCTTGTGGAAAGGACAGACGACGGAAACTCTAATCAGCTCAGGTACCCCAACGACATATACGACCGAATCTGGAGTTCTTTTAGCCCCGATAGATCGACGACAATCAGTACGCCATTTAAAGTGGAGAGCGTGCCTGGCTACCAGCCACCGTCGGACGTACTCAGCTCGGCTTTCTACCGGCCGAACGCGTCCGCGATGTCTTTCGCGTCCCAGCTGGTGACGGACAAGATGTTCGGGACTCAGGCTTATGTATTTTTTCACTTTGCGGAGCTGCAGCAGCTCAAGCCCAACGAGTTCAGGGAGTTTACTATAACCTTGAACGACAAACCATGGGGGGACGTCAACCCTGTGAAGCCGGAGTACCTCAAAGGGCTCACGGTATACAACACCAAGCCAGTGAACTCCTATCCTCTTGTTTTCAACCTCGTTGGAACCGGCAAGTCGACGCTGCCGCCTATCGTCAACGCAATAGAGGTTTATATTGTGAACAGCATGACTGGTGCGGAGACAGCACAGCAAGACGGTAAGCACATTTCTTTAAACTTATTAAGTAATTTCCCAAACTTCCCTTCAATTATTCTGAAATCTAAGAAAACCTTCGATTTTGCCAAATGCTAAACAATCCCTGCCGTTGTCACTGTCATTTTTTCGTGATATATATGCTCCCGTTATTTTTTTTTTAACTTTCTTTCAGTTTGTCATTTTTTCTTTTGTATTTTTTGATATTTCTCGACTACAATATCATCAAGGTACTATTAATTTTAAACTGGAATTTGGGTTTCAATTTGCTCTGGTTACAGTCCTGTGGATTTCGGATTTGGACAAATCCGACAGTTCAGAATTATAAATCTATTTCTCAGAGTCAATTTGGCGCTTGGAAAATATGTTCTATGGTTGAACACAAACAATTTACATTATACCAATATACTAGGTTTATTTAGTTGAAGTCGAATCTAGGCAAATAGTTGATCGCAGTCCTAATATATTTCAATTTAGTGGGCTAAATTTAGCAATATGTGTCGAATAATTTGTTAAATATAGCACCATCAGCCAAATAAGACACTATTTGTCAGCCTATTCAACTTGAAATGAAATTCGATTCATGAAATCTAATCATGTATACTAGGAGTGTAAAAATATTAAATACGAGTCTAAAAATATTTATTATGCATAGCATAAATTCGTCTAATTTAAGCTTGAACAAACCTAAATCAAAAATCGTCCGAACATGAAATTATTCCCGATCTATTCCATTGAGTCTATCATCAACTCAATAGAGATTTATATTGTGAACGACATGACTGGTGTGGAGATAGTGCAGCAAGAGGGTGAGCACATTTCTTCAAACTTATTAAGTAATTTACCAAAACTCCCCTCAATTATTCAGCAATCTAAGAAAAGCTTTCAATTTTAGCATATGCTACACAACCTCCAGCCATTGCCACCATCATATTTTTTGTATCCTTCTTCCCGCTATTGTTTTTTGTTTACTTTCTTTTGGTTCAAGTCATTCTTTACTTTTGTATTTTTTAGTGATTCTCGGCTACAATGTTAACGTCTTGTTAATTAATGATCCGGAATTTAGGTTCCATTTCACTCTGGATACAATCCGATGGATTTCGGATTTAGACAAATCTGACAGTTTGAAGTTCTAACTCTAAAACACATGGGCAATTTAGGGTTAGGAAAATATGGTATGCGCTTAAAAATAATTTACATTTTACTAAATTGTAATTTTGAGAAATTCAAGCCGATTCCAGATCCTAATCCAAACACATTCCAATTGAGAATGCTAAATTAAACAATATGTGTGGGATAGCTACGCATAGCACCATCAATGAAAATCATACATTATTTTTCAGCCTATTTAGCTTGGAAAGGAATTGGATTTGTCAAATATAATCATATATACTACATGTCTAAAAATACAAATTATGCATAGTCGAAATTCGTCTAATACAAGTCAGAAAATACCTAAATCAAGATTTGTCCTAACCTGAAAGTATCCCAGATTTGTTCCAATTAAGACTATTAAGAACTCAAATTATGCAGAATTAGAATTTAGACAGGCCTAGTTTTTATATAAATATAGTTAGAATTGATTTCAACTCCTATTTGTCAACCCAGTTGTAAAAATTAGATTCTAAAACCTAACCTTGAACCAAACTTTGGTCGATTTGTCTTAACTTAAAATCTTTTTGGATTGTCTAAATGAAAACCTAGAAACTTTCTTTTTCTAAATCCATTTCAGTCTACTTGTCTTAACCTGGATCCAATTCAGATTGTCAACTCTAGAATCTGGTTTTTTTCTCAAACTAAACATCTTGGGCTCAAGGATTGAACATAAGATTGACATCCTTAGGTTCCATCAACTGAAACCACGTCTGGTTTAAAACCTTTGATCCAAATAGGATATTATAGTTTGCAACATATCTCTATCAAAATTTGGGCTCCATGTCATGTCGATGTTAAAAGAATACAACCAAATTCTCTCACGGTCAGGTCCATTCCAAAACTTTCATTCGTCTTACCCAGATGGATGCCAATTTTTGAATTTAAAAACCAACCATAAAAAGGGTATAAATTTCAATCAACTTATTCCACCTCAATTAATCACATTTCTAACGTGTAATCTAGATGTGTCAAAATTTTAGTTTTATATAACGTAAATATGTACTCTAACTGGAAATAGAGTTAACCTTGATTTTCCCAGAATAGGGATCAATCCTGATTTTAAGAGTTAGATAATGAAGTCGACCCTGACCCAGATCTATCTAAATCTAAAACATACTAGTATATGGAAATTATAACTCAATTCGATCACAAATTTCAAATAATTAATTAACATTACATTGACATTAATGTGAAGAATGATTGAAAAAGAAAAAGAATGTAAGTGAAGAATGATTGGAAAAGAAAAAGAATGTAAACTAAACATGGATTAAAAATGTAACGATGGTGGATAAGGAGAAAATAGAAAACACAACACATTTTCTAATATTTTAGTTGTGGTACTAGTTGGGGAGTTATATAGGATTTTGAAAAAACTAAGTATTTTTCTAAGATTTTGGGATAATTGAGGGGTTCTAAAATATACTCAAACTACTATGATATATTTCCTTGCTTTTACTATTTTTCTCGTGTTTTCATTTTCCTCACTTGGTTGTTCTATGGTACAACATCTAGTTGACTCCATAAAAGTCGTCAAGGAGTCCTATAAAATACAGAGAAATTGGGAAGGGGATCCATGTTCTCCAAGAAAATTCATATGGGAGGGACTGAATTGTAGTTTCATTCAATCAAGGAGCCTCCGAATCATTTCAATGTATGACTTCCTTTATTTGTTTCTAAAATTTTCTTCTACATAACTTGACAGGGATGATATTACGAATGTTTAATGATTCTATTGAGTTGTATATGTATAGGAATATGACTTCCATTGGCTTAAGTGGCGAAATAAATGACGCCATTGGGAACTTGACGGAACTTCAATCCTTGTATGTGCCATGTTACATAACCAATTTCTTATTTCTAGATCATTGTGAAATGTCATAGAGTTAAAATAGATGAATTATTTCATCTATGACAGTCACTATGGCACTTTAATGACACATTGTTTATCTAATTTTTGTTAGAGGCGTAAGGGTTATCACAATTTTGCTTTAATTTAGAGACATAAATAAGGCACAATTAAGGTTGATTATTTTGCTTCGTCTGTTGTTGCACATTTTTTTACTAATATCCTCAAATAATGACATCATCCACTAAAGAAACTAGAAAAGGAAAAGCTCTCAGACTTCTAAGTCTTTTCTTCCTAAATTCCTTCAAACCACTAATGCAACACCATGTAATTATTGCAGGGACTTATCAAAAAATAGTTTGACAGGACGAATACCAGATTTCTTAGCAAATCTTACACAACTAAAGTTCTTGTAAGTCTTGATTCATATACCTAGCTAATTGCGCTATATAGAAATGGCTAAAGTAATTGTTTTCGACTTGCCACCTTGGTAGGGACATATCCGGAAACCAATTACATGGACCAATTCCCAAGGCTCTTCTTGATCGCTCAACAAGTGGGGCATTAACACTCAAGTATAGTTGCTAATGTTTCACCTTTCAATACCACACAAATTTCCAATTAAAATTATTTTTACTCCCCACAATAATATGTTGTGATTATCATTTCAGAGTAGGAAATAAAATAGAATTATGCAACCATTCTTCATCATGTAATAATAGGAAGAAGAGTACAAACAAAATTATTGCTATATCATCTTCATTCGGTTCCATCCTTATATTTGGATGTGTCTTCACAATTTTCATGTGGAGGAAAAAGGTGAAAAACTCAAGTATGTAAGAAAAGATTTGAGAGTAAACTACATGTCCATTTGAGGTTTCAAAATTTATTTATGGTTTTAAACATTTCATATTCTTCTTTTTGGATGTCAGGAAAGGTACAAATTGAGGATATCACTGGGGTTCAAATAGAACACAAAAGTAGTTCCATTGACATGGCATTATTGGATGTCGATAGCAAACAATTCACATATGCCGATTTAGTAAGGTATACAAATAATTTTCAAAAAGAAATAGGTAGAGGAGGTTTTGGACCTGTCTATCATGGAGTACTAGATGATGGAAAGGAGGTTGCGGTTAAACTGCTTTCAAAATCATCTTCTCAAGGGCCCAAGGAATTTCAAAATGAGGCAAGTACATATCAGAATGTGATCACTACAACTTTAATTGATAAATTGCTTATTTGATTATAAGCATTTATAAATTTCTCAATTCTAGCAACTTGGATAGCTAAAAGATGGCATAGCATCCACATTTACTTAATCAGTATCCACCTTTAAAGTGTTCACCGATAATTAAAAATATAAATGATATATGATAATAGCAATAAACAATTGGTAATACAATAAGATGAAACTCTTCACATTCGACATGGAAAGGAACAATCTTTATTATTTTGAAAACAAAGGTCAATTAGCATACTTTTTAATTAGACAAATACTATAATTAGATTGTACAACATTATTTTTCTTTAAGTGCAATGTTTCTATTTTGTTAGTGAGATCTGTAAATATTGAAATGAATATTATATGATGTAGGCTCTTCTTCTGACAAGAATACACCACAAGAATTTAGTAGCCTTAGTTGGATATTGCAATGATGATATCAATAATTTGGCTCTAGTATATGAGTACATGGTAGAAGGAAGCCTAAAAGGACATCTTCAAGGTACGCTTGTGATTTACATATTGTTTCATGAGTAATACATTTTTCATCTTCTCTTTGAATCTTATTGAAATGTCATATTAAAATTGTTGTAAAAGGCAATTGTAGTCAAAGAAATTTTAAAATGTATTTCCTTCCAAATAATTAGATTATTTTAATAAATTATCAATTTTGACTATGTTACAAATAAAAAGATGAAAATCTCAATAGTATCTATATTCAAGGAGAAACAAATAGCTTCATGTATCTCTATCTCTTTTTAATACAATTGACATGCACATTTGCGGTGTAGGTAGGGGAAGAAATGCAAGCAATATTATGAACTGGATGACCCGTTTAAGAATAGCTATAGAAGCTGCACAAGGTCCAAATAGCTCAAACATAGAATCATCTCAATATTATTTCATGTATATATTTTTGACATGATTTTATTTATGCCATAGGATTGGAATATTTACATCATTATTGCAATCCAACCATAGTTCACAGAGATGTCAAAACAAGTAATATTCTTCTGGATAAAAAGTTTGAGGTTAAGATTGCAGACTTTGGCCTATCAAGAATACTTGAAATTGACAATAATTCTCATATTTCAACAAAGGTTATGGGAACTCCTGGCTACATAGATCCTGAGTAAGTTTTGTTAAGTCATAGTCTTCAATACATTTTCAAGAATATATTTTTTTTGCATTTATTGATACAAATATAAAGAGAGAGGAAAAATACGTATGATATACAATAAAAGTTTGTATATACCAATGATGTTTCTTTTGTGTCCACTTTACTTAAAGAAAATATAATGAATGGTACGTAATACGTCGAAAATGCATAGCCTATGTCTCAAAGTATGGTTTCTCTTCTATATAATGTATCATCAAAATTGAAGTGTAAACTAAGAATGAAAATTGGACAGTCAATGCTTTACTATAAACAAATACATAGACACACATTTGAGATTCTTCTAACAAATAAAGGTTTTTTTGAAACAATTATAAGAGCTCGTAGTAAGATAAATCATTATATGTTGTATGAAAACAACAACAAAACCATAATGAAATAGAACCATATCTATGGAATCAAAATATGTAGTATTTTACCATGAGTGATGGATAGGATCATGGGTATGACCCTTCCATGTGACCCAATTCAGCATTAACTACTAAAAAATGACATCATAAACCTTTGGTTACAAAAAAATAACTAAGAATCTTTTTGGATCTTTCCGCTTCAATCTAATGCCTCTTTTGATGCATCTATAGTATGGAGAGTTGAAATGCATGATTTTTTATCTTATTATTTGGTTTTTAGCTTTGTAAATCACGTCTACAAACAATATGTCTTTTTTATTCCAACTTGGCGTGCACAATTTTCCTTCACACTAGTATAGTTTATTTTATTGATCTAATTAGATGACCAGAAAACATCAATTATGGATTTTATCAGTACTCTTGCATAATAGTGAAACTTGTTTATCCATTTTATAGTATTATAAGCATGATTTTGGAGTCATTTTTTTAGTGAATTTCTTCCTAAATATGACATGAAATAGAGATATATTATGGTTTGAGGGTCCATGTATTAGCTCATTAAATTGTATGCTATTTTGGAATACATAAACAACTCATTTTCCAATTAAGGAACCATTAATGAATCTCTAGTTTCTTGTGTGTAGTTTTAACATGAAGTGACTAAACGCATGAGAAATAGGAGTATTATTTTATCTTTTCATTATATCTTTTGTATTTCAATATGCTAAGTTTCAAACAAATATTACAAACTAAAGAGATAACATCATGCATGGTAAACTCCCTCATTTCCTACTCCCTTTGTCTCAATAAAGACTTATGAAATTTCTCTTTCAATTTGTAAATATGCTAAACAATAAGTTTCTTACCAACAACTTGACAACATAAGAAACTAAATAAAAAACTCTGCATACATGGTTAATAGTTGTTTTTACCTTCTTCATTTATATTTTTTATTATAGAAGTAACACCTTGTCTGAGCCATAATATGTACCCAATAGTAAATTAACGAGCCTTAAATGTGGGTCCAAGAATGGAGTCATGTCTAGGTTATCATACTTTAGAAATTTATAAAACATGAATGTTTAAGACGCATGCAACTAGTACAGGGTCAAAGTAGTTCGAGGTTGAACACAGGGATAGGAAGAATGGCACTTCAGAACTCAAGTTTCACTTCTCTAAGTACATCAAAAGGGTTGAAGGATAAGATTCGTTGTAATAGGAAAGAACCATAAAGAATTAAGCTAAAAGTCTATCTCCAACTGGAGTTACTAGAAAGATTAAATTTTTAGGGTTTAGCAATTTTTATAAGGGTTTTGTATATTG
The DNA here is from genome assembly GCA_963693085.1 of Alisma plantago-aquatica. Classification (NCBI taxonomy): domain Eukaryota; kingdom Viridiplantae; phylum Streptophyta; class Magnoliopsida; order Alismatales; family Alismataceae; genus Alisma; species Alisma plantago-aquatica. The sequence goes on from OY856415.1 coordinate 615,131,511, forward strand.
GAAACTGAGGGGATAAAAATATCATCGGAGTATGAAGGAGGAAAACTTAACCGCAATAGGTGGCAGTGGAATACATCCCGCACCCTCCTCTCTCAAGGAGGATGCCTCAAAATATGAACCAATTCTCTCTCGCAAGAGTACTGAACATAGACCAGAGTGGAAAGATATGTTGGGCAAACCCTGATCCTGGGTACTCTCATACACCCAAATCAAACCAGGCTCTAAAGTTTACGACATCCCTATCTCAAGGGAGTCAAAACGAGAAACATGATTTGATAGCTAGTCAAAAGCATGATTCAAACAGAAGAGACTAGAGATCAGATGCTACAAAGAAATCATCCAACAAAAAGGAACCACACACAGAGCAATATGAGATAAACTCCACATATTCCATAAGCATAATAAGGTTTAGTTACAATGCAATAGTAAATGAAAGTAAATTGTTGAAATAGGGAAGATAGGTATCAGCCACCTTGATGTAGGAGGTCGATATACACAGCAGTGGATCCCTAAGGTACTTCTAACCCGGTACCAGCTAGGAGCCCTATCGGGATACACCCGTGTCGAGTCGTGAACCGCTATGGGTACGGGCGTATCGGGAAAGGACTCCCTACCCGATATGGTTGTGTCTGATGGTTGGCCCTCTCGGGCGACATACTGTGACAAGTAGGCCATATCGGGTTGGGTGTCATGTCGAGTTAGCTTTATCTTAGGTTCTTGAGTTCTTGTGTCGGGCACGGTTGGGCAAATCGTCTCGGGTCGAGACCCAGCTAGCGGACCGACACATTGGAGTGGCCTTGATGGTCGTATTGTGGTGTCGCGGCTACCGGGATGGGTTGTAGATGAACTCCTCCCATCCCTCTCGGGTTGGGGGTGTGCTCACCTAGTAGTGCCTGACACGCCTGGGAACTCGACACACTAGCTCATTTTTGCTCTCGAAGTTAGCTCTCGTAGGGTTCCGACCCGTCCCATTGAAGCCCTGTAGCTACTATTTATAGGCATCGGCTGGTGGGAGTTGCGGCTCTTGTCGGGCCACGTGGAGGGCCGACACGTCTGTCGCCCGGCACGGCTGGCGGGGGCCGTCGCGTGCCAGGTTGTGAGTAGGTCATGTTTGATCGTGTCAGATAAAAGACTCTGGCGAGCTGACGCACCGAGGGGTGGTCGTGTCGCGTGATGGACTCCATCGACCAACAGATCACGATGGGCAAAGCTCCATGTCGGGTAATAGCGTTCAGTCCATCAGGGCTCCCACACGACACACCTGTGTCGGGTTTCTGCCATATCGGGTTGCGACCATGATGTTTAAGGGTCGTGTTGATTCACCATTAGCATTCTTTTAGTGGAAAATGGGAGAAACTCTGTAGAAGATAGGAAATATTGTCAGGAGCATAGTGTGGATTATTTTTATACAATAAATAAGACAAAATGGAGAGGAAGATAGTTTAGGAGGCAGTTTTGATAGTAAAATATAAGCTCTAGCGGCCATAAAATGGGTGCAATCATAATTTTCATCTCATTTGATCCAATTATTTAGTCTACATAAACATAGTGTTTTAGAAGTTTGGAGAGAGTAGTAAAATATATTATTTCACCCCACTTGAGGTTCTTAAAATCTATAACTAAATTGGTAATTTGTATACAATAAGATACATAAAAAATACAATTTATAAGTATAACAATTGTAACATAATATGACCTTACTTGATTAGATTTGAGACTATCCACTTTTATCATTAAGAATGTTCGGATATAACTTATAATAAAAGAGATATTCAATAGAAAGAAAATGTATTACATAAAAGATGCACGAGTAACTAAGGTTAGTTACCTGTGCGGGTAGCGAATGAATGGATACACACACACACACACACACACACACACACACATATATATATATATTTGTAATGAGGTAGACAATGTTTGTAATAAAATGATCAAATTTGTAATACACACACTTGTTTTGTATTACATGTCTGCTTACATTGAAAATGATGTTTATGACAACAGTTTAAGTTGTAATAAAAAATGAGTGTTTGTATTATAAATTTGATCATCTCATTACAAATGTTGTTTGACTTATTACAAATGGGTACCTTTCTATTTCAAACTAGATCCACGGGTAACTGAAGTTAGTTACCCATGCGGGTAGTAAAAGAATGGCATATATATATATATAATAATGATCCAGTGAGAGCCCTAAGATGGTGTAAGGAGTGGGAACCCATAGGGATCCAATCCTTACTAAAAATAAAGAGGGCAACATCCACCAACAATTTTTTTTCACAAAAGGGGATGAAACCAAATTTATTAAAATGATTGTATCATAACACAAGTAGCAGTGGAATCGAAAGATATATCTAACCATTACAAGGCAACTTATCATACTAACTTTCACCATGCAGGGTGACACAAAGGAAAACTAACTATATCTTTAGATCTAGTTGAGGAACATCTAACAACTTCAAGCAAGGTCTCCCATAAAGTTAGCTATCCTTGTTGTGGCCCAGGTCTTCCTAGATCTCCTCCTCCTTGTCCAACACCTGGGGTTTGAAGCGTACCCCATAAAAGGAAAAGAAAAGAGGATATCAGCAAAATGCTGGTAAGAGCATGCTAAAAAGGAATTGAGCATTATATATTTTAAGAAAAATGTACATCAAGTAGAGACGGCTTCCCATTCAAAAAGATAAGAACTACCCAATAGGGCATAAAAGGAAAGATTCTCAAACATATGATAAAAGGAATACTTTCTATTAAAATAATAATAAAAGTGGTGCCACAAAAGCACTCATAAAGATTTTAGGGTACAAAACCTATAACAACCTGCATGTAGGTGAGATAAACATAGCACTAGAATAACATAAATTACAATTGGCGGCCAACCCTCATAAAGTTGAAACCTGATAGAGATTTTGCACATAACCAAAATCCCAATATATTTAAAAATTGGGCCAACCCCCATAAAGCTGAAACACGGGTATGGGGCACATAACCACCATCCCAAAATAAACAATAAGGGCACATAACCCAAAACCAATGAAAATTATATTACTCTAGGGCTACTAAGTCACACAACATGCTTAATAGGGAGGCAAGTAAAAAGGTATAGTCAGATTTACAAATTAATCACCACATAAGTGATCATCATTATCAACCACCTCAAAGTGGGCATATAACAACAAATTGAGTTCCACAATGAACAATTCATAATAAAGATTCCAAAAGAATGCCAATAAGATATTATGATCATAAGATCAATAACAAGTAGGATACTTAACATGAATCATCATTTTCAAAAGCAAAAGATATGGTTTTTAGGTTATTGTCCATAGAACTTAGAGAAAGACAATTTTGGTTTTTTCTCAATAAAGAAAAATAGGAGATGTTAACATACCTCTCACAAAGTCTTAATCAAAACACTTTCTAAAATCCTAAGAAAGATTAGAGTCCACTTGTCCTATTATAATAACCATATACATGTATTAGCATTATATGCACTCATTAAGAACTCAAAACCCTAAAGTTGTCAACTTTTTCTATAACCACCAACTTAGGTCTCGAAAACATCATAATAGTCTTATTTAGAGTTTTCTGATCAAAATAACATATAATATGATGTATTTTGAAGATATTGACTTTTAGGGTTAGTTTTGGTGATTTTTAGTTAACTAAATCATCCTCAAAAATACTTTTTCGAAAAAATCAAAACCAGACATCAAATTTATTTTTATTAGATAGATCATATTTTTCTGATTCTAGAACATATTTTAATTTTAATTTTGGCCCAAGGTTTTATTAGTTATGAATTATACAAATTATTAACTTATTAATTAGATCTATTAAAATCACTCATCATAAAACATTAGACTTGGGCAAAAAAAACCCTTACCAAAAGAAATCTTACATTTTTCTCATTTTATTGACTATTTATGCATATTTTTCTGATTAGGGATTAATTAGTTATGCATTTTGTAAATCCAACCAATCAGAAACTCAATAATTGTCAAATAAGTAAAAAAGAAAGAGGGAAAGAGAGTGGGCCAATCTGCTGACTTGGCCCAATCAGAATCGGCCAAGTCAGGGGTCAAAGGCATAGCCTTAACTCACCCAAACAAAAGACAACATGGCATAAAGACGTTTTTTCCCCAGATGTCAAAACCATACCAAGGATTCATCGTCGGGGCGATTAGGTAATTTACCCAATCCCATCTTCCTGATAGACCACTCGCTGTGTGAGAACCGAGAAATCTGGAGCTTGCTAAGATTTTGGGTAAAACTTGGATACATGATCGAACTCGAAACAAACAACGCGAAAAGATAGAAAAAGGTCTTACGAACTCACCGAGCTAATCTATTGGAGTGTTGGTGCTCTCATGTGCACGAGGAAGCCACCGCAAGACTTGATCAAAGCCAGGGTTGTCCACGGCCAATTCCACCTTGTGCAAAGAAATTGAGAGGTAGGGAGAGTTTGGCGGCGAGAGACTAAGATATAGGGACCCATATATATAGGTAAGCTTAGGGTTGAAGCCAAAACCGATGTGGTCGTGGGAAGAACAAAGAAGGAAATTTGGGCATTTGCAAAATACTCGATCATAGGTTGCGATTTATAAACCAAAAGATATAAAATCATCACACGATCGTGCCGGAAGAGAAATTGAGAAAAATGATTAACTGTGGTTCGAGATATCTGCAAAGTAATGATAGTAGTTTGTGGTGTACTGTTCATCGCAAACAGGACTCCTACGCAAAGGTAGGAGACAAAATCTCCACTGTTAATCCTAGATCGGACCGCTCACAATGCGCGCGCATAGATCACTTGCCAAATCAAATTAGGACTAAAGTGTGACATATATTATTTAAGTAATTTCTCTCTCCTCTTTTGAAGGTGCAAACGAACCATAAATTAGATTAAATTTTGCAGAGAGACTAATTTTGATATATAGAATACAAATATTAAATTAGATTTTCCTTTTTATAGCTTTTAATGTGTCAAATTAATTAATTACTATTTTCTCTTTCCTCCTTCATTAATGACATTAGGATTATCCAAAAATTACAAAACTTGACCCACAAGTCATATTTAACATGTTGGATACAAATTTTCCATCAATTTTATATATTGGAGTTATTTTTGTATTTAATATTTTGAAGGTTATACACACTTTCTCTCTCCTAAATTCACCTTCGTATCAAATATTTTTCAAATTGAGTCAAAATTCATCCAAAGGTCTATTTTAACATGTATATCACGAATTTGGTATTGTTTTATTTTTTTGAAGACTCTTATTAGAGACAACTAAAAACTTTATAAAAATGTAAAACTTGGCCTATAAGGAATAACAAATGTTTGGAACACTATTTAGCATTAATTAATTTTTTTTCAACATATATTTAATATTTTTGGTCTTTAAGTTATTTTCTCTCACCTGAATAACATAAAATATTTAACATTGATCAAATTAGTTGAAAATTCACATATAGACTCATTTTGACATTTAGATTACGAATCCATGATTATTTTCCTATTTTGGAGTAATTAATTATTTTATTTAATATTTTTAAGGAAAAACACCCTTTTCTTTTCTAAATAAAATACATATGGATATTATTATTCTAAATTGGTGAAACTTGGTCTCCAAGCCAAGACATATCCCAAGAAAATGATTATAAGGTTATTCTTATCCCAACAAAAATTCCTTTTAACACATTATCCATTTTTTCTATTATTTCTCCCATTAATAATCCAATATCTCGTTATTCATGTTTTAAGCATTATCTTTGATTCCCTTTTTCTCTTCCTTGCATCCTAAGGTATAGGAAGGATCTAGAATGATTATACACCACCATTATCCCACATACGATTATTTATTTCGTATTTTGTGGAATTATAACTCATTATTCTCAATTATGGACAATTCATCTTTTATGTGCATATCCTATTCACCTTTTATTGCTTTTGTGATTAATTTGAAGGTACTGGGTAATATTAATTTATACTCTACATTTTAATGTGGTTTATGCATGAATTAATATATTTAAGGTCACCAAAGAGCATATTTTAATCCTTGTTTGGCTAAACCTCCAAAAACTAAGGGTTCTAAGATATTAACCCTGGAATAAGATTAATTCCTAAGTTCCAGTATGTTACAGATGGTGAGAGCATGAGAGACCTTTGAATAGCTTCCAACGATGTCCATTTTTTCTGATCCTACCATATGGATTGAAAATATATATTTGTATATACCTATCCAAAAAGTATCACATACATCAGATGCAATATAAGTAACTTGTATATATGGTTGAGCAAACAATGTTTGAACATGATAATTTTGTGTGTGAAGATAATGGTAATGTTTCTTTTCACATCCATACGGTTGGATTTATAAAAAACCATCTAAATTTGTAGTTATTAAACAGTCTCTCATGCACTCACGGTAGAAGGGCTCTCATAAGATCAACCATATATATATATATATATATATATATATATATATATATATATATATATATATATATATATATATATATATATATATATATATATATATATATATATGTGTGTGTGTGTGTGTGTGTGTGTGTGTAGAGAGAGAGAGAGTTGAGCTAGTTTGTACTTTACCATCCATGTCGGTATTCTTCTTAAAGACCCACTTGCACCCTATGGGTTTTACCCCTTCAGGTGGATCCACCAAGGTACATACCTTTTTGGTATACATGGACTCCATCTCAGATCTCATGTCCTCAAACAATTTCTAGGACTTTGGTCCCTCAATGGCTTCTACATAGGTCGTTGGCTCATCATCTATGACCAGCTCACCCCCTTCTTGAGTCACAAGATATCCAAATATCTCAGGTTCAAGGTGTGTCCTATTAGATCTATGAGGCACTTGTGTTACTTGAGGAATTTGGGATTCCACAATACTTTGTGATTCTCTTTGTTCCTCTTTTACACCTATCAGTTCAATGCTTTCTTTTTTATCTCAAACCTCTTTGAGTTCCACTTTCATCCCACTGATTCCTTTGGAAAAAAATTCCTTTTCTAGGAATACAACATATATGGATACAAACACTTTGATGTCAGATAGGGAATAAAAGTAATACAATTTATTCTCCTTAGGATATCCAACAAAATAATATTTACTTAATTTAGGACCAAGATTTTCAAGAAACATTTTCCTTGCATAAGCTTCACATCACCAAATCCTCATAAAAGACACATTGGAACGCTTCCCAAACCATATCTCATATGGTTTGTTTTGAACTGACTTAGATGGTACTCAGTTTAGTGTAAACAGAGTGGTTTCTAGAGGATAACCCCATAAGGTAGCCAAAAGCTCTGCTAAACTCATCATTGATTGCACTGTATCCAATAATGTATGATTCCTTCTTTTTGATATACTATTATGTTGAGGTGTTCTAGGTGGAGTCCACTGGGATACAATCCCATGAGCTCTAAGAAGGTCCTCAAATACTTGGATTAAGTGTTATCCACCTCTATCGAAATGAAGTGCCTTAATACATTTTCCAACTTGGTATTTTTACTTCATTCATAAACTCCTTGAAACTGTCAAGAGTTTTTGACTTATGTTTCATTAGGTAAACATAATCTAGCTACTGAATTCATCAATGAAGGTAATGAAGTATTGATACTCACCTCTATCAGTCGTTATATAAGGCCCACATACATTAGTATGTATGAGTCCTAATAGATCACTAGCCCTCTTGTTGTTACTAATAAAAGGGGTCTTAGTCATATTGCCCATTAAACAAGATTCACATGTCTCTGTTGATTCCAAATCAAAAGAGTCTAGATAACCATCTTTATGGAGTCTAGATATGAAATTCTTATTTATGTGCCCAGGATGACAATGCCAAAGGTATGTTTTGATTGAGTTGTTGAGTTTTAGTCTTTTGGTATTTACATTATATATATTTGTCTTTAGATCTAGAAAATAAAGAGCATAAGACATTGGGGCACTATGATAGAAGATCCCATCTTTAGAAATAGAATATCAAAATATGAAATCCAAATGCATCCTTATCCATACAAGATACAAAAATTATGTTTATATTTATGGTGGGTACATAATAACGGTTCACTATCTCTATTACAAACCCTGTGGGTAGAGATAAACTATAGGTTCCAATTGTATTGGCCGCAACTCTCACGCCATTTGCAACTCGTAGTTCCACTTTTCCCTTTCCCAAAGGATTACTTCTTTTTAGATCCTGCCCATTCGAACATACGTGAGATCCACATATGGTATCTAGTACCCATAACGAAGAAGTAGATAAGTTTATCTCTATAATGTATATACCTAAAGTGGAGATCACCACCCCATTTTCTTCTTCCTGAATGCCTTCAAGTACAATGGATAGGTTCCTCTTGTACTTTTCTTTCTCCTCATCTTGAGTGTTAAAGATTCAGATTTGGGATGGACCTCAAAACTCTTCACGGCCTTGATTTCATCCTTGGACTCAACTTTGTTGATCAAGATCATATATTTTTCCTTATTCATTCTTACTTCAGCATGAATCATCATACTAAGCAAATCTAACATCGTTCTGGCCATATTATTCACATGATAACATGAAATAAAGTGGATATAAGATTCTAGAAATAAATTTAGAATCATATCCATGGCCAACTCTTGGCTCAAAGAGAATCTCAGTTCTTCAACATGATACATATGTCCAATCATATTAAGCACATGTTCTTCTATTGAGCATCTCTCTGTCAGCGTACACACAAAGAGCATCTTTATAACATCATTCATTTCTTGCTTTGTGAGATCATGGTTTACTTTCTTAAGATGTGTTACCATCTCAAGAATTCCCATGTCCTAGCATTGTTCTCGCAACTTGTAGTTCATGAATCTTAGCATAAGGTACTTTGTGTCCAAGGCATCATTGGCATGCTTCCAGCAAGCATCCACTTCAGCCCTAGGTGCATCAAGAGCATGTATTTTTGGCATTGTCATATGAAAGGCATAGATCTTGCACTCTTCATTGAGAACCCTTCTCAAAGTCCAAAACCAATCATGGGAATTTGTCCCATCAAGTTTGTCTATCCTAAGGATTGATCGCAATACTGATTTGTTCGTCATTAGATTCTACAAGATAAAAATTACATCTTATCAAAAACCTTTTGATTTTATTTGATTTAAAAATTTGACGATATTAATTAGGTATTTAATTAATTTTCGCTCTTACTATTAATTAGGTACTTAATTATTTTGATGATATACATATATATATCTAAATATGTATATTTATGTATATATAAATGTATATATAAAAATTTATATATATGTACATATATACATATACATATATACATATACATGCACATACATATATATGTATATATACTTATATATGTATATATACATATATATATGCATATGTATACATATATATGTATAAATACATACATATACATATATATACATACATCTACATATACATATATATATATATGTATATATATTTTTGTTTGGGATTATGTGTCTTATTTGATTGCATAAAATTTATTCACAAGGCATGCAATAAATAAACAATAAAACTAAAGATATGATCATATCAATTATCCCAAAATATAATAGATTGACGTGCTCTGATACTATTTTATATAAATATAGCTACAAAATAGAAAGCAAAAACAAAAATTTTACTACCATATTACCCATAAACCAGCAGATTGTGTCAATAACTATATGATGAGAAGGATGGTTTTGAGGATATATATGGTCATGAAGCAAGTTCGGTGGCATCTCGTCATCGTTATACATGCACAACTATCTTCTAGTTGCACTCAGAATCGTCTGTTGCACCTCCTCATCTCACCACAGACAGTAGGTTGACATCTTTCTCCTAGCGGCAGACAATGGCCTCCACGTCTCTATGGAAGTCCACATGAACCGCCTAGAACTCATGTCATCCTACCAAAATAGATAGGAAGGATTTGTCCCTCATGTTGGTCACCAACTTTCTCTCCTACAATTGTTTCTCCCTTGTTATCCCTCCCTTTATCGAGTAGGACTTTCTTGGGCTCTCTATTGATTACCACAAGAAGAGAAGATAACAATTATCAGAGATAATTCATTTGTGTTCTGGGAAGCCCCCAATACCCCTCTATTTATAGGAGGAGTTATGATATGGGTTCCCAATCTATGTGGGGCTGGAAGGGATCATAAGAGCATGAATTTTTGCAACATGTGAGCGTTGAACCTGTCGGTTCACATGCAATCCAATCATTTTTCTTGCCCGACTAGTCGTTTCGCATGTTACCCAATCACATATGAATTAGTAAATTCAAATCCAATTAATTCCTAACATGACATCAGCATTCATATTTGATTCACATGAATTTCTCCACAAATTGGATGTCTCCCCCAGCTGATCGGTTCACTAAATGAACCGGTCAGTTCGCTCCCCAATTCAGGAAAAACTCATCTAATTCGATATCCAGTCAACCTGACACTCCAACTGACCATTTCATCACATGAGCCGATCGGTTGGGATTCCAGTCAGTTGATTTTTTTCTTGAATTAATTACCTAAATATTTTAGTAATCAATACAATTATCATTTAAGATAAAACCTCCACTTCTAGGTCAAGACCTATGTGTTTGACCCTATAGGTCCCATATTACATTCACAATGAATGTCCATAACCAATTATGACATCACAAGCAATGAGTTTGGTTCCTAGTCACTCATCATTGCTACCCAAGTAAAATGGAAGTTGGAGAACAACTTCAACCTACAATCTATTTATGGTGTTATAGTTTTTGTATATTTCTTTTGTCTCTAATATCCATATTAAATTGGAAACATGGATCTATCATCCTTTTCAACATTCAATCTATGTTCCTTTCTATAGAAGACAGTATGAGATATATATATGCTCAATATCACATATTGACTCACATGTGCATGCATATGGTGATACATCATGCATAGTCAGTCCCCATGTGTCATAGTTACCCAATAATCACCTTTATGGTAACCCTGATTTAGAAATACATTGGATGATGTCAAAGCATACCGAACGACATGCAATGAGTGTAGTGACTTTAGTTGTAACAACCACAATCACCACCAACACTATACAAACTAACTATGACCACCATAGTAATGGTTTCCTTGTGTTACTCTCATGGTAGGTATGTCTGATACAATGTTCTCTAACTAGTACATGTGTGCTTGGTTTGGTATCGCCATATCATGACTAATGAGATTCTGTCATCAACCAACACACACTCTATTCTTGTGTGTTATTGTTGTCTATCGACCTTCCACAACAACATCTGACTAGGGACTTAATGAGAATGTATACTCTGAACATATGCATGATCTCATTGTTCAAGTCAGGTACTTGAAGACATACGTCATGGAGTAATATCAATCTCAAGACATTTATAATGTTACTTCATTATCTCATAACTAAATAAAATAGAGTAAATTGGAATATTGCCTTTATAAATAATCAACTAAATAATCTCAAGTTATGCCATTATAGCCATCATATGACTATCTCTTTGGGCATACATACCAACAAATGGGGATCTTGGGTTCTTGAGTGATGGCTAGGGTTATCCAAACAACATCATGCTTATATCCTACCCAAGGTACAAGATGACCTAAGAATTGTTGAATCTTGATCTAGTAGCCACTAGGTCAGGGCCGGATCGAGGGGAAAGTATCCTATTTGAAGGTGTAATTGTCCAGTTCAAGTCAAATGTGGAGGGAAATTTTCCTAGCTCAAGGCAAAGTGTCTTAGATAGGGGTCTGCAGTTAGGATAGAGGTCAAGGGGGCCTGGCCCAATAACTATACAAGGAACAAGTAGGTGCTTTAGGGCAATTTAGAGTAGAAAAACATCGTAAATAAATAACATGGTGTAGGAAATTCATTAGAAGTAAATAACGAATATAATCTCAAAGTATGGAGAAGTTTTTGTAATGTTTGGAATCAATATGATCAATGATGATTATGTCATTATTCAAAGGATCAATAAATTTTCAAGATAGCCAATGAATTAAGTAAATAGGTGTATATAATTGATTCAACATGTGAATTGTCACGTACGAGATCATCATCAAATAATTGATTATGGAAGTAATTAGGTGTGAAAAAAACAAACTAATACATAGAGATTGATTACCTCATCTATTTTGTTAATATTTTGTTAAAGTGAACCTCATGTATGAGTCTCATACATATAACCAAACATCAACACTCTATTATTATCATCATTGGGTTACATAGAGATTGATTACTGAGTTGACAACACAAGTTAACAATTGAGATGATTAACTAAAAGATACTAGATTTTATTTGTAACTAAGGAGATTTCAAAGTCACGTATAGATGGATAGAGCCTGACAAAATAGGTAAATCATAGAGTCGACCATATGATAGTTTCAAAATCACATAAGAGTTGCCTGGCACTATTTCTAATTTCTTTTGTTTTGTCTTGTTTTCTTGCAAGTTTAGAATTTGTTTCCCATGAAGGAGGTGGGTAGGGGCATCAGTTCTTGAAGTGTCCTTCTTCCTTGCAAGATTCTGATGTCAACATGGTTCATTGTGTCTCTTTCTACAGTAGAGATACATTTCTAGTTTTGGTCATTAATTGTTATTTTGATTAGGTCCCTTATGATATATCTAGAGGATGTTTGGTGTGATTGTTCTCTTTGTTCTTGTTCCCATTGTTATTATTATGCTCAGGATTGGAAGGCACAACAACTTTCCGCCCTAAATAAGGCATACATTGGGTTTTACCATGTCCCATCCCCAAGGGTCTTCACATCTTCTTGGAATGGTCAAAGGAATAATGGAATGTTGCTAGTTTTGAGGAGGAAACTAGAGTTTGTAGAGCCACAACAAATATATCAACATGATAGTCCAACTTCTCCTCGTGAGTCAAGTTCTTGGCATGACACTCCAAAAGGCAAAATTGTTGGATATACTTATACATATAGGAGTAAGCCTGAGTAAGGTTTAGGAATAACTTCTTCTTTTCCTTAAACTTATAGATACTCATGAAACACACCATAGAGATAAGATTGAAAGCTTCCCAATTTAATAGATTGATCTATTGTGAGAGGGTGTAATTTTCCCACCACAATTTACATGCCCTCTTCAATTGGCAAGTGGAACATGTCACTTTAATGTTTTTGGGGAACCTCAACTGTAAGAAGGTGTTCTAATGAAAACTATCCATGAATATTCCTTTTCTAAAATCTCCTCCTAACCTTCCCTAATGAAAGATTAACAGTTTAGCTTAAGAAATACATGAACAATGACAAATTTTAGATTATTGATAAAGATTCCCCAAAGAGCTAAAGATGACTTTTGATTATTCAAGTTGATCATAGAACTGATTAATACTTTATTTTGTGCCTCCTCATCATCACTTTTAAGGACTTTTAAGGTCCTTCATCATCATCTTCTTTAGTTTTCCTACCTCTTTTAGCCCATTTTCCCTTCCCTTATCTTTCTCAACTTCTTTCCCCTTCTCAATAACCTTTTCTTTTTCTTTTTCTGTATCATCTTCCTTTTTATCAGCTTCACTTTTCCTCTCAAATTCCCTTTTATTCTCATCTTCCCTTTTCTTCAATGCCTTTTTCTTCTAATCAAACTTCTCCTTCCCATCCTTGTTAGTACAAAAGGGTCTCACTCCATGATTGTAGGTTTTTGATGCCATCTACAAGATATCTTTTAGTATGAGTCCTTCTACCATATAGGTTTAGCCAAGAGTATATTAGATCATGGTGTTATATCAATCCAAATATTACAAATTTATTTCATATCTTTGTTATTTCCCATGTTGTATAAAAATGAGAGAGTATAGATCAAGTCAAGATACCTCGAAAGTGATAGAAATAATGAGGACTCACCCTAATTCAATCCAATGAGTGGAATCATGGTGTTCCATAGATAAAAGATGAGATAATAGCAGACTCTCTATGGTTTGTAGGAGAATCTTTAAGTCCAATTCTCAATCAACTAAGGCCATGAAGAGATGGGAACCTCAACCACCTTTGTGATATTCATAAGATGTGATCTCTAGTTAAAACCTAAAGATTTTACACCTTTAGTTTCACCATTGTGGACCTTTATTTTTTCATAGGTCCGTCCAAAATCTAAAATGTTAAATAATAATCATATAGAGGTTGCACATCTAGCTCTGACATGAAATCTAATAGATCCATTCTTACCGCAATCCTAATCCCACCACCTAGATAGTGTCAATGGAGATGGAATGTCTGTCTCTAAGAAGACAAAATATCACATACACAACATACATGGTGATTAAATAAATTTTATCTTAATTTATTGAATGCAAATATATGTTTTTTAAATAAGGCCCAAAGGCTAACAAAAAAAATATAAGAAGGAAGTACACATACTAACTATCCAAACCCTTTTAAGGTATTTCTTTGTGACTTGGTGAACTTGCCTAATCTTCATGATTAAGGTAGTCGACTTTGGAAGTGACAAAGTTGAGTTACCTATTTTCCTAATGGAAGAAAATTATGACATGTGGTCAATGCAAAATCCTAGCCACGTTGTTAGTGAAACAAGTGAAAATTGAATAACAAATAGGCCACTAGCATTTATTAATAAACAAGAGAATAATTTTTAAACAGCATTAAAATACTCAAGAAAAAAATATGTATTTTTTCTCATATTCCATCATACAATTTTTTGGACATTGTTTCCTCTACCAACTAGGTTTGAGGATATAGATAGTGAACCATGTCTTCACGTAGAGGTTAGGGTGTTTTAACTCCACATAGGATCAATTTACTACACCCCTAGGTTTGAATCTTTTTGTGTTGATAAACATTAGGCCCTTCCATCACCCCTAAGTGAGGCATTGTTTGGCCAATGCATCAAACTATAGTTGCACCCAAAGGTGAGGGTTTATTTGCATGATGAAAAAGATGTAGAAGAATAATAGATTTTTTTACTTTATGTTCACCGTTCACAAAACATATTTGTAATTGGAAAAACAAAACATAAAATCATGAGTTACTTAGTTCAAACGATTGTTATACATCAAAATAAGAGATTGAGCATATCATACAAGTAAACACATATCATATATAGGACCATAATAGGATAATAAATGTACCTTGAAAGTCAAAGAAAATATGTTGAAAGCCAAATTATATTAGACTGAAGGTCCTAGCACATAAATGGGTACACATGCACCAATGTACTTTTCATCAATATGTAAGGGTCACAAGGACCAAATTAGGGTTTATAAGTCTAATTAATGACATTAGGTTAGATATCTAGTCCATGACCAAGATATCATATTTTCAAGTTTTCAAGACTAAGCATTATCGAACATTATTTTCTTTATCAATATTGAGGATTGGTTCACATCTAATTCATAAGGCATACTTAACCCTAAAATGTCATCGAAGTCATCAAATTTCACATTCAAGAGTCTGGTTTCAAGATAGTTTCCACAAGAGCGTCCAATGTTAAGAGAATATTGTCCAAAATATTATCAATATGGTTCCATGTTTAGAGAGTGGAGTCCTAAGATTTGTTAACCCTTAGATTCAAATATCACCAAACTTTTTTGACACAAAAATAATCTAGATACATTATAATTTCATGAACATAATCATTATCATGAGTTTAAGAGTGGTTTAAGCCAAAAACATTAGGATTTAGTCCCTTGAGTAGTCAAGTCATGTCATCATTATTTTGAGTCTCAAAACTAATAGCCAGAAGGAAAATTAGGGTTCCCGTTATATAATAACCATGATTGAGTCATTAGGTAATTTTGTTTTGGTCAGCTAAACTCGAGTGTTGCTTTTTTTGTATTTTTTCCAAAAGAAAATACAAAGTATGGTGACATGTACAAGGAGATGTGGAGGAAGTTGAGAACAACA
The DNA here is from genome assembly GCA_963693085.1 of Alisma plantago-aquatica. NCBI lineage: Eukaryota > Viridiplantae > Streptophyta > Magnoliopsida > Alismatales > Alismataceae > Alisma > Alisma plantago-aquatica. The sequence continues at coordinate 615,147,425 of OY856415.1, forward strand.
TACTCAACCAAAAGAATATATATATAAAGGGTTGACCATCCAAGGTATAGAGCAAAGATGAAAAATTGGAGCAATAGCATCCATGCCAGAAACCATGGAAGAGCCAATGTGTATAGACATATCTATGCATGGGCCCTGTTAGAAGAACAAAAAAGAAAGCAGAAGCCTCAAGGCCAGAATCAAACAGTGTCATAGCTTCAGAACCACAAGCAGGAAGCAGGCAAAAAAATCTAGATATCATCATCAAACTGAGATCCTTTATATACAAATCTCTATATATATCTAAAGAAAACCATGATAACCACCCTCCAAAATAGTGGAACCAAGGCTAGAAGAAAAACTCAAACCTAGAAAAAGGCTTGTACAACCTCTGAAAATTGAGCTTCAGATACAATATGGTTAGCAAGGTAGGAACAGAAGCATTTGACACCATGGATGAGACAGAGAGAAAGGACATATCTACACAGGGACCTATCAGACCAAAGAAGAAAATAGAAGCCTCAAGGCTAGAACCAAAACAGAGAACCAAAACTTCAGATCCGCAGGTAGGAATAAAGCAAGATTATTTGGACATCAACTGAGAACTTTTAAACTTTAATCTCTAAGAAGACCATTTGAGGCACTCCACCAAGCAAGATTCTCTAGAGAAAGGCTTGTGCATCCTCCACAACTAAACTCCAGATATTGCATGAATCTTTATAGTGATTTGAATGTACACGATTGTTTCTTTCCTTCAAAAGGTAATAGACCACTAGGCATATCATAGTCCTCACATTGCTTCTTCTGTAAGATAAGAGTGTTTTCCAATTTGTAGGAGGGTCAAAGTTTTCAATGGAATCACTAATATGCTTCCAAACTTTAATTGCAGTGGGACACTCAAACAAGATATGAGAGGTACACTCATAATTGTCATGACATAGAAAGAAAATGGAGGTTATGAGAATACACATTCTTCTAGCATAATCATAGGTTGGATGCTTGTTGTGAAAAGCCTTCCAAAGGTTGACAATACACCTTTTAGGAGCTTTGCAAGACTAAATCCACCCAAAGGCTTCATAGGGGGCAGACATGTTCCAAACATGGTCCCAAATGATTTTGATGCTAGTCGATTTATTCCCCAATAAAAGGAGCTAATATTTATAAACAAATATAATGTTAAGATTCTTGACAATATCTCTCAAATCATTAAAGGTTCTTGAGTCAGGGATGGCCCACGGGCCATTATAGAGAATGCAATCTAGCTTGGAATCAATAGGAAGACATGTCTTTATGCAAGGATCATATGTGAAACAACTAAGGAGACTTTGCCTTTAACCCAGAGATCAAGCCACAAGTAAGTATTAGAACCATCGCCAATGTCAAAAGAGACAAGCTCAACAAAATCTTCTCTCACTTGGAGGAGTCTGTTGAATAACTAAGAGAAATCATTGGATTCTTTTATAGACCAAAAGGATTCAGTTTTAAAATTTTTTCATTAACCCATCTGACCCATAATGAGTCCTTCTTCCTAGCTATATCCCAAGCATTGAGGATATGGAAAAAAAGGAAAATGTCTCTACTTCTCTACTTCTTCTGATAGCTAGGCCTCATTCCTTCTTAGGTAGAGTAATTGTGTCCCATTTGACTAGATGAACATTCCTTTTATTTTCATAGGAAGACCATAAGAAATTCCTACAAATTCTATCTATCTCATCCAAAATAGAGAAAGGTAAAGGAAAAGAAAGAAGCCAATAAATGTGTAAGCTAGAAAGAGTGGATATAATAAGTTCTAAATGTCCATCCATAGAAAGGAGCATGGCCTTCCAACCCTCAAGCTTATTATTGAACTTGTCCACCAAGCTAACACAGTAACTCTTTGATAGTTTCCCAATGAATAGTGGAACTCCCAAATATTTTGAAGGGAGAGTACCCTCATTAATCAAAAGAAGACTGGATAATGAAGCCTTGTCAACATTTTTTCTAAAGAAAATTGAACTCTTGGAATGATTAATACACAAACCAGAAACATTCCCAAATCTTTCCAAAAGGTTTTTAATATTACTAGCACTTTGAGGGTCAGCTTTAGAAAATATCATTGAATTATCAGCAAAAATTAAATGAGAAATCTTGTAGTATTTAGAATCTTGGACCGGATGTATATTATGAGACAAAATTTCTTCTTTCATCATCAAAGAAAACCCTTGAATCGCCAGAACAAAAAGATAAGGAGCCAAAGGGTCCCCTTGCCTAATACCATTTCTTGGTTTGAAAGGAACTGCAGGCTCCCCATTAATAAGAAGTTGGTAAGATGAAGAGGTGAAGGTACTTTTGATCCATTGGATCCATTTAGTCAGAAAACCCATCTTTTACATAACAAAAAATAGGTACTTCCAGCTAATAGAGTCATAGGCCTTTGATATATCCACTTGTATACACATGTTATCAGACACCTTGTTGAAATCACTAATGATCTCATTAGAAACCACTGGTTAATTCTAGCTCTTGAGCTTCATCTTGAGATTAAAAAGCTTCCTGTATACTCTATACATAGCATACCCAAGAACCTCAATATTCCAAGCTTCTTTGACTAAGTTGGGGAAGCTATCATGACTAGTCCATGTGTTAATGAACCTGAAACGAGATTTAACTTTGCAAGCTTTTCCAATATGGATAGCCAAGATTTTGTGGTCACTAACAATGTTGAACAAAATATGACCATTGACATCAATATTAGAACTCAAGAAATGAGAGTTATGAAGAATCTTATCTATTTTTGTAGTGGTAAAATCAGAATCATATTGTTGATTGTCCCATGTAAAGAAAGGACCTTGCAAGTTCATCTCAAAGATACCACAGTCAAGAAGGCAGTTATTAAACTCGAGCATGGATTTCTTAGTAGGTGGGTTTCTACCAACCTTCTCTTCTTCTTTTCTCACAGCATAAAAATCACCAAGAATCAACCACTATTGATCCATTGTTACGTTGGTGCTTCCAATGGAGTCCCAGAGGGAAGTTCTTTCATTATCCCCATTGTGCCCATAGACAGCAGTAATAAATAGAATATTACCATTTACAGAAACCTAAACATGGATATATAAATCACTCTCTTACAGCATGATAACATCACACACATCCTCTTTCCAAAGAAGAAAGACTCTCCCCAGAGCATGTGAGTCATGATTAGATATCCATTTGAAATGACTGAAATACTTGCATATAAACATGCTTGTTTTATTTCTACGAAGGCTAGTCTCACACAAAATGACGATATCACAATTGAGTCTATTAATCTCCCCCTAGACCCCAACAACCTTGTTGTTAATGCCCCTAACATTCCCAAAGATATAAGGAGGGAGCTCAATTAATAACTATTGTTGTTGAGATGGCAACCTCATTAGTATTCAGTTAAGAGGAGGAGGATTGCTTGTTCTCATTAATGATGTCCAAAACACCTACTTGTCTTGGCATTGGTAAGAAGACAGAGTTAACAACCCTGCCAAAAATACTAGAGGAAGTTTTTGAATGACATTCAAGAGGGAATATGTTCCTTTTCCTAGGACCAACATTAGTAGTATTCTATAAATTTTGTGTATTCGTACTATCTGGAGAGATACTAGAGAATATAGGAATAGGGGTACAAGAGATAGAACCTTCGCTATCTCTATTCAAAATTGTGGAAAAGTCTTGAGTATGATGTAGGCCATTTGTATCAATTCTCGCATTATCATGTTGTGGGCTAAGAATATTAGATGTGAGTATAGGTTCAGTGATACCTTCCTTCTGTATGTCCTTCGAACTACTAACATCCTTCATTTGAACTTGTTTTTTTTCCCAAACCTTTTTTGAACCCGACGGCACCTGGACCTTTGGACTCAGGTCTTCCAGAAAGTCATCATGTCCAAATAATCCATAGAAGAAGCATTTGTGAGGATACTATTCGTATTCAATATTAACCATGTGGTCCGAGCCTTCATTGCTGGTGAGAACAACATTGCTAGGAAAGTCAGCATCTGCCTGCATCAGAACTTGAATTCTAGCATAGTCATATCTAAAACCAGATCCAGTAAGTTGGTCCATCTTCAATAGCTTCCCCATATATGTTCCAATCCTCTCGAACATCTTGACATCCTAGATTTCAAGAGGAATGTTGTGAACCCTTAACCTACATGAGCTTCCTTCATACGTGCTTTTTATAACTTATCACCCATTGTCCATCTTTGTAGAATAATCAATCTATCTCTAACATACTAATCTCCCTTTACAACCATTTCAAGATCCTCATGATTAGAGAATTTAACTATGAACATTCCATTACCCTCTATCAAAAACCTCAAAGGAGTCTCGTGTCTTCTAGATCTGACCCAGATGAGTGGTAAGCATGGGAATGTGGGGAGTAAAATCAAGGATGTAGCCAAGCAGACAGTTTGACCATCTCCTAGCTTTCTCTTCCACCTCCTTCTTTGGGTAGACAAGTTTTCCTTCAACAATCTGAATCTATATGGTTCTCAAGGTTAGCGGGCTATCTTTGTCTGCATTACAAATGCTCTCCCATGAGATAGGCTCTATGATAGATGGAGATGTTGAGGCTGAAAGAGTGACACGACACACGAGGCTATTGAGATCTAGTAAATTGGGGCTCTAGAACATCTCAAGGGGTAGCCGCCAGTGAGGGAACTATTCCAGCACCCGCACGATCGCCCTCCCAGTCATTAGGTAATTTAGATCATCATAAGTTCTATGTTTAGGAATATCAATGTACCAAAAAATATATTCATGCTTTGAAACCATTTCTAAACGAATCTTCATGATTTTTTTGATTAAAATGGACTATTGGGTTTTAACTTTTAGAATTACAAATTGATAGATATGAACTTTGGAAGATAAAAGAAATTTATTAATATATTGAAAACAGAGGCAAAAATTATCACAGAAGGAAAAATAGGCAGTCATACATTTATAGCAAAATGTTGAATGGCGCAAAGGTCCATGGTATATAGTCATCTTTCCTCTTACCATGCCATGCACTAGCTAGCTAAATAATAACAGCGCATGAAGGCATGAAAAGAAGGAAAAGAAAGAGGAAGAGGTGGAGGGTGACGGTGTAGCTCGGGTCTGTAAGGACAATAAAATGTCAATGGGTTGTTTTTAATTGGCCAAAGGGGTTATGGTTAGATATAAAACTAGGCTAAGTTTTAGCATGAGTGATGGTACTTTTACTCATATTCTAAGGTGATCTTTTAAGCAATGCAAGGGAATAGCAAGTTTGATTTTAGGGGGGGAGAAAGAGGGTGCATCTAGGGTTTGAGAGGGGGTTTTTCATTCTTGGGCCATGTTTAGGGTTATATGGAATGTAGCCTTCCTGCCTATCTCCTACCCAAGGTATGAAAACTCTTGATGTCCTAGATTACTTTATGAGTAGAGAAGGCTTTAGCTTCATGTTTAGCTACATTTTTTATTTCTTCTTTACTAAAACGCTTTTCTCATGACGTGGTTGGGAACGTTGTTCATCTGTTCTTTTTGATTCAAACAGTTAAACTTTGGATTGGCCTAGTATTATGAAATTCATTATAAGAGATCATATAAGAAATTACTAGCATGAAAGCATCACTCATAATAGTGTAATGGCAAAGTACATAGGAGTCAAGGAATATCATGCGACAGTTAGGCTAGGGTCGGGTAAAGGGTTCAGGCAGCCAGTTTTGAGATCTAATTGGTCAGTGCCATGGTTCAAGGTCAAGAAACCCCAATATGGGTATACGGGCATGATATGGATCAAGTGGGTAAGTCTCGTTTAGCATAAAAGGGATAAATAGGTATTTTAGGGGAATTTAGAGTACACAAACTTAGCAGTTTCATTACATAGTGTAGGAATTCCTATTTAAAGTGAAATTTGATCCATAAGCTATAATTAGAGAGTGGACTATATGGGAAAGTTTGAATAAAGATGAGCAAGGGTGATTGAGTTATTGGTCAAAGTATTCAAGAGCTTTTTCAATCTAGTGTTTTAGTACATAGGTGTATATAATTGATCTAACATGTGAATAATCGCTTTAGTTATCATCATAAATTCATTGTTGATGGGATTTATCATTAATGAGAAAATCAAGGTGATTGAGTATCATAATAGTATAGGTTAATATTGTGGTAAAATGCACTTCATCATGAAGTCTCTGTCTTTGCATTCACAAATGGGCATGTATTCTCCCAACTCCATCATGAAAGGAAGTGTTGATGAATATGTAAATAGAAAATTACTTTTACAATTTATTTTATGCCTAGGTAAATGTAATAGTAATATAATTTCTTAAAGCATAGTGCATGTTTACATACCTAATTG